>OX365955.1:4810000-7210000 GCA_947247005.1 Spisula solida | reverse complement strand
AGGGACAATAATTCTTACAAAATGCAAATCAAAGTTATAGGTCTTGCTTTACAGGCTCAGGTATTGATGGTGAACAAGTGTTGCAAGTTCCAAAGCAATAGCTTTGATAGTTTATGAAAAAAGTTTACCTAGACACAAAACATAACCAAGCAACGCCGACGCCGACGACGATCAAGTGATGACAATAACTCATCTTTTTTTCAAAAATCAGATGAGCTAAAAAGGAGATTTAAGTTTCAAAATTTAACCTTCGAACACCCAAGATGCCTCAAACTATTTTCCCGGTCCGAAGGTAGTTCGAGACATCGAAGTTTGACTGTAAATGTTAACACTAAACTATGGAAACCTTTGTAGCCTAGAACTGTAGATCCAACCATTACTAGGTAGTTATGTTGCTATCATTGTCATTTACTGAAGTCAATGTCTAAGTAGAACATAACCTGTCTAGTTTGGTGATAACCCAGCTCTCTACCAACTGAGCTTAGTCTAAGCAGGGGCTAGCTATTAGCACATTAGAGAAACAGGCATGATTAAACAATATAAACGGACACAACGACTCACCATTTTCTCTTCTGTCTCCTCTCATTGTGAAGTGTAGAGCACGGGGTTGACCAGGTTGATCAGGAAACGTATCCATAACTGGGACAACAACTAGTTCCATGAATCCTTGAGGTCCTCTTTCACCTGGATAACCTGTAAAACATATGAATCATTTGAAACCAAATATAATGTATATCTATACATATATCTATACTAAGAAGCTACTATTTATATAAATTTAATTTAATATATATTTCATTTCCAATGAAATAGGATTGGGCAACAGGCTTGGCCAATAGGCAGTCAGCATGTACCCAAATACTACCCCGGCCAAATCAGATTTTACCACTGTTTACTGTGTATGACAGGTTACATACAATATTTCCGATTATAAAAGTGCCTGCCACATTTGTAGCCATGTAGGTTTATAATTCAATGAAATGGTATATTACGGGTATCAGCGTGTAGCTACTATATTTTACTTTCAGGATATATCAACACTTTAGTCCTTAAATGCACACCCTTTACACACCGAACGTCAGAATCAAGAATACAATTTCTTAATTAGGTCACTAACTAAGACGTTCAGCAAAACCCAGATTTTCACGCTTGTAAACGTGAATTTTGCCTTGAAACAGAATGTATGCTTCACAAACGGGCCTATCTAGTCATCCTTTCAGTTAGTATAACTAAATAATTTACCTCACATGCCAATTAAACATCGCAATATTTCACTAGATCGATAATTAAAAAAAATGTATGAAATTCGCCACCGTCAATTTCCAATTCTATTTAGTATTCCGATAACCTTTCGACCTCAACTGATTTCGAAGCGATCAATTGATTGGCTAGACTGTGAGTAGCGTGAAAGCTCTGTCATTTTCGTTTGTTTCCGGTGTATATACTGAACTTGTTAATTGATGACCAAACCAATTCGCGATTCTGACTTATACTGTGTTAAGGGTGTGTATTTAAGGACCTGTTTATATATCAGGAAAGTAAAATATCTTCGCTACACGATGATACCCGTAATATAGCATTTGAGTGAATAAATAAAAGAATACAACAAGTTATATGACAGGCACTCCATTCTCCATTATTCACCTTTCTTATATAGGTAAACAATGAGAAGGTTGAATTGACTTGTGAAGTAGTAGGGTAAGTGCTGGCTGCCTATGGCTTGGCCTATATTGGCCCTCTCCTTACATGGTACATATTACACAATTTATAAATAATTTACAAATATATATATTAAATGAGTTCAATACATATACAATTAAATGAAAACAGAAAAACGAAAGAAAATAACATTTTGTAAAAAGAAATGTGAAAGAATAGAGGGATTGAGAGAGAGAAAGGGGGCAGAGGGTATGTAAGGTTGATTGTTATTAAACTAATCTATCTCAAGATCAAATTGCTACAATCAACTATATTCATATAGTTTAGATATCATTAATTCTAGTGTGTTGTAAAGAGTAAATTGATAAGTAGAAAGATATTGATGCAGTTATTGTCACTCAGAATCGTCTGGTTTGTTTTATAAAAGTTGCTACAGTATCATTTAATAATATACGAGGGTCTGTCAAGAAAAACTGAGAGTTGGTAATTTAAGCCAGATATGTTTGCAGTTGTACTTTCTATTATTCATCGTCAACTATTATCCCCTGTGGATATTCTGATGAATTCCGTCATCAGATATAGGCTTATAAATATAGTTGCCAAGCAACCAAAGAACATCACTAAGGGATATGCGTTCGCACCAGCGATATGAAGATTGAATCTGTTGTAAATTCAATGGTTTAATTCAACCTTATATACCGTAATTTTTAACAACTAACATGTGTATATTGTAGAATAGCATATCGCAAATAATAATGAGCAATTATTTCAGAATGGTCACTAATGTTGTATTATTCTGTTGCCTAACAACAATTTTACCCACATTTTATCAATTTTTCCGACATGTATTCTTTTCGTTGCCATGGTGTTCTAAAACTGATAACTGATTTCACCATTTCTTTTCAATAAGATTATGAATATATCTCAAGGAGTCCAGTAACCATAATAGAAATAAAATGTATAACGTCGTTTTCTCAAAAAATGATTCGTTCTTTTGGGTGGGTAAAATTGTGGTTTTAATACCACCTAATAAAATGACAATTTACATTTTCGAAAAGTATATTTTCTATATTGGTGGCATAAAACAACTAGAATTACGTTTATTTGATATGTACGAGGGTCGTTCATTTAATACCCGGACAATCGTTATTGCTAGAAAAATAATGGACGAAATTTTAACTTGTTGTGACGAGGGGAATACATACTATTAGTGTTTTAATAAATATGTGTAACGCGAGTCGGCCCAAGTCGACGTCAAAATATTGTGACGTTACGCCATTTTCGCTTCTAAAACGCGACACTGTTTCTCCATTTGATCGTTTTGGAGCAATAAGGTCATGCGAGCACAATAATTTAACATTTTAAGATGTTCGGTAGTGATGTTAATTCATGCCATTCCTGTTTCTGACGTAAGATTGGCCGGGCCTCGGATCATCGCGGAATGATTCTTGTCATCATGGAACCGTTTTAAAGCAGAAATCAACCGATACAAATATTCCCATAAGGCTTCTCTAAGATAGATTTTTTAGTTTTATAGGTGTATGACTAATACTTTTACGAAACTGTACCATAATCATTTTTTTCCCTAATAAATTCGATTCCATTGCATTGTTAACGGAAACACACCCATTGCCACTAAACAATGCTTCAAACACAGTAACAGTTCAGAAATTACAACAAACGTTACGTAGATGTAGAGATAATGTTATCAACTATTTTCAGTTGAAAATAGGCAACTATACCATGAACCCTGCCACATCAACACTCTACATTTCACAAAGAACTTCGGTTGGGCCGGGTAGCCCTTTCTTGGGTTACTATAGTAACCACAATTTGTGTTCGGTCGGATGAAATTATACCACGTTTTGTCAAATAATCAAGTTGGTGTGTAAGTCTTATTAAACAAAAATTCATTACAATTGCATGTTTTAATCAAGCGCTATGGAGATAGTCCGGGTATTAAATGAAAGACCCTCGTAATGTATTACCAAACAAGAGGGCCCAAAGGGCCCTAGGTCGCTCACCTGTCGTACTAGTGCATGCACACCCCTATGGTGATCCTACACATTTTCTGAATAAAATTTAAGGAAATTCAGCCTCTATTGCAAGTTTTTGTATGATTTGACCATGTGACCTAGCGTTTGACCCCAGATGACTTAATTAATATCAAACTTAACCTAGATTGTGTTGAGATGATTATTAGGACCAAATTTCATAAAGATTAAGTCGAAATTGTAACCTCTGGTGACTACACCATGACTACTATGATCTGACCTATAATTTAAACAAAATATTTCCTCCATATAACTGTACAAATACATGCTATAAAGACAGAACAATACCTTAACACTTAAAAAAATAATTATGGTTCCAGTGGGGTTTGAACCCACGACCCTCAGGAAAATGTCAATTGACATTGTGACCTTGTTTTTGACGCCAGATGACCCAAAATCGAATTTGGCCTAGATTTTGTTGACAGGATCATTGTGACAAAGTTTCATAAAGATTTAGTTGAAATTGTAACCTCTGGTGACTGACTACACAAGGTTTTTCTATGATTTGACCTTTATTTTAAACAAAATATTTTGGAATATTTTTCCTCCATATAACTGTACAAATACATGCTATAAAGACAAAACAATACCTAAACACTTAAAAAAATAAAAATTATGGTTCCAGTGGGGATTGAACCCACGACCATCAGGAAAATGTACAAATACATGCTATAAAGACAAAACAATACCTAAACATTCAAAAAAAAAAATTAAAAAAAAAAAATTATGGTTCCAGTGGGGGTTGAACCCACGACCATCAGGAAAATGTACAAATAAATGCTTTACAGACAAAACAATACCTAAACATTTAAAAAAAAAAAAATTATGGTTCCAGTGGGGGTTGAACCCACGACCATCAGGAAAATGTACAAATAAATGCTTTACAGACAAAACAATACCTAAACACTCAAAAAAAAAAAAAAAAAAAAATTATGGTTCCAGTGGGGTTTGAACCCACGACCCTCAGGAAAATGTCTACGCTCCCTACAGCGCTTTGATTTCCACTTAACCATTACAATTCACACCCTGCTATAGAATACTAGAATATTTTGATATTTGACCTTTACAAAACTGCTTTGAACCCTGATACACATTTTCATTGGTTGATGAAAGTTTATTGTATGTATAGAGAGTAGAGAGTTACAGCAGAGAGTTAAGTGACCAGAAGACTACATGTTGAAAGGTTTAAAACAAGGTTTTTTCTATAATTTGACCTAGTGAGCTAGTTTTTGACCTCAGATGACCCAATATCGAACTTGACCTAGATTTTGTTGAGATGATCATTGTGACCAAGTTTCATAAAGATTAGGCCAAAATTGTGACCTCTAGAGAGGACACAACCCAATTGTTGACGGACGGACAGACGGACGGACAGACGGACGGACGGACAGACGGACGGACGACGGACGAAGTGTGATCACAAAAGCTCACTCTTGTCACTTTGTGACAGGTGAGCTAATAAATAATATGTTTGAAAATGTCAGATATATCTTTATGTTTCCATAGCAACGCACACGTTTGTTCTACTAACAGCGTGAACGCATGTCCTCGGGTTGCCTTCTTTGGTTGCCTTGCAACAAGAATAAAATCGTCATAGACTAGAGTGGTATTCGCCAAAACATCAGTGAGATACCATATTTCACGATAACGTATAGAACATATACCAACACTTATTTCTCTAAGAATAATTTAGCAACTCTCAGTTTTTCTTGACTGACCCTCGTATTTTCATCATGTCCTAGGTGATCGCTTCCACATAAAAGTTGTTCAAGATTTACCTCCCCTATTCTGGGTATGTTCTGTAGAGTATTGAATAATATACGTCTATCGTTTGTATAAGAATTACAGTTAAAGAAGAAGTGTATATTGTCCTCGCATGAGTGCATGCAGTTCGGACAGCTCGCATCATTGATTAAGAAATGGTCATATCGGTGTTTGTTTAGATTACTTGCTTTATTTCATAATTGACAGATTATGATATTTTCGACCCTATTACCTAAGTTGAAAAAAGTTGGGGGATGTGAGATATTTTGGTATGTTTTACAGTTATGTTTGAATTGTTCTAATGTATTAGACATTTTGACATTGGACTGATGATTGTTTCATAATCTGATAAAGCTTGGAAGGAAACTGTTAAAGTAAGTAGTCTTTCAACAGTATGGTATACGACGATTTTGTTCAAGTGAGCGAAGATTGTAGTTGTTTTGTTCTGGGATGTAAGGAACAAATAGATCTTCCATATTTTGTGAACTTAATCCATTTAATGTTTTAAAAACAAGATTCATTTTTTTTTCACGTTTCACGTTTCGAGACCTAATTATTTATATAAACAGGCGCGAGATGAGTTTCGACGGAGTCCAGTTATTATATAGGCAGCTTCTATCTGGATGCTTATACTACAGTAAAACCTCAGTAATATGAGCAGCGATTATTCGAGCAACCGGCCTAATTCGAGCAAATTTCAAAGTCCCGACGAATTTGCTCTATATTGTACATTAATTTACCCCTCTAACTCGAGTAAAGTTATTACGAGCATCCGGTCTAATTCGAGCGCAGGTGTCGGTCCAATCAACAATTTTTAACGATAATTAATTACCTTATCTTGAGTCAATTATCCGAGCGAAAGTTCACACCTCCGAAAAATGTCATACTAAATTTTGTTACGGTCCGTATTTTTCACACATCGTGATAATCACATTTTATGACAATAGCGTAATCCCTAACACTTAAATTGATTTCCTATTTTCGATTCGTTACATTAAACACGAAGTAGACGATATTTAATTAATGAGCGTGATTTAAACATTGGGAACTTTAACACATACGAGAACTAGAATTATTAAATGCAACATCGTTGCTTCGAACGTACTGACTCGCACAGACTTTTAATTATCGTAAGATAAACCGACGTACATGTAGAATCTTAAATATTTAGGCTCTGTTCTTTATAAAACTGCAAGTCAAAATCATTTCAAAACTTATCCCGTATTTCATGAAAACCTGTGAATGTAAGCTTACGTACAGTGCAATTTCACGTGTCCGATACTGAATAAGTGAAGTAAATCAAGTCCGCGATTAAATCCAATTCTAATCGAACAACCCTGAAGAATTAAAAATTCGTCGACTTTGTAAAGTAGCAAACTAAATGTCAATTGAATTTACACTATGCGCAGATTGGCGCATTCATACCGCAGTATGGAACTCTGACGTATCACTACTCCCAACTGTACCGGCAATTTCTTTGATGTGCGGCGCGCGTTTGAGGTCAGTCGAAAGACCGCTGCAATTGATGTCTCCAAATTGTCGCGCGCGTTTCAATTGGAAACCACAGGGATATAACTCATTCAGCTAAACATCATGTCCTAAATAAATTATCATAGATAATATAGTGCATGTTTTTTACTCAATGAGCCGTATCCCTGTGCTGAAGACTGGATTGACTTTGCATCCGGGTTTTATTTTATCACGTGCGATTTTTGTGCGTGGGTGTTTGATCTATCGTGCGCTTTGGGTAATGTTATCTTTTTGCCGATGCAAACTTTTATTACAACCGTTAAATGGAGTTTGATATTTAATGTTAAAGGATTCATTACGACTTTCATATGCAATTTGTTGAATTCGGCAAATTTCCACACGATTCAAATTGCGTATAGACTTGATAAACAATGACAATATTCGTAGTTACAACCAAATAATTATATGTATCATACGTGTTTTCATTATAAACACAGTTACACTTAGTCATAACAACAATTCATCATAGACTTCGGATATTTCGAGCACCTGGCTTAACTCGAGCATTTGGCTTGTCCCGATGGGTCCTCGAGATAACGAGGTTTTACTGTATTTATATCATCACAATGATCCCTGTATAACTTGACTCAGGGGTCCTACTGAGGCAGAATGCCCAATCATGATTAAAATTCAGGTTATGAAATTTGAAATGACCATTACTTTCAATTCTTTGATTTTTTTATCAAATAACTTATTTTTTGGATAAAAGTACATTCTCTTTAGTGCAGCAAATCCGGGTTTTCAGGTTTGTAGAACCCCTGTTGACTAGCTAGCTTCAAAATCACAAAATAATAGGGTGAATTACAGGATATAGCTTACCATAGTTTACTCTTCTTAAAGCCTGGACTGTAACTTCCATAAACAGTGAAGATTCATGGAGGTATATGGTTCACCGATGTCTTTAAGGTTAACCTGTAAAATAAGATCAACAATATATTCTGACAACGAAAAGTTTACTAGTCAGTTGCAATTTATTTTCTATTTTGATTTGATCTAACATTTGAACATAATAAAAATCACTTTACAATACAAAACTTAAATGGTGACCACAAATTTGTTTTGTCTCAAATTAAAATATCTATTGGACTTAGCATAAAAGCAATGCACTGTCAGCTATGGACTATGGAATTAAGTCCTCACGAATGCCAATAGAACCTGAGGGTATATAGCTTACCATGATTTCAACAGCCCTGTAACTTCTTTAATCATGTTCAATATACTGTCTTCAAGCCTTCCTTATTCTTCTTGTTTGTAAGCATGACTTGTTACTTCCATATACTGTCTTTTAACATAGATCATCCCCTTCATCCAATCAAGAGCTGTACTAACGTCTTCATTATAAAATCATTAACAACAGGAAGAAAAACTCCCTGAGTTTATGCCTATGAAGCATTGACAATTGTTCCTAACCCGCAAGTACAGGTGCTAGATTCAACAGACTGAAATCCTATACAATGAAAAAAAGGATCTCAAAATTGTATCAGTACTCATGCCTCTTATATACATCCCGTCAATGCAATAGAGTCATTAAATGGTATCTGATACCCGTCCGTTTTTGCCCTTCAGCTTGCCAAACTTTTCCCTGACTTTTGCGTTAGACACACCACCCGACCCAAATGCCAGCAAGCTATATAGAAAGGATTCCGGGAAATGAACATGTGCACTTGTCTCTCTGCATGGTTTCTCAAAACCTGAAAACAAAAAGACATAAATAAACACTTCCTGTTCCATAATTAAACAAGAATCAAGCAATCTTACCATGGTCACTGATTAACTTGTGAATTGTGTTCTGCTGAGCTTTATTTACAAATAGTTATCAACTGTTTTTTTGGGGTGATCGTAAATTAACAAATAAACTCAATTAATATAGCAGAATTTGGCACTAACAAACAGACAGCCAACAGGGTGTATAACATAATACTTTCTTTCCAGGGTATGATAAAACTTATCACTTACCTTGCAATTCCTCCAAAGTGTGCTTCTCAAGCTTTTCAACATTCTTAAAACACCCAAACATCTTGGACAGTTTACTTCCTGCAAACAAGGATGGTATATGTGCATGTATTAAAGTGAACACCAACAAAATGCATTAGATGTCATTATACAGGTTGAGTCTACACATATTCATTAATATAAATACTAACAACTTTTCAATTTCAATAGCGTCAACACGATGTCGAAACAAACAATGACTGTAAGGTGCGAAAATATCATTTTTGCCACAAAAATCGAGTCGACAAAAGTGGAGTGTCGCACAGGCATGTCGACTAAACCATCATATTTAAGATAGCATATAGAGCAACCCAAATCCAAGATTTGAAAGTACCGGTATGTCGACATAACCGAAGTATGGTTACAACCAATGTAGACACAACGAGTTTCAACTGTACATACATATAAAGACGGGAATATGAGAGAAACATACAGGGTGTTGTACTTGATACACATCATTGGGAACACTGGTGTTGGAAGTATATGCACCTGTTCCTCTTCTGGTCCCTGCAGAGGCCCCTCCTGTAGCCCATCCTGTGGCCCATCCAATAGCCCATCCAATAGCACCATCTATTGCTATGTCTTCAGTAGATCCATCAGGACAACGTCTACCACCTCTATGCATCGTCCTTTTTTCAGCCTTTCCAAATACAGCACACGCCGAAATAACAGTGTCTTGTATATCCAGTACAAGCTCATCTCTGCATACAGTTAAGGCAAATTATAACAAGAAAACATTAATCAAGAAAACTAGTAATTAATTCCTGTTCAAAACTGCAAGTTGACTTTGATATGGAATATGGATTTTAAGACCCAATAAGCTAACTCTTAGATTTGTAACCATGTGTCCAGATTTTGGTTGGTCACATCCATCCATGAAATTTGACTACAATGTAGTTTTCTCCAACATCAGGAGAAGTTGTTTTTTTGTGAATTAGGATGCAGTTCGAGAAAACTTGTTAGGTGAATTTGCCGCTGTCTATGATAAATGGGCAGTCATATATTTTTATAACTGCAACATTTGCTTACAAACAGCATCAAACCAACAAAAAAGAAGCAAACAGACATTATAATATACCAAGTTCACAGGTGGTGGACAAAATATTCTCTTATAAAGCATTCAACTTGAAAAAAGGATACACTTCACACTTGGCTTGTAATAAGATCTCCAGATCATCTTGAAAACTGTGCAAACTCTCATAGTCTGCTAGGAATCCAGATTTAAAACTGTGCAAACTCTCATAGTCTGCTAGGAATCCAGATTGAAAACTGTGCAAACTCTCATAGTCTGTTAGGAATCCAGATTGAAAACTGTACAAACTCTCATAGTCTGCTAGGAATCCTGTTTGAAAACTGTGCAAACTCTCATAGTCTGTTAGGAATCCAGATTTAAAGCTGTGCAAACTCTCATAGTCTGCTAGGAATCCAGATTTAAAGCTGTGCAAACTCTCGTAATCTGCTAGAAACCTGCATAGAAGACAATATAATTAACAATAAATAGAAGATCTCACGACGAGAAATATGGATTTAAAAAAATATAATCTCATCAAGGGCAGATAACACTTCCAAAAAGTATTCTACCAGACTCATAGAAAACTGTCTAACAATAAGACAGTGAATGTGAATATTTAAAGTGCAAAGTAAACTTATAGAAACTAAGGGAGATAACATGTTGTGCAAGCTATCATACACACTGGGACCAAAAATATGGTCTGAAGTTCAGAAACAATGATAAAATACAAAAATACACATATCAAAATAGATACAAGTATGTGTACAGGAAACTGGTTAACTGAATATTGGAAGAATCTCGTTTGTGTACATAGTATTGAACAACATTGTGACTACATAAGAATCATAACTCAATAACTTGCAATACACAAGTACATGTATACGGCAAATACCACTGTGGAATTATCAAGGGTACAAAATCATAAATATTCACCTCATAAAAAACAGACTGTCATGAAAAGACAAGCAGGTGCTAGGACGAACTTCTAGAACAGCATACAATATAACATATCTAAACTCCACCAACACCATGGTCATCAAGACTGTTTGTTGGTACTTAGATCACCGAGTTTCTGTGGTGACTCATGATCTAACTGTATACCACATTTAACGAGGACATCATCAGACACCTGTAATATATAAATATCAGCTGCATTTAACCCTTTATGCTATGAAGATGCATTTAGACTTCAGATATCTCAAGGAGTGATCTAACAGGTAAAATGCTCCAGACAAACGGTCAGCTGGTAATGACCAATGTCAAGTTGCTATGCCATGAGACGATACAAACAGAATTCATCAGCTACTAGTGACAATTATATGACTAAAAACATTTTTGGGATATAAAAATGTATACATAAAAACATCAATGTCTGTGTTTTATCTTTCCAAATTCACATTTTTCACTAAGTATAAAAAAGTAGCACACAACTTGAATCATACATTCACTGGTCAATGCCAAAGTTCAATTTCATAATGACTTATTTAACTGCAAACAGCAACAGGCATTCTGAAGAATTTATCTAGTATAAAGAACATTTTGCCAAACAATCTTCCAGTAGACACACAAAATACTCACAATTTTCCTAAAAGATGCGCCAGAAAGTGATAGTAATGTAAGAAAGTTGCAAGGCTGCTGTGAAATAATACTCAGTAAGCCTACCTCAAACGTAGCCTATCTCATATATAAAGTAATTAAGCTTACCTCTGAAAAAGTAGTGATATTCTTTGCCAGATCATCCATATATTTTGGTAGTGTAAACATATTGTCGATCATCTTGGCTAACAATGTACCATTACCCTGACCGTATAACACACATAGATCCATCAGTGTCGGTATGTCAAAGGCGAAGTTCTCATACAAGATATCTCCATACACACTAGGTGTGATATGACAATCCTGAAATGTTTAATTCATTATTATATACATAGTTCAATAATAAGGCAATTGGTTATGTATGGTAGAACATGTTCTAATCTAGTAGTCTACACAACCAGAGAGACTCACTCTATCTCAACCATAACTGATTTCTAATTTTTACTTGGGGGATTTCCCCCAAGTATTGTTATATACCAACTTTAGAAATCACTATGATTTTACCCATGTAATTTCTCCACAACCAATTCATCCGAGCAAAAAACGAGTTCCAGCCAATATAACCAAAATCATAATTTTCAAGCATTTTTAAGAACATTTGTCCCTAACAATTGAATTATTTTTTATTTCTTTGTATTGCGAGGAATTTTGTAATGTTTCTTCTGTGAGTTAATGTTTTTGTGCGAATAAATTCCTGCGCGCTGTAAAATGACTAATGGTTTTTGAGGGTTGATAAAAATGTCGCTGTTACAGTACCAGGTTAAGCAGACGAAATTTACACTGTTTGGTTTCATAAGGTTCATATTACAGTTTAGCAACAAACTCCTGTGATAATGTATTTGTAACTATTTACAATATTTTGCATCAATAAATAGTATTGATCGACGTTTCATCTATTAAATTTACCTCCGATCTTCGGCTAAATATTTTGCGTCTATCGTTAGAACGACCCTTTTCCAAGCGGTGTTGTTCACACATTTCGTGCCGAGATTCGAGACCGTATTGTTTCGCCCCCCTTTATGAATCGTTTGCGCAATTCGTACCCGAGTTATGGAATTTTGACTAAGTGTAGTTGTAAGTTGTTTTTTTTTCGACAATTTATTCCCTATCCAAATACTTATGTTCTTTTTGTTTACTGTCGTCAAACATTATTTATGCAGATGCATGATATAACCATTTACTGTTATTCTTTTTAATACTTTTTCTCAGCTAAAACTAGGTATTTCAGCCCACCTTTATAGTTGAAACTAGTTCATTGAGTTTTTATGGACTGATTGCCTAAATAGGTTTGTTAGATGAAATTAAATGAGTCAGCTATCTGCGATACTTCTGAAATTTTTTCACAATATTCACACTTGTTAATCCAATGCTATTTAAGGTAATTTTTAATAGATTACTAAGATTTGCGTCATCCCCCAAGTAACAGTAGTTCAGTACTTTGATTATAATATAGATCTGTACATTTTTTGTAGAACATCATAATCTGGCAATTCAACTTTACAAGGTAGGAGGCTCAAGTTAATATATCCGCACTTTACATTTTGATAATTTTATTCTAAGACCTAAATATAACCGAAAACTAATTTCATGACTTTATCTAATTAAATGAAGTCGTTTTAATTAATGCGGTTGGCATGCTTGAAGGGCCTATAATTAGGCGGTTCGCGCGCTTAACGACATGAAATTGGTGGTTTAAGCGCTTACAGCATTGCGCGCTTTAATTCAATGTTTGCTAGAATCTCAGGCAATTGCATGATTGTATTATGGCAGGCCTGTATTTAAAGGTTACTATACCTTAGAATCCTTGTATGTAGCAACTTGAATACAGGACACCAACACCAGCCTGTGAACCTTGTTATGTTGATCTCTGGCTTCGATTGGAAATTCCTTGAGTATGTGACAAGATCTAGAAGTATGACTCAAGTACAAGTCGAGGAATCGTACAAGGGTATCATCAAACATAACCTGTAGTAATAGAAGTAATAGTAAATTAGAAAACACACAGACATATATAAGAAAAGTTGTTGAATATGTTACTTTTTACTTATATAAGTTTCTTAAAATTGCCAAGAACTATTGAATGGCCACACCATGTACATAGCAATTACATTCCATTTAGTACTAGAAAGCATGTATTTATGGTACAACTACAAGCATTAGAAATACGGATTAGTCAAACTTTTGTTATGACTATTATTAAGATAACAAATTCCTATTATAATTGTCTGAATCGTTGCAAACTTATAAATGGTCAATTGATCATATCTCATATGAACGACAGTAACATTTCATGGTGCGGCCAACAAACAACAAATCTGCTCGGATTGAAGCATTTAGTGACATGACACCATTATGTCAATGACGTAAGCTGCAAGTAATTTATCTAAAATTCAGACAATCTTTTATTGATTTTTTAGAATATCAGCCAAGTATCGTCTTGTTTCTATACCCAATCATTGTTATCACAAAACAATATCCTTATAGCAAGTACCACAGTTCATTGCCCTAACTCTACTTAAAATATCTGGGGTAGGACCAGTTTAAAATATTGTGAGTGTTGAATAAACAATTGAGTAAATAAGTTATCTACCTGACACCCAACCTTGTCATGAGGAACACATAGTAACCAGTGAGCTGATAAGTCATCTTCTATAAACTCTTCTCCGTCCATCAAAGCCTCACAATGACCATCACAAACATCTACTGGCAGTACTTGAACAAGCTGAACCTGCAAGGAAACAAGCAATATCTTTAAAATGTGTCAATGCAGTCAAAATATTTAAGTATCAACATGATTTTGAATTCAATTGACTTTTGTCAGTGCTTGAAATTTGAAGTTTTTGCAAATTTGGATAGCTAAGACATAATTAATAGGTTAACAGAAGGCAGACATACATGCACTATCTAAACTATAATGAACAAGCCGCGGGAAATCTGAGGTCACGTGATCAATAACTTCGTCATTTTGCGCGTGTCTCAGTCAACAAACCCGCAACAAACCTAGAGTGCTCTTTGAAAGTCTAAACTGTCTAAAATCTGTGTTGTGTATTTAAGCGTTAAGGCTAAGCCTTTTTACTACTTTGCTTCGGGATCTAAGGACCCTCGGCAATGTCCGGTCTTCTTCCCCTGTCATGGCCGCCATTGTGTTCATTCCATGAACTAAACTCTTGGTTTTGCCATAATTTACTTAACAAACACTAAATATCGGCTAAATATATGGTTTATAAGCATGTTAATGTAAATGCCTCGAAAAAATGACATAAATAAAAGCAACGTTCAGGGAATGAACATAATGGCGGCCAGGATAGGGGAAGATGACCGGATATTGCCGTAAATAGAATGATATATAGTGAAATCAAAGAATATCGGATGATTGAGACCATGGATTATTGAGACAAGATCATTGAGACCAGATTTCTGGAGTATTGAGACCAGATACCTGGAGTATTGAGACCAGATTTCTGGAGTATTGAGACCAGACATATATTTTTCCAATTTGTTGTATTTGTCATAAATACAACTTTAAGTGGTATTAAATTTGTGATATTCTATAGTTTAAAGTTCATATTATTGGTTTTTGTTCATTTATTCAGTGTATATGAGCTCAGAATAACTTATCAATTGCGATATCTATATGTAAAGTTGCTGTAAAGAGCAATGCTTGATATTAAATTATTTAAAGTGATTTATCGTTATCTATAGTAAATTTTTATGATATGAGAATTCTGATTTTATTCCATAGGGAATTGTTTATAAGAACCACTCTTATATTTTACTCTTCATTACCACTCTTATATTTTACTCTTCATAAGAGTGATATGAGAATTGTTTTAAGATATTTGATTGAGTAAAAAACCACCATATATGTACTTGTTGTTTATTGGTGTCAAAGGGATTCGACCCGATAAAAATATCTTTCACATCTATACTATGAATACATAAGACAGGGGTCTTTCTTTATGACTGGCCCTCATATACCCAACTCAACATTATGTCCAATATTTTAAACAAGCCGAATACAATCATTTAATTTGTACTGCACACTTCAAGACAATATAATATTATACATAAAAAATACAACTTTTATCAATACACGTACACAATGTCGCCTGTGTCGAGCATAGAATGTTCACAAAATGCGTAAACCCCGGTTTGACGACATAACCCTGCACAGACAGAAACTAGAAAACGGCCTTCGATAAAGAAGAGAAATCATTATTTACACACAATCTCAGGATATTAGTACGACGATTTGATAGTGGGACATATTTTTTGCAACTTACCGCCACCTATATGTTTCTGTTCCGCTTAAATAGATGATAATCCGAGTTCAGGGAGAACTGATATTCAATTTCTAATATTTACATTCATTTCGACCATTGTAGTATCACGTGACGAATCATGTGACAATATAGAAAATGATTGGTGTTCGGGTAATACCATGCAACTCTTCAGCCAATCAAATTACTCGTAACAAAAGCCGTGCTGTCACTGTCAAAATGGCAAAAGTCGGCGAATTGTTTTCAGTCAATGTTGTTGAATTGCTGCTTTCGTCTAGCTAAGCTGTACAGAAACGGACAAGTGTCGGTAAGTTAATCCAAATATGTTCCTCTACCAAATCGTCATACTAATTTCCTGAGATCGTGTGTAAATAATGATTTCTCTTCTTTATCGAAGGCCGTTTTCTAGTTTCTGTCTGTGCAGGGTTATGTCGTCAAACCCGGTTTTACGCATTTTGTGAACATTCTATGCTCGACACAGGCGACATTGTGTACGTGTATTGATAAAAGTTGTATTTTTTATGTATAATATTATATTGTCTTGAAGTGTGCAGTACAAATTAAATGATTGTATTCGGCTTGTTTAAAATATTGGACATAATGTTGAGTTGGGTATATGAGGGCCAGTCATAAAGAAAGACCCCTGTCTTATGTATTCATAGTATAGCTGTGAAAGATATTTTTATCGGGTCGAATCCCTTTGATTGGTGTGTGACTATCATATAGTCGTGTGATTGCTGGACTATTGAGACGAGACAAACATATTTTCAATTTAATGATTTTAAACTATTTAGAGTGATTTATTATTGATACCTTATATTATAAGAATTGTTAGATAATACACTGATTGAATGAACAATTTCTGCATATGAATTCGAGAATAATTAAATGTTTCTTGGCCAAATAATAATCCTTCCTGCTTATCCCTGTAAATATAACATTAAACAATCTCTTTATAAGTATGATACCGTATTTTGTGAAATATGCTTCATTACCTAACACGTCTGTCATAACTTACATGACCCTTTTATCGGCCAGAATAAAATCAATAACTATCTGCATCTTGTATTCAAGTACTGTGGAAGAGATTGTAATATAACAGACAATGCAACCTGACTAATAAATAAAATTTTCTCATTAACAGACAGATTTTAAATTATTTGTATCAAATTAAAGGTGGAACTATCTAGTTTCTAAATATATGTTCTTGGAATTATGTCATTGTAACTATAAATAATATTGGTTCAAATACAACCTAATGATTACACCAAGTATGGAAAACAAGATATTTCACAGTCCTATTTGATTATTTTAATTAACACATTCCTATTAACACCTAATACCAGTGCCTGGCATTTAACTACCAATTTACAAATCAATGGGATTATTGATAACCCTTTAACAACCCATTATACAAATTGATTGGATTATCTGATATACATACATGTACCTTGTACAGGAATTTTGATTTGTTAATTAACTGTCTGCTTAAGTTTATACGTTTGTTCAATAGTTATATTGATTACACAATATAACCTTTCTAGAGCAACACCCTTTGGGAGCTGCAAATATTGGTCGTTATTTAGAGGATGTGTTCAACAGAGATTGAATTATAGTAAATGTCTCAAGATGGTGTACTGTACTATCCAGAAAGTATTGTAATACAAGCTGCTGCTATAGAGAGGTGATGAATAGATTAATAGACTTGACATAGCAGGTCATGAAAAAATTGACATTATATTGACTAACTATTCCAATTGAGAATTTTGAAAACGTACCTCACATATTAACAAAATTCTTTCTATGGTCATAATTAGCCTTTATCAATAATTAATCTAAATCAAATTTTCGTCTTCAAATACATCTTATAATTATATCAGTCTGAAAATAATCAAACTTCAGCATATAAACTAACTTGCTTGAAATGTCCTGCGATAGTTTTACACTGCATAAATTTGATTAATTTGGTTGAAATATTATTACAACTCACAAATCAGATTGACTATACACAAACAATATTATCTTTAAACTGCCGATAGTTCTAGGGAATATAGTCAATTTTAGCAACAAATGTACTTGAAGATGACATAATTATGTTGCTTATACATGTACCTTTGCGAGATATGTTATAAATTGTCAAAAACATTGATTATGTTGATTTATTTTACCATATACAAATGTAAATGTATGTATATAGCTATTAAGAATTAATTTTTAATTTAGATAGCAAAAATTATTACATATACATGTAACTTAAAACTGTTAATTGCATGTGGTTGAATGACAAAATTGAAAAATTAATTCCATCCAGTGCATTTTGATTAAAATTTATACTGTTTACGTTGTATAATTGTTAATTATTAATGTAAAAAAACAACAGAGCTAAAACAGTTTGTTGTAATATTTTATTAACAGTCGATATTTTTAATCATTAAAATGACTAAAATCATCATAAATATATCAGTATATTGGCCTCAATCACTGTCAACAGTCAAATACCTATATTAATTATGTGGTCTCAATACTCCATAGTCTGGTCTCAATACTCCAGAAATCGGGTCTCAGTACTCCAGAAATCGGGGGCCTGTTTCGGAAAGCTGTTCCGCACATTCCGGACAGTGGAACACACTTACGAACAAACCAGAACACTGTTCGGAACATGTTCTTTCTGTGCCCGCCACAGAGGTGGTGCAGCCAGAACAGTCACGTGATTACAGCAAGAACAATGGTCGCTTGTGTCATAAAATAGAATATAATAAATTTATTTTCCAATTATGGGGCATTGCGGGCAAACAGTCACATTCAAATATATCGTTATGCATATTTTTTCTCCAATATTACGGCTGCAACTACTATTTTGGTTGTCTTAAACATTTTACTTTCTGTTCCGTTTCATTCGTAAGGTGTTTGGAGTAGAACCTTCGGCACACTGTGCAGGACAGTTCCGTTTTGTTCATAAGTTGTTCGGAGTAGAACATCCCGCACATGTGCGGAACAGACGCTACGAACATGCCCCGGGTCTCAATACTCCAGAAATTTTCTGGTCTCAATAATCCATGGTCTCAATGCTCCAACAGCCAAATCAAAGGGCTGCGTAGAGCACAGGCCCTCGATGCGATGTTATGGTCCGGAAAATAAATATTACTCTATCTTCTAGAAGATTATATTTATTTTCCGGACCATAACATCTCATCGAGGGAAGATAGAGTAATATTTATTTTCCGGACCATAACATCGCATCGAGGGCCTGTGGCGTAGAGCATATAAGGCCTGCCATAATAAAACCATGCCTGAGATTTTAGCAATGAAGAAAACCGCACCCTATGTCTATCAGTCTCTAATTACTGTCTATTGCCTATTCCGCGCTTGCTGCCCATTAATCCCAACGCTTTCACACACGACAGCACTGTCCGACAGCCAAACGAGAAGAGAACAACCACGCCGACTCAACTCACCAAAACACGGGAAACTCGGGGCATTCCGGACACGATAAAACCCGTACCCACCCGTACCGTACACGAACCGGAGTCCAAGAATCACTACAGCAAACATTGAATTCAAGCGCGCGATGATGACAAATTCAATATTCTGCGCTTAGCGCGCAAACACCCTAATCATGCCGCTTAGCGCGCGAACGCCTAATTATCAAACAACCAAGCATTCAAATGGCCAAATAAAAAAATCATTTATTAAATATTTAGATACAGCAATACAACCTAATTGTTCTGTAATATAAAGGTCCTAGAATAAAACCATTGTAGAAGAGCCCAACATTTTAAAAAATATGCAATTTCCTCAATTCTGTCATATCAGGACCTGTTCTATAATTACGTATCTAAACTCCCTGGTCATATCTACATGTTTTTATCGTCACTCCGTTATGAATATCATACATAAAAACAAAATATATATTTTTAGATAGTGATGAGCTGTATATGTTTAACTGTTTGTTCTGTTCTGTTATGAATATCGTGTCACCAGTCAGAAGAAAGACAGTATGTGTAACTTTGAACAACACGTAGCATATACACTGAGCAGAACGGTTAAATAGATCGTTTATAAATATCAACGACATTCTTTCTTATGCACAATTTTGACTCTGCAGTCTACATTGCTATGCTATATCTTAAAACAACATAATAAATGGATATGCCCTGCAAACGATTTTTGGAACAGCTAAAACTTGTTTAACATTAAATTAGATCTAACACGAAATTACGGCAATATTGTATACATATAAATTTAAACTTACGTCAAAAATCCACACCAGTAGATCCACTGCGCATACCAAACTCCAGAAGAATACGAATAAACTCATTATTGCTAATGCGTCGTGATACAGTGAATCAATGTTAAACAGCGATATATTGTAAGTCTTGCTTCAACCGAGGTAGAAACAAGAATGAAAAATATACGATTTTCTGAACGCGCGCTTTTTATACTGTTTCCCGTTTGCGGACAAGCTACGTAAACCAGCTTGGTAGGGGAACCATATTACTCGCGTATCATGTGATCATGTATAGTGAGCGAGCACGAATCCATATTCATGACTTTCGCGAGTAATGTTTTGCAGGCATTATATACGAGTCCCTGGTAATCATGATTACAGATATGTGTTCAACTAGATTACCTCAGGCATTATTATAAGACATCACAAGGTCGACCTCGTCAATGCACCAGTTGACTTTTAATATAACGTAATTATACACATTAGTTGAATATAGATCTATTTTCGTATACAAATGATTTCCCATGCACAATATTTATACCTACACCTTGTCACATATTGTAAATGCTCATGCATAATGTTTATGATACGTATTTTCTTTATACATGTAACAAACTACGACACTACACGTTTTGAAGTCAGTATTATATTTCCAGAGCGGCCCTCTGTACAGCAATAACCTCTCGATATTGGGACTGACAACACCTTGAAAGTTTCCTTGAAAAAGATAATACTAAGTCGGACAGGGAAGGCAGCACTCAACTTATGAGTTGCCATCAAGTTACTATAATTGTAACATCTGCGTAGCAACAAGCTCCAAATAACGACCAATATGTGTGGCTCCCGAGGGGTAATGCTCTACAGAGGCTGTACTGTATATCCATCCAGCACTGTATTGGATCACAAACATCTCACTAAAGCATGAGTTTTGACATCTCCTATAGGTTATTTACTATGCCTTAGACTTTTATATAGTGAAAAGTATAAACTAATCACGGTTAGGAATGCCAAAACTGTTTTACAGGGGCGTAGCCAGACTTGAATTGATGCTACGCACGCAAGCCTTTAAGTCAATGGTGGTTATGGTTCAGGTTGGGGTCCTTGTGATTGTGGAAATTTTGGAGTTTAATGCCATTTTGGCAATATTTTATTTTTTAAATTCATGTTACGCATGTTTGATATTAGTGATAAAAATTTATAAATTATGGCTGCAATTTGATTGCACGATGGGTATGTAACGGAATTCGATTTTTCCAACAGCGGCAACTTCCATAAAAATGTCGATTTTCAGCCAGAAGTGGCCTGAGAAGTTGCTGGTTCATTGTGAAAGGGCAAGTTGGTACTGCATGCACTAGCGGACTTAGAGTGGGTGCACCCGGCGTTTACACCACACATTTCGATGCACAGAAAATGATTGCCATATTCTCAACTAAAATCAAACTAATTTTGCTCCGTTAATTAATAAAATCTAGCCAAGGTGTATGCCTACCAGTCAAAATAGAAAGGTAAACACTAAACACACACCATTCAACCTGATATCGTGTAGTCGGTTGATATCATGTAATCAGATCACATCGAACGTCGCGCGACTTTGAGGCGGAAGTAAGTATTGCTTGTATTTATATCCATTTTGCAGGTTTCGAACAAAACGAAGTGTGCACATCTAATCGCTGTTGAAAGAGGTATCAGTACACAAAATTCTGAGTAAAACCGTGTTATAATGAGGGAGAAATCACGGAAAATGTGTGCGATTTTTCAAGAAATACAAGTTGTTTGAAACTTCTACCCCCCCCCAAAGGTATTTTTAAACAAAACCGAACCCCTTTACTTAGTCCATAACAAAAATTAATCCATTCCCCGTCGATATGCAAAATCCCACCCTTGTATTCCATTTTTTCGCTGAGATATTCGAGTATAAACTTGACATGGTGCAATATTTTGGATAACCTCGTTGTCAATTGATGATGAAACAAAGATAACCTTGTAATCAGAAAGAACGGTAGAGATGATATCAACGTAATCAGACATAGTGAATTCTAATCGAACCGTTTATGAAACGCAATAACAGAGGAATAATTATACTCAGATGGCCAATGTAATTATTAGATTTCTGTAATTTACTATTTTTGAACATTATCATAAACCACCAATATATCTGGGTATGCTGATGAGATTGTGGAAGCGGGTTATCAATACAGCTTACAAAATGCATTTACGAAGGTATATACAAAAGTAATATCACTGATGCTAGTAAATCGCATACAATGTTAATAAGGCACCACAATTTACATGAATCTATTTGCAAAATTTCATAAAAGAATGCACTTTACAGTTACATGTATTGAGACATTTGCTTATACATTATACATGCTAACAGACATCGCATGTAGTCTGACGTCAGCGACGTCATAATGACACTTCTTCCGCGAACCTTACTAAACCTGAAGCTTCCATCACTGGTTTTCTTCGTCTTTTAAAAATGTACTATCCATTTGACACTCACTTACTGCATGTTCAAATTAAAAGTGTACTCATAACTATAACTCTATTCTCGATGATCGTAGGATTAAACGTCAAGCTGCTTTGACAGCGCCAAAGATACCAAATCATAGTGTTCTTGTCAGGTTAACCACATTCCAGTCTTCAGGTCCTCAGTTAAAAATGATTGATCATTTTCGTCCCTTAAAAGCTTTAATCACATGTACACGAGGCTACGTTGTCGCAGCTGTATCGTGAAGTAACTGAAGCTGACTTTCATAACTTGTATGAAAAATGCATTACTACTGGTAGAATGTTTTACCACAAATCTGCATTTATTTCGCTCAGCAATCGGTGCGTTAACAACACTGAAATTTCAGCAACAGGCAACAGAAAGTTTTACGCCATGACGGCTAACTGTCGTCCGATTTGACGAGTTTTTTAATGGCATAATGCCTAAAAGAAACTTATAACTATGAAAAAAGATCGTTATATTGGTGTGCGGCGACACGACGTCATTGGTATATTTTGAATACTTATATATTCAATAACGATAATCAAATAATACAACACGTTTCATGTTGATCAGAATTGAATTACATTTGTACTATATTCATGAAGTTAAACACTATTAACATATAATCCTTGAATGCCCGTGCTAAAATATCCGTACACTCAGAAATATTGTTTTAATTAATCAAAACATCCGTACGGTACAATAACGAAATAGTGAAATACCACAATTTTCTAATCATCGTCATTTTATTAATATTGGCGTTAATGTATTTAGAAACTAGAGAGCTTCATCTTTATAATGATATAAAGCAATAGAAAATTGAGTGGAAAACAAAAAATATGATTTCACGCCGAGAAAATTAAGGTATATTCAATTAGCCGTTATTTTATAATTAATAAACGGATTTTCAATATGTTTGCATCTTTTAAAACTAGAGAGCTTCATCTTTATTTTGATATCAATTATATGAAGATATGTTAATAAATAAAAAAAAACCTTCGGCCATGGCATTCGAACACAAAAATGTGTAGATTTTTTCTCGAGAAATAGTCTTTGTTTGAACCGTTATAATTCATATTTGCATGCGCATAATTTGTATTATTATTTTATATTTAGAAACTACAGAGCGTCATCTTTAATTTGGTATCAACATATTAAAACTCCGGCAATACATCGCTCACCTGTCGTACTAGTGCATGCACACCCTTATGGTGACCCTACACATTTTCTGAATAACATTTAAGGAAATTCAGCCTCTATTGCAAGTTTTTTAATGATTTGACCATGTTACCTTGTTTTTGACACCAGATGACACAAAATCGAACTTGGCCTAGATTTTGTTGACAGGATCATTGTGACAAAGTTTCATAAAGATTAAGTTGAAAAAAAATCTGGTGACTACACGAGGTTTTTCTATGATTTGACCTATAATTTAAACAAATATTTTGGAAAAAATATTTCTCCATATAACTGTACAAATACATGCTATAAAGACAAAACAATACCTAAATAATTGAAACAAAAAAATATGGTTCCAGTGAGGTTTGAACCCAAGACCTTCAGGAAAATGTCAATTGACAGTGAGACCTTGTTTTTGACCGCAGATGACCCAAAATCGAAAACTTGGCCTAGATTTTGTTGACATGATAATTGTGACAAAGTTTCATAAAGGTTAAGTTGAAATTGTAACCTCTGGTGACTACACAAGGTTTTTCTATAATTTGACCTAGTGACCTAGTTTTTGACCTCAGATGACCCAATATCAAACTTGACCTAGATTTTGTTGAAATGATCATTGTGACCAAGTTTCATAAAGATTGTGACCTCTAGAGAGGACACAACCCAATTGTTGAGGGAGGGACGGACGGACAAAGAGTGATCACAAAAGCTCACTCTGTCACTTTGTGACAGGTGAGCTAAAAAATAAACCCCTACGGCCGTAGAATTTACTTCTTTTTTCTTGTTTAAAATAGCATAGGGCCGGGGAATACACTATTCCGTTTTGTAAACACGGGGCCTGGGGTCAAAAACTAGGTCACATGGTCAAATCATAGAACAAGAGGGCCATACGGGCCCTAGGTCGTTCACCTGTTGTAATAGTGCATACAAGCCCTGTGATTTGACCTAGTGACCTCATACTTGACCTAGATTTTGTTGAGATGATCACTGCGACCAAGTTTCGTAAAGATAATGCCAAAATTGTGACTTCTAGGGACTATACAAGGTTTTTCAATGTTTTGACCTTGTGACCTAGTATTTGACCCCCGATATAAATATAAATCTTGACCCAGATCATGCAGAGATGATCATTGTGACCCAGTTTTATAAAGATTAGGTCAAAATTATGACCTCTACTGACCACACAAGGGTTTTCTATGATTTGACCTTGTGACCTAGTTTTTGACCCTGCATGAGTCAATATCGAACTTGATCTAGATTTTGTTGAGATGATCATTGTGACCTAGTTTCATAAATATTAGGTCAAAATTATGACCTCTAGTGACTACACAAGGTTTTTCTATGATTTGACCTTGTGACCTACTTTTGATCCTAAATTACCCAATATCGAACTTGACCATGATTTTGTTGAGATAATCATTGTGAACAAGTTTTATAAAGATTAGACCAAAATTGTGACATCTAGTGTCTACACAAGCACAAACCGGACGGAGAGTGATCACAAAAGCTAACTCTGCCACTTTGTGACAAGTGAGCTAAAAACATAGTGCATGCACACCCCTATGGTGACCCTATACATTTTCTGAATAGAATTTAAGGAAATTCAGCCTCTATTGCAAGGGTCACCATAGGGGTATGCATGCACTACTATGACAGGTGAGCGATCTATGGCCCTTTTGGCCCTCTTGTTTAGAACTGCTTTGGTATTACACTCCGAGCGTCTTTGTGACACTTCCTGCTTACGAAAACTTACAACAGGCATTATAAATATGGACAATATGTGTGCTTTTGAATTATGCTAATAGAAGGTCGAGATTCGTGTCAAATTCTCTGTACTTCACACCATCTTCAGTGGGTTGCTGGCATCTTCCCACAGATTGGACAAATTGGACTTTTGGCAATAAAAGAGTTCCAGTATCCAGAAATACATTGTAAACAACCAATACTAACAACATTATAATTTAGTCAAAACATATCAACTTAAACAATGAGATCATATGATATTGAACAACAATACACTCACATACATGGACCAAATACAATACAATAAAAATAATACAAATGTAGTTTCATAGTAGAGAAACATAACAGAATACAATACAGACACTAGAAGTATTGTTATTGCACGTATACATGTGATTTACTTTTTAAACAACCCATAATTTGTTCACATATAAACAGCTATAAATTGCTGAAGTTCTCTCCCTTAGACTGTGTATGACTGGGTTTTGATGCTAGCTATAGTCTGGACTGGTTTTCGATTTAATATCAGTGCATTTTTCGGTTCTCAAGACACCAACGCCCATATTTGCATTTGAGTAGTTTTAAGGGAAGCAGGCTTATTCAACCCCGAGCTTATTCAACCCCAAGCGATTTTCAGTATTATTCAACCCCGAGCTTATTCAACCCCAACCCTTGGCTCATTCAACCCCAGATATGTAAGGCTCATTCAACCCCAATGAAAAAATTGTTTGGTAGGGGTATTCTGTGAGTTTATAAATACAAAATGTATGTTAAAAGATAAATGTGTTTTTATTTAGAGATATATAGATAGTTATTAATAAAATCAATGATTATAGAAATACTTAGAAAAAGTATGTTTTACATTGAATACATATTTTAACAAACATAAGTTGGGTTTAATTTGTAATATTTATACATAATTATATACAATTATAGAAAGACTTTGAAAATCAAAATTCAAAGAAACAGACATATAACAAAATCTTACACCAGGCTTAATTAACAGATCAAACTGTTAATTTAAGGTATATGTTAATTCACAGATGTATGCGTAGTTTATAGTTTCAGTGCATGTCAATATCACTTACCTAGAAATTTACTTATGATTAATTTAACAAACCAAAAAAACATGAAAAATACTCACATTTCACACTCTGTTTATTTGCATACAGAATGGTATCTATCACACAATAAATCGGTATCCGACCAACTCACCCCCCTACCAACTCACCCCCCTACCAACTCTTCCTGGATTTGGACAACTCGCCCGATGTCAATTTCGAAATGTCCAACTCACCCCCCATCAATTTTATAATAAATCAACCCCGTGTTCACACCTGCTTGACAATGTACATGCCTATCAAAAAATCAGTTTAAAAATATCACCATGATTTCATGAAAATACTTAACAACAACAAATAAACAAAAAATAACATAAATTAACTACGTTATAAAAAAATTAGTTGGGGTTGAATAAGCCTCAAATCTCTGGGGTTGAATGAGCCTTAGGGTTGAATGAGCCTAGGGTTGGTGTTGAATGAGCCTGGCTTTTTCTGGGGTTGAATGAGCATGGGGTTGAATAAGCTGACATTCCATACATGTATAGCTTCAGTGTGGAGCGGCAAAGTACTTTTGTTATTGTCAAATTATGTAATATAAATATTGTATGAATGTACATTGATGAGACTCAAATAAAGAGTACCTTTCTACATACTTCATGCATACATGTCAGCCATTTGAAATTAAAATATCTGTTAGCTATTTTTTAAAAGGCTTAGGCCGAAACGTCATAATTAAAGGGTATAAACTATGAGTTAAGAATAAAGGGCCTCTTTCCGAAATATTTTAAGTCAATCTTTGCCGTCACACAAACGACTTGTTTATTTTACAAGCTAAATTCAAATTGTCTTGACCTTAAAAATCGAATCGTACATGTATGAAAGTTTCACTATTTAAATGTAAAATACACAACATGTCTGGGAATTAATTCAATATTTTAAGATAAAAAATCACCAACAACTTTTTTCATTCAAATGCATAGCATTGGTGTAGCGGTGTTTGCAACCGTGACGGAAGACAGACGTGTTAAAGGTCAAAGTCATAGAAATGAAAACAGGTCGTAAGTACAAAATCAATATTTTGAGAAAATAAGAAAAACTGTCTGAAAACTACTGTTTACTTATGAAAGAACAAGCCTTTTTAACTTCAGTTTGGTCAACATGAAGCGCCTTGAGATGCAGATTTCAAATATACATGAGTCTTATAAGGTCGTAAGTAGCACTTACGATCTTCTAATTCTAAGCCAGCTTGAAACCCTAATGAATTCGTAGAAGTCTTACGTAACATACGGGGGGATAAGTCGTGAGTTCGTTTCTGCTAAGTTGTCACGCAGTTGTCTCCCTTCGGTTGAGAAATATGGACATTCAATCGTGAAAGCTCGCAAATAATTCTGCCCTAAACTGGACATGTACAATATTGCAATGTATAAAGGCCGCAGTGATCCGAATGTATGTATATTATAATAATAATAAAATCTTTATTTAGAGAAGGTAACATGTACAGACATATGCAATAGACGAATTCACATACATCTTAATTTAAACAAGGCCTTCTATAAAACAAACAACAACAAAACATGTTATTTATGATATATAAGTACAGTAGGCTGGTATGGGTTCAATCGTAGAACTTGACAACACACGTTCCAACGCTTGCCAGCCTAGAGGGCATTGCTCAATTATAAACTATGTTTGACATTAAAATGCTGCAAGTGTAAGTCCGGAAATCAGACCCCGGGCATAGTTAAGACTTATTAGTAATTGTCGATGTTGGTACATACATGTATAGTGCTGGACCCAATCTTCGACCTGTATTCATCACTGCATTCATCACTCGGCGTAGTTAGTGGGTTGTCATAGAGCTGTATACAATGCTTGCAGTGTAGACCTGTACGAGTATGTAGTGCCCATCTGTGCTCGAACTTAAGATCAAAATTCGTCAAGTGATACTGGTATACAATAAGTATGTCCCTGACTCCCAATCTTATTAAAATCAGACCCTTGTTACGCTTCACTACTTTACGCTGATATAGCAAGTGTTAGGATCTGATGTTAATGGGGTCGAGTATATGTCCGAATTCTTTATGAAGGGGTGAAACCGCTGGTTCGAGTCTGCGCTTCGCCACTCCGACGATTTTACTTATATTAAAGGTGAACTTTATATCGTCATTTTGGTACCCACGGATAATAAAAATTAGATTAGTATTGAAAAAAACATATAAGATGTGTGCGTCCGTAGCTCAGTGGTTAGAGCGCTTGTCGTCTAATCTGGTGACGTGGGTGCTAATATGGGTGGAGGCACTCACATGCCTGCAATATTTCAGCAGAAAGCTGACTGGCAAATAAAGGCTATGTTCGGCATAATAAAGTCACCACTCCATAAAATGAAAGCCCGATCACGTTTGACCAATTTGTAACAGATTGAATTCATCCAAATGAAAAAAAAAGATGAAATTAAGTCCAACAGGGAAGGCAGCACTCAGCTTAACCAGCCGAGCACAGAAAACATAAAAACACACAAGGTACCATGCCCACCTGAACCAGTCGAGCACAGAAAACGTAAAAGGCACAATGCCCAACCACGCACGTTAATTAACGTGCGTGGCCCAACTAAACAAGTTATAATCTAGTCTGGTTCTCGATCTTTTCAATCTAATCTAATGGAATGTAAAATTGGGGAACGGGAACCAGACTAGTTATAATCCTCCCATGTCCGACTGTTTAATTAAAGGAGACAACTCTTCAGTCTACTCTTTTTTCATGAAATTAATTCCCTTTGCACCCTCAAACATAGGTACATTTAGTGAGTTAATTTGACATCATGAATTTGATAATAACATTTTCTTGAATAGGTCTCAAACGTTCATACTGTAAGCACATAATCTTTCTGTATGGCTATATCCATTTTACATTAGGTCAGTGAATATCAACAGTTTTAAGTCTGAATATCAACAGACTACTAGTAAGTATGAATAATTTTGCATTCCATTGATTTACAGTGTAATTTGGTAGTGATTAATGAAGTAACAATATATAAATAAATTATCCTTCAATTGATAAGCTGGACCTCTTTGTTTTTGTGATCTTTATCAGTAGAATAATTAATGTAAAGCGCCCCAATAAAGTGCGCAATATTTGGTAAACACCATTATGATAAGGAGTATATTATATAATTGTGTACAGTTAAATTAGAACTATATTTCCGAAATGATTTATCGTGGGCATATTATCTTGCAAGGTTTTTACCATGTGAATGGGTTATCATGTTGATATTGTTCTTTGTTCGCTAATATTGTATATTTTAAAACAAACAGGATGATAATCAATGAATTAATGTATTTTCGCGTAATCAATACATTGTGATTCATGGAAATCGTCAAACTCTACATATATATTGCATAACAGGATAAAGTAACACTTAATGAGGCATATGGTCAAGTTTCTACTGGTACATCATGCAGTCATCATTCATGAATTCATTTCATTCTCGAATATGCAGTTTATCATAATCTAAGAATTAAATACATTAAACCGTACTACAGAACGGGAAAAAGCATGTATAAAGCAGAACTTTTGTCATTATGTAAATTTATCAAAGAAGCATTGTCTGTACGTACGCAACGCTTAAGTTTGGGGTAAATAGTAAAAGTCCAAAATTATATACATTTACGCGACTTTCTACGGTAGAAATATGTTACCAGTCAATTGTAAATATTGTGTTAATTTTGCGGCAAACCCAGAAAGTTTGTCGAATATGTTTTTTCCATTGTACATGTATATAAAAATCATTGTTATGCCATTATCGTCATTATAACTATATTTGAAATTGTATGTCAAGTTGAAACAATATTTATGAATTTAGAAATTAACTACAGATACTACTTATTCTTACACAAACCATTACAGCTTGAACTGATTGAATTTGAAATTATATATTTGATTAATACATCTCCATATTTTGTTGTTAAAATAAACATATTTGATCTATCTATCTATCTATCTATCTATCTATCTATCTATCTATCTATCTATCTATCTATCTATCTATCTATCTATCTATCTATCTATCTATCTATCTATCTATCTATCTATCTATCTATCTATCTATCTATCTATCTATCTATCTATCTATCTATCTATCTATCTATCTATCTATCTATCTATCTATCTATCTATCTATCTATCTATCTATCTATCTATCTATCTATCTATCTATCTATCTATCTATCTATCTATCTATCTATCTATCTATCTATCTATCTATCTATCTATCTATCTATCTATCTATCTATCTATCTATCTATCTATCTATCTATCTATCTATCTATCTATCTATCTATCTATCTATCTATCTATCTATCTATCTATCTATCTATCTATCTATCTATCTATCTATCTCTTATTTTAAATAAATAAAACGCACACCCTGCTTTTGTACTAAACAATGCATGGTAATCAAACAATTATCATATATTGGCCTAAATGTGTATATATGTGCATATCACTTTATATACTTTATATTTGTTTCAGGTTTTCTTTGAATTCAAAAGAATGTTCTTGTATGAATGTTACTATAATAAACATTAAACATAGTTTTCTGTACTCCTTCTGTGTTTCAAGTTTGCCTGATGTATAAAACCCTAAAACTGGTATTTCAACTCAAACATGTGTTGACCATTTGGTCAATTGAAGCAGAATAATTCTCGGCCAGTATAGTAGGAGAGATTTTTTGACATGTTAAATACCTGTGGTCAGGCAGATAATGGTGTAACGGTTGTGCTAGGATATCAGGTTACATGAGGCTGGCAGATTCTACCAGACTAGATAATCAACCCAAAATAAAATCTAGCTAAAATTGAAAACGAAATTATGATAATTGATTAAAAACAACATATTATCTAGTCGGGTAGCCAGGATAAAGACCTAAAGGTCTTTGTCCTGGAGAACAGCTCATTTTATCAAAGATCATATAAAGGTAATCTTTGTTTTTTTTAGAGAGAGAGAGAGAGAGAGAGAGAGAGAGAGAGAGAGAGAGAGAGAGAGAGAGAGCTGCGAGGCAAACATAATGATATTATCTAAACATAGAAATAATAATAAATGCTTCAATACCCCATGTCCAACTCGCGTTTTTTTAAGTCCATTCCATAATCATTAAAACTGTGTCATCAATATTTGTATGAATTATTCTATTTTTCGACTCTTTGAAATTTTCCATGATACAATAAATCGGAACGATTCTTCCCAGGTTTATGCACGGACCTTTACACGGTACACGCATGTTAATTAAAATTAACATGCGTGCACGGTATGAATCCCGATACACCGCTTCTCAGTTCCGTCAGAGAATTGTTTTATTTTCGTATGGCTCTGACGGAACTGAAAACCGATGTAACGCTCGGACGGAACTCAGATTTCATGTATCCCGAGTGTTACATTGGTTTCCAGTTCCGTCGGTCATATGAAAAAAGAACAATTCTCTCACGGAACTGAAAAGCGGTGTATCGGGATTCATACCGTGCTTCATATAGTTATCTAGGCCCGTGTGTTCTGGGGGGGGGGTAAATTGGGTAATCCAGATTCAAATTCATTCTTGGGGATGAATAGTTACGTAATAAGTGGACAAAAATGAAGGACAAAAATGAATCAGCGCGGCTGTGACCACGTGACGCAATCGGTAAACTCCGGACAACAACGTTAGTTTGCGGAAATATTATTAACCAATGATAACGCGGCATCCCCACTTCGAGGTCGGGAGCGGTGCAATTTCATCGGAAAACTACTTCATAACTTTTTACAGATTTGGTCTAGAAGGGTCGAAAATGGTCTATATTATGTTCAAATTGATAAATCATATATTCGCGTCAAGGTCGAAGTCGCAACCATAAAATACATCGCTCAGTAAGTGCAAATAATCTTGAAATCTTCCCAACACCCAGCTCTATGATAATCATGGTAACGCCGTGCGCATGTAACAATTTGGCGAGTCGGTGACGTACCGTAATTATTCATGAGTGCAAATGAGAAAACGGACCCTCTCTGTGCGCACACAGGGAACTGCTTGTCCAAAAAGGTGGATTTTAATACAGTCGGTGCACGAACAGAGATGTTATAAAATCATGTTTTACCCAAAACACGCATTCTCGTTTACCAGATTATTCTCTATCTTAGTTAATTATCCACAGATGCATGAGGATCAAATACAGGCTTATGCATAAATAATATTATATAATATTGAGCAGGATTTGAACCAAGGCTCTGCCTTTTTATTGCACATTTGTTGTATCAGTTGACACAAGTTCAAACTAAGATGAATGAAAATTGTAGTATATATTGAAATGGTTTTTTTATGCTTTTATTTATCTTCGCCATAGGGCGATCCTTATGACCGAGGTCCACAGTCATTTTAGTTTTGTGGGGGATTAGTGAACGATACAGAAGATGCCCCAGTTCCAGAAGCATCCCCGGTTCGTTAACATGCTTGATCTAAAGTCACAAAGCTTCGCATATACGTTTTAAGAACTTGTTCTACTATCGACGTAAAATAAATAAAAAATAAAATAGTATACATGTGCGCGAACATAAGTCACATAAGTGTGAATAAATTAATTCGACAAAATCACTTCTGAATAGATGTACAAATCTGTTTGTAAGTTGCTTCGAGACACTAATAAATTTGTAAACTTGTGCGGCTTCTATGTTATACACGTGGATGGGTTTTTAATTCGTCAATGTCATATGACCTTTGTAATGTATTTGAAAATCATATAGTTCGAACATTTTAGTCAAAAGTTTGCCGTTGGCGATCGTTTTGTGGTTGTCGTCTGTCAAATCTGTTTCCTTCTGTTCCCACTTCCGGCCAGGTTATTGCAGTGTTATCTGTATGATATTGTGTTGGCTCGCTATCAGAAGCTATTGTGTGATCGCAGGAAACGCATTTATTCATATTTTATTTAATATCCGAAAATGGGAAAAATAAAAAATAAACAGGAAAAGAATGGGTATGTGCGTTTTTTTTGTATTTTAAATATAGGACCTATGTATGCTCATTCTACACATAGGCTCTCGGTGAAATTTAAATTGTTGCAATGTGCATTATTTTTGTTAATTCATAATTATTTTTTCCTTGATTTGTTTTAAATAATTTGTCATTTTCTAGCTTTGAAAAGTGCCATATAGACCCAGTAGCGAGTCATACATCCTAGCTATCATTGAGATCATTTGAACAAAAACTACTCACAGTTCCAAAACCAAGGCTAGAATTTTGCAGAAAATCATTGGCATATTCTGGTGCAAAATTATGGAACTATCTTCCTTACGATGTAAGAACATCTGCAAATGTTAACTTATTTACATTAATTAATTATCAGGACCTTTATGCCATCATTTAATGTGTATATATAGCAGATTAGATCTTCTGCCTTAAGTTACATTTTTATATATTGACTTTCTTTCAGCTGTGTATATATCTTATTATGTTTATAGTTATTATTTTGCCTTTCATGTAACTTTTGTAAAGGCACATATATTATGTCAATGTTATATGAGGCTCACAGGGAAGATTGGGTATACCCAACTGTGTTGCCTCTTTAAATAACGTCGTTATTGTTATTATTATTATTATGATTATACTACCTACAGGTAGCTGCAATATGCTCGCGTATTTATATTATAACCTTGAACATTGAACTTGTTTGGGGAAAAATAATTTTATGACTAAATAAAATATGTGTAGATACAATTATATTATAATATATTATAAATATTAGGGTCGGTAGGATGGGGAGTATTTTAAATAATTTTTCGGTCTTGGTTATATTTTATCAGATTTATTTTTACGATTATTAAGTGCAGGCGAAAGTCTTAATGAACAAAATTGGCTGTCAAATGCCGCGAAAAATCTGTCAAAACAGTTTTTAAAATTCTAGGCCATGATTACCGGTAGCCGTCTGGGCCAAAATTTCATTGCCGAAATCAATGATATTGAGTAGTTATATTATCCCTGGCAAAAATGGCATGCCGATATTGTTAATTGGCTACTCATTGTACAGGCATGGCAAAAAGATCATATGAAGTTATCTTTAGTGACTAGTCTCCAATACAATTACGAATTCATTTCGCACGTCCAAATTCTATCAATATTTCTTGTTGCTGAATAGATGCACATGTTTTGCGGAGTGCGCCATGAATTACCCTAGAAGCATGCAGAATCCCAGTGCGCACGAATTTCTCGCGCAAACTGTTAATTGGAACAGGTGCGCAATTATATTTCAATAACGGACGAAATATTTAAATCTAGCGTTATTTTTTATTTTTACTTTATGTCCAATATCAATAATCGTTTTCAAAATAATGTTTAAATGACTTCTCTTTGCAGGACAAAACAATCCGGTTCGGAAGTTGAAGTAAAATTTCGTTTACAATTTTCCGACCTGTGGGAAAATCCGGAACTTGTAATAACCAACATGGCGCCCTCCTGGATCGTGAAAGCCGGTACATGGATTCCGGAGTTCTTTTTGTCCAAGTTTCCATATCTTCAAGCAATAACATTACTCATGTTGTTGGCAGAACGTGCACTCAAAATGGAAAAGTACGTATACATTGAATTTGCTCATACTTATTGATTTGTTGGCTTGTTTATTAACATTAATTGTTTGTTTACATTACCCCGCCCACTTTTTATGCATTATGAGTGATTATTCTTTCAAAATTGGTTCTTAAGGTAACTTGGGTAGCTGAAATTGAACCCATCAGTGTATAACCATATCAGGAAATATCAAGTCGGCATCAGGTTTTTTGATAAAAACCATAACGCTACATTGAAAGTATATATTAGGATATTCATATCAAAAAATGAAAAAATATTTTATAAAAGGTGTTTTATTTCCAATTGAAATTTGTCATTTTTTGTGTCAAAATTCTGTAAAATGTACTCACTCAATTTCAGTATAAATCACATTGTTGTGTTCTCCAATCTATTATCCAGGTGATCGACTATAGAATAAAAGTATATCAATTATATTTTTTCAATAAATCACTGAATATTAAACCATGTATAACTTAAAATTCTGTTTTGTATTTAACATTTGTTGAAGGAATTTGTGTAGAAACTTTCTATTCATGGGATTAGTTGCAATCAAAACAATTCATTGCCAAACCCATTGATTTTCAACGGTCATCCTTTTGTACCCTTTGTTAACTAAATCAACAGATACACACACACTTTACACTTCAAAATAATCAGCTGTGTGTAAATGAAATTTGTCAATTTAAGTAATAAAGTAGTCATACGTTTTTATACAATGTGTGGATATCATTAATATAATTTATTAGGGAAATAGTCGAGCACCTGGACAAAAGATTGGAAAACACAACAATGTGATTTATATTAAATTTGAGTAAGTACTTTTTAAAGGATTTTGACACAAAAAATTACAATTTTTAATTGTAAATAAAACACCTTTCATAAAATATTTTTTCATTTTTTGATATGAATATCCTTTACATATATGTATACTTTCAATTTAGCATAATGGTTTTTATTAAAAAACCTAATGGCGACTTGAAAAAAATAAATTATTTTCTGATATGGTTATACACTGATGGGTTCAATTTCAGCTACACAATTTACCTTAATTAGGTATTTGGTTGATGAATTCAGTTTAATAGGACTTTAAATGTCTCGTATCTAATGGTAGGCGTGGCTATACAAAAGTTGTAAATGTTGTCACCACAGGTGCAAGACACAAAATCAAATTTGGCTCCAATAGGCCTATTATGTATGGAAGTGACTATTCTTACGGGCCCGTAAGAATAGCCTCTCAGGCTATGCTTACGGCTCTCCCGTAAGAATAGCGATCCGCCCGCGAATGACTATTCTTACGGCTGTTTTATTCAAATGTACCGATCTCCTTTAAGTAATGTTCGATCTGTACCTTAACAATAGAATGTTAATAAACATTAGTTGTTAAATTATCGCTCCTGTGATGAATAATAAAAACAGTGACTTACTTTGAATGTCTATGACCGGAACTCGATCTCTGCCTCTAATCTATGAATACAACTGTAACACTTTCTAAGTCTTCCGAAGGCGAGGATTTTTCTCCAATCACGAAATTAATGAGGAAGCCGTTGTGGTTATCATAGTGATAAAGCGTTTATTTTCCGTTTAGATTTTATGCAACAACTACACAGTTGCTCAAAATCTAGGAATTTTAAAATTTACTATTCCACGCCTTATACGACGAATTTACTGTTTGCTATTCAGCTCCGTGGAACAGACTAGGAAGTTAACACCTAAAGTTAATTAACGTTCTTTTGTTAAGGTACAGGTCGAAAATTACTGATAATTTCTTTACTGAAAGTTACAGTACAATGATAATGACAATATTACGAAGAAGATTAATTATCACATTATATTTCAAAGACATCTGTCATTTCTGTCATGTTTGCCGGTTGACTTTATACAAGTTATACAAAGGAATTCCAATTACACAAGGACTCCTCGAACCGCAGTTTTTTATACTTGTGTTCATTCATTTTGAAAAAGATGTTAATGGTTATCGCTTTAAATGTGTCATATATATTCATTAAATAACTATAACTGTGTATAAAACTGCCGTAAGAATAGCGAGTCCAAGGCTATTTCACTATTCTTACAGAGCCGTAAGAATAGCCTCCGAGGCTATTCTTACGGGCCCGTAAGAATAGCCACTTCCATTATGTATAATAATAGGCCTATTGGAGCCAAATTTGATTTTGTGTCTTGCACCTGTGGTTGTCACACCTGCATATCAAATAAATGAGAGGAAATCCCAATTTCACCTGGGATCTAGACTACGCTCCATCCTGATATGTGCCTGAATATATTTTTATTGTGGTATTTCAAGACCCATACACTAATCAAACAAACATTTGTTAAATGTGTTTGAGATAAATAAAAGATCTATGTCATTCCTCTATTGCTTAAAGATCACAGATTTTTTAATTCAGGGGTGAAGACCCCAATTAAGTATCTGTGATGACCATAATTAGATCATTAACAAAAATAAAGCTGTTGGAAATTTTACTGCAACTGTGATGGAAAGTCCACTTATGACTGTGGTTGAGAAAAAGCGAGAAGTTCTGTTAATGGTACAAGGTTCATTATGCACAGTACAGTGAAAACTCTGTTAAAAGACTACCTCAATAATAAGACCATCTCCTGTGGAATACACTTTATAAGGCCCCTACTTAACAGGAAAAATCCCTGATGCAGTAAAGGGTTGATATTTTTTTTTAAAGTCATTGTTTCATTTTATTGAGTAGTATTTGACCTCTGTTTTCAGGTATCCACCTATGGATCCTAACATTATATACACTGTGGCTGCCTTGTGTTTTATTTCTGGTGTATTCATGACAGCAAAGTTACAAGTTCGGGTAGCATGTATGATGTACTCAGCAGCATTGGTGTATCTCACATTTAATGCATACACAAATAAACAGTTCAACTATTCCAGACATGTTAGGGTAAGTATGTGTTTTAAAGCCACATTATCTCTCCCAAGACCTTTTTTCCGATCATTCAGTAAACAGACTAATCATAAGGAATTGGGATATTTTTCACAAATGACCAATAATTGACGACAGAATGTTAAATGTATCTGTCAAAATAGTATGCCAAAATCACATTTATGTAAAATGTATAGATGCCTAAATACTAATTTTGCAAGAGTTGCTTCCCTTAGATAATAAATTGTGCAGTTTTGTTTACAATTCATTATTTTGTAAGCAAACCAACTGGAGGTTGTATTTTGTTTTCTCCCATCTTATGGTGTGACAGGTGTTTTCCACCTTTAGGACTCAACTAAAATGCTCAAAAATCATGGCTCTTCGAATAGGTTACCTAGTTATTGCTTTTTGAAAATAGCCGTTTAAGGCCTAATGTGACTTTAAGTTTAAAATTTATGGCCAAGTCTCATGTAGTGATCTTGTTTCTTAAAAATAGATGTGTTACTGTATCCTAATTCTGGGTACCACTTCTTAAGTCAGGGGTCTTACAAGATGCTGAATTGCAAGGGTATTTTTGTTATGGTTTTACCACCCTCACAGGTTTATACGGGATTCAGCTTATCGATCTGTCCGTTCTTGCAATCTTGTGGACGCAGCTCCCTTTATAGTTTTGGCACAATTCTCTTCAAATGTTCACAGATGAACAACCTCATCATATGACTCTTTGCAGGCAGGGTATAATAGTCTGCCAAGAGGCGACAGGTCTAATTTTGATAATTTTGTTCTGGATTTTATCATTTAATAGCTAAAGGAAATATAATTTATTCACTTGATCAGTAAAAATTCTAAGGCTCAAATTAGCTTTTTTCTTAATTTTAGAGGTCAAAACATCAAATGAAGGGTTAGATGAAACCCCTTAAAAACATAAAACCAGCTTTAGTTATACTTAGTAGATTAAGTGTATTAATCCAAAATTTTATTCATGTCTTAATCTTTTCCAGAATCGGATATCAGGACGACATCTCGGTTGTTTGGGAATATATCTCATCTATTCTTTTATCAAAAGCAATAGAGATAACAAATTGATTCAAAGACTTGGTGAACTGTGTGTAGCTGTGTACCTTTTAGGTAGTGCTTATCTCATAAACGAAAGCTACGAAGATAGACGTGCAATCATGGAGCATATTCCAGGGGGTGATTATGCTCGATATTTTCTCACTCTGATGTATGCGTGCTGTGGACTCTGTTTTCTTTCTGGTTACTTTCTAAAGGATATATCAATGACCATGGCATTCCTTCTGAGTACTGTCACATTGCTTGTGGACGGAAAGTTGTCATACTGGTCGTATCGCGGCATGGCGTATTGGACACAGGTGCGACTTGTTATCGACAGCATCAATATAATCGTAGGGTTCTTTGTGTTAATGAATCATTATGAGAATCTCGCGGCAGAAGACAATGAAGCAATCCGATTGGCTCACGAGGAGCAGGAAGAGGAGGGTAAAAATGTTGAAGATAAACATGACAAACAAGAATAAATCAAGATTACGGCCTCAATATTTCACTCTTATTATATTCAAGGAAAGTTCTAACTCTAAGATATATTCCAGTCTGTCCATGGACCAAGGGTTTTAATATTTGAGAACTGTCTTCAATGCTCAATTTATTTTAATCAAATACAATGTATAGATCTATACCATAACGTTTGATATGTTTTAGGAGATGTCGCTGGCTTATACTGAGAAGGTCGTAAGTGCAAATTACGACCTTATAAGACTCATGCGTATTTTGAAATCTGCATCACAAGGTGCTTGTTATAAATATAAGCTTATTTTCATGAAAATCGGAACTGGTCATGTTGACCAAACTGAAGTTGAAAAAGCTTGTTTTCCAGTAAAGAGTAGTTTGCAGACAGTATTTTTCTTGTATTCTCAAAATATCGATTTTGTACTTACGACCTTCTCATTCTAAGTCAGCTATATTTAGATGTTCATATTCATTAAAGCATTTGAAATGTGCAGTGCAATTTACAAATGTTTATTGCACATACGACGTATAATAGAACTGTTCTGGCTTGCCATAGTTGTCTGATTTTATCACTTTGTGTTCAAATACTCATGATACATGACGTATATATTTTCTACAATTCTTTTAAGTTATATAACCAAGAATTAGACTTTCAATGTAGATGTAGGTGTATTTGATATTTATTTCTTATTTGTTTGCTCTAGTATTGCATTTAGTGCTGTTTTTTCCTCTGCATGGTTCCAGTACACTTTAGCCACTATTTCCCTGTTACCATTGGTGGGATTTCAATGAAACTTCACAAGTCTCAGAAACTAGCATATTCCCTGACAGACAATCACCTTTAGTGATAGCTGTTGTTTATTTTAGCCTTTAAAGGTATATTGTGTATCCATTTCATATTAAGAAATGAAATATGGAAAACTGTAGTGAACTGGCTATTTAACTACGGCTGGGTGTTCTGTCACATAGGTTAATATTGACCACAAAGGTCTGAGTGGTCAATAACCTAGCATCAGAGCAAAAATCAACAGCGTTTGAATATTTCTATTCTACCATGACTTAAGATGCAATCCTATCTTAACCAGTCTTATTCTAAGAGAGTATGCTACTTGTTTACCACTATGATGTCATAAATGGAGCACCTGCCAGGTATGAGGTCACTACTCTTGATATACCTAATGCTACCGGGTATGCCTTGCTAATCTTTGTCAGAAGCCCATTTATTTCTTAATTTATACATTATCATATATGTTAGTTACACATACAGTATTTATTTGTGTTCTATTATATTCAAATGTACGCACAGATGTTAATTTTATAAGAATATTATTTGGAAAAAAATAAGATTTTTTTATTTTACAAATTGCCTACTGGTATATTATATAATATACACACTATTTAGACCAGTCCAGCTAGCTCACTCAAGTGCTAGACTGGTACATGACAAATTATGATTTTACGGGAGAGATTTACCTGACATTGGCTCCGGTCATGTCCTCTACAGGGAGTAAGACAGAGCCACAGGTCCATGAAATGTCCTAGCTCACCTATATCTATCACACTGTTTGTATATACAGGGGTTCTACTGAGGCATAATGCCCAATCCTGAATATTAGACGAAAGTCTGTTTTGAATGCTATAAGTACACATATCTACACCAAAACTCAGTTTCAAAAATAGTTCTATTGTCAAAATTTAGCATAAAAAGTTTCAAATGACCATAACTCAGTCAATATTAGGTATATTTCTTTCAAATAACTTTTATTTTCTGCAAAAAAGTTCATTCTTTCTATTGCAGCAAATCCGGAATTCCGGATTAATCCGGAATAATAGGACCCCTGTATATACAGTCAAACTTGTATTAAACGACCACCCTTGGGAAGGTCTGAAAACGGTCGCTTAACGGAATGGTCGTTTAACGCAAAAGTTAGAAACATTGAGTGTCGTTAACGAATTTCCGATTTTAGGCTGTCCGAATACTATTGAACTTCAATTGATAAACATAAGTGTGTAAATAAGTTTTATGATGAGTCAATACTTGTATGCATCGTCTTCATAAACATTTCAATTTATCATTTTAATAAACCTCATATATTACACAATTCAATCACTCTCGTATAAATCAGTTTTGCTTACACTCGAAGATAAAAAACACACAGAATAGACCGGGTTTTAGCCCTTTCGAAATGGACGGTGACAAAGATACAACAATTAATCCGTAATAATGTGTGTAATCGGATTAAAAACCATCTATATTACATGCCCTGCGGACACAATGGTGATTATCAATGCTGTTAATTGAGGTCCAGTTAACAAAAGACAAACTCTGAAGTGTGAACAAACAATGATTTATGACGAGGTATAAGTTAATTAACAACCTTTCACTACAGACGACCCGAGTGTAATACAATTTATTTCGGTCGCTTAATAAAGTTTGGCCAATCAATTATGGTGCTTAAACAGTGGCCGTTGGTCGCGTTAGACAAAAGTCGCTTAATACAATAGGAAAATAGAACAAATACGATCGGGAGGAGTTTAGACCGGTCGTTTAAGACAAAGGTCGCTTAATACGCGTGGTCGCTATTACAAGTTAGACTGTATATATATATATATATATATACTACTCAAACTTTGCTAAGGGCCAAGAAATTGATTTTGATGTCATTCTCACGTTATATGTACAACACCGATGAAGAAAACGTTGTGCAATTATTAAAATACCATCTTATCTGCTTCTAAAGTTCGAAGCTTGATGTCTTGCATTTGATACGCATTGCCAAAATGACGTCGTTTTCCAGGTAACTGATAAGCCCTATTGCTGGGGACCAAAGTGGCTAAATTAACATTGAAATCTTTATCCCGTTTTTATTACCATAACGTGTAAGACCCAAAATGCCAAGAAAATGACCGCATTCCGTTACTACAGAGGCTTGAATGCAGCACAAACATTTTAATGGGGTTGGGCTTATCAGCACTTAGACATTAAATTTTGAAGTAATCTTTATTGGTTTACAATGTTGCATATGTAGCATTATGTTTTTGAAAATTCTACCAGTCAAATTTATTCAATTAGCAAAATATTCAAATGGAAACTTTCTTGGCCCTTATCAAATTTTGAGTAGTATATATATATATAGTTAGGCTAGGACACTTCACAGACCTGTGATCAGAACTGGTTAATCATGAAACTCCAGAGAAACTGTTCATATGAACTGGTGGTTAGTGTGTTCATATTGAGAACACAAGTGTATGGATAAGATTGTCCCAAGCTATGAAATACTGATACTACTAATGCTGTTAAAATGGTATTTGTATAAGTAACTTGCTTGGTGCTTGGTGTATAAAGGTATCGGTAGTTCCAGGAGAGGTTGGCTTAAAGGTATCAGGATAATGTATGGGTAGTCTATGTAGTCCCCATCTTTCGCTGGCTTAGAATGAGAAGGTCGTAACTTGTGCTACTTACGACCTTATAAAACTCACGCATATTTGAAATCTGCATCCCAAGGCGCTTCTTATGAGCCTACTTTCATACAAATGTTGACCAAACTGAAGTTGAAATAGCTTGTTTTAGTAAAGAGTAGTTTTCAGACTGTTTTTTCTTGTTTTCTTAAAATATCGATTTTGTTCTTACGACCTTCTCATTCTAAGCCAGTGATTTACTGAAATATTGTTTCAGTCAAACGAAGGATAAATCCCATATCACAAATATAAATAGAGAAATTGTGTGACCAGCTGGAAAATTGGGTGATAAGGTCCATCAGAAAAATAACCATTTTATGAGCTTTTGATCTTTATTTTTGATCATTTAATAATTAATAAGAAAAAGATGAAAACTGCATGCATGAAATAAAAAATGGATATATCACAAAGTCTTGACAGAATGGACAAAATAAGAACAAGGAATGTGACAAAACAGACATGAAAAACAAGACAAAAACAAGGTGAAACTAAACCAGACAGAGTCAAATTTCAACTCTAGTTTACACTTTACTCCATACATTTTGATCTGTTTAGGTAAGAGATGAGCTAAAATGTGAACACATCTTATGTGCAGCTTTTTGGGACAAATATAGAATGCCGTTCCATGATAAGATGTCTCGTAAAGTTCATTTCTGTAATTGGATTGCCTCCCCTCTCTATACTCATAATTGGAAAATAATTGTTGATGAACATTACGTAGGGACAGGAATAGGTGTACATATTGAGTAAAGGGTTAATTCACAAGGTGTTGATAATACGGGTACTGATATTGTGTACTATTGGGTCAGTGTTTTACAAAACGTTGGCAATACCTTGTCATAAAATATCCCTAAATCCTAGGTCCCACTGAGGAATTCCAGATCGGCGATGTTCTCTCGTTTTCTTCCAATACTACCCGATTCATCACAATTCCTTCCAATATTACAAACTGTCTCATGACTTCCCTGACCACAAGGTACCTTTTCCCGGTTTCCTGATAGCCCATTAATTTTAAACGGGAGTACATCACTGAGGCAAAAATGCTCAGTGGGACCTAGGCTTATTAGGGGATCACAATAATGCATGTTGCTAAATCAGTCTGTTTCTCAATATTTCGACCTTATGAGGTCCTTGTCAGGAGATGTAACACTAAAATTATTTTACATAATTCTGTAGTATTGATATCAAGTTATGCATTGATGCTATCAGTACTACAAAATTATGTAAAGTTTAGTGTTACATTTTCTGAAGAAAACCTCATAAGGTCGAAATATTGAGAAAGAGAGTGATTTAGCAACAACTGGTGATACTCACTAAGTACATGTAGATCAACAGACACTATATGATGTACTGGGGATTTTAACTTACATTTCAAAAAACAAAAACACTCTTATTTTAAATTAAAGTCATCTTGTGTAATCTTGACAAATGTTGATGTATCACTTCAAATTGACCAACTTGTAAACTCAATTTCAAACAATAAGTTCACAGACAAAAACCTGTGATGTGATAAGACTGTTCAAATAAATATATGTGACTTCTAAATCTGTGAAAAATATCAATAATAAATAGAGGATATTTGTTGATTTTGGTGTAAGATCGAATTTTATTTCACCGAGTGATCACAGAAAATCAATATTTTCACGAGTGGCGTAGCCACGAGAGAAAATTTAATTTTCTGTGATCACGAGTGAAATAAAGTTGATCTTTCACCAAAAATTAAAAAATTTCTGTTTATTACAAGCCTTCATTTCTCTTAAATATGTGCTTTAAATGGCTTAATTAATCACGACGTGAGAATTATGACGTCATGATGACGTAACGCATATTTTAAAGCCCGGTGCCGTTGATGTTACGTTTCTTTTTCTGCATGATACTGGAACCAGCTTCTAAACAGTGAAAATAACAAAGTGGTAATTTCACTGTTATTTTCACTGCAAAATCTCCATAATCCATTGAAAGCACAAAATAAACACTATTCATAGGAAAACAGTCATACATTTGTATAATTATGATTTCATAATGAAATATCTCGCCGAATTGCAAGTGTCATTCCTATATTGATATTGTACAGGATTTTCAGTCTGACTCTTGAAAGTCAAAATTTGGCTTTTAGGAAATTTAAGTACTCTGAGGTCAAATAAAACCCTATAAGCACACATCTCTACAATCAACCTAGTTCTATTGTTAAAATTCAGCTTATGAAATTTCAAATGAACATAACTTAGTCAATACTTTGAATTTTTTCATCAATTATTTTTTATTTTGTGCAGAAAAGTTCATTTTTTTCAATTGCAGCAAATCTGTATTATTTTGGAACTGCAAGACCCCTGATAATTGTTTCTTGATTATCAAACATATGAGCAATGCCAATCATATACATTTTATGTGAGTTACACATATCCTTAGTTAACCATTCTCATCCGCCAGCCTATTATTCACTAGAATCATGATAATTATGATGGTCTCTGGAAACTTGACTTATCACTGATGTATGAGAAGTTTTACTTAATTGATGCAAAATTTTCAACTGTTGTAATTATAAGCAAAAAGTTATATTTTATAAAACAATAGGAAAATATATAGCAACCTTTAATACCAGTTCCATCACCAAAGCCGCTTAACCCAACAACCATTTCTAGCTTAGCTAATCATAGCATTAATGTGGTTATGTTGCCTTTTTTAAGCTATATAAATGAAAGTCGATATAAGACAGCAAAAAACAAATAATACTAGTAAGCAGCAAAGTATAAAGTTGTACAGGTAAAAGAGTTAAAATCCCTGAAAAAAAATTCTCAGGGGTCTGACCAGTATATGTAGTCAAATAGTACCCAATCCAATGGAGAGTTCCAGCAAGAAGGTAGCAAAGAGTCAGTTCCAGCATGAAGGTATCAGAGGCAGAGACTAAAACAATCCATTAACAAATTATAATGTAGCAAATTTTAAACATACATTTGTAAGCTTTTACAAATGATACAGAAGTCTAGAATAAGTTATATTAACATATTTGAAAGGAACAAAAAAATCATAACATATATGTTATCTTAGATAACTAAAACAAATATTAACAAAATACATGTATTGGCAATAATTGTGAGCATTAAATATTAAAAGCAGCCCCCTCAAATTTTATTATTATGTAATATTGCAGTATTTTTACAAACTTAATATTATTTTTTCTTTAAAATTGCAATTATTTGTATATTCATTAGTTGTGTACATTCTTCAGATGAAATGCAAATTGGTTCCCAAATACAACATTTCAAACACAAGTTACTATACTTAAAGTTTATCCTAAATATGACTGATTTAACTGTCCTTAAACACAAATCAATGCTTATTGTAGTGAATCAGGGGTTATTAACAACTTCAAACTGTGTACCAGTATGTCCAGTTTTAAAATAATCACAATATTGATAGCTTTTAACATTATAAACAATACGATTAAATATGATTAAACACAGTACATTTAAAGCTTGATTTCACAGAATTATATCAGTAAATAAAGAAATATAAATAGAATATTAATAATAAAACATTTCACATCCAATTAAATCAATAACAAATGGTAAGATTTTACATGTCACATTCGTATAAACAAACTGTACTGTACACATGGCAAACAAAGATCTGCATATATATTGGGTCTTCAAAATGGTTAATTTTTATATCCATGTTTCCCTTTGTAAAATTCTTGTTCATCAGGGTATACATCCCCAGAACCATATTTGTTTAATTGGTCTGGAAACTTGACTAACCACTGACGTGTGAGGATGCTTTGAAAGGGTCCTGCCCTCCTGCCCATCCCACACCTCCAGTGTGAGTTCAATATGTTCATGTTTTGTTAGGCAATGACTAATATTTCTATTCAGACCGGTCAACCAGCTGTCAGGTTAACCTTAGTCCAAGTAAACCCTGCATCAACCCACTCCTTTCACAAATCTCACATTTGTGACTCAACCACCTGTCTTCCATGCTGCCCCCCAATAACCCATCCCTGGAAGCCGTGTCCTTTATCAGAACTTGCTAATTTACAACCCTTGTAAGAGTGCCCTTTTAACAAAGCTACACAATAAATATTCAAGCTTTAGGTTTCATGGTTTTGAACAAAATATTTTCGAAGTTTCAACTTTAACAATCTATAAAGTGGCATAACGACCATCATACCCATGATTGCTACTGAGCTTATAAAACAAAAGTAAAACAAATAATCTAATAAACTTTATGATTCGAGGATTCATTAAATACATGTACATGTATCAACACTGGTAAATACAAGACTGCGTTCAATAAATGCCCCGGTGGAAGCCTTGTCTATATTAACTAGCTAAGTCAATCAGGGGCCATAATTCTGTTGGATAGTGTAACATCGCCTTGGCAACGTAAGGTGTTTATGATGGTAAACAAGTATGTCAAGTTTGAAAGCAATGTCTTGATTGACTTTGAAGTTTCAAAACTTAAAAGTTTTGGTTAACATTTTTTATGGGATGGACGACCAAACAAACGAATGAACAGACAGACAGGGTATTCACAATATGCCTCCTGCATCAGTAGATGACGGAGCATAAAAATCAATTACATTGCATTATCAATATACATCACAACTAGAGCAACATCTGTCAGAAAACCCAAACGTTGCTTGCTGCGCCAAGGTTGTTGCTATGGAGAGTTAATAATGGAACAATATAAATTTGTTGCTAAGGAGAGGTTGTTGCTTGTGTTGTTCCAGATAGTTTTGTAAAACGTGATAACTTGTGGGTGTTTGTATTGTACCTTCAGTTCTGGATACCAGATTTTACTTGTTCTTTTTATGTCCTGTAATTGTCCATCCAGACTGATGACATTAAGTAAAACAATAATAACAGACACTTAGCATAACAGAAGATTATCATTCTAAGGCATTGAAATCTGACATCATTGATTTAAAAAATAATCAATAGACCAACCCAAAGAAAGTCTATTAACATGTTTCATGGTTCATTAACACGTCCACAGGCTTATAAAGGCATAACGGAAGACCAGAGAGGATAACTTTGAAAGCAGTCTCCATAATTTAATTTCAACTTCAATATCCAGATGGAAAACCACTTAGAAAGGGAAGTAACTCCGGGAATATGAAGACAAGGCTAAAATCCATCCTGAAGCCTAAATCTGGATATTCTGGCCGATTACCTCCCCTGATAGAAGTTGGATGATTAGGCCAACATTGAGAATACGAGATGCCAGCATCAGACAGGCACTGTACTGTTCCTCTTCATAAACCAATGGTTAAGGTAGAAATGTTCTTCATCACAATTCGCTCCAAATATTGTGTCACAATATACAGCACTGAAAGAAGAATTTGAATGATATTGTTAAACACCAATGTATCACTCAGCAGGCTGTGGTCCAGTGGTTTTTGCACTGGTTTTGAAACCTGTTGTTCCCAGTCCGAGTCCTGGATGAGGCAGGTCATATGCTGTCATGAAAAGTTGACAAAGAAGTTGCTTGTGGAAGGGTATGTTAATATTTGTTAGGATACAATCCAGGAAAACACGTTCGGTGAATGAACTGCCGTATATAACTGAAACATTGTTGAGAAACAGCGTTAATCCCGAATACACAAACTACTCAGCAAATATAAGGGCAAGGGTTATAGTCTATAATTATCAACTTGATCCTCTTAAGGTGTAAAAAATTGCATAGTTTCTGTAACGTGTCCAAAAGGTAGGGTAGGTAAATCAGAATTTGTATATTTTAACAAAGAGAAAGAGCAAGTTTCAAAGTATGAAAAATAGCAAAAATTATGACGTTTGTTTGCAAACACCATAAAATATTTAGGGCTGTTGCAAAATTTCTAGGGTAGGTTAGGGAAACAAACAAACATTTTAAGACCTAAAATTATGATTTAACAGTTGACTTCCTGCTTACATCTATGGCTTTTGGTATAAACTCAAAAAAGATTTTTTAACCCTAATCACGAACTTCACCCTTTGGCTTTAAGGAAAATGCAACCATTCAAAGACTTGTTTGCTGATTTTATTTTTAAATGATATTTCACTACACATTTATACACAATTACCGTTATCTTAAATAAACTTTGCTGACAGCCGAAGTGTGCACTTCTAACTTTTGTCAAGTATATATTCAAGTGTATCATGAATATACAGGGGTCCTAATGATGATGTATTTAGCATAGGTTTCAACCAAAATTTAGCGTGACATGATGTCAGGTTATTTACCACCATTGTCTAAATATCGCAATCATTGTCACGCTAAATTTTGGTTAAAAACCTATTCAGAATACATCATCAATTTGCAAGAAAATGAGCGTTCTCTAAGGTTAATATGTGATAAATATAGAATCTTACATTCGTGCTCTTTATATACGGCAAAGCCTCATGTCATATTATTTTGTCCACTTGTTTAATAAATATTGTATGTAACAGGGGCGTTAACAGAGCCAAATTAAAAATTCTGAATTCATATGCGGCTGACCAAATTTGAGGCCTTCATGTCACTTCAACCACGTTGTTACCATATTAAACTCAATTTGTATTGAATAAAATCATTCAGAGCAGATTAAATTAACCATAACTTTGCTATTTCTTGAGATATTTTCGTCAAAAAACTTTCATTTTAGTCAGAAATCATTTCTATTTCTGAAAAGATAAATCCAGAATTATGTATTAATCAGGAATATTGACACCCCTGATGTAATGAGCACTCAAGCGAGATCCACACTTCACCCAAATCGCAAGCCAAACAACTTACGTCCGATTTCTTATCATCTCTATGTTGTCCTGAACTTGACTGTCTGACGGGTCTTCTGTTGAGCGATGATTGTTGAGAACTGGTTTGTTGCCGTGAAGATTGACCCTGATGTCTCTGTTCACCACCACCCCCTTCCTGCATGGCCACCCTACGTTCTTCCTCTTGTAACTGTTTCGCTAACTCTTCACTAGAGAAAACACAAAAGGTTCATGCTATAGGTATATATTTAACTTTGGTAATCCAAACACAGATTTGTCTTCTGAAAAGTGATGGCATGCTTTCATGCTAGGTATTTATCACAACTGTAACAAGAGCTGTCCACGAACAGCGTGCTCCACTATTCGCAGCGCCATGCTAGGACAGTACAATCATTATATATTCAAAACAAAATGCTTCATAACAGCAGCATTACCCTCAGCTGTGTAGAGGTTGGGGCTTTTATGTTGAAAAAGGGGGATAATTTGGACAAATTATGCAGGACTGTTGCCTACTCATGTGCAGGTCCTCTAGGTCATGATGGCAAATAAATAAGCATTTCTTAGTCCAAAATGGGGCATAATTTCAACAAAATGCTAAATAATTATCTTCTCCTGTGTTGGGGTTGGGGTCATGCTGGTGAACAAGTGTGCTAAGTATCAATGCACTTTGAAGATATTAGAGGTTAAAAAACCTGTACCTAAACTTTAACATTTGCATTTCCAAGTCAAACAGGGGGCATAATTTCAACAAAATGCTTGATAGAGTTACCCACCCCTGTGTAGAGTTGGGTCAGGATGGAGAACCAGTATGCATAGCAATATATGAATGCACTTTGAAAATATTAGTGGTGAAAAAACCTGTACCTAAACTTTAACATTTGCACTAAGTTGAAAAAGGGGGCATAATTTCACCAAAATCCTTAATATAGTTACCTTCCCCTGTGTATGGGTTGGGGTCATGATGGTGAAAAAGTAAGCAAAGTATTAAAGCAATATGTCAATGCACTATGAAGATATTAGAGGCTAAAAAACCTGTACCTAAACTTTAACATTTGCATTTCCAAGTCCAAAAGGGGGCATAATTTCAACAAAATGCTCGATAGAGTTACCTACCCCTGTCTATGGGTTTGGATCATGATGGAGAACAAGTATTCAAAGCAATATGTTAATGCACTTTGAAAATATTTGAGGTAAAAAAACCTGTACCTAAACTTTAACATTTGCACTAAGTTGAAAAAAGGGGGCATTATTTCACCAAAATGCTTAATAGAGTTACCTACCCCTGTGTATGGGTTGGGGTCATTATGGTGAACAAGTATGCAAAGTATTAAAGCAATATGTCAATGTACTATGAAGATATTAGAGGCTGAAAAACCTGTACCTAAACTTTAACATTTGCATTTCAAAGTCCAAAAGGGGGCATAATTTCAACAAAATGCTCGATAGAGTTACATACCCCTGTCTATGGGTTTGGGTCATGATGGAGAACAAGTATTTAAAGCAATATGTGAATGCACATAGAAAATATTTGAGGTAAAAAAACCTGTACCTAAACTTTAACATTTGCACTAAGTTGAAAAAAGGGGGCATAATTTCACCAAAATGCTTAATAGAGTTACCTATCCCTGTGTATGGGTTGGGTTGGGGTCATGATGGTGAACAAGTATGCATAGTATCAAAGCAATATGTCAATGCACTATGAAGATATTAGAGGCTAAAAAACCTGTACCTAAACTTTAACATTTGCACTATTTGCACTAAGTATAAAAAAAGGCATAATTTCAACAAAATGCCTTATAGACTTACCTACTCCTGCATATGGGTTGGGGTCATGATGAAAGCAATATCTCAAAGGACTTAGAGAATATAAGAGGTTAAAAAACCTGTACCTAAACTTTAACAAAAGTGTTACGCCGACGCACGGGTGACTGCAATAGCTCCCCTTATTCTACGAATAGTGGAGCTAAAAATCAATGTGCTTATTAAGTATACCTCTAATCGGATTAGGCCACAGTTTAAAGAACAACAACATGCATAACCTAAATATTTACTTAAAGTATAGATTTGCCTTTATAATAATAAAAACGTTACTTTATTTTCTGTGGATGACATAATTGATTAAACAATTTTCATTATGGTCCACACCGATGTAACAACACACACACATTAGTATATATAAAATATTTACTAAGTTACTATTAAGCCTCATATTAAGATAGATAGGTTGTAAGTGAGAAATGTAACAATTGAACATATATCAAGAAACAACAGTAAATTTCCGCTTTATATATCAACTTTTAAACTGGGAAAGAGTGGTAGCAGTTAGCACTGAGTGTGGGATATTGTTCCACAGTGTTACGCCTAAGTATGAAAGTGATTTTTTTACATAAAGCAGGAAATAACTGCATAACTTTTTAATATACCGGATTAGTAACCCAGAAATCCGGGTTTGATTGCTGGTTGCTGCTTGTCAAACCCAATCATTTTCCTCCACATATGAAGAATTTGTTGGTTCCTTGTTGCAGGGTAAGTTAGTAGTGACTTGAATACAGTCCAGGAAAACTGGTTAGGTGAATCAGCCACCAGATATAACTGAAAACTAGTTAAGAAAGGGCGTTACACCGAGATAAACAAAACATACTCTGTGAGTTGAATATTAGCTGGTTGCCATGACGTCTGGGTAGAAGGCTGTTGTTGTTGTTCTTGTTGTAATGATAGAGCTACCATGTAACTGGAATAAAGAAAGTCAACGAGAATCCAATCAGTGGTCTTACCAGTATTTACAAATGTAATCGATCAAAAGCCTTATTCACAAATCATGTAATTAGTCAGGAGCCTTGTTTACAATGAAGTACTCAATCAGGGGCCTAGTTCTAAAATATATCAATGGATATTTCCGCAGTTCAAAAAGTTAGTAAATTCTTAATTTCAAAAACTACATACATCCAGAAATATTAGCAACTTGTAAAAATTCTTATTTTACATTAGATGAAATATTAGCAAAATCAGTAAATTTGCCAACATTTCCACGTCGCTTACTTAACCACAATAATCAATCAGGGGCCTTGTTGTAATATAAAGTTATTAATCAGGGGCCTTGTGGTAATATGAAATAATCAACTAGGGATCTATATAATCTAAGTAACAACAAAAAATAACTCACTCATGATCAATTTGTTCCTCTGTGTTGAGAGGTACGTTTGGAGGTTCGGTGGACAATGGTGGAGGTTCAGGTTTACGGTAAGTTCTAAATTCTGAATCTACAAAATGACAATCTCCTTCTACATTACTCAATGTTTCCCACACTACATTACTTTCATGCAAGAATCCTTGATCTGTGACTAGCTGAAATAACTCTCCCTGAAAACATACACATTTTGTATTATTTAAATACCACCCTAAACAAAAAGTTTATACCATTACCATCTGTAAGTGTATATGCTTTTATTTATAGGTACATACACAGAAACCAAAAAAGGACTATTTTGGCAATAATTTGGAAATTTTATATGTTAAGACAAGTTTGTCAGGGCTTAAAGTCTGGTCAGAACATCCCTCTGATAACATATCTGGTTAGACACCTTGATCAAAATAGCTGGTAAGAGCCCTTGACAAAACAATATGTTACAAAAGCTCCTGTACTTTATATAGTTTGTTAGGTCTGTTGTAATTAGCCTATAACAGAACGGAATAATTATCCTCTCTTTAAAGTAATCTATTCAAACTAAACTTAGAATATAACCTACAATTCTGAACAAATGAAAATGTCGATCTGTGCTGGTTAAATGAAAAGTTAATCATTAAAATTTTACTCTTAACAGACCTGACGTCATGTCTTGGCACTATATTCTATTGGCAAATCAAAATGCTGGATTTTACATTCATACATGTTAAGTTCTTCGCTTGCTCCACCCTTTTTAATCATTAAAAAGTTAATCAATATGTTCTAACTATTACATAAGAAATGGCAAGGTAAAACACAGTTATCTGGAGACCTTTGCCTAATCAAGCATTATCAAGCACTTTCCTACATCCTACAGTCAGCAAGTTATTTAGCTATCAGGGCTCCAATGTTTTTGATAACACTACTATTTGTCACATGTAACACTCTCATCATTATTATGATTCATTCAAAGTTTAATAATTAATACTAAACTGATGTTTTTCTTTTCCAGTAAATATCATGGTACCAGTAAACAACATGGTACGTGCTAAATACTGTAAACCTAGAAATTATTTCGCACGATTTAGTTTCGATAAATTAAGTCGATGCGAATGTGCTCAAAACATTAATATGGACATTGCAGGAAACTTAAAAATGCAAAAGTTTGTAGTCACGAATATGCCGATGAACAGCAAACATGTAAGTTCTTATTTGCGAAAGTAAATTGGTTTAAAGTAAACATCATTGTACGTGCTATCATGTTAAATCAGATACCGTGTAAAGTCAACATTTCCTCCTTCAGATATAATGGCTTATTGAAGTGCATGGGTTTCCTGCCACTTATAATTGATCATACACAAACACAATTAAAGCAAAGTATTATATTGTCAATAAATGTTGTTGTTAATATATAAGGAATAATAAACAACCTATTGTTATAATTATATACTAGTAAACTACTGTGTAATAACAATTAAAGAGATATTTAGAATTGTGCACAACCGCTGAAATATAAATTAAACATAGTGTAATTATACATTTATATGGAATTGTACATGACTGGATTTCTTTGAAACAAACAGTGCATCAATAAGCCGTTAAGATATAAGTTAAATATTGTCTAGTTATACATTCATATTGAATTGTGACTCAATGAATTTCTTGGAAACAAAAATGGCATCAAAAAGTCGGTGGATATGAATTAAATGTTGTCTAATTATACATTTATATGGAATTGTGACTGACTGGATTTTTTTGAAAAAAAAGACATCAATAAACCAGTAGATATAGAGTCACAGACACACATGTAGCAGTAGAAACAGACATTTATTGCTAAATTGATAAGGAGAAAACATCCCAGTGATTAAATAGTGTAATAAATGAATTTAAGGTTATAAACTGTAAGAGTTGAGAATGTGAGAGACCAGACAGAACAACATACATAATGTATGCTACCATGATAAACGTGTTACTAACAATACTTGTCTTCAATCAAGGTAAGCGGTGTTGAATGCATTCACTTAGAATTCTAGGGCGCGTTCGTAACGCTGTTCCGCACATCCCGGACAGTGGAACACACTTACGAACAAACCAGAACACTGTTCGGAACATGTTCTTTCTGTGCCCGCCACAGAGATGGTGCAGCCAGAACAGTCACATGATTACAGCAAGAACAATGGTCGCTTGTGTCATAAAATAGAATATAATAAATTTATTTTCCAATTATGGGCCATTGCAGGCAAACAATCACATTTAAATATATCCACTTGCATATTTCTTCCTCCAAAATTACGGCTGCAACTACAATGTTGGTCATTTTAAACATTTTACTTTTTGTTCTGTTTTGTTCGTAAGGTGTTTGGAGTAGAACATTCGGCACACTGTCCAGGACAGTTCCGTTTTGTTCGTAAGTTTTTCGGAGTAGAACATCCCGCACAGTATGCGGAACAGACGTTACGAACATACCCCTCGTGTTCGTAAATACTCGCCCAGTGGGATATATGGTACAGAGATTTTAGTCTGATCCTCAACCTTCTATTAGGATAATTTAACAGCTAGTATCATGTCTATATTTATATCTCCGGTTGTATGTTTTCATAAGCGGGTAGTGTCACGAAGATGCTCGAGGTGAAATACAAACATAAATCTAAAGAACCGATATTGCACGATTTACTCGTGGAAATTGTTATATTCAAAGCAAGCACATAGTAATATATTAATACAGAAAGGTCAGGATCACGTCAATATCTCCGTACTATACTTGTATCTAAGCATCAGCTACAAATTATTTTTTATTACTTTTGAAAGAACGTTACATATGAACAAAATAAAACAATCAAATCATAATAATTATATTGTACAATGACTAGGAATGTATTGAAATGTTTGCCAAAACAAGTTCCTTGTATAATTTTGTAGATCTCAGTCCGAATTGCAACATTGCTTTTATATGGCTTGGTCCTATTTTAATAAATAGACTCAGAGACTATAGATAGCATGTTATCTATATCTCTGATAGACAGTTATAAGTTTTTCAGCTAAATCAAAAAAATATTAAACTGTAATAGGTTTTTAGCAAATTAAAAATATGTATTAATACAATTTAACTGTTTAAAATGTTATTTGTTGGATCAGAATAATTAGCATTTGAATATGTTTTACATAAGTACATCAATATCAAGATGTTTTCAGCACTACAATGTACAGTCGACTGAGCGGAAGAAAGTCTAGACTAAAAAACTTGTGCTTTAACTTTAACTACAGTATAAAATTATAATTATACACTGTATGTTTTTCATCTATGTGTGTGATTGCGGTCAATGTTAGATATTAATTTTTTTTATAAAATAATAAATTTTAAGTTTACCCAGGAACGATCTATCAACGATGATAGCCTAGATTACAAGTTCCTGGTTTATCTAAACAATAGATACTTGTATAGTTCTCAAGATTGCAAGTAGATTGTAGCTACAAACCATTCATATAGAATCATGGTTATAACTCTATATCAAGCAGTGCATACAGTGATATTGTAACATAGTCAGTATAGTATGCTAGCTAGATATCCAGATGGCCAAAGATAAAACTACATCCTCATCATTTCCAGCAATTAATGTATGACATCTACTAGTAATCATCAATGACGTGACAATAGGTTACACACTGTGCCCCCTACTGCTGGCAAAGTCCCCCTTTAACTTCCCACACAAACCTAATATAAATTGATTATCCCTGATTCCAAGAAGTCTCAAGAAACTAGACCAAAAGTTGGCTACAGTCAAAAACAATTTTTCTCAGTATGGGGTTAATTAATTAATTAATTGATTAATTGAAAATATTTATATAGCGCCTTATAAAACAAGTCTCTAAAGCGCTGTACACGCGAAAGTTAATTTATTGAAAGTTGGTAAGTGTCTTGAAAATCTAACATCCACTGATCACTGATAAGACCAGCTATATTGCTCAAGGGCTATGACCAGTATAAATTTTCGGCAAGGTGGTTCTTAGCCCTGACATACTAGTCTCATCACATAAGAATTAAAGATAACCACAATTTTGTGACAATTCCATTGACTCCCCGCATTCTTAAACCCTGGGTCTGCCATGTGAGAGTCAACTGAGCTAGTTGAGTCAGTGGACAAACCAGTTTTGACAGTAATAATTCACTTGTTTATTGTTGCATTTGTAGTAACAAGACAGAGTGAAGCATTACGATGTTATAGTGCCAGTCAGGGTGTATGTACAGCAGAAATAACCAAACTATGGCAGGCCAAACAGCAACAACAGATGTCAAGCACCTGCAAGTATGTCAGTTAAACTGTTTGTTTACTCAGATTAAACGCTGTTTTACGACCATTTTGGAGATATATACAGTGGCTTATTCACATAACCAGTTTTCCTGAACTGTATCCTAACTTAATCTCACTGAACAACATAGCCTTTCAGATCAGAGTAAACAGTTGGACCTCGTTTTGTTCAAGCACTTTGTTGTAATTAATCGTTAGCCAAAACAATTGCCCATGCAGATACGTCAGTACCCAATGTTTCGTAGAAATTGTTTTATACATGTATAAACTAATGAACTTAAAATTCATAGCGAAAGTTTAAGATTGATGTTAATTAATCATATCTCTTCCTGTATTCTGAAATAACTTATCACAATGTTTCAGGAACTTTAAAAGCCTGCATACTTGTACAATGAACTATGCATCTATATGTAAGTTCAGCCAGTATGATAAAGATTTGTACCAGACAGATATTGTAGAGACATTCACAAAAACACCTTATAACTGTGACATTATTGGAGGAAGTAAGTATATCTGTTATATAATATGTTTGTTTGTGTGTTTATTCAAGTGTATAGCCGTTTCTCAACAATTTTTCGGTTATAAACTATGGCAGATTCACCTAACCAGTTTGCCTGAACTGTATCCTATCCCTTTCACAAGGAACCAACAACTTCTCTAACCATGGGTGGAGGAAAGTCAAAATTGTTTTCAAATTTTCATGTTAGGGTATGACCCGCAATGGCCGGGATTCAAACCCATACTAACCACTGCACCACCGCTGCCGCTAATGTAAGATAAGGTTAATATAATCAGACTATGCTACTGTAAAAATGTTAGTTTTCATCAAATACAGGTCTGACTCATATTAAGCTGCTGACAAAATCCTGATAAGTACTGTACATTGGACTTATACATGTACATGTACTTTAGATCATTCAACAACAATTGACATAATTATGTAGATGTTGTAGGCACAGTTACAACTTCTGACCACCAACTAGGCTGTGATTTTTTTACATTCAACTGCTGAGACAGTTGTAAGTGCGTAGTCATTCGCTTTTCCCCGACCTAATAGGTCAATGACCTCCAGCTTTGAGGGAAGAGATTCAGATTAAAGATTTGTTTGTTTGTGTAAACCTACATACTAATGAAGAGGGCCAATACACCAATGATATTTTCAGAGCCGTAACCCTAAAAAAGTACGAGGCAAATACTTTCTAGGTTTTTTTTGAGGGGTTTATTTCTTCAAAAATATGCTTGTTTTGGTAATTTTCATGTGCCTTTGTGTGGCTACAGGCCTGTTTTGTATGGCCTGAGAGAGTGATTTTCAGAATAGTTAAATATTAACACTACCAGTACTAAGAAAGATATACTTAACAACCTATCTATATACAGGAAGATTTCACATAAATAAGAAAGTGTAAATTGATTGAAAAATTACTGCTCAGCAGAATTGACCGAAGATATCTGAATCTTTGTCATTTGCCAGTTGTTATTTTTATGAGCTTTTCAATGAAATAAATGAATTGAAGTGAAGAAGCAACATTGTTGCAGTAGATGTGAAATTAGCACTAGTTGGGTTGGGTGGGATAAGTAATTATTGGTTCCGACACGTAATTGATTAGATGTTTTCACCAAAATGTTATTAACATTACAAATATTATTATAAAATGTTTTATATTTGGGTTTTTGACACAAACACATATTTCTCCCATAAGGGGCCTTAACTCTGGCAAAAATTATACAACTTTAAATTTTCTGGCAATATGCACAACTAGGCTAAATTTCCAAGTATTCATTTGATTTTCATAGAAATCCAGCAAATGGGTATGGAGAACTAGTGCAGAAAATCTTTGTGACATCCATACATTCAGCACAAAATCAATAGGTCCCAACATGTTATATTGGAGTTATAATTCAACCACATAATATGATTGGAAGACACAGGGGCCCTACTGAGGCATAATACCCAATCCTGAAAATGTGTCACAAATCTGTTTTGGGTGCCATTAGCACACACCCCTACACCCAAACTCAGTTCAAACATTGTTCTCTAAGACCTGTTAAAATTCAGCTTACAAAATTTCAAATGGTCACAACTTTGTTAATTCTTTAAATTTTTGAATGGTAGGATACCTGAAGACATGAACATATCAATGTATCAATAACAAACAACTTTGTTTCAACCTTTCAGACATGATGTATGAAGGTCATTATGACAGATCAAATGCAGCTAGGCTGGGACGAAACAACATAGCAACATACTCTGTTATACTTGTACTGATGTTATATGTGTACTGATGTTATATGTGTACTGATGTTATATGTGTACTGATGTTATATGTGTACTGATGTTATATGTGTACCGATGTTATATGTGTACTGATATTATACATGTACTGATGTTATATGTGTACTGATGTTATACATGTACTGATGTTATATGTGTACTGATGTTTTATGTGTACTGATGTTATACATGTACTGATGTTATACATGTACTGATGTTATATGTGTACTGATGTTATATGTGTACTGATGTTATACATGTACTGATGTTATACATGTACTGATGTTATACATGTACTTATGTTATACATGTACTGATGTTATACATGTACTGATGTTATACATGTACTGATGTTATATGTGTACTGATGTTATACATGTAATGATGTTATATGTGTACTGATATTATACATGTACTGATGTTATACATGTACTTATGTTATACATGTACTGATGTTATACATGTACTGATGTTATACATGTACTGATGTTATACATGTACTGATGTTATATGTGTACTTATGTTATACATGTACTGATGTTATATGTGTACTGATGTTATACTTTGATGTACATTTTTCACAAGTTCCTATAAAAAATACACACAACCATAAAATTATTTGACTATTGTTTACAAATGGTTTGCACCACTAGTGAGATTCGAACCTTTACTGAACAGTGCCATCGCCTAGCTGGACCACTCAGCTATCGCAACAACCCCAACATCCTTACCTTATATCTATACAGAGTAGTAAAATGGTTATTTCTAAACAGTACAGCCAGCTCATCCTCCTTCAGTTGAGTGCACAGTTCACTCAGACCATGGTATGTTAGTTGAGATGCAGAACTTTCTAAAAACTGCTCTGCAACGAGAGCTGAAAAATTCACCAAAAATATTGTTTTCATAATAAATGTCCTAGTTATAGAAAACAATGCATAATGAATTTTGTTTACATCCTACTTGGAGCCATTTTTCAACAACATTTTAAGTCTGTCAGTTGACCTTACCAGTTTTTCTAAAATTAACTAGAGCTATCACTGGAGTGATGAATCATACCCCGCAGCACTGCCTTGACACAGGAATATTCTCTAAAACTAAAGTCTTGCATGACTATATAATCTTTGACCTCTAAGTGTGACCTTGACCTTTGAGCTAGGGACCTGGGTCTTGCGCATGACACACTGTCTTGATGTGGTGAACATTAGTACCAAGCGATAACAAAATTCAGTAAGTAACGAAAAGTTACAGAGCTGACATGACTTGCATGACTATCTAACCTTTGATCTCTTAAGTTTGACCTTGACCTTTGAGCTAGGGACCTAGTTCTTGCACATCCCGTTGATGATGTGAGCATTTTTACGAAGCCATTTCAAATCCAACTTAAGAAATGACAAAGTTACAGAGCGGACACGACTTGCATGACTATATGACATTTGACCTCTAAGTTTGACCTTGACCATTGAGCTAGGGACCTGGGTCTTACGCATGACACACTGTCTTGGTGCGGTGAACATTTGTACCAAGTCATTTTAAAATCCAGCAAGAAATGACAAGGTTACAGAGCAGACACGATTTTGTAAACAGACCAACAGACTGACCAACATGTTGACTCCAGTATGTCCCTTTCAAACTTTGTTTGCAGGGGTATAATTATCAACCAGTACTTACTGGATGTTCCGCAAGCAACAGATAACTTCTCAACATGTGGAGGACACTAAGTTTTGTTGTTGCTGACTGCAACTTAACATCTTTTTTTGGTTTCAAGTAACATTATAAATATTAAATATAATTTTTAACATATTGACATGTTGTGAACTCAGATTGAACCTGAAACCTACCATCTTCTGGTTTTCCCCGAAAGCATTGTCTCAACAATGGATTCCTAGCATTTCTCACAATACATTGGCTAAACCTTTACCTTTGCTATGTTTATTCGGGTTGAATGCTGTTTCTCAACAATTTTTCAGTTAATAATATTATATGCCAGCTGAATCACCTAACCAGTATCCTGGTCTGCATCCTAACTAGTACTAACTTACCCTTCCACAAGGAACCAGCAACTTCACATGTAGCAGAAAATCGTTATTGACATGAAATATTCATTAAATTTACCTTGGCTAACTAGATCTGGTTGATCGGACGACTTCTGTCCAATGATCTTTTCAACCAGTTGGTTGTATGAGTATTTACCGACGGAATCAACTTCAGCTGAATTCTGAGGATCCACTAACCAACCATGATACAGAGCAATTTGAAGTAGGTCAAATATGATGCATTCTGACGTATACTCAAAATCACGAACACTGAAAAAGGTAAAATAGATTGTAACACAATTACAATGACGCCAATGTACAAATTGTACAGCCTATTTATAAATTTGTTGAAGGTTGTTTGTCATTGGCTTTTAAGCAAATTCCTGAACTTACGAGGGGTGATCAATATATTTGTGGACTTTTCATCTAGCAGTTTTGTTTTGTCAGCAAGGCTCAAAAGCAAATTAGCATAATTTGGTGTAGGATATCTCCGACCAAATGCACCTATAACGTAGTTCTATTCATGTAATTGGTGCGTGACGCAGGCCGTCACGTGACGTAATTCCAAGCGTCACCATTTGAGCAGCACCAAGCTCTTTTCTGGACTCATATCCAACCCACTGTATACGATTTATTTACTTTTAATACAGAAATAAGTCATAAATAACCAACTCTGGAATGTAAGGTGGAATAGAAATTGTCTTGTTGCGTTACTGGACTTAAAACTCTGAAAAAAGGGGTTGGGTTTAAACGGTAGCATCATCCCGATGAAGAAGGAATCACGACCTAACAAGTTTAGGGTGCAATTTTTAAAGAACTCCTTTTAAATGGAATGAAAGATTTATTGTTTTGTAATCCATACTGATCGTTGAGTTCGCCAGGAACATATCGTTCAGAAATATGCCTCTTATTTCTCAGAAATTTAGGAGGAGTATCCGTAACTCTGTCTTATTTCTTCTGTTTATTCTAATTTTACCATGGCGTCTTCGAGCTTTCGCAAGGATTTTCCAAGTTAGGCATTAATCTTAATGAAATGTCGTTGCTCTGTGATTATTTATTGTCCGTCACGCTTGACAGTGCCCGCAGCACCTTGGTCACAATAAGTGACGTCATCAAGAACATTGTGACGTCACAATATAATTAATTAATTAAAACCCTAGATAATTGATAGATCTATATTGCCTGGTAATTTCATTGAATCAGATCTAGAATCCATATTTAAAAAGTTTATATATTGATCACCCCTTGTATATACGGTGGCCGATTCACCAAACTAGTTTTCCTGGACAGTATCCCAACCAGTACAGTAACTATAACTTACCCTTCTACAAGGATATAGCAACTTCTCCACATGTGGAGGAAAAACAAACATTATTGTCAATAGTTTATGGAAAGGAGTGGCCTGCTGAGATTCGGAATCAAACCCATATCGCCTGGTTACAAATCCAGCATATTAACCACTGGACAACGACCACAAGTAAAATCTGATCTGAATATACACCATCAGCACAATCAAAGGGCAGTAACTCTACTAAGTGCTAGTCATATGTGCACACAGGCTTCAAGATGATATACAATACTACCAATACAAGTTTACTAGAAATCCCTGATGATGACATACAAATGTAGAAACTGCAGGTACTTTTATAGGTTACTTGCTTAGATAATAAGGTGATGATGCCAGACGGCCTTATTTTCATTTCTAAGCATATAACTTCATTTTTCATTTTTGGCAAAAAGGAAGTTTTTGGTATTCAACTTGAAACAATTTTCAATATACACAAACTTATATACGTGTAGCTCTCACATAGCTGGTATTAATCTCGATGCTATAAACGTGTTACTTTACACATCTGAAATAAGGCAGGGTTTTCATCATTAATATTTATAACCGATTGGCAGGAAAAAAATGATTTGTCGAGGATCAATAGAACAGTAGTATTGTAAATAACAAGAGCTGTCCATGAACAGCGCACTCCACTATTCGCAGCGCCATGCTAGGATAGTACAATCATTATATATTCAAAACAAAATGCTTCATAACAGCAGCATTGCCCTCTGCTGTGTAGAGGTTGGGGCTTCTAAGTCGAAAAAGGGGGATAATTTGGACAAATTATGCAGAACCGTTACCTACTCATGTGCAGGTCCTCTTGCAAAGTATCAAAGCAATATATCAATTCACTTTGAAGATATAAGGGGTTAAGAAACCTGTACCTAAACTTTAACATTTGTATTTCCAAGTCCAAAAGGGGGCATAATTTCAACAAAATGCTTGATAGAGTTACCTACCCCTGTGTTGGGGTTGGGGTCATGATGGAGAACAAGTATGCATAGCAATATGTGAATGCACTTTGAAAATATAAGAGGTGAAAAAAACTGTACCTAAACTTTAACATTTGCACTAAGTTGAAAACAGGGGACATAATTTCAACAAAATGCTTGATAGAGTTACCTACCCCTGTGTATGGGTTGGGGTCATGATGGTGAACAAGTATGCAAAGTATTAAAGCAATATGTCAATGCACTATGAAGATTCTAGAGGTTAAAAACCTGACCCTAAACTTTAACATTTGCACTAAGTAGAAAAAGGGGGCATAATTTCAACAAAATGCCTGATAGAGTAACCTACTCCTGCATATGGGTTGGGGTCATGATGGCAAACAAGTATGCAAAGTATGAAAGCAACATCTCGAAGGACTTAGAGAATATAAGAGGTTAAAAAACCTGTACCTAAACTTTATCAAAAGTGTTACGCCGATGCAGACGCTCGGGTGACTGCAATAGCTCTCCTCATTCTACGAATAGTGGAGCTAAAAACTATTTTCACCAAAAACAACTATCGAAACACAGTGTCAAATCATGTTTTCTATTGGCCATCAGTTAATAATGAAAACTCTATATATTAATATATACAGCTCCAAGTTCTAACAATGATTACCCAGTAAATTTAACATTAACATCCAGTCCAGTCTGAAGTTTATACATCACAGCCATAGCATCTCCCATATTTTGTTCAAAGTTGAGTCTGGATGGTGTAGAAACACCCTGAAACAATAAAAAATATTTGTCTACAGAATGATGAAACAACACAAATATAACTCATAGTAATATACAACAATGGTTAGTAAAGTTCCTAGATCAACATGATTCTGGTGAAAATGATTTAGTGGTGAAACAATAGAAATATATGGTAGATTTAGTGGTAAAACAATAGAAATATATAGTAGATTTAGTGGTGAAACAATACAAATGAGCCGTCATCGATAGCCTAGTGGTTGAGCGTTCGCTTCAAGTGTGTGAGGTCTCGGGTTCGATCCCTGGCTGCGTCATACCAAAGACAAAATAAAAATGGTACCAGAATTTCACTTGCTAGACGTTCAGCATAAAGGGGAAACTGGCTTCTCTCCTCTCATACCCTCGTGGTGATGGATAACATCAGGAATGAGGTGTCAAGAGTGGTTAATATAAGTTGGAAAAACTTGCTTTTTGACAATCGACCTAAATAAATTAGTATCAACTAAATGAGCCATTCTGCAGGAAAATCGGGATAAGTGATAATATGGCATTAGAAAGGCAAGATTCTTATGAATAGTTTTTGAAAATCGGAGCAAATAATATAATCCATTTACAAAGTTACAGAGCCTTAGAACTACCCACTCCTGTCCCCTTTTTGATCGACGTCGCAAACGTCATTCAAACATTATTTGACGTTACGTTAACTAACACTTCAGAAATCCGGTATTTCATATATTCTTGATGCAAACGTTTCAAAATAGTATCACCATTTAGAATTATATTTTTATGTTAATATAATATTTTAAAAAAGTGAATTCTTGCTTCAAGAGAAAAGTAGCTACTGATTCTAATCACTAACCACTTGTTTTCTTCGATATGGGTATTTTTCAGAAATGGGTCACCATAGCAACAACAGAAGTTATTTTAACATAATTCATGAGACAAATTAAATCTAAGGGATAGTACTATACTATCCAAATACTTAGTTAAATCAACAAACTTTACTTTTTTTTCTCATTTTCGAGCCTTTTCAATACCCTATTACACAATTCCTATATATAATGTCACTAAGCCCGGTTTTCCTGGAGAATGGCTCAAATATAGTTAGTAAATTTGGTGGTGAAACAATACAAATAGTTAACTAGTTCCACTGAAAAACCTCAGTATTTCTTTTGAAAGCAAATATACTTTTTTTATTTTAGAGCTAAGTAATGCACGAGTCAATTGAAACCACGGCCCCAAAATCCTGGGGAATGGTGAGGGTTTTTACTTTTGCCTTTTCAAACCACTGGTAAAATCCCTGTCACCCCACCCACGGGCAATACAGATGGTAAAACCCCCATCCTATTTCTCACGGGTATATTTCCCTGCTATTTTGGCGTGAAACAAAATTCCCAATCAAACAGCAGTGCAGGGACATTAAAAAGTAGGTAAAAACATGAGACAACTCCCTGCTATCCACCCACTCATCCCCGGGGTGGGGGGCATGGTCTCAATTGACTGGTGCATAATGCTGGTTGATCTTTTGCAATACAATAAACTCACATCTTCTCCCGGAACATTCTGTAACACACAGTCACCAAGATGTGCCATCAATTGACTAGCAGACACTATCTCTGATTGAGGAGTTAATTTCACACGATTTTGTAACAGTAACACATTAATAAGCGCAAGTAGAGGGCACGGCCCGTTTTCATTCTGGGTTATAATTGGAATCTGTTTTTTCTTGAAGTAAACCCATTTTATTTGATGGATACTTTCACCATTGTCCCCTACATTCTTAGTACCACCATTCTGATCATTGTCTGAACTTCCACAAGCTCCTTCATCTTTGTCAGGAGCAGGTGGACTACCAGGAGCAGGTGGACTACTGTTTATATCAACTACAGTTTGCTTCTTCTCTTCGACAGTTTCTTCCACTTGTTTAGGTTTATCTGAGTCAAGTTTGTCACCAGGTTTATCAACAGACTGAACAGTATCATCAGTTTTTACAACAACTTGTTCATGTAATTTTTCTTCAGTGCTTTTGCCATCAATATCTTGATTTTTTTCATCACCACCTTCAGTATTCATCGTTGATCTGATTCCTTCCTTCACATTTTCATCTGAATCTGCAAATGAAACATAAAATGTATTATTAATTTATTTCATTACATCAGTGGCCATGTAGTAATCCATACAAACTAGGTGGTCATCTAACACAACTGTCACTAGGGATATGGGCTGGTATACAATTTTTCTGCATAAATTTGCTATGAGGGTAAAATTCAATATTAATACATATATACAAAGAGTGTAGGACAAAATCCAAACAACGACAGTGCATGTAACAATGAAACATAGCACACAAATATGTGCTACCTCTTTCTTAGTGGGTACAGTAGCACATTATTGATTATTCATTTAGTTACTGTGTTTTATGACCCTATTATCACCGATATTAATCTCCTGCTGATACCATGCTGGTCATGCCCTAAGACCCTGGTGCAGAAACATAAATGTGTTAGAAGAATGAATCAGTATATGATTAACACCTCTCAGCATGATCAGACCCTAAACAATGTGTTTGTTATCTCATTCAATTGTCGGACCCATGCAACAATCATAGTAATTCACACCTCATTTTATGGGGGAGGGGGGGGGGGGCATAAAGGTGAGAAATTTGACAGTCTGCACACTTATATTTAATCTAAATTATTATCAATCAAAATCATTATTGGTTAAATTTTTGTGTTCCTTTTGCCAAATTTGATAGATCTTCATCTAATATATTATATACAATGTATTACAAGACTACATATTGCTACCTAAATCAGTGTTGTGGAATATCATTCTCACTGCCTTCATTCTTGCAACAAGCCAAAGATCTAAACATACATGTATATTTAAGTCTTTGAACTAGCTGACAAGTTAAATAATTAACTGAACTCCAGCCAGCATTGTTTACAAATTTTACTTTGAGTTCAACACACTATCAATCAATGCTGTTTCTGTTCAAGATCTCGCAGACAAGACATTGTCTTAAAATTATGCCAACCCATCAAATAATGAATTGAGAATTAAGCTTGTGAATGTGTCAGCACCTAAAATAGAGGATGTTGTTCCTTCTAGTTCTAATTGGGTGGGTGGGGTACTTGGGCCGTCCTTTAATTCAGTTGTAGAAGGTGGCGTAATGTCTTCAGAACCGTTCTGAGTTGTAGGGTAGCTTTTTGAACATTCGTCAATGCAATCTGCCATGGTCCCCTGTAAATATTTAAAATGATTAAAACAGAAGTTCAATGTTATTCTTTTCTGACATCCAGAATCTCTAAACTGACGCCATTTTTAAAACCGCGTTGTTGACGAGAGTAAGCGAGATGTAAACACGATGAGGCGCCAGTGGGGAAATTCCCACAATTTGACAGCTGCCAGCAGCTAACAATATTTTACCAATTGGAATGCAATGTCACGCACATTGCACACTAATTACGTAATCCAAAAAATCCATGCTCCGGTTTCATGTTAGAACAACAAGCGACATATCCCGGAATTAGTTAAGAAAGCAAACTAATCCCCGTAGCCTACTTTGACATGCTTAATGAACCCAGATCACAACGGCCATCTTGTACTCTCTACCTGTGGTCTTGGAATCCAAAAATCTTCGTAATAACTCGCTGTTTCTGTCTTCATTGAAGACATTTGACACACTGCTACAGCAGATCCATATATAAGTAGACAATCACAGATTGGGAGGGGTAAGTCTCGGATTGGTTGTTATAATTTCTGGTTTAAAGGGGTGACACAAATATCCATTTAGTGTTGGGCCTTTAAATCGACTGTCATCTTGAACGTTTTATCATAGTTACTGAATTCGCTTTCTACTTCAGAGTGATCCTGTTGAAGGATCCATGGATATATTGGTGTGAATATTGATAAAACGTTATAAATAAGCTCTTAAGAGTCCTAACTATGAACTTGTCTATAAGTGAGACCCATGCATTTAATTAATAACTGTTTAATTGCTTTATTAAGACAAACTTTGTATGGGTGTCAAGCTCCAGTTTTACCTTTAATATAAATTGCATTTACGTTAAAATTCCAAGTTAAAGTGGTGAATTTATTGTGCAGGAACAAATAGAGACATGATTGCAGATCTATACAAATCCTATGGCATCTGTATGGTGTTCAAGCCAAAACAAGAAAGAAAGTACAGTTAAACTGAACCAAATCGTAAAATGTGTCACATATATTTTTGTTCAAAGAAACAAGACAATAATTAAATTATCAATTTGGTAATTAAAATAAAAGCATTTATGTAATATGATGTATAGGGTCTACCGTAACTGTAGCCCAATAAACAACATCATGAATATTATATAAGTTTCAGCCGTTCAGCCACCCTTTGACATTTAACTTCCCCTTGTCATATATGTGTCATTGGGCTACCTAAGGAAACCTGCTTTCGAGTCTCCCTGGGGAGACTATTTCTCTCCTGGTTTATTTCTCTCCTGGTTTGAGCTATGGGGCCCAGGAATTTTCGGAATATCTAACATGTAGTTATCAGAAAGTAATATCGGTGGTTGACAGGAATGAATAACACCATTGTGGTGTGATTGCATTTAGATTTATTTGCATGTAAATCTATTGGCTCAGCAAAACGTTTTTAAACTTGTCAGTCTGAATAAGTCAAATGCCTGAATGTTCTCCTTCGTTTAATAGGGAACTGCAGGATTTTCTGTCAGTCCAAGTCCATTTTTGTCAGTCAGTACTGACTGACTGATTTTTCTTGGAGGAGTCTCAAGGAGTAAAGGGCTAAGTTTGGAATCTCAAAGTATTTCTATTCTGTAGATCTATGAACATGAAACAATAGATCTACAACATTTTTCAACATTGCATTGTTTCACTAGTAGAAGATTGCTTACAAAAATTAAATGAATATGTACGCTGAATTATAAAGTGTTCATTTCCTTGTTAACTTTACTGTATAATAGCCACAGGAGTCTGGTTAAATGTTCAAACGTAAGGCCTTGTGTGTTTGTAACAGGGTGAGCAAATGTGCATCTTATTAGACTGGGGCTTGAACTCAGGACCCTTCACTTACAGGGCGAATGCTCTACCGAATGTACAGGGTGATTCATAATACCTGTCACAGTTTCAAACTATTATAACTCATCGTTCCTGTATACAATATGTATGTTTCATATATCATTTGAAAGCTGATATGATAAAATTTTATCTGATTTAAACGACAGTAATAATGTTGACATCATGGCGTTATAAACAATGTCAAAAACATATGTGCAAGTTCCAAGACATCGTTTTCAAAGAATAATTAAATGCAGCATAATTTTTATCAGCTCTGTTGTGAAAGTCATTCTCCTATAATATAACCATCATAGCAAGGCAAAAATAGTATCCTGGTTATGATAAACTGTCTAGTTCAACGGCACACTGGCTTATTGAATGTTTTTAGTAAATTGTATTTATAGAAGATGGCAATATTTTAAGTCACATTAAATAAGCATTATTGACGTCATCATCGGTCAAATAGACGTCACATTAAATATATATAGCATAAATTTCAATTCCATTTGTAGACTAAAACATGCACGAAATTATGTAATATTGTATATCAAATAAAACTTTAAAGCATATGTGTTTCGGATGTGCAAACTACTTGTAGTTGTATTCAAACATATCAAAACAGTTTCATTTGAAAAGTGTGACAGATATTATGAATCACACTGTACTAGCCGGCTGCCTACAAGAGTTTCTCATATTAGTACTTAAATCCTATACACACTATGACATGTTTAACACAAACAAAATAATTATCTATTATGTATTTCGTTCATATACCCTTGCTATGTCCCCCTCCAATTTTAGTAATTATTTTGATGAAAATAGGTCAAATGACAGTTTTCGCCTAAGTTATAAACGCCTCCAGAACCTAGGGAGTTGTGTTCCATTGTATTAAAGAGCCCACATAATTTTATTGGTGCTGCACATTCGCTGGATACAATAACAGTAAAACAATGGAATGTATTTTTTCAATTTCCAGCAACGTACAACCTCCCCCCCACTAAATTGCCCATTCCCTTGGAGTAATAATTATACATATATATGTAATATAAATAGCTCTGAATAAAATCAGAAACACACTCCTGTGTAACTAACAATGCTATAATATTCAAGCACAGTTTTGATGTTAACATGCAATAATGATCAACATCCGTTTAGGATAGGTCACTTACTGCCTGCTTTACGTGCAAACTACTTCAAACCCTCCGATTGTTGAGGACTCGACATTCACTGTCAACTAGAGATGTCAGATGTAGTGTAAAGGAAATGGTACAAGAGAGCAACTCTCATTGATAGTGGTGCATGTTCAGATGTTGATAGATCAAACCCTGAATGATGTCCTGAAACTGATGAATGTGATGTAGACTAGACCCAGTTTTACCACTGTGTGTGACACACCTGGTTTGATCACTGTATGTGACAGTCCTTGTTTAAGCACTGTATGTGACATGCCTGGTTTCACCACTGTATGTGGCAGGCTTGGTTTCACCACTGTATGTGACAGGCAAGGTTTCACCACTGTATGTGACAGGCCTGGTTTCACCACTGTATGTGACAGGCCAGGTTTCACCACTGTATGTGACAGGCCTGGTTTCACCATTGTATGTGACAGGCCTGGTTTCACCACTGTAAGTGACTGGCTTGGTTTCACCACTGTATGTGACAGGCTTGGTTTCACCACTGTATGTGACAGTCCTTGTTTAAGCACTGTATGTGACAGGCCTGGTTTCACCACTGTATGTGACAGGCCTGATTTTACCACTGTATGTGACAGGCCTGGTTTCACCACTGTGTGTGACAGGCCTGGTTTTACCACTGTATGTGACAGGCCTGGTTTTACCACTATATGTGACAGGCCTGGTTTCCCCACTGTGTGTGACAGGCCTGATTTTACCACTGTATGTGACAGGCCTGGTTTCACCACTGTGTGTGACAGGCCTGGTTTTACCACTATATGTGACATGCCTGGTTTCCCCACTGTGTGTGACAGGCCTGGTTTTACCACTATATGTGACAGGCCTGGTTTCCCCACTGTATGTGACAGGCCTGGTTTCACCACTGTGTGTGACAGGCCTGATTTTACCACTGGTGTGACAGGCCTGGTTTTACCACTATATGTAACAGGCCTGGTTTCCCCACTGTGTGTGACAGGCCTGGTTTTATCACTATATGTGACAGGCCTGGTTTCACCACTGTGTGTGACAGGCCTGGTTTCACCACTATATGTGACATGCCTGGTTTCACCACTGTAAGTGACAGGCCTGGTTTCACCACTGTAAGTGACAGGCCAGGTCCCAGTCTTCCGAAGCGTCTCAAGTAGATATCTCATTTCAAATTGAGATTTTGCTCAAACTAGAGTCTAAAGCTTGAGCTCTTTAAATTTTACTGTTATATACTAAAAATAATGTTTTCTGTTTTGTGATGCGAATTTTAGTATAGCCTCCCATCGAAATTATAGAAATGACACATGGCAATATTTGAAATGAGATTTAGCTCAGATTGAGAGGTTTCGGGAGATCGGGGCCTGGTCTCACCACTGTATGTGACAGGCCTGGTCTCACCACTGTATGTGACATGCCAGGTTTCACCACTGTATGTTACAGGCCAGGTTTCACCACTGTATGTTGCAGGCCAGGTTTCACCACTGTATGTGACAGGCCTGGTTTCACCACTGTAATTGACAGGCCAGGTTTCACCACTGCAAGTGACAGGCCAGGTTTCACCACTGTATGTTACAGGCCAGGTTTCACCACTCTTAGTGACAGGCCAGGTTTCACCATTGTAAGTGACAGGCCTGGTTTCACCACTGTATGTTACAGGCCAGGTTTCACCACTGTATGTTACAGGCCTGGTTTCACCACTCTTAGTGACAGGCCAGGTTTCACCATTGTAAGTGACAGGCCTGGTTTCACCACTGTATGTTACAGGCCAGGTTTTACCACTGTAAGTGACAGGCCAGGTTTCACCACTGTTAGTGTTTCACCACTGTAAGTGACAGGCCTGGTTTCACCACTGAATGTCACTTTATTTGTTTGTGGCGTGCCTCGAAAATGTGTGATTCTGGTATCCCAAACTGTCCTTTACATTTTTTTTAGTTTTCTGTCTGTGTGCGGTTGCTCCTTGAATTTCCTGATAAAAATACCCCCCCCCCCCCCCCTGAACATAAATATTTTTACTGGGTCTGTTGCAAAATTTGAATGTACAGCGTGGAGCAAATTGATCCGTCATAATAATTCAATGCTAAGATAGATACATAGATGTAGAAGCAACATTTCATTGACGTTTTTTAATGGAAATGATTCTAAAATGTGCCTAAAACTCTCGAGATGTACAAGAACTATATATAATCATTTGTTTGGCCTAGTTTCTGTGCTGTTGTTTTCCCATTTGTTTATGATTTCTCATTGTTTCTTACTCTGTATTTTCAGTTTTATTGATTGAACATCAAATTAAAGAATTAATGTCATCATATAATGACAAGCTTCGTTTAATTAAGAGATTTTATTGATCATATCTGTTTCTCTTATAACCATCAATGTGTATTACCCATTTTCTGTGCTTCAGTGAAAAATGAAAATATCAACTGTGTATAATATACAAAGCGTTTGTCTGCCTCAGACTGGATATTTCAGCTAGCCCCTATTCTCACCCTAATCCAATTCTGTCACTAATTTAGTGTATTGACCTACATTCTAGCTCCCAGCTAGACGTCTGCGCCGTGACCCAATTACCCTCGATGAATTCTGGTACCGTGGGAACACCTGCCACCCATATATGGAAATCACCAATCGCCTGTGTACATTATTGAAGGAGCACGTGTGCTGCGCGCTGCGTACAATAACCTCCCTAGTAAATTTCAGAAAATCCAATAATTTGCAAAAGTATCAAATGCTCGCGTCTAGATACACAGGCTTTTATGTAGGAGAAATATTGTTAATGAAATCTGAGAATTGATTTAATATTTTTAGCAAAAAACGCACAATCTGTTCGCTTTCCCATGGTTTGTTCTTTCTCTCGAGGGAGGTAAACGGAATAGCCTTTGACCATTGTTCACACGATGGGAGCCGCAAATGGATTTTTCCCACGGCGGCACTTTACAAACAATGCGATTTAAAATCGAAGTAAGATGACAGTTAGGGAAGTGATAGTTTGGTACATAAATGGATAAGTTTATACTGTGGATATTTGAGGATTTAAGCTAAGTTTAATCTCGATCAACGCGAGCAACGTCGAATTGAAAACACTGATAAGTTAGTAAAACTTACAAAATGAATGAACAAGTATTTGTGTCACAGGTAAAGTTTTCGTTCAATGTTTGTGTTATGTTCACGTAGAGTTCGTGCTTGTTTGATCTCGGCAACCATATAATGGACAAATATTTGTACGACGGACTTATATCGAATATTGTAACCCCCCTCTTGCAACCCAGTTTTTTCTCGTCCTGGGAATTTAGGTTATCGACTGTGAAGTTGAGGTTGGCGAAGCGTGAAATATTTTCCCACGGAATAGACTTATTTTCAAAGGCGGCCTTGTTCAAAGGTCATATGTGTTAGACGTCTGTAGGTTTCGATATAAACTTACCAACTTCAATTTCACATGAAAATGTTGAAATATTTGACATTCTGATTTTACAAGATAGAATGAACTACTGTGAAGAGATTTAAAATGACATTTTTCTCAGAATATATTTGATAGTCAGTGGGAATTAAAATTTATTTGGTAGAAACTCACAATCTATTTATAAAAGATCTACTTCTTATTTAAGTAGAGCACAGTTTTGTGGGCATTTTATTACAAAATATTTTAATCCAGTTCAATATTTTGTTTTACGGATTTTTACCAGAATGCCATCCCATGGAAATTGTTTCGTCATGAATGTAAGAACGTGTTTAAATTCTTTTACTTGAAATATATATTTCAGTAATTTGATAGAAAACGCATTTGTAGATTTCCTAAGACACCGGAATGTAACAGATTTGATTTGATTTGATTTAAATTCGGGTATATTGGATTTATTCTGATAATGTTCTTAACTTGACACGTTTAGATTAATTTAGAAGTCTGTCTTTGTCTCAACTGATTTATTTTTCTTAAATTTTCGAGATGAAAATGTATTTTTGTATATTTTTTTTATTTAGTCCTACTGTAGTTTTAGTTTTAAGGAAAATCATCTTGGCAATAACCAAGTCTGTATTAAAAAGTTAAACTTGACAGTCAGCCGACTTGAATCAAAGATTAAAATATACAAAGATTGGAAAAATGTACCAAATCTCACAATATCTTGCAGCAGTCTTCTGAAATCTCACGAAACCTTGTTTGTACTTAATACCTTATATCTCCTGTTTTAATATACATAGACAACAACTAATAAGTTAATGCAATAGATCTATTATTCAGCTTTAAAATGATACCCCATGTATTGAAATCAGTCAAGGAATAAAACAGGTGGTAGCAAAGAGCCAAACCTACTCTCATGTTAATGGCAATTCCAATTTTATCAGAAAATACCCAATTTGCCTCATTCAAACAATAATTTTCTGAATTCTATAAGAGATATGAAAAAATAAGTTACAACATGCAGTACAAGAAAGTTATCTCTTCAAAATAAGATCTTGGTCATTAAAAAAAGATGACAATCAAAAGCGTTAATGCAAAATATCAGAATCTGCTGCATGCTATTTGGCATTTTCTCTCCATTTTCAATTGAGTGTCCAATCTGTGTATATTTAGGTCTGGTTGAACAGAAGTAATTTCCCAACATTCCACATTCTGAAACTGTACTAAGTCTTGCTTATATGATTAAACAGTCAGTTCAACTTACATTTGATTTATTCTTAAAATATAATAAAAAATATGTTTTGATCTATTAAATAAACCTCAATTTACAGTTTTGTTTTTGTTATGCCTAACAGTTCACTTCAGACCTTCAGGGGTTCCACTAAGCTTCTGAGTCTGAAGGGTCATTTTGATACTTTGGACTAAATTATACCATTTTATAGACAAAATACCCATGATTTTAAGAGAAAATGACCTAGCTTTCCAACTAAAATCTTGAGGGTCAAAATGTACAAGGGTGTCAATATTCCTGATTTATTTGGAGTTCCGGATTTATAGATCCTCAAAAAAGCTATGATTTCTGACCAAAATAAAAGTTATTTGATGAAAATATCTCTAGAAATGGCGAAGTTATTGTCAATTTAATCTACTCCGAAGGATTTTATTCCATACAAAACAAGTTAAATATGGAAACAATGTGGTTGAATGCCTCTTTGTTTAGAAAAAAAAGGTTAATCAACCTTGATTTTCAGGATTTTTAATTTGGCTCTGTTTGACACCCCTAAATGTAGCTTTTTGGTATTAATTTCAAGGGATAAAACCCCTACTCTCGAATCGAATGAAAACTCAACCTATAAAAATTTTATTTTGTTTATTTCAGGCGAGTGGGTTTGGATATACAGTAGGTGCTAACCTGGACAGAAATGAACAATTAGTGTATTCCTTGAGCAATAATCATGTAACGCAGTCAGCTCTTTATTCCTCGAGTGACCAGAATGTCGGACACTATTTTATGTCGGGTAGTCAGCCTGGGACGTATAATGAGTCTCGGTCAGAACAGTTGATTGCTACGAGTTCTCATCATAATATAAATGGGCACATGGCTCAGTCGAGTTATGACGACCCTGTCGACTTGTCAAATGGCAAATTAGTAAATGGTGTGATCAAAGAGGAGCGACAACATGACCGTCAACAACACATGTTCAGTGTACATAATGGTATCCGTGTGGGCATACCTGCAGAACAAGGTAATACTGTTAGAAAAAAACATAATATCAGTATATGGCAGTGAATTTTTGGGGCTATTTTTAGGGCCGAATACAGACACCTTCCCCTATCAAAATATCCTCCATTTTATTTTTTCCCAAAAAAATTGTATATTTTCCCCTTTTGTGCTCGCTGGTTTCAAAGCAATTACAGATTTTTAAACTTGCAAAAGTCTTTTAACCAAAACAATCTTTTTTAATAATTCCCAATTTTATGAATTGTTGCGCTAAAATTTCCCAATTTTAAAGGCATGGGCTGTTTAATTTTGTTCAAGAAAAATCACTGATATGTTGTGTCAAATCAAAGGTATTAAGTTTTGTACATGGACAATGAGACCAATGTTACAAATGTTAGAGTTAGAAAAATCTCATTTCATACTGCTTGTCAATGAGAAAGTTGATTCAATCTCTCTATATATAGTTAAATGTCTTTTGCAGTATAGTAATTGGGTATATTCCCCGGGGTCTAATTTTTGCAATATTGCGCGAAATCTAAACCCAGCAAAATATTCAGGTTTTACAAAGGGAGACAATTCAATATTTAAATACATGTGAATAAGCTACAAGAAATAAACCAACGTTGACCCAATGACTTTGCAAGAAGTATGTCTGTTAAAGGGGCACCCCTGAATACAGCCTGGTTTGTTTGCTAACGTTTGTGTGAAACCCAGCTGTTTGATTATTTTAAATACCGTATATCGGGTAATTTTCGCGTACTGAAAATTTCACGATTTTTGGCAAAATCGAATTTTAGCGATTTCTAACCTCTGTTTGTTTTTTTCGCGTTTTCCATCATGTAAGCGGAGGTTAATCCAACATGATTGTTTTAGCACAGCTAAAAGCCAGTATGTACTGGTTTGTACCGGCGTGCGTGTTTTGTTGTCAAGAGCGGGATCGCATATTATTTTCACAGGTAAAATACAGAGATATGTATTTCACACCTCGCTATTTATTTTCAATTGTTTCATACAATAGACGGGAAAATTATTTTGTTAAATTGGCCCCTGTTTGTTTACATTCAAGACTGATGAATGGGTGATAATACTCTTGTTGGTGTAATAGCATCTTAAACAACATAATTGTTTAAACTTTTAACTTTATAGGTGGTTTAGTTAAATTAGTTTTGCTAAAAGCTTACCGTACATGTATGTATGATTTCGTATAGTACTAGTAATTAGTATAAAATATCGATTTTCATCACGCGTTGATATTACAACGCCGGTAGACGAAAACGATTTTAAAGTAGGAGTCCCAGGACTCCTTCTTAGCAAAATGTTAGAGTCCTGAGGACTGTATTCGAGTCGCGTAGCGACGAGTGGGGGAGGGTGAGGGAGGGGGTGACCCCCTCCCGCAAGGGGGGTTTGGGGGATTTCCCACAAGAAAATTTTGATTTCTGGACCCTTAAATCCTGCATTCTGGTGAACTATGGAGCCAATTGTTTCAATTATTTTGTGACCTCAAAAGATTTTTTTATGTCAGTGTGAATAAAAAAGTAGAGTTTTTGTGGTAAGTTACTGATTGATTCAATGCAATAAATTCCGAAAATATAACAGATGGTCAGGTGTACTGCTCAATGAAAAGTATAATATTTCATAAGTACTGATAACATACTTGAATTCATGCTATATAAATAATAGTAGCCAAGAATGTATGAATAGTATAAAAAAAATCACGAGCTTATCCGAAAATATGTATATATCCGAAAAGTGCAACTCGCATGTCACACAAGTCGTTCTTATCCCGACCATTTGCAGTAATTTATGCACCTAAACGCATTATATTGATTGCTAATGTTTGAAAGTCATTAAATTTGTTAAAAACTCGAATAATACCAGCGCCATTTATTGCTTCCGAAAATTTCATCAATTACGCGGTTTTAATGTTCACGAGTGACCAAATCATTCTCTGGAAATTCAGAAAATAAGTCCGCTGTTCGGTTACAATATCTCAAATTTAACACACGCGTATCGAACCCAATTTACGGACAAAATTCCCATGCCGCACGATCAAAGACGGCCAAGGCTTTGAAGTGAACCGCGCGTCGGTAACATCAAAGTCCTTAGCATAGAGATTGACGCCGCACACGCGTTTGATGAAACTGACGACTTACACATTTGGCATAAGTTTGTTGGATGTTGTGATATTTTAATCTGGGAATTAATGGCATGGAATATGAATAACAAGGTAAATATTCTTCGAAAACTCGATATTTGCAGATGTTCTTAAAATTAATGTGCGTACACATGTAAATATCACGATTACCCAAAGTACGACAAATCTCACAGTTATGATTAAACTATAATAATCATCGGACGCGGCAATCAAATAAAATCGATAATTGACTCGATAGATCAATTAAAGCGTACATGTTTACATAACACAACTATCTGTCTTTACTCAAGATTATCGCGACGCGTCAATCAAAAGTGAATGATGGTGACTCGTGAACGCTGATTGGTTGATGAGGCAATTAACTCCGCCTTTCGTCTGTCAATTACTCGAAACGAGTGATGCTTTATTGAATACGATGTACGCGACGAATTTATGACTCAAGGTCAAACGCGGCCGGTAGAAAAATGGCGCGTCCCGAAAACGCGTAGATCGGTAATTTTACGCGTCTAATTAAAAAAGTATGCGTCCAAATACGCTTAATTACGCGTTGCCGAGAACCCTGAAAGTAGAAACATTCATCTTCGGACAATCGCGAAATTCTGGTATGCAATTTTCGCTGTTTTCAATTTTAGCAAATTGGTTTGGACGCGAATAAAGCGAAAATTAGGTACGCGCGAAAATTACCCGATATACGGTAGTTGAACTTGACAATGAAGAAAGCATAATTTAATTTTTTTGTTTTTATAACAAATACATTGTGTCACATTGGAAACTCTTGTTACAGTGTTTCGTGTGCTACAGCTCAATTTGTATGGCAACTGCTTGCTACAATAGCATTATAAATGACAGACCCTTCAAAGAATCCTTTCTTTGTCCCCTATATTGATTACATTAAGCCCTTACTTTACTTTCACAATGCATTGTTTATTTAAAATTTCTCTATGCTGATTTATTGTATAACAAAAATTGTTTACATCTATACGACCGACATTCCGTTTGCTCCCCCTCCCCTGCTCCCATGTTGAGTTTGTAATAAATGTGAAAAACAGAAGTCGACAGGATTCAATAACTAGAAGTTGCTAGCATTCAATGACTTGTTTGCGAAGGAATGGTGTGTAAAATCTAAATTTCACTGTGTAAATACAATGCTTTTGATTGTGTTAGATTCGCAAATAGTGCCATGGGAATTTCGCCTGACTTAAACATATGTCCCTGTTCATATCAATAATTCCCTTTATTGCGCTACTTATCCACTTATACCTCGCTTTCACAGTGTCATTGAAATATTTCACCACATCATTGAAGGGGGTAAAACGTTGCAGAAAATAGCTCAAGAATGGTTGAAGTCGAGAATTTCTTTTTTATTTCAATTTACCCAGGTTTTCGTAACAAAGAAAGTTAAATAAGTTTGACCTGGCAAAGTTTTTAGGTTGAAATGGCTGTTTTTCTAGATTGTGTTGGCATGGTTACTGTCGAAATGACTGGTATTTATAGTAACCTTTGTCTTGATAAGATTAACAATTGTCACACTATCAAAGATTGTGTCTGCATTTAAATAATCGTCAGAAGAAGTTCCAACACCATACTGTCCAATACACTCCTTCGATTGGCTAGTATTTGTGTGACCTAACTTCTGTGTGTTTCTTTGTGGTGCATACACTGTACATGTGTTGAAATTATCTGAATACAAAGCTGATGAACTAAATGATAACAAGATATTCCAGCTTGTGTCATTTGTCTTAAACCAAGTAAAGGGACTAGTTGTGTTAAAGTCGTCAGTTCATATGGTTCAATAAATTCTATAAATATGGATTTTGGAAATGAGTATAGACTTGATATGTTGTCAACCACTGCTGATGACTTTCTCAATGAATACACTTATATTCTAGAAGGTATTATAAGTGTTTATTGTCAATTTGTGCACTATCTTTTGTTTGTGCCTTCCCTGCTCAATCTGTTGTTTCTGTTGAATGCTGTCATCCCTGCTCAATCTGCTGTTATCTTTTAAGTCTTAATACCAAAGTTTTTCAGATCTATATACTTCATATCTTAATCTTAACATATTAACAACTGGCAAATTTATGTAAGACTCCACAGTGGGACAAAAAAATTACTTTTAGTACTAAGGCCAATATAGTTAAACTGTAGCAGCCTTTTCCCAGTTTTAGCAAACAGCCACTTCAATCCCAATTTGAGGTGTATAATAATTATTAACCTGCGGCCTTGAGCCGCAGGTTATATTGGATTGCCAAAAGTAAAATGACCATGGAGGGGCACGTGACATGTTCTCGATGGTTTACGATTTCAAAAAAAAATATCCAAAAAAGCAGCATTTTGTAAGAATGTCGTGAACCAGACTAATATCATTATTCCATGCGGATAACATCGGTCTTTATCGCATTACAATAGTTTATTTACCAAAGAAAGCAAAACTATTCCGAAATTTCACTTTGAACGCGAGACCACGAATCTAAACAGCAGGTGTCTGCAGCTGCATTAGATTTCCAGTCAGTAATAAATATAGTGGGCAATGCACTACATCTCGTAGAGAACACATCGCTTTGATTAACAGAAGCATGGTATTGATACATGATAATTTGTTTTCTAATTCTTTTGAATTTGTTCATTCGTTTGGCACATACAATTAACACAACCAAATAATTGGAGAATAATCGATATTGTCCGATTTTACATGTATTGGAATTATTTTGACAGAAACATTAATTTAAACTTACACTGGAATAAATTCGAATTGCACTCAAACTGCAAAAACCACATCCTAAACAATACAACTAAATTTCAAGGCCGCAGGTAATCACCCGCAGGAAACTATTTGACTTGTATTATATTCATTTACTTGTTCATGTAGCGGTACAGGACAAACATTTATCACTAAATTGATAATAGCAAAATATATTCTAATAATAACTACATTTGTATAATAATATCACCAATCCCCGCAATGTTTGATAATATCTGCTTGTGATAATATATAGTAATTTTCATACAAACTGTTTCCTATTCATATAAACTTGGCAATTTATAGGAATGAAAATTTGTTTTATGTTCAAAATTTATCTATCAAATGTCATATTTTGTCATTGGGGGAGAAATTATTATTACTCCATTTTGACCTTTATAAAGTTCAAGGTCATTGTAATATGTACCCAATCCTTAAAAATAATGTGCTTGGCATATACCTGTAGTGGTTAAGTTAATCCAACCCTGTAGAAATATGGGTTGGTCCCATTCCAAAGTCCAATAAAGGCTATAGGAGCTCTTTCTCTCTGGTATAATAAATAAAGACATTTTGATATCATGTTACAACTGACTTTGCTCCCTTTAACATAAATCAGGGCTCTTGCAGACTTTGTCAAGGGGCCTTTTCTCACTTCTAATCTAGTATAGACTTGTCCCCACTTCAAAAACATAAACTTTTAAGTCTCTGCAGTCAGTTTGTGAGAATGGAATTTTAATATATAAAAGAAATTTTAAGTTAAATTGATTCTACTTGCATTGCAGATAGTGCTGGACAGCCCCTTATCCCGGGCTCCCTTACTCCCCCAGACAAACTCAGCGGGGACATGGTGACCCTCACATCACAGAACCATCTAGAAATGACTTCCATGGGTCAGACTATCCAGACTCCACCTAGTCCATTACCGACCCCCTCACCACCTATAATGAGAAATCATGGAGATATGAACGGGTATGAATATAAAAGGTAAGTCTTTGTTCTCTTGTATTCGAGCACAGGAATTTGAAATTCTATCCATCAAATATCATAGCTGTCAATCTAATTAAAACCGCTCTATATATACATAAAATACTGAGGGAATGAAACGCATTTCCCCCTCCAAAATGGGATCCCGTAGCCAGTGCTGCTTGGAAATTTATTGCTCACGAAAATACGTGATTTCACAGGAGTTTGGAATTTTCCTAGTACTAGATTTCTCATTAAGGAGTAGAGACCTGTTATCATGTTGTTTACAATCAGTGACTTCAAATTATGCTCTCTTTGCTGACAGGTTTAATTCAGTCTCGTCATAGAATAATTACCTAAGATAGGAATATGATATTGCTAATTTTTGTTTGTCAAATGTTGTGGCCCTTTTTTGTGATGGAAATTCAAGTTTGGGGAGAGTTCAAGTTTCTTTACTTTTTGTTTCATTCTATTTTCAGTCAGTATCAAGATCAAAGATTGACTAGGTAAGATAATGTCTTGGACTATTAAATTAACATTACCTTGATGCCTTTGTTTTTGCTTCAGATATGATAGTCTTAGCATCAGGGGTCCCACAATTCCGGAATAATCAGGAAATCTGGATTTGCTACACTAGACGGATGAAAATTATTTGATGAAAAAATTCAAAGAATTGACAAAGTTATAGTTATTTGAAACTTCCTAAGCTGAATTTTAACAAGAGAACCATGTTTATTAAACCAAGTATTGATGAGCTACTGGCATGAGAAACTGACTTGCGACTCATTTTCAGAATCGATCATTATGTCTCAGGAGAACCCCTGTAGCATATTTATAAAATACATATATAGCCTACATAGCATTAAGGTTTGTTCATTTTCAATTTCATGGTAAACTTTTGTTTCCTGTTACTGAGCAATCATTATATAGCACTTTTAAAATAACATGCTAGATACGTATGCTATTTTCGTTGCCAACATTGCTGGTTTTCCTCACTCCAGGTGTCAGGATAATGTGACTGGCTGTATAGTCGCCATGTGACTGAAATACTGGTGACCCTTAACAAAATATTTAGAAAAATGTCTTTAAGATCATACAAGGTTCGCACAGACTGTGCAAAGTCCTTGAATTTGGCTTTAACCTTGAAAAGTACTTGAATTAAGTGCTGCCTTGAAAAAATGGTGCTTGAATTTAACTGAAAATCCTTTAATTTAGTCAAACAGTCTTAAATTTACATAGAAGTGTATGACTTGTATGTTGTCAAAATAACACATTATCTGCTTAAAAAATGAAATGGAAATAATCTCTTCTTGAAAATTAGAAGTGTGTAAATGTATGGGTGTGAGAGTGAGACATGTATGGCTAAGCAGTAGTTGTGATGACAATAAGTTTTATGTTTATTCAGAACAAACTGTACCCTTATCCCTTAGTAAGTGTTTAGAAAAATGACTTGAAAATACAAATTCTACCTTGAAAAACCTTGAATTTGGGTTTGAGATTTGTGTATGAATCATGACACTGTAGACTATAGCAAAGCTACATGAGAAAACAAAACCAAAAAATATTGATTTGTCACTTCTTGATATACTAGCTAGCATGCCTTTGATGTACATGTACTCACGGCCAGGTCTAGTGGGAAAGTGCGCTAGATTTGTATCCCAGTGATCCAAGTTTGATTTCCGGTTGCAGCAGGTCATACCCTGCCTTGTACAACAATAATGATTATTTTCCTCCATATGAGGAGAAGTTGGTGTTTCCTACTGTAAGGGTAAGTTAGTGCTGGTTAGGATTCCGTCCAGGAAAAACTGGTTAGGTGAATCGGCCACTATGAAGTATATAACTCACAAACTGAAAAATTGTTGAGGAACAGCGTTAAACTCAAATAAACATGAAGATGCCTTTAATGTATGAGAACTATTTGTTATTTCAGAGAAGCCATGAGGAAATATTTGAAAGATCGGGGAGATCAAGTACTTGTTATTCTTCATGCTAAAGTCGCTCAGAAATCATACGGAAATGAAAAAAGGTGAGAAAATATTGATAGAGGTTACGGTTGAAGAATAGAATTCAGGGTTCCAACGGTTAGGGAAAAGTCAAGAGGGGAATTCAAGGTCAGGAAATCTTACAATTAGTCGGGGAAATCTGAAAATTGAGCTAAAGTCAGGGAATTCTTCATTAAAGCTGTCAATAAGTGTCAATTCTTGCGAAGGAAATACCAAAGACATGAAAAAAATTCTCGCTCACTATGCTCGCTCAGGACATTGCTTAATTAATATAAACTATTGTTGCCAGTCCTAAAATTGTAGCCTGTAGCCTTACAAATCATTTGGCCCCTAAGCAAATTTCTCTATTTTTATTGCCATATTTTGCCTCAATAAATGGACGCTTTGGTGTCCGATTGCTCTAAAAAGTCACAGAAAACTGCTCTTTGGTCCGTAAAAAGTCATTGAAAAGTGAGGGAATTTTGTGTCAGAATATTTGTGGGAGACCTGGAATTGGGGCATACAGTTACATGATGATAACGCATAATGTTTTCATTATTCATTTCGTAGAAGAATTTGTTTCTGATCGACAATTCTTCACATTAACATGTAGATGACGAAAAATATAATTTAGTCTGAATGGATACAATCCAAGATTGACCATGTTTGATTAGTTTAGATGAGTTCATGCTACTGGACATCCAATGTTCAATGACCAAAGGGTAAAATTGGACATTAAGATGACATTAAAAATATATTAATGTTGAAAACTACAGTTAAAATGATTAAAAACTGACCTTAACTTCATTAAATGACCAATAAATAATTTGCCTCTTCTGATCCATTATAAGATAATAAAATACATCAACTGTAAGAGTCATTGGTAAACGTTTTACTGATTTATATATATAAATACTGTACTATTTTCTTTCAAAATGACCATTAACATGGAAAAAGAGTTGTGGTACTTTTACATAATTACTGAGGATGGCACCAAATATTCGAATATTCATACTATGTTTCAAGCATCCGGGTAGCAAATTGGTATTCGAATATCATTTTGTAAAAATTTGTATCTCAATACCTTAAACGAGAGACAACATCATTTAACATCTTCAACAATAGATTCAATTTGGTGTCACATTGTTTATTGTATCTCAATACCTTGAACGAGAGACAACATCATTTAACACCTTCAACTATAGATTCAATTAGGTGTCACATTGTTTATTGTATCTCAATACCTTGAACGAGGGACTACATCTATTAACAACTTTATCAATAACAATTGAATCAATTAGGTGTCGCATTGTTTATTGTGGGGTTCGTTTATTGTTTTCTTTCACACGGGGTCTCCATCAGATTCGCTAATGCGTTTTAATCTCTGCAGTGTATTTTAAAGTTTTCACAGGACAGTCCCTGAAGTTCTCAAGATTAATGCTCAGAGTTCACTTTATATATTTGGACAGTTCGTAGGATTCGATAAACCAGAAAAATAGCTTACTACTCATACCGAGACATGGAATGTAAGTCTGTCTTGTCTGGTAGTGGTACCCAAAGACGCGAAATTATGTTACATTTCATGCTACACTCGATGTTTGGTTCATTTTTTATACGGATAGTCGAATATCCGTTGCGATAGCGAACCGAATATCTAAATACCAAATTTGGTATCCATTGCCATCCGTTATAATTACATGTATGTATTTGGAAAGTATTTATTTGGCAACATTGAACAGAGGTTATAACTGACAAGTCTGGTTATAGGATATAGGGCCATCTTGGCCCTCTTGTTTAATATGTTTAAATAGGTATATTTTGAGAATAAGCACTGTTTTAGTTGGGTCTGAAGTAGCCTATGTCCCACTGAGTAATTCCACATTGACGATGTTCTCCCGATTTCTTCCGATACCACCCGATTCATCACAATTCCTTTTGATATCACAAACTGTCTCATGACGTCCCGAAGCTTCCACAAGACCACGATGAAACCTGCTCCCGATGTCCTGATAGCTAAAAAATTTCAATCGGGAGTACATCACCTAGGCAAAAAATGCTCAGTGGGACCTAGACTTAAGTGCGATGTATCAGAAATTCTGAAATTTCGATTCAACATCTAAAATTACTTCCAAAATCAAATAAATAAAACATTCGAATTCGAACAAATGTCATTTTGACAGTTTGAAACTATCATAAAGCGATCAGAAAAGAAATCATTTCATGATACTTATGTCGGTTTAACACGTACATACTCACAAACCTTCGGTTGGAAATAGAAACCTGTTCTAGTTCTCTGTGAATTAATCCAAAAACATATTTTCAGTTAAAGCAGATTTTGTTTAAACCACCACCATACTGATGGAAGAGATGAACAAAGCCCGGTCAATGTGTTCAATCAAGATTTTTGTCTAAAACATAGTATTTGAAGAATTTTAAAATCTCTGGAGATTATCGTGTACAAATAGCGGATGATGTTTCCATGAGAAAATTTTCGCTAGTTAAAATTTATGTTGTTCGTTTTAAACGATTTTTTCTCCTGACATTAGATTACGGGAATTTGTATGTTAATAAAACACGCCTTTAGTATCACATAGGAGCACTACCAGTAATCTCTTTCAACAAAAACCATGCCATTATTTTTAATAAGTGAACAAATTGAATGAAATCAGTTTTACTTTCAATTAATTGTTACTTTCATAATTCATGCCCGGGTTCTCATTATCATATAGTTAGTTACAGGTAATTATAGGTACATTAAACAAACTATTATTTTCTATTAGTATAACTATTTTCTGACTGAACCACAATGTAGTTTCATTCTTATCAATATTTCTATAACTTGGTTTGCTTCACAGATTTTTTTGTCCGCCTCCATGTATATATTTATTTGGAAATGGATGGAAACGGAAAAAAGAGGAAATGGAAAAGAATGGAGCTACAGAGCAAGAATCGACAGTGTGTGCCTTTATGGGTATAGGAAATTCAGCCCAGGAAATGGTTCAACTCAATATGGAGGGCAGGGTATGTGCTCTACATGTTTCAAGCAGGGGGTGTTTGTGCCCCAGTGTTTCCCACCTAACATAACTAACTTACTATCAGTCTATCTGACAAGACATTAAATGAGGTCCTGTGAATGATGCTTTACATCAGCATGTAAAAGAACCAGGGATGCTTCTGGAACTGGGGCATCTTCTGTATCATGCACTATCTCCCAAAAACTAAATTGACTAACCTTTTCTGCGGGCCTTGCCCATATGGATTTCCGGTGGCGAGGATAAATAAAAGCATATAAATGGAAACCCCAAGATGCTCAATCTTAAGTCATTGTGATAACTCTGCATCAGATTTACCATGTTAAAGCTAAAATACATGCCATTTAAAACGACCTTCATTTGATATCCTGATGGTTAAAATTAATTTTTAGAAACGTCAGGAGTTCATACTTTCTACATGTATGTAACTTGTAAGGGTCAAATGGTCAATAGGTCAAAATCAGTGCTAAGTTATATACAGTCGTGAGAATTTGAGGTTCGTCCTACAAGAGTTTGTTACTTGATTTAAACATTGACTCGAATATGTTGTTTATAGGGGTGTCACTATTGGGTTAATTTGCTATGATTTTATTCTCGAGTTTTTCAAATTAACTAAAAAAAATTAAAATATGATTAACGGTTATTGATTTTACTAACCGATAACCAAACATTAAATTGGTTGACCTGTTTACCGTTTACATACCTAGTGTTTGTCATGTTTGTAAAACGATCTGTTTAGAACTGTTGTAACCCTATTATTATTGCCCCTGCTGTATTTTAAGTATCTATTCTTTATTTCGTTTCAGAATTACTGTGCGGCTAAAACATTATATATATCAGACTCAGATAAAAGAAAACATTTTATGTTAAGTGTAAAAATGTTCTACGGTAGTGCACAAGACATTGGTGTTTTTCATAGTAAAAGGATTAAAGTGATTTCTAAACCATCCAAGAAAAAACAGTCATTGAAAAATGCTGATTGTAAGTATGCTCTTCTTTGATTGATTGATTGATTGATTGATTGATTGTATGTATGCTCTTATTTGATTGGTTGATTTGTAAGCATGATCTCATTTGATTGGTTGATTGTAAGTAAACTTAATTGATTGGTTGATTGTATGTAAACTCTTGTTTGATTTTAAATATGCTATTATTTGATTGGTTGATTTTAAATATGCTCTTATTTGATTGGGTTAGATTGCTGTTGAGGCATGTCATACCCTTCCATGAAAACTACATCCATGTTGATTTTTCTCCACATGTAGAGAAGTTGCTGATTCCTTGTACTGTGAAAGGGTAAGTTAGCACTGATTAGGATACAGTCCGGGAAAACTGGTTCGGCAAATCTGACGCCGTACATAACTGAAAAATGGTTGCTCAACGGTCTCAAACCTGATTAAACATAAACTAACATTGGTTATTCTCTTACAGTTACAGTATGTATAAAATAAAAAAAATTAAATTTTTGATATAATTGTATTTCCTGATGAATGCATATAGTATAATGCCGAAACGTTGAAAATACAAGTTTAATTAATTTCAATGTGTGTTGTTGATGATATTTATCTTTACTTACAGTATGTATAGCATCTGGGACCAAAGTAGCGTTATTCAACCGGTTACGTTCACAGACTGTTAGTACACGATATTTACATGTTGAGGATGGAAACTTTCATGCTAGTTCTATTCAATGGGGGGCTTTCACAATACACTTACGTAAGTAATTTATACATACTACATTTATATAACCTAATTTGTTCTTTACATTTATGTAAGTAATTTATTCATTTGATATTTTTATGAAATCGTTTATTCATTCATGAATAATATGAAGAAAAAGGAAATAAGTAATTATCTATATATATATATATGATAATGAAAACATTATAGTACTATTAAGTTGTGAACTTGTGTGCTGGGTAGGGTTTTATTTGACCTTTGAGTTGACACTTTGACCCCTGAAATTGCCATTTGGCCACATTTTGACCTACAGGATTCTTACTGAAAGGTTAATATTTCTTCAATGTAAAGATACTTTAACTATTTGTTTGTGAATAGTTAATAAATGCAGCTGTATACTATTTAATGGTTTGTTCTGATACTTTTTGAGGTATAGACAAAATCTCAAAACTTTCCGGACAACCCTCGTACAGTGCAACCTCTCGAGAGCAACAACCTCTATAACAACACCTTAAACATTTCTCTTAGCCAATACTTCCTATACATTTAAACTCTGTAGAGCAACAACCTCTGAACAATGGCCAATATTTGAAGCTCCCAAACGATGTTGCTTTGCAGAGGTTGTACAGTATTTCGATTTAATAAAAATGTTGATTAACAATGCACATGATTTATGACAATAGTCCTGTAAATTTTTGAACATCCCTTTAACAATGCACATGTTTTATGACAATAGTCCTGTTTGTTTTTGAACATGTCTGGTATATATTTTATTATTTTTGAACATCCCTGGTATATATTGTATTATTTTTCAACATCCCTCGTATATATTGTATTATTTTTGAACATCCCTCTTATATATTGTATTATTTTTGAACATCCCTCGTATAATTATATTGTATTATTTTTCAACATCCCTCGTATGTATTGTATTATTTTTGAACATCCCTGGTATATATGGTATTATTATTTAACATCCCTCGTATATATTGTATTACAGTGGATGACAATGAGTCTGAGAGTGAGGAATTCACAGTACGGGATGGTTACATTCACTACGGGTCTACAGTAAAACTGGTGTGTTCTGTAACGGGCATGGCTCTACCTCGCCTTGTAAGTACTTTATCTAGTCTGCATTATGTCTCTTAAAAAGTTAGCTGTTAATTTATAGTAGTGCCATCACTATTTAAAGAGCCAACAGGTTTCGCTTTGTGACTTTATCTTACTAATGATTAACAGGGGACCTACTGTTCAGGAATAATCCAGAAATCCGGATTTACTGCACTAAATAGAAGAGACTTTTCTGCATAAAATAAATGTTATTTGATGAAAAATTATTGACTGAGTTTTGGTCATTTGAAATTTCATATGCTAAATTTTTTGAGATTTTCGGTGTAGGGATGTGTGCTATTATTAGCTCTCGAAACAGACTTGTGTCATATTTTCAGGAGTGGGCATTAAATAATGCCTCTGTAGAACCCCTGGATTAAGTAACGTTATTCTTGGTGCTCAACTTTAACCAGGGAAACTGGTTTCTCTTCTTTAATATTCTCATATCGATGGATACAAGCAGGAATGTTGTTTTAAAACTGATTAATAAATACATTGTACAAGTTGTAGAAAACCGTGATCGTGGTCCACTGTACAAGTTGTAGAAAACCGTGATCGTGGTCCACTGTACAAGGTGTAGAAAGCCGCGATCGTGGTCCACTGTACAAGTTGTAGAAAACCGCGATCGTGGTCCACTGTACAAGTTGTAGAAAACCGTGATCGTGGTCCACTGTACAAGTTGCAGAAAACCGTGATCGTGGTCCACTGTACAAGTTGTAGAAAACCACGATTGTGGTCCACTGTACAAGTTGTAGATAACCGCGATCGTGGTCCATTGTACAAGTTGTAGAAAACCGCGATCGTGGTCCACTTGATTTGTAACCTGGCGATCCAGGTTCTATTCCTGTTTGCGGTCGTTCACATCCTGCCTCGAATATTGTGACACCGGCATTGATTTCCTCCACATGTGGAGAAGTTGGTTCCTTGTGGAATGGTAAATTGGTACTGGTTAGGATATTGTCCAGGAAAGGTAGTTGTTATATATAAAATCTGTTGTTGAATATAATAGAAAAATGGTTGAGAACAGTGTTAGACCCAAATAAACAAACATTTAGTTGTAAAACGTGTTACACAACAGGGGTGACCATATTCCAGATTTATCCAGAATTTATCTATCCCAAGAGAGCTATGATTTCTGACCAAAATAGAAGTTATTTGATGAAAATTATTAAAAGTTATTGTTAATTTAATCTGCTCCTGAAGGATTTTATTCTATATCAAATGTGGTTGACGGCCTCTTGTTTGGCAAACATGGTAGGTCATATATGATTTTCAGGATTTTTAATTTGGCTCTGTTGACGCCCCTGTACACAATCAACCATTTAAAAAAGATTTTTGTTCTGTTTTAGGTGATACGTAAAGTTGACAAACAGACAGCAGTGCTTGATGCTGATGATCCTGTATCACAACTACATAAATGTGCCTTCTATCTCAAAGATACAGAGAGGATGTACCTCTGTCTCTCACAGGAGAGAATTATACAGTTCCAGGTATATACATGTTGACTAACTCTGTTTCTCCCAGCGTTGATTGTCTAGTAGTAGAGCGTCCGCTTTAGGTGCAGGAGATCCCGGGTTTGATCCCAGGCGGCGTCATACGAAAAAGGGAATGAAATGGTATCAATAATTTCCTTGCTATACGCTCGGCATGGGAATATCATGGCTTCTCTGTCTAATACCGTGGCTATGGATAACATCAGGAATGAGGTGTCAAGAGTGATTAATATAATTAAGAAAAACTTGTTTAACAATCAACCTAAAATAAGTTTGTATCAACTATAGAAAAAAACAGGAGAGGATCATGCATTTGCTTAAGTCGGGCAACAATGGGGCATTAGTATTATCTAAGGTCATCATTTTGAATGCAAATGCAACTCAATTCTTCCATGGATTTTGAAGAAGCTGATACACACAATATTACACACTATTGAATCAGAGTATTGATTGAACCGAAGAAGGATATCTATATAAAGACAAAATGGTGTCACCGTGTGTGAACCATTTAGGATGATGATAAACACTCTTGTTTTAACTTCCACCTTTCGATGGCCACACAATGCACGATGCTGTATCAATCCTTGAAATAAGCAAGCCATGTCTTGTTGAGATAACTCTTGATGGGTTATATGCAATAGATTGTAATACGATTAGAGTTGTCTTTCTTAGAATATGAAAGTAGACTTAACAAATTTCTCTGATTTCTACAATCATGTCAAACCATAAAAACATTAATTCGTGGGGGATTTAATTTTGTGGATTTCATGGTTGAATTATATCCCCAATTAATAATTATACCAATAAAAATGTCAAGTTTACAGTGGCTGCCTTTGGGGGTGACTATTGAGTCCAATTTTAACTATTGCAATACTATTGCTATTGCTGAAAGTACTATTGCGATACTATTGTATTGCTGGAAACTATTGCGATACCATTGCAATAGTTATTGCCAAGATTTGAAAACCAGAGATGAACTTGTAAAAGCAAATTTGCACTGTGTAAGATATAACTTTGTTCTACAACATACAAATCTACTATCTACTAATAAAATTAAGGTGACATTGGTCCATTTTGGCTGTTTTGATGCATATGGTTATTTACAATTAGTTTTTTAATGAAAACGGAAGCTGATTTAAATCAACAATAAACTTTATTTATACAAAAGAAACTATCGTAACTATCGATAGTTAATCTAACTATCGGCGATAGTTATTGGATCGAGACTTTTACTATCGATCCATACTATCGGGACACTCGGAATCGCAATGCATCGATAATTCCATGCATAGGCCCACCCCTAGCTGCCTTACTTGCTTTCAAGTTCAGTCAGGTATAAGACTAGGTTTTTGGTTTACTTGCATATTTAAACATGTAATAAAACAATTATTAAATCTGTTTGATGTTTAAATGATTTCTGATAATTTGTGTGAAATAAGACCTTGCCATTTTTTGCTTGAAATTACGTCACCAAGAAATTGTCTTTTTTGCCAAAACCACAAAATTTCATCTCATTGAAATTAAAGGATTATACAGTATACTAATATTGATATATCTTTCAGGCCACACCTTGCCCCAAGGAAGCTAACAAAGAAATGATCAACGATGGTGCGTCTTGGACTATTATAAGTACAGATAAAGCTGAATACACATTTTACGAGGGGATGGGACCTGTAAAGGAACCCGTGACACCAGTCCCAGTCGTCAGCAGTTTACATGTGAGGGTTTTTCCATCTTTAAGTGACACATTATTTTATAATGTTTTGTTTCGTTTTGGGGGGGATGTATGTTGTATGTTTTCATAAGCGGTGTGAATGACGAAGATGCTTGAGGTGTAATACGAACACAAATCTAATGAGCGATATTGCACAAAATTTATTTATTCAATGCAAGAACCTTGTAATATATTCATGTATAGAGGTGGGGATCAGACCAAATTCTCCATTCTATGTCTCTGTTTTGACACCATTTTAATTTACAGTTTAACCTCAGTATATGAAATACTGGACTGATAAATTTGTTCGACTTTGAGAGATAATGGTTTTGAGGAATTCTGGCTTTGAGAGGTCTCTGGTTTTGAGTTTTCTAGTTTTGTGGGGATCCAACTATATTTCATTGAAAAGTTGATCATTAGTGTGATAAATATCAGGAGTTTGTTTTCTTTAATGTTGTAATATTTAAGCCTTAAAAGCCTTGTTTTATATGCTCTCCAGAAAATCTTTTCACCTCTGCCTACTGTCTGTTTGTATATAATATTGTTTGCTGTATAAACATAATATTATGTATTTATGTTTTATGCAAGAAATATTTTGTATTGTATTGTTATACCATTCTCATTGGTGTACTTACTTGGTTCAACTTCAGTTAAATGGCGGTGGTGATGTGGCTATGTTAGACTTGACGGGAGAGAATTTTACACCTATGTTACGTGTATGGTTCGGTGACGTTGAGGCGGAGACGATGTATCGGTGTGAGGAAGGAATGTTGTGTGTTGTACCAGACATCTCAGCATTCCGTGCTGGATGGAGATACGTTAAACAACCATTACAGGTAATGCTGCACATTTCATTTCTTGCGCCCCCAAAGTGAAGCATACTAACAACCTCTTAGTGAGGCAAAGTCATATTAAAATTTAACTCACTGTCCAGCATCTGCATTAGTTTAAAGTTTTGTATCATGTACAAGTATTTTGTTTACCATCCATGCCATGTTATTGCAAAGAAATTGACACACTATCTTGATTAGTCAATTGGTGAAAAGGGAAATGAAGTTGCTAAATAGCTGAAAGTTTAGGATTAGTTTTCATTTATTGTTTCAGTTGAACAAGCATACAGTAATTTGACTTTCAAATCTTTTTCAATCTTAATACATATTACACAAATTGTCATAACTATACTGGCGCTTGTAATTCTTGCTATGTAATTGATTAGAACATTTTCTTTGTTTTACAGGTACCAGTGCTTTTAGTGCGACATGATGGTGTTATTTACTCCACAGGACTAACATTTACATACACTCCGGAGCCCGGTCCTCGACAACGTTGTCGAGAAGTTGATGGTCTCCTTGGTAACAGCCATTCTAACCAAACAGACTCTACAGCTAATAATAGTAACACTGTTCAGAATGGACTGGCCGGTCATGTGGACCCTATTTAGCAGTTGTGATAATTTCTGAAATGTGCATTAAATTAAACAATTATGTGATAACTTTGTACAAGATTGTGCTCTTCAAAGTGTGAGTAGGTTGTAGCACTTAGAGAAGTTGGAACTACTTTCATTCTAGTTGCTATGTGACATATTCCTACACTTATGTTGGAACTACTTGTACAAGATAGTGCTATTCAGTGTGTGAGAAGGTTGTATCACTTCAGAGAAAGCTGGAACTTCTTTCATTCTTGTTGCTACATGTATTCCTACACTTACACATTGGAACTACTTTCAGTTCTCAGCAATGAAGTGTTTCACTGCACACGTTTTACTATCAGTGCGTTAAACGAGGGTTACTGGTGTATAGAGAATTCACGATTGAGTCATGTATATTCTCTTGACACATTGATACACCACACTATGTGACACAGAGTTTGGAATGATTGAGAGAAGACGTACCACATGGAATAAATCCAGCACAATGATGGTGACTGATGAGGCTCTACCACCATCCGTAGTTAATGCAATATGTCATTCCTGTATCTACAAAACTGCATCAGGCATACTGGATCAATACCCAGCAATTAGACTCCAACACCACCTCTACATGTCGCCAGCATTCTTTCTTGACATCACATTGTAAAGGTGGCATTTGAGTCTAGTAGGCGAGCGCTACCTTTTAATGTCCCCAGTGCTCTTTCTTAACATCACATTGTAAAGGTGGCATTAGAGTCTAGTAGGCACCTCTAAATGTCCCCAGCACTCTTTCTTAACATTAAGTTTTAGAGGTGTTGAAGTTTAGTAGTCGTGTATACAGAGTTGACTGGTATGATTATACCTGTGTTAACTGTACATGTGGTTTTTCATTAGACCCTGGAACTAACTCCTTCACTTAACAATTTGAATTTTACATGTCTTAAAGAATCAATTCCGGTATTTGTTTAATTTTATCAATAAGCTTTTTATTAAAAACTGTATCAAATTTGTCTTTTATAGGTGCTGTAACTAAATTAGAAATGAAATGAAGCATATAATATAAAATTGAAAATGGGATAAATGTCTTCGAGGGGCTTGTTATATGTAATAGAACTGTTAATGTGATTTAAGTTTAAAAATAATTTGTCAGATTTATGTACAATAGAACATTGATTCCTCACACTGCCTTCTGTCTGAGAAAACCGTTGGAGCCTTCTACCTGTTACAGTGTTTGATTTATCTACTATCTAATACTAGTAGTACATTTTCATTTTGCCGGAACTGAAGTTCCTGTTCTTGACTGTTCAAGGCTGAATCAAGGCTGAATCAAGGCAAAACAGTCTGAGGCTTCCAAGTTCTACAATATGTAGACATTATTTTATAGATAAAATTTATAGTCATATACTGTAAAATCTTTAATAAAAAAGTGGTGTTGTTATTGGGGTGGTCTTACAATTGAGGTTGGTTGATGGAAGAACTAAACAGTCAAAATGGACTTGACAATTAACTTGTGTTCTTAATTTTGAGTTGGTCTTTGTTGGTGATAAACAGTGGTTATTGTCATTGCTTTAAATAAATGGTAATGGTCATTAAGTGTTGCTTGAAAAATTTAAATGTTAATGGTCACAGGATATATGAAAATTGAATAATTGAAGATTACAATTTAGGTACATGATATTTCTGAATCGAATCTCGTATGTTAGTGTGTTTAAGTTTAAATCAAAGAATTTGCTGGTAATCTCTTATAACAAACTGGAATATATAGTAAATTTCTGTTAATAGTAGTATGCAGCAATCCATGTTCAACTTAACTCAGTCTTAGCTATGGAGAGTGTACGATTTAAAACATTTGTTGTATCAATAGATTGAATTGAGCGAATAATGTTTATGCCAAACTAAAAAGCACAGACTTACCCCCAAAAGATTCGTTTTCAATGAGATTTATGTCAAATAAGTATAGATGGTATTTTAGTTGTGTTGGCTGCTTAGTTTAAATGTTGTGCTTGTGAAGGTCAGGGTCACCACAGAAAGGCTTGTGAAGCTGTGCTAAAAATTACTGTTAATGTAAATTCAAGTTACCAGTGTAACGCAAGACATGTGAAGGGTTATTAGATTTCCTAGTGATAGAGCATCCGTTATAAGTACATATTTTGATTCCTAAGTCTTGAAAACGTCCTATACATGGGTATAAAAGAAGAAAAAAACACTGTTTTACATTGCTGGCTGAAAACTAGGAGATAATGATAGTTTACTTGAATACATGTACCTTCAAATTGACCTTGATTTAGTTAACTGCTGACTATACATGTAAAATGTTCACCATGCAATTTTTGCTTTGTAACCAATGTTGGTAGAAAAACACATCTAACCAAAATATTTCTGTATGTAAGTGTACTATTTATTGTAAATGGCAAGTGACACATATCAGTATGTTTTATCGTAGAAATTTCTGATCATTGACATGTTATCGTGTATTTCTGAGATGCAGAAATTCAGCTTTTGATTTGTTGTCATTTTATAGCCATCTTCTAGATACCCCTGCACAATGAGTTGTAAGGGGGGTATACTGGATTCAGCTTGTCTGTCTGTTTGACTGTCTGTAGACGCATTCTTGTTGATGCAACTCTGCCTACAGAGTCGGTAGGACTTTCTTCAAACATTCACAAATAAGCAACCTCAACATGTAGATTTACATGAAGGAAAGAATTTGCGCTATGTCAATTTTTTGCCAGAGATTTGGCCATTTGCAACCTGTGGGTATATTAATCTGCCAAATGGCGACTTCTCTAGTAAATTTGTTTGGTCTTTCATACATAGCGTCAAACACTAGTAAATCACGTCATTGTTTACATATTGTTCACCTTATCCTTTTTGCCAAATCATTAATCTTCAATTTTGTATCTTTGTGTTTGCATTGTGCATATGATTTAAGGAATTACCATTTTTTAGAATGTAAATGGATGATAATAGATAATAGTGTTATTAACCAGGGTATCACATGACTGGTGATTTGGTAGGTGTATGGCAACGTATAGCTCACTGAAGATAACTCTAGCCTGATCAATGAATAAACATAGATAATATAAACACTGTACGGTCGACTGACTGCTTGTTATTGGTGTAGATTGAAAGAGTACATGCATTAAAAGTGATTATGCACAAGATTGAAGAAAAATGGATTTTGAAAATGCATTTAATTTTCATTTCTATTTGTATTTGTAAACAACGGCTAGTGTTATCATCGGCAGACTGTACTTGGTGTTACCTATAGTTGCCTCAAAAAATAGTTCACACAAATTTTTATCATCATGTGCTATTTTGCATTATGCACCTAGATTTTGTATTTGTTGAAACCAAATTTCAGTCGAGCTGTTGGAAAATGTGTGTGGGTGGGTTTACTGGAGCTTCCATGTTATTTTGTTAATGATTAGCGTTGATTCAATGATTGTAGTTGATGTTTTACTTGCATTCATTGAAAATTAAATTATTATTGATTCAAATGATATTTACATCAAGATTGGGAATTTTTTTAAAATTTTACATTAATTAGAAATATTTTTAATTTTTACATTAGTTAGGAAATATATTTACATTATACACTAATTGGGAATAATTTTTAAATGAATTATTTTTACATTAACTGGGAATGATTTTAAGTGTTGAACAACTGTATTGCCTTTAGATGGAGTTATTATCTCCGAAGTGTTGGTTGATTTCATTGTTTGACGTCTATCTCCATGTATGTAATACTGTGAATATCAGTGTTTGTCTTCGACATTTCTATAGTTCAAATATTCTTTACACTTTTTGTAACTTTGGTTCTTTCATTATACTTATACAATACAGTGTATTACATACAGCAATGTACTTGATCAGAAATCATACTGTATACTAGTACATCATCAATTTATGGGCACAGAAGAACCGGTTCAAGCTTTCTAGGGTGTTCAAGGCAAAATTGTTGGAGGATTCTAAGTTCTACTGTCCTATAAGTAATATATTTAGGAACACGAGGGTTGTATAATGATTAATTTATAAACCTGGATATATTACAAACTTTGTCTTGTTAGTTAAAATGATGTTATCGACAATTGAGTAGTGTGTAAAACAATTAGCCATTTTAAAATTAAACAATGCTGAACTAGGAAAGGTATTAGGATAAAGACCTTTATATTTTTCGCACCTTTAAAGTTTGTGTTTCTAAATCATTTGAGTGTACTTCAAAGTAACTTCATGATATCATGATCGTATTAACATTTCCCTTTGTGGTTGGGAGGGGGATTTGGCTTTCCCTAGGGAGTGAATGGAATGGCAGCAATCGTGCAACTCCTGTGTGCGTCTAATTGTATGCTTGGAGTCTATGCAACTCTTGATTCCTGTATGTGGGGTGGAATTGGTCCATGTGATATGTTTTTAACTCGGTGTAAATAACACAATCATGAAACCAGGACTATTTTTCCTTTTAGTTGCCATATAACCTATGATGTGTTGGTTGACGATAACACTAAAACCAAGCCAAATCATACTAACCTTACACTATTAGTGATTTTATCATTACATATACACTGTTATAGTTTCTCTTATTTTCAATGTCCATGAGGCCAGTCATTAAGGCTGTTCCAAAAATTAAGGCCTGTGGTGTAGGAACAAAAATTTGTAACAAATCTGTGTGTGTAGGTTGTGAGAAAATTTAGTAATTATGTGTGTGGTGTCCATATTTATTCAGGTTTGACACCAATTCTCAACAATATTTAAAATACATACAGTGTCTGATTTACCTGACCACTGGTGTCTGTTGATTTCTTAACCTGTGCATGTGGATTGTTTGGACTATCGTTCTTGCCCCTCTAGGTCTTGTTCTTGGAACAGTCATTATTATAAACATAATTATTATATCATGATAATACTGTAATATTTATGAATGAGACTATGATTCCATTCTGGTAAGCAGCTACTATGATCATGTAAATGGCATCCAATTTTCCATGTATGTATTCACTATGTTGCATAATAATTATGTTTCTTTATAATAAATAAAATATGGCACACTCGCTGTATCTTGATATAAACACGGCTTTCATATGTTTGTTTGTTTTTCCTTAATTTACTGTAATTCTGACATTTATCAGTGAAATATGAATTGATATTTTACAGTTTCTGTATGGTAGGTGAAATGTGCCATCATTGAGGCTGGGTACAATGTTCTGTGAAATCTAGTTTGCCTTATAACATAAAGGATTTCTATGCAAGTTTACAATTTAAGCCAATTCAAGTACAATATTCATATAAAGAACTGAAGCATAACAGCCCATTTCGTCCCTTTGGTGCAACAAGGTTGTATCTCCTTATACATCATATAGTAAAATACAAACTTGTTGCACCAAAGAGACGATTTGTTGACCTAAAGTTTATATTTTCACTAGCATCTGTGTCACTAGCCTGAGTTTGTCTTGTTAGCAGTGTGGAAATATTGCCATTTTCTTGAGTTAGTAAAATTGGCTAACATTTCCCCAAGCATTAATTTTGGCTCAAATAGAACTTGCTAATATTTCTGCACGCTAGATGTTTGAAATTCAAAACTCATTACCTTTTTAAACTGCAAAACTAATTTTTTAAACACAACACTTTGTCTATATATGACTCCTGAATTAACATAAAACTTTTACACTATTTATATTAAGATATATTTATAATAAGCATGTCAAATTATTTCAAAGAATTGTAAAAATAGAGTTAATGTTAACCCCTTGATTTGTCGAGTACAATTTCCAATAGTTCAGTATTTGTTGTTATGCAATTTAAATTCTGTTAATATTCTAATTTCTATGTACAATTTTTTTTAAACATATAATTGTATGCAATGCTTAATTTATGGTTTTCATGTGGTTTTAAGACTGAAACCGTGTTTATATATGCATCCAATTATGTTATTTGTTCGTTACTTTTAAGAAGTGTCATGGTGCCTATTTAACATGTGCAAAATGTCATACTTTAAATGTTTATTTTGTAAATAGTAAATTTTTAGTGTAGTTTTGTCTTTGACATACTTTTCATTTTGTGATTCGTCAAAGTTCACCAAGGTTTTTTTTATAAATATTTTTTTCTTTGTGTATGATGTATTTTTATTTTGTATTCACATGTTATAATTTCACTCGAGTTTCTATGCCAGTTGTCAATGTTCCTAATTTCAGTTTAAGTCTTATTTCTTAATGCAGTTAATAAAATAAATATTATTTGAAACCTGTGTTATTGTTTACGTAGTTTAACCCATTGTATAGTGCACTTATGGTGTAGCAACATGGAACTGAACCTCATGAATACTCAAAATCAATGCTTTACCATCATCCCTTGGTTTGTTATCCCTCGCCACGAAGTTGTTGGAAATGCTAAGTACATATTGTTGTGTTGTAGAAGGGGCCATGGGGTCATAATCACAAGCGGAACACCTTTGATTACAATTGACCTTTCTGCCGATAATGATTGACAGGCGGCGTTAGCCAATCGGATTGCAGCATTTCGGCAACGCTTTATCGCCGCCATCTTGTAAGACAACCTGGACATTAGACAAGTTAAAATCAATGTTAATTATGCAATATTCAATTAAACCTTATTTCATTAATAATAAACACAATTTCAAAATATTGGTATGTTTAGAAACTAGAGAACTTCAACTTTTATTTGATAGCAATGTCATGAAAGTGAATTAATTTATTAAATCCATAGGGCCTCGGAAGTAGTAGCTATATATGTATATTTTGTCTCAAATATAGTCGATTTAAAAGTTATATCATTGATATTTACATCAATATAATTCGAAATAATTTCATGATGTGAAACTAAAAAGCTTCGTCTTTAATTTGATATGAATGTTTTAAAAAATATATACTTTAAACCTAAGACTCGTGAAATTATTTTATTATTTGATACAGAATAAGGACACACAACCCCCAAATAACAAGAATGTGTGTATTTCCCATCAAAGATGATTTTGAAGTGTTTTAATAACATTGAACATTATGTTGTTTTGGTCTATGTAGTAGTTAAAGCGCTTTTCAGTTGATATCCTTGTGGTGCTAACTGCATTCAATCTCCAAAGCTTATAAAATATATATATTTAAAATGTATGTAGTGTATGGTCCGGACAGCTATTGTAAATCATGATGGATAGATACATGTACAAGTTTATTTCAAAGAATCTACATGTATAGGTCAGAGACCTGTCAGATATATACACATTACTACAAAACATTTATAGCAATTATGTATAAAACTAACTGACCCCATACTGTTCCTGTCCTGGCGGAAACCGCTATGTGTTACATTGATTATTGACAATTAAGAAGACACCGCGGTATGTCACTGATCCCCGACTGATGTCCGAGTAATGAATCTAAACGAGATCATCAAAGTATATAACACATTGGAATTTTAACTAACTTATAATATAGGGCTTATTTATTTCTTGTATAATGGTACATATAAAATATGTGTAGCCCACATTATTGCACTTGACCCGACAGTTTTAACGTTATGTTAGAAAACGATATTTATTTACTTGATAACGCGTGATTGTACATTAGAAATTTGTTGATATGCTGACTGTCAATGACAAAACCATGTATTACGTAGCGATGTGGGATTTGAAAGATTCACATTCATCTATGTTAAGTAGCACTATTATTTTTGCGGAAGTTGCAAACAAATACAGCCTCAGTCGTAAGTAATCAACAAAATGTATGCCCCCGCTTTAAGCGGTAGATCACACTGAAGACATCAATAAAAACCCGACGCAGAAAATCAGGAGGTCTTGTAACATTACTTAAATAATTTTTTACACACATTTGAATTCGATTATTTATTTAACACACGATCATACGAACGTATACGGAAGATGAAATGCTATAGTGTATGGAAGATTCCATAATACCGTGTATATGTAAATATATATGTACATGTATTAAACCTTAATGATTTATTTGTTACAATAAAGGGTGTATCTTTCAAGCTAGGTCATTCCCGATTGGTGCAAAAACTATACATAAATAGCGATTTAGATAAAAAAAACATTCTGATTGAGCGGCAAAATTACGCTTGTGTCTGCTTATTCGGACACTGCTTGGCTCTGATTTAGTAACTGTTTACGTAAAATTCTTAGATTAAAAACCGTCGTTTTGCAAGTTTTAAGTAGGCACATAATTATATTTCACAAAATTTTCAAAACATTGACTAAAAGCGAAATATTTAACGGAATTGTATCAAGAGCATCACACGACATCTCCGTATTAGACGCCATTTTAAAGAAAGCTTGTCTTGCGTAGCAACAACAAATACCCGTAACTATAGGGGGCGTGGCTACGAAGCGTCTGCAGAAAGGTCAATTCCAATAGTACATAACTAACTCTATTTGGTTTGCAGTTTGTTATGTTCTGTTAGTGCAAGATCAACATGTACTTGTCTGTTTACTTAACTTATAGCATATATACCTGTATAATCTCTGAGCTGCCTGTATATAGTCTTTAAACATTTGATATCCCGTAATGCATGTATGATGTAGATGGCCTTGGTTGGACTTTGATCGTAAATCCCCAAGAACTGAAGGTTTAGGGTTTGATCCCTGGCCTCAACACACCAAAGTCCTCAAAATGGTACTAGTATAGCTCCCTTGCTTTACGCTCACTATATGAGTGTTGTTCTTGCTGCTGACCACATAAGGCCAACTAATACAGTTGACTAAGTGGGCTTAAAAACAATATTTAAAAAGAATGATGTAGCCCAAATGGCAATTTTTAGAACTGTACTAAAGAATACAGGTTTCTTTATTTTGAAGTTGTTTCCATTCTAATCAATACACATAGAAAATGGCTAGCTGTCGTGCGTTAAGTTGGTAACTTACAAAACAGTTTTATCATAAATATCAAAGGGAAACAACTCGGGTCTTCATTGAATTTATAATTTCGAATTGTCAATGGATAGCTTGTAGGTAGCCAACAAACATTATAATGGTCAAAAGATATTGCTTATTAATCATCAATTCTAAAGGTCAAGAGGAAACAACTTGATGGCCAACAAACAATCTAATGATCAAAGGGAAACAACCCATTAGTCAACACAAACATTCTTATGGCCGAAGGGAAACAACCCTAATTTCATCATTATTAATTACGGTCAAGGGGAAACAACTCAATGACGAACAAACATGCTTATGGTCAAATGAGAACAACTCTAATTTCATCATGTTTTTATGATGAAGCATGTTTATGGTCAAATGGGAACAACTCTAATTTCATCATTTTTTTATGATGAACAAGGGGAAACAACTCGATAGCCAACGAACGTTCTTATGGTCAAAGGGAAACAACCATAATTTCAGCATTATTAATTAAGGTCAAGGAGAAACAACTCGATGACCAACAAACATGCATATGGTCAAAAGGAAACAATTCTAATTCCATCTTTAATTTTAATGGTCAATGGTCGGTATCCAACACATATTTTATGGCCAAAGGGAAACAACTCTGATTTCATCATTTCTACAGGTCAGGGGGAAACAGCTCGGTGACAAACACACATTGTAATGGTCAAAGGAAACAACCCTAATTTAATCATTAATTTCTAATGGTTAAGGGGAAACAACTCTGTATGCAACAAACATCTTATGGTCTTACGGAAACAAGTGTAATGGTCAAGGGGAAATAACTCGATCGCCAACAAACATTCTCATGGTTAACGGGAAGTAACAATTTCTTTGTTTGTGGTTTCTAAAGAGTATGAAGATAGAGTTGTTTCCCTTATCAATACAACACAGCAACCAATATTATCGCAAAAACTACTTTATTTATTTAAAAGCAAACACATTTAATGATATATTTTGAAAATCTGTCCCAATACGGAGGAAGCACGGTAGAAAGTTTGGCCCACAGATATGTCAGTCGATACCGAGTTGTGGGGAGATGCTAGCAACCGACAGAATGCGGTGCAGTTCATCAACACATCCAAACTGAAGATATAAACGGCCGTAAAAGATGAAACACAGAAGAAAAAGTTAAACAACGGTCAAATATTTGACTGGAACCTCGTTAGGTATTTGTAAGGTGGTGAACCCACAACACAATACTTGCTCAAAGGCAAATGCCCAGTGAAATACACCGAAGGTCATGTATGAGATCAAGTATTTTCTCATGGCGTTCGGTTGTAACGGTAACACATGATATGGAAAACATGTATGTGAAGCACAGATCTCTCACAGGTCGTAAGTACAAAATCAATATTTTGAGAAAACAAGAAAAAACTATAAGTAATCTACTCATTACTTACGAAAAAAACAAGCTTTTTCAACTTCACTTCGGTCAACAAGAACACTTCCGATCTTCATGAACATATGCTCATAAGAAGCGCCTTAGGATGCAGATTTCACATACACACGAGTCTTATTAGGTTGTAAGTACTTACGACATTTAATTCTTAGCCAGCGATTAGGGAAGTGGTCTATTTATATACACTTAATTATCGATAAGTTTACACATACTCGGATCAAAATGCGACAGGTACCAAATTCACAGTGCAGGCAATACTGGTAAACATTTATTTTCCGGGTACTACACAGTATACTTTTCTCTAAAATGAAAATCGAGCATAAAAAAATTGAGATGTATACAGTCATTATCATTAGCTAATCGTGAAAGCTCGACCATTTCCGTTTGTCTCAGGTATTACAATGCATAAAGACCGTGATTAAAATGTACATATCATTAGAATGTCCTCCCTCCCTCCCTTCAAGTCAGAGGTCATTGGTCAATCTGGCAGTAAAGGCAACACGGTGGGGAACCACGTGGTTTGAATGATATATGATCCACTTAACAAATGGCTGTCGATTACATCGATAAAACCCATATTTTGAGGTAAATGTATAACACCGTTTATTACTGGTCATCCCGGCCAGCACACAGTGGCTTCTCCAGTGAATCTGTTGGTACCTTGATTTCCATGACTGATCGCGTAGTTTACTCAAACACTTCAAACTTGTTCCGTAAAAACAAACTTCTTTTATCATATCATGCGTAATTCCTTCCGGGGCAAATGATCATGCCACAGTCCTAGTTAATAATTAGTCCCCTACCTATTGGGGACTATAGGTTTGCCGTCCGTCCGTCCGATAGGTTTGCCGTCCGTCCGTTCCACCCGCTAGCCCACCGTCCGTCCGTCCGTCAGTTCAGTCAGTTCAGTCCGTCCGTCCGTCAGTCAGTCAGTAAGTCAGTCCGTCAAAAAATCTGGATCCTCACATAACTCAAACAGTTTCCAAGCTAGGTTTATGAAACTTGGTATGTGGATAGGGGGTAGTAAGGGGATTATGCACGTCTAAATTATTTTGATTCTGACATAAATTGTGGTTGCTATGGCGACAGAAAGAGTGAAAATATGCCAAAATCTTGATCCTGCCATAACTCAAACAGTTTCCAAGCTAGGTTTGTGAAACTTGATAAGTGGATAGGGGGCAATAAGGGGATTATACGCGTCTAAACATATATTTTGATTCTGACAAAAAATGTGGTTGCTATAGAAACAGAAACATTGAAAATGGCTTTAAACCGGTAGGGGACTTCTGTATTGCTTGCAATTCTTAATTACTTGTTGCTTTTTGAAAATAGCCGTTTAAGGCCTATTATAATGTGGCTTTAAATACTGTCCTATCACAATTTTGTAAGTAAATGTTCTTAAAACATATGAAAATGAATTCCAACTCAAATATGATACGAACATTATATTATTTGACTCTCTATTCGACGTTCCAGAATTACTCGTAATACCAAACTCAATAAGTAGAGCGTTGTTTTATGGCTCCGACTTGGTATGCACGTAATTTCTTGCTTTGACGGTTACCAATGTACCGTATACGGTATAATACAAATATGATAATGATAATTCATAACATACATTGATCCAGGAATATTTATGAAATCGATAGCTCCTGATGCATACAATGTTTAAATGTGTTAAACACGACGTTTGTATGCATGTATAATGATATCAAGATGCCCTGAAATGCCCCGAAATGTCACTACGTTGTTAACTTTTCCTGTTTAGTTTGATTTCCCGGGGGTCAAACTTGCAATTAATTTAACTATACTTGTCACTTACATTTAATCAGTGCTCGATCAGTCAGCACGCGCTTCGCATGCCAAAATGATTGTTTTATTTGCATATCATCTTTTTCAGATTCGTTGTTGATATAATTATTCCCTCGTCCATCAAATACCAATACTACATGGACAACATTTTTCCAGGTTTTGTTTTGCGATGGAATGCATATAAAGGGATTGACTGATTGTCTACAATCGTATTGTACTTTGTTGAGCACTGTTATAATTGTTGAGCACTGTTATAATTGTTGAGCACTGTTATAATTGTTGACCACTATTATAATTGTTGAGCACTGTTATAATTGTTGAGCACTGTTATAATTGTTGAGCACTATTATAATTGTTGAGCACTATTATAATTGTTGAGCACTGTTATAATTGTTGAGCACTGTTATAATTGTTGAGCACTATTATATATATCTTTATTTATTTCCCCCGTTTTCAGGAGATATACATTTGAACAATAATTACAAACAGAGACATATTATGTAGAAACATGTATACAATTTGCAAACAAAAATATACATTCAAGAACATGCATAGACAAAATATTCTTGCATACATACCGACTCACAATACAGAATGTATCTAGACCCACACATTCACGACCGCACGCACGCACACACACACACACACACACACACAAACACGCACACGCCTACAAACGCACGCACACACACCTACACGCACACACATGGACACCAACACTCAAAGCGCCTGTTAGGATACATCTCATGCAATTATTGTAATTGTCTGATAAATATGTATGGCATGATCATCAACAGTACAGAGATTTTACAAATTTTGCACAGCATATGAAAAACATCGGATAAAGTTCGACATCCAATATTTCACACAATTGTAAGTCCACCCTACCAAGTAGGTACTGGGTAAAGCGCGGTCTGTCTACATTATTCAACAGGTCGCTTACATTATCATTAAAGTCCTTAGATACTTGTTCTAGAAGAAACCTTCGTTTAAAAGTAGCGTTGTTGTTCAGACAGTTGTACATAAAATGTTCTAGTTCGTCAGTATAGTAAAGCTGACATCTAACACACGAAACTGGATGTTCTAAAGCAGTTTGACAACAGAGTTTAGCAATAAATTTCATGAGGGAAAGGCTATTTGGTATTTCCTTCGAGACTTTCCAAATGTTTGATATCGTGAGTTCAGCGTGAATTTCTCGAAAACACAAGAAGTCATTACTATGGAAAGCCGGACTTCACCTTTTGCAAGTTCGCTCTATAATCTATATGAAAGTTCATTTTCGACAGTTTGTAAGTTCGCAAGTTGGTAACTTCGTCACTTGTACAGTTCGCGAGTTCGTAAGTTCAATATTTCCACAATGTGAAAGTTCCGAAGTGACGAACTGTCTATTTAAAATAATACAGTTCGCAAGTTCAATACTATAACAAAAGCCTCAATGTACCAGAGTGCCTAACCCGCCAACCTCCGAACCTGCCTAATCCAAATCCGCAAGCTAGTTTAAAGCGAAATATAAGCGCATTATTCAGACCGCAATTGTCATTTATCCGACTCTCACCAATACACATTTTAAACCTGCTGGTATACAGAAACATTCATACAGATTCTGCACGTTTAACTCGCTAATATTAGGTACACTGTCAACTCGCGACTTACATACATATCTGCAAGCTTAACTCTACAGCGTTAATTCTCTAACGTTACTACTGCTACTGTCCAACTCTACCAACCTATAAGCTTGTACAGTTAAACTTTACCAACCTATAAGCTTGTAGAGTTAAACACTACAGACCTATAAGTTTGTCAAGTTCGTCAACACTACAGACCTATAAGTTTGTCAAGTTCGTCGAGATGACGAATTGACGAACTATACAACCGAACATGCGAACGGCGACTCTGTTCTATTCAATACCCATATGAATACCAGTGTGAACTATCTAATTTGCCATTATATATAAAAATCTATGATATATTCCCGCTTGAAAAAAGGTGAGAACGTTACGGACGTCGTTGTAAACACGTACTAATCGTTTCCACATGCTTGAATCAGGATTATTGTACGAAAAAGCGAGTTTTCTATGAACTTACGAACTAGACAATTTGGACAATTTGTACAGTTCGTAAAACTATTTTTAGACATTTTGTATAGTTCGCGCATGAACGAACTCGACAAATGCATATTCATTAAAATTTTGTGCAAGTTGGTGATAATCCAATCAAAAACTTTGTACTGTAGCCAATCAGATTGCTCGTAAGATTGCTATACATCATCAACATCCATAGACGCTTTTCTTGTCTTCACCGTGGTTAACGAAAAACGACTTGATTAACGAAGATCTGTTGAAGTAAGTTCTTATCTTATGCATTCTATATTGTTCATGTAAGATCATCGATTTATATCTTTAGATAATTATAAATGGCTAATTATTAGCCTGCATACTAGCGTCAAGAGTTAGGCCCTATTCATGTCTGATATGATGAAAACGAAAGTAGAATCAAATTACGTTGGTTGATTCTAAATGCTGTGTCTATTGTGAAACAAGCAGTCTGAAACATAGCGATTGTGTTGATTGCGTGTGTGTCGCTACATGCTTAGGCTTATGCACCCGGCCTTTCCACCCCCTGGACTTTCCCCATGTACATGGTAAAACCCCAGCAAATTGCCCCCGACCTATACATCACGGGTATAGTCAGGGCTATATTTCCACGTTAATTTCACAGACACTTGGGGTCTGGACCCCGCTCCCTCCCCCAGCTACACACCTGGGTATATTTTTATCATCAACATTGTATATCCAGACCCATACACCAATCACACAAACATTATTAAACGCATCCGGACAAATAAAAAATATTCGTAAATGCCTCTCTAGCTTAAATAATACATGCGTTATTTAAGCAGTAGATGAATTACTCAGATTTTTGTATTAATATGAAATACATCCAACAAATGTTTGTGCGATTGCTGAATGGGTCTGGATATATAAGAAATATAAAAAATATTTCCAGGCGCGTATTGGGAGGGGGCGTGGTTTCCAAGTTTCTGTGGTTAATTTGGCGTGAAACGAAAGCATCGGTATTTAGGTAAAACATGGGGCAGCTAGCTAGTTCCCCGCAGTGGGAGTACATTATTTCAATTGGCTAGTGTATTACATGCAGTTATAACTTTCATTTTTAGGTCAGGCCTCATGTACATATCTTAAGGGTGTACAAACTGGGGAACCTGCCCCCTGGAATTTTGGAATCTTATAATTTTCACATGTATTATGGGCAAGGGGCATAACTGTGTCAAAATTGTTTTAATCGACGAAAGTCAAAATTGACCTACATATTTCATGATGTACCAATTCTCAAAGCAGGCAATTAGAATACTGGTGAGCATGACTGAGATGTAGAGCACTATTACTTCTATTTTTTCCTTCATGTGTGACCTTGACCGCTGACCCTTGTACATGTGTCTTGCACTTGAAATGCTATCTAATCATTTTGAACATTTATGCTAATTTATTTAAAAATCGGTTCCCCACAAATAAAGAACATCTGGTGCCACCAAGCAGTAATTTGCTCATTTGTTTACCTCGATTGGTTAACAAAGTCACATGACCTTTAACCCCTAAGTGTGACCTTGACTGTGAAGCGACCCTTTTAGAACATGCACTCTGCATGCACATCGGCTTGATGTGGTGAACATCTGTGTAAGGTTTCTATAAAATCCATCAAGGGGTTTAGGAGTTACAGAGCTCAATGGAAACAAAGTCATATGACCTTTAACCCTAAGTGTGAACTTGACCTTGAAGCGACCCTTCCAGAACATGCGACGTCGTCTTGATGTGGTGAACATTTTTGTCAGGTTCCTTTAAAATCCTTCAAGGGGCTCAAGAGTTACAAAGACGAAGGGGAATTGATAAGGACAGACAGACGGACGGGCAGACAGAATCTGATGTACATGGAGGCGACAAAATACGGTCCTTCGGGCTTATCATAGTAAAAAATGTATTATATCCTGATGTTACTTTTTCAGAAGTTGGTTATCAACAGATCTAGTTCAAGATGTATTTTGGGTGAATGTATGGATTGGTTACCAGTGTGTTATGAGTCCAACAACTGTGAAAGAAACATTTGATAGAAGGCCGAAGTTATACCATGCCTCGAAATATAAATCTTGGGCTCTTGAACAAAGCTCCAGTCCACCGAAACATTACACTTCAGGTAAAGTTAAAGTACGCAATCACCACTTTTTAGCTCACCTTGTATGGGCCCTCAAATTCACCGTTGAGTTTTGATGATCACTCTTTGTCACAAGATGATCATTGTGACTAAGCTTCATTAAGATTAAGGAGGCATAAATCTTAAGTTTGCCAAGTTCATTAGGCCAAATTATATCGATAATGTGGTTCTAGTAAACCGACTGACCCAAATTTCGTGCCCATACAATAAACAATTCATTGGTATTTTGTAAAAAGTCGGTGCAGATCGGTGATTTTCCAGTGTATAAAACCATAAAATGTATTTCCTACCATGTTTAAGCATGTTACCAGAACCACAATAGTGATTTGTTTTGGTCTTACAGGTATTTACCCTTAAACTTCTTGAACATAATATACTAGTACATATAGTTCAAGAAATGCGGTTCCATGAAATAACAAGTTCATAAAGTGAAAATGTTCAGCAGTTAAAGATCAAGAACTTTTGAGTTCATGGTAGCAAGTATATATATAGCAGATATGTAAAAAGTTCTTGCTGTTCTTAATACTGTTGAAAAACAAGCTACGGCCTTGCCGCAATGCCAGGTTTTCTGAGCATTGTCCACCTAATGAGGCAGCCAAATTGGGTACGTCTCCATGCAAGCTTGCTATACCCAAAGTTTGATGAATAGGGATCAATCTGAACTCAACTAATTGAGTAAAAAACCCTTTTTCTATTTTTAGACCTTGACCCCACTGACCCAAAATACAATTATTGAAAACCCTGGTTAATAAATTATTATGCAATCTTTTAGAAAGTATTAATGCTTGTTTTTTTCTTCAACAGAATGTGCATTTTCTTCTTCTGACAAACACTACATGTCTACTACAGTCAACTGATGGATGACAGACCAATTGAGTGTGAATATATGAAGAAAATACCACCTGTGTTTGGAAAATTAAGGAGCACTGCCTACAGAGCACTGCCTACGAGTGCCGAACGCTCGACTTTCTCGTACTTGATAGTACCCTTGCTCATCTGTGAGTGAAAATTCTAAAAGTGACGAGGGCAGATAACTCATACATATAGGTCACAGTTACCAGCCTTGTCAGTATGGACCTTGTGATGATGCGTAACTACGTTTGAGTTTCAAGTGGGTACCATTGATAGTCTATGTACTAAGTCTAAACAAGGACAGATAACTCCATAAATATAGGTCACAGAGTTACCAGCCTTGTCAGTATGGGCTCCCCTTGTGGTGATGAATAACTATGTTGAGTTTCAAGTGGATACCTTTGATAGCCTTTGAGAAAATGACTCTTACAATAAACTTAACCAGTTAATGCAGACGATCCCGTCACGACAATAGCTTTACTTTTTTTCTTCGAAAAGTCAAGCTAAATACTATGAAAAATGTTTGTTTGGAATACGAGACAGTCTATCCTATTGGGCAGTGGTAACGCATTTAGTGTCGGGTCTAGGGGTTTGCTCTGTGATCGTGTCAATCTATAGATAAAGTGGTGTCAGTGTTTTTTTCGTTTTTGAAATGAAGAAACTGGCTTCTCATTCATATAATTATGGGAATGGATACCATCCCGGATTAGACGAGTGTTATGATGACATTGCTAAATAAGTTATAAAACTTGTTTGACTGTGTATCGCAAATAAAAAATAAACCATTGATCAATTTCTTGTATTTTTCACTTTTGTATTAGATGGTAGATTCTGATGATGAATGTAAAGCGCAAGACATATACACAAAAAAATATTTGTTTCCAGTATTCTTCCCTGGCCTACAAATTTTCTGCAGTCCTAAATGTTTCAATCCCCAACTATTTCTTTAATTTCTAAGAGTATTTGCTCTTTCTTTATGTGAAAGAAAATTGAACCATATTTACTGAACTACATTTCCTAGCTGCTAGGGTGTGTTACCGGAAACAAACCATTTTTTGTTAGACTTACAGGAGACCACATCAGACAAACATACAAGGCTAAAGAATACGTGTGATTTAGGAAGCCAAATTATACTAGATTTTTCACACAGACATGATTTTATTAACATAGCAAGAACTAACATTTTTGCTAAAGATGAATTAGTTACTTGAAATCAGAAATTCTGTGAAACTTCATGAATTGAATGAAACTAAAATCAATGGCAACTAGAATTGCCACATGAAGACAAATATTTTAATCATGTTACTTGAACCACACATGCTCTTTATTTGGCCAAGATACATTGATGATTTATTACGGTTTGCTGCCGTTTCTCAACAATTTGGCAGTTATATACAGTGACCCATTACCTACCACCTAACCAGGTTCTTTGAACTGTACGAGGGATGATCAATAAATTCGAGAACTTTACATCTAACAATTTTGTTTTGACAGCAAAGCATCATTCAGTCTAAGATATCGCCAACCAAATGCACTTATAACATCTTTTTATTGATGCAAGGAGCGTGTGACATTGGTCATCATGTGACGTCATTCCAAGCGCCACCATTAGAGCAGCAAGTACCCGCGCGCTTCACCTTGGTCACAATATAATTAAATAATTAAAAGGCTAGATAATTGACAGATCTACATTTCCTGGTAATTTAATTGTTCTAGAATCAATATTTAAAAGGTTAGAAGGGAAGTTCTCGAATATATTGATCACCCCTCATATTCAACCAGTACATATTTATCCATCCACAAGATACGAGCAACTTCTCCACATGTGGAGGAAAATCAACATCATTGAAGAGAATTACTTGCCACAAGCAGGAATCAAACCTGAATGGCCATGTTACAAATCTTTCACACCAAGCACTAGATCACAGACACGACTACACATTTTATCATGCAATTTCCAAGGTAACTGCCTGATAACACATGACCTGAGAACATCATGTCAATATGCTGATAGTAGCCTGAGAACACTATTTCTGTTCTTAATCTAAGGGGACAACTGCTTTATTCTTTAGGGTTTAGTAAAAAAAATACAAGAATTTCATTCATACAGATTATCACCACTTTATTGAGACAGTTTTTGCACATCTGGGTTCCAGGTACCCAACCCTAATTTCTACAAGTAATCAACATTGCAATCAGATCAACACAAAATCTTCATTAAGTGTACACTGATCTTGAACAGCCAAGGTGGCCCTTTGCATTGGATGGCTGCTTAAGACAGGTTAGACTATTCCATTAATAGAGAACAAAGTCTACACTTTGAAAAGGTTACTGTTCTCAACACTTACAAAGGATAACAAGACTGCGTTCAATAAACGCTTATGCCCCCATGGAAGCCTTGCCCATAAAAAGCTAAGTCAATTAGGGGCCATAGTTCTATAATAATGTTGGATAGTGTTACATGGCTTTGATAATGTAAGGGGCTTATGATGGTAAACAAGTATGCCAAGTTTTAAGGCAACGCCATGATGAACATGATGTTATACGAAACTGTCAATTTGGTTTAACCAAGAATTAGACACTTAAGTCTAAGTCCAAATTAGGTCAAGGTGAAGGTCGAAATGGTGTCAAATGAAACAGGTGTTTGGAGAGTGTTCATATACAACATCCATGCAAGTATGGAAGCTTTGTAGCAAGCCATATTAATGCTAGAAGAAACGGTCAATTTGGGTTAACCAGGAATTTGACCCTTGAATAAGTCTAAGTCAAAATTTAGGTCAAGGTGAAGGTCAAAATGGGGTCAGGTGATACAGGCGTGTAGAGAGTGTTCATATACAACATCCATGCAAGTATGGAAGCTTTGTAGCAAGCCATATTAATGCTAGAAGAAACGGTCAATTTGGGTTAACCAAGAATTTGGCCCTTCAATAAGTCTAAGTCCAAAATAAGGTCAAGGTGAAGGTCAAAATTAGGTCAGGTGATACAGGCGTGTGGAGAGTGTTCATATATAACATCCATGCAAGTATGGAAGCTTTGTAGCAAGCCATAATAATGCTACAAGAAACTGTCAATTTGGGTTAACCCGGACAAACTGACGGACGGACAGGTGAATCACTACATGCCTCCCCATCTATCGATAGGGGGGCATAAAAATGCTACATTTGGTATGATGAGTATAGCACAGAGAATTTGACCTGATCCTGACCTTAATGCATGAATATATTACGAGGTACTTGCTTTGAATTTATAAATTTCTGCGAACAAATTGTGCAATATCGGTCCTTTAGATTAAGATTTGTGTTGGTATTACACCTCGCGCGTCTTCGTGATACTTCCACCTTATGAAAACATACAACTGGGGTTATAAATATAGACAATAAATTAGCTGTGAAATTATGCCAATAGCAGGTTGAGTTGTGTCAAATTCTCTGCCTATAGTGTAGATTGAATACTGAATTAACCCTACATGTATATTCAAACAAGTAAGGAACATCTAATATACACATACATAACTTCCATTGGAGAAAATACCATATCATAAAGTTGTGAAACCCATTTGTAGAATAGTTGTTGCATAGGATACATTAATACAATGTTACTTATAACAAGAAATAACACTGAATGTGATGAATACCCCAGATACTGCAAGCATTAGAAGTATGCTGATGTGCAAAACTTAGCATAGGTTTGGTACTGATAAATCCTTCAAAACTTTTAAGTAGAAAAACCAGACATAGTTCTTATAAGTCATACATAGTTTCATTGAAATCCAATCAATGGTTACTGAGAATTAGCGCTGACAAATATACATAGCCCAACAAACCGACCGACCTCAGGCAATACTCAATATTGGAACACATTATGCAGCTTATCAGGAAATAATTTTCAAACAGTCCTGACATTCTACTTAAATTGAGATTTACAGACAAAACCCATTGTGGCCTAACTCTTTGTTCATAGCCCATGGACAATATCTCTGCTGCTATTGTTCACATTTATAACAGTATTAAACCATGTAATGCACAAATGTACAATACATTTCAAACCAACAGTCGTTTACACTTTATGACTCTAGATAAAAAGAGCCATAACTCCACTGTTAGTAATAGAATCTGCACATTCAACATCCTTTATTTTGTTATTACATTGTAGAATTGTTTGTCAAAACTTCAGCTCCAAACACACTTCTCACAGCAGACTTCAAATATGAACATATGCATAGAAGACATACATTAATCACTGTGTATAAACGAGTCAACTTCCGGTTATCGCAATAAGGAGTACACGTTGAATTGAAGTCTTGCAATAAGTTATACAGTGAAAGGAAATCACAGATGTTTCAATCACAATAAGTCCTACAGGTTGAATTGTATAGTATCCCAAAAAGTTGTACAGTGATTTGGTTTATAGACGGAGTAAATGCCTGTATTTGCATATAATCTTTTGCACCTGAAACAAAAAATATGCAATTATAACAAATGTCCAACAATGCTTGGTACAAAGCATTCATGTGAAGTTTCATTGAAATCGAGCCAGTGGTTAAGAAAAAAAGACGCAGACAAACTTTGTGACAGTAAAAATCAATATGTCTCCTCAGGAGACAAAATTAATGAGATCAAAAACATATATCATAACATACATGCAAATAAATAAAGATTGAATATTTAACACAGAAATTATCAATACATTTATTAGTATCTGCCTGTTATGTATGTAGTCCATAGTGTACTAAATGAATGGGTTAAGGGCTTAGGTTCAAATCCAAAATCATTTCTCAGGACATAGTGTCAGTTGTTTCTTGAGGATAATTTAAGTACTGTGTTATAATAAATAAGCGCATGCAGTGTCAATAATACTCTTTTATGAAAATGCATGAAGCCAAAAAGCTTAAAGTTGTCAGATAACTGTCTTTGTCACAACATGTTCTTAGTTAACACTGATTATAAAACAGAATAGATACCTGGTTTAGAGCACACACTTGAGATAGTTGTTGAAGCTTTCTTGTCTGATGTAGTTTCCTAATTACAATGTATTCACACCAAATGATGTTTAATCCATGTGGCGTCTTAATGGTTCTACCAGATAAGCTGTAAATTATGAAGATATTTTAAACAATAATTTCAATTACTTAATTTACATTAAGCATAGTAACTTTGAAAGTACTGTTGCTATCTACAACACCACTTCTTGTGAATGTTAAACATGTTAAAAGTCACACTATCACTTTTTATTTTTTGTTTTGTCTCAAATATTGTAAGAATGGAAGATTCTTCTTATCACATAACCTTTCACATAGAGAAGGCTCATTACATGTGTCTTTCAAAATGATAATGTTGTGATACTAGGTATGTTTCAACCAAAATTTAGCGGTACAATGAGCTAAAAGTCTTGACGAAGTTGGAATTGGCTAACCTTCTGAGAGCAATTTCCGGCACATCTTTATGGCACAGCTAGGCTGCAGCAGGTTATGTGATAAATCAACTATGATACGAAAAACTTATTCCACAGATTATATTTATTATTATAAACACACAATTTAAATTGTTACTGTAATATTTGTTGACCCAAAAAGTAAATTTAGAAGGTTTTTTTACCCCCAAAATACAACATATAATTCCTGACAATATGAACAACTAGGTAGGTACTTCATGTGAAGTTGCATTGAAATACAACCAATGGTTAAGGAGAAATAGTGTGGACACAATTTGTGACACCCATCCAGAGAGACAAAATCAATTTGCCTGTCCCCCAGACACAATAATATTATACCGATATGTGGGAGACATACTTATGCATTTGAAAAACAAATATGATTACTTACTGATAAAATATTTAATATGTGGAATACCACTGTCATTGTACATCTAAAGTCTGTTTGACTATCTGTAGCTCTTAGTGTATATGAAGTAGGCCTCAACTAAAATTTGCTGTCTCTTTTCTATGACATAATGAATATGATATATCATTGTCATAGAACCCTGTTTGTTACTGACATGATTCATAATTGATGCCAACAAAGCCTGAAAGTGAAATGCAATGTATTAATTAGTATACATGTACAAACAATATACATGAGAATAGACACATAGAAATAAATGTAATCTCTAACTGTATTATATGAGGCACACAATCATGTTCTGAGTAAATTTATGTTTTGATACTTAGTACTGTGTACTACTATGCATGCAGTTATCATTATTTGACTATCCACTGAATCTGGATCAGTCATGCACAGTTTCATTGAAATCCAACCAAACAAAATCAGTGTCAAAAACAAAGGGCCATAACTCCCTTAAAATTGATATGACTTGGTGCTGATCATTACTGAATGTTTTGTTAAAATCCAAATAATGATGAAAAGAAATAGTGAGGACAACATTTGTTAGGATAAAAAAACAAAGGGCAATAACTCCCTTAAAAATAATCAGACCAAGTGTGCCGACGATGTTCACAACTCGGCTTGGTACTGATCAGTCATGCAAAGTTTGTTGAAATCCGACAATTGGTTACTAAGAAATAGCCTGAACAAAATTTGCTGGACCAAACAACTGACCGACCTCAAGCTTGACTCCAAAGTTGCCCCTGATATACTTTGTATCAGGGAGTATGGTGACAAACTCTATTTAATGACTGCATGGGACCAAGCCAATGTGAAAGGGTAAATTATCCATTTCAATACTGTCAGATGTCCCAATGCCAAACAACAAATGGAAAGCTCATGTAAGGTTAACAATAAAATGAAAGAAATGCAAAAACATTGCATATATACAAATATAAAGTATACATGTATTAAGTATGAAAGTGCATATGAACTTACAATCCAGATTATTGGCACCATGTCACACATCATGATTGCAGAACTTACATTCAGACATCCGCATTTAGATAAAATGGCCTGAAAATTGATAAAAAAATAACTAGACTAACCTACATGTAGTAGGGGTAAAATAAAATATGCTAATTAATCAAAATACAGATTTTGTTGAGATGATCATAGTGACCAAGTTTCATATAGATTATATCACGTATAACAAGACATTGTAAAATTTATTTTATAAGACACCATTTAACCAAAATATGTTTCAATACCCTGTGACTTGACCAACTACAACTGTCTCCATTCGTCAGACTAAAATACCCCCACGTGGCAAAAATCATTGCAGCTTATTCTTATTTTATGCACATCTACATGTTGAGGTTGTGCATCAGTTAAAGTTTGAAGGAAATGCTGCAAAAACTGTAGGAGAAGTTGCGTCCACAAGCATGTGTCTACGGACAGACAAGCTGAACCCAGTATACCCCCTTACAACTCATTGACATTGTGCGGCGGGGGGGGGGGGGGGGGGGGGGTATAAAAACACAATGGTAGGACACTTCTTACATGGATAAGAACCAAGTAGACCAAAAGCAAAATTGAGTAAAATTTGTACCTTAGACTTAGTCTCCACTTTCACAAGTTCACAACATGTCAGCTAACTGTTCTCTGAACCAATCCTCTTCTCCAGTGCACTGGACCCCAAACATAAATCTGTGTATTACTGAAATTATGAAATACAATTATTAATATTTTTTGTTAGGAAAACTATAATAATCAAATCAATTAAACTTAAAATGTGGAGATAATACTATATAGCTAATGTCAATGTAGTTTGTTTGCGACAAAGACCTAAATATATACAGATTGGACACTTAATTGAAAACAGAGAGAAAAGGCAAAATAGCATGCAGCAGATTATGATATTTTGCATGATCACTTTTGTTTGTCAACCTTTTTTAATGACCAATATCACATTTTGAAGAGCTAAGCTTTTTCTACTGCATGATGTAACTTATTTTTTTCTATCTCTGAGAGGCTTCAAAAAAATACTGTTTGACTGAGGCAGATCAGGTATTTTCTGATAAAATTGGAATTTCCATTAAATTGGGAGTAGGTCTGGCTCTTTGATGTATATTATTTTATTCTTTGACTGATTTCAATAAATTAGGTAGCATTTTAAAGCAGAATAATAAATATATTCCATTAATTTAGTAGTTTTTTCCTATGTATATTAAAACAGGAGTTATAAGGTTTTAAGAACAAACGAGATTTCGCGAGATTTCAGAAAACTGCCGCAAGATATTTTGAGATCCAGTAGATTTTTCCAATATTTGTATATTTAGGTCTTTGTTTGCTGTCAACTGAGGTAGTCAAAAGTGCTATAGTGTGTCCGGGGTAATGTGATATTTACAAACGTGTATCAGTTTGGTCAACTGTCACAAAATTGGTTTTACAAATTACTAAAGAAAACTGATATGGTCAGTGTTGTACTAAAAATCACTGCTAAATCTGGTGTATAGCACTGATACATGCGAGACTACCTCTGTGTTTCCAACCGGTTTAATTGTCACTAGTTGGGTGGGAAACACTGAAAAGCGTTTCAGAAATGACCAAGTGCCCTGGCTGCGATTCGAACCAGGAACCTCTTGATCAGTAGCCAAGAGTGTTATCCACTTGACCACCCTGCCACGTTATCATACGGGACTGGACCATCAGCAGACATTTGGAGACAGCAGCCTGTCAAGTTTACTTTTAGACCCTACATACCAGAGAGATACAGCGGTACACCTGTGGATAGGACTAGTAGTCTAGATCGCATGATTGGCAAGTGTCTGCAGTTACTGGGACACCAACAACCTTTCCAACACATTAACCTACATCTAAATGCATTGCAGCATTCAATTGAAACCAAGCCCCAGCTATCTTCTTCTTCTTCCGTGTACTGAGCTGGGCACTTAATAGGCGTAATTAGCTCAACTTTATATGCATGGTGATGGTGTACAGAGTCAAAAATTTAAAATAGTCCAAAACTGATTTAAAACTATATACATGTACACAGCACTGATGTCTACTCATGTAGTCGGGTCTTGAAGGCGTCTAACCTTGGGGCCGAGAACGTCGAAGCTGGGAGGAGTTTCCATTCTGGCACAGTCCTCACAAAGAATGTGCTGGCGAGGGTCTGGTCATGGACCCTTTTCTAGTAAAGGCGGTGTTGGCCACGTGTCTTGGCATCACTCTTGTGAAAGTATGTGTCTGCCGTGATGTCTACAAGCCCATTCTGTATTTTGTACACCATGCACAGCCTGCTTTGTCTACGGCGACTCTCAAGGGACTCCCATTTCAGGTCTTTTAGCATCCTGGGGTCGTTGTTGAGTAGTCGTTGTGGACAAATTGGGCTGCTCGGCGTTGTACTTGTTCAAGCCTCTTGATGTGGCTCGCTTGGGTAGGATCCCATACTTTGGCCGCATTCTCAATGATGGGACGAACCATGGCTTTGTAGGAGGCTTCTTTGACTGCTGGTGTGCACTCCTATGGGGCGGGGGAAGCCCGAAGGGCGAGGACTTGTACTTTAACCTTTTCAAACCATTGAAAATATGTTTGCCTCGTAATATATATTTATATACGTAAATTACTTATTACTTTATTTACTAACTATGTTGACTAAGGTGCGTGCATGGTGCACACAACTGTAATATCTCTTCCACGGAAATACGGGTACCACGGAAATATGAGACGAATACAATGGCAGAAAATAATCAATGAAAGAACATATTAGCAGTTTACAATACCTTCTGTCACTACATATAAGTACTGTTTGGCTGTGCTTCCTTGTCTTATAACGAAGAAAAAGATATATAATAGATATATCACCGAGTAATTTAATGATTTAATGTTTTGCATCAAGCGTGTTGAACGTTGAACAACATGGAGTATATTGCCAAAGGATTCCGCATGAGAAGGGGGCGTGGTTTCATACCTAACCACAGCTAGTACGGCTTGTTTGATTGGATTATCACGAACTAGCAAAATGAATAATTCATTTTTAATTGTCATGTTCGTCGAACTAGCAAAAATGAATATTTGTCATGTTCGTCAAAAATGCTTTTTCGTACAATATTCTTGATATATAAATGGGGTAACTAGCAGTACGTACTAAGAACGATGTCACTAATGTTGTGATTCTGTTTTAAAACGGATACATTTCACAGATTGCTCAAATTTGCGAAATCTGACAGTTCACTCTATCTTCATATGAGAATGGAATAGAACAGAATCATATACATAAAGAGTGAACTGACGAACCTACGAACCTGCAGATTTGTATGGTTCGCTAGTTCATTTTTAAACTTGCTTTTGGTACAATAATCTTGTGATATAAATGGGGAAACAACCAGCGTGTATTAAGAACGATGTCCGTAACGCTGTAATTCTGTTTTTAAACGGATAAATGTCAGTATGCAACAATTTAAACGATTTGTGAGAATCATATATAACGTTACACACACGGTGTGAACTGACGAACGTGCGAAATGTGCAGTTCGACAGTTCGGAACTTAGACGCTAGTTAGGAAATGCTACGAATTAGTCAGTTCGCAAGTTGGATATACTTCTGCTAATAAATCATGTAGATCTGCACATATATATCCCCGATGTAAAGTTTATGACTGTAGTAGCGAACTTGCACATTTTGAATAAGCAGGTTCGGAAGTTCGGAACACGGGCAATGTGGACGCATTCAATTGTTGAAGTTACGCACTTACGAAATTGCGAACTAACCAAGCTCCAAACTGTCCAATTGACGATGTTACGAACTTGCAAAATTACAAACTTCCGAACTATACAAGTGACGAAGTTACTAACTTGCGTACATGCCAAAATGCGAACTTACGAACTTGCGAACTTACGAATGACAAAAAATGAACATTCATATAGATTAAAGAGCGAACTTGCAAAAGGTGAACTCCGGCTTTCCATACATTACAGGTCAACATTCTGGCTTTCCAGGCCGACGATTCACAGTCATGCACTCTAGATTTTACTTTATTTTTCCACAAGTGTTTAGCAGGGAAAGTCCCTTCTGCAATATATTTCTCAATATATGTACACAGATCATACTTTTTTAGAATTCGATATGTATCCGGAATAAAACCGTAAGTCTTTAGCGTAGTTCGTGATCCATACTGGAAAAGTCTGTATGTAAACAATTTGTTAAGATCGGCACGTGGGCTCGAATTGCACAAAGTACCCAGGAATAACAATTTCTGGGAGTCTATATAGGCTTCAATGGATGTAAAGCCTAAAAGTCCAGTCACCATATCCAGGGGCGTGTCTGGGCCCATTTTGAGTATACGCACCATGGCTAGGGGGGAGGGTCCGGGGGCATGCTCCCCCGGAAAAAAAAATTCCTCTTGGAGCGTCGTACGTGCGTTTTGTGGTGTATTTAGAAATAAAGAATTGTCTTAAATTATAGGTTAAAATGAGAAAAACACATGTACCGATAAATTAAAAAAACACCATAAAGTGAACAACGTAATTTATTCGTTACTCTCTGCGAATGAAGTACAACATGTCAATATAATAGACACATTTTTTCAACACAACCGGCGTCAACTACAAGCATGACTGTAACTATGCTGTTTCAAAAGGGTGCGGCATTGGGTCTTGAGTATATGTTTAGATGAGGAGTAAAAGGCTACTCCTCCTGCTAACGGACGCTGTGACTCGGTGCTCACAAGGTCTTCAAGAGTGTTGTTAGAATGCAACAGACAAACACATTATATAAATAGTGTGCGAGCTAGAAATAATTCGTTATTACTACATGTAGTATACGGTGAGCAGCCTACCACACAAACTCGTTCTCTACTTAATATAATAATACTCACAAATTTATTATCAATCATATTGTTTGAGTTGCATGAAATACAAATTCGACCTTAACTAAATTGGATTCGCTGACAAAGTAGTTATTGTGCGAGCAAACAGCCTACAACACAACAATTTTATTGCGCGGCCGAAGCCTCGCTCGAAAAATGCATTGTTGCAAGCCAAATAAATTCGTTCTCTGTCTGAAATTATATACATGTACTAATAAAGGTATTGTGCGAGCGAAGCGAGCCTGACAAAATGCATTATTTATCTGAGCTACATACCACACAAACTCTTTCATCACTTAGCCTTCATACCATTCACTGATAATGTCAGTGTGCGAGTGAATAGAGTAAAAAACTTCCAATTGCTTTATCTGAGCTGCATACTACACCTAGTTCTCTGCTAGAAACGGTTTAATAATAAACTTATTATGCGAGCGAACTGAGGCAGACAATTGCATTGTTTGTCTGAGCTGCATACTATGCATACTCGTTCATCAATTGATTCCATTAACAGATCGAAATATTGTACGAGCATAGCAAGCCAGAAAAATACATGCATTGTTGTTCTGAACAACATGACAGCTAAAAGAAAAGGCATTCTTTATTTTAGAAACATACCAGACACATTTGTCCTCACATTGGTAAATGATTAAGTTGAGCGAGCGAAGCGAGCAAGAAAAAAATGGAGAGTTAATTTGATCAGCATTTCACACAAACTCGTTCTCTACTTGATAATACATGGATTGTATTCAATAACGAACTAATTAAAATGCGTACGAAGCGAGCTTGATAAAAATGCATAACTCTGTAGGCTAATGCATAGAGGGTGACAATTTTATATGCCTCACCCGGATCAGGCAGCGATTTTTATTGCAGTTTTGGAGTTTTTAAATTTTCGACTTTTTCAATTAACTGTACGCACGTGCGTAAGTGCGTAGGCCCAGACACGCGCCTGATATCCGACCGGGTTTGTCGCGGCAGACCCTGTGCATGTTTAAGGCAGAAGTGGTGGGTTGCTTCAAGTTTCTGTATGTCAGCTCGTGTAATCGTGTTCCATAACTCGCAGCCGTAGAAAGCACGTGGAAGCACACACGTGATATATATCCTGGCGATTGTTGTCGGGTTAGCGCCTGAGTTACTGGCTAGACTGTCCGACAGACTGCTATATTTGTTGAGCACTGTTATAATTGTTGTTATAATTGTTGAGCACTGTTATAATTGTTGAACACTGTTATAATTGTTGAGCACTGTTATAATTGTTGAGCACTGTAATAATTGTTGAGTACTATTATAATTGTTCTGTTATAATAGTTGAGCACTGTTATAATTGTTGAGCACTGTTATAATTGTTCTGTTATAATAGTTGAATACTGTTAAAATTGTTAAACACTGTTACAATTGTTGAGCACTGTTATAATTGTTGAACACTGTTATATTTGCTGAGCACTGTTATAATTGTTGAGCACTTTTATAATTGTTAAACACTGTTATAATTGTTGAACACTGTTATAATTGTTGAACACTGTTATAATTGTTGAACACTGTTATAATTGCTGAGCACTGTTATAATTGTTGAGCACTGTTCTGAATCTTAATATTGACGAAAACGTATAGCGTTCTACCGATTGAGCTAGGGGATCAACTACATTAAGTAAGACCAATGGAGACTGGTACCACGGCGCTTCACTATTGTAGACCGTGTCGGAAAATGAGGCAAATGTAATGTTTCTCGTTGGTCATAATGATATGAGCAAGTGCTCTTCACAGCAACAGCAACACAGCAGCAGCAGCAGCAAGAAGAACAACAGCAACAACAGCAGCAACAACAACAGTAGCAACAACAACAGCAGCAACAGAACAACTTTATTTAAAGCAACAACACCGTTGGACTAGCACAGTCTTTCCTGTGAGCATAGGGCAGTCAAATCCAATTTAGTGTCGATAGACGAAACAGAATGACGACACATTCGCGTGTTGCGTATTTCATAGCTCGTGAGGCAATAAAAGGCTCCTAGTATGTTCACACTGAGAGGTTTAAACAATCACTGTCAGGTTACATCAAGATCAATACACTACAGATGATGATGTTAGAACCAATCATGCATATTCTCTTCCTTAATCCGGTAACAAAACCAGACACATAATATTCAGTTATTTTACGTCCATTAAACAAGGGTAGCATTACATATATTGAAAGTCTCACGACTAATGGATGTCTCGAATTTTAACTGTATCATCTCCTCATCAAATTCACATAATTCACAGGACAGTATATATATGCTCATTGTTCCACGCGTTAACTTTCAAAATGTACATAATGTTACACAATTTTATAGTATTTTAAAACCATATTTTAAAGTATATTTAATCGTATTAATTCCGAGTTTCTGAACATCCCTGAATCATCACATAATAGTGTTGAAGAACATAATTAGATTGAAATATTTCCTTGTGTGTTGTAATATTTGATTGATAACGTGATTATTCTCGGCTTGAACGTCGAGGAAGTCTCATGGAAATCCGTTAAACAGTAATCAATTAATCAGGTCGGTTATTAGTTTACATAACATTGTGTATAATAAACATTGTACTTTGAACCACTAATTTCTCTTATTAATGAATTATTTTAATAAATAAACATTATGGCGAGCATAGCCTTTATTTGCCAGTCAGCTTTCTGCTGAAATATGACAGGCATATATATGTGTGCCTCCATCCGGATTTGAACCCGGGTCGCCAAAAGTGCTGTCACGGCTCTAGTCTGGTTCCAAGTATGTAGTGTCAGGGTAAGAAACTCTATCACGACTATCACGGCTCATGTAGATCTACGTAGAGAACGCAACGGAAAGGGAGAAAACTGCGTATGAGTTTGGTTAATTATGACCCTAATGACGCCATAATGTAGAGGCCTTACACAGACGGCTTTAAAACTTCGGAATGAATCATTACTGACGCTAGAACATCAAAATGAAGCATGGTCTAGCTAGCCCTGTAGAAGTACCTCCGTAGTTCAATGGTAAGCCCGCTTGTCGTCTAATCAGCCGACACGGGTTCAAATACGGATGGAGACACTAATATGCCTGTCATATTTTAGCAGATAGCTGACCGGCAATAACAGGCTATGCTCGACATGAAGGCTAAAACAAAACATCATTGGGATTTAGGTTACAGGCATACCTTAAATTTATTTACCAACTGTACACTTGTTTCAAATGAATGATATATATATATATATATAACCTAAATCCCAATGATGTTTTGTTTTAGCCTTCATGTCGAGCATAGCCTGTTATTGCCGGTCAGCTATCTGCTAAAATATGACAGGCATATTAGTGTCTCCATCCGTATTTGAACCCGTGTCGGCTGATTAGACGACAAGCGGGCTTACCATTGAACTACGGAGGTACTTCTACAGGAACGTTATGTGATAAAAGATATTTGTTACCAAACATAACATGGAAACTCGGTGAAAATACATGTTAAACTTTACCCTCACCACGTGGCATTAAACATTGTCTTCCCATTCTGATCACCTCGGCCTTTACCGGAGATAAACGGAAATTGCCGAGCTTTCACGATTGAGACTATAACATGGCGTCGTTTAGACTCGTAATGACAAAGTAATGACATGTGTTTATGCACCAGTCAATATTTTGCCCGCCGGGGGGGGGGGGGGGGGGGGCGGCGGGCGACCCCGGGGGAATAAGACATTTTCAATTTTTTTATGTCTAAATCCCTACTATGGGACATAGTTTTCATCCAGGTACTTTAATAAAAACACGAATAAAAGTATCTCTATCGTCTTTCACGGTGTCGAAATTCCCGGACCAAAGTCTTTTCCCCAGGACTCGGAGTCGATAAGGTCGTCTAATTCCCACCTGTCGGGAAGATTTGTCTGTCTAATTCCCCCTGTATCCCCGCCGCTCCCCCGGGCGGGCATACTATTGACTGGTGCATTACAACCGTCTTTATCCCTCTGTGGTTTGTATATCAGAAAGACTATACCCCTGGTATCGTTCGCTAACATTTTAATTGCTCAGTTGAACATGTATTGCAATGCAAGTTTAACCTAACTTGCCCTCTTATCACGTACCATACTCCCGATTCGAACTTTTTTTAGGAGTTCATCAGAGGACACTCCATGACCCCATTCCACGACTCCACTCAATGTTTTTTTAATTTACCCTTTATAGGTTATGTATGTTAAAGCCACATGAGGCCTTAAACGGCTATTTTCCAGAAGCAATAATTTGGAAACAAAAAAATAATGAATTGTGTCGTTTACTATTACTAGTAGTCATTTGTGAAAAATATCCGATTTCCTTATAATTAGTCCAATTATTGGATGATCGGAAAAAATGTCTTGGGAGAGATAATGTGGCTTTAAGCTCATAATCGGATCCGAAGAGAAGCTGTAAGCAGAGCTGATGGATACGCCAGCTTAATGAATTGTCTGGGAATTTAGCACACGAAAACAACAATGTTTGACACATTTGTACAATATTAACCGGTCACAACACGATATTAATGTCCACGCTCTAGCGGTCGCATGCGCTGGAAAACGTACTAGTTTTACATGATGAGTCTACGGAGTCTGCTTTGACAAACATGATTGATTTAGATTGGTGGCCATTGTTTCGGCCATTTTGGATTTCTCAGTGTTGTGAAAGTAGATTTTTATAACAAATGGATGTTGTTTTATGGACACTATTTGCGTTCCAGTCATACTAATTACATTGTATACTATTTGTTCTATAATCGTCAATAAATAACCCTCAACACTTAGACTAACTGACTCTATAAAATTCCAAGATCGCCTCGCGATGAGTCATCTGTTGATCATTATTGAGAATTGCGAACTCCTACGCAGTGATCTCCCTTGCCGTTGCGCTCAGTATGTAATGATCGCTGTGAGACGTTTTCGAGAATGAATCTTGCCATAGATCTGTATGTGCCTATTTAAACAATAGAGAGGTAGCGAAAGTCAACGTGTAACGTGTACGTGTACGTCAATACTACTTTGGAGTATTTCGTCATTCAGGTTTGTGTAGTTTCTACGCGATACCGACGTGTGGCAAACGAAAATTTAATGTGTACTATGTCACACAGGTATGCATATACATGTATATGCAAGGGGAAACCCAATAACTCATCGCCCAGAGTTTCATTGAGTTCATATAAACACTCATTATCTATTCACGATGAAATCATGTTACAACTGTCATGTGATGTTACAAGCACACGCTGGGTTTCGCAAGCCAACTTTAATTGCAATGCGTACGTATACATGTACTGGTAGCTACACGTACATGTTATCGTGCACGTTCACATCGATGCCTCTCTAATATCAAAAACTGTGGTATACCACCTGGGTATTGCGAGTAAAAGAGTAATGTAGCCATAATGTTGTTTAATACTCCGTACACAAACGAGATACCCAGCAATACTCAGTACACTAAAATCAATACTCACTGTAGAGTCACTTGTACCTGTTTTAGTAAGAATCTTTTTTACTGAACTTTGGACTAAACATATTTTGGATCAACACAGAAAGAATGCTCAATGACAAAAAAATCATGCCTGGGTAAAACAATCATTCCAAACACATTTGTAGTATCAAGGTCAACATTTGCAAGTGAGCAGTTGCCTATTTCAAGGATATTTAAAAACTTAAACGAATACCTGATATACGTTGGTGTCCTTATAGTAGAGCAGCAGAGAGGCTTAAAGTGGCTTATGAAGTAAGGTGGACCAAAAAAGTAACTGCAAGAGTTATATACCAAAATGTTCAAAACAGTCTGGAGAATATCAAACTGCCGGCATAACTTGCAACATTTTTGGTGCGGGCCCTAAAATCCAAGATGGTGTCCAATATGGTGTAATGTTTCTAGATTTTTTGTTGTTAAAGACCGTGTCATAAAAGTTCACACAACAATCGATCATGATCTCGACAAAGGACTAGATGATTCAAGGTTTCATTTTCAAGGTCAAATTCAAGGTCAAATGGCAAAAATCGCCGAAAAATGTCACATTGACTGGACAACTTCTTCTGTTGTTTACTTTAGTGCAACCATAACAGAATCCAGAGTCATTTTCAAATTTAAATGGCAATTTTTAGTGAATTGACTGTAGAGATAATGCTGAGATATAGGTGTGCAAAACATCTTATTTCTCCATGGCAATCAACCATTAATGTTTTAGAAAACATTTAATATAGTAGTTATACCATGTCAAACATAAACTCATACAACAAGGCTATTTGCAGATAGTATTAGTAAACAATAGAAGTTATCCAGTCAATATGACATTTTCGACATTCTTACAGTGTCTGACCATGTTTCCGGGCGATGTTTCAGTGTCTGACCATGTTTCCGGGCGTTGTTTCAGTGTCTGAACATGTTTCTGGGCGTTGTTTTAGTGTCTGACCGTCGTTCCGGGCGTTGTTTCAGTGTCTGAACATATATCCGGGCGTTGTTTTAGTGTCTGACCATGTTTCCGGGCGTTGTTTCAGTGCCTGACCATGTTTCCGGGCGTTGTTTCAGTGCCTGACCATATTTCCAGGCGTTGTTTTAGTGTCTTATCATGTTTCCGGGCGTTGTTTTAGTGTCTTATCATGTTTCTGGGCGTTGTTTCAGTGTCTGACCATGTTTCCGGGCGTTGTTTCAGTGCCTGACCATGTTTCCAGGCGTTGTTTTAGTGTCTTATTATGTTTCCGGGCGTTGTTTTAGTGTCTGACCATGTTTCCGGGCGTTGTTCAGTGCCTGACCATGTTTCCAGGCGTTGTTTTAGTGTCTTATCATGTTTCCGGGCGTTGTTTCAGTGCCTGACCATGTTTCCAGGCGTTGTTTTAGTGTCTTATCATGTTTCCGGGCGTTGTTTCAGTGTCTGGCCATGTTTCCGGGCGTTGTTTTAGTGTCTTATCATGTTTCCGGGCGTTGTTTCAGTGGCTGACCATGTTTCCGGACGTTGTTTCAGTGTCTGAACATATTTCCGGGCGTTGTTTCAGTGTCTGGTCATGTTTCAGGGAGTTGTTTCAGTGCCTGACCATGTTTCCGGGCGTTGTTTTAGTGTCTTATCATGTTTCCGGGCGTTGTTTCAGTGCCTGACCATGTTTCCGGGCGTTGTTTTAGTGTCTTATCATGTTTCCCGGCGTTGTTTTAGTGTCTTATCATGTTTCCGGGCGTTGTTTCAGTGCCTGACCATGTTTCCGGGCGTTGTTTCAGTGCCTGACCATGTTTCCGGGCGTTGTTTCAGTGTCTGACCATGTTTCCGGGCGTTGTTTCAGTGTCTTATCATGTTTCCGGGCGTTGTTTTAGTGTCTTATCATGTTTCCGGGCGTTGTTTCAGTGTCTGACCATGTTTCCGGGCGTTGTTTTAGTGTCTTATCATGTTTCCGGGCGTTGTTTTAGTGTCTTATCATGTTTCCGGGCGTTGTTTTAGTGTCTTATCATGTTTCCGGGCGTTGTTTTAGTGTCTTATCATGTTTCCGGGCGTTGTTTTAGTGTCTTATCATGTTTCCGGGCGTTGTTTTAGTGTCTTATCATGTTTCCGGGCGTTGTTTTAGTGTCTTATCATGTTTCAGGGAGTTGTTTCAGTGCCTGACCATGTTTCCGGGCGTTGTTTTAGTATCTTATCATGTTTCCGGGCGTTGTTTTAGTGTCTTATCATGTTTCCGGGCGTTGTTTTAGTGTCTTATCATGTTTCCGGGCGTTGTTTTAGTGTCTTATCATGTTTCAGGGAGTTGTTTCAGTGCCTGACCATGTTTCCGGGCGTTGTTTTAGTGTCTTATCATGTTTCCGGGCGTTGTTTTAGTGTCTTATCATGTTTCCGGGCGTTGTTTCAGTGTCTGAACATATTTCCGGGCGTTGTTTTAGTGTCTTATCATGTTTCCGGGCGTTGTATTAGTGTCTTATCATGTTTCAGGGAGTTGTTTCAGTGCCTGACCATGTTTCCGGGCGTTGTTTTAGTGTCTTATCATGTTTCCGGGCGTTGTTTTAGTGTCTTATCATGTTTCCGGGCGTTGTTTCAGTGTCTGAACATATTTCCGGGCGTTGTTTCAGTGTCTGACCATGTTTCCGGGCGTTGTTTCAGTGTCTGACCATGTTTCTGGGCGTTGTTTCAGTGTCTGACCATGTTTCCGGGCGTTGTTTTAGTGTCTTATCATGTTTCCGGGCGTTGTTTCAGTGTCTGAACATATTTCCGGGCGTTTTTTCAGTGTCTGACCATGTTTCCGGGCGTTGTTTTAGTGTCTGACCATGTTTCTGGGCGTTGTTTCAGTGTCTGACCATGTTTCCGGGCGTTGTTTCAGTGTCTTATCATGTTTCCGGGCGTTGTTTTAGTGTCTTATCATGTTTCCGGGCGTTGTTTTAGTGTCTTATCATGTTTCCGGGCGTTGTTTCAGTGTCTGACCATGTTTCTGGGCGTTGTTTCAGTGTCTGACCATGTTTCCGGGCGTTGTTTCAGTTTCTTATCATGTTTCCGGGCATTGTTTAAGTGTCTGACCATGTTTCCGGGCGTTGTTTTAGTGTCTTATCATGTTTCCGGGCGTTGTTTCAGTTTCTTATCATGTTTCCGGGCGTTGTTTTAGTGTCTTAACATGTTTCCGGGCGTTGTTTTAGTGTCTTATCATGTTTCCGGGCGTTGTTTTAGTGTCTTATCATGTTTCCGGGCGTTGTTTTAGTGTCTTATCATGTTTCCGGGCGTTGTTTCAGTGCCTGACCATGTTTCCGGGCGTTGTTTTAGTGTCTTATCATGTTTCCGGGCGTTGTTTCAGTGCCTGATCATGTTTCCGGGCGTTGTTTTAGTGTCTTATCATGTTTCCGGGCGTTGTTTTAGTGTCTGACCATGTTTCCGGGCGTTGTTTCAGTGCCTGACCATGGTTCCCGGCGTTGTTTTAGTGTCTTATCATGTTTCCGGGCGTTGTTTTAGTGTCTTATCATGTTTCCGGGCGTTGTTTCAGTGTCTGAACATATTTCCGGGCGTTGTTTCAGTGTCTGACCATGTTTCCGGGCGTTGTTTTAGTGTCTGACCATGTTTCTGGGCGTTGTTTCAGTGTCTGACCATGTTTCCGGGCGTTGTTTTAGTGTCTTATCATGTTTCCGGGCGTTGTTTCAGTGCCTGACCATGTTTCCGGGCGTTGTTTTAGTGTCTTATCATGTTTCCGGGCGTTGTTTCAGTGTCTGACCATGTTTCCGGGCGTTGTTTTAGTGTCTTATCATGTTTCCGGGCGTTGTTTTAGTGTCTTATCATGTTTCCGGGCGTTGTTTCAGTGTCTGACCATGTTTCCGGGCGTTGTTTTAGTGTCTTATCATGTTTCCGGGCGTTGTTTTAGTGTCTTATCATGTTTCCGGGCGTTGTTTCAGTGTCTGACCATGGTTCCGGGCGTTGTTTCAGTGTCTTATCATGTTTCCGGGCGTTGTTTTAGTGTCTTATCATGTTTCAGGGAGTTGTTTCAGTGCCTGACCATGTTTCCGGGCGTTGTTTTAGTGTCTTATCATGTTTCCGGGCGTTGTTTTAGTGTCTTATCATGTTTCCGGGCGTTGTTTCAGTGTCTGAACATATTTCCGGGCGTTGTTTCAGTGTCTGACCATGTTTCCGGGCGTTGTTTCAGTGTCTGACCATGTTTCTGGGCGTTGTTTCAGTGTCTGACCATGTTTCCGGGCGTTGTTTTAGTGTCTTATCATGTTTCCGGGCGTTGTTTTAGTGTCTTATCATGTTTCCGGGCGTTGTTTCAGTGTCTGACCATGTTTCTGGGCGTTGTTTCAGTGTCTGACCATGTTTCCGGGCGTTGTTTCAGTTTCTTATCATGTTTCCGGGCGTTGTTTTAGTGTCTTATCATGTTTCTGGGCGTTTTTTAGTGTCTTATCATGTTTCCGGGCGTTGTTTTAGTGTCTTATCATGTTTCCGGGCGTTGTTTTAGTGTCTTATCATGTTTCCGGGCGTTGTTTCAGTGCCTGACCATGTTTCCGGGCGTTGTTTTAGTGTCTTATCATGTTTCCGGGCGTTGTTTTAGTGTCTTATCATGTTTCCGGGCGTTGTTTTATTGTCTTATCATGTTTCCGGGCGTTGTTTTAGTGTCTTATCATGTTTCCGGGCGTTGTTTTAGTGTCTGACCATGTTTCCGGGCGTTGTTTCAGTGCCTGACCATGGTTCCGGGCGTTGTTTTAGTGTCTTATCATGTTTCCGGGCGTTGTTTTAGTGTCTTATCATGTTTCCGGGCGTTGTTTCAGTGTCTGAACATATTTCCGGGCGTTGTTTCAGTGTCTGACCATGTTTCCGGGCGTTGTTTTAGTGTCTGACCATGTTTCTGGGCGTTGTTTCAGTGTCTGACCATGTTTCCGGGCGTTGTTTTAGTGTCTTATCATGTTTCCGGGCGTTGTTTCAGTGCCTGACCATGTTTCCGGGCGTTGTTTTAGTGTCTTATCATGTTTCCGGGCGTTGTTTCAGTGTCTGACCATGTTTCCGGGCGTTGTTTTAGTGTCTTATCATGTTTCCGGGCGTTGTTTCAGTGTCTTATCATGTTTCCGGGCGTTGTTTTAGAGTCTTATCATGTTTCCGGGCGTTGTTTTAGTGTCTTATCATGTTTCCGGGCGTTGTTTTAGTGTCTGACCATGTTTCTGGGCGTTGTTTCAGTGTCTGACCATGTTTCCGGGCGTTGTTTCAGTGCCTGACCATGTTTCCGGGCGTTGTTTCAGTGCCTGACCATGTTTCTGGGCGTTGTTTCAGTGTCTGACCATGTTTCCGGGCGTTGTTTCAGTGCCTGACCATGTTTCCGGGCGTTGTTTCAGTGCCTGACCATGTTTCTGGGCGTTGTTTCAGTGTCTAGTTATGTTTAGGTTGTTGTTTCAGTGTCTGGGCATGGTTCCGCTAGGGTTGTACAAGTTTGCTGCTACTATTTTTAATATATAAATCGATTTGTTCAATCTATATGATAAATATGGGTATGATAAAACCAGAACAAACTGTTTTTTATACGGTGGTCATTTGTTAATTATGTTTACAGCTGCGATATTAAACAAGACAACGACACACAAGGGACTCACGAACGCTGGAATGAAATATGACATCGCTTTATTTACAGCTCGGGATTACACTCTATCTATCCACCACAAATGATGTATCTTCTTGTACTTCTAATAGATCTACTAGATTATACAGTGAGCATTGAGACTGAGATTTGTGGAAGAAATACGGTTTGGGGGCGAGAACTAAGATTTGAGAGAGAAATGAGGTTTGAGTTTGAAGTTTTCTGACAGCTAAAACTAGGCATTATAGTCCCTTTGCTGTGGAAACTGGGTCATTCAGCTAGTTATAATATATTTTAATTTTCGACAGCTTGGACTTGGGCGGATCTGCGCTTGTTTAGTTGGGCATTGTGTCTTTATGTGTTTTATGTTTCCTGTGCTCGGTTGGTTCAGTTGGGCACTGTGTTTTGTGTGATTTTAATGTTTTCTGTGCTCGGCTGGTTAAGTTGAGTGCTGCCTTCCCTGTCTGACTTAATATAATGTTTTTGAGGGCAAGAACTAAGATTTGAGATAGAAAAATGAGGTTTGAGGGCGAGAACTAAGATTTGTGAGAGAGCTATGAGGTTTGGGGGCGAGAACTAAGATTCAATATATAAAAATGAGGTTTGAGGGCGAGAACTAAGATTTAAGAGAGAAATGAGGTTTGGGGCGAGAACTAAGATTTGGGAGGGAAATGAGGTTTGGGACAAGAACTAAGATTTGAGAGGGAAATGAGGTTTGGGGCGAGAACTAAGATTTGAGAGGGAAATGAAGTTTGATGGCGAGAACTAAGATTTGAGAGGGAAATGAGGTTTAGGGCAAGGATTAAGATTTGAGAGAAATGAGGTTTGAGGGCGAGGACTAAGATTTGAGAGAGAAATGAGGTTTGAGGGCGATAACTAAGATTTGAGAGGGAAATGAGGTTTGAGGGCGAGAACTAAGATTTGAGAGGGAAATGAAGTTGGAGGGCGAGAACTAAGCTTTGAGAGGGAAATGTGGTTTGATGGCGAGAACTAAGATTTGAGAGGGAAATTAGGTTTGAGGTCGAGAACTAAGATGTAGAAGAGAACTGAGTTTTGATGGCGAGAACTAAGATTTGATATGGAAATGAAGTTTAAGGGCCAGAACTAAGATTTGAGAGGGAAATGAGGTTTGATGGCGAGAACTAAGATTTAAAAGGGAATGAGATTTGAGGGCAAAAACAAAGATTTGGGAGGGAAATGAGGTTTGAGTGTGTCGTTTTATCGTGATCAGATGACCCCAAGGTGGATAGCCTTTGGCTTACTTGGGTAATTATTCTATTTATAAAGCTATTATTCTAGAACAAGATTTGAGAGTGCAAACAGTGATTTGAGAATGAAAACTAAGAGTGAGACCTGACATATATGAGTGAGACCAGTAATTTGAGAGTGAGAATTGCGATTTGAGAGTGAGAATTGCGATTTAAGAGTAAGAACTAAGATTTGGGAGTGAGAAATAAGATTTGAGAGTGAGAACTAAGATTTGAGAGTGGGAACTGTAATTTGAGAGTGAGGACTAAGATTTGAGAGTGAGGACTAAGATTTGAGAGTGGGGACTGTAATTTGAGAGTGAGGACTAAGATTTGAGAGTGAGGACTAAGATTTGAGAGTGGGAACTGTAATTTGAGAGTGAGGACTAAGATTTGAGAGTGATGACTAATATTTGAGAGCGAGGACTAAGATTTGAGAGTGAGGACTAAGATTTGAGAGTGGGAACTGTAATTTGAGAGTGAGGACTAAGATTTGAGAGGACTAAGATTTGAGAGTGGGAACTGTAATTTGAGAGTGAGGACTAAGATTTGAGAGTGAGGACTAAGATTTGAGAGTGGGAACTGAGATTTGAGAGCGATAATTGTGATTTGAGTGTCTCTGAGGTGCATTTTGCTTTACTAAACATTTCATTAATACTGGTGTCATTTCCAATAAATTTACATAATCAGAAACTAGAGAGCTTCGTCTTTAATTTGATACCAACATTTTTAAAAACCGTCCATAGTAAGAAAATAAACACTAGGGTCGTGAAATCAATTTTATTTTCTTGTTTAAAATGGCATACCAGTAGTAGTTTTCATTGAATGCACCTTAGTGATTGATTGGACAACGTGACTATACATTTCATGGCATAACATTTTAACTAGATCAATTTCGATGGGATTTTGCATGGAGTAAGTTCCAACAACGTGTGTATGAATATAATTACTTTATGAATATATCGCTAGCCAATTCTTGTTTATGATGCCATGAAAATCTTACCACTTTAGTAAAAATGCACCTTTCTAAGATAGATAGATAGTTTGTTTCCTCCAATACATGAAGAGTTAAACAGATACAATATACATTTTAAAATACAGAAATACGCAATACAAAGCCAACGCTACCCTTACGAAAAAGCCCATACAAAATGGTGTTGCTTGAACAGCGCCAGCAGCAACTGTTAACCAGCAACAATCTCCAAAGGTATATAGACTAATACCGATGCTACCTTTAAGAGATTCAAAAGAAACACTCTTTATCAATAGTAGAGTTACCCGTGTCATAGTTTACAGATTATATTAAAATACCCCGCAAACTACCAGTATGTTATTACAGATTACAGATGCATTAACAGTGCAGATAATTGAATGCATATTGATTTATTTTTATGACGTCAAACATATGGCACAACAATCAATATTTCACACCTAACATTTCCTAGATTAATAAATAAAAATAATGGACTGCCGAGATCTTACGACGTAGATAAAACACTAATACGTTAAACAAACGTTTGCATATTAAAATACACCAGTACTAGGAGATATAACGTAAAAAACTCACCGTCGAGCGAGTGCCAACATATTTAAAGCCTAGGCCCCACTGAGGAATTCCACATCGGCGATGTTCTCCCCGATTTCTTCTGATACCACCCGATCGTCACACTTCCTCCCGATATAACAAACTGGCTCATGACTTCCCCTTTCCCGAAGCGTCCCGTAGACCACGAGGAACCGGTTCCCGATGTCCTGATAGTGTATTGATTTCAATCGGGAGTTCATCGCCGAGGCAAAATATGCTCAGTCGGACCTAGGCTTAACCGATTTTGATCATACATAGTTTCACTGACTGAATAGACACGTGGTGGATGTATTTCTTGATATTACAAGTATATGTAAAATGTTTTTGCTATCCGTCACTGGTAATAACACGAAGCAAGTACGCGTATGTTTATACGTATAACCAGGACCTGTTCTATAAATAGTATCTAAACTCCCTGGTATAACTAAGAACATTTACCATAGACTGCTTGAATATCCGTGCTTATCCGTTGTCCAATCAGAGTTGTTATTTCAATCAAAACATTCTTACGATACAATAGCGAAAACACACGAGGATTAATTAGTGACAGGTCAAATGTTCTCAGCTATAACATACCGGTAGTGACTTGCTTCTCTTCTCGGTAATATACTGTGACGCACGAAGTCCAAACGTGATAGATAGTGGGTATATGCCCCTCACATACGAGGTCAATCTTTACTTTGCCTCAAAGAATCGGTGGCATACTGTGATGTAACTTTGTATATATCATGTGTACGTATAAAAGCAAAAGTATAAACACTGATATATAGAACTTCCGGTTAGGCATTGTTAAAATGTTAAAACTACTGTCGATTCAAAGATATCTGTCAAAACCGCAAGAATGTTCCATTTCTTAATAGGTAAATGTATGTATTGACCAAGCAGTGCTCTTATTTTACTCATACCATCTTTGACCATAGCTTTATGTATTAAAATAAGCATCATATATTATATTAGTGTTTTTATATCATGGCTACGGCAATTTACATTGATGTTAACAGAGGCGGTGTGGCTAAATCCGATGATAACTGATGGGTAGTGTCTTAATTTTCAAAGGAATGAGTGCAATTACTACAGTGCAGGATAATATTATCCTGCACTGTAGACATACAATTCTATTGTTCTTTACTTCGGTCAACGTGACCTCTATCAATTTTCTTGGTCGAGTTGTACTGGAGTCCACAACTTTAAAATCACAACACCGTGGTATTGATTTTTATTGGACATTTTAATCGGTCAGCATTGTAATACATTTAGACACGCCTTATGGTTACAAAGTGATAGCCAATCACTGGCCAATGATATAAATTACAAAGAAAACTTAACGCTTGGTTGATTATTTTGTCTCGGGCTACGCCCTCGTCAAAATAAGACAACCTCGCGTCTGCGTTCTCTTTCTATAACTTAGCGTAGTGGGTTAAATGCATGTTATCAGCAAAAATCATTGGCGAAATCCAAGTAAGGCTTCGAATCCAGTTTGATGCACTTTTTCTTTGTTATGCTTTTTATGATATTTTTTCTATTGTGTTTGTATCGACAAATAAATTTTATCATACTTTTCTTTGCGATAAAAGTAGCTGACTTAATATAGATGCGCTAGTACACTGAATGCAAAAATTGCAGAAATTTCCACTTCGTACGATGAAATCAATCTTGGTGTGCTGGAATACAAATGCGAATAGATCTCGTTATTCATTATATGTATGTAATCACCGGAATGAGCAAAAGCATTAATATACATAGTTTTAAGCAAAACTAAAAAACATTCAGGCATTGTTGGGATTTGAACTCGCAGTAAATTGTATAAATTTTCAAGATAAGACTCACAGAACTATAGCAGTGAACCACTCGGCTATTGGACTGTTAAAGTTTTGATCATTTAAATGTACTAATGATGTTAGGACTCAGTCCTGACACCTCTAATAATCGATCGTGTTGGATGTTTATTTACGCGGTTGTGACAGATAACTTTGAGTCAACAGTAGTTTGCAGTTTTATCAACAAATACAAAACAACTGCACATAAGCTTAAGTTCATTCGAAAGACTACGGATGGTGAAATACACAATAATATAACGCCACTTCACAAAAAGTTTTTACACAACAAACCATGCATTGATATACGAGGGATGATGTACTATATGATTAATACAAAATGAGACGAACGTATAAACAAAGACATGTCCCTGCAGAAACTATTATAAACTGAACTAACAATGTTTCATGGAACAGACCACAGAAACAACAACACGCCATGTATTATTTATAGGCAGCTTACAGTGGGTAACCTGTCGACATTGTATTGTATTTCACTTGGGTCTGTGACCTTCTTGAAGTTTAAATAACTGAATATAGAGCTGCATCTTTATACTACACTTGAAGGAAAGAAAATGGACAATCGACACTTAGCAAAACGAATAAACAACACTACCACAGACGTTTCATAGAACAGTTATAAGTAAACCACAGGATACTGAGATTCATTAGACTTGAACGAGCGTAAGCTCGGAGTCTCAGTTTCATGTGGCCAGATAATAGTTGCATGTGACAATCGCCTAACGGACTGCATCACATAAATGTTTAGCACATAGTATTTCGGGGGAACGAGAGCTACACTATCAAAAACAGCACATGGAATTTCTCGAAACGGATTACACCAAAAGAACAGTGTACGAAATTTCGCTGAACGACGTTCTGCGGAACCGACAGCATCATTAAAACAGCACACGACCTTGTACAGAACGGACTATACTATCAAAACAGCGAACGATATTTTTCGGAACATTCAACACTAGCCAATCACCAACTTTATATACATGTACATGTATAACGAAACTTCAGCAGCAGCTACACCATCAAAACAGCACACAGAAGTTCGCGGAACGTGCTGATACCATCAAACTAAGCACATGGCATTTCGAAGACAGGATACATTGTCAATATGCGCATATCATTTTGTGGAACCAGCAACCTCCTCAACTCAAAACAGCGCATGCTATTTCACTGAATGGACAACACGATAAAAACAAATCGTGAAACGGAATCACAAGCGCTTGTCACGTAACATGCTACATTATAAAACAGCGCACTGTGTCAGCAAAACGCCAAACGGCATTTCACAGACCGGACTCCACTTCAAACAACGCACTTCCATTTGACGAAGCGGGCTACACCACCAAGAATATAATAGCGGGCTACACCATCAAAACAACGCAGGACAATTCGCAGACCGGACTACATTGACATTAAATTCCATGAAAGTAACACACTGGTCGTAGATAGCCAGAAACATATAATAAAAACTTCACTATGTAATTAGATGAAAATTAGTTAATGCCATCGACAGCTAATTGCTGTTTAACCAGGAGGTATAGCCAAGCAAATACAACTAAAATTGGTAGCTTTAATGAAAGTAGCATCTCATTGCCGATACGGCCGTCCGCTCATCACAAGCAGCGTGCAAGATATACAGTGGCACTTACAGCAGTGTTTGTATTGGGACAACTTACTGCAACCTGGTAGACATGGCATAGTTAACGTCTTAAAAGCCTGATTCAATATGTACAAGAGTGCGTTTCATATAAATAAAACCACTCAATATTAGCTGCGGTTAATTAGGAATCGAAATAGTGTTTTATCATCTTCCGTACATTCAGGAAATAAGCCGTTGGTTGAGAGGTCGTAAAAACTGATATAAGAAAGATTGTGGTATTGTTTGTGATGTTGGAATAAACGTGTGGAATATGTGACTTTGGACACTAAAGGGACATTGAAATGGGGACTTTAGTTGAAACAGGGAATTTAACTAATGGGACTAACAGCAATATTAGTGATCCATTATCTGTACTAGATTGGAAGGTAATATCTTATTTGTTCTTTGTTGCGTTTGATCTTTGTATTATTTTCTTGGAAAAACATCATTGATGCAGTATGTAGATTATATATACAAAATATAATATTATGTAAAATATGCATAAAGCGGGGTTATATTAGGGATATACCTGCAACCGGGAACATGGCGGTGACATACCGGGAATATACCGAGAAAACCCTACGGCATACCAGGACATAGCGGGGGACATGGCGGGGACATACCGCGGACCTAACCGGGGGGGGGGGGGGGGTAGGGAGTATACATGGGCTATTCTGGCAATATACCGGGTATAAACATATACATACTGATTGCTTTTCCTAAACTTATCAGGGAGATACTGGCAACATATCAAGAATAACGTTGCAAACAATACTAAAATATTTTGGTCATGCGAATTAAAGTGTTTGAAAAATACAAAACTATAGACAGTTGGGTTCACAGCAAAGCATGTGCCAACTCATTTCAATGATTTCAACTTCTCATCTCAAATACTAAATCGAATTTTTCAACTCATATATATAATTATTTGAAATTAACACTACACATGTATATAGATATTTTATTTTGATACATGCACACTTATTAGGGCATAGATATACGTACTGGAAAGATGCATCAAGTCTGCATATAATTCAGTTAACATGCTAGCCAATTTTGAGTAACGACACTAGATTTATTTAGTTTCAAGTAGGAAAGTTCACCATAGATATTATTAACAAATTCAAATACAGTTTTACAGTTCGTTGAATACTCTCAGGACATAGTACATGTGATATGAGGTACATAATAATTACAAAATACATACAATGTATAAACATATGAGAACAAGGCTGTGTGGTTGAAAGAGGTAACAATAAGATGGAATCAATGTTACAGTGCAAGAGTTGCATTGTATATTATATAGCTGCTAGAGTAATTCTTAATCTAGACTATGTAGCACAATAACTTTTCTTAGAACTTGGGTGGCTAAAATTCAGTGATAGAGTTGAATACAAAAAAATCTGTATTAGTGTATAAAACATTACATGGCCTATCTCCTGAATACATTGGAAACACTTTCAATACACTCATGACAAACACAATGTCAGCTTATGGTCATCAGGGCAAAGAATTCTTCATTTTCCAAAACCAAGAATTGAATTCTCAAGAAAATCCTTTTGTTACTCCGGTGAAAAACTGTGGAAACTGCTAGGACAATTTCTTCATTCAAAAGCACTTATTTGAAGTGGAAATTTACGGGTAGTTCATAAATATTGCCAATACGTTTAAACAATTATAGCATCAAATTGTTGTTTAAGACTGTTTACATCCGAATAATATTATCTGATTCAGGTGTTAATTTGCATACTTTTTCTTGTGTTAATTGAATTATGTATTTTTGTAAATATTGTCATTGTGTTAACTTGTACATATATCTCTATTGTTATTGTGGACCATAATGAAAATTGGTTTGCCAATTATGTTATCCATAGAAAATAAAGACGTTATTATTATTATTATCATACAGTGAATGTAACAATATATAGAGGTTTTAGCCAGGTGGCTTGAAGTAAATGTTAATAAATGAATGACAATTTCATTTTTTTAATGCTATAACTAAATGGTAAATAACACTGCCTGACCCAGCCGTTCCTGTCTCTGTACGTACATTACCTTGGGTTATGGTCACTTCACACTGTCTGTGACAACTACATTTTGGGTACCTGACGCTGAATTATAAGTAAAATATCATTAGATCTATTGAGTGCCAGACACTACATAGAACAAGCATTTGTTGTTCTTTTGGGTATTTAATACTTCCTCGAACAACCATTACTAGCACTTTAGTGTATACAACACTGCTTCACAACGCCATTCCGGCTTAGAACAACCATTCCTGTCTCTATGTAGTACCTTACACTTCTTAAAACAACCAAATACTGCCTGACACAGCCATTCCCGGTGGTTGTTTCGAGTACCTACCGCCGACAGGGACAAGCATTCTGTCTGTTGGGTACTCAACACTGCCTACACCAATTAATCGGTGCCCTGTTGGGTGCTTAAGACTGCATAGGAAATACATTACTGGCTCTGTTTGATACTTAACACTGCCAAGGACAATCTTTCCTGGACTTGAGGGGATACAAACACTGTCATTGCAGGCTTTGTGGGGTACCCAACACTGACAGCAATACATACTCATGACTTTTTAGTGTACCTAACCCCGCAAGAACAACCATTCCTGGTCCTGAGGGGTTACAAACACTGCCTAACCAGCCATTGCAGACTTTGTGGAGAACCCAACACTGCATATACACATGTCATTCCACACACTTTGCGATTACCTAACACTGTCTGACCAAGCCATTCCTGCTACCTTGAGTGTCCGGGTAAGCCATTCATGGTTCTATTGGATACCAAACACTGGATGTGACAACAATACCTGGTTTTATAGGGTACTAGTAACTAAAACTGCAAGACGCAACTCCTGGCTCTATGAGGTACATAACATTGGGTTATAAACATTGTCTGGGTCAGCCATTTATGCCACTGTGCTGTGCCTAACCCTACTGGATACTGTGCGCTGTCTTGTCGGGGTATCTAACTGTAATAGATTCCGCTATTCCTGTTTCCTATTTCCTTAACTAAGCCACTAAAAGGCAATTTGCTGCCCTAAGTTTAATAGCGTTACGTGTTAATAGTATACATTCTTGTCAATATTTTCCAAAACATATCTACGCTGGCTGAAAACTCATAGTGACTATCTAGTATTGAAACCATTAAGCAGACATTATCTGGCTCTTAAATTTAAGATCGAACTACAAACCCTATTTTGTGAAATAGAAATCCCCATTGCGCTCTTTCTTCCCGTATTAAAACTTAGTCGTAACGATTTTTCACGTCAAAACTTCTGCCAAAACCGAGACACGCTCATGTTATATAATATATATGGTCAAAGGCATTAATGTCGATTATACCCATAAAACTGTAAGCTGCTGTATGGGTTTCAGCTAAAGTTATATCTCATTATTGCAGTTAGTTTCGTGAAGTGTATATCGACAAAATATTCAACGGAGTAAAATAAAGGAAACTACAGTGTACATGGTACATGTATTAAGATAAGAAATATTCGTGCCTATATACGGAGGACCACTGTCCCAGTGCTTGAACTGTTTGATAGTACATTGTAATTGATTTATATGCTTTTATTTATCCTCGCCACCGGAAATCCATATGGACGAGGTCCCCAGAAGAGGTTACTCACTTAAGAATGATACAGAAGATGCCCCAGTTCCATAAGCATCACTGGTTCTTTTACATACCTGATGTACAGCATCATACACGGGACATCGGTTCTAAAGTCTCGTCCGAATGACTGTTAGTAATTATAGTCATGTTAGGTGGGAAACACTGAAGAGTATTTCTGCTTTTGATCCGGCTGTAGTAGACACATGTACATGTACATACATACGCAATGGTGTTTACACTTGAGTCAATTACATAGCATCTTCATTGTAACATTTAAGTATTAAAACACTGAGCAGAGAATACAATGCAATCACAACTTGCTCGGCTGGAACAGAGTAAACAAACATGTTATCGAACGTACATTTGTACTACATATTTCTCGCAAGTACGGTAGCGCCCTTGGATCAAACAAGTGATTCGTGAGCTTAAGTACGGTTAGAGTAATATACTGAACGTTAATTAATGAAGTGTGTTAAGCAAATAAAATAATTTGTTTCTTTCAGGTAACATAAAAAGGATGGAAAGTGTTTTTACGGTTCCGTTGAAACTATATTTTATTCTAAATTTGTACATGTATAATTATATAGATCTGTAAATTTCGTATATAGGACAATTGATAAGATGGCGTTCAATTAAACAATCATTCACCAAGTGCAGGAACAAAAATGATACAATTTGCTTTTTCTGTATTTCAAGATTTTGGGAATAATCAGATTAAATAAAGACAAATGTTCTTCCGAATGTTTTTGGACGGCCTGAAAACCCTAGTTGCGCCAGAGACAGTTCTACTGTCTCTGGTTGCGTCGGGTTACATGAGCCATACATTTTAGTTTAGCCTTTAGGCCAAAACAAGATGCTATTGTGGTTTCTTTTAACCCTACCGACACTTTTTGCCCCCAACCCTAAACATTTTATTGGAACTTTTCAGAAAGTCTTCGCGGATCATTGAATTTCCAGTACAAACACTTAAAAAAATACTTTGCCTACCAACCTACCAACCTACCTACCCTATATTAAGCATGTTACCAGAACCACACTATTTGTTTCGGCCTTGATGAGCTCACAACTTTACGATTGCTTTGTTTTCTAAGCCTGGTTTTTATGTGTTTATTGTATCGGTGTATTTCCTCATTGTTAGTTCAGGTCATCGACTCATTACTCGGTTCACATCAAAGACCTCATACAAACGAAGTCCCTACGATTTGTGTGCTTGTCTTTCGATGCCCCCACCATCATTGGCACATGGTTTCAATTTATCTTAGTGTACCTCTATGTATATCAAATTATCTGAGTGCACTCTATGTATAGAGAAGGTTGTGCAGCTGCCATGTTTAGCCGCAACGGATATGGCGTCACAGGAACTGGTATCCGTGTTTGCTTTGACAACTGTAGAAAAACGGGGTACCAGCTTTCAAAACGTCATATCCGTTACGGCTAAACATGACCGCTGCACAACCTTTTCTATAAAGGCAGTCTATCATAAAGAAATTGTCTGAAACCCTGGGTATATCATTTTCAGTCAAGCGAAGTCCTTGTAAAATCTTAAGGTCACATGTTAAGACATAATTTTGACCCAAACCATCTACCAAATCAGTACATATCTTTTTCGAAACAAGGCCTTCAATGTACATGTACTAGAAAACCACGAATTCTCATCCCACTGTAATTAAATGAGTTTAAAGCAGTATATGAAAGGAACAATACAAAACGAGCAACATCAATTACAAACTGTATGTTCGTCTAAATTGGCAGTACGCCTGACAGGCAGACAGACAGACACCCATCTATAACAATAATGATAAGATTTATGAAAATAGGTAGAAATTAATTCAGCTAACCCTATTATGGGCTAAAACTGTACTCCAATAGGATTGTGAAACACTTGGTGATATAGGCCACAGAATCATCACACGAATAAACGAGTATTAGTTTGGACAATAAGCGAAGCTGTCATGGAATGATATCTCAAAGGACGGGTGATTCGATTGTAACACACGTGGTATTATAGATTGAATCTGACTTATGAAGATTGCCAGATATGATTTGGAGAATGACGAGGGCTCGTGATTATAAAGCTTTTGCAAGCTCACATCAACTTGAGCTTGAAACTTGATTTGCAGTGCGTGCAACAAATAAATCATCTTTACTAATTAGGAGGCATTAAATTGTTTTCTTTCAGGCTACTCGTATAACATATAAGTTCAGTAAAGCACTAGACATTTAATTATTTGGACCATTTTGTGTCACGAGTTGAGCCCATGGAATTGACTTGAGCATGAAAAACGTTTTTGTACCAGATATTTCATAATTTGTACCAGGTGTTATGCTGACTATCTTCGCATTTTTGGAATCAAATCCATGTTGATTTGTAAACATTGTTCCTTGTGTTGTAGTGACATCTAAGCTGCACAAAATCAGTTAACTTTCTTATATAAAATTATATGTATTACGCGTAGTACATCAGCGGCCTGGTTTGCGTTTCCTGACACGGTCATTCTCTTCTTCTCGGCGTAACGTCAGTAGCAATAAATGCCGTACGGACCGTTCCAATTGGTTACGAGTACGTTCGTCACCCGACCAATCCGGATTCGGTATTGAGCTGTCGCGGTGGGTTATGTTCTTCTGTCTATTGATAGTGGTCTTATCCTCAACATGTGGAGAAGTTGTCACGTGATTGCGGAATAGCCAGTTATTACTGGTTGAAAATTAATTCCAGGAACACTCGTTAAGTCAACTGACAACCGTATATGACTGCAAAGGTGCTAAACGCGATAAAAACTAGACTGGTTCCAAGTCATTACTATCAAAATCTAATTGTAGACGGTATCAGAAAATGAGACAAGTGGTACCAGTCTATTGTAGAAGTTTTTAACCTGTCATTAATTACAGGCGGTAGCCACACACTATAGATTGGCATTTCTCATCTTTCTGGAGATGACTTATCTATAGTGTGCCCATGCCGTGAAGTAATGTATTTTCACAGGTCAATAAAACTCTACAATAATAAAATCTAACGAACAACCGACCGCAACAGCAGGGCAGAACATTTGTTTAAACGTTGTTTATGAACACAGTGTAATGATAGAAACAGAACAATACGAACATAAACATAGGTCACCGATCGTGTTTATGAGTTGGAGTTTTTCTCCAAATTTCCGTATTCAAAGACAGATAACTCCTAAATACGCATTATTTGTGCAATTTCCGTTTCTTTATAATTATTATACATTCTTCATATACATGTACAACATTTGAACAAATTCTATTATTGGGAAAACACCCCAGCTTATAACAGCTGGAGTTCCTCAAGGGTCTGTGCTTGGACCTTTACCACTACATATCAGAAGATCAGAAACAAACATGTTTGCTGATGATACAACACTTTATGCATGTGGTAAAAGTCCTCAAGACACACACTCAAAATTGCACGAATCCTTGAATACAGTCTCTGATTGGTGCAATAATAACTCAATTATTTTAAATAGCACAAAAACAAAATCCATGATCATATCAGCATCTCACAAACATAATACGCGTGTACCCATTACCCTTCAAAATGACCACTTGCAGTTTTCCTCAACAGAAAAACTCCTCGGAGCACATATTGATAACAATCTTAACTTCAACACACATATTTAACAAACCGTTAAAAATTCAACTCTCTTCTCTTTCTCCTCCTGAGAATAAAATGCTATCTTGACCAAAAAAAAACCAGAAAACTGTTTTTCAATTTCTATATTCTTCCTCATCTTGACTACTGTATCACAATATGGGGAAATTCAACTTGCTATCTTCTTGACAGGCTATTAAAATTTCAAAAACGTGCTGCAAGAACTATTCAAGACCAATACTTTGATTCACCACCTGCAGAGATTTTTCAGAGCTTGAGATGGGTGACTATCTATGAAAGAATAGACTCTTGTATTTAAAAGCTTGACCAATAAGGCTCCAGAATACCTTAGTTCAAAATTTCAAATTACAAATTATCCCAATCAAACATTAAGGTCAGCCACAAACAATCTCCTATACATGCCAAAACCTAATCTAGAAATCTTCAGAAAGTCAATCTCATATGCTAGGCCAAAACTTTGAAAATCCCTTCTTCAAAACATCAGAAATGCAAAAACATTAAACATGTGTATGACTGTAAGTCAATATATACTGAGTACAAATTTCCACAATGACAGCGTTGCTTCTTAGCCTACACCAGACACTATTGTTGTATGTGAATAAGCCTATGTTGAAAATTCAATTGCATTATATCTGTACTATTCTCAGACTATTAATTTTTCACCAATGCCATAAATAACTGAACTTCACTAAATGTTGATTATTTTTATGCACATTGTTATTTATATATGCTTTAATACATTGTTATTTTTGTCTGTTGCCTGTTTTCTTTCCAGTGGACCATATTGAAAATTGATATTGTTGTCAAATATGTAATCCACAATAAATAAAGTTGGTAACATGATATGGGTTGGTTGCAACATGATGTCACAAAATATGGTAAGAAGCTGACCATTGGTTAGAGACGCTGATGTGAGTACGATGTATGATTCTGGCGCTCTAGGCGAGTTAGTTAGTATTTGAACGTACGTTAGGGAAAACCTATGTTTAAGACAATGGAGTAGTTAACTAAATATGTACGATAAATATGTACTAACCATACTCTAAACCCTGTCAAACTGGTGTACATACATAGTATTACATTTAAAATGTTGAGGGATGCTCGAGCTCACCTCAGGATTCGTACATTACAGCATGTTTTAATGTTGTTTTAACACTCTCCAATTTTCATTATTTGATATAGATCTAGACAATGTAAGTAATATTTACCGAATAACACTGGTTATACCTAGAATTTACTTAATTTCCGTGAGCAATACTGCGTACACTGTACAGCAATACTGCGTACACCAGTTAGCAACTCTAAAGCATTACTCTGTACACTAACATTTTTATTTATTCTCAAAATGCACTGTTATTTATAATTTCTTTCCTGATAAAGCATTAACAACATAAACTTTGTCACTTGGATGTCATTTTGATCGATTCAAGTTGTGTAGTTTAACGCAGAATATAAAAAAACATCTTTATTCGATAGACCGAGCTCATTTTTTGCGTGAGTAACGATACGAGTTTGGTCGTTTAAGAAATTCCTAGATGTTTGCCGGCTTTCAGGGACTAGGAAAATTATCGTTGTAGATACTTTTGTATAAAAGTATCATTAAACAAACTCAGAAAGACAAAACAGCGTCTCTGAACTTGATTGGTGTGCGAAAATGGATAACAATTACTCACCTTACTAGCAATATCCGGTGTACGATATACCGCAGTGATTATCATCCTGAATGAAAAAAATGGTTAAGAAATGGCGTATTCTTATGACATAATACACCCCAGAGGCACATCTGTACCAAATTACAATGGACCGGTATACGAAACAAAAACTGAGAAAGTGTAATGGCAAACATCTATGGAGAGATGGTGGAATTGGTTTTCTACTGATATAACCAAGGGGAATTTAACGTGGCGGCAAGAAATTAAGGGTCTAGTTGGACTTGTGTCGCTGTAAAAGCTCCAGGGAGCGCTTCAAAACAGACAACGAAACACACTCGGGAGGACACTAATAAAAAGTGAGCGGCATATAAAAACTTCGCTGTGCTGAAAAGCAATCCCAGGACTACAGATAATGGCTTTATGATAGACTGCTTTTGCAATTTCCGACTTCCACTGAACGTTTTTTTATTCACGGGCGCTATTGAATAAGCAGGTCAAGAAAGAAAGCAATACATCTAAGTCGCCTGGTTGTCGAAATATTATTACCAGCGTATTATTTACGAGCGCTATGAAAAGTGTACTAGTAATCAAATATAATAACAATATATTTATTATAGAGGCATTTCTTACAATTTCGATGGCTTAAATTGATTTACAACTAATAGAGAATTATTTTTTCTAACTCCCCTAAAAAAGAATTAAAATATATTTCCGTAAGACGCCGAAAATATTTCAATATATAAGGTTTTGGTCAACAAGCTTCACATATAAGTGAAAAATACGAATAAATCGGAAAACCTAATTTTTATCCGATGATGATGCAACAATATTTTGCACAATTACAACTGTAATACATGTATATGCTTAGCAATATATGAAATAAAAAAAGGTATGTCGCGGTATGTCTAAGGGGCCATGTGCCCTTTTGCAACATCACTTTTCAAGAAAATGACCAAAAATCCCGATATTTAGCAATGTATTAATTTTTGTATTAAAATCGATATTTTTCGTATTTAAATAATGTCTATGGGTTTTAATGTACACATATTATTCAAACATTTCTATACACTTTTGGTATTGATTAGAAAATTCTAAAAGTTTTGACAAGATAAGAATTGTCAAAATTTCCGATAACTAACTGCTAAAAAGACACAAAATTGGCCGTGGCTCAAAAACTATCTCGAAGACCAATAATAGGGGAAACTGGCTTCTCTTCTCTCATACCCTCGTGGCGATGGATAACATCAGGAATGAGGTATCGAGAGTGATTAATATAAGTTGTAAAACTTGTTTCACCATCGACCGTAAATAAATAAATTAGTATGGTTAACGGATTTAAAAACGCGACACTTGGGTATGTTACTATATATTTGAGGAAAACAAATTCCCATCCAAAATGTATTTGTATATTCGTAAAGGCTAATTCAATATCGTCACTTTGATACCAAACTTAATACAATTCAAAGAGTATTAACTAAATTATCGCACGAATAAGACATTGGTCCAGAAAACAAAAGTAACATGTTTATCGGCGCATTGGTTCTGTCGTTGAAGATGACCATCCTGTATAACAGATCGAATGTTTACGCAAGGCTAGTCTAAATTCTATATACCAATTCTAAATTAAATTGAATATAATAAATGACATATCCAACTTTTATTTAAAATGTGACTATATGGCATGGAAACATTGTTGCAGGAAACACACACCATTGTCTCATAGACCTGCATATAAATGTGTTTAGGTCAAGGGGAGGTAACCATGTAAAATAATTTGGTCAGAATGCGACTTTTGTTTTCTTGATCGACGTATTGATTGTACTATATATTTGTTAATACGCATCTCATTTTTATCATCTTAGTACCAAAATGACGCCAATACATTTACCTTTAATCTTCACTATTCCAATACCGGCATAACCTGAATTGTCTGCTATAAAACAGCATACCCCCAGTGTCGCGTTTTAAAATCCAATTTTTATTGCTAATTCTGTTGATAAAAGTGTACTCAATCCAAAAATTAAATAAAAAAGATAGGTCGCGGGACTACTTTTGCACTATGACGTCATTTTTGCCCCCCCCCCCTTTATTATTAAAAATCTCAGTGAAATTGCATAAAAGAGACACATTATGTGCCTTAAGAAAATACTATAACACTAAAAGAATGCTTACATTTACGTTTAATATTCATGAAAGTATAATAAATATAAAATAAGAGGAAATTGACGTGTTGTCATGATTCTTTGCGTGTAGTTAGGACATAATTATGTCCCTTTTCATTGAACATTGCGGTAACATGGCGCAAAACAAGACAAAATGAGTACATTTTGTACACAATTTCATGTCTTGTCATAATTTATATTTGGCTATTTGGCTGATGTTGATTAAAGTGTATTTAATCTAAAAATAAAATAGAAAATAGGTTATCATGCTTCGTAGTGTGCTTTTATGACATAATTATCTCCCTTCCCCAATTTTGCCGTGAAGTCGCATTCTAGATAGCTGGGGGGGGGGGGGCACAGATGGACAGGTAACCCAAGTAATAATTCCTAAAAGTAAATGAAAATGTAGCCTACATTTCACGCAACTTGTTTTCATATTATGACTCAGTGACTTAATTTTTATCCCAAATTACCAATATTAACACTAAACCTAGACGATATCATGACACATGTTTTGCCCAATTTTCATGACGATCCAGTGCAAAACGCGACCTCTATCTCAGTATAAGGTACATGGACAGAAAGAATGCGCATAAACTACCCTATGCCACGTCCTTAAAAGTTATTATATATGACATATAACCTCGACAGATTACGTTTCGTTCATGTTCGAACTTGTCAGACAACAATACCTCTCTTGTAAAATTCATAAAAGTGACTTTACGAGGTTTTGATATTGGACAGACGTTGTATTGATTCAGCCACGGCGAGTTAAACTTCATATGGCGCTGCACATGAACCATGCTTTAAAGAGGGCTTTTGATCAGTTACTATAGAGTTACAAACCCAGGAATCTAGGCCAATTTGCTGGCTTATTGTCGAAATTGTCTCCCTTATTAGCAGCTTATTGAGACTATCGGTCACTAACGCCTGTTGAAATACAGTTGCTTGCTCGTATAAGAGATGGGGCAAAACATTCCTATACTATTGAGAATGTGTCCAAACTTTGTATATGAACACAGTGTTATGATATAAACAGAAAAATACAAAAATAAACATAGGTCACCGAACATGTTTATGAGTTATTTGAGTTTTTGTCCAAATGTTCGTATTCAAAGGCAGATTAACGTTACTAAATAAGCAATATTTGTACATTATATGTTCATAATTATGATACATTTTTCATATACGTGTACAAAGTTTGAACAAATTTCTATGATTGGGAAAACATAATGACCTACATTAATCTCAGATTCACAACCATCGTTTTCCAGCTCACAAGACCTTCCTCTTTAAGGATGCTGGATCGGTTTAATGCGCATGCGTCATTTGTCATAGTACGTTATGTGCCTTATAAATGTAAAAATGTGTCAAAATATTCTAAAATAAACCAAATTGAACAGTTCTGATAAGTATTATGCAATAAAATCAGAAAATACTAATCGAAATGGCGGTTTCCATTCCGAGAAAAATAGGTGGGTGGGGTAAAAAATAAAAATATTGCTATTTATGCCAAATGACTTTTTTGGGAGTCAGATTCGTTTGGTAATGTTTGTTTATTGTGTGTTGATGTGTTTTCGCGATATTTACATGTTCAATAAATTTTATTTTAAGCGTTTTTATTGATTTTCTCAGCATTTTAGCCACATTTAACCAAAATAAAAACAAAACTTGCGAAAAAGATACCTCGGTGACATATATTTTTATTGCATAATTTTGAAGATCTATGTCTCTAGACTTTTTTAACAAAATATTTAAAAAAGTTTAAGGTGAGAAAAAAAGTTATTAGGATTTTACCTGGGTGATATTTTGCTGCATTAAATATGAAGTGGGTGGGGTAAAAGAGCAATATATATAAAACCAAAATTAAATATACCCTTTTTGGTATCTTGATCATGTATAACAATGTGTACCCAAACTATATTGAACAATATTTTATTATTTAGATCACAGACATCAAATAAAATTGTCAAATTTGAACACCACCACCAATTTACCAATTTCCATGGAATTATAAAAATAATTCATACACACTTCAATCAGGGCTGATTACCCGAAAAACGAGTTCCGTGACCTAGTGTTATTTCATCATATTTTGTGTCAGTATAGATTTCTTTACTTCCTGGCAAAATGTGAGCAAATTCTGAAGGTGGGACCCTAAGCGCTCCAACATCCTTAATGAACAATATGTTGGGAAATGTTCTACCTTGTGGAGGGGTATCCCTTTGCCATTAACCCAATAGGAAACAAGAGCCATGATCACATGGCCACCCCCGCCGTATTTGATTGCCACTAATGGGCGTTAAATAGAAACAGGACTAGATATAAAAAGAAGGGAGGAGATGTTAGGGAAAATAAATAAGGAGTAATTAATGAAAAAGAACCAGGCAGAGTTAAATAGAAGGGAAAATGTTTTGGTTGATCACCCCCATTATAAATTGCAATTTGTCGAAAAAATATGAAGACTGTACTGACAAAAATGTTTATAAAATCATCAAATTCAATTAATTTTTAAAATGAAATGATTTCCCATATGCCTAATAGTTATATCAATAAAAACAAAATCAATAACAAGCAAAAGATGGATTTAATATAGTAATTTCTATGTTCATTCTTCAAAATATATAATGTCTAAATTCCTTAATAAAACTCAAATCAATGGGCATATATCACTATCAATTACCCAAACATTTTATTTATACAGTTATGCACATACTTAGACCGAATAAAATACAGGTTCACCTTGAAATTATCAAGATAAAACATTTGTATGACACACACCCACCATATTTCATGCTTTAACAAGGTATAAATTCCTATAATCTAAACAAAATATTTTTGAAAAAATATTTTCCACCATAACTTAAATAAAGGGAGATAATTTCAAAACTGGGCCAAATAGAGTAATGGTTCTTGGTCATTGCACTTCTCCTAGTTGCCATCAATTTACATACCAAGTTACAAGTCAATACCTCAAATAGTTTAAGAGTTATGCTCCGGACAAAATATGGGACGGACAGAAGGACTTAAGGATGGAAGGACGGACGCATACTATTACTACATCCCTTCGCCTCCGGCGGGGGATAATATTCTATTCTATTATATAATTAAATGCAGTGTTTACATTATCGGTATGAAGGGAATCATTCTGATCAATTATTTCAGTCATTTGTCTACATTAAGTTTCATAAAGAATAGTTTTCCCCCAAAACACTTTAGCAAATAAACAATATACGATATCCTGACTGCAGAAATTTATAACTGCCGTTAAAATAATACTCTAGACACGCGAACATATCACTGCAGTTTATCTTAATCATCGTTTATCAAGCACCAATATACAAAATGTACTTGTAATTATGTTTATAATGTTTAAATAAAGCTATCATAAGGACGAAACTATACGTATGCCCGTTGCTAATGCAAGAAAACTATCATAATATGAGCGTACACGCGACGTAGACAGTAGACAGTAGAATGTGATATTTTATTTTACATGTTACTGGCTACAAGCCTAGCTCCTTGTTAAAATTCCGAACTATCGGGTGTGAGATATCCTTATCATAGGTAGAAGCTCATGATGCATCCTTATAGTATTCGCCTTAATCTGGTAACTTGATTAACTACTGATTTATGAGGAAACTCACAGACAGACAACCCATTAAACTGATGATAAATCTGTCAACTACTGGGTCATTTCATGGCACTATTTTATACAGGGTTTTTAAAATACACAATCTACACTATTACACCAATGATGATACTTTTAAAGATCAAGAACAATAAGCATATATCGCTGGCTTAGAATTAGAATGTCATATGTACAAAATCAATATTTTGAGAAAACGAGAAAAAACTGTCTAAAAACTACTCTTTACTAATGGAAAAACAAGCTTTTAAACTTCAGTTTGGTCAACATGACCACTTCCGATTTTCATGAAAATAGGCTCATAAGAAGCGCATTGAGATGCAGATTCAAATATACACAAGTCTTATAAGTAGTACTGACGACCTTCTAATTCTAAGCAGGCGATTCGATGTATTTGATTTCACTGAGTGTAAAAATGCAAAATGCACATAACTTGATGTTAATGAACGTATGTACAACTTTATTACAAACTGATATCTAGGTCAGCATTCAGATCAAAGTCACGAAGGTGAAGATCATTACAAGGTGAACATTCAACTCGGAAAATCGTTCAAGTCAAGTTTTTGTTGTTAAAGGTCCAGTACCTTTAGTTCCTTAAATTTGCTTCATTTAATATCACAATTACTCGGATGCAAATATTTCAGCCTAATTACTACCTAATTACTAGTTAACATTTTTAAAACTTATGTTATAGTTGCCTTAAATCAATATTATGTGTACATGTACCTCATACTTGCATTTTTGTAAATGCATTGATAAAGAATAAAAGAGAAAGGAAAAAAAGACTAACAAAACAGCGATAAAAGCAGAGTAATCCGTTGGTTAGGACCATGTATGACAGAGAACATTATTTTGTCCTCGTGTCTTTGCGTTATTAAAAGTAACTTTAATTTTAAATGTTTTGATTAGTTAAAATAACAACTCTGATTGGACAACGGATAAACACGGATATTCAAGGATGGCAATGTCATGAACAGAACAGAACAGAACATTTTATTTTCAGACTTGAGCTGTACAGCTCATCATCATACATAATAAATACATGCATAAATAAACGTGAAAGGTGAAGAGAATATGAAATTTAGAATAAAGAAACGGAAAATATTAATATTAAACAATTACAAGAGTCAGTGAAAAACAGGATATTACGTTATAAATATCCATAGCATGTATACAAACTACTTTAAAAACATTTTTGTGAAATACATAGATTTGGAGGTTGAACCCGAAAAAAACAAACAAACACGCACGCACGCACGCACGCATACGCACAAAAACAAAATTATAATTCAAAAACGCAATTTTCAATAATATGTATAAGCAATGTTGCTAACTAATTTTTTTCTAACAGCAAACGTTTCCAAAATATAATGTCCTAGATTATTTAAGATATGCTTATTTGTAGACTGCATTTGATCTAAGAACTTGTACACACTTGGCCTATTGTAAAAATATCTTTTTAAATATTTCTTACGTAATTCAAGATAAACTGGACAGATAATTAAGAAATGGTATTCGTCTTCTAAATCTGTTCCATTTCATAAATGTTGTAGTACATTAGAAGGTGAATTTCATTTCGTTTTAGAATGTCCGTTATATCAGGATTTAAGAAAAATATTATTGGAAACATCCGAACGTTTTGAAATTTGCACAACTTTTGAACAGCGAAAATCATTGTACGATAAAAAACCTATCATTGTTTGTGCACAAAAGTTTTGAATTAAGATCACTACTACACTTCTTATAGTCCCAATTCTCCCCTTACCAACTATTATCTTTTTCTGTTTTTCTGTTATACACACATGTTCATATGTATTTCTAGTTTAACTTTAATATGTGCAAATTTATTGAACTACATGTATAACTCATTAACAAATTTGCAAATGCTTATACATATACGTATATGTATGTACACTGTTTATAATTATTTTCTTGTACCACCATTGACATGCTATGTTTATACCTGTATATATGTTTGTGGAATGATAGGCTAATAGCCTTTTTCTGAATAAAAGCTATATACATGTATATATATATATATATATAAAAAACATAATGTACACACCCGCTCGTGTCTATTAATTCTATTTGCTGCATATCTACCGGTAACAATACGAAGATCGTGTGAAACAAGTCTACTTGAACGCGACAGAGCAATACATAATTTGCGTGGCATAGCATTGAGGTAATATTCAAAGTCAAATGAAAGCTTAAATGATTTGTAAGCAATAATGATTGGCTATAAGCAATACTATTTCGCCATGTTTGTAAAAACACATCTATTACACGCGACTTAAATTGTAAATGGAATGTATCAATATCTACACTATATAGGTTGAGAAACACAAATGAAAAGCCTCGGATACTGGTCAAGTAAGGTCTTAACTTTAAATAACCAATTTTTTTCCCACGAATGCAACTAGTTTCCATGTCAGTATACAGATGTTTAATTATAATATTATTAGACTGAACAATTCGACACCAATATTTAATCACTTTCGTATAACTATTAATATATAATGGATATCTTCCCAATTCCCCGTACACCCCATTTGTGGTTGTTGACTGTCTGACCCATAAAATTCGTCATGTTAATTGTGCTCGCCGATAGTTGTAGAGTAGTAAGGGAAGATAACACATTAATGTCTCTCATTAAATGAAAATATTGGTTTGAGATGTCACAGAAATCAAGTTGACCGATATTACCGTACATCGTTAATCTGATGAAAATACTGTTTATCAAGCATTTTGAGATGTAACAGAAAGTCCTTGACAACAAATGCTGGATGATATTGTATCATAATGATAATGAAAATCCTTGTTGTCAAGAATGACCGACATTGGTGACAGATAAAGCCCGAGATATAGTGAGTACATTGGTGCTAACAAGTTGAGATCCTCTGACTTTATCGTTGTGTCTCCGTATGTTGTAGGTCCTATGTTGGGTGTAAATTAGAGATATAATATTATATGTTCTGTTCTGTCCTATTAGTTGTGAAATTTCTCGCTTCTGTGTTACGTAAAAGTTTAGAACTGCCCAAATGAATATACTGTAATGTGAAACCATAATGTAGCCAAACTTATGTAAATCGCAGATTTAAATATTTCAGCCTAATATCTAGTTATCTACCATGCGCATCAAAGAAAACAGCGATAAACGCAGAGTAACCCGCATAATAGGAACAATGTCGTTTTAGAGAGTAGTAAGGGGGGTAACTCCAACAGAATAGGGATAAACGCGGAGTTATCCGCATGATAGGACCAATGTAGTTTTGGAGAGTATTAAGGGAAGATAACTCACTAATGTCTCTCATTACCTTTGTATCATTCCAGCCCTTTGATGAAGCTGCTGCTGTTATATCCTTTATCCTGTTTACCATTATTGTTGTACTGAATGGCATCGTCATCTGTGTCCTAGCATTCAAAGATCATCAGAAAAGTCGACTGTTTTATTTCGTCTTGAATCTGGCAATAGCAGGTACGTGTCAATACTTGAATAGTGAACTGACTACTACGAGTAATATAAATTTGACTTATGCCGTATCGCGTTATCACATGGCCGTATCGCGTTATCACATGGTCGTATCATGTTATCGTCGCATTGTCATATCGCGTTGTCGCATGGTCGTATCGCGTTGTAGCATGGTCGTATCGTGTTGTCGTCCGTCGTTTCGCGTCGTCGCGAGTCGTATCGCAATGTTGTATCGCGTTGTAGCATGGATGCATTTTGTTGTCGCGAGTCGTATCGCATTATCGCATGGTCGTATCATGTTGTCCGTCGTATCGCGCTGTCGCGAGTCGTATCGCCTTGTCCCTTTTCGTCAGTCGTATTGCATTGTCGCGAGTCGTATTGCATTATCGTATCGCGTTGTTAAATGATCGTATCGCGTCGTCGTGTCTCGCGTTTTAGGGGGAGGGCGACGGACGAGATTTAACATGGCAGTAACAGAGATCCGTACATTTGCCCATTTACGTCGCGTGATTTGCGTTGGCTTCTTCACCTTACTACATGACTGTATCATTTCAAGTAAAGTACTTGAATTGAATTCATATTTGTAAGCATTATAATACTTTGTGTGTTCACAGATGTCCTGATTGGTGTACTGAATGTGTTAGGAGATGGAATACAGAGTGCTATGGATGGGGAGTGGCATGGAGGGGACGTCTTGTGTCGTGTATGGAGGTTCAGCAAGATCGTTGTACTCATTGCCTCCAACAATATTCTCCTTGGTATGGGCGTGGATAGATTTCTGGCCATCAAGTTCCCATTGAACACCGTGAGAATAGGTAACGATTTACTGACTCTAACATTAGGCTATTAGTAGGTATTTTGACCAGGTAGCTAAGAAAAGGAAGACTGTTATGTAAAACCCGGACAGAATGGGGTCGACAATCTTGTTTGGCAGCTTTTCTTGTAGAGGAAGGAAGCTCCGAAGCCGGTGAGTGTCTGCCAGCGAATCGGACGTTTACGCATACCCCATTACATGACCAACAGTTACTGTCTCCGTCAGACTCCAATCTCCCGTTATATATAAAAAAGCAGAGATTTAGCTGAATTGTTTATATGTTGAAAATATTCCATTTAATCTGCAATTCTATCATTCTCATTTCTGTAACTTACACTGTAACAAGACTTTCGGTGAGGAGCCGAAGTGTTCCGCTTGGCTTAACTGTTACAATGCTACGTGTGTGATAGGGCCCGGGTTCGATACCAGGCCGCGTCATACCAAAGACGAAATGAAAAAAGGTACCAGAAATTCCTCCTTTGCTAGACGCTCAGCATAAAGGAAAACTGGCTTCTCTTCTTTCATACCCTCGTGGCGATGGACAGCATCAGGAATTAGGTTTCGAGAGTGATTAATATACATGTATTATATATAAGAATCAAAGCACTGAGAGTACTATTGGGAGGCGATCTGGTTGCTGCTACTAAAGCTTAAACCGACTTTACACGTTTAATGTTCGTTTTCTTACTGCCGATCTTGTCTTGAATGTCAAAATAGGCATATGTGACTATATAGGCATGTTGGGTATCTAAATAATTGTTAAAAGGTGCATATTAATTTATATGTAATACGTGTATTGAATGCGTATATCAAAAGTGGCTTTAAAATAATACTACGCGCCTAATAATCAGATTCTACAGTACCGTCTTGTAATCACTTCCCTCACAGCGTGAGCAGTCTATAGAAAGCGGCTAGCTAGTACAGCGACACCATATGATTGCATAACAGTACTTTGCAGACCGTATACGATTCATTGATAAAACCATCACTTGACCGTAGTCTGAAGTTTCTAAAAATAGCTTTACAGCAGGGACATTTGATGAACACGTCATTTTCGTATTATGAAACAAGTTCGGTATCGGCCGGTGTAGTGATTTTTTGCAAAAATATCGATTTAACGAACAGTTTCACAATAATGTTTGATCTTAGAATAAACAAATGTTGCTGATGGGCTTAAATCAGTTAAAACATTTGGAGAAACATATTATGTAGCAGTATTGGGAATGTTGACAGTTTCTGGAACTACTTGAATGCGGATTCACTTAGCAGCCTAAAGGCGGTTAATTTTGTATTAAGAAATGGGCAATGGTAGTAATGAGAGGCTTAAACGCCTCCCAAAAACTGGTTTCACATTCGACGTTAAAATAAAGTATTCATTATAAACTAACTGTTACACTTGTTTGCTAATTACCAGGGGTGGTATTCAATATTGATCTTACTTGCAACCAATCAGATTATACCATATTAAACTCCTGGTTAGTATCAGGCGATATGATTGGCTATAATTATTCTTCAATTAAATCAGATCAATATTGAATACCATCCCTGGTCATATATATTTGACAGGATTTTGGAGACATCTGAATAGAACACTAGTGATCAGTGCCTGGGTTATCAGCCTGATTGTGGCTAGCTTTGTACTGATATATTCTAAGGGAATTAATGCTGATCCCGATGCAGATTTGTTTATACACCAGAAAGGTGCCTGTAATTTGACGTTTCCTGCTGACTGGTGGAAGGTAATCTTATTTTACTTGAACTACTAGAAATCTTTTTATGTAAAAGAAACTTCAGTTTTCCTATGTAAGCAACTCATTTGTCTTGAACATTTTGACCCATACACATTCTACACAGTTTTGCATAGATGGTGCGATTTTGCCTACTTTTAACACTTAGTTTTAGTCCGTCAGACTGCCAAGTTCACGCTGTTAGGCCGCTGGACTGCTAAGCTGCCACGTTCACGTTGATAAAAAGTGCTAGGCTACCAAGTTCATGCTGCTAGGCATCCAGAAAGATCGCATACGATGCAAGGTTGTCGTGTGATGCTCGAAAACTGCTGTCATACACCTCCCTTGAATATATTGGAAATGCTGTTATAACGGTAAAACGCAAGCAAAAAGCATCTAGGCGACGTTGCGTTCATCTTGCGGCGCCAATATTTCATATACTAGTAATACGGCAGCCGGAGAATTGTCTAACGGCTGTCGCACGAAACACCAGCGATTTACCCAAAATATGCATCAAAAAGTGATCGTAGACAAATGTACGGCTGTCGCAAGGCTGATGTGACACAGCTCTAAAGTGTGTAGCCATCGTGACAGTCTTTGATTCTGAGGATTCTTATTTTGTTATAGATTTCGGGGCAGTAATATTGAAATAGTGTTAAGTGTACTTCGTTTATTTGGTATACACCAACTCCGATAAGCTAGCCCATAATATTTGTTCCAGCCCTACCTAGTCATCGTAGCTGCAGGCGTGTACATCGTACCGACATTGGTCATCGCTGTTTGTTATGTTGGAATCTGCATAGTTATCTGGAAGAATTGGCGAGCTGGTATGAAACTAACAGAAATTAGCAAGGGTGCAAGGCATGGTAAGACAAAATTACATAATAAATTATTCAAGCCCCGATCTCCCGAAACTTCTCAAGTAGAAATCTCAGCTCAAATTGAAATTTTGCTCAAATCAGAGTCTGGATTTTAGATACATTAGAAGTTTTACTGTATCAAACTCAGAATAAAGTGGCTGTTTTGAGTCCAACTTGTCATGGAAATTACATCAAAGATGATAGACATTAGTTGAGATGAGATTTAGATCAAATTGAGATCCTTCGAGAGATCGGGGCCAGGTAGTCCGACACACCCTACACTTTTTCAGGCCGGTTATTTTATTAATATACATCTACAATTGTTTTAGCCATTATTACATTTAACGTTTTCTTGTAATAATGAATACTTTTCATCATCGAAACTTTCAGGTATTTGTTTAAAATATAAATTCAACTAGAATCTAGTTTCGACTCACTACCCAAACAAATACATGTATAATAGTATGTGTAAATGTACAATCAATGTGCAAAATGACGTCACGCGTATCTGCAAAATGCCGTCACAGGTATCTGCAAAGTGACGTCATGGGTATCTGCAAAATGACGTCACGGGTATCTGCAAAATGACGTCACGGGTATCTGCAAAATGACGTCACGGGTATCTGCAAAATGACGTCACGGGTATCTGCAAAATGACGTCACGGGTATCTGCAAAAAGACGTCACGGGTATCCTCTCATCATCTGTTTGGTTGCATTTGGTTGAACTTTCTTTGCTGAATTTGATAACATATCCTCTTTAATAAAACAATTTTACTTAAAACATTATAAATCAGCATTTGACTATCAAAAAGTACCAACTTTCCGTCCACAAACAGAGGGCACCTTATCCTGCAAGTTATAGTAGCCTAATCAAATTTCACAGATTTCCATGGTTTGTGCAAAAATGTCATTTTCAAATCAAATACCTTGTATTTTTGATACATTTTGTAATTTATTTCAGGTAAAATACATGCTGTGAATAACGCCGTCACAACTGGTTTACTTCCGAGAGCGAAAGTAAAAAGTATCAAAATGACCGTGGTAATTTGTATAGGTAATGTCCTATTGTTCATTCACATATTTTGTGGGTATTTAATGTCGTGGATTTTGATAAAAAATCATTTTCATGTGGTCGTAAATTCTTGGATAACAGAACATGAAAGGGTAACCCCATAGACCCTATCTGAATTTGAGAAGTGGATCAATCGTTGGGATTTGATTTCGTGGTCGAGTTCAACAACGAAATCCACAAACATTCAACTCCAATTAAAAATAATGATTTTAGGTCGTATATCCCCCATCTCCATTCGGACTCATTTTCCACGTGTTATATATGTGATGCATGTATTGCATTTATTTATAATAACCAAGTTCATATAACCGGTATAGAGACAATGTTATCACTTTTACTTAGTTTCTATATTAGGGGATCAATGGAGTAATGGTTTACACTAAAGGTGTACTAGTTGTGCACTAGTTGTGTAATTACGTATTCACGGGGACCCTGAATCATTTAGTTAGTTATATACAATGATTCGCTCTATTGATACAATGTATAACGAATTTCATTATAATACATGATATTGAGGAGAAAACTAGTGTTCGTTGTTCCGAATACGATGACTCCATGTTTTACATTGAAATAAAGAGCAAACATTTCTGGACCAAATAAATTGATCGGTTTTTTCTCAGATTCGGATTTTCTGTACATTTGAACGATTATAAAAGTATGCTAATACATAACCTTACTATAGGCCTACCATATTTTATCTTTATACGCCCGAAGGGACGTATACTTTTATTGTCTACGTATCTGTATGTCTGTATGTCCATCCGTCCGTCCGTCCGTCCGTCTGTCGTTAGCAATTCCCCTCCCGCTCTGTAGCTCTTGAACTCCTAGAAGAATTTTGAATAAACCTGACACAAATGTTCACCACATCAAGACGACGTGCAGAGCGCATGTTCTGTATGGGTCGCTGTGTAACTCTTGAAATCCTTGAAGGATTTTATAGAAACCTGACGCAAATGTTCACCACATTAAGACGACATGCAGAGCGCATCTTCTTGATAGGTCGCTTCAAGGTCAATGTCACACTTAGGGGTTAAAGGTCATATGACTTTGTTTCCCTTCCGCTAAGTAACTCATGAACCCCGCGAAGAATTTTAAAGAAACCTGACACAAATGTTCACCACATCAAGACGACATGCAGAGCGTATTTTCTGGATAGGTCGCTTCTAGGTCAAGGTCACACTTATGGGTTAAAGGTCATATGACTTTGTTTCCCTTCGGCTAAGTAACTCATGAAACCCTTGAAGAATTTTAAAGAAACCTGACACAAATATTCACCACATTCAGCCGACGTGCAGAGCGCATGTTCTGTATCGGTCGCTTCAAGGTAAAGGTTACACTTAGGGGTTAAAAGTCAACTGACTATTTTCCTTCAGCTCTGTAACTCTAAACCTGAAGTTCAAAATAAGTATGAAATGCAGATTGCATATCTCCAGATGGTTCACATCAAAGTACTTAATATGTTTCAACAGTCAATAGTTCGCTACCAATACCTGAAACAAAACCACTCGGGCCTATTTTACCCCGCGGTGCTCTCGTTTACATGGGGAAGGGGACAAAATTCGCGACCAAAATGGTTTTCTCTGATTACAATTTTTTCACATTATACTGCACATGTAAACGATTATAAAACGTTGCTCATATCATATTTTAATATAATTACATGTATTGTCAAATTTTTCAGCTTTCTTCGTCTGCTGGACGCCATATTTTATTGTGATGATTCTGGACGTGTTTGACCATTCACTGATAGACGACCGCTACTTGATGCTAATGGGAATGCTATATCCACTAAACAGTGCCTGCAACCCTTTGATATTTATTTTGTTTAATCTAAAACTATTCCGGCGTCAGAATCAATATGGCGGTATGGCTACCTACGTCACGCGCATGTAAACGTCATCAAACATCACCCAGTCATGTGATTATAGAATTGTGTGACGTATTGTGAATTGGATGATGTGGATGCCATGTTAGTGGAGAATGTGTTTGTATCTGTTACTGTACGGTGTCCCGTTAGGGCCATCGCTGCACAGCTATAAAAGGTCACTAATACGATAGTGAAAAGTCGATAGTACGATAATGAAAACACGAAGCAACGACAGTACGATATTGAAAAGTCGATATTATTTCGATTTTTCACTATCGTATTATTGACTTTTCACTATCGTAGTACCGACTTTTCATTATCGTACTATCTTTGTTTTGTACTATCGACTTTTCATTATCGTATTATTGACTTTTCATTATCGTAGTATCGACTTTTCACTATTGCAGTGTCGACTTTTCATTATCATACTATCGACTTGTGAATGGGTGGTCTTCGTGTACAGGTGATCGTATTTGAACAGGTTTCGACAGGAGGGAGATCACTGGGTGAAGTGTATCAATACCACGTAACTTTGACATCAGTTAAGGCATCAACTCCAAGACGGAATTTGTCAACATTTGCTTCGTTTCGAAAACAAACTGACTGGTCTCTTAAGTTATCATAATTTATTTTTGATATAGATCAATCATAACTATTATAACTAGATTCTATTAGTAGTATTATTCAATTGATTACCTAATGAGTACGCCGAATTATAAAACGTTTGGTAGTTTTAAGCCATTTTTAGAAAATCCCGATTTAGAATTTTTGAAGGGTGTAAAGTTCTGTTATTATCGGTCAATGCTTATAAATAAAAATATTAAAATGGCATAAAACGAACTTTGTGAATTTTATTGAAATTATGTATTATTCTAATGTGAAAACATTTCACATAAGTCCCAAAATAGATGTTCTAATGGTGTTCCAAATTTTATCTTGATTACAAAAGGACCAAAGCTTGCAGATAGTTTTTTTTCATTTACCCTAAAGTTGTAAAAATGCACTTACGCCGTTTTAGCACTAGACCGTCGATTTGTTGACATTCATATATGTCGACAAATTATTGTGGGTCCCAAAAATGTCGACATAACGTGTTTCGGCTTCAGGAGGTTCTATTTGACAGATATTGCAACGATATCACTGACACCTTTGTGCCACCAATGTCCATATTTAGAACACCAGTACTAGAATATGCCGGTTAACATTAACATATATCTGTGAAATCTATTGATGTTTATAGGTATTTATTCAACTTTGGTAATCTAAACACGGACTCGTCTTCTGAAAAGGGGAGGCATGCTTTCATGTTGGGTATCTATCACAACTGTAAAAATTATCGTGCTTATTAATATTCCAGTCATGGTAAGAATACAATGACGCAGCGGTCGGGTCCACTATTACGATGTAAAACCAATTATAAAGGCTTAAACAGCCATAATGTCAATGCTAAACTAACAAACTATATTCGCTCAACCTATTCAGACAATGGTTGTAAAATCCTGTGTACATTTAAACGGCTACGTCACTGTCTCTAATCGGATAGGTCAACAGTTTTAAGTACAAAAACATGCATAACCTAGATATTTACTTATATCTATTAATTGTGAACCGATGACCGTATCGTGATGTTAAGGAGGTTACTGTATGTAGATAATGAATTATTCTGCAATATAAACTATTACAGAAAGAAATCAGTCAGTCTCAACAATGAATAGCAAGTCTATATACTTGCTGGTTGTTCTGTGCCTTGGTGCTCTGATTGTAGTACATGCATCGACCAAGAAAGGAATATGTGGTTATGGCGGTTCCTTTCACTGCGATGATTTTAAAATTCTTAACAACATGACGTGGATGTAAGTACATAGGCGGTATTCACAAAGCATCTTAAGTGTAAACTTATAATTTCCTTAAAATCTTTAAAATTTCAGCTAAACAGGAAAATCAAGATTATCAATTTTTTACATAGTTTAGAAGCATTATGTAAAGAGCTACAATAGTCACAAAGGAAAAATGGGATATGCTTCGTTTCTTGGGAAAAATATGCAGCTCAATTTCTTAACTTAAGTAAAAATATTTTAAAGTTTTCTCTTAAACTGCTTTGTGAATGCCAACCCACATCTTTCGTAACCATACAATTAAAACTTGTTTAGATATTCCAATATGCTCCCAATACATTTGATCATGAAAAATTGTTTCTAGTGACACGTTTGGAAATATTTGAATGCAGAACGACAATGACCCCTCATTTTTTTTGAGGTCAAGGTGCATGTTACCTTTAAAGGAAGAATATTATTTTGCAACAGTTCGTTATTATAGGTATTTTCGGAGTTGTTATATAGAATTGAAATTAGCTTGCAACACTTAATCATACCAAAATCATTATTACGGAAAACTTATTGATTAATATGAATTAAGGCATTGTCTAAAGGGGATTCATTCATCCATGGATAATAGATCAAAATAACTTATTAGTGAGGGGTATCTTCACAGTATGGTTGTTCATACATTTTGTATTTATTTTAAATTTCATGAAATTCAGATAGAATTTTCAATAACTCTAGGGCAATACCTCAGGGTCATTGGCTCTAAAGCGCTCACCTGATGGCTAGCAGTTTAGGCAGAATCAGTGACCTGGTGACCTAGTTTTTGACCCCAGATGACCCAGTTTCGAACTAGACCTAGATTTCATAAAGCTTCACATTGTGACCAATAGTCCATGTCCCAGGCCTTGAAAATTGAAGGTTCATTACCAAAGAGGTGAACAGACCCAACAATGATTTTCGGTTAGCTTGATATCTCAGCAGTCTGAAAACGGTTGATGGACTTGCGGGTCACTTTGCCAAATGACCTTTTGGCGGCCATCTTTAAAGATGGCCGCCGTTATTTTAAGCAATCATAAGCTTTGGGAAAACTTGAATTATTCCTCACTCAATAGGGCTATCGGCTTGCAATATGTCTTAAAATGTTCGTATTTCAACCCAACATCTGCTGATATATAAATCATAATATTATAATAAAGTTATTACTTCGAAATTTATGGTATTCTAAGAAAAATTTAATATTTTTCACTTTTTTCATTATTTTTTCTCTTGCAACTCCGATTGGGATTTGTATTTAGCCATTTTTTGTTTGTTATATTTAGAGGGTAATTCTAGGCATCCATAATATACATTACATTGATAGATTTTCACTTTGAAGTCAAAAATTGGTCAGGAATATATGACAACTGATATCTAATTAAATGGATATTTTTAAGACGCATGCATATATCTTTTCCAATAATCTCAGGAACAACCATTAATTTTGGTTTATTATTTCAAAGTTGCTTTGCTTGTTCATATGCACATATCTATACATGTGTAGGTATCTGAAAATCGAATCCTTTGCCTAATAGGATGTGGGTATGATACCGGACCCCAGCTAGAAGTCTTGCAGGCGAGGGTCCGGCTATTAGTACAGGATCATACACGCCATGGGCCGAGTGTTTCAGTATAACTTAATATTTGATTCTTTCTTTCCTAAATAGTGAATCATTAGCGAATTGCATTCTTATTCAACACAAATGTATGCCAAATTTTAGGTTCCTAAGTTATATGTTGTCTTCTGAAAAGTACGTTTTGGTGACGTTTTAGAGAAGTCATAATGAAATATAGTATTATCTCAAGCGAAGGGTTCTGTATCTGGCATCATCAGACTTACCTTCTTGGTCTATATGATTACCATCACTGACAGTCATGTTTAACTTAAAAGATTAAAAACTGCTGCGTGAATTATAACGATTTCTGTGGGGAGCCTAGATGTAGGGTACATGCTTCGAGATCGAGAGGTCCCCGGTTCAATACTCACCTGGACCACTGCTTAATTTCTCTGAGCAAGAATAATCCACCTTCCCCACTTACCCAAATGTATAAATGGATACCTGAGGGGGTCAAAAGCCTGTCAGCAGCCAACACCGCCGAGCGAGTGTAACAACTGACGTGAGACTCAATGAGTAAATGTACAGTCGGTCGAATGGTCGAATGTCTGAAAATTGACTTTAACAGGGTGCTTTTTACATACAATATAATTTTAATGTCGAAGATGCAAGTCATTTGTTCCTACATTCATGGCCGGTGTTTATATTAAGAGTCATACCCCTTGATTGCAGGGCTAGGAGTAGATGCGCACTGTTTTTGTAGGTATTCATTGACAATGATGACCGGCGTTAGACGTACCCCTTGATTGTAGGAAAGCAGTAGGACTAGCAGTTGCTATGCCTAATGTTATTCGGTAACTGTTACCACTGGTTGTAGGGAACCAATCTGGCGGGGAATTACTTATCTACATGTACCTCATTGAGACAGGAATAGCATCAAATCGTGAAGTAAGACGCATCATAGGATCTTGTAGGTATAGCTTCGCCTGTTGAATATGGATAGCCCATGACACAAGCACAGACAAAGTGATGTGGGGGATAGCCATTAGGAGAGGAAGTGTTGTTCCTGTCATTGGTCGTTATCCCTTATCAATGCATGTAATAGCTGAACTTGACTGCAGAATGTACCCCATAGGAACCAAAGTGGATGTACTATGTGGTGGACTTTACTCCCATAGAGAGAGAAAATGATGTACAGGCAGTAGCATATACGTTATTGAGACTGGAATGGACAGAAGCATTTCCGAAGCAAGGTTCTTCTATATATTAAGAAAATGGATGGATTTAATCGGTGGAATATTCCCCATGGGGTTAAGGATGGTTTACTTAGAAATATGGTGTACTTTAAGGACCAGGAATGACTATACCGATAAAATAACAAGCCCAATATGGTAAGGAATGACCATGCATATTCACCTACTAGTATTAAATCAGAAATGACTGTGACCATAGTACCCCCAATAAGATCAGGAATGAATGTGTCCATCAGTAGAATGTACCTCATATAGACATTATAAATGGAAGTTCCAATCTTTATTAGTAACATGTTATGTAACCCATATGACCAGGAATGATTACCATTAGCAAAATGTACCACCTATGGTCTACCCCTCTGTATGATGTACACCATATGGTCAGGATTGCCCGTGCCCAACTGCATAGTTACGAAAGGCTGTATGTATGTATCTTTATGTATCAAGTATTGTCAGTAATGGCTGTACTCATATGTAATATGAATGACATAGTTATGGTCAGGAATAGTTGTATACCCATTACCCACCTGTACTACGGATTCCATATAAGGAATTGATATACCTATAAATAATATGTGCCCCACATGACCAGGAATCTATGTACCCATGTGTAGGCTGTACCACACATGGTTGGGAATGACTGTCCCCATCTGTACTGTGGACTCTATATGGCCAGGAATTAATGTACCCATATGTAGTCTGTACCACACATGGATAGGAATGGCTGTACCCATCTACTACGGACTCCATATGGTCAGGAACAATTGTACCTATCAGTAGAATGTACTTCATATGGTCAGGAATGGTTTTTCCTTCATGTAGCATGTTTTAGTACTCATATGGTTAGTATGTGTACTAAGTATCATATGTGGTCAAGAATATCTGTATTCATGTGTAGTATGTACCCAATACGGTCAGGAACGAATGAACCTATCTGTAATATGTATCTCGTATGGTTACAAATTACTGTCCCCATCTGTCGTACCGGTATGCATTAATAAAAACCATATGGTCAGGAATGGCGCTGTCCATCCGTAATATGTACAAAACTGGATTGACTGTAGCCGACACATACTAGTAATCCATGAGTTCAGGACTAAGTGTGCTCATCTTGGGGATGTACATCACGGAGCAATATCGTATGACCCAACCCAACAAGAAAAGTATACCCATATGCAATTGTGGATGCATACATCTAAAGGTAGTGCCTGCAGGCATGGCAGAGATAGTCGGTGGTGCTGAAAGCATTTATAACTCGCAGGATAAATATCCCCGTGGTTGACACCTTGTAGTTGTATTTGTAGTTGTAATTATTTAAACCTTTCAGTCAAGGATAACTTCTTAATATTCCATATGGGGTCATGTGCTTTGCTGAAGAGACAGCAAGTAGAAGTGACTATGGTGTGATACAAGGAATCTGGATGGGATACCCTAGCTCTTTCCGAACAGATTCATTTTTGGTTCTTCAACGTGCCCAGCGTATAGCACCGATACTCGTGAGAATATCACACGGTTAATAACCAGTTCATCTGTAGTTGGGTGTGAAATACTGAATACTGGTCAATGAAATTTCGAACCAGGGACCTCCGGATTGGTAGTCAAAAGCACTAACTCCTCGGCCACCATCGTGTCACCAATTACAACCTTGGTTGTGGTAGGGTTGTGGAGGCTTTAAAAGTGTGTGTATAGTTTTACAAATTCTATTAAGAACGGTTATTTAAAGGTTACTAAGGTCCACCTGAGTCAGAAAAGTAGTAAGCTAGACACTAGACAAAGATCAACTGATTCAATATATAATTTTGTTTATTTTTTATCCCCTCTATCCCTTATTGTTTCCCTTCGAATACGTTCCTGCTTTCACATTTTCATTTCTTAGTGAATGCGCGAAACGAATAGAATTTAACAGTGGGAGGTATGAATTCTTACATGCTTTACTATTATTAAAGAAGAATATGAAAACAATGTTAAAATAATGTACTTTTAATTTAATATTCGGAACTTTATAAACAAAAATATAAATGTATAAACTCATATCAAATTATTTTCCAATCATTTGGAGTCATGTTTATGTTTATTTTCCGTTTCGCTGAATAGTTATTCAAGTTTTCCTGTCAATAACCATGTTTTTGAAAATAATGTCATATGAACTCATACAAATGACCGGATCCGAGCCGCCAAACCATCCAGCTAGGGGTCAGGTACCACACTAACACCCTTGTGACACGGTACTGGACACCTAGGCATATATATATACGCATCGTATCAACAAAGTAGCCATGGAATAAAAAAAATCTTTTTTCCTGAGATTGTTGGAAACGGTCTATTCATATGCCCTAAAATATCTATTTAATTTAGGCTTTAGTTGTCATATATTCCTGACCAATTTTGGACTTCGAAGTTAAAATCTATCAATGTAATGTATATTATGGATGCCTAGAATTATTCTCTGAATGTAGCAAACAAAAACTGGCTAAATACAAATCCCAATCAGAATTGCAAGAGAAAAAATAATGACAAAAAGTGAAAAATATCAAAGTTTTCTTAGAATATCAATAAATTCGAACTAATTCCTTATCATAATATTATTATGTATATGTCAACATATGTTGGGTTGAAATACGAACATTTTAAGACATATTGCAAGCCGATAGCTCTATTGAGTGAGGAATAATTCAAGTTTTCCCAAAGCTTATGATTGCTTACAATAATGGCGGCCATCTTTAAAGATGGCCACCAAAAGGTCATTTGGCAAAGTGACCCGCAAGTCCATCAACCGTTTTCAGACTGCTGAGATATCAAGCTAACCGAAAATCATTGTTGGATCTGTTCACCTTTTTGGTAATGAAATTCGGTCTGTCACATGGACTACAAGTGTCATTAATACAACATAAAAAATGTGACCTCTAGAGTGTAAACAAGGTTTTAATTTGATGTGACCTTGTGACCTAGTTTTTGATCCCAGATGACACAGTTACGCACGTGGCTTAGATTTCATAGCGACAAACATTATGTCCAAGTTTCATATAGATTAGGTAAAAAATGTTCATGAGTGCTCAGGTGGGCTAAAAACTTGACGGACATCATAGTATGAGCGTTCCTATTCATTTTAAGTTTCATGAAATCCTACCAGCTATTACAACGAAATGAATGTGAATGGACGGGCAGAGTGAATTCTTCAATAAATCAAGGGCAATGACTCTAAAGAAAATTTACCAATAACAAAACTTGACGGGCATCATCTTAGTATGAGCATTCATATTCGTTTTAAGTTTCATGTAATTTTACCAGCTAGTTACAAAGAAATGACTCGAATGGACGGGCGGAGGTAATTCTTCATTAAATCAAGGGCAACAACTCAAAGAAAAATTGACACACAGAATGTGTGTTCATATTCATGTTAAGTTACATGAAATTCTACCAGCTAATTACAAAGAACTGAATGCAAATGGACTGGCGGATGAAATTTTTCAATAAATTTTGGGCAATAACTCTAAGGAAAATTTACCAATAATGAAACTTGACAGTCATCATCACAGTAATTGGGTGCTAATATTCATTTTAAGTTTCATTAAATTCTACAAGCTAGTTACAAAGAAAGGAATGCGAATGGACGGTCAGAGTGAATTATACAATAAATCAAGGGCAATAACTCTTAAGGAAAATTGACCAACTTAAACAAACTTGTCGGGCATCATGACTTTTTTATTTTAAGTTGCTTAAAAATGTACCAGTTAGTAGAAAAATTGCTGCAGACGGAAGGACAGACAGAAATATTTAATAAATCAAGGTAACTGACTCTCTAAGAAAAAACAACTGACGGGCATCATCAAAGCACTGTAAGGTTGTTCATATTTATCTTAATTAAGTTCCATGAAATTCTACATGCTAGTTACAGAGAAATGGCTGTTGATGGCGATGCGTCTTTGTTCGCAGTATGGCCAGTCCACATGCACATTACTCCAACAGCCTGAAGTAAAAGTTAAGCATTACATAAGTTCAGTGAGTCACAATGTAACTATTGTATAAATGTTTTAAGAACAGTGTGGCATACCACTGCTATTCTCGATTTCGCCATAACTGGGTAGAACCCTTTTTCCGGAATCCAGAATTTATGGTCATGGGGGCCAGCCAATAGGCGGCATATAGGAAGAGGGTATAAATTATTCTTTTTTAAAGTTTTAAACATGAAAAACATTATTATTAATCATCTTTGTTGTTAAGCTTGAGTAAAAGATATCTTAAAAATCCTTTATATTTGAAATATTCTATTTTATTCCATATTCCAATGGCCAAAAATATACACACTTCAAGTTAAGCCCCGTTTCCATGAAGCGTAAAACATACGCATTTTAGGCGCGTATTTACACGTAACACACGCTGAATAAATATATTTCACTTCAGTCTATATTGCATGTTGCCGTTTCCATTGATGCGTTTTTCCGCGCTTAAAAAATTCGCTTCGGGTAGTCAATTTGCATGAATTTAGTTTTATAGGTTGACAAGAATCTCATAGAAGTATCCCTGCCTCTTTGGAAAACATCAAAATTTTGTCTGACCAAAAACCATTATTTTCTTTGAAATATCGATGAAAGGTAATTTTTATCCAAAAAAGCGTCTGTTTTCAGCTTCATGGCGTGTATTTGAGCTGTTATTTTGTGCCGAAAAATAAACGCAGAAATAATACGCTCTGTGGAAACCTGGCATAAACCATAGCATTTGTGTTTCAAGTACCGGTAAGATTTTTCACATAATCTTCCTTTTGGCAAAAATAATCGCGGTTATTGTACCTAGTTGCTATATACGCTTTATGCAGCCACCCCCTGTCATAAAATATTGGATACAGAATTTATCGCACATTGCTGTTGAATTAATTCTGTTATACCGGAAAACGGGTCTTATCCTATAATGTTGATATGGTCAGTGAGAAACCGTATCTGAAGTTATAACTGAACTACCTTTTGGGAGACCCCTAAGAAGTCAAAATGATAATCAGCCAGAATATGGTTTTTAGCGCTTTCTTGAATGACGACTAGAGATGTCATTGATACGACCCAATGCGTATCGATGATTCCAATATATCGGAAGACAAGCATCGGCGATACATCGCAGGGCTCGACACTAACACTGGTCCGCTGGTCCGAGGCCAGTGAAAATCCAGAAGGACGGTCTGGACCAGTGGAAATTCTGGAGGACCAGTAACTGTCCTATTTACAAATTGGGCGCTTTTGTCCTGTCGGACCAGTGGCCAAAATAGTTAGTGTCTACTGTCTAGGCCTGCATTGTTATACAGTTACACATATAGACGAACAAGAAACATGCCCTTCAGTCAATGATCCCTTTTTAGCCATTCTACACTGTACATGTTGGGTATATATTAAGCTTTGAGATAGCACCTTTGGTTAGAGTTTAGACTTAACCCATTTTTACAATTTGTGAACTTCCATTTTAACAGAGGGACTGTTTTGTGCAGGAAAAGGAGGATTTTTGGTGGTTCCATTCATTTACCCAGGTATCGATATTCTAAAATGTGAATCGATAATCGATTGGTTAAAAGTATTGTTGATACCGCTTCTAAAGGTCAATGACAGCTCTAATGACGGCATCACACGGCAGCTACATACTGTCATGGACAGTCACAGCAGAGCGACAGATGAACACCGATCAGCACGACAGAGACTTTGTTAAACGCGGGTCAACCAACACAGACCTTAACTGGATCCGAGGGTACTTTGAAGGGTCTTGGGACAGCTGGAATTCATTTTCTTTGTTATATTTTTAGCGTTTTTCCCAAACCAACTTGCTTATAATCATAAAAGTTACATTGTATTTTGGTCAATTCTCATATTTTTTCACAGAGGTCTGTATTTACAAAACAGCAGTAGACAGTTGTCCTACATTATAAGATCAAGTAACATGGTCATCTAACACAGAATTATTGTTGATTATTAATACATTATTAATTCAGAATAAATGGTGTGTTGGTTGATTTTTTTGTTGTTGGCAATAATTTGGGTACGAACCAATTTGGATCCACTTCGTTTATCAAACTTTATGATGAAAATTAGCATCGAAAGTTGATTTATTTGTTTAACTACGTTAATTATGTGTATAAAAGACAGTTTTCCTTGTTTAAAACAAGTACTTTAATCGTATAAGCAGTTATTAGCCGATTGTAGGCTGTACTTACTTGACCGAAGCGAAGATGGCAGACGAATGAAATTGCGCGTAAAACAACTTCTTCCGTTTCCGAGGGACAGTCTAAAAAGCTAAACGGCCGCCATTTTTCTCGCGCGCTAGACTTCTTACCTCCCCTATCGCGTTTAGTGTTTTGTAAGAAGGGCCTTTGGTTATCTCAAGGAACATTTTTAAACATCATTAGAAAATAAAATAAAAGATAATTTATTAACAAGAAAAATATTTTTTTAATGAGTTTGCCAATTCCATTCACATCCTCCGAGTACCCCGAAAAAAACTAGATACACACAAATCTCAGTCGGTTAGGGCTGACCAATTTTGGATGGGCTAAAAACTCACAACACGTACACAATGCCATCTAGCGATTTTATCTCGAGGCCTGCCTTTAAATTTGATATAAATACCACAATTTGCGAGCACCTTGCCAAAACAATGTTTATTTTAATTAGCGCCGACGAGTCTTGACAATCGCGATCATGCGATGGTTGTGCAGTATTCAACTGCTATAGAAAAACAAACATAATTATGCGTGATAAATAACGAAACTGGGTCTAATATCGCCAGCAGCTGATATTTGATTACAAGTATATGGACAGTGGAAGATTTGTCCCCGAAATGGACATTGCTTCATTTTAGAGCCATGTGCATGTACTAGTTCTTATACCACACGTACTATTGTGTCAATATCATTAAAATCAGACCTTATTACGCTTCATTACTTTACGCTGATATAGGATCTGACGACACTCCGTATAGGGTCATGTCGATGTGAACTGTGTACGTACGTCATCCAATCAAATCGCTTCTTTCACAAATTTGAGTCTACTGATGTGACTAGATATAATATTAATTTGATTGGAGGAACTACGTCACGTCATAGTGCAACAGAGAGGCCATGGAAAGGAATGGAGCAAATGTTAGGGTCCGATTTTAATGAGATTGCTATTGTGTATGACTTAAGTCGGTGTTCATGAAATAAAATTAATACATAGATACTATGATCTTACAGTTTACATTATTCATTGTTCTAGGTATGACTGGCATAGGGATGTGTCCGAATTATATGGCAAACATATGAGTAAGATCCACTGTCCAGAGAGCACTTACATGCAATATCTACCAGAATATGTCCCCATGATATATACCTTCTCCGACCATCCGGGACATCAAGGGTGGATCCACCATACTGCCAACGTGTCCAGTAATGCCAAATTTATTCTTGGTTTCAACGAACCAAACCATGTGGATCAAGCCAACATGTCTCCAAGAGAGGCTGCCGATAGATGGCCGGAAATAGAACTTAACTCTCATGGAATTCCACTTGTAAGCCCTGCGCCAGCTGGACACGATTTTCATTGGCTAGATACGTTCTTTCAATTATGCAAAGGATGCAGAGTGGATTATGTCGCCGCACATTCGTACAGATGTCATGCTGATGATACAATGTCCTTCCTGCACAGTTTGTATCAGAGACATCACAAGAAGATATGGCTGACAGAGTTTGCATGTCCTTACTCCAGAGATAGAAATGCCCAACTTCGCTACATGAAAGATATGTTACCACGATTGGAAGCTGCAGATTATGTTTTTAGGTAAAGGATTTTGCCTTTTTGATGCAAATTAATTTTAACTAATTATCCTTTCATTATTAAATTAGTCTAACCATTTTTACACGATTTATGCTCTTATTATCTAACGATTTAACTATTTATAACTAACTTATTAATTTTCATTTTGTCTGCAATAGCGATGAAAAACATTTTTGTATACATACGAACGTGCATAAAACATGTATAATGGTTTACTTATTTGATTTTACTTATAGTGATAAAAACGGGGTTGTTCTTTCAAATCTGCGGACGAAAAGCGAGCCCTAATACTAATATCATAAACGATCACTTAAATATCTAAAACCTTACTTTACTTGCTTTATTTGTAGGTACTCGTGGTTTCAAGCTAGAATAAACTCCGCACTGGACAATGCGTTCATGAATGTTGAAGCCTCGTTATTTTGGCCGAATTCGTCGTCTTTGACTCCGCTTGGACATTTCTACAATGACTTCCAGGGTAACGGACATGCGCCTGGTGTGATAGGATGAAATATTTGTAAATATTTGTACATTAATAAACTTTAAGTATTAAGTTTGCTTTATGCTCCTTTTTGTGGGGTTTTTGTTTTCCGTAAAAGATAATAAAAATCGGAAAGTGGAGGCAACACTCGACAGAAACAGCCGAGCACGAAGGGCAAATAAAGGAATACAGAAAAATGAAATAACACAAACCATGAGCATACGTCATATCCCCAACGCAAAACTGAACGAGAAAATGTAACTAGACCACTGCAAAAAGATAATATTAAGTCAGGGAAGGCAGCACTCAGCCGAGCACAGAAAACATAAAAAAACACACAAGGCACAATGCCCACCTGAACCAGCCGAGCACAGAAAACATAAAGAATACAAGGCACAATGCCCACCTGAACCAGCCGAGCACAGAAAACATAAAAAAACACAAGGCACAATGCCCACCTGAACCAGCCGAGCACAGAAAACATAGAAAAACGTTAAAGACACAATGGCCAACTAAACCAGTAATGCTTCTCCCATGTCCTAATTTCGTGGGCCAAAAAGTAAGCTTAATGGTATAACCCTACAACCGTAAATTTATATTGAGTTCATCCTCATACAAAGTATGAGAAGGTATAACTGGAATCGGCCGATCGGTCGGTCGGTCGGTATGGTAGCACTAATGAACTGACGGAAGGTCCGTTCCAACGGTACTTGTGAGGATTTCTTTTAGTCTTCCTTTTGCATCGTTGCAAACCACAAATGTCATTTTACTTCAAAGTCCGCAATCTGAAACAAAACTAGCTGCTTATGGTTACTTACTGTATGCTAATTTGTGAGACTCAATCTTTTTGGGGGATACGGGTGATATGTTCTATGTCTGTCTCATGCGTTGATGGCTAGACCCTGCGCCGTTCCTTTATGGCTTCGAATTGACCAGACGCCTCTGTAGAGAACGCTCCGCCTTTTAGTTTGACGAAGGTTGTGTCGAAGGTTTTGTCGAAGAATGTGTCGAAGGTTATGTCGAAGGTTATGTCGAAGGTTTTGTCGAAGGTTTTGTCGAAGGTTATGTCGAAGGTTATGTCGAAGGTCATGTCGAAGGTTTTCAAGCAAATCCATTAGATTATTCAAACATGTGCAATGTTTTCAATGTATTTACATCTAAAATTATTTCATTTCATTGGTTAACTCAATTCTCGATTTACATATGTAGACATCTTGCGTGTGGTCAAATTCCAGTGCATGTATCAATCGATTATTCAGGTCGGTCACTTGTGTACATGTATAACATTGTATACATAAACAATTTCTCTTATTGGAGTCTTATTTTATATACATTTTATGTATTTTATGTGTATTAGTATGTAGCTCAGTTAAAAAGGTGTTGAATTACATTGCCTTTTTCTCCAATCAACATGTTTAAAACAAGAAAAATACAATGTTATGATATTGCAATGTTTGTATACAAGTGACAGACCTGATGCCACATTCTACTCTCCGATGCCATGATCCGTCACATTTTTTTTCTTAAGAACTTACAGCTATAAACGGATTATACAGTATTTACAGTAGGCATAATGTTGCCATTGTACGACCATGTTTCCCATTTAGAACACTAGCCTTAGGAAATGCCCTTTCAAACATTAAAGAAAGAAGTTAAGTTACTAATTTTCGAGGGCTGCTTTCAGCAGTTCTGCTGTCCTTTGACATTTTAACTTCCCCTGGTCATTGGGCTACCTACGGAAACCTGCGTTCGAGTCTCCTAGGGGAGACTATTTCTCTCCTGGTGGTTGTGCAGTCAACATCGAGATGCGGCGCCTAGGAATATCGAACATGTATAGTCACCGCCATCTCAGGTACCAATTCACACATTGGTTACGTGGAGCATGTGAATTATTCTTGCTCAGAAAATTAAGCAGTGACGCAGACGGGGATCAAACCCGGGACCTCTCGAACCCGAAGCGCACATACTTCCCCTAGACCACCGCTCCCCACTCGATTAAGTTGATTTAACGTACCTACAAACACCTATATTCGATGACGTTCTGGGCCAGGTACACTTGGACCTGGAATTTTGGTATATAGTTTTTCTCTCAATGTATAAAATCAGGTCGTTGCATCGTGATTACCATAGGGCAACTTTTGCTGAAATATAACACCTTTTAAATGTTAAAACTCATCATTGATACTCACTGTATCATGAAGTCATTCTTATTTCTTGTACAAATAAATAGGAAATGATAAACAGTACTTGTTTGCAACAAATTAATTACTGTAATATATGTTTCTCTTACTAGTTGTGGTATTTTATGTTACCAAAGTGCATTTGGTTACAAGGCATATTTGAATTTTCCCATTACTAATCTGTTTTACTATTTAAACGTATATATATATATATATTAAGAAAAACATAGGCTACAGAAATTGCAAACAAGAACTTTACATTTTTTTTTATCTATTTGTACAAGAAATAAACATACTTATATGTATCTCCCTACTGTATGAAAAACAAACTACGCATACACAATAAATTACGTACTTTTAAATTTTTGAGACTACATAGTAGCATGACTAATGTCATGCAAATAACTATATTTAAAGTCACAGTGATGTTGGAATATAACTCATTATTGCCGATAATTTCCACTTACTCCATTTATACTTTGTACCGGAAATAATAATATGTATACATGCATGATTTGTTTATATTATAATGTGTATATTTGTGTTAATAATTATGTCAATGCATGTAATTATTATATGTGAAATCATGGGCATATTGCCTTATTTTCGAAATAAACTATCTATCTATATCTATCTATGATATAGTGATTATAAATGATGAGTTTTAAGTTTCAAAATGTGTTATATTGCAGACATTTAATATGTGCACATTTAGTAGCAAGTACAGGTCATTTTTTCATTCAATTAAACTATAACATGTTATATGTCAATGGAAAGATGTTTTCATATGCTGACCATTGCAGTTAAAATGGGGGTATTTATCTCCAACCGTTAAAAGGTTATTCCATGTTGAAGTTTCTATGGTTACCGAAAAGGCAATGTCTGAAATGGTGTTTACTGCCATGAATGTGATAAGATTTTATTGCTAATAAACCTGTCAAGTGTAGCATATCAATGGAAAGATGTTTTCAAATGCTGACCATTGCAGTTGTAATGAGGTCTTTATCTCCAACGGTTAAAAAAGTTATTCCATGTTGAAGTTTCTATGGTTACCGAAAAGGCGAAGTCTGAAATGGTGATTGCCATGGACGTGGTATAATTTTATTACTACTAAAACTGTCAAATGTTGCACATAAATGGAAAGATGTTTTCAAATGCTGACCATTGCAGTTCTAACAGCTAAATAGAGAATAATAAGTTACTGTTTTGGATCAAAATGTTTATCTGGCAAGGCAGAGTTTATCGGTGGAGCAGTAGGCGAATCCTATAATTTCCGCAGCCGAGCTGGATAAACTTTTACTTCATCCACGTCACTAACCTACGAAAATCATGTAGTAGTGTGTAAGTGGAAGGTCCTGGGTTTGAGCCCCAGTCTGGCTGCACACTTTTCTGACCATGTTTCAGTCATATAACATTGTCGTCCAGCGCTGTTGCGTTTTGTATCGCAGTCGCAATGTTTTATCAATAGGCCTACAGTAGTGTTTTGTAGTGTTTTGTAGAAGATTGACATTTCACATGACGCCAACAGGTTTCCGTAGTTCAGTACCACACACATCCATGTAGGCCTACAGTTGTAATCTACCATATAAAAGAGACATGACTAATTGTACCAGGCTATGTAAATTGGCCTACTAGATGGAAGATAACCCACATATCAAAACAACATACTAAACCAGTCAGTTGCTCAAGCCAGTGTACTATATCAGTCAATCGCTTGAGTCAGCAAAATAAAGCAGTGACTAAAAGTTTCAAAGTTTATTGCGCAAAACTGGTCAAAGGCCTATACACAAGGAATATATAACACATACATATGACATGTGTTTGAAATTTTACATAATTATGAAACATAACTTCTAAACCAGTCTATTCATTTAGTCGAAATAAGAAACCAGTCAGTTCATCGAATCAAAACGAAACCAGTCAGTTTATTGAGTCGACATATGAAGCCAGTCAGTTCATCGAGTTGACATGCAAAACAAGTCAGTTTATTGAGTCAACACACACAACCAGTCAGTTTATCTAGTCGACATACGAAACCAGTCAGTTCATCGAGTCGAAATACAAAACCAGTCAGTTTATTGAGTCAATATACAAAACCAGTCAGTTTATCAAGTCGACATTCTAAACCATTTGGGAGCTTGAGTCTGCATACAAAACCAGTCAGTGGCTGAAATTAACACATTAAACCAGTTATTTCATCGTATTGAACCAGTCAGACAATTGAGGCGACATACCAAGCCAATCAGTAGCTTGAGTTGCAAACTAAACCAGTCGGTTGCTTGAGTCGACATATTAAACCAGTCAGTTCATGATATTAAACCAGTCAGTTCATGATACTAAACCAGTCAATTCATTGAGTGGACATTCTAAACCAGACAACTACTTGAATATAGCCTAGTATATAGATAACTAGTCAGATGCTAGAGTCAGCATATTGAACAAGTCGGTTCATGATACATAACCAGTTAGTTGCTTTAGTCAGCATATTTAAACCAGTCGGTTCATAATACATAACCAGTCAGTTGCTTTAGTCGGCATATTAAACCAGCCGGTTCATAATGCGTAACCAGTCATTTGCTTGAGTAGGCATATTGAACGGTTTAACAAGTCGGTTCATGATACATAACCAGTCAGTTGCTTTAGTCAGCATATTGAACCAGTCGATTCACAATATACATGTATAACCAGTCAGTTGCTTGATTAGAGATATTGAATGGTTTAACCTTTAAAACTTATGTTTGAAAATACATGTATGCAAGAAACACAGTTTTTATCAGTGATATCCCCTTGACCATCATTTTCTATTAAATAAAGGAAATAAGTTCACATCAACACCTGGAATGATATTCCCACATCCCCGTTTCAAGAAAAAATAAATATTTGAGCAATTATTTAATAAAATCAGAACAAAATAGTTTAACATAATTCTACTTTAGTCATGAATGTCTTCACATAGAGTTAAGTTTGTGTTATACAATGGAACCTTATCGTCATACCATCCTTGAAGTATGATCTCATTATTGAGTCGGTCGTAATATCGCATCCTCATACATCAGTGGTTAGTCAAGTTCCCAGTTTCGGACGAAGAATACTCTGGTGAACGAGAATGTAATATCGGGGTTATAACAAAATATTAATTATGAGATTGGCTAAAATGAGAGATACAATTTAAAAGATATTCTCAACAAAATGAATCATTGACAAAATAAATATGATAATCACAATATCTAGATAATTTGAAATGAATAAATGAAAATATAGAATGTAATGTGTACATGGTACTTAAGAGTAACAGTATAATACATGTACTATGCAAAATGTACTGTAATATATGCAAACAGCATGTTAGGCTTTTATAAAATAAACAAATCCACTGTAAATAGATGGTTTTTGAAATTACAATCAACAATCAAACACATTTACAAATATGGTCTTTGTTGACCGGTAAAATATAGAGGATATTAGTTTGGTGTAAGATTGAATTTTATTTCACTGAGTGATCACAGAAATCAATATTTTCACGAGCAGCGTTCAATCTAATTTCTGTGATCACAAGTGAAATCAAATTGGATCTTTCACCGAAAATCAACACATATTTGGTTGATTATATGTTTCAATTTCGCTTAAAGTAATTGGCTGAAATTGAAAAATTATGTTGAAATTTGAACATTTTTTTAACCTTTTGACCATTAGATTAATAAACGTCAATAAAAAACAGTTACCCAAGGGTAATCCCGATGCACCCACCTGGTTTTATATAGTGAATATGTGCTAAACCATAATCTGACAAGAAAAAAATAAACTATATATCACAAAACACGGTTCATAAAAAAATTGCCATATCTGTTCCAGACTACATATTAGTTCAGAACGTACATGTAATGCACCTAGGCCTACCGTTATGTTTACGAGGTTAAAGAGTATTTCAACTCATTAATTGTGCTGATAACGCATACTTCTACCATATATAGTCTATCTATCGCAGAAAGAGATCGTTCAGTCATAAGAATGGATGACAAGGCTATATACTGGTTGGTTATTCTATGTCTCGGTGTGCTGACTGTAGTTCAGGCATCGACCAAGAAAGGTATCGCTGGATGGGGCGGTGACTTCATGTGCGATGATTTTAAAAGGCTTAACAACATGACGTGGTTGTGAGTATGGCTTTAAAACGTATAATGTTATGTAAATTAGATGAAAAGAATTTGTCAGGTGAAAATATGGCATTTCTTTTAATGAACATGGTATAGTGAGTGAATTCTGTGTATGTTAATTATAAGAAATTGCTTGTTTTTCGCTATATCCGTTTAACGGTTTACCCCTATTTGGCATGGTTTTATAACAGCGTCATGTCTGTATATAATGCATTTATTAACCATAGATGTGGAGCATGCATTGTTAGGATCATTATCACAACATATCTAATATTTTGGACAAGGACATGTGTTGCACAATGACTGTATGGCTTCTACAACTATACTGTATGCCTTTATGCCTAAATTTCGTGGGTCATGTAATCACATTGATATTGATTATTTGCACCAGATATTTCCGACTCGCTGCGATAGTCCAGATATTTCGTACTTTGCATTGGTAGGCGATGGGCAGTACTGTATAGGTTTGAGGGCGGGGACTGTGGTCAAAACCTTAAATCTTAATTATTCGATGACCCCAGTAATTAGAGTCATTTATCATAGGCGGATCCAAGGGGGGCGGACCCGGCGTACGCCCCCCCTAAAATCGCCGGAGCCTAGGTAATTTAATCATAGATTGGATGTAAGAACAATATTGATATGCAATTTTTTTCGCTCGCTTCGCTCGCGTCAATAACACAATAATAAATTAATGGATTTTTAAGTGAACTTAATGCTCTATGCAAAAAACAAAATATGGGACTGATTGGTAGCATAATGCCAAACATCGGCTACAGAATTGCCGAGATTCTTGCACATTAAAAATGTCCGACAAGTCAGTAATACAGTTGACTTGATTTTCTTATAAACCTGTCATTTTCATTAAAAAATAAGATATCTCAAAATGCAGCTGACGAATTCCGTGGTTATATTTAAAAAGTCACGAGGCAGAAAGCCACTGGTCTCCCTAGTCGCTGGATCCCAAGTACTTCACATTTTCTCTTAAACAAAACTGAAGCCCTGGAGTTCGCAGAGTATGCTGCTCAGATAGACATTGCATTTTTTCTTCGTGACGAATTTACAGAAGCTATATATATATATATATCAGTGAATATTATCCAGTCGATAATCGTTAGTCCTGGCTATGCTGCTCATATAAACAACGAATTTTCTTGCTCGCTTCGCTCGCTGTAGAACTACGTAAATTCAATGAAAGCCGCCAAGCTTTGATTTACCAATGAGTTGGTTGGGTATGCTGCTCAGATAAACACTGATTTTTTTATCTAATTCTTACAATTACTACATCAGTGAATATAACCAAGTAATAAGGATGTGGTGTTTGCTGCTGAAATAGATAATTGCATTTTTTCTTGCTCGCTGCGCTCGCACAACCACTATCAGTTAATGTTGTCAAGTAGGGAATGAGTATGAGGGATATGCTGCTCAAATAATTAATTCATATATTCTTGCTCGCCTTGCTCTCACATTAACTTTATCAATATCAATGGATATTTTAAGATAAAGAACGAACTTGTGTGGAATGCTTCTCAGAGATACATTTTTTTCTTGCTCGCTTCGCTCGCGCATTTTCTTGGGGGGGGGGGGGGTATCAATACATGAATGTACGCCCCCCCTAACGCCAAATCCTGGATCCGCCCCTGTTTATATATAACTGTGACCTGGACCTACTGACTTAATTTCTTGTTTAATTTTTAAGATACAAATTTGAAATTTCGACGTTAAGTACAATTTTGCACATTTGTTCATTACTGTAGGTTTGCTCTTCGTCCACCAGTCAGTCATGCAACGATGTGCAATGATCGCGTCCGAACTCGATGCACTCTTGTTCTGTTTAACCAACACGTACATGTATTTTTCTAATAACAATGCTATACAAATGAAATTCAACAAAGGTATACATGTATGCTTTGCAGTTTGAATTGTTCTTTTGACTAGGTATGACTGGAAACTGGATTTATCCCAAGTATATGTCAAACACATGAAGCACATCAACTGTCCAGAGAGCACCTACATGCAATATCTACCCGAATATGTCCCCATGATATGGACATTGACAGATCATCCTGGAACAGCACAACACTATCAGCACTATGCCAACGTGTCGAGCAATGCCAAGTTTATTCTCGGCTTCAACGAGCCTGACCACTCGGATCAAGCAAACATGTCTCCACAAGAAGCAGCAAACGCGTGGCCGGAAGTAGAACGTAGCTCCCATGGTATACCGCTTGTAAGCCCCGCACCCGCCGCACGGAATTTTCATTGGCTAGATAGTTTCTTTCATTTATGCAAAGGCTGCAGAGTGGATTACGTCGCCGCGCATTCGTACACTTGTAGCGCCGATGAAACGATGACGTACTTGCATGGTCTGTATCAACGATATGGCAAGAAAGTATGGCTGACTGAGTTTGCCTGTCCTCACTCCACTGGTAGAAACCAACAACTTAACTTGATGAAGGAGTTGCTTCCTCGATTAGAAGCTGCAGATTATGTGTTTAGGTAATTTACGTTCTTTGAAATGAAACATAACATGTCCCAATATGTCAAGGGACACTTAAACTGTGTTAGAAATGATAAATCATTTGAATGAATTACAGTTGTGCAACCACTGTAGAGCAACACCTTTGGGAGTTGCAAATATTCACGGTCCGTTATTTAGAGGTTCTTGCTATACAGAGGTTAAATTGATAGTAAATATAGGCTTAGGGAAATGTTGAAGGTGTTGTTATAGTGAGGTTGTTGCTCTACATTTGGTCGCTCTGGAGAGGTTAAACTGAATTTAAGCAGGTAATTATTCAAGAAAATCAAATGTGTGAAATACCGTTGCTTTCAAAATATCAGGTTCCTGTGAATATGTAAAAGTTTGTGAGACAGAGATAGGTAATAGGCAACCATGTGCTAACTCAATGTTTACTGAGTTTCAAAAGTTTTGCACCTTCTTGACAAAAAAACTTACACTAGATCTAGTATATACTTCATGCAGCATATTTAGAGAGCAATATGAGGGTCTAGCCGCTTAGTACTGTAAACAAATATACTTGTTCAAGGGGAGTAAACACGTGAACTTTATTCTAAACAAAATGGCAGGGTAAAGCTTATTTTATCGTTGTTGTACTGTTTTTGCAAGATGAGTAGTGAACATCTGTTTACTCCCCTTCTGATTGTCGCCAACTCTTTATAGTTTTTTTCTCATTTCAAAAAAGTGCGAAACATTTCGGACTCGGCATTCACGAGTGTATGCAGACGGTTCAGTCTATCAAGTACAATGCATTTTACCACAAATCGGCATATAAATACACAATAATTATGATATTACAGAGACACTTGTCAACAGGTGCGACGAACACCATTGATATTCTCAGATTGAAAATCTCAGATGTATGAATTTGATGTATCACTGTTTATCAGAAAGTCTTATATACTAGTAAAAGCAGTTTAATTCATTTTCTGAAAGAAAAGTACTAAGAAAGTTGTGACCGAATCGACATTATGTACATGTATAACATTATATCGGTGCATAAACACGTACGGGAGGCCCCTAGTTATTTTTGAACTGAGTTGAACACTACTTTTTTATAATTATGTGATGTAAGTTATCAGAATGAAAATTTATTCTTAGACCAATGTCTAGAAACCTAATGGGGTTGAAACTAAATATTATTAAATAGTTGACTAATCAAAAAGTAAATAATGAGTTTGGAATTAACAGATGTAGATTGATACGTGTTTTATTCCTAGGCACATGGTTTCAAATTATGGTTTCAAGTTGTCTGAGTGTACCCTATATAGAATGAAGTTTGTGCAGCGGCCATGTTGAGTCGCAACGGATATGACGTTACAGGAACTGGTGTCCGTTTTTGCTGTGATAACTATAGAAAAACTGGGTACCAGTTTCCGTAACGTCATATCCGTTGTGGCTGAACATGGCCGCTGCACAACCTTCTCTATATAAAGTGTATATAGTGTACATTCAGACAATTAGAACCTCGCATAATTTGAAACCATTTGCCTATGGTTTGATTGGTAGGTACTCGTGGTATTCAGCCAGATTGGATGATGCACCGGATGATGGATGGATAAATGCCGATGCCGCATTGTTTTGGCCGCATTCACCATATTTGACTTCTCTTGGACATTTCTACAACGACTTCCAGGGCAACGGACATGCTGCACACGTGATAGGATGAACTATTTGTAAAGAACTCGTATAAATAAAGCAGTTATTACAATGATACAATTGTCCTTGTTTCTTTGCCTGCTGTGATGTTGATTAAAAACTCCGTATATAAAGTATCAGAGGATACTGTACATTGAACTCAGACGGTCGTTTGTTATGGTAGGAACAACGCACTGGACGGGCTTCTTCAACTGTATATTAAATACATTCAATATATAATTAATGTCAGGTTATGCGCCATTGAACTTAGATTATTTGAGAAATATTAAAAATATTCAGGGAGCATAATTATACAATCGCTGCTTTGCCCATCTATACGATGTGACGTTTTGTGCACAATAAACGCTAAATCCCCAGTGAGAGTTGTCACTCTCCGTACACAGGCGGGAGACATACGGTAAATTGTATGTATTTGTTTTCGACGCGTTATAGTTTTCCATGTGTATGTCATCCTGCAACAATCACAGGTTCGCTGGACAGGGCATATCGCTCGCATGACTGACGAAAGAATACCCAAGCAGGTGAATTACAGAATGGCTCGAGAACCACGGGAGGTCAGCGGAAAAGACACGTTTAATGCCCCACTGAAGACATTCGGCATCCAAACCAACACATGAGAAGTACTAGCTAAAGATCGCACTACCTGGTGCACAAATATCGCTAAAGGAGCTAGACTCTCGGAAGCAGGACGCATTGGGATGGACATGAGGAAGCGTGTGTTACGCAAGTTGATGGCAGCAAGCACTTCAACAACAGACTGCACCGAACACATGTGTCCAACATGCGGGAGGTACTTCTGTGCCCGGATAGGTCTAACAAGTCATCTTCGGACACACAGAACCCAATCAACTAGCTAGATGAAGTCATGGTCATCTTTGACTACTCGATGGACGGACATCATAGTTTTCTAAAAATATGATAAAGAATATACCAATATAAAGTTTTCACGCTGCCTTTTCGTTGGCTCACTGTTTTGATGTCGGTCGCGTACGCTTACTAGGAGGTCCTTGGCTTTCGACATTCTCAGGTACCCTTTCATACACCCCGATCTCCCGAAGCATCTCAATCTGACCTGAATCTTATCTCAAATATTGTCATTTAACTTCGAGTTAGTTTATATGGTGGGCTGGACTCAAAAAGCATCACAAAACAGAAACGTTATTCTGAGTTTATTACAGTAAAACTTCAGAAGCTTGAACTTCAGTTTGATCTTAAATCCAGACTCTGATTTGAGTAAAATCTCAATTTGAGCTGTGATTTCTTCTTGAGATGCTTCGGGAGATCGGGGCCTGGGAAAAGTGGAGCATTGTGGGTTATTCTTGTTCATAGACATTTGTGTACGTGGAGATCGAACACGGGGCCCCTGAATCCCAAAGCGCGTTCTACCTCTAGCTCACCACCCCTTAAATACTTGACGTCGACAGTTCTCATAACTTCTAGTAACTGGTGTAATTCAAAGAAACTTGAACCAATCAGCCCACAGTGGAAGAGCGTCCAATCCAATTGCGGATGGTCGCAGGTTAAATCCTAGACCTCGCTATGCAAGAGACAAAAAACATTGCACAATTAATGCTTGACGCTCAGTACAAAAATGGAGATGTGGCGTCTTTCTATCATGTCCCCGTTGCTATGGGTATCATCAGGAATAAGGAGTTTTTATATGAAGAAACTTCCCTTTGAGTTGGACTAAACGTATTGCTGGCTCAAAAAGTGTTATAAATAGTTACCGCCTTTCATTGCAAGGCACTAAACCAGAAAACAGTTTTATAAATAGCCGTGTGTAGCAACGTTAGCTAAATGTCCCACTTGACGTTAAATGTCGCAAGGCTGACGCTAAATGTCGTAACCGACGCTAAATGTCGCAATTCCTCCTGACGCTAAATGTCGCATCTGTGACTTTAAATGTCGCAACAAATTGGACTGACGCTAAAATTAATGTCGCAACATCAAAGCTACATGTCGCAATCCTTTATAAACACTATTTTATAGAATGAATGTTACAGTTTTTGTCCAGACTTATTAAAGAACAGTTATAAGGGGTTTACCGGGATGAACCGATTCTTACTCGGTATATCCGGTTCAGTGAACCGGCGTACGACGGTAACAACATTATTAATTTAATTTTGATAGCCAAGACGAACCGTGATGAACCGTGATAATCTTATCTAACTGGCAAAAGTTGTCCGATTGTTTGAAACTGTTTAAAGTCTCATCTAGTCTCCAGGAGCCACCGTGAGGAATGTACAAGATTTCAACAGAATCGGAATATGGAGTCTAACCTGGGTTACAGCCGGTGCTACACCTTAAGCCCCGTTCCCCCCATACCGGTTCAGTTCACGGTCCCGGTGAAGGAAAGCCGATATACCATGATGATCCGGGACATTTTTGTAACAAAATATCAATTGCATTCTCACATTCCCAACGTTTCTCCGGTGTACCCCCGGTCTGAAAGAATATTTTATCAGTTTGACGCCGGAATAGCTAGGGTTATTCCTGATTAAGTACGATGTCGTTACCTTGTCATTACGGTGCAGACTGGTAGGGCCCCGGTAAAGCACGGTTTGGTCCCGGTTTTGGCCGGTGGTATTAAGTGGTAGCCGGTATCGCCACGGCTGTGCCCCGGTTCAGTCGGCTCTCGCCACAGTTTATATTATACCCGCTGTGCTACGGTTTACCATGGTATACACAGGATGGAGATACGGGCCTTCCCCGGAAGGCCCCAGTATTGTCCCGGTGATTCCCGAAGTAAGCCGGTCCTCGATATCTCTCCCGGTGATCCCAAGTGTGTCCCGGTTGTATTAAACATTTCAAAACAACCGGGGCTGTCAGCCGGTGCATCACGGTTTATCCCAGATCGCCCCGGATGATCCCGGATGTTCACGGTTGTCTCCCCGGTTAGACAAGGTTCCCCCAGATTAAAAACCGGGACTCACCGATGATACCAAACCGGGACAGTGAGAACGGGGCTTTAGTTCTACCACGATGTTGCATCTCGGTATCAGTACCGATTATCCCAGTATAGTCACGGTGTGTCCCGGTTCTGAGCTGACAGAGTCCTAGTATCACTGTGCCGGTTTGGCATCCCCGGTTTGTCCCGGTGTATGAACCGGTAGGTATCATGTCTAACCGGGCTAACAACCATTGAGACACTGTGACCTTCTTAGACCGTGAACCGCGTTGATCGGACCGTATGACGTCGTACAGTATGGGTTCGAATTCCACTATGGGTGCAAACCAATTCCTGTATTATTTTTAGATGTTTATTACAACTTGGGGTGATCAAAAAAGATGTAAAGAACCGACTAAATCGAGGGATTTTAGCGGCACTACCGGTATATCCGTGCAGGTCTTTGTCTCTATCCTCCCTCTACCTTGATGAACCGTGGCATACCGGCATTATTTGGACTGCGCTGAACCGTGGCTCTGCACCGATTGAGTCCCGATAAAGTACGTTTCATACAGATCGAAGCAGGGTAGGACCTAGCGTATACCAGGAAGATTGGTTATGTACGATAAAGCCCGGTAAAACCCCGTTTCGTTACGGATGATACATAAGTATACAGGTTTCATCAAGACCAAGGTCTGTAAAGTTGCAGTTACGTACTAGCGTGGTATGTCCTGGTATTGGTCGAACAATGCCAAATGCACTAAATAATTATGTAAGTTACATGTGAAAGTATATTCTAATCAGTGCATTTTTGTTTCTGAAAAGTAGTATTCAAACCCACACGATGAGCTGCCTTATTTATCATTACAAAAACTGACTGCAACGTGCACCTAGTCTAATCACGCCCAATGGGCTACACCAGAGGAACGTCGCTACTGAGAGAACGTAACTACTTCTGTTCGGAAAACGGAACGGATCATTTCGATTTGGTGGCTTTCTTTTACCAGGACCTGCATCGTGACGGTTTAACCCAGTCCAGTCCGTAACAATTTATTGCTGACTGGTTTGTGTGGAGGTGCGTGTGGGTGCCAGTTGGTAACGTGCTACGTAGGTGACAGACGGACAGGATGTCGTTCTATAGAAACCGCATCCGTGTCATGATGAATTTGATATTAACAATTATAACAACACTTGATATCAATAACATAGAACTTCTACAATAGGAGTAGAATAAGGTTTATTCTAATTAAGGCTCATTGCTGACATGACAATCACACTTTAATGACACAAACATATTCATTTTAAGATTACAAGTATTATTATATTAAACCACATTTAGACATTGCATATTTTGTGTATTCAATGATCATCGCTATTGACATTACCAACAATTCCGACTCCCTGGTGAACGAATTCAGTACACTTGCAAAAAAGTGAGATTTTCAAATATATTTTGTGTATTTAATGGTCATTCCTATTGACATTGGCAACAATTCCGGCTGTCTGGTGAACAAATAAAGAATAATTCAATTGTTATAAACACTTGTTCTTAAAATTGGTTGAAAATTACGATATTTGTTGAGATTAGCTGGTACTCGTTTCTTGCTCGGATGAATTGGTTGTGGAGAAATTACATGGTTAAAATCGTATTCACTTCAGAATTGTTACGTCCCTCTTTGTTAGCAAGCTCTTAGATTAAGTGCGTGTATTATTACCTGTCGAGTAATAATTAAGCGTTGTATGTATTATTTCCTTTGCCTTCCACGGAACAACGTTAAATCGCGTTTCCCATGGTAACTTCACGACGTCAGAGTAACGTCATGGGAATACAAACGGATATATAAGACGCGACGTTGAATTGGGATTAAATCAAAGTTACTTGGATCTTGATATTTTTATATAGTGTGGTTCTACCTTAAGACTCGATACCAAACCACTGTATGGATACTACCCAGTTAGATTATCCTGATACCGGGAGAACCTACAATTAACTAAAGACTAACTTCCCATTAATATATCAGGCGAGGTAACTCTGCATAACAAAGGGAGTGGAACTCTGTGTGACCTATTTTAGTCAGTAAGAGTGACATGTGAAGTACTATTTAGTACAAGAGTTATTACCCTGAAAATCAGGGGGGGGACTGCACATGACAAGAGTTACTTCCCTTTAATTCAGGGGAGGCAACTCTGTCCGACCTATTTCAAGTCGGTAAGGGTGACTTCTCCTAAAATCAGGGGAGAGAACTCTGCACAAGGGAAGAGTTACTTCCCTTTAATTCAGGGGAGGCAACTCTGTCCGACCTATTTCAAGACGGTAAGGGTGACTTTTCCTAAAATCAGGGGAGAGAACTCTGCACAGAGCAAGAGTTACTTCCCTGGAATTTAGGTGAGGCAACTCTGTCCGACCTATTTTAAGTCGGTAAGAGTGACTTCCCCTGAAAATCAGAGGAGAGAACTCTGCACACGTCAAGAGTTACTTCCCTTTAATTCAGGGGAGGCAACTCTGTCAGACCTATTTTAAGTCGGTAAGAGTGACTTCCTCTGAAAATCAGGGGAGAGAACTCTGCACACATCAAGAGTTATTTCTCTTGAATTCAGGGGAGGCAACTCTGTCCGACCTATTTTAAGTCAGTAAGAGTGACTTCCCCTGAAAGTCAGGGGAGCGAACTCTGCACATGTCAAGAGTTACTTCCCTTTAATTCAAGGGAGGCAACTCTGTCCGACCGATTTTAAGTCGGTAAGAGTGACTTCCCCTGAAAATCAGGGGAGCGAACTCTGTACACGTCAAGAGTAACTTCCCTTTAATTAAGGGGAGGCAACTCTTCCCGACCTATTTCAAGTCGGTAAGAGTGACTTTCCCTGAAAATCAGGAGAGAGAACTCTGCACACGGCAAGAGTTACTTCCCTTGAATTCATGGAAGGCAATTCTGTCCGACCTATTTTAAGTCGGTAAGAGTGACTTTCCCTGAAAATCAAGAGATATAACTCTACAGTTAATGAATTACTTCCCTTGATACCACGGGAGTCAACTCTTTTATTGAGTCGGTTATAGTGACTTCCCCTGAATAACAGGGGTTTGAATTCCCAAAAGGAAGAGTAGCTTCCCTTTGATTCTTGCACGTTATGGTAGGCTATTTTTATACCACTGCTTAGTAACTAGAGACATACTTTATTTCATGCATATTACGATATCTGACGAAACATGAACGTGTTTTTTGTTGTTGAATAAATCTAACCAAGCATGTTATGCAACTATGAGTTCCTGGAAAGCTGGAGTAAGTATTATTTATCCTCTTTTTAATTTTTCTTGTATAATGGCCAAAACATTAAGATAGATATTAGTGAATTTATTTTTTTTGGGTGCAGAATTTTACAATTTCTTAATCGAGTTTCGTGCCTCCGGGCAACGACGCAAACTATATACCTAGTACTACACCTATACATAAATAACACCTTTCATTCATGATTAGTAAATGATGGTATTTACGAGTTCCACTTAAAAAGTATTAATCAGTGGCCAATAACATGTTTAATATCCACTTAATGTTTGTAAAAGTGAACATTTTCAGAAAGATACAACCTTTGCCAAGCTAACCAATAAAACAATATTGCAATCGGGAAACTATCCATTCATCGATATGACATTTAACCAGTAGGGGTATGGAACACTGGAATGTCGAAAAAATGAGATATATTAGCAGTCGAAAGGGTAGATATTAATGTTCATAATTTCTACAATTTTGTTCCGATTGCTTTGAAATTTGCACATTAGATGCATCGTATACTTGTTTAATTATTGGTAAATCAAAATTATTGTTTGGATAGTCTACATGGCTTAAGTTGTACAAGGAATCTGCCATGTTCCAAATACTCATGGAAACAGCATTTTATTGGACTATGCCCTAAGCGCTGTTACTGTATTGTACTATTGGAAAGTTAAACATGTTGCTATTTTAAACATTTATATATGTTACTATATCTTACATAATAAATAAACTCTGAATTATTCATAATTTGTTCTTTACAACAGCTCAAAGAACATGATCACGTGACCAAAAAATACGTATTTTTTATTTATGACGTCATATTCCTATAACAATATTACAGAAAACAAAAATAAAAACACATGGTGGTAATTCCATATAAAAGAATACATGAAATGGACAACAGGGTTGAAAAAAAAAATTTGTCATAACTTGGGGGTATTACATTACCCCACCCACTTTTTCAAAGATGGGGTCGAACATAAAATTTGGTTGTAAAAAATAAAATTGAGGTTAAAAGGCTTAAAATCGCCCGACGAATAATTCTACATATCATAATCTAGAAATTTTGACTTATTCAGAATAAATTAGTGTTAATTTAACTAGTAGATATCTAGTATTAATTAGGATGTATATGTGGTAGGTTGGGTCTCGGATATGACTTGTTTATATTGCTATAAATTGGTAATAATTTAACATTTTTAAAATTATGGATCGCCATTTAAAAGTTCAATGATACATATTGCAAATAATGTCAATTTAATTTTTATCAGCCTGAATTAAATTTTAAAACGACTCTCAGTAACCGTAGGAGTCAATATAAAACAATTTTCTTACGCGTTTATGAGAGATTTTTTGTCAAGTGCTTTAAACCATGTCCTGTTTGAATATCAATAAAATGGAAATGCATTAATATAAAATGATGAAAATACCACGAATGTCTAGCTGAAAGATTGATCTTTAAGAAAATGTACACTTTTAATATAGTCAGGGGCAATGATATTGATTTATCGCCCACTGATTAATACTTTTTAAATGGCCCTCGTATAATGTATCTTATAATGCATATTCACTGCAAATTGAAGAATAACCTATGTTTCCTCATAGTGATTCTAGTAGCCCTCTACACAATGCATCAACACTTCATGTAAATTATTAAGTATCTTGATAATATTATTTAGCTGATACACTTCAGGAAATTTTACGACTTTAAGAAAATTCTAAAATTTCTACTAAGACGTGTAATAAAATAATACCGGCCCTATATTCTACTAAGACTAGACTCGATAGTTGATAAGGCATGCATTAGGAGCGGAAAGTCGGATCCCGGAATGAGTCGGATCTGTGAAATGATCGTTGTTGGAGAAATACTCAATACACATAACAGAAGAGTCGCAGACGACTTCACGTATAATCATATTAACTATCATTTTGGTGTATTAAAAGTTCAAAATGGTTAAGTTATAACATGATTCATGTGTTAAGAGACAGCCTCTTAATCTGTATGGTACGCATAATTCAAAAGTGAAAGTAGCATAAAACTTGAAGGTCAGCGGCAATGACGATACTTCCGTTTGGTTATGCCCGTGAAACGCTTTTACGAAAGGGGGCGTTATGTTTTGCCTATGCAAATGACGTCATTTGACGTTCTGTTTTTTATGATTGCGCCATGTACGTATTTACGGCGATGTATAATAGTGTTTATAAGCGTATGAATGTCTGAAACTAGCTCGTTTTCTTATTTTATCCGATATGTAATAAATAATTTATTTTTGAATTCATAAATTTATTCAACTCGTTCCAGAAATTTAATAGTAAACCAGCACTCATTCAATATTCTCTTTATATTATCGCCATTGCTGGTTGATAGAATGCTATGTGAATGATAGAACATCTGGGTAGAGTATTTACCAAGAGATAGACAGGTCCTAGGTATCGACACACATCATTTGATCAGAATGTAAAGTGTGGTAAATAGTTATGTATGTACAAACCAGTTAATCCAGGATCACTGTACCGGGAAACTTGGCCTTACATCATGACAAACCCTTTTAAAATAGCTGTTCTTGGACATGTCTAGACTAATACTAGACGATAATACAATGTACTACAAAAGAGTGCTTAAAAAGGATTGCGACATTTAGTGTTGATGTTGCGACAAATAACGTCAGTCCAAATTGTTGCGACATTTAACGTCACAGAAGCGACATTTAGTGTCAGGGGGGTGTGCGACATTTAGCGTCAGCCTTGCGACATTTTAGCGTCGATACGACATTTAACGTTGCTACAGCCGTGGCCTATAACCTTTATTTAAGGGTTAAAGGCCGTCGTGGCTATTTATAGCATTCGCGGTTTGTCTAGTCGAGTGCTATAGTTCAATTTTGAACCTTTCTGAATAGTCCATTGTGCCGGGTAGACCATGGTTTATTACGTTCGGCGTCATTATTTAATTGTATGATTATTACAGATAGTTGATTGTTATCGAATTACAGTTAAGTGCAGTCAGCAACGTTCAGAATTGTTAACCCAGCATACGCTGGTTCGAATCCCCAATTCGCTATTTTTTTAAAATCCTTATTTTACGCTTTTAAAGATACTATTACACAAAGTGCTTTATTTTATGTTTTAGTTGATCCATGAAAATGCGTCGATTCAAGGTATTTTTCATTTTACTTTTTTCGATCGTTTGTGTATTCCGAGCTTATTTAAAACCTATATTACGTTGATTAGCCGCCAGAACGTTCTACAATATACATGTTACAAATATGGTTTGTCACATATAACACGGATTTTGCATGTTATGTGCATTTAAAAAATAATAATAAGAAATGTATAAAACATGTTATTGGGATTCGAACCCTGGTCTGACGAAAGTTACTTTTACAATGTTTCAAGCGCTTTACCGTCACGACCTTTCCGACGCATGAAGTCATTGGCCTTAATTGTAATACTTACCTTGCAGGCTAATCCTACACCAACCTTTATCGAAGAATGGCTGAAATCTTAAAAGTGCAGTCACGGCTCAATGCTCGAAATCGAACTATAGTGCTTCTACATTAAATTCCCGTCCTTACAAGTCTTCGAGTAATATTCAAGGACACTTGACGTGAAAAGGACCATGTGAAGTCAAGATGTACAATACGTATGAATGTTTAGGCTCAATGATACGGACGGACGTTCCAACATTTGGGGTTTACGGGGCTTTTCCTTTGATCTTTATGTGGTTTTTTTCCACAGTCGGTTTATGTGGATGTCCTTCTTTATTTAACTAAAATTATGGCGGAATGAACCTCATAAACCATTGGATGTTGGCCCGGACGGACGGACTTCTTCAGATGCGATCAACAATTTGACTTGATACTTTCGGTTATAAATTTAACACGTACGCCATGTCAGACAGAGTTGTCTGCCTTTGAATTAAGCCACCGGTTACGCATTCCGATTACATACACGAATTCCAAATTCAAGAGGTTGATAAGTGAGGTTTTAACAGACGAAGAAGCCTACAGATTATTGTTTCAACATTATGACACCACTAGCTATCGACGATACCGATTTAGAGATATTACTCACTTAGTACCTATATTTGAAGTTTTAATGTCCTAGACTAAGTTTTATCAATTGGTTCTGAACCTATGACCTTACCGTTACAAAGTGCTACTGCTACTATGTGTGCAGATAACGAATTGTTCAGTCATATAAAGTATGTCGACTGCAGAAAAACTTGGTCACAAAAATGGATTGCCATGTGATATACCGGTACTGGTTTGTTATTCTATGTCTCGGTGTGGTGACTGTTGTGCAGGCATCGACCAAGAAAGGAATATGTGGGCGGGGCAAATCTTATTTCTGCGATGATTTTAAAATTCTCAACGTAACGTGGATGTAAGTACATCTGTCTTCAACACATATATTTGAACTTCGTATATGGGCCCTCATCCGGTGCGCGGTATTCAAACCCAGGACCCCAACCATCGACGACGGCGCCTAGCACTGAAATGACCGCGACCATACCGATTGTGCCACCAAACAATTCTAAAAAAGGTTGCTAAATTGACGCTAATATGGTACTTGGAGTATCAGACAGGAACTATTGTTTTATCAGTGTTATATAGATAAGCCCCGTATCGTTTCAGAGCGAGTAGATGTTTGGAACTCTAAGTGACAGTTCTCTGTTTGTCGTCAAATATGACTAATTGAGAGAGTACGCTGAATTGCTGTGTTTATCGTGTTATAAATAAGTTGTGTAATTATTTCCTCGTGCGATCCCGTGTTTTACCTGGGTATATACATACATACATACATACATACATAAGTTTATTGCATAACTATTTACAGTTTATCGCCATTTACAAAGTTCTTGCTTACAAGATGGCGATAACAAGGATAAAAGCATGTATACAATTCATAAATATAAATTATTTCGAAAAAAACAAAACAAATAACCTTTTTGTATTGTATTGTATTGTATATACATCATTATTATATACCACGCATGTTAATTAAATGTATATGACACTCTATATTAACGTAAATATGCTGCCGCTTACACATATCGATCGGCCGATAAACAATGTTACCGCGTTAAGCGTAAAACGCACTAGTCAAATTCTACCTTTCGTATCTGTTATCCGATTTTAAATATTTAAAGCTTGTAATGAAGCAGAGATATATGTCTGTCTTTTAATACAACATTCATCACGATACCCTAATTATTAAATCCACGGCGACGAGTAAGAATCCGTTCCGCGTAAAAGTAAGTTTAAAATACCTCTTTTTTTACCAAATAAAAATACAACCAACGGTCGAAAATCATCAAATATGAATTTAATTTTCGATCGATTTTGTTCATTAAAACTTGTTTTAAAAGCTAATACTTTAAGGTTTTATAAAATGTAAAACTTATTTATAAAGCATTTGTGAGTTGTCGACCGCCAACGATTTGATTAAACTTCGTGCATTTATGTACAAAATGTACTAATTATTGCAAATAAATTTTCAAAATGGCGGAATCACGTCGAAACGCGTGTGAAACGGGCACCTGCACACCTTCCATGCGCTAATTGAAAACATATTTTTGATTGAAACTTGTTTAAAGTGTGAGATTAAATACGTTTTAAGGTACTGGTTGTACTTTTTTCTGGTTTCTATTGGTTCTGTCTTTACAGAATGGAGTCAAAAATAGTGATTTTTGTCACGATGCGGGACTATTTTTTTTGGTAGCTGTATTGAACTTGCGGACTTATTGCCGAATGGTAATTATAAAATGGCGATTATTTACAATATAACCTGCTATTAAATGCATTTTGAGAGGTATTGGTTGCATTAAATTACGAACCATGATGCTAGCCTTTAAAAAATTGCCACAAAAGATGATCAATGGTCGGCGTAGTTTACATCAAACATTATTATGAATACGTCCGTTCTGTTTTATTTCGTTGGCGGTCGACAACTCGCAAATGCTTTAAAAATAAGTTTTTACATTTTATAAAACCTAACAGTATAAGCTTTTAAAACAAGCTTTAATGAACAAAATCGATCGAAAATTAGATTAATGTTTGATGATTTTCGACCGTTGATTGAATTTTTATTTGGTAAAAAACGGGATATTTTAAACTTACTTTTACGCGGAACGGATTCTTACTCGTCGCCGTGGATTTAATAACTAGGGTATCGTGATGAATGTTGTATTAATAGACAGGCATATATCTCTGCTTCATTACAAACTTTAAATATTTAAAATCGGATAATAGATACGAAAATTATGAGGTCTTACATAAAGCAGGGTAGAATTTGACTAGTGCGTTTTACGCTTAACGCGGTAACATTGTTAATCGGCCTATCGATATGCGTAAGCGGCAGCATATTTACACCTTTTACATACGTTAATATAGAGTGTCATACACATTTAATTAACCTGCGTGTATATACATATGAGTAACTTTGCATAATATATTTATGTAAAATAAAGCACTAGATAGGTTTTGAAAGAAATCAATTTCGTTAACCTCTTAGCATGTTGGCTAAGTAAATACATTTTGCAAGTTTGTTAATTAAACTACATTGTGTGGCATTAAATAATACCTTAAATTTATGTAAACTTGGCCAGTGACAATAATACCTTGGTAGACAGTCGTTTCTAAGATTTCTATACTACGGACATACTAGTATAAAATGATATTCGTTTTCTACGCACTGGATAGTGCATTTTGTACATAAACGTTGATTTCTTTCAATATTTCTGTGCCGACCTTCCTCGATAAGTAAGTTATGGGAAGAACACCTTAAACGTGTTAAAGCAGTTTTATGTTTCGAATTATTTATACATGTCAACTATTTTTCGAATTGGAAATTTATTTTAAAAATATTATATGCTTCTAACTTCGAAAAATTTGAAATATCAGAAAACCATTGCTGAAGAAACTGATCATACAAACATTGTTTCAAAGTCATGACTTGAGCATCTGTAATGTAACTTTTCCATAAATAAGAACATCCTAGGTTGTCTAACAGAGTTTTTAGTTCCAGGGTCCATGGATTGACATAATTACCTAAATGGTTTCTTAAGTTAAATAATTTGTATACCAACGTGTTTTGGTTCTTCATAATTCTTCGCCAATATTTAATAATACGAAGTTTACGCACTACACTGAAAGGATATCTCGCTAACTCACCATATATTGCAGCATTAGTGGTTTGTTGTTTAACATTACGTCGCCTTAGTCTTAAAGTGTCCTATCTACCAATTTCACCTTTTCGAGAAAATGAGGTTTGAAGATTCACATTCAAATATCGTTTTAACGTTCCGTCCGAATTAAAATAAATTTTAGATCATAATCAATATGTACGAATACATTATTAGTTTGGTATTACTTTTTTGATTTGTAAAAGCAATTTCATGTAATTAGCAAAATTAATTTGGAGATAGAGCAAAATTTCCAGAAATTTTGATATTTTTTCACTCTTAAAGTGCGTTTATGGAGATAGCGCAATATAAGGCAACTTTAAGCTGAAAAACAGTATTTTAGAAATGTAAGTTAAACTAATAATTAAGCTTATACTATTTATATGATAATTATTTTTATATAGTATAATTATTCTTATATAGTATGATCGTTGTATAAATGGCTGGATATTTTGCAAATGATTTTGACATTGTATGATCTAGTATGATTATATGGTAACCTAAAGTTTTGAGATGACTATAAATGTGTGTTGGTGGACGGACTGACATTAAAATTTGATGTTCATCATCCTTATTTAGGAGTTCTATTCGAAATGAAACTCGTTTTGTGTTTTTCAATTCGTTTACACATGTTTAATTATTTTAACCATCTCGCGTTTATTGCCTTCATCACTATTATCAGAATTCGCCAAACTAGGAACACCCTTGTCTTACCTAACTGTTTATGTCAATTCATAAGCACGGCAATAGTGCTTGAGTCCATACTCTTTATTATATTCTATTATATAATGTACCTCCTGAAATTCCGCGACTTTTTAGTTTTAGTTAATACACAAGTCGTTAAGCCCAATGGGAAAGCAACAATACAGTCTTGCTAAAGACACGAATTTTCGGCTTATCAGATACAAACACTTTGTGTCAGTTCTGGCCACGTTAGTCAATTAGTACTGGTTAATTAAGCAAAAAATAAAAGTTGTAGCTGATGTTTTTATTCAATACCGATGAATTACATAATACGCAGTATTATTTCAGTAGGTAAGGAATGTAGAAATAAACATCTATCGCAACTCATTCGCGACGATTCCAGTGTATTTTGAACACCAAACATGATCGTATATACCTATACTTGATCTAGTACATTGACACACATTATGCCAATACTCAACGCCAATCTGTACAGATCAAACATTAATAACCTATCCGAAAAATAGCTATCCGAAAATATGTCTAAGTACCTTGAACTTTTTAAAGGAACATTTTGGCATTCGACAGAGGAACTAATGTTATGATACGTATTCCAATTAAATAGTTAAACAAATAACACTTACAGTGTGAAAATGCAATATATCTTTTACTCATTCTGGCATTGGTTCAAAGAAATTTCTTCTCCGGAAGTTAAAAATAAATCAGCCATTTTCCAAAATATGTCTGTAGTCACGTGGGCAACTGAAGCTCATTGATTGGTCCATACCATTTCTTACTCTTAAACTGTCCTATGTGGTGGATATACGACAAAGTACACGCTAATAGCAGTTGAAAAGCGGGAGATAGAGCAAAATACGACCCGCTAAATCGGTTAATATGACGTATATGCATGACACCAAGGGCTTAAAAGATAGAGCAAAGTAAGACTAATCGAATGTCGTATTTATCTCATTTTTGACAAAAATGGAGATAGGACACTTTAAGAGTGAGGCGACGATTAAGTAATCGTTTTAGGTATTTCAAATGTATACGTTCTATGTCTGGTGTTTATATAATTAGGCACTCCATTCCCTTCTTGTCACCTCTAGTCCTGGATGCCAGAACAACGTGACTCTTGGATGTCATAAAAGCCAGCGGCGACTAACACGGCAAGACATGTCTACATAATTTTATAGTACGATTATTTTCCCATGTCTTTATTTATACCCCTATCATGTAACTATTGATACTCTTTTTATTATTTGATTTCAAGTTCTTGTGCGCTAAATGACCCACCCTAGCGGTTCATGTGCTTTCAAACACCATCAAATAAATAAATCATAAAAACACAAAATGTAGATCAATTAAAAAATAGCAACTAATATCTTACATTTCAAATTATTGTTCTTCCAGGTACGATTGGCATAGAGATGTATAAGAAATATATGGCAAACATATGGCACAAATCAACTGTCCAGAGAGCATCTACAAGCAATACCAACCAGAATATGTCCCCATGATATATACGTTATCCAATAATTCTGGACATCAACATAGCACACATCACAATACCAGCGTGTCGAGCACTTCCAAGTTTATTCTCGGCTTCAACGAACCTGACCACGCCGATCAAGCAAACATGTCTCCACAAGAAGCAGCAGATGCGTGGCCGGAAGTAGAACGTAACTCCCATGGTATTCCGCTTGTAAGCCCCGCACCTGCCGGACGCGATTTTCATTGGCTAGATAGTTTCTTTCATTTATGCAAAGGATGCAGAGTGGATTATGTCGCCGCACATTCGTACGGTTGTAGCGCCGCTGAAACGATGACGTACCTGCACGGTTTGTATCAACGATATGGCAAGAAAGTATGGCTGACTGAATTTGCGTGTCCGCAGACCAAAGATATCAATAAACAGCTGAGTCTGATGAAGGAGTTGCTACCACAGTTGGAAGCTGCAGATTATGTGTTTAGGTAAATAGTTTGTCTTTTAACCACTTGCTATTTCAAATCAATCATAAGTTGTCCCATATGCAATACAAACTTTCAATGTACATGTATGAAAAAGTATAAATAAAATAACAAACATATGCATTAACATAACAATCTGTAAGATTTTATGATGGTAAGATACTGTAAATAATGCCCCGGTGGGGGGGCGGCGGCGGTATTATAATTATAGGGGAATTAGACATTTTTGGAAATTGGTTGTCAAATTTCCCTCCTATGTGCAGATAGTCCTGTCGAATTCCTTGGGGGTAACCGGTCCATATAATACGGACCAAGTCTAATCCCGCTACATGTGACAAGAGGTTTATCAAATTCCCGTACATCGGGAAAGTCTTTATGTCTAATTCCCCGTGCATCCCCGCCGTCCCCTCTCCAGGGGAAACATTGATAAGTGCATAAAACGACAAGTCTGGACTAAAATTGACGAATGGGCTATTTGTAGGTACTCGTGGTATTCAGCCAGAACCAAGGACCATGACTGGGTACATGAGGAAGCCTCGCTATTTTGGCCGAATTCATCACATTTGACTCCGCTTGGACATTTCTACAATGACTTCCAGGGCAACGGGCATGTAACTCATGTGATTGGATGAAATATTCTTAAAAGAATAATATAAATAAAGCATTGACCGATGTGTCTTCTTGTCTTTAATGTTTATTGTTTGGTCGTTGTTCTTTTTAGGTGTAACGCCGTTTCTCAACAATGTTTTTAGTTATATATGATTGCTGATTACCTTACCAGTGTTCCTGGACTGTCTCCTAACAAGTACTAACTTACCCTTCCACAAGGAACCAGCAACTTCCCCACATGTGCATAGATACTTGGTGTCTGCCCCCCAGCTACGCACATGGGTATATTTTATCATCAACATTGTATACCCAGACCCAGACACTAATTACACAAACATTATTAAACGTATCTGGGACAAATAAGAAATATTCGTAAACGCCTCTCCAGCTTAAATTAACAGCAGTACATGTACAGTAGAGGAATTACGTAGATTTTATCAAACGATTCATTAATAGGCACATCGACATTATCATGTGACCTGACCAGGCTAAAATCAAGCACATAGTTTTATCAAAGTTTGGTAGCATAAAAGATAAGCAGTGGATCAACTAGCCTATACTTTTATTCACAGACTAACCGACAATGGGTGACCAGGCTAGAATCTGGCGTATAGCTTTGTGCATCAGTTTGTGCATCTGTTTGGTAACTTATGTTCAAGCTTCGACCAAGAAAGGAATCTGTGGATGGGGTGGTTTCTATCACTGTAATGATTTTAAAGTTCTCAACAACATGACATGGATGTGAGTATTGGTAATGTACCTTTTGTGTTTTTTTTAAATGTACATTTGTATTTGTATCCATTCTTGTTCACAAAAACGTAAAACATACAATGTTTCGCAACGTCGACATACTAGGTGTACGTGATCTGATCAATGAGAATGATTTTGCAATCGATATATTGTCAGAATGAATGTCGTGATATAACCCTGCATGTTTCATAGGATATCTATTATACTTTGGCACAATGACAGTCTTTAAGACATATCGGATGAGTTCGATTATTGTTCAAACATACGTACGTGTAAAAATTAAAGCCTTTACGGCAAATCAAAGGGAACCTTATGTAGAGATTATTATTTTCATCCTACAGGGATAGTATGCTCGGCTGGTTAAGTTGAGTGCTGCCTTCCCTGTCTGGCTTGATATGATACTTTTGCAATCTTCCATAATGCTCATATTGCAACATATTTCCAGGTATGACTGGCATGCGGATATATCCCAATTATATGGTAGACATATGAGGCACATCAATTGTTCAGAGAACCATTACATGCACTATCTACCTGAATATGTCCCTATGATTTATTCTTTATCCAATAATTCTGGACATCAACAAAACGTCGAACATCGTTCCAACGTCTCAACGAGTACCACCAAGTATATCCTCGGCTTCAACGAGCCTGACCAAACGGTGCAAGCAAACATGTCTCCACAGGAAGCAGCAGACGCATGGCCGGAAATAGAACGCAACTCCCATGGTATTCCGCTTGTAAGCCCCGCACCTGCACATCACGATTTTCATTGGCTGGATAGTTTCTTTCAACTATGCAAAGGGTGCAGAGTGGATTATGTCGCCGCACATTCATACAAATGTGACGCTCATCAGACGATGACATACCTACACAGATTGTATCAACGATATGGCAAGAAGATATGGCTGACGGAGTTTGCCTGTGCTAACTCTAGAGATAGAAACCAACAACTGAATCTGATGAAAGAATTATTACTATTATTATTAAGTTGGAAGCAGCTGATTATGTATTCAGGTAAAGATAAAAAGCATTTTCAAATTGAATTGACATTTGCAATTCATCATTTCTACTTAGAAGGCATGTGTTTTATTTTTCTCTTGCGTCGACATCAGAAATCTTGACTCAAAAGTCTGACTGAATAGTCTTTTCACTGGCACTCAACTATAAATAGCAATTTATAAATATAGATTATAGGCCACGGCTATTTATAGAAATGAATGTCTGGTTGAGCGCCAGTGGTAATTTCCTTCGGCGTTGGCTATTTAATAATCAATGAAATGTTTTAAATATACCGATACTTATACATGTATAATGAATTCCCATGGCTCAAAATATATAATCAATAAAATAATTTAAGAAATAATTTTTTTTCATCCGAACTCCTATTTTTCAGCATGTTACAAGAATCGTAATGTTAATTTGTTTTGGTCCTAGCATATTGTTCTGTAAAGCACGTTAAACGAATATCAACAAAACAAACATTAACAAGCGATGCTCATTTTCAGATATGCTTGGTTTCAAGCCAGAATTTTGCAACCAATGGACGGTGGATTTATGAATCCCGAAGCATCGTTGTTTTGGCCAAAGTCATCAGCTTTGACTCCGCTAGGACACTTTTACAATGAATTCCAGGGCAATGGGCAAGCACCTCAAGTCATTGGTTAAGTAATTTGTAAAGGACGAATATGTGTATTATAAAAGCTCCGCGAGTCGCATGTGTCGCCTGACGAAATGCACATTTGTCATGGAAAACTATCCAGTATTGGGCTACATATCAGACTCACAAGAGTTCTCTAGTCATCTGAACTAAAAACGACAAAGCGATGCTCTGGACAAAAAAATGTCCTGATAAAATCAATCTGAAGGGAATCATTCAAACACTACATAAGCTAGAGTTATGATTCTTGCGCACTGCACTTCATGTCACAGCAAAGAAACATGCATTCCTATTTTTGAGTCATTAATAGTTATGGTGACAAAGTTATGCCACGGACAAGAAATGCTTATAAAATCAATCAAAGGGAAAAAATTGAAAAATGGCACCAGGTAGAGTTACGGTTCTTGTGTACTGCACTTGGACTTTTGGTAAGAAACATGCATACCAAGTTTCCAGTCATTCAACCTCATGGTGACAAAGTTATCCTCCGGACAAGAAATGCTCAAATTAAATCAATCTAAGGCAAATAATTAAAAAAGGATGCAAGGCAGAGTTATGGTTCTTGCGCACTGCATTTCGGCTTCTTGCAAGAAACATACATACAAAATCTTGAGTCATTTGAACTTAAGGTGACAAAGTTATGCTCCGGACAAGAAATGCTCTAATAAAATCAATCAAAGGGAAATAATTCAAAAACTATGACAGGTAGAGTTATGGTTCTTAGGCACTGCACTCCGGCTTATTGCAAGAAACATGCCTATCAATTCTTGAGTCATTTGAACGTAAGGTGACAAAGTTATGCTCCGGACAAGAAGTGCTCTAATAAAATCAGTCAAAGGGAAATAATTCAAAAACTATGACAGGTAGAGTTATGATTCTTGCGCACTGCACTTCAGCTTATTGCAAGAAACATGCATACCAAATCTAGAGTCATATGAACTTAAGGTGACAAAGTTATGCTCCGGACAAGAAATGCTCTAATAAAATCAATCAAAGGGAAATAATTCAAAAACTATGACAGGTAGAGTTATGGTTCTTGTGCACTGCACTCCGGCTTATTGCAAGAAACATGCATACCAATTCTTGAGTCATTTGAACTTAAGGTGACAAAGTTATGCTCCGGACAAGAAATGCTCTAATAAAATCAATCAAAGGGAAATAATCCAAAAACTATGACAGGTAGAGTTATGGTTCTTGCGCACTGCACTCCGGCTTATTGCAAGAAACATGCATACCAATTCTTGAGTCATTTGAACTTAAGGTGACAAAGTTATGCTCCGGACAAGCAATTTGTGCCGCTGCCGCCGCCGCCGCCGCCCCCGCCGCCAAAGTAACACCTATATGTCGCCTTTTCAGGCGACACAAAAATTGTATAGACTTCATGACTTTAATTGTTTTATACCCGCAAACAGAGTATGATGTCTCGGTGTATGCTGGAATCCGTATTGTCGGGACATCCATGACCACTAGGGAATCCATGGCAACGGAAGAACACCGCATTTGATAGGATAACATGAACATGAGAAAAATGACAAACAAAATATTTGTCTCTGTGCATGTTGCTTATCATTTCGTTTTAATGGTTGACTCGACTTAACTTGGTTGTCCTAGCTCCATGTTACTTGTGTGTGTTGGTGTTGTATGTGTCTTTTGAATGTCATTATAAGTCACAAGTTGACACAAGTGCCCCAATGTATGTGGTTGATCTCTAAGGCTCCAGAGATGTGAATGTACATTTGAAGTGCCATATTCCCCTTGCCATAATATTCTTTGAGCGGTTTGGTCAAAATCTTAACACCTTCGTTACAATGACGTGAAGTCCAAAAGACTGAAATTGGTTGAGAAGTGAGACATTCACATCCTTGCAAACACAGTTTTCAGACAGGCATTTACTAAGTATGTACTAGTACTAAATTTGATAATTAAGATGACACTTATTTTTTGTATACACAATCAACCATTTTTGTAAAACTTTGATAACATCAAACCTCTCGAAAAACCGACAACAATAATAAGACTGACGAAGGTTAAGTTTTCTCAGAGACTGAGAGTCTACTGTGCATATTATATTATCAAAATGAGAAAAACAACAAGAAGAGAATGGTATGACATTCACGTTATTATTTCCCATATTTTTTTCCAAAAACATAATTGTATATTACATACATGTATAACTTACATTTAACAATAGTTAACAATATTATAAATGCACACAACAGCCAGAGACACAAATGAATGCCACTAAATCTCAATAATAAGACCATCTTTAGGGCCCTCGAACGCTGGTCTCATTATTGAATTGGTCTTCAGTTATCTGAAAATTGTGGTCTTGATTTTGACGTGGTCGTGTATTTGAGGCACTATTTAAGCAATGTTTTACTGTAGCAACAATGTGCATTGCAATTCAAACATTAAAGTAGGTGGTTAACCAGGACTTGGGCTAAATTTGACCCAAAGTCATGGATTGAACCTTCTTGGTAGAGGTCTACTAGGCAACTACTCACGCCAAATATCTAAGAACTACCTGTGTTATCATGTAGAAACCTATAAGATGAAGTGACCCACAGGGGGAGATCAGTATTGAACCCATGGTTATAATTCCAGCAATTTTGGTAGAGGACCACTAGAGTAGATATAATTCCAAAGCATTGGGAATTAAGAGGGCGAGATCTAATGAATGTTTCCTCTATATAACTCCATAGAACACATTGTGACCCCAGGGTGCTAGTTTTGCTTCCTGGTCCCGTGGCTATTACCATTATTGGTCAAATTCTCTTTAGGGTTCAGGAAGAGATTTAAGGGCCAGGATAAAAGCTCACCATGTGAGGAACTACGCAGGTCTGTCATTGTTTGGTTTCTTCATTGTTTGGTTTCTTCATTAAAGGGACAACTACTTTAGACTATCATGATATGACAACCAACTGCATACATGTATAATAGTCTTCATTTATACAAAACAAATATATAAACAAATCATGTTGAAAATTATCCCAGACAGGGGGACAAAACAACATTTTACTGTGTGAATTTATTTACGTGGATCTCATGAACATTCTGTGTTTACCTGTTGTCCAATCAGATTTGTTATCTTAACAAGTCAAAATGTTCTCACAGTACAATAACGATAACACACAAGTATTAATGAGGTCCAAGTAAATTATTTTGTACCATATAATAGTCAGTCTGATACTCAATACATGTATAGCACGGAGAACTTGACAAGACTCTCTACCTTCTATAAGCATAATTTAACAGCTGATATATTGTCTATATTCATAATCCCCGTTTTATGTTTTCATTAATTGGTAGTATCACGAAGACGCTCGATGTATATTACCAATACAAATCTAAGGGACCAATACTGCACGATTTGTTCGCTGAAATTTATATATTCAATGCAAGAACCTTCTAATAAACTAACTTATGCATATAGATGTCAGGATCATGTCAAATTCTCCATGCTACAGTATTATTTGTTGTACGAAAGTATATATATACACAAGTTATGCAACTGACTTAAAGTGTTCTAAGCTCTTGATAAAGAGCATATTATTATTACACAATGTAGGTCGAAATATCGAGCACCAGGCTGATTATTATACATGTACAAACATATCAAATGATGATAACAGTCAACAATTTACAGGGATTTAGACAAACTGCCAATTCCGTTCCCTTAGTCTAATCTCCAGTGTCAGGTACTGTTTTATCAAAGTACAAACGGAAATCTTATACTTACGCTCAAATTTAAATTCTTTGTAATGCTTTTACAATTACAAACAGGGACAGGTATGACTTTTAGAAGTTTGTTAAGTGAATTATTGCAACTATTTCAGTCCCTTTATTACAATTTGTAGTATTTAAACAATTACAAATAATTTAAATTTAGACGTAAGTTAAAAGATTTCCTTATGTGCTTTGATAAAACAGAACCCTGATGTGTAAATCAAAACATTTGGCACATATTGATCTACTAAAGGGAGATTAATGAAAAATGAAATTAGAGTTGGTGTGCCTCTACACTTGGCACTTGCATTCATATGAAATCTCAGTATCTATTGTGAATTTGAGACATGATAATGATATCTGATCAATATACATTATGAGATGACTAGTAACCATTTTCCTTCCATCTTATTTCTATGGATATACTGGTATGAATAAATATGCCAGCCATAAGAGAAGAAAGCTGTTAGACAACAGGTTTATGGTGTCAAAATATCACAAAATTCAGATTCAAAACATGATAGCTTTGACACACCAATCGCTGGCTTAGAATTAGAAGGTCGTAAGTACAAAATCAATATTTTGAGAATAAACTGTCTGAAAACTACTCTTAACTTATGGAAAACAAGCTTTTTAAACTTCAGTTTGGTAAACATGACCACTTCCGATTTTCATGAAAATATACAGAGTTCAAATGTCCATAAGTCTTACAAGGTCGTACTTATGACCTTCTAATTATAAGCCAGCTAATTCTAAGCCAGCGACATATTAACATATCTCTATGAAAGTTTAATATATAATTACATTTTGTACCAGGTAATTATATTGTGATTTATTTTCATTTAACAATGAGCAAAACAAAGGAATGAAGATTGTATACCTCAAATATATCAGTTATCATTAATTGTAAGCCACATTAAATTCAATATTTTTTGTTAACACAATAAATCATTAATGTTAGAACTTTTTATCTCAGAAAAAATGTATGCGTTTGAAATACAAAATGTATACAATTTCAGTGACTAGCAACATGTAACACCCTTATTATGCTGTTATTATTCTAGGTCAGTATGGCATAGACCAAAGTTTTTGGTCATCAATGTATTGTACTGAATATTACATGTAAATAAAATGTATATAGAAACTATCAATAATTTAAAATAGATTTTATAACACAAGCAGGAGTTTAACCAACAGGCTTACAGCCTTTTTTTACAGTTTACCGTATTATTGGAAAAAAATAAAACCACAATTGCAAAAACAAACTATTAATGTATGAATACAAAACTGCTTGGATAATTTGTTTCAATGATACAAATATCTGTGTTTGTACTAGGTGATAAATCTCGAGCATGCACAGATACAGAGGAGAAACTAGGGGTCTGAACCCCCCCTAAAGTTTTGGCAAAAATAAGGTAATCTTTTTTGTTTACCCAAGTTTGATAGGGCAAATAGTCTGATCAGGACACACCTCTAATTAATAGCTGATTAAACCCCTTCCTGGGAAATAATAATTGGTCAGAGCCCTGGAGTAAAAAAAATCTGGATCTGAGCATGTCAAGTGTCATTTTGATAAAATGTACCAAACATAAGAAGAGACATTGACCTTTCTGTCAGAATCCTGAGGTGTCGAATGGTGACCTGTTGAAAGTTTTAGGGGGTCAAAGTATCAATTCAAGGATCGATGAAACCTCTGATTAATCTGCTCATCAAATCTCATACGGACAAAGAGTCAATATAGGTGTTAATCAAAGCTTTCATTTGACTCTTGAAACTGCATTTTGACTTGTCAAGACATGAAAATTGAGTGTCAAGAGTCATTTTAACTATTCCCTTTTGAAGGCTAGTGAAAGCGCTACTAATGTGTACTTCCTTCATTCACAATTCACAGTAGAACACCATGTCCAAATATTGCCAGATTCCACCATAATGCTTGCATGTTTATACAGATATCATCTAGACCTTATAATCATCCAACATACAAAGAATACAAAGAGGCAGAAGAGTAGTAGGTACCACATCTGTCTGTATCCCGCCATACGTGTAATAGATTTCAATCTGTTCATACTTGCTTGTAGAAGATTCCCTGATGAATCAAAGTCATCATCCTGAAATAAACTTAAGGAAATAACAAAACTGCATTTAATAACACTTCTGGAAGCCTTGTCCATAATAAAAAGCTAAGTCAATCAGGGGCCATAATTCTGTTATAATGTTGGATAGACTTACATGGCCTTGACTATGTTAGGTGTTTATGATGGAAATTTGAAAGCAATGCCTTGAAGGATTTCGAAAAAACTTGATTTTCAAAAACTTCAAAGTTTTGGTTAACATTTTCAATGTGACAAGCGAACGAACAAACAAACGAACGAACGAACGAACGAACGAACGAACGAACAAACAAACAAACAAACAAACAAACAAACAAACAAACAAACAAACAAACAAACAAACAAACAAACAAACAAACAAACAAACAAACAAACAAACAGGACAATCATTGTATGCCTCCTGCATCAGTACAACAGTAATTGATAACAACCTAGGTGTCTGGAATAAATGCAACTTTGTATTCACAAAACTTGTTCTCTTCAACCTTAGTTTAAAATGAGAGATACAGCAGCATTGCTCCAGTCTGTAAACATACAGAACACCAACTTGTATACATCATTTGCATCCATTCAGCTGGCTGATTATTGGCATAAGTGGGGTCTTTTACGATGCCCTGGTAATGATTTATTGACTATTCTTGATTGCAATTATAAAGTAATGAAAGAATTGTGTTTGTTCTCTTGTGATAGGGGTAAATGGTAAACAGGTTAGATCGTAGATTAAGGGTTTGACATTATGTAAAATATGACTGAATGGGTCAAATGAATCCCCTGGTACTTGTAGACTGCATAAAACCAAAACACTCACCATTCTATGTAGCATCTTATTCTGATCTCGTACTTCATTTCCAATCTCAATTGTCAACTACAAATATACAAAACACAATTTATGAGATGAATAAAAGGTCTGAAGGAATTTGTCCAAGTAAATTATTTTTAAATAGCAAGAAGAGATTTTTCAGGGTTTGCTATTACACTTATCTGTTATCATAGCCACTTCGAGAAACTAGCTGTACCCCCTAGCGGCCATGTTTTCTATACTCATTATCATTTTACAGATACCTAGGCTACAAATATAGTTTCTTCCCACAGACCATCCCTGTGTGAAACAACTTACCAGCCCCTGTGGCTGAGGCTTATTCTTTGACATCTTTCAAGAAGGAGCTTGCTAAACTCTCATTCTAAGGGGACCACTTCGCTCAGATAAGAAGTACAGCCATGTGATAGGTGTTGAGCTATGTCAGCCGGGACTCAGTCCCTTTCACTGCCATTGAAACTGGACAGGTCAAGTGCCTTGATGGTCGAAAAATATCTGAGCATATCTTTTCTTACATTTCTATCCTTTCTATCATGCATATCTCCATCGTCTTAAATGAGTCTATTCTTCCATACTTTTTCTATCACTCTCTTTCCTTTTCTATCTAGTGCACCGTTAAATTATTGTCAAGTCTGACGCACTCCTTCCCCGTCCGATTTTTATTATCTTTTAATTGACAACTATTAAAAATTATTCATGCAGCGGCTGGGTTAATACTCATTATAAAATTAACAGAGTTGTAACAGTACTATTACTAACACTGCACATATATTTTAATTGCCTTAAATAAAACACGACTTACAGATTTCAGCGCACTTGTTTTCTTTGACAACAAATCTTCTTGATTTTGATTTTCACTCTCCAGCATTTCTTGTGTAGGCTGGTAGCCCATGTCATGGCCTGAAACATATATAACAGTCAGTCAATTTCATACTTTACTAAAATCTTGAGCCCTGCGGCTGTGCTTTGTCACACTCTGCGTGAAATATAATATTAATCCTATATTCATATTATGACATAAAAACATTAAATAATAATAACATGATCCAATAAAAATACATTGTGGCAACAGGATTATTGCAAAAACGATAGCATACAATCACGGAATGAACAGACTGAAGTCCAAATTCTCCAATAGGGAAGAAAACAGGATTATGACAAAAACGATAGCATACAATCACGGAATGAGTATTGCCATACATTCATGATTGTAAATGACAATGTAATATAGCCTACTTAAAGGGGCAACTCTCGCTGGTATACCAGCGAGTATTTGTGGGTTGAGCTATGTAAACTGATATGCCTAATACTACCTGTCAATTAAACTCTGTTGTTTAAAATAGCACAAGAATGGGTGAGACATCAACTGACCACTGGTTAGTAAAGTACTCCTGTTATATAGAAAGCATCGGCTGCTCAATATTAGCACCTGCCTCTGTTTACAAACAGAGAGTTTATCAGCAAGTAGCCACACCTCCCGGGAAATTCAATTTTTCTTTTAGACAGGTTTAAACTTTTTCCCAAAGTAACACTTAGAATTAATATATTACTAAGATTTTTGGATGAAATGTTTTGACATGGAATAATAATTAATTTACCATTGTGAGAATTTTCAAAGAATATTTTTCTGTAGTTTATTCAAAATTTCAAAAAAGGGCTCTCTGATAAAATACTGTAAAGTCACATATTTTCGTGGGTATTAAATTTCGTTGATTTTGATAAAAATGCATTTTCGTGGGGTCATAAATTCGTGGATTACAAAACATGAAAGGATAAACACATGTTCGATATTTGCGAGGTCGATTAATCGTGGGGATTAGATTTCGTGGTCGAGTGAAACAACGAAATCAACGAAAATTAAACTCCCTCGAAAAATAATGATTTTACAGTATGAAGCATGCATAAAAATTTACAAAAACCCGCCCCATTTTACGTTTATTTGCTTTTATTTATCCTCGCCACCGGATAATCCATATGGGCGAGGCCCCCAGAAGAGGTTAGTCACTTTAGTGTTTGGGGGATAGTGCATGATACAGAAGTAGACAGATAAGCTGTCTGCAAGTGGCTGCTTAAAATTCTGACGGTCCAGCCACTACGGGCATCCCTGTATAGATAGACTAGATACAGAAGATGCTCCAGTTCCAGAAGCATCCCTGGTTCTTTTACGTGCCGATGTAAAGCATCATACACGGGACCTCGCTTAACGTCTCGTCCGAAAGACTGTTAGTAAGTTTAGTTATGTTAGGTTGGAAACACTGAAAAGCATTTCTGTTTTTGACGGTCTGGAGTAGGGATTGAACTCACAACCTTCAGATCAGCAGTCAGTAGCCCTTACCACTAGACCACTTGTCCACCTGAAAACCCGCCCCAGCGCCATCTAGTGGTTTATATAGTCCAGTTACCCCTTTAATGTCTACTTTCAGTTTCAATGCTTGATGACAGTTCTGTGAATCATCTGAAACCTGAAAATATCTCCTATTTTTGGATACAACGTTCACTACGTGTTCTGTATCCGTCCACTATTTTAACAAGAATGACTTTAATATTTACACCATAAATAAATCAATGCTTACCCATATGGGATCGCCTCATTGTCGGTTAATTTTAAGAGTTTAGAGCGACAATATGTCAAATCGTTCTTGCAATCTGGCACTTCCTGTGTATTTTGATATGACGTCATCATTTTTGGTGTACATACGGATTGTGTTAAAACATCACGTAACACGTACCGATCAAAAGTACGGGTGATCAAACCAGACAGATCTCGTACAAAACTGGGACCATATCATTAAAAATATGTTGCCACAGTTGGGAGTGTATCTTTTGATTGATATTCAGTTTGACGATTTTAAATCAGTGCAGAATAAAAAGAGAGCTTGTCAGGGTTTAAAGGAGCGAAACAAGCGATGACAAGTGGTACCCGGCTCATGACGTAAATGTAGTGGGCTGCAGTTCGTCCGAATTTTTGATCGTGATACAGGATTTATCAATTTACTTTTAAAAATAATCATTAATTTTGAACCAGCATATCTTTGGCTCTCGTGTTGGTGTTACACATACATTTCTTGTCGATTTTGATACATATACAAAATGTATCATGACATGTTTTTTTTCGTTTGGGGATAATTATTGTATTTGAAATCACTTTTGTTGTCGATGTAGGAGTATATGTACTTCTCTTACCTTTATATTTGATATTAATGTTGTATATTATGTTTGTTTCTGTTTTGGTGTGTAATGGCCACAAAACATGACTGAATCACTATGTTACTTTGTTATACTTGTAGGCTAGAAAAAGAGTATATTAAGTCAGACAGGGAAGGCAGCACTCAACTTAACCAGCCGAGCACAGAAAACATTAAAAACACACAAAGCACAAATGCCAAATTGTGGCTTAGCAGATGAATAAATGTTGTTGTTGCATGTCAATTCTGGGAATTTAATAATTTGAGCAGACTCATGCCAGTCGCATGGAGGAAAGGTTGTGGACTTTACTCAGATTGCTATTTAAGGGAATCATAGTATTGTATTTTTCTGCATTTGTATCACGCACGTGCGTAATGGGCACCTCAACGTTGATTTGCATGTCTGTATCGTAACACAGCGCAGAAAAAATTAATGGTGCTAAGATTTTCCCCGTTTTACAAACTATTTTATACAACATTTCTTCATGTACTATGTTATATTATTTATGTTGTATAAAAAAGTCTTCATTATCGTAAAATAACTGGCAAAATTGAAATGAATTGTCGGGATGGAAAGTTCCATAATCAGATGTTTACATAGAAGAGTTAGAGAATTACTGAGCGTGAGACTGTGGGTTAAGGAATTTTGGTTTCTTGTTCGGGTGAGATGTTCTGAGTCGACTCACGGCACCTGATTGGACCCTAATTATGTTGTAAAAGAGTATGAGTGGTAGAAATGCATCATAATAAGTTATACATTCATAATATAAGTACTAAAAGTTATATACAATGTAAAGGAATTTTAGTGTTTCATCTCACGAGAAAGGCCATTAGGATCGAATTATTGAGATTATATAGAGTGGTTTTATAATAGTAAATTATATTGTAATTATTATCAGTGGGTTGATTGGTCTGATAATAATATTCATCGTAGGGTGTTCAACTCCAGTATGTTTATCATCTTTACGCTGCTGTTGACTGTACCTTTGGACTTGATCAACTTTACTCGATCTTGTTTTTTTTTTACATTTCCCGTTGCCTATGAAGCGAAGTGTTGAAGTTGCTTAGAAAATATTGTCAATGTGTTTGCACAATTTAAAACTTTGATGGTTATAAACATTTATAAGTGTACTCCAATGTCTTTGACAATATGATCGATTCGTTTCATTTCTTAAAAGGTCGACGTCAGCATAAATAAAATACCATTTCTTAAGTTGTATGGTATCCAGAACTACCATAACTATGCTAGCAATATATATGGGCTTCTTATAGGCTGCTTAAATGTGGCCAAGATAGAAAGTACAACCGGGGCCTTGAATTTATGGGTCCCATATGGACATATTCACATAATAATATGGGCACACCTACATATGCTTTTCCACAAACAGCCCAAATACATCCATGTAGGTGCCATCATTTAATTGGGACCAAAACGGGCATAAACCATGTGTGCTTTCTAAAGTACAAAATTAATGTACAGTCTATTACCACAGGGGCTTGTCTACATATATGTAGGTCCCATCTGGGTCCAATATATGGGCATGTCCATAGGCTTTCCCAGGAACAGCCCATATGCGACATGAGCTTGCCCACATATGTCCCAAAATGGTTCAAATATGGGCATGTCCACATGGGCTTGCCCAGAAACAGCCCATATGGGACCGATATATATATAAGCATATCACTGGCTTATAGGTCGTAAGTACAAAATCTATATTTTGAGGAAACAAGAAAAAATGTCTGCAAACTACTCTTTACCTATGGAAAAACAAGCTTTTTAAACTTCAGTTTGGTCAACACGAACACTTTCGATTTTCATGAAAATAGCCTCATAAGAAGCGCCTTGAGTTGCAGATTTAAAATATGCATGAGTCGAATAAGGTCGTAAGTATAGTACTTACGGCCTTCTAATTCTAAGACAGCGATATATGTGTTTGCTGGGAAATTTTTTAATACATGTAGGTATGTGTTGTGTTTTATTACTTCTATAGATTCTGAGTATTTCACACTTGTCCGCGTTAAACAAACTAAAGACTCTATTATCTTAAGGGGTCGACGTTACAAATCCTTTTTTTGTCAAAATGCGTCCGGAATTTGTACGGTACGGTTACAGACTTTAGCAAGTATCTAAGCGTGCAATCCGGGTTCTTAAAATCCTTCCGGTTGAAATGTGGTTGGTGCTCAACATTAGTAGATGATTTCTAACGATATAGACAAATTATCTGGGTAATCATTTTCAATTTGCCAGTCATTATAAACTATCACAGGTCATTCATTCACGTCCTTTCAATTTCTGAGAAGATCTACATCCGTTTTCCGGTGAAAACTTGGAACTTCCGCTTCCTCTAAAATGTAAACAAACAATTCAACAAAACAGGCGGGCATGGGTTTGAATTCACATGCCAGTTTACGTGCAGTTCGCATTCACAATGTGACAGTTGATGTAAGCTTAACTGTACTATTTCAGGTTTTGATACATGGATTGCTGGCCGAGTGATTTTCATACCAGATCTTGTCTAACTCTCAAGACTGGTCAGGGCCGTATCCAGCAGTCCAGAGCAAAGCCAAAGGGGATCGACACATATTGACATAAACCTACATTGATTAAAAACTGTTTTCAAAAAAAATTCCCTACTACTATATTTCATACCAAAGGATTGAAGAAAGTCTGAACAAATTACACACCGCATCTCGTTCAACAGTTCAAACGGTCATTTCTTCACCAAATGAGAACATATATACTTGCTGGTATTCTCGCGTTAAACCTATCCTCGCGGTAATTAAATTTTTTACGAAGATCTCAGAACAGCGCCACCTATTGTAAACATAAGTGACCTACATAGATAGATTCAGCATCACTTTGAATGACATTTTACTGATATGGATGTAAACAAAATGGCCATGGAACATTCTTTATGTAACAGCGATTTTGATTGGGCAAATCTAAAGCACCTTGCATAACGCTCAGAAATACCCGATTTTAGTAGAATTCTTAAATTAATAATGAAATCAAACTTACTCCAAATTGTAGTGCATTAAATGTTTAATAAATTGCAATTTGCATTTAATAGATATTTTGAGACCCTGAGTTGTTTTCAAGTTGTTGTGTGGGTAAAAGATTTTTGCCGCGAGAATACAATCAATTTTTTCCAATGTCAAGGTTATGATACATGTTTTAAAAATGGCCGAAAATAAAATTGTGTCGATCTGGCCAATATTTTGTCCATATAAATAAATCATTTAAGGACCAAATTGGGTGAAGAAAAGAAAAAACAACAAGGCAATTATTTTATTTGTCATTATAAATAATTTATATGACTTTATTTTCTTAGTAACGCGAGAATACATCCAAACAGGGTATATATGCTGCTGTCTCGTATATTCGTGCCTCTTAACAGTTTCATCCGCGCATGCGCACTCGTGCATATAAGTTCAAAAATTATCTTCACTAATCTCGGAAGAAAAATTGTTAACTTAACAAATAAAAACAAGAACAATGAAAAATGATTATGAAAATTGTTAAATACATAAAATTATTGCATTTGTATGTCTAGGTCGGTGCTCTGAATCCTGTTGACTGTTAACCATGAAATCCGTGCCTCCTTAAAAACTTGTCTGTACTGGGGCCCCATGGAGTAAATTTTTGTATTTGTGTTTAAATTAAATAAATTTGGAGTAGTACTCATCATAATCTGTTTTCATTTTGAGTGTAATAAACTGTGGCGCTAAATAAAATGCGTAATAAAAATGGTATGCAAAACAATTAACACCAGTTGAAGAATCGCAATTGGAATAAGCAATACCCGTATTGTTCCTGACAACAAGGTGACAACAATGATGAGTCGTCCAAACTGACTGCCCCAATTGATACAGGCCATTTGTGTGAATATTATTTGGGGTTATTTTAGTAAAAATACAACGTAGCGCATATATTAGAGCTGAAATAAACCAGGCACGAATTTCAGGAGAAGGCACAAAATTATGAGACAGAGGTATACCGTCGAGTCACCGGTTTTTGTTAGGGTAAGGATATAACGGGCGATAAATGATCAATTGCACATCATTTTGAGATTATAAAGTTATCAAAATGGACAAAAATTATTGAAAAAACAGATACAAGCAGTGTCAACAACAATTTTTCAACCATTATTGTGACTGTCGCCCATTTAATGACGTCACTGGAGTGTGCATAAAGAAACATGCATATACCTGAAATCGTGACCTTTGAACTTATTGTCGTAAAATCACACATGATCAAGTTTTCATATTGAACGTAGCATAATTCTAAACTTAAAAGATTGCATATGGCATTAAAAGTGTAATCTGTTTCAAATTTGCAATTTAAACGAATAATAAGGAAATTAAATAAGACCGCACTAGAAATTTGTATCACTATGCGCTTTCACAACAAAGATCCCGTAGTAAGCTAGGAAAATCAGGAAACTACGAATCATCCAGCAAACGAATGACGCTCAAAAATATCAGATCTACCTCCAATATCAGCAACAACAATGGGAATTACCAAGAAAGTCTATGATACAAAGAATTTCCAAGGAAAAAAAATCATGAAAATGAGCTGTCCTGGGTCTGCATGGCATAAGATTATGTCATAATTTTCCTCCCTTGATTTTATTTGCATATTGAGGAACCAGTCCATTTCGACCATGACCTTTGGTGGAAAAGTGTAAACAAACAGACTATGGCTAAAAAATTGATGTAAAATCAATCAAGCGGCATAATTTGAATGTAAATAGATTGGAACTATTTGGCATAACAAAATTTGACACTTTTTTCGATGGGTCGGTTATTCCTATTCCTTATGTTAATGAAATGCTTTTTGATTCATTTATGGATTAGAAGGTCAACTTTAACATACCTTAATTCGGTTCTCCCGCTTATGACGTCATAACTAAAATATCAATAAAGATATTGAAAGTAGTTCCACTATAATGTTTACTAGGGTATCACAATTTCGGGTTACTTGACAAGTAACTATGGTTTGGTGTTAATTGTTATCAAAAGCTGAATAATTTATCTACAAAACAAGCCCAATAGTGGGGTGACAATTGGTGATTTTTTGGGGTGAGGTGACAACTCAAGTAAAACAAGCAATGTTATATACCAAAATGTTCGCCTATGTCTGTACTATATGGAACTGCCGGCATAAATTGTCAACGCGTGGTGCGGACACGGAAATCCAAGATGGCCGCCATAATTTACACATACACTTAAAATTCTATGTTCTCATACAATCTTTTTATTTATGTATGTAGTCACAAATATTTGCTTGGATATTATTCATTTGATAACATACATCAAATGGACATACAAGACTGACCACTGTGAGGTCAAGGTCGTGGTCATTTCAAGGTCAAATTACGAAAAAAAGCTGAAAAAATGATGTTTCCTCACTTGTTTTCTTGTTTTAGCAGATGTTTTATATTCAAGTTGATATTAAAAGTGATAAAAGTGTTGGTAAGCACATATTCTCTTATTATTAGTTCAATTTTCAGTTCAAAATATTGAAACTTTGTCAAAACTGACATTATTATGCATGTACATGTTGGCCGAGATGGCATTCTTAGATTGCTGATTCCCTATTTAAAATTTTAGTATTCAACTATTGACAGTATTATTTCTAATGGTATGATTAAATGTTTGTCTAAACATTATTAACTTTGTATTGTACTCCAAATGGACTTGTAAAATGACCAATCAAGGTCAAGGTCAATGTCATTTCAAGGTCAAACTACCAAAAATACCTGAAAATTTGATCTTTCATTGCATTTTTTCTTATTATGAAATTTGGTGAACATTATATTTTGTTGTAGATCATTGATGTGATCAGAGTTTTTTGCAATGAAAAAAAAAATTTATACTGAACTCCTATATGTGGCATCCCAGACCATATGGGGTACATAACACTGTCAAGTACAACCATCCCGTGCCATAATGGGTACTCACTACTATGTGTTAAAGTCATACTAAGTCCTAAGGGTACTACCGGTATATACAAAGTACAGTCAAACCAAATCATCACCATCACATACCAGGCCAGAATTGGTTATAACCACCAACAAGTACATTCTGTAACCAATGGAGTACATGTCATGTTCTTACAACTGCCCATAACAACCATTCCTATCGAGTTCTCAATGCCACTAGCTATACCTGAGGCCCAATGGGGTACTTACAACCACAGAGTAGAGCCAACCAAGGCCATATTGGTTAATAACCACCATATCAGTCTCAATATGGTACTCACAATCACTGAGCACAGCTGTAAATGCCCTATGGGTTACTCATTAGTACAAATCACAGTAGTATAAGGCCCAAAGGGGTACTCATCCAAAATAATTACAACTTTCCATGCCCAATAGGGGTGCTCTTAACCAATGAATTACAGCCATACCAGGTCCTATGGGCTACATCCAAGTCACAACCAAAGGGTACAGACATCCAAGGCCCAATCAACACCACCAATAAGCATTGAGTACAGTCACACCTGACCCTATGTGGTACTTACCATACTAATTTCTAAGGGGTACTTGGACCAACGAGTACAGCCATACCAGGTGCAATACAGCCATCCTAGGCCCTACTGGGTATTTCACCACCACTAATTATTGCCATACAGCCATACTAGATCCCATGTGGTAATTACCACCACCAATTACAGCCACTATAGGCCCTATGCCCTACTCACAACCACTGTGTATAGCCATACTCGCATCTACTGAGAACAGCTGCTGCCATTCAATGCCCTTTTTGGTTTTTAACACTGCCTATAGAACAGCCATCCCAGGCCAATTTATGTTCTCACCTCCAAAAGTTCAACCATCCCAGGCCCATTTGGGAACCCATCACCACCAATTACAGTCATACCAGGTCTTATGGAGTACTTGCCACCACTCAATACAGCCGTCCTAGGCCCTATTGGAAACCCACAACCACAGACAACAGCCATCACAGGTTCCATTTGGTACCCACCACCTTGAGTACAGCCACCACAGGCCCTATTGAATACCCTATACCACAGAAAACAGCCAACCCATGCCCCATTTGGTACCCACAACCTCTGAGCACAGCCATCCCAGGCCCTATTGAATACCCTATATCACAGAAAACAGCCAACCCATGCCTCATTTAGTACCCACAACCTCTGAGCACAGCCATCCCAGGCCCTATTGGATACCCATCACAACAGAGAACAGCCGATCCCAGGCCCCATTTGGTACCCACTACCTCTGAGTACAGTCATCCCAGGCCTATTGGGTATCCACCACCTCTGAGTAGTCATCCAAGGCCCCATTGAGTACCTACCCTCATGAATTCCAGCTATCACAGGCCCTATTGAGTATGCACCATTACATATTTCAGCAATCCCAGTCCATATTGAGTACTCTCCCTCACAGATTTCAGCCATCCAATGCCCTATTGAGTACCCACCCTCACAGATTTCAGCCATCCCAAGCTCTATTGGGTACCCATCATCACAGATTTCGGCCATCCCAAGCCCTATGTGTACCCACCATCAGATATTTCAGCCATCCCAAGCCCATTGAGTACCCATCCTCACAGATTGCAGCCATCCCATGCCCTATTGTGTACCCACCATCACATATTTCACCCAACCTAAGCCCTATTTTGTACCCACCATCACAGATTAAGCCATCCCATGCCCTATTGAGTACCCACCCTTACAGATTTCAGCCATCCCAAGCTCTAATTGGCACCCACCATCACAGATCTCAGCAATCCAAAGCCCTATTGAGTACCCATCATCACATATTTAAGCCATCCCAAACCCATTGAAAATCCATCCTCACAGGTTTCACCCATCCCATGCCCTATTGGGTACCCGCCATCATATATTAAGCCATCTCAGGCCCTATTGAGTACCCGCCCTCACAGATTCCAGTCATCCCAAGCCCTATTGGGTACCCACCATCACAGATTTCAGCCATCCCAAGCCCTATTGTGTGCTCACCATCACAGATTGAGCCATCCCAGGCCCTATAGGCCTTTCTCAAATTATATGCAGGTTTAACATTCCATTCTCAGAACGAGGTTGAGAGTGTATGGAAGTAAACATTGACCACTGAGAGCAATGACCACTACAGGTGAAGTAGTATTTCCAAGCGAAATTGTGCGAGAAAATAAAGTTTCAGGTTATCATTGTTGTGTATACAACTGTAATTCAAATGGAAGATATGATGCAGGAATAAGTTTCCAGAAATTCCCAATTAATGAGGACATAAGAAAGCAATGGGTGGTGAAAATAAGAAGAGATGTGGGCAAACATTTCCAGGTATTTACAATATTATACTTTGTTATAAATATAATGCTGTTTCTAATATTTCTGTTCTTTAAAACAATTATTGTGTAATTTTAACCATCCAAAATATCAAATGTGTTACAAGTAATATTTTTCCTAGTACTAGTATCTCTAATTTTGAATACCCGTAACTCAAACTGAACACAATTCGTTACACTAATAATACGACCCAGGTCAGTACCATATATACTCAAAAATAATGCTTTTTAGATCTCAAAGACAACAGTAGTGTGTTCTAAACACTTCAAAAAGGAAGATTATACAGGATATAATCCCATCAAAAGGAGGCTGAAGACAGGGACAGTTCCTAGTGTGTTTGACTGGTCTGAAGAAAAAACACCAAGGAGACAATTAAACAGAACTGCAACATCTAAATCCAAAAGAAAACGGTACACTCATTTTCTTTTACCTAGTAAAAATGTAGCCAGTAACTGTTGTTTTTATACATCAATATTTAATTTGATTTATCCTCAGATATAAAATGCTTAATAAGTTGCGTCACAGATTTCATTTCATGAGCGATATTGCGCAAACAATATAATTTATATAGTATGCACAATACTTTTAGTGAAAATGGTGCTACCTAATTTGAATCCTTCACATTCTTCATGACAATTGATATGTTGAATCCTGATAATTATTTGTTTAGTTTAATTATCAGTATGACTGGTTTTTAAATTTCAGATTGAAAAAAGATGATGATACTCCCTATACATCAGATATCGAACCCAGTACTAGCGGCGAGGAAATATTGACAGCAGTCCCTCTATACGTTGTAAAACAGCAGGAGATCGATTTGCTTAAAGACCAGTTACAACAGAAAACCGAGGAATGTTCCGGTTTAGCCAAACAATTAATAATGGAACGCTTTTTAGTGAGCCGTTTCGGCAAAGATGACAAACTTATTCTATTTTACACTGGATTCACTTCATATGTCATGTTCCAGGTATTTTTTCAATGTATAGAATTGTCCGCCACAAACATGTGTAGCAAGTACTATGAAGCTGCATATACATTGAACTTAACTGGACGCAAACGCAGCATGCTATTGATAGACGAGCTGTTCATGTTTTTGTGCCGCTTGCGAGTTGGACTTTTAGAACAGGACTTAAGTGTACGGTTTAATTGCTCAGTTCCTACAATAAGCCGCAAAATAGTGACATGGGCAAACTTTTTATATCTAACCCTTGGGAGAATTCCAATTTGGGCTTCCAGGGAGGTAATTAATAACACAATGCCAAAGTGTTTTAAGGACATTTATCCAAAAACAAGAGTTATAATTGATTGCACTGAAATCAAAACACAACAACCATCATCCTTAGTTTTGAATTCACAAATGTATTCTCATTATAAAAGCTCATGTACATTTAAATGTCTGCTGGGTATTGCACCAAATGGTATTGTGACCTTTATTTCTTCACTGTTCACTGGTTGCATGTCGGATGTAGAAATAACTCGTCTCTCTGACATTTTGGACCTTCTCGAGCCTGGAGATGACGTCATGGCCGACAAAGGATTTACGCTTAAAAAAATACTAAATGAGAAAAATGTCACACTTAATATTCCACCTTTTTTGAAATCCAAAGGAAAGTTTACAAGATCAGAAATCAAAGAAACTGAGCAAATTGCAAAATTACGTATCCATATTGAACGAGTGAACAGACGAATTAAAGAATATCATTTGTTTGATGTACCAGTGCCACTGACTTTGGTTGGTTCAGCTAACCAGCTATGGGCAATAGCATGTATTCTTTCAAATTTTAAAGGACCAATTGTGCAATCATGGCCCGATGAAGTATAGATATTAAATGAAGCAGTTAAAAAAGAACAAGTCAACTTTGTCTTTGACATTTTCCCACACATCTCCATTAAAGTAGATAGTTTCTACATGAAAATCATTTTCGCACCAAACAAAAAAATCACACCATTCTAGCCCTGTGCATGCCATTTGCCTCAACACTTGATAATAGTAGTCATGGTTTCGTTTAAGTTCAAGTGATCCTGCCGTATTTTTCTTCAAGCATGATGCTTCCAAAACACTTGTGACTTGTGGACATTTAATCTCCAGAAGACCAAAGGGTGGAATTTTATTTGGGTCATAGACTTTTCTATCAGGGCTTGCTGCTAACCATGGAGCTCTAAGACTAACAACCAAACCACATGGATATATATTTATGCTGTCATTTTTTACATTGGCATATTTGTGTGCTGCTATAGGCTCGGATGCTATTCCTCTCTTCATGGCTGCTGTTTGGACTCGTCGTGTTGATTTCAATTGTTTTACAAGGTTGTCGGCATCCTTTCGCCTTTTATAAATGCGACCAATCTGGGATGCAGTTACGCGATGCTGTCGAAGCTTGTACCACAAAGGGTTTTGACTTTGTAATCGTGTTTTTTCTTCAAACTTATTAATTTCTGTGACACTTAAACACAGCCCTTTTAACTTTACCTCATCAACTAGGCTGGGAACAACATTATAATTGTTAGTCATAACATTCTGAACTGGAAATTGTGGAAAACCCACACCATCTACAATGTTCATAATACAGTCATCGTGTAATTTTTGCTGATAACTAAGTACCGATCCAGAAGGGACTGGGCCATATTTGGTATGTATTCTTGTAGTGACTGGCTGCTTTAAAACTGGCAAAACAAGTAACTTTGGGTCCGCTTTGGCTAATGCTTCATATTGATCAGCCCAATTTGTTGGTTCACCTCTGATAGCATTGTGGAGGGTGGATTTCAGAGTCTTTGGTTCAGTGTCAGTTGATTCAAGTTCTTTAACTTTGGAGTAGCCCCTTACATCAAGATCTTGTACTGCTTTGCCTGATATTCTAGGACCGCGTGGAACATGGAAAGTTTGCGGTAATGATGTCTTAGCGATATCTTCAGGCAATGCCTTTATACCAAGAGTTTTGAAATTAGCCAGCTGATATAACAACCCAGTGACATGTCCACAACAAGCATTTAGAGCTATTGCACATCCACACTGAACATTCTTTACACAGGGTCCATTTTCATCCTCATACAGTTCAACCTGGAAAATAGAACACACAAACATTATCCAACCGTTCGTAGAAAAATGGTATCTACTAAATTGTACTTATATTTATCACCTCATTGATCCCTCCATAATTAAGTATTCAGGATTGATTTGTATTTTATATTTGTTGAAAGGGAAATAAATGGGACCCTATGGTCTTCAAAATGATAAGGCTCAATAGTTATTTTATATATGAATTTAAAGTATATATGTTACAATGCACCTGTAAATGATACGGATCTTCTGTCTTTCGTTGCGATTTGTGGCATCTTCCAATCACCTTACATCCAGACTGTGTTGGTTGAACTGAAAAACAATTAAATAGAATAAATACGGTAGTATGTGTGGGAAACAAAGTCGAATAACAGTTATTCATTGAAATGCTAAGAGGCTCTAATCATAGAATGATTGCATCTCATTTGATAGTTGTTGCTTAATTGTGTTATCTTATATTGTGATAAAATCAACCATATGTCTCTTTTGCATTCACTCTACTATATGGTAAACTTGTGATTAGGATCTGTAGTGGATGGCCACTAATTAGTATTGGTGTTTATCTAGATATAAGAGGTATGTATGTACCTACACCTGTATCAATAGATTGGAAATAAAATGAAATCAAAAGTACAATTGTAAAACGGTCTTACCTTTAAGACTATGGATATATCCTTCACTGTAAAATTTGTAGCCTGAGTGAATTGATTTATTCCCAGAAGAAAATTTATTTGCTTTTATGTAACTTTCAACAAACGAAAATGTTATATCTGGAATAAAACTTGTATCTCGATCACTATATGAAGTAGCCATTATACACTGTATACTGGCTTATCAGCAGCGCAGTGTTTACATCTGTACACTCTCAACCTCGTTCTGGGAATCTCATGTTTTATGCATGAAGTTATATTAAGAAAGGCCTATTGAGTTCCCACCCTCACAGATTTCAGCCATCCCAAGCCCTATTGGGTACCCACCATCACAGATTTCAGCCACCCCAAGCCCTATTGTGTGCTCACCATCACAGATTGAGCCATCCCAGGCCCTATTGAGTTCCCACCCTCACAGATTTCAGCCATCCCAAGCCCTATTGGGTACCCACCATCACAGATTTCAGCCATCGCAGGCCCTATTGTGTGCTAACCATCACAAATTGAGCCATCCCAGACCCCATTGAGTTCCCACCCTCACAGATTTCAGCCATCCCAAGCCCTATTGTGTACCCACCTAACTTATTAAAGCAATACCATACCATACGGAGTACTCCCCCACACCGAGTGCAGCAATCCTTGGCCCTATTCGAGTAATGACCACCACCAATTATGGCCATTTAAAAGTTTAAGGGGTACAAAGGCAACCACTGAATTCTGCCATACCAGACCCTATGTAGTAAACCAATACAAATTCAGCCATATAAGGGATACCTAACCATCACATAGTTCAGCCATCTTAGGCCCAAGAGGTGACTCACCATGTCCAAATGTTTTGTTGAAATTCCTACAGTAGGAGATGCTTGGTATATTAAATGGCCTGCCATCTTTAAATGGTTGCAGCAATGCAAGTCTGCTTTTTGCTGTGTCTAAATTCCCCAATCCCAGGAGAATCTAAAATCCAGCCATTGTCTATTTCCCGGGATCGGGAATCAAAGGGCCTGTCAAAACCCCGTCTGTTGGGAATTGTTTTCTGTCTAAAGTCCACTGTATGCCCGCCATCCCCCCCCCCCCACCCTGGGGCAAAATATTGATAGGTGCATTATTATATATAATAACTGTCTAATATGTAACAATGTTGTCAAACCATTAACAATAATACTGTCAAATATAGAGATTCAACGATCAAGGAAAAACCATTCACGGCTGCGATATTGTACATTACGTAGAATCGCTTATGTTCCATCACAAAATTTAAATAGATTTTCTACTTGCAGTAAAACTATATCACTTCTAATGAAATAATTTACACTTAGAATACCTGCTATCACATCTAAAACAAAATACAATGTTCAGCATTCGTTTATAATAACAATTTGCGATGGAATATCAAATTTTCAGATATTTTTGGTAGTTTGACCTTGAAATGACATTGACCTTGACCTTGAGTGGTCATTTTCAAGTCCATTTGGAGTACAATACAAAGTTAATAATGTTTAGACAAACATTTAATCATACCATTAGAAATAATACTGTCAATACAGTCAACTCTCGTTATCTCGAATTTCACGGGACCGTGGAAATTACTTCGACATAACGAAAATTCGAGATAGAATTTTCGGCATCTAAGTTGCAAGTTTTCCAGTTTCTGTCATTTTACGCCGCCATATTGTTACTGTCGTAAGAACGACCTATTCGTGAGAATTGCTTGTTGTGATATTTATGTACATGTATTCCTCCTCGAGAAAATGCATTTTATTTTAATTATTATTTTTACAAACAATTGTTCGAGATGACATGTTTATTGATGTTAGTACGTAACCCGAAACTTTATGACATGATTGCGCAAATTGCTGCAAACAAATATTTGTTCAACAATAGAAGGCGCGAAAATTACAGGTAAATCGAAGATTTCAGACTGGCGTAGTGTGAAAAACATTCGACGCTAGTCGAATACGATCAGACTTCGACCCGACTTCGAGATGAACAATAGATTTAAAGTGCTAATTGGTTAATCGGGACCAAAAAATAATTCGACATAACGAAAAATTCGAGCCGAATTCGAGCCGAAACTTCGAGATTGGTCTCGAGATTTCATATAGACAAAGAAGGAGAAAAATTGGGACTTGAAAAAAACTTCGACATAACGGAAAATTCGATATAAGCGAGTTTCGAGATAACGAGAGTTGACTGTAGTTGAATACTAAAATTTTAAATAGGGAATCAGCAATCTAAGAATGCCATCTCGGCCAACATGTACATGCATAATAATGTCAGTATTGACAAAGTTTCAATATTTTGAACTGAAAATTGAACTAATAATAAGAGAATATGTGCTTACCAACACTTTTATCACTTTTAATATCAACTTGAATATAAAACATCTGCTAAAACAAGAAAACAAGTGAGGAAACATAATTTTTTCAGCTTTTTTTTCGTAATTTGACCTTGAAATGACCACGACCTTGACCTCACAGTGGTCAGTCTTGTATGTCCATTTGATGTATGTTATCAAATGAATAATATCCAAGCAAATATTTGTGACTACATACATAAATAACAAAATTGCATGAGAACATAGAATTTTAAGTGTATGTGTAAATTATGGCGGCCATCTTGGACGCCATCTTGGATTTCCGTGTCCGCACCACGCGTTGACAATTTATGCCGGCAGTTCCATTAAGTACAGACATAGGCGAACATTTTGGTATATAACATTGCTTGTTCTACTTGAGTTGTCACCTACTCCTTAAATAAGCCACTTTTGAGCTGATTGTCACCCCACTACAAACTTTACGTAAACAAATAACTATTATGCTCACAACATGACTCCAAACATCCCCGAAAATAAATTTTCACCGAGGTTAGACACATCCTCGTACATAATATGCAGCATATTCGAGTTTGCATAACTTCACAAGAGTAAAATACATAAAGTGAGCTTACTGCTTCCCCGTGAATGGCTCTGAGGTCTATTGTTTTATTCCTTGACCGATTTCAATAAGTCAGGTATCATTTTAAAGCAGAATAATAAATCTATTGCATAAACTTATTAGTTTTTTCCAATGTATATAAAATTTAAAACAGGATATATAAGGTATTAAAAACGAACAAGATTTCGTGAGATTTCAGAAGACTGCCGCGAGATATTGTGAGCTTTGTTAGATTTTTCCAATCTTTGTATATTTAGGTCTTTGTTAAAGTTCAAGTTAAAATATTTTCTAATATTATAGGTAGATTCAGCTAACTATGTCTTTAGTTGACTTGGGGAAGAGATTGTTGGAAGCTGCTAAACGTGGCGAGACAGATGAGGTCAGAACGTTGATGTCAAATGGTGCTCCATTTACCACAGATTGGGTAAACTTTTAAACTTCTAGCTTCGATTATCAAACTCAGAGGTCTATTTCTCTAGCTTGTCAAGTCATTTTGCAAACTTTGTCCTGGATTTTGTCATTTGTTAGTGAAATTTACCATTTAAAATATTTTTTTATCTATAATTCGGAAGGTCAGATTTGATTTTGATATGAGTTGTGATGGATATGTCGTGATTGAAATAACCTTAGGCCACTATATTTTCTATATGACAGCTTGGCACGTCGCCTCTGCATTTTTCTGCACAGTACGGTCATGTGAGCACGGCAGAAGTGTTACTTCGAGCTGGTATCAGTCGAGATGCACGGACCAAGGTTGACCGTACACCACTGCATGTTGCAGCACAGGAAGGACATGTGGATATTGTGAATATTTTACTACAACATGCTGCAGATATAGATGCTAAAGACATGGTAAGTCACATGTGCAGACAAATTAGTCAATAATCTTAAGTTACTACGTCTACATGTATGACTCCCTTCAAAGTCTGAGGTCATTGACCAATCTGGCATGGAAAAACGATTGACCACTCACTTACTTCTGTCTCAGTTGATCTTCAATTACAGTTATTCTTATTGTCTGTTATCGATTGTTGATTGGGGTATACAGTACTGGGTTTGCATTTTAAAGTTAGTAAAGGGGAAGTATTTGTGAGTTTCATGAATTTAAATTTTTGCTTACATTTCCTCTCATAAATTTTGGGTTTAAAATTAATACAAAGAAACAAAAAAATAAATAACTGAAATCCTAAATTTTCAATCCTCAGAAATAGCCACCTATAAATGCAGTATTTGATATAACAAAATGTCTTACCTCCTAAAGTTCCCTGTTTGTAACTATAGCTTAAGATGACACCACTACACTGGGCCACAGAAAAGGGGCACCTTGATGTTATTGAAGTGTTGTTGAAGTCCGGGGCTGACATGTCATGTGAAAACAAATTTGAAAAGACTCCTTTAGACATTGCAATAATGAATGGAAGGCCAGATATAGTACAAACTATACAGATGGCTCAGGTAGGTCAACAGACGGTAAGATTCACTAACCATACATAGTATATGTATTTATATTTATTCTTAAATGTTTCAGTATTTTCGCCTTCATCATTAATGTATAATATAAACAGTAAAACAACAAACATGATTTCCTGATGTTAATTTGACATATTATCAAATTGCCGCTAAACGTTAAATAGTTGTAACCTTATACATAAATTAGTTTTAAAAATAATGTCACCGTTGTCATGGTTGTTGAGTGGATAGCATTGCAGACCTCCAATCCTAAGATCCGGGGTTCGGTTTGATTCCCAACAGTGGCACTAGAAACTTTCAGCAACGCTTGTAAGAGTTTCCCACCCTAATAGAGAATAACTGGTTAGAAAGCCAGATGTAGACATGCCTGTATCAGTGATGTACATTTGGAACGTTAAAGACCAAAGGAGTCTATTCAGAAATGGTATCTCACCTGGATTCCTTGTATAAGACAGCTGTATCTGATCTCTAAGTCTAAAATTATTGGCCAATCTGGCACAAAAAACTGAATGACCATGCACTTTACCATTTTATTGCAAAGGCCAGGGGTACCATTTGACTCAGAAGTAAGGGTTTTGATTGACCCATGAAGTTCCAAAGAGGCACATTTCGACTCAAGATTTTGGTTTGAAGGGTCATTTTTTCTTAAAATCACGGGTATTTCCCTATAATATGGTAAAATTTAGTCGAAAGTATCAAAATGACCCTTCATATTCAGAAGCTAGTGAAACCCCTGAAAGCACCAATAATTTAAAAAAACAATTGACCCTTTGGTCAGAATCCTGTTGGTCAACATGAGAATTGAAGGGTGAATTGAAATGAAAATGGAACCGTTATGGAAGGTCAAGAAAGAGCTTAAAGTTCATTTAATTGCTTGGATAGTGTTTGTTGTTTGTGTGAAAGAGAATACAATATGCTGGTCTGTTCTGTGGTCTGTGAGAGTAACTTCTGGAAGTACTGAGCACATTTGAGAGAAAATATTTGGGGTGGGGTACCTGGTTTATTATTTTTCTGATCGTCCAAACAACATTCCCCATTCTGGTGCATTCTCAGCATGCCTGACCCTCATTTGATAAGTTTGATTTGAAACAATGTCATTGAAGGCCTCTTGCTTGGCAAAAATGGTCAGCCACATACGATAAGATTTTTAATTTGGCCCTGTTGACAGCCTTGTTTATATGAGAATTTATATATTCAACTTGTAGCATACTGCAATCACCAATCTAGAACCCCAGGAAACAGTTACCGTGGAAACCACAGAAGTAGATGGTCCAGATGCAATTATTGATGGCTCCGATCAAATGTCTATAGAAAATCATGCAAACCTGACTGCTGATAATGATGGCAGTAATTTGTTATTACAGAACTTAGGAAATGTCAAGGGAGATAATGCAGGTATGTAGTTTATTGTCAGTTACAATACTGCATTCCCTCCCCTGAAATAAATGTCAAGGGAGATAATGCAGGTATGTATTATATTGTCAGTTACAATGCTGTATTGCCTCCCCTGAAATACCCTGATATTGTCAGTTACAATACTATATTACCACCCCTGAAATACGGTGCTTTGGCCAGTTACAATACTGTATTACCTCCCCTGAAATACCCTGATATTGTCTGTTACGATACAATATTACCTCTCCTGAAATACCCTGATATTGTCAGTTACGATACTGTATTGCCTCCCCTGAAATGCCCAGATATTGTCAGTTACGATACTATATTACCTCCCCTGAAATACCCTGATATTGTCAGTTACAATACTGTATTGCCTCCCCTGAAATGCCCGGATATTGTCAGTTACGATACTATATTACCTCCCCTGAAATACTGTAATATTGTCAGTTACGATACAATATTACCTCCCCTGAAATTCCCTGATATTGTCAGTTACGATACTATATTACCTCCCCTGAAATACTGTGATATTGTCAGTTACGATACAATATTACCTCCCCTGAAATGCCCTGATTGTTGATATTGTTAGTTACAATACTGTATTGCCTCCCCTGAAATGCCCTGATATTGTCAGTTACGATACAATATTACCTCCCCTGAAATACCTTGATATTATCAGTTACGATACAATATTACCTCCCCTGAAATACTGTGATATTGTCAGTTACGATACAATATTACCTCCCCTGAAATACCTTGATATTGTCAGTTACGATACAATATTACCTCCCCTGAAATACCTTAATATTGTCAGTTATGATACTATATTACCTCCCCTGAAACACTGATATTGTCAGTTACAATACTGTATTGCCTCCCCTGAAATACCCTGATATTGTCTGTTACAATACTATATTACCTCCCCTGAAATACCCTGACATTGTCAGTTACAATACTGTATTGCCTCCCCTGAAATGCCCTGATATTGTCAGTTACGATACAATATTACCTCCCCTGAAATGCCCTGATATTGTCAGTTACGATGCAATAATACCTCCCCTGAAATACTGTGCTATTGTCAGTTACGATACAATATTACCTCCCCTGAAACGCCCTGATATTGTCAGTTACAATACTGTATTACCTCCCCTGAAATACTGTGAGTTGTGTGTAATAAATTATTTTAATACAAGGATATAGGTGCTGTTGTTTGTTATCTTCATTTATTTGGACAGTTAAAAATTCATTAAAATTATTTACTGAGATAAAATCAAAGACGAAATAAAAATGGTACGAAAAATCCCCTTGCAGACGCTCAGCATAAAAGGGAAACTGGCTTCTCTTCTCACATACCCTCGTGGTGATAGATAACATCAGGAATGAGGTGTCGAGAGTGATTAATATGATTTGGAAAACCTTGTTTCACGATCGACTTTAAATAAATTAGTATACACTAAAACTCCTCTTTTAAGAAATAGCATAATAATATGTGGAGATGTTGGTACCTAGTGGAAGTGTATGTTACTGTATGTACTGATACACAGTCGAGGAATACTTGTTTAGTTGAAGCGGCCGCAGTGTATGACTGAAAAACTTAAAACATCAATAGAGAATTTAACTATGAGCATACAAAGTAGTTAATAAGCAATACATTCACTACTAAATTTTTGTGTCAATTGTTTTCATTCATAATAGCTGCAAAACACCTTTTCTGTCTGGAAAACTATATTCTTTCCTACAATATTATATTGCCCAAAAGGTGTGCAAAAGTCAGTCATGAATAGTCTTATCAGACAAAGAAATATACCACAACTCTACACCGGTACTCCCGATAATGGGAGGGGGTCTATTTGGTTTTGTATCACTGATCAATTATACAGTTTATCAATGGCTGAGAATTATTGTATCTACTATCATAATTATATCTCCCACATATAGTGGGGGGAGACATATTGATTTTGTGCTGAATGTCTGGATTGGTGTCTGCGCTGGTTCTCCTTATCCATTTGGCCGCGTTTCAATGAATCTTCAAATGAATAGTTGGTAATAAGCCTAGTTGCATATGTTGGGAATGTTTGGTCCGATGATATGTGCCAGAGTTATGGCTCTTTGTGGGAGACTTATGTTTCTGTGTCAAAAACCCTTCTACCTAGCTTTATTGATTTGTAGATGATTCTGCTGAAGAAGGAAATAGTACTTCTGTGTTAGCAACCTTAGCGGCACTAGCTGAAGCCACAGCGCAGAATACAACGACAGGTCAGTGTATATATTTATATGCCACATTTTATGTACCGCAACTTTAATAGGTCTATATCTATATGTTTGTGATCGTCCTAATTTCAAGAATTCCACACAAAAACTTTGGCATACACATCCTGGTCCATTGTAGTATGGTTCACATGCCTAGGAGTTTCATAAATATGGCGTTTATTAGTCCCCTACCGGTTTTTGACCGGAGGGGACTATAGGTTTGCCCTCCGTCCGTCCTTCCGTCCGTCTGTCAAACAATCTGGATCCTGACATAACTCAAACAGTTTCCAAGCTAGGCTTATGAAACTTGGTATGTCGATAGGGTGCAATAAGGGGATTATGCACGTCTAAACATTTATTGATTCTGACAAAAATTGTGGTTGCTATGGAACAGAAAGAGTGAAAATATGCCCAAATCTGGATCCTGCCATAACTCAAACAGTTTCCAAGCTAGGTTTATGAAACTTGGTATGTGGATAGGGGGCAATAAGGGGATAATGCACATCTAAACATTTATTGATTCTGACAAAAATTGTGGTTGCTATGGCAACAGAAAAAGTGAAAATATGCCCAAATCTGGATCCTGCCATAACTCAAACAGTTTCCAAGCTGATATGTGGATGGGGGCAATAAGGGGATAATGCACATCTAAAAATATTTTGATTCTGACAAAAATTGTGGCTGCTATGGCAACAGAAACCTTGAAAATGGCCTCAAATCGGTAGGGGACTTCTGTATTGCTTGCAATTCTTAATTACTTGTATTCAATTGGCCCTTTGTCCCATGCCTTTGCATTGGCTCTTTGATCCCTCAATTTTACAAAAAAAATCACACATTTTGACCCTCCAGATTTCGATTGAAGGGTCAATTTTCCTTCAAATGTTAGGTATTTTTGAGTATGAAATGGTAAAATCCAGTAAAAAATTATCAAAATAAGTCTTGCCACTTTTACACATGTTTAATGTACAATGTTGTAGTAAAATTGTTATTGTTTTAGCTGGTTCAAATACATCTGATGCTATAAACTGGTTAGAAAGTCAGGGAATTACTATGATCTCAACATCTGATGGTAATATAATAACATCAGCTGTAGAAAGTGGACAAACTATCACTCTTACAGGTATGTACTCCTCTCTACTTTATATTCTCTATAATCGACCTGTGTTCTACGAATATTTACGCGACGCACGTTTCATACCTGGTTTGTAACGGGTACGAAACAGGTATGAAACGTGCATCACGTAATTTGACGTAAATATTCGTTGAATGCAGTGCAGATCTGGCTCAGCTAGTGTGGTCCAGTGGTGTCAATTTTCCTCCACATGTGGAGAAGTTGCTGGTTCCTTGTGGAAGGGTAAGATAGCACTGAAAAGGATACAGTCTAGGGAACTGGTAAAGTTAATCAGTCACTGCATGAACAGAAAAATGTTAACAGTATTATACCCGAATAAACATACGGTAAATAAACATGGCTCTGATAGCTTAGTGACTTGAGCATCCATATAGGTGACTGTAAGTTCCAAGTTGAATCACAGGCCTTTCCATAAGTGATACAAAGGTTCTGGTATAGCTTCCTAGATTCACACAGACACTTGCACAAGGACATGATAGAATTAGTTGATATATCATTCCAGGAAATCTAGTTCGAAAAGCTTGTTTTTATATCGACAAACAAGATCTGCCCCTTTCCACATTCTATGTGCTGTTCATATTTTGTGTTGTAATTTTTAATGCTCTCAGAAGGAGCAGCGGAATGTTGTCAATACATTTAACTTCAACCTTTCATCTGACACCCATGCTATAGTGCGCCCAGGATAATGTGATATTTACAAACATGAATCGGTTTGGTCAACTGTTGCAAAATTGGTTTTTCTAATCACTGAAGTAAACAGATAAGGTAAGTATTGTTCTCAAAACATCACTAATAAGTCGAGCATATCAGATTAATCCACTTTAGTGGAATATACCAAATTTTCCTGCCTTTCTTGTTATTGTGGGGACACTATACATGATGAAAACTTACATCGATCCATCAGAATATAAACCTCTTACTTTCTTTGTACAATAAAAATATAAATGTAATGTTTTATTATTAGGGTCTAGGATCATAGGGACTCTCCTTTTGGTCGTTTCTAGTGGTTTGTCTAAAAATGATCTCAAGTTTACATGTTGTTACAGAGGCTGGAAAGATTGCTTTGAACATAATAAAACAGCAGGGACTGGATCCAGATGATGGTGTATTACAGGGTGTTACCTCGGTGAAAGATGAAGATGGGGTATGTACAGTGTCGCAATAAACCTAACATTTCCACCCCCTATTCTGGCTAAGTTGTAAGGAACACAGAAAGATATAGAGAATAATAGGTTAGTGCCGTTGATGAAAAAGTTTATCTGGCAAGGCGGAGGAATTTATCGGGTGAGCCGTAGGCGAATCCGATAATTGCCGTAGCCGAGCCGGATAAACTTTTACTTCATTCACGGCACTAACCTATTATTCTATTTATCCAGTCGCTTAATCTGCTCAGTAAGGGGATCAAACTCGGGACAATATTGTCACTCTTTCATTTACAAGCGCGCAACATCACGTTCATTCCGTGACGTCATGATAAACAACGACGTCGGACATCTTGATAGACGTCGTGAAGACGCAGGTAAGTCAAAGAAAATAACCGATCAACCACCAGCTCATTTAGAATAGGAAAACCTCACCCTCGGGCACGGAATTGCAACCGGTGACTCTCATATAAGAAGAAGTCCGTCAGATCACGTGGTAAGGTGACGGATTATCACTAGTCACATGACCAGGTGACCGATTATCGCTTAGTTTATCAGGCACCCCGTTAACAGGCAGATTTTGCCGGAAGTGACTGGATAAAATAACAAATCTGACTGTGAAGGCAGGACTGTATGTAATTAGCAGAGCACTTAAGGCACACAACAAACAGAGTACAAGAATCGCTATCTCTGCATGAAAGTGTACCTAGTCATAATAAGGAATAATAAGATAGGATAACTTTGATTTTTACCAGAAAACCAGCATTCAACAACTTTGTTGGACAGGTTATTATATTCTTCGATAAATTGGCTAGGGTCATGTTCTCCACATGCAGACAAGTTGTCAGTTGCTTACACAAGAACAAGTTAGTGTTGGTTGTTAAGGTGTATGTGACTGAAAATCTGTTTATAAAAATCAGTGTCTGAACCTGTTAACAGTCCCGTCAGCTAGACTAACCTCAGTAGAACACTAGACTTTTACCAGAAATCTGCATTCAACTACTGGGTTATACAGGTTACTGGTAATATTAATCAGCTTCGAACATGTCCTCCTGGTGCTAACAATTTGTCAGTTGCTTGCACAAAAGCAAGTTAGTACTGACTGTTAATTAAGTGCATGGGTGAAAGTTTTCAGGCATATGCCTGAACTTCAGGTTTTTGAGAGTGCCAAAAAGCCTGTTTTTCTCTATTTTCCCTATATAAATTGTCAATTTTTGAGGATTTCAGGTTTTTTAGAATTTCAAACTTTCACCCATGTAAGTGTATGACTGAAAACTTCTTTATGACATCCAGTGCAGGGGCGTAACTTCCTATAGGCCATATAGGCCGCGGCCTACACTTTTTCAAAGAAAGTCGAAAAAATAAAAATGCCAAAAATGCAATAAAAATCAATGGGGGTATGGGATATAGGAGTGTGAAACTCACCTGGACTGTTATTGATAATTAGTCTAAAAACAGCCCAGAGAACACATACGACAGAATATAATTTTTAAAAAATCGGGGAGCATGTCCCTGGAACCCCCTACAATAAGGAAAACTTTGTTTATATGGAATCTAGACAATACTGAGTCATGCTTGTGTGATTTTTCATTCATATTAATGGTTTAGATATTTTGGTGAATTAAATTTACCCTATCACACTTGAGAGTTGTAGTTGTTTTTGATTTTTAGTCTGAAAACAGCCAAGAATGCACCTACGACGATATAGAAATTAAAAAATTTCCGGGGGAGCATGCCCCCGTACCCCCCTAAAATAAAGTGGCCTACACATTGATTTCGACTAAGTTACGCCCCTGAAGTGCGAAACCTCATTGACAATCTGTCTCGCCTCTGAAATGAATTAGTGTTACAAGATCTTTTTTACTCCCAGAACTAGAAGCATATAGCCTGCACTTGTAGCCTCCCAGGTCTACCTGTTAGTTAGTATGTACATCCTAACCCTGTTTGTGTCTTCTAGCAACAACATTTGGGGTATAACAGTGATACATGCATCATATTCACATTATTTATACAAATATTTTTAGGTGGGGGTGAAGTATCATTGACACTTTACTGTATGTATAAACTGTGCCATTCTATTATACAGAATGTCACATATGTTACTGCTGCGGGAGCGGATAGTCTAGACGGTGCAGATGAATTACACATGCAAGATGTTGACTCAAATTCCATCATTATACAAGAAGGTACTAGCATAATTAATTTTATTGGTTGATTGGCATAGTATACTGATATTTTAATTACTTAAAATAAATCTTACACAAAAGTTGGTTCATTGAAGTAGTCATGAAACCCTGATTAATATTCCTGGAAATTGACACTTTTGGATCAAGAGTCTGACATTTATTTGATCACTGTACACTATAATAACCAGCCTTTTAATGTACTTCAGTTATTTATTTGTGCAATCTTAAGAAGACTAATAATTTATTATATAGTCAAAAGATTATTCATTATTATTCTTGTGTTAGTTGTTTTGAAGAGACATATACCACTGTGCACTACTTATACTAGATTGTTGCTTGAAAACCATCTGCCGCAATAGCCTAGTGGTTGAGCATCCACTTTAAGTTGTGGTTTCAAGCATGATGTCAGTTCACAAAATATAGATTTGGTATTGGTATATCTCCATTGCTTGATGCTCAGTATAGTTAGTTCCTCATAATGCTGGTTCAATCAGTTTAGGGACTACTGTATTCCTTGATAATTTTGCGGTTTAAACATATTTTTATTGCCCAAATATACAAGGATAGCATAAACACAATATAATTTACAAAAGGGAGCAAAAAGGGGGTTGTGATAAAGCGACTGGGTAGTCACAACCATGTATTGTTTGTCCTCAGCTTAGTTAGGTCCAGATAATGCTGGTTCATTGAGTGTCAGGATTATTAGTTTAAGACTATTTTTTTGCCCAAATATACTAGGCTAACATTAACATAATATTAGATACAAAAGGGAGCAAAAGGGTGTAGGGATAATTCGACTGGGTAGTCACAACAATGTATTGTGTGAACAATGTGTCCTTGTTATTACAGTATGTGGTTCAGATGAACCAGTGGCTAAACGAGTCAAGTTAGAGGAAGATGATGAACAAGTTGAAAGTACAGAGATTGACGTCGATGCTATGTTACAAAAGGTAACACTGTTATTCTCATTGAGATATGAAGTCCCCGAATTATTTCTCCCTCATACAGTTTGGGAGACATATAGATTTTGTGCTGGATGTCTGTCGGGGTGGATTAATGACACAAAGTTTGTCCGTGCTTGTTCTCCTTAATCACTTTTCAGATTTTGATGAAAGTAAATATGATGAGTTAGTACCAAGCCTAGTTGTGTATATTGTCAGGAAATTAGGTCGATTGAATATTGCCGGAGTTATGGCCCTTTTTGGGAGACATGCTTCTAGCAAGTTTTTGTATAAAAAACCCTTCTAGTCTTACTTGGGATTTAACTTGGATTTTTCAGTTGGTTGACTAAAGCCCACAGTGCTGGAAATTTTTTATCGGGGGCAAAGGTCAAATTCTAGTACATCACTCATATAATAATTAGAATATACCCACTGATAAATAATGTTAAACTTAATAACCAAAGAAATATTGACCAACAACTAGTATTTTCTGACAGAATACTTCTTTCTCAAAGATTGTTTATGAGCGATAGTTTTAAGGCACCTACCTGAACTTAAGGTTTTTGAGAGTGCAAAACGCCTGGGTTTCTTTATTTTCCCTATATAAATTGTCAAATTTTGAGGATTAACCTTTTTCAGAATTTCAAATTTTCACCCATGATAAGGTTAAGATCATTTAAATTTATAAAAAATATAAGTTGTATGATATTGGATCACTTACAGAATGGCAGTGGAGACGCCACAGATCTGATAGATGATGAATCCGACCAAGACAAACTACGTAGAGAACTCGAGGAAATTAAGAAACAAGCTGAAGCATTTAAAGAACAACTTAAACAAAAAGATAAAGACTTAGAGGAATATAAGAAAGCATTAGGTGAAATATCAGATAAATCTGACAGTGAGAAATGATAGTGATGTCATTGTGTTGACATGGTCAAAATGCTCACTTAGTACATATATAGGAATTAAGCACAGTGGGACGAGAGCCAAGTAATGTTTGCATAGACTGAAAATGCATACTGCTATATAATATAGGAATAATGCACACAAGGACGAGAGCCAAGCAATGTTTGCATAGACTGAAAATGCATACTGCTATATAATATAGGAATAATGCACACAAGGACGAGAGCCAAGCAATGTTTGCATAGACTGAAAATGCATACTGCTATATAATACAGGAATAATGCACACAAGGACGAGAGCCAAGCAATGTTTGCATAGACTGAAACTATGTACTGGTATATAATATAGCAGTGTCACTGTATAGACTTGTGGTCTCAGTCATTTGAAATGTTCTGCATTGACTGTATATATACGGTATATTGGATGTATCAGATAGAATGAAGATGTTAGGGAGTGGATAACCAGACCGTGCTAACCTGCTTCTCCACAAGCAACTGACCGCACATTCACTTGAATCATCTTTTAGGATAGCTATAGTACAGAGATATTGACCTGATCCTGACCTTTATGCACGAATACAGTACAAGGTTCTTGTGTTGAATATATCAATTTCTGCAAGTAAATCGTGCAATATCGGTCCTTTAGATTTGTGTTTGTATTACACTTAGAGCATCTTCGTGATACTGCCAGCTTATGAAAATATACTACGGGGGTTGTAAATATAGACAATATATCAGCTGTTTAATTAATATGCTAATAAAAGGTTGGGGATCGTGTCAAATTCTCTGTACTTGGTATTGTCAAAGTACTTGTGTATGTAATTGTTTGTACGATATGATACACTCGAGTGTGTGAATTAACTTGTGTTACTGGTTTATTCTACCATGAATCATTTGTTTGAAGTTGTTAGTTTTAACAAAGATTACACAACACAGATACCCTGTACACTACGCAGCTTGATAGTGTAAAATCTTGCTCAGGAATCTCGCTGTGGCAGTGCTAGCTTTAAGTTCATTATTCCAGTCTGCTGGCATAACATCACAATGCTAGTACTACTTTTACTTACTCATTATTACCATTTGTTTGTTTTGTTAAGTGCCGTTTTTCAACAAATTATCAGCCATATATCGCTAGCTTAGAATTAGAAGGTTGTTAGTACAAAGTCAATATTTTGAGAAAACAAGAAAAACTCTTTACTTATGGGAAAACAAGCTTTTTAAACTTTCGATTTTCATGAAAATAGGTTCATAAGAAGTGCCTTGAGATGCAGGTTTCAAATATGCATGAGTCTTATATCACTTCTAATTCTAAACCAACGATATATGCATGTTAGTTGCCATAACCAGTTATTCTTGTATTATTTATTAACTGTACATGTTTTCTCTTCCCCAACCCCTGACAATATCTCCAGCACAAGGAGGATGTAACTGTAGTCAATATCAGGGGGAAATATACCCTGCCAGACCCAGTATTTGAACACAGGTCACTTTGGTGACAAGTTAAAGCTCTTTTCACTAAACTAGCTGGGCGAGCTCAACAAGTAGCGTAAACATACTGATATAGATAAACCATACAGATCTGACCAATACTAGTTTGATTCATATTTTGTATAACATTTTAATTGTTTGATATGCATGACTCAAATTTATTTGAAATCTGAATGAAATTATGTAATATTTTAAATTGTTAAATACTGTAAATGACTCATATTGAGTGTTTGATTATATATTTTATAAAAGCAGTATTTTGGGGGAAATTGATGCCTCATATCGGCCCAGCCATAATATAAGGAAAAATGAGAATTTGGTAAAACGTCATAAAGTTTGGATTTTCCATTTTTTTTTGCAAATATACAGACTGCCCTAAATGTTAATCTCTACTTATACCTATCATATTTTTGGTGCATCTTACAGGAGACAATTTCATTAGGCCTTAAATAGAAACTATTTTACTATATACTGTTTTAATTATGCATCATTTTGTACTCCATTTCTGTCTTACTGCTTGCTAATTCTCAGTAAAAACGTTTGTGAAATAAATACATCCATTTTGTATTTCGCTGGCTTAGAATTAGAAGGTCGTAAGTACAAAAACAATATTCTGAGAAAACAAGAAAAAACTGTCTGAAAACTACTCTTTACTTATGGAAACACAAGCTTATTAAACTTCAGTTTGGTCAACATGACAACTTCCGATATTCATGAAAATAGGCTCTTAAAAAGCGCCTTGAGATGAAGATTTCAAATATGCATGAGTCTTAAAAGGTCATAAGTAGTACTTACGACCTTATTCTAAGCCAGCGATTTATATATATATGTAATGTCACTTTAATTATGTGAACACAATATAGCTGCATTTTTAGTGGAGCTAAGTATATATTTACATGTAAATAATGATAGATTGTGTTTGTTTTTGTTCTTTTCAACAATGTTTCAGTTGTTTGTGGCTGTAGTGTAAGTTGACCTTACCGTTTGTCCAGATATTAATTTCGCAACACCCGTACTAATATGCTTAAGGGCCGTAATTCTGCTAATAATGGATGAATCAAACCCCCTGGATGAGCAACTACACATGCTTATTTATGTTTCTGTGAAGTTTGATGACTGTTATTTGAGTACTATAAGAGTTATCTGCGACACAAGCAAAATTTAACCATGTGAAGGACCATAACTCTGCTAATACTAGGTTTATATGAATCAAAATACCTTGCTCTTCCTTAAGCAAATGACAACTTCTTGCCATGTGGAGTCAATGTCTCAGGGAGAACATAACCTGCCAAACTCTGTGCTCTATCCACAATCCTAACTGGGCCAAGCAGGCTCATTATGACCTAAATGAAGGCAAAGGGGATATAGTAATGGTCTTTGTTTTCATCTGTATGGATACTTTGTTTGGAGCATTACTTAAGAAGATTGACAGGAAACTTGACCAAAAAATCGATAACAGCTTTTCAGTGTTTCCCATCCAACTAAAGATGAACTGGTAGAAAACCAATAGGTAGTTTTGCGTGTATCGGTGCTATAACCCATGCACGTTAAAGAACCAAGGAGTATACTCGGAAAGATCTAAGGTAGTGCACTCCGATTCCTTGTATCACTCAGAGTTTCTGTCTCTTCTCTCAAAGCCAGAAGATGTTGACCAATTAGGCAGGGAAAACACAAGTGACCATGCAAAGAAAAGAAGTACAGAGTGCATGAGCAATAACTGCCTCTGTTCTCAGCATACATCAAAGGCATTCATGATCGTGATGTGAGGCCTCAAAGCAATCGGAACGGTCCGTACGGCATTTATACGAGATAAAATGACTTGTTAGAAATTGTCCGAGGTGTCTCGATTGGCTTCAAAGCTAAGTAGATCACAAATTGGAGTATTGCAGAGTAAATGAACCATAACCCTTCCCCATTTATTTGCTTGAGTTATTGCCCTTGGTTGAATTAAAAAGAACAGGTCCTAGGCCTAACCTCATACATCTTCAAATTATTGGCATGTAAGATGAGGAGAATACAAAAAGAAGTGCAGAGTATACGAACCATAACTATGAATCCTCTTTACAAAGTTATTGCCCTTTGTTGAATTTGAACAAAAGTCATGACTCATAACTTGCTAATACTGAAAAAATATGAACCGATATCCCTGGTAGGTGCACAAGTTAACATGAAGGCCAATAGTTCTTTCAAGTTGGATGTTCTGTAGCTCAAATACTGCATGCGTGGCGAAAGCAACTTTAACCGAGTCAAGTTCCGTTACTCTGCTAATAATGGATGAAATCGAAGCAAAACCCCTGGACGCGCAACTACACAGTCTTGCTGACTAATATTGTAATGAAGTTTGATGACAAACTCGAGTGCTATAAGAGTTATGTGCAACACAAGCAAAATCATGTGCAAGGTGCCATACACCATACTGTATATGAAGCTTGATCACTAAATCAGAATGGTATACATACTAGTGAATAATGCACATACCTTTCCTATATGCGTCCGGAGCATAACCTTAAAGCAGTTTATCTGTACTCTAACGCTCAGAGTTTTCATCCGATTGTCTTCAAACTTTGTGACAATGCTTATGGGCATAATATCTAGGCCAAGTTCGATTATAGGCCAAATTGATAGAGGCCTTATTGAGTAATGGGCCTTTAATTACAAAAAAAGTATGAAATTGGCCTTGTCTGTACTCTAACGCAAACAGTTTTCACCCGATGGTCTTCAAACTGTGTGACAATGCTTATGGGCATAATATGTAGCAGCCGTTCAAATTCTGCCCATCGATTGTCATAGCCTATTAATCCGACAGGTACGTTTAGTTGTATGTAAGAACTAAAAAGGCCTACTCTAAATGCCCGCTTAAACCGAATATGGCAAACTCAACGAATATGGCTCGTGGCGATCCATATTCGTAGGGTGAAAAAAATATGGCTCGGCGCGAGCTATATTCGTAGTTTGAAAAAACTTGATTCGGCGCATTTTGTTCACCGTGGTACGAAGAAAGCTCATTATTGGTTATGTATGCCAGCGTGAACTCTGTATAAGGCACAATAAATCATGCGATATCAACAGCGTATTTGCCTCATTGGTAGCGTATTGGTAGAGTGTCTGCTTCGAGTGTGGTAAGACCTGATTCGATCCGGGACCGCATCATACTACAAACGAAATCAAAATGGTAGCATTATTTTTCTTGCTAGATGCTCTGTAGTGTAAAAGGGAAACTGGCTTCTTTTGTCGACTGTGTTTGGTATAAGTTGGAAAAATTGGTTTCACAATCGATAAATTAGTATAAACTAACAACGTAATTATAGCGTTATCATTATGATGTTTTCTCATATTCACCATCCATCTGTAATGTTGCCGTTATTATAATTATTTGCAAATTCGTCGTTGAGTTATCAGTAACGTAATATCGCATTTTCATCATCAGTCTTTTTCATTGCTTATATTTAAATAATTATGTAATGGCAATATTCGTTTTACATGCTGTCATTGAAGTATACAGGAATGGTGAAGTTTGCACGATATTTCACATTCATTTCAACATTCAAAATGATTAAGTTTTTAAAAAAAAATATTTAATGTTGAATTCGACATTCAAAAGTGCCAACATACGACACAATGTACTGAGATATATTTATATTAAGATAGAGCTGGCTGAATGCTAAAGATGAAGAAATAAAATCAATTTTAAAAAATCATTTTATACAATCGTAAAACAACCCTCAAAATAATAGAAAACTCTTTGGGGTAAAAAATACATCCATTTCACTTATCTGGAAAATCCGACAAAAAAAGACGCGAGCCATATTCGGAGCAAAAGGCACACTATCGGCGAATATGGGATGCAGAGCGATGAATAGGGCTCGCGGCAATATTTATTTCACCCTACGAATATGGCTCGTCGCGATCGATGTATTCGGTTCAACAGGGCTTAACTCAATGTGTTCCTTTAGATAGGGTGTTTACACATCAGTCAACTTCAACCAATGGTCGATTAATCATTGTTGAAGATCCTATGGAAGATGGCCATTTATATTGTCAAATAAGTTTCCTCGTAAAATAAAGTATTTGTTATCATTATTGTTATAATCATATAAGGCATAACGTTCATTATACGTATTCGTGAGCATACAAATTTCACTCCATAATGTATAAAATAATAAAAACAAACACATATCTTCTATGCATTTGAACTACAACCACCGTACATTGATTCGATCGGGGGTGGATTTCCGGTCATTCGATAGTGGGTGCGGTGCCCCCGTGGTTGCATGATGTTCACAGGGCTCTGAGTCAATTTTGGAGTTTTGGGTATCATTATTCTCTCTATTGGTTTCCCTGATGAATCTACATAACTAGAGTAAATCGCTATTCCACAAAATCCCATCTCCGGCCACTGGCATTTAACCTCCAATGATATTACAAGACAAACATTTTGTGAAATGATCATGCAATATCATTGGTGCTTAAAATATGGCACTGTGGAATTTATTATATACAGTGGTTATCATAAGCTCCACAAGGCCACAACAAATAAGATTTTATAAACAGATGAAGTTGCATTTTGGAACCAACTTTCTTCACAATAATACTTTTCATTTATATTTTAATGGTTATTTTAGTTATCAAAATATCTATTTCATCGATTCTTTTAGACATTTAAACATGATGAATATATATTTAAAACACTATCTGATTATTTGAACAGTTTCAAAGTTATTGATGCTCAACACTTTAAATCGCATTTTCCGAAATTATAAGAAACAGGACTTAGCTTACGTTAGTTACATAAATACACAAAATACGACACAAGTCACTGTGGTGTACAAACTACGACACAAGTCACTGTGGTGTACAAGCTACGACACAAGTCACTGTGGTGTACAAAATACGACACAAGTCACTGTGGTGTACAAACTACGACACAAGTCACTGTGGTGTACAAACTACCATTAAAGGCTATCGGCTGTACCAGCAACTCGAGTGTATATCGCTGGCTTAGGATTAGAAGGTCGTAAGTACAAAATCAATATTTTGAGAAAACAGGAAAAAACTGTCTGAAAACTACTCTTTACTTATCGAAAAACTAAGTTTTGTCAACATGACCACTTCCGATTTCCATGAAAATAGGCTCATAAGAATCACCTTGAGATGCAGACTTCAAATATGTCTGAATATAAAAAGGTCGTAAGTACGACTACTAATTTAAAGCCAGCGATATATTTAACAGTTTTTTTAACAAACAGTTTCAAAGTAATTGATCATCGCATTTCCAAAAAGTGCCCAAAATAGGCTTTAGTTCCCGGTGGAAAACAGGCGACAGGGTTTCTATAGTTACAAAAATATATTGCTTTTAAACTATACGACAGAGCGGACAGACTATCCCTATGGTGTACAAACTACCAGCAAAGTATAGTTGTACCAGCAACTAGAGCGTATCGAGCTGTGTTTGTAGGCATAATGTGTTGTCATTCCTATGACTATTCTAAATGTAATGACATAGATCTAGGAAATCTATCCGACTCCTCCTACGACTTATTTGATTGGTTGATTGTTGAAGTCTGACTTCGATGTGGGTAGTGTTCTTATCTTCTATTTGCTTATACTCATAGGCCACGCCTACATGCGATTTGTTTGACACGGAAAGCTGTCTGTGAAGTCTTTGCGATAACGATGACAACACTTCCCACTTAAAACCAATTCAAATATTAGTTTTGCCGTTAAAACCTTGAGTTTACTTTGTTTTAAACATAATGGTTTAGGAGACGTTTGTGTTAAAATACGAATCATAGAATTTCAGGATTTTTCACTTTGGATTGCGATTATTGTGATGTTTACAATTATTCAAGCTTTTAGGATATAAACTCACAGGTGACAAGGCTAAAAGTCAACTTAAAGTACAATTTTTAAAGTGTTAAAACTATTTCATAAACACAAGATACGCAGTTTAACTGTTTGTAAACGGCCTGTATTCACTGGTTCGAAAAAAGTAAGTGCGGAAGATCGGAACCCGTCTGGTATTATGGATGGCATAAACCTGCACCTACCACCCGTGATTCCGGATTCGTACTATGACATTTCGACCCACAACACTGGTTACCATCCGTATCAAAACGCATCAAATACCGGGTGGTCCAACCGCGAAGAAAGCTCCCGGGTTTATCAGTCGCCTAGTACTGAATTCGATTCTCATTTGCGCTTTCATGGCAACTCGAGCGTTCGACGCGGTTGTCAGCTAGATTCAACAGACGCCGTCAACAGCGTGAACGATGATACGGAGAGTAATCCGCCAATCGAACAAGGTATGTCGACCGTAACAATTTCTTGGTCAATTAATTGAAGAATTACTGTCTAAAGTACAGATTTAGACGTTTAATGCTTTTCACCTTTAATTATAGACCTACAATTCTACATTTTTTATTGTCGGTTTACCAAAAAAGAATGAAACATACCAGACATCTGCGTCTGGGATCATAACTGACCACTGATGTATGTGCATGTTCCAAGAATACCACAGCGCGATGTCAATTTATTATATAGCAATTGTCAATAAACTTTTACTACAATAAACAATCATTACTTTGATTATTGCGTACTTACGTTATTGCCAAAAAATGATTCCCTCGACTTACTTTTTATCTTCCTGAACATTTTTGTCGCGACGGACCGTCTGACGCGCAAGGGCCTTGATGTTTGGAACCTACATGTGATCTTCATGAAATTATTGATATTTCCGCGCTAGCCAGGGTTTTAACATAATCAGGGAACCGACTGAATTGTAGAGACAACTACATGTACTAAACTTTGCTTACGGAAATCATAGGCACATGGTTGCAAATGATCTGAGTGTACTATTTGAGTGTACCCTTTATATAGATAGGATACACTCAAATGTGCCTATGATGGAAATAACATATATGTACAATACCATGCTTTAACTTAAAGAAACTTTATTAAAATAATTAAGCCGTATGTTTATGTATTTTTTCATCATTTGCTGTGCATTTCACTGTGCATTTCACAATTAACATCACAGACCAATAAAATTAGTTTTAGTTTTGGACATGCGTGTCAACTTTTTCAAAGATGAATTTTCGTTTATAATATGTAAGTTGTTCAGTACTTTATCTTAATATACATTATACAATGATTCTACGCTAAGTAATTATAAATTTACAAAACAAATTAGTGTCTCTTGCACAAAAGAGAGTTCTTCAGTCCGTTTGGGTCCCCTCAGTAGGCAACCCACCTTATACAATCCGCATGGTTCCCCAAGTTTGGTACATTGACGTGCCGATACACCCTCAATTTAAACAGAAACATATAAAAATAAATGTTTTGCTCAAATCAGAGTTTGTCCGAGCTTTGAAATTTAGACATACAATGTTTTCCACGTTTTGATGTCAATATTATTGTCGGGTGTTTTCGGTGTCTTTCGTCATTGAAAGAAAACAAAGAGAAAAATTCAACAGTATCATTTAACTTAGAAAACAAAGTTTACTTATAAAGTAGTCTATTATTAATGATTTTATTTGCAAGGAGAGGGCTAACATGGGCTTAGTCTGTTGTCCAATCCTATATTTAGTACGAAATAAAATACAAAATTAAATTCATGATTTTATTAAGTGCATGTTGTGATATAATTCAAGATATTCGTGACATTTAATACTGCTCGACTTCCTTGTTCTATTATAGATGGAACTACAAACGTATTTTCAAAACGCGATAAATCAAAATCCGTTAAAGGGATGAACCAATTTAATGTTAGAATAAATTCTGCTAGTATATGACGTTTCATTGATTGTTAATTCATTGTCCTGTTTTAAGGGTTTTGTTTTCAAAGAACGGTCTATGAAATTCCAGTAAACGCATGGTACGCTGCGGGCAGTTCAAAATGTGTAGTTTCCTGCGCGGGTTAAATTAAATTCATTTTTATTGGGTACAAGCACACAGTGTGTCATTGTGTGCATTTTAAAAATATCATTTATAAATATTTTGTTTAAGAAAATGGTATAGTGTTATGAAAAAATATTGTATTGATAAATATGGTGATACAATGGCATTTTATACTTTTGGTAAAAGCACCAGATTGCCTGTGATACGAGGTTCAACTTACAAAACTGGTTTTATACTCCCCCGTCTATAGAATTATGTGACATATTCACGGCATAATGTTGCGCAAATGTCTTGTTAAATGTACTATAATGTGCAACTTTTATTTGTACTTTCATTAACTCTTTTGTAGTGTAGATATATTCTTACTTTGAATAATTAAACGTCTGGTATGTTTACATGCAAGACCTTTCCAACCAACTTGGTGTCATGTTGTTTGTTTGTTGGATGTCATAAATATGACTACAGCGGCTAGAATTCTGTACTGTTCTGAAATAATGCTATTCAAAACGGACTTCTTGAAAACATGATCTAGTATATTTCATAACCACCCGGTTACAATGAATTAATCACGTACTCGCTTGCCCCCGAATGATCTGATTAAGTTTATGTTATCATTTATACATATCAGTGTTAATATTAATGTTATATATTTATTCGAATAGAATAAATTTTATTTCCAATCATTAAAGTAAAATAGGCATTTTAAATGACAAACATAATGTTATAATTATATAAACAAACGTTATCAAAATACACATTTGAATTGAAATGCACATCACACAGGACTATTAAGCTGGTTTAACCTTGAGTTGTAGCAGGACCAAATATTTTCAGCTGTTCTTTTAATAATTTCATGATTTTCATTACTTAATAAGAATATAAATTTGTCTTTTAAAGATAGAGAGTTAAGGTTTTTACAAAATTCGTGTTGTTCGTGTTTTTTCTATTATTATTGTTATCATTAGTATTATTATTCACTGACTATGTATGCAAGCTTGTTTAACGTGCTATAAAAATACATTTATAGCTAGATTGCATTCTAAGTACGGACAGTAGTTATACAGAAGTAGTTGTTTTCATAATTGTTTTCAAAATTGTGTATTGTATATTGATGTTCTCGTGGGCCATGTGGCCTTTTGAATTCGAAATAAACTTCTTCTTCTTCATAATGTAACTCACACGTTTGTCTTACATTTCGTTTCGGTAAGGTAAACTTTCAGTGAATATGATAGTGAGATATAGAGACATGGATCTATATTATTATTATGATGTTTATACCAATGGACACTTACTGTATATATTTGTTGATAGCATTATGCATGATGCAAACCGTTTCAATTGTATATAAATATACATAGTAGTTTGTGATAGTATTTGCATGTAAATATATTATGTATATCTTCAATACTGGAGGAATAAAAGTAAAAGCGTACTTGTAAATATAAGTGAGTGCGGTTGCAATACACGTATAGCCTGTTTGCTGCGAAAAAAATCGTCTAAATTTTGAATGGTTAAAAATCTATTCATCAGATGTTGATAAAAATTTACGTAGAACCATAATTACATTCTACCTACTCCCATTTTAAATTTCACAATGTTTAATTACTTATTTAAACAAGTTTATTCTTTATTGTATATTGATATTACTTGCATTTAAACACTTTAACGCAGGGAGGAAATCTGGTATTCCGTTGATGTTTAACTGTCTATTTATTAACTGTTATAATCCGTGATCTGCGAAATTAACATTGTTGTGATGAAAGCGAAATTTATGAGGCCCGTATAAGTCGATTTATTTAGGTATGTCTCTTGTGTGTATACAGGTTATGTATAAAACATGTAATATCACGGAAAAGCAGTGAAAACCAAACTAAGCTACATAAGCTATGTATATACTTATACATGGACATACACGTATAAAATAATTTTAAATTAAGAACCTAATAAAAGCATTGTAATGTTGATATGCGAAATGATATGTAGTCTTATGACTGAACCAGTCCTAAATATTGAGTAATATACACATACCCAAACCTTTAGGATTAGTCTGAAATCGTCATTCATGAACATGTTTGAAGAATGCCTAAAATAAAGCAGTCAAAATCGTTTAAAGACGCTGTAAAATCCGTGTTTTTATAGTTCGAGAAGGAGGCTGCTAGACGCAAGCCATTTTTACGTTTAGACTCGAAAATATGATACACATAGACAGTACAGATGTACAGACGGGCCTCGTATATGCTACATTAAATATGTTACAAATACGTAAATACCGTTAGACGTGTCACGTGACCATAAAATTGGCTGTTGTGTGTATCGAGTCTTTTAACATGAAGTTTCATTGTAAACTACAAATACTTTACATAGAACTTATGAACAAAACTCTTTTCACACATGTCTGTTGTTGCTTAGATTTAATTGTATATTAGGTAGATACATTTCATTTACTCGTGCAAAATCTCATACTTGTAGGTGCAGTAAATACTGAGAAATCTTCATTTTAGACGATTTATTTCGCCGCAAACGGACTATACCATGTCATTTGCCGTAATATTTACTCGTACATCTCGCGGAATCTTTGTTCACAAACAATACAATGCTATGGATATATTCTGTAAAATGTTTATAGTATTGCTATGATCCGATGGTCAATATGAAAGAAATTGTCATTGGCAAGAAAAAAATAATTTTATATACATTTTTGGTTACATGTATTTGGTTGACAAACGTGCCGGAGTGACGGTTACGTCGTCGCCTGAACACCTTGAAAAAATACATGTACGCCATAATTATGTAATGTTTATACTTCCAAATAGCAGAAAACCACTAATACCAGTACATGTACAAGAATAATTTAAAAACGCATTTGAAGCCTTCATCAAGTTGTGAACAGTTTATTTGCATTTACGCTCGTGAAATCATCGCGTGTATATATTATATTAAAACATGATGTGCAAAGTTTGTCGCTTCTTACGACTTCCGTAAGTAATTCAGTATTATGAGAAAAACGAAAATTTTAAACACAATTTTAGAATCAGTCAAGTAAGAAAAAAGGCGAGACAAAATAACTAACTTTTTAGATCTAATCAATTTTAAAACTGCGTCTATTCATGATGTATCATTGTGTAAAAATTGAATTTCTCAAATGACCTCCCTAGATGCATCTTGAACAGAAATTCCGAAGATAGTTCTACCTAAATAACATTCGTAAAAGCTCGGCCATTTCCGTTTGTCTCCGGTAAATAAACCTCGTGTCTAACTGTAGTAATACACCAAAGTGTTTCGCCTGAGTAATTGCAATGCATAAATGCCAAGGTGATCAGAATGCCTAAATAAGAATGGAAACATACGCGTCCACTTATGCACAGCTCCACGTGGACATAGGGTTGTGCTCGCTATAGTTCTGGGCTGGTATTCACAAAGCATATAAGTAGAAATCTTAGAATTTTCTTAAAATCGTAAAAGCTCGGCCATTTCCGTTTGTCTCCGGTAAATAAACCTCGTGTCTAACTGTAGTAATACACCAAAGTGTTTCGCCTGAGTAATTGCAATGCATAAATGCCAAGGTGATCAGAATGCCTAAATAAGAATGGAAACATACGCGTCCACTTATGCACAGCTCCACGTGGACATAGGGTTGTGCTCGCTATAGTTCTGGGCTGGTATTCACAAAGCATATAAGTAGAAATCTTAGAATTTTCTTAAAATCGTAAAAGCTCGGCCATTTCCGTTTGTCTCCGGTAAATAAACCTCGTGTCTAACTGTAGTAATACACCAAAGTGTTTCGCCTGAGTAATTGCAATGCATAAATGCCAAGGTGATCAGAATGCCTAAATAAGAATGGAAACATACGCGTCCACTTATGCACAGCTCCACGTGGACATAGGGTTGTGCTCGCTATAGTTCTGGGCTGGTATTCACAAAGCATATAAGTAGAAATCTTAGAATTTTCTTAAAATCTTAAAATTTCCTTAAGTGTAACAGCTAAACAAGAAAATTAAGATTTAACTTTTTTACATAGTTAAGTTCTAAGAATTATATAAAGAGTTGCAATAATCACAGTAATTTGAAGATAAATGTAAAAAATATCAAATTTACACTGTTTAGTGATCAGAAGAAAAGTGAGAAATTAATTAACCCGTATACCTCTGTCTCATAGTTTCGTGTATTCTCCTGAAATCCGTGCTTGGTTTAATTCAGCTCTGATATATGTGCTACGTTGTATTTTTAATAAAATAACCCCACATAATAATCACACAAATGGTCTGTACCAATTGGGGCAGTCAGTTTGGACCTCTCATCATATAAATAGTTGTCACCTTGACGACGAGGAACAATATGGGTAGTTCTTATTCCTATTGGTACGGGAGTTGTTCAAATTGGAATGCAACTAAGCCCATAAAAATTATCCTTGATTTATTCTAATGAAACAAGCCTTTGATACCATTCAGTATTCATCTCCGATATATATGCGAAGTTTCATTCAGTTATTCCATTTTTAAAATGTGACTTTGTTATCATTCTTATGTACACTGTGCATATACTAGACATGAGCCAAACCGAGATCTTAATGTACCTGATATTTTTTCTGACAATGCAATTTAAGAATCGTTTGAAACAAATAAACATCACAAGGGACAATGCTTGACAAATAAGTGTGGTCGGAAGGCTCAAGCACCTTCACGCCTATCAAGAAATCGCGTTAATGGCTGCTGCAGGTGGAGGTACATTGCTCTGCAATAGCATGCTATCCTTCAAACATGTGGCTTGGCAGCGAGTATTTCTTCAAATTCTGAAGGAATTTACCTTTTAAGCTTGGCATTTACCCATTGTCCATTTTATACATCACATTTAATGGTAGAAACATGGTTTGTATGGAAAAAGGTGTACATTTCTACAGGCGTCCATGGTGCGCTTTGCAATGCATACCTTTGTTATGTCTTTGCTGGCCCATATTTGTTTATGGATCTGTCGCATGGGTGACAAAATGAATCTGCGTCTCGTTTATAGTCATCACAATTGCAAACGGTCGACTTTGTGTTATCTAGAAACTGGTTTCAACTCTTTTTTGGACAGTTTGCAAGGGCATATGTGCTGGCGTCTCAAAGCAGATAGGGGTACCCAAACTATACTTATCGTCCTAATTCATGTAATATGCTTGATAATTGTATGAATAGCTCCTAATGATGTGCCAACACATTGAGCTACTTGCCTAATTGTAAATACTCCACAAATTTCAAAAACATATTTGATTTTCGCAACCCTTTCTATTATGTTGCCGTATTTGGATGGCGTGCATGGGGTTCATTTCCAAATAAAATTACAACACTTTTAAGTTTCTTAAACTATCAAGTACTAGTAGTTGATTGATAAGACATTACACGACACCATTTCACAATACAAGTTGTTTTAAATATTGTATTCACTCCCGCATTAATTAAAAAACAACGATTCTAAAATGGGACATTTTCCCAATCATTTAAGCATTAGTATACATGAGTAGACAGTGTTAATTGACCTATTGTTACAGCTACACTGAATGGATTTTAAAATTTGAGGTATCAATTTAAAGCTAATACAATGCTTTTTGATATAATTTCATTCGTAGACAACAATGAAGGTGGGCCTACTGACATTTTCAGTTGCTTAAAGTGACTCATCCTTGACTTGAGTCTTTTCTAATGGCTTGAGTTAAACTATTTAAAACCACCTAAATTGCCAAAGACCAATTTGAAGACGGTAGGCTATAATTAAGTTTGGTTTTGGTCGTTTACCGGCCAGATATGCCACTCGATTCTCAGACTTCAAACCAGCTATTTGATTTTTCTACGAACACTTCTACCACCGTGGATTTGTCTGCGACGATATCTACGATCAAAATTACACTTTAAATAATATTACTTCAAAATATGTTTAGCGCACAATTTCGAAGTGTTTTTTATATAACTGCTTTATTTTGAAGTCAAACTCAACTAGACAAACTAGGGGCGAATTTATCGCGAAAAATCAGATTTTGTTTATTGACAGTTTTATGAACCAGACATTTTTTTCAAAATACCAGGATGTAACTGGATTCGGTTTACCTGGCGAATTTAAACCAGTTTGTCAAACCGACCGAACCACCCCTGTATAAGTGGTTTGGTCGGTTCGTGACTATCCGAAATTGTCCCGAATCAACAAAATGGCGGAACGCGTCATATAGCTGGATGTTTTTTTATTTAAAGTAAATAATCAAGCAATAAAAAGAAGATTCAAAATTCTCAACAACGTCAAAATTAAATAGTCATCGCCTCTCTCTAAAATGGGGGACCTGGACCGGGGCCTTTGGAATGGGGAATTTCGCGTCGTTTAAAGGCCTAGGGGGTTGTAATAATAGTGCTACTATTTAGTTTTTATTTATATGCTGTTTTCAGTTGGTATTAATACATATATATAAATCTAGACAGGGTGTTGATGGATAGGATATAGCTCTACATTATGTAAATTGTTTTTGAGAATTTTTTTTCAGAAAGAGGGAAAATATACTTTTTGGATAGGGGAATGGGGCGGAATTTCGGCCCAGTAATAGGGAAAACATGATCTTTTTGTCCGCCATTTTGTAATCGTAGAGCAAACCCCATGTTTACAGCTAAACTACTTACATACTTTACATCTTATAACAAATATATTTTAATTACAACAATATGTAGATAAAGTACCTTACATGTACATGATTGTATTTACAATATATGATTCGTTAAATACTATTTATATGTACTTGTATAGTATTCCCCGAAATTGTGAGTATTTATAAATACTTTTCAAAAGGCTGTAACTATCTTCATTGAAACACAAAAAAGTGGGCAAATCGTGAGAAAAGTACTAAGGAAATTGAAAAAATTGCATTGCTACGCATTAAAATATAGTCTTTTCATTCTATATAGGTTAGTTCAAACTTCAAACTAATAAAATGTAAGAAACTTCATACTTTGGCCCTAGTGTGGCACAATTCTAGATTACACCCCAAAATTGGTATATATTAGTATATGTTTGGGTATTTGGACTTTAGAAAGTCGTGTAATGAGACTGCCCCAAATGCCAAGATAACTGAATCTTGTAAAACGTGTTTAACCCTTCTTCAAAAAGTATTTAACATATTAAATTTTACGTATTTTGTCATTAATATCCATTGTGATTGTGCAAATATAATACTTTTTTTCAACCGTTATCCCTTCTGTTTTTAGACAATTTTTGGAAGCTCGAACCGGGGAACCTCCATTACCTCGCACACTGAAGAACGTATCCATAACTTACTAATGCTATGTTTTTCCCTGTAGGCTAGGTTTATATGTATAAAATAATGTACAAATGAAACATAATTTATATATTTTCTCTATCAAGATTATTTATAATGATGCAAAGTTTGATTCGCCGAATAACTTCTTGCAATACTGTATATCTATGCTATAAATTTCCAAAAAACATAAATTATACTGTCGACTCTATTTGACTGAAACAAAAAAGTGGCAGAACTTATAGTATAGTTTGCCGATTTTGCTCTGAATAAAACTTGAAAACTTGTGAAAAAAAAACTTAAACTGAGCGACAGTTTTATAGTCATGTAACATTTTTATTCTCACAACACACTGACTGTTAGGCTACTTTAGTTTTGAAACATTTATATAATAGGAAAAATATCATGGCAGTTATCACATTATTATTATTATACCATATTTATATAGCACTTTATCATGTAATTACACGTTCAAAAGTGCTGTACAATCACATTTAAGACATGGTTAAAAAAATTGAAATAGATATATGCATGCAAACGTAACAACACATGTATATATATACAGTTTATAGTTTAAGGATAAAATATGAATTTTCAGCGTTCAACAAATATAAGCATTGAAGGCCAGTCCACACGCGCATTACTCCACCAGCCGGTATTACATGTTATGCATTATGTTAGTCCAATGAAATCTTGTGTAAAAATACATGCTATTATTTCCATATCATAATTCATATTGATAACACTCGTAAAAGCATACGTTTGATATGACTGTGGGAACCATTTAACCAACATACGTGTGGCTTTAACCGTAACCTGGGCTTCAGTCATGCACATACTTTATAATGTTCTCTGTTCGCAGATATCTCATGACAAATTCACTTTCTAGAACATGGTTACTGGGAAACCGACATAGCATTATCTGTATAACAAATATACTCTTAACACATTGCAACTGTAACTTCACAGTTAGCTTAGTAACCGTCCGTACGGTCCGGATGGTTGGTGTTAAAAACACGTACACATTTCATTTCAAGAGTCTAGACGGCTGACAACTGATTGACGTATGTTCCAAACACATTCACGTTTTTTTAGTGTTGTTACTATTCCAAGAACGTGCTCTAAATAATTGAAGTTACGCTATGTCCGACCACAGGTCCATGAAAAGTGACCTAGCCCACCTATATATACATATTTAAATATGTATATATAGGCGATTTTGGACACTTTTCATGAACCTGTGTGTCCGACCGTCTGAGGACAAAATATTCTGCACTATTTCTCGGTAACTATTGTTCAAGGCCGTTTCTAACTAAAGTTCCAAGACTCGCACCTTGCCTAGTTGTTCATAGTTCAGCATTATGTACATTATGTCCTGATCAATTTTCATTGAGTTATTGCATTTTGATTTTTAATTCTCATATTTGTCCTCGCAATGTTCTCTGTAACCATTGGTCGAATTGAAACGAAACTTCACAATACTCTGCCGCTAACTTAACTGTGTCATGACAGTGTTTTTGGATGTCTATCACCTCCAGTGATAGCATATCAACGGTTTAACCATTTTGCAATACTTCAAATATACTCAGACCAAAACGCAAACTGATAAAAGATTAATTTTCGATCACTTAATGTTTTGTATTGATTGGTCGACCGATGTTTTCATGACCAATGTTTTCTGTACTCGGCTGTCCAGTTGAGTGCTGCCTTCCCTGTCCGATTGTTCAGTATCAAACATTTGGTTCAATGAGGTGGAATACTCTGAGGATGTATAGGAAATAGCAAAGTTCTCGATTGAGTGCAAAGAGGTAGTTCAACGAAATACGAATAATCATACATAATACAAACAAAAATGTACATTGTAATCGTGAGTTTGCAATTTTAGTCCAACATCACTATACTTCTAGATAAGGTCAGTTGATGTTCCCGTTCCTATAGATATTATCGTCTTCTAGTGAACTCACTAGATAATTTGGCATTTTTGTTTTGGTATTTTCCTTGAAACAATTGCAATTATTTCCTCCATTCAAATTTATGTGGCAATATATTTTATGTCATCTATTTTTTAAACAAGTTCTAACGTTATGTTGTTTGTAAATTATATTTTCCGAAACTTACCTAGAATATATCGCTGGCTTAGAACTATAATAAGACTCATGCATATTTTAAATCTACATCACGAGACGCTTTTCACGAGCCTATTTTCATTGAAAATCGGAACTGGTCATGTTGACCAAACTGAAGTTTAAAAGCTTGTTTTTCCATAAGTATATGAGTAGATTTTTTCTTGTTTTCTCAAAATATTGATTTTGTACTTACGACCTTCTAATTTCTAAGCTAGCGATATACAAATCATCACTTTTTTAATCTAACAATTAATGTGATGTAGCCTAATTAATTGTCTTATAGATACGACAAGGGACATATTACACGATACACCCATGTCCTATAACGTATATATCTACGTCAGAGAATTGAAACATTCATTTATCTAATCCACTGCAATGTTTACTCACACTGTTTTAATGTAATCATTAATTTATCTATCACACTTAGGCGGTTTGGCTAAAAATGTATAACCCGCCTGTTTTCATTTATTTCTCTAATAGGTTAATGTAAAATAAACATGTGTTATTCAAATAGCAGTAACTATCCTCGAACTTTTTGTTGGTTTCAACTATTAATTATTTTATATGAATAATTTGTAATACAGTTTTACAGTTTATTTTCGAAATTAAGGCATAATGCCCATGGATCATGTTTACAACAATGTATAAATACATATATAAATACGCAAACAAAACAATCATATCCACACAGACACACCTATACACTTGCATACACGCACAGACACACACGCATACGCACACACATGCATACACACACATTTGCACACGTACGCATACACACATACCCGCACACACACACACACACACGCACACACACACGCACACACACGCTTACACACCCTCATGTATACACATATTAAATACTCACAAAATAAATATTAGTGGTGAGATTGATTGTTACAATACCATTTACTTTAACAGTCAAACTTAATATAAATACAGTCTGAGGTTATGTAGCATATATAAAACACACCATACGGAAAGTACATATCGCAATAATTATGTCATGACTATATGTACAAAAGGTAAATATATACAAATACATGTAGCTTCTATAAAGACTGTTCTCTTAGCTCAAAACATTTGAAAAGGTAGACAGCTAAATTTTTTAAAATCTTTTCATCACTAGATTGTAACAAGTCTCTAAACTTAAGAATGTTTGGATGTTGTCTATAATGTAGAGGAATATATTTTTTTCTAAGATTGTCATATAAGTTGCATTCAAATAAGAAATGGAATTCATCCTCTAAACAGTTACAAAATTTACATTTTCTTTGAGGGACAGGTTTTGGATTAGGTTTAGTCCAACGACCAACTTCTATCTGTAGTCTGTGTGATGACACTCTAAATTTTGATAATGCTTTTCTATATTTGTTCACTTGGACTATGTCTAAATAAGGCTGTAATTGAAAACTTGAAAATAATTTATAAGTATTTGCTTTACTGGAAGTTTCTATGTCACTATTCCAACCTTGTAAATATTGATCAATTAGTCTCTGTTTTACCAAGGATAAAAATAATTTATTATTTCCAACTGTTTGGAAAAACCATATATCACCAAATCCAAGATTGTTAAGTATCCCTTTAACTTTACTGGCCCAAGATACCTTATTTGGGTATAATTCAAGGTCATGTAGCATCATATTATACACAAGTTTAACATATTTTGTATCATTAGTTGTTAGTATTCTTATCCAATATCTAATTGTCTGTAACATCAATTTTATACTAATAGGCACTTTTCCTAATTCACCATAAACAAAAGTATTTTGAGTCTGTCTTTTAACACATAGTAATTGTTTATAAAACTTTAAAACTGTTTTATCAATGACACTGGTATTATAACAACCCCAGAGTTCACTACCATAGCTTAAAACAGGCTCAACTAATTTTTCATATATCTCCAATTTGTGACTAATTGACATATTGTAGAAATTATCAATGTAAGATTTCATTTTAAAAGTAGCCTTCATTCCTTGACCAGCTAAAGCTTCACATGTATATTTAAATGAGCCACCTGTTGAGAAAACTAGTCCAAGATATGTAAACTTGTTAACAATTTCAATCATTTCACCTTTGTATTTAAAATTTAAATTTGACTCAGATTACCTCCCTTTTTAAAAATCATTACCTTTGTTTTAGTTGCATTAACAGACAATTTCCATCTATCACAATAATCCTCTAATATATCTAAACCTTTTTGTAAGCCATCCTGAGTTTCTGAGAATAAAACTATATCATCTGCGTACAATATCAAATATAACTTAAACATACCAATATCAATACCATCATGTCCTTTGTGAATAAAAGTTTCCTCAATATCATTAAGGTAGAGCGCAAATAATAATGGCGATAAACTTTCTCCTTGCCTAACACCTAAATTACAAATAAAATCATCACTTAGTGTATTATTACACTTAACTCTGGATTTTACCTGTGTATACATGGAATGTATTATGTTAAAAATCTTACCTCTAATACCAGTTTTCAATAACTTATACCATAGTATATCTCTCACAACAAAGTCAAAGGCTTTAGAAAAATCAATAAAAGCTGCATATAATTTTTTGTTTCTTATTAGCATATGATTCATTACATTGTATAAGACAAAAATATTATCAATAGTTGACATATCTTTCCTAAATCCTGCTTGAGCCTCTATATAAACATTGTAGGTTTCCATCCAACTATTTAATCTATTGTTTAAAACTTTGGTAAAAAACTTGCCTAGTGTGCTTAATAGAGTGAGTCCTCTATAATTAGCTGGATCTAAAGTAGAGCCTTTTTTATGTATTGGGATAATATATCCTTCAGCCCATTGTTCTGGGAAGTACCCAATATCAAATAATTTATTAAACAAGTGATGTAGATATTTATACATATGTTCACCTCCATATTTAAAAAATTCATTTAATACAAGATCAGGTCCTGCTGACCTACCATTATGTAATTCTCTACATGCCTTTTTGATATCTATTATTGAAATTTCTAAGTTTAGTTCCTCAAACATAATATTTAATTCATTATTTAGATATCTATCATTAAAACATATGATGTCTTCATCAGCTTGGAAAAATACTGAGTCTGGGTCATTTATTGCCTTAAAATAATCCTCAAAATTTGACAATGTAGGCTTTTTTGAGCTATTAGTGTTGGTTGAGCTAAGGGATTTAAGCATTTTCCAGTATTCTTTTGCATTTTTGTATCTTAAATGTTCCAAATTTTTAGTCTGTAACTTACTGTATTCTACTTTCTTTTTTGAAATAGTTGATTTATATTTTGACCTACTCACTACCATATTTGTCCTGTTAATATCACTTTTATCAGCCCTGTACTTATTTAATGCTTTATAAAAAATGTTCCTACTCTCAATACAATCCTTATCATACCATTTGTCTAAATGTATTTAGTACTTGTATTATAACTAGTTGAGTTTACAGTATTTTAGTCTGTTGTTTTATTGGTTTTTTTAAATAATGTACTTAGCAATTTTAAGTCATGAATGAGAAAACAAAATGTTTTAAACACGTTTTTTTCTAAATTTGTAAGGCCGATTGTCACATTTGTTTATAATTTTGGAAGAATAAAATCAGTAGGGTAACGATGATTTCTTAAAGATATGTTAGGCTTGTCCCCCCATTTGTTATCATTTGTTTTTATTTCGGTCATCTTAAGTAAACTGTAAACGTATATTGCATATGGTTATACGCATTGTCAAACAATAAAATATTTATGTATATTAGTAAATCTACCATCGTGAAGTTTTTGTCGAAAAAGAATACTTGTATTACAAGTATCAATCAAGTATACGTTTTTTACCAAAAACATATTTCAAGAGTACTGTGTTTACAAGTTTTGTCTGATAACAATGCCACCCAGAAATTCTGCAAATGTGTTGTCCAGCACAAGACCCTTTCGTTTATCTCAGAAAGGCATGTATATATACAGTGTACACTGTTTCTGTCGCGTGTTGTTTTATGTGTCGTCCTTGTGATCTATGGCCGTCCTTGTGGTGTGTGGCCGTCCTTGTGGTGTGTGGTCGTCCTTGTGATGTGTGGCCGTCCTTGTGATGTGTGGTCGTCCTTGTGATATGTGGCCGTCCTTGTGATGTGTAGTCTTCCTTGTGGTGTGTGATCGTCCTTGTGATGTGTGGCCGTCCTTGTGATGTGTGGCCGTCCTTGTGATGTGAGGCCGTCCTTGTGATGTGTGGCCGTCCTTGTGATGTGTGGTCGTCCTTGTGATGTGTGGTCGTCCTTGTGATGTGTGGTCGTCCTTGTGATGTATGGTCGTCCTTGTGATGTGTGGCGTCCTTGTGATGTGTGGTCGTCCTTGTGATGTATGGTCGTCCTTGTGATGTATGGTCTTCCTTGTGATGTGTAGTCTTCCTTGTGGTGTGTGATCGTCCTTGTGATGTGTGGCCGTCCTTGTGATGTGAGGCCGTCCTTGTGATGTATGGTCGTCCTTGTGATGTATGGTCGTCCTTGTGATGTGTGATCGTCCTTGTGATGTGTGGTCGTCCTTGTGGTGTGTGGTCGTCCTTGTGATGTGTGGTCGTCCTTGTGGTGTGTGGTCGTCCTTGTGATGAGTGGTCGTCCTTGTGGTGTGTGGTCGTCCTTGTGATGTGTGGTCGTCCTTGTGGTGTGTGGTCGTCCTTGTGATGTGTGGTCGTCCTTGTGATGTGTGGTCGTCCTTGTGATGTGTGGTCGTCCTTGTGGTGTGTGGTCGTCCTTGTGATGTGTGATCGTCCTTGTTCATTGTTCTTTTTTTGTTCATTTTGTGCTCAGCTGTTCAAGTTCTGGGTCCGGAATTACAACCAATATTTACACTCAGCCCCAACACTCAAATATTGAAATTAACTCTTTTGAGATTAATAGCGATGTTTTGAGAGCAAAAAGTTGTTATACTGTTAAATGGGTACCAAATATTCGTTTTGGCTTACTTCCCTAACTGTAAATTAGTGTATTTGAAGCTATACATGGCTGAGTGATGAGTGTGGCACTCAGGTTCAATGATAACATCCATACCTCATACATTGTACACAACGGCTAAAATATTAACCAAATGTTATTTTTAACACTAGTATAACATTTTTATACATTTTCCTCATCTAGATATGCAACCTAAGACAAATAATAGCTATTAAATTACATTTTCAATATTTGAGTGTTGAGTGTAAGTATTGGTTGTAATTTCGGGCCCAGATGAGTGCTGTCTGTCCTGTACGACATGTTATAAATTGTTCATACTACATTAAACATTTGTATTTAAATAGTTCTTAGTAAAACTAAAAGCATTATTTTCCGACTTACCAATAACGGGTGTCAAAAAGCAACAAAAATACAGATTTTTTTTCAATGATACAGTTACCTGTGCTACCAATTCTTTTATTTTTCAACGTGGTACCATTAAACTGCGCATATATTTATTTTTGGCCTTATTTGTTCCACCAGCTGTCATTACTTCACAAAGTGCACGTGACGATTCATACCTGTTAGGCAAGAATATTTTAATTGTTTGTTACTCGGACATTTTTAGCAAAATTCCACAGGATGAGGGACAAAATAAAAATAAAAACTCCCAAAATGTAAGTATCACATTGTTTATGGTGGACTGTAGTCAATGACGGTCCATGATTGAAAGTTACATGTATCCACAACGGTGTTAGTTCTTAACAACACATTTTATTTGCACATGTATCTGTATCATTGATAAAGAATTTTTTAAAAACTACAGAAATTTATATACACTTTATTAAAACATAAATTTCTGTCAGTTATTTTTTTCAATGATACCTGTGCACAGTGGTGAATGAGAACACAATTAAACAAGGACTGTCCCAACTTATCATTAGTAAAATAATGAAATACTTAATAAAATATGGTGTAAAGTACATTTGTATCATTACCATAAAAACATTTGACATAATAAATTATATGCAATTTTAGATTTCCAAATTTTGTTTTTGGAAAAGGACAAAAATAGGACAGGAGGGTCCGAGCAACAAAAACAATCAAAGAACTCTGGCCTCAAGATGTCCAAATTAACAATTTAAAGGATCCCCTCTCTAATACACGAATATCGTATTGTTGGCATAAAGTATGATATTATGTCGATTTGGAAAGCTTGTTTCTTTATTACCGTGTCATCTCTGTCCGAAACCGTGATGTATCCGAATAAACACCACCATCCCTTTGGTCCAAATTAAATATGTCCATTATAGTTTGGGTGTGAGTGCATCCATAGGCACATGGTTTCAAATTATCCGAGTTTCAAATTATCCAGGTTTAAAATTATCTGAGTGTACTCTATATATAGTAAAGGTTGTGCAGCGACCATGTTTAGCCGCAACAGAAATGACGTTACTGAAGCTAGTTCCCGGTTTTTTCTACAGTTGTCACAGCAAACACGGATACCAGTTCCTGTAACGTCATATCCGTTGCGGCTAAACATGGCCGCTGCACGACCTTCCTTCTATAAAGGGTACACTCAGACAATTTGAAACCATAATTTGAAACCATGTGCCTATGGGTGCAAAGATCTGTAATCGACAAACGTTCTCATTTTCAAGCCTGATACATTTCCGAGTCCTTTCTGATGAACTATTTTATTTGATCCAAAAAAAAGAATTACCGACCAATTTTCCGGGTAAAATTATTAATACGAAACCGTGTAATCATTAACATGAATAGTTTGAAAATTTTCATGATAGGTCGATGTCGTCCTTAACTTTATAAAATCAATAATTATACAGTAAAGCTCACATTAGAAGATTACCATTGAGACCCTTGAATACTGGCTCCGATCACCCGAAGCATCTCGAATAAAAATCTCAACTCAAATTGACATTTTACTAGAACGAGAGTCAGAATTCTTGATAGATCGGAGTTTTCTAGCTTTGAAAGTTTACCGAATTCAACTTAAAATGACGTTTCTGTGTTGTGACTCAAAGGCACACAACAATATATGCGACTATATTTAGCTCACGTTGAGATGCTTTGTGAGATTGGGACCAGGTTTTATTATTGAGTTGGTCTTAATTTTGAGGTTGAACAAAGAGCACGACAGGATTTTATATTTTGCATGTTCATGTTTCGTTGGCCATTCTGTACCGTAGTGATGTATTCATTGTGCACACAACATTTCCTTTTAAAAATACCAGTTTTGTTTTAATTTAAATGACAAATTAAATTATACACAAATGTAGCTTACATTCATATAACAATGAGCACATTATATTTACAATACGTTTGTACATCAGACATAATTCTGGCGACGCTGGCATCTGACAAATCATTGATTTTAAACCTGCCAATATTGTGGCCATGCGAAGCCAACGATTTTCAACAGCTAAACAAACTTTGTTAAATCGACTTAGACAGATAACAGCAAATGACTAACGCTGTCTAAAAGCCTTAAATGTGATAAAAAAATATGAACTATTATTGACCGATATTCTGGCGAAATATGCAGGAATATGCCGCAACACACTTCGAGACATCTATAAAAAGTCTACATATATGTAAGTTCCGCCCAGCTAACACGGTAACTGTTGAACAGAGCAGAGTTATCACACCAAATATGTCTCCCTTCGAGAACAGGTCTTTGTCGAGATGTAATTTGCACGGCTATGGTTCCTGGCTACAGGGAAAATCATACGTCTGTTCAAACACAGATTTAACAAGTCTATCATATCATATTTACCAAATAAATGCTCGACATCAAATGTAAGGCATGTTACAGTTGCCACACGATTCCAGACGTCTGCATAAAACAAAATTATGTACATTCATGCTTGTATGTTTTTGTATTTTTAAAAAAACGAACCCGGCGCCGATGTTTCACGGAAATTGACGATGTAATGGTGGGTATAAAAACCTTAATCTCAGTACGTTCATATAGCGTAAGTTTTATTCGAAAAATCGGAAAATAGTATGCCTTTGGTTTATTTACACCAAAAATATACAAGTACATATAGGGACAGCCTTAAGAGTGACCGCCCACTGTGTGGGAGACATTTGTATTATGTGAACATGTCACGTTATTTGGTGACACATATCTAAGCAATCCTATGTCACTATTTATCATCCCTTAAATCCCCGACCCATCAAATGTTGAATCAATATCAGACGAAGATAAAGAAAGTATTAACATATCTCACCGTTAGCGCATTAAATTTCAATTTGAATTGTAATATTTCATATATCATACAAAACAATTTCTTTTGGAGTCCTAGTATTTGCCTTAAAGGGATTTGACATGTCAAATAAGTTGAAAAATGTAGTTGGGCGATATGTTCATGATTAGTAAATGTAAATGTCACCAATTTTAATAAAACTGTTATATTTTACACTAAATCTTATTAATAATTTTAAGTTGGGTTCTAGAACGAAATGATCAATTTAAATAAAATTGAAAACACCACTAAATCTTGAACATGTTCTATAAAATTGCGGTTAATGATAATGTAATTAATATGAAAAGTTCATTAAAATTAGGATCAATTAGATAAGTTCCTCCACTATCAGTTAAAGGGACAGTCAATGGACTAGCCATGTATACCAACACTGAAATCATACAAAATTTAATTTATGGCTTACGAAGTCACGTTGTTTAATTCGAACTGAACAAGACTGAAGTCATAACCGACACCCTTTTCGACGAATAAGCAATCGGAACGTTCCGTACGGAATTTATACGAAGATTCGTAAGAAATTATCCGAGGTGTCCCGATTGGCGAATGACCAGTATTATCCGAATCCTGGATCGATTACCTGTTTAATATAATGAAATGTGGATCGTGCAACATTCATTACTCGATCACGTGGTTGTTTAATTTGAAGAAAAATGTCGTGATAGGACAGGAATTCGAATTAACCGAGGTGATCCGATTGTTCGATAGCCGGATCGTATAATAGATATAGCGTATTACTTATCTCCCATGAAGGATTTTCTGCCACTTTTTTCTGTCAAATGATTGATTTGCTGTTGAAGTGTCATTTAATATGAATGCAGCGGATTTTGTCGGTGGTGAAGCGCATGCAAATGAAAATTAATCGACTACATTTGTACTATGTGGTTAAATAACTAGTCCCAATATACAATGTACATTGTATTCTACATACGTGTAATTATAAATTTATAATTTACATAAACCTTCAAGCATTATTCACATTTGTACTCCTTTCCTATTAGGGAGCAATTATTGAAGCCAGGAATTTCCTTTAACACGTGATAAAAAGTATTATGGATGCCGGGTTGCTAGGGCGGGTTAAGGGGGGGGGGGGCTGACAATGACGTCCGCCCCCCTTAAAATTGCCCAAGCAAGGGAAATGTGTGTGTTTTTTCAAGACAAAAGGCTATATAAATATGCATTTTTTCGAGATCGTTTCGCTTGCAGAATACTTTCTGATATATGCTTCAAATAAACAGTTCATTTTTATCTAGCTCGTTTCGCTCGCTCAATTTCCTAGGAACAAGAGAGACATCTCAATATTTACACAACGCTCAAACACCAAATTCTGAAGCCGCCCCTGTGTTCCCTTTGGTATGTTCAGGTTGTACACCAGATTCAACAATTTTCGGTGACCATTGGCTCAGCTAGCTTTCATAGATTATATCATTATTCTGTACTAATTAGCTCTTCCACAAGAAACTTCTCATAACTGTAGTAAATATTACTGAAAAATATTAATACGTCCAACTAGAGAATAAAAAACCCAGCCTGTCGACTAAGGACGCTTGCCACAGCACAATCGTAACTACTCGAGTCTTTCCGTCATGGATCCGGAAGCTCATGTTATGTCTGTAATGTCCGAGGGGTCCCGATTAGCCACAGCGCTTTCGTTACAGTTCACATAAATATGAGTGCAAGGACGAAAATATCGGCCAATGGCAAAAGGAGAGTAACTGGGTGATCGCTGTACTGAGAGCTACCCAGGCACTCAGGTTGTATGACGGCGGATACCCGATATTTTGACACCGTGTTTTTTGATGTTTTTACAATAATGACTGGTAAACTTGGAATCATTAAAATGTTGTCGGAATTCATCAACATGCCATCCAGTCGTACAAACAGCCATGGTATACACTATATACACATCCACCAAACTCATTATCTCACTGCTGTAAACATGGAAACTGTACAAGGTGACGTTTTAATAATGTTTTCTCACTACGAAAACGTGTATGGACAAACAATGATCGAATCGGGTAACACTACCCAATTGTAATTCCAAATTTGTGTGAAACGGTCTCGGCTATTAGAACTCAAATAGTTTCGTACGCGCGTCGTTTCCCGGCAGTATCACCCAGTCTGTCTTATTTTTGCACATAATTAAAAGTCATTTATGAAGTGAGAGCAGATTTTGTTTGTCAGATGGGGAAAGATTAAGTACACCATGAGATTAAAATACATGTTTTATACCATTTAGAACACCCCCGTTCTTCTTGAAGTTTGAGCAGGTGTCAAGCCGATGTATAAGCTTGTGGAACCACTGATATGCCCCTTCATATTGTACTGTAAAATCACATATTTTCGTGGGTATTGAATTTGATGGATTTTCATAAAAAGATACATTTTCGTAGGGTCGTAAATTCGTGGATTACAGAAACATGAAAGGATTAACCCATGTCTGACTTTAAAAAGTCGATTAATCGTGGGGATAAGATATCGTGTTCGAGTTCATCAACGAAAATTCAACTCCCTCGAAAAAATATGATTTTATAGTATTTCAAATATTTATACTTGTATCTATGGCCAAAACTAAAATAGGATAAACAAACGATTTAACAAATTGACAAATACAATAGAGAGAGAGAGAGCAAAAAAACCGACAAAGCCATGCAGGACTTTGGGTATATGCAATTTTTATGGAATAAGTTTGAGGTCGCTAGTACCCAGATCATTTTTGATAACATCTGTACTACTCGTAGTGAGTACATGTATGTTAATTCAAGACATGTCTCAGAATGGATGACTCTCTTGTTTGAACTGTAGCTTCTAATCAATATCACACCTTGCTATTTGCAATAAAAGATATCTATTGTGCTGGTCATTGCTTACATTTTAACTATTGTGATGAGTGCGAGATTAATGCGCGTTCGACCTATTGTTAGGAGCACGCGGCCAGTGTCTAGCCAAGTTTAAAGAGAATGTGAACAACGTCTAATCTGAAATGTGCGTGACCAGCTTCTAACCTATTGTGAAGAATACACCCCCAGTGAATAATGTGCAATCAGCATCTAAATTAATGTAACTTTTTTCTGAAATATGCGTGGTCACTGCCAAGCCTTACTAGTACTGATTGTGAGGAGTGGGTAGGCGATCGACGTCTAATCAATTAAGACGAGAGCGTAATCAATGCCTTCCCTATTGTGAACAGCAAGTGGGCGATCAGCGTCTAGGCTATTGTGAACAGCAAGTGGGCGATCAGCGTCTAGGCTATTGTGAACAGCAAGTGGGCGATCAGCGTCTAGGCTATTGTGAACAGCAAGTGGGCGATCAGCGTCTAGGCTATTGTGAACAGCAAGTGGGCGATCAGCGTCTAGGCTATTGTGAACAGCAAGTGGGCGATCAGCGTCTAGGCTATTTTGAACAGCAAGTGGGCGATCAGCGTCTAGGCTATTGTGAACAGCAAGTGGGCGATCAGCGTCTAGGCCATTGTGAACAGCAAGTGGGCGATCAGCGTCTAGGCTATTGTGAACAGCAAGTGGGCGATCAGCGTCTAGGCCATTGTGAACAGCAAGTGGGCGATCAGCGTCTAGGCTATTGTGAACAGCAAGTGGGCGATCAGCGTCTAGGCCATTGTGAACAGCAAGTGGGCGATCAGCGTCTAGGCTATTGTGAACAGCAAGTGGGCGATCAGCGTCTAGGCTATTGTGAACAGCAAGTGGGCGATCAGCGTCTAGGCTATTGTGAACAGCAAGTGGGCGATCAGCGTCTAGGCTATTGTGAACAGCAAGTGGGCGATCAGCGTCTAGGCTATTGTGAACAGCAAGTGGGCGATCAGCGTCTAGGCTATTGTGAACAGCAAATGGGCGATCAGCGTCTAGGCTATTGTGAACAGCAAGTGGGCGATCAGCGTCTAGGCTATTGTGAACAGCAAGTGGGCGATCAGCGTCTAGGCTATTGTGAAGAACGAGTTGATGTTTACCCCTTGTTTAGATATTCCCTACTACGACGTGTGAAACGCAATTTATCTCTTTAATATAAAACGATGCATGCATGCGTTGTATTCTGTCAAAATCTCCTTGTTTGTCGAACAATTTAGTCGAAGATTAATTTAAGTTTTTCAATAGGCATGTCGATACCCTCTTGAAAGGGAGATAGGGGTGGCGAAACATAAACTTAGAAATGAACAGGTACTTATATGCACATTTTGCCATGACAAATTCAATAGTTGCCGATCTGTCGTATCTTTTCACGTAAAATTGACGACGTTTTCTATACTGCACAGTCACTATGAACTGTTGATATAACAGACAAGTTAGATATAAATTGGCCAATATAAAATAATGGACAAGAACAACCACTGAGTTCAGTGTATATATTCAGTAGATTTGTTTCCAACGCCCACATAGCGCAGTGGGAGTAACATTCCAGACAAAAATAAAACAACACTATTATTTTAATTAAGTAAGATGTATTTGATCATCTGGCAATATATAGCGCATCGTTACCTGGTTCAATATGACAATTACATGCTCCTCTTGACGTGGCGGGTCTTGTGACGCAATATAACATGCTCCTCTTGACGTGACGGGTCACATGGCGCAATATAGCATGCTCCTCTTGACGTGACGGGTCTCGTGAGGCAATATAACATGCTCCTCTTGACGTGACGGGTCTCATGACGCAATATAACATGCCGCTCTTGGCGTGACGGGTCTCGTGACGCAATATAACATGCTCCTCTTGACGTGACGGGTCTCGTGACGCAATATAACATGCTCCTCTTGACGTGACGGGTCTCATGACGCAATATAACATGCCGCTCTTGGCGTGACGGGTCTCGTGACGCAATATAACATGCTCCTCTTAGCGTGACGGGTCACATGGTGCAATATAACATGCTCCTCTTGACATGACGGGTCTCGTGACGCAATATAGCATGCTCCTCTTGACGTGACGGGTCTCGTGAGGCAATATAACATGCTCCTCTTGACATGGCGGGTCTCGTGACGCAATATAACATGCTCCACTTGGCGGCGTGACGGGTCACTTGGTGCAATATAACATGCTCCTCTTGGCGTGACGGGTCACATGGTGCAAACATGCTCCTCTTGGCGTGACGGGTCGCATGGTGCAATATCACATGCGCCACTTGGCATGATGGATTTACAATATCCGGTAGAGAAGGAAAACATGTTTGGAAAAAACGTGTCCAATGGTTGTTTTATTTAAAGCCGCTATATATACTTTGATGAATACTTTAGGGATCGCCAATATCAAGTACATAAACAGATAAAATCTGGGTGTCCACGGGCCTTGTCAATCAGTACGCAAACTCAATACAAGTAAACTCTTTGATCTTATAGTTCATGTTTTACGTAGAATGTATACCAAATCCACAAATGAACAGATAACGATTTCGGTATTTCACATATTTTATGAACAATATCAAACTATGATTCCTATTTAAAATACTATTTCATGATAAAAACAACCAGTGATAGAACTCAATTACATTTTGTTTTCTATAGGTGTAACGCTTCTCGTTTTTAAAATTTCAAAATTCTAAAATATCATGAAACATGGAGTGACTGGCTAAAGCCTAGGTCCCACTGAGCATTTTTGCCTTGGCGGTGTACTCCCGATTGAAATTAATGAGCCATCAGGACATCGGGAACAGGTTCTTCGCGGTCTAGGGGAAGCTTCATGGGAAGTCATGAGACAGTTTGTGATTATCGTGAGGAATTGTGATGAATCTGATGGTATCGGAAAAAATCGGGAGTATATCGCCGATGTGGAATTCCACAGTGGGACCTAGGCTTAAGGTACCTACACGCGGTATACTTTAACTGTTTGCTAGTTAGCGTATGGCTGAAGTCAGGCGTCTATATTGGATCCATTTTGCTTGTGGGTAACATGAATCATTCGGTTTCCTTCTGTTTATTTATGTTTCTAATGTAATAGTCTGCTATGTTTCAGATTGGGTGGAAGAGGAAGACAAGGATACAGGGGACACAGTTAACGATAAAGCTTCACCTAGACAGTCACAAGTTGCCCTCACACTACAGTGGTAAGTTAGTATATCAATGTATAATTTGCAGTTACAACCTTATACTAACACCAACAGTTCCTGAAACCAGGACCCACAAGTACAAAGCGTGTTAGGTTTTTTTCGAAATACCTGTATATTTTCTCGGACGAAAAATTATTACGCTTAGAATCTCAAATTTCGTAAGACATGTGTGACTGCTTTCTTAGTGAAATAGATCTACATAAACAAAAATCCACATACAGTTGTATATTTTAAAATTCGTAAATCTTAGAATGAAAGTTTCTGAACAAACTTAGAAATAAGTTTTTTTTGTATGACAAAAATACCTTGTAAAAACTACTGTATTTATTTAGTATGTTGTTAAGGGTGACTGTCGTTTTGCACTACACCGCGCTGTGTTGTTTTGAGCGTGTATTGTACTGTGCCATTTTGCGCTACATTGCGCTGTGTTGTTTTGAGCTGTGTTGTGCTGTGTGGTTTTGCACTACATTGCGCTGTGTTGTTTTGGGCTGAATTGTATTGTGACGCTTTGGGCTACGCTGCGCTTTGTTGTTTTGAACTGTGTTGTACTGTGTCGTTTTGCGCTGCAATGCGCTGTGCTGTTTTGAGCTGTATTGTACTGTGCCATTTTGCACTACATTGCGCTGTGTTGTTTTGAGCTGTATTGTATTGTGCCGTTTTCGCTACGATGCGCTGTTTTGAGCTGTTTTGTACTGTGTCGTTTTGCGCTACACTGCGCTGTGTTGCACGTGTCGTTTTGCGCTACGCTGCTTGTTGATGTTTGGTGCCGTCACGTTTGTGCTGTGTCGTTTAGTTACACTGTATTATATAGAATGCCAATTTAATAGGCACACCCCCGCACCTCTAAAACCACCACAAATAGTTCATGACATAGTCCAAGTTCAGCCGGCTGAATACTTTTCTACAATATTTAATTCTACCATGTAATATGGTGAAAACAAAATAGAGTTCCGTATTAAGAAATGTCCATCATGTGTTCGGGATGAAAATCAGCTAAAGACTAAATGTAAACAATACTTAACGGTCATATTTGATAAACAGTGATAATGTTTGGATAGGGTTTACATACAAGTTAGTACGGTCGGTATTTTATCACACACTAAGCTCTTAATTTACTCCTAAATTTCATAATGCTGATAAATTATTTCCCGTAAGAAAATGGACAAATAAATGACATTGATTATTGTCGTGTTACTATAGCGATAAGAATACGATGGGTATTTAAGATTTACCTATTTCAACGTTTTTCGACACATTAAATGATTTCTAGGCCCCTAATATACCTCCATCTCTCTGAAAATTGTCAATACAGAACGATGTAGGCCTACATGTGCGAGGTTTGAATCGAGCGGCAGATCAAAAATACGTCAGAAAATACTGCTGACGAAGGATATCCAAATAATCATAATTATTCTTAAATTCACAGCAAGTTTGAAATACATAATTTGGTGTGTTCTTAGTGACCAAGTTATTCACACTATCACACCACGCGTCTTTATGACGTTGTTTGAATGTATTTTGACACCGCGTACGTTCAACGGCGTCAAGGAAATATTTTCTGGCCAAAATGTAGGATTGGTTTTAAAATCAAACTGTTATTCCTGAAGTTTAATGGAATCTAGTGTTGAATATTTTTTCTGTTGTCAATACTCGGGCGAAGAAGTCCGAAGTATTTCGAAGGTAGCGTTCGATATTCATTTCCCCATTCCCTCTATCTGCGCGACCTCGTGATTGTTTGACACGTTGTGGATATAAATGATAATGTTTATGTATTTAGAAATCTTTTCATGTGGATATTATCACCTGTAGCCGTACTGGTCTGTAGCAAGTGTGATACTTAGGTATGTATACTATGCGACGTGAGAGTAAATTAAACAAACCAAGAAATTGAAATTTTCACACCACGGTGACTAATACATTGAGCAATTCTTCCTTTTGTTTTTATCTTTTTAAAGTTTTTATCAACCGCTGCTGTGGACATACATGTAGACGTCTCGTTTATCATGGGGCTTTTGTTGAAACATCGATTCGAGCTTCAAAGATAATTTCATTTATTAAAATTGAAATCTGTCCATTGACAGACAAGCATGCAGCGTTGTTAATACGGTGTGTTTGTATTTTGTCTGTGTTTTGCTTAATCGACACGAAATTGTCGGAAATGCGTTGCTAGTCACGCCTTCTACTCGGGGATCGTTCAATGATTTGTCGGACAGTTAAGGTTGATACCGGAACATGTACAATACCCATGTTTATGTTACCGCTTATTCTGAAGACAAAATACTTATCAAACGTTAACATTTATTTTGATAGGGCTTTATATGCTACACATTGGTTGGATATGTTTTCCGTGATTTTGGCTGCGGCCATGTCTTTCTTCCACATGCGAATAAGCAGCTTACGGAAGAGCAATACATGAACTAGTTGATTAATACTTCCATTAACACAGCATGGCAAGGTCACCGTAATGTTTGTGTTGATTGATTGATTGATTGATTGATTGATTGATTGATTGATTGATTGATTGATTGATTGATTGATTGATTGATTGATTGATTGATTGATTGATTGATTGATTGATTGATTGATTGATTGATTGATTGATTGATTGATTGATTGATTGATTGATTGATTGATTGATTGATTGATTGATTGATTACTTTTTACTCTCTGCTAAATATTATCCTTCATTGACCCCTAAATAGGGGAAGGGTCATGTCCATGGGAAGGCATGTTTAGGTCAAACAAAAAAAAGAATACTGTTATTAATTGCCTCTTAAAATTGTAAATTCATTTTTTATGTATTAAAATACAATGTCATATACCCGTTACGTGCAGGGTTTTGATTCTATCAAATAAGGTGTTTCGCTAAGTCATTCCTTTGATGGCTGGGTTCTTTATCTACACCTTTGTTGTTGGATTTTAATGCTAAAGTGTTTATTTTATGATAATGTACCTACGTTTGTTTGAGTATAATCACTTTCGCATAATGATAATAATTTGTATAAAATCGGCATCTACCTAACGGAACTCCCACACCGGTTTCGTATGTCCAATGAACAATAAATACGATAGGAGCCCCACTTTTATTTGGACAGACTTTTGCATCCGATATTTTCATACCGAAATGTCTCTATTCGACCGTATATAATAATGTGTCAAGCATGTTTATCATATTTGCAATTTAGTTAGCACCAAAATCAACAATGTACTAGTGTGCCTCCGTAGCTCAATTGTTAGCTCGCTTGTCGTCTAATCTGGCGACTCGGGTTCAAATACGGATGGAGGCACTCTTATGCCTGTCATATTTCAGCAGAAAGCTGACTGGCAAATAAGGCTATACAAGATGTTCCTTGTATTGTCTTCAGGAAAGAGGCGTACAATACAAATACGTTTTTGAACCATGTGAACATTATTACATGCACTCACTTAAATTGACCCGCGAACAAATGATGCTTAACAAATGTCAACTTATGGGTAGCTTCGTAAATAGTTTCCTCATGTAGATGTCGGTGCTGGTGAATACGAATACTGAACATTTAATGAAACTCAATTAAAGAAGTGCTTTTTCACGAACTTTTCTCCATTTCGATTTCCAATCCCACCGTGCATGGTCCTAAATCCACAGCACATTGCATATATTTGTGTCGTTCTAATATGGCGATATCACGTGACAGACAGGATGACGGCTATGGACTATTTTTTCTGTTTCAGGCTAAATGAAAATTACGAGCGAGCAGAAGGTGTTTGTCTGCCAAGATGCGTACTTTATCAACATTATCTTGATTTTTGTAAAAAAATGAAATTCACTCCAGCCGGCGCCGCTACTTTTGGAAAGGTTTGTTTGATAAATAAATTGTTCATCGAATAATATATTCTTGCCATTTACTCTACTCCCAACAATTGTTTTAGTTTAAATACTCGAAGACTCAATCTCATTAAAATTAGGCCCTTACTAATTAACTCAACCTTTTGTTGAAAAACGAGCTATTGTCGTGACAAGTTCGTCTGTGTGGGCGTCTGCATCTGCAAGGGCGTTAGTTAAGTTTTTCGTTGGTGTCCATTTCTCAAAAACTATCAAAGACATTTACTTCAAATTTGGAATATTGTTTACAATTGCCGATTCAGTTGAAGTTAGTAGTGTTTGATAAATAATTCCAAGTCAGGTCAACTGACCAATGGCCACCATGTTTGACCAGGCTTCAAATGTTGAAAAACAGTTGACATCCTGATGAACACAAACAAATAGTTAGAATCGATAACTGTAGCTCGCCGGAGATAACTTTTAGACTTATCAATAAATAACATAATAATTATATAGTATAAACACTGCACGGTCGACTGACCGCTTGTTATCAGTGTAGATTTCAAAAGTATATCATTAAAAGTGAACAAAAATGAACATCGAGAATGCATTTAATTTGCAATTTTATTTGTAAACAAAGGCTAGTGTATCATTGGCGGACTATAGTTTTACATTTATATGTAGACCTACATGTAACAAATTAACTAGTTACCTAATTTTCATTTGCTTAAATATGATGTCGTTATTTCTTTCGTTATATTCCACAGATTATACGACAGAGATTCCCAAAGTTAACAACAAGACGACTAGGAACTCGTGGACAGTCCAAGTATGTGTCATTTGTTAACATAAGTTGCAGTTGATTTCAAGTCTTAATCGACTGAGTTTATTATATTTCCCCACATGTAGTGGGTGAGACATATTGAATTGGTGCTGGACGTCTGGATATATGTCTGGATGGCTGTCACAAAAGTTGTCCACGCTTGTTTTCCTTAACCATTGGTCGCTCTTCAATGAAACTTCACTTGATTAGGTTGTATTTAGCCTAGTAACTAACGTGTATATTGTCAGGAACTTTAGGTAGGATGAATTTTGTCAGAGTTATGGCCCTTTGTGGGTTACGTACGTTTCTGTGTCAAACACCTTCTAGTTTATTGTATAGATCACCTTCAAATACAGGTAGTTGAACACTAGACGGTTATTCAGCTGTTTCAGGTTTTATCAAGGGTTGGGTATGAAGGTTATATTCTTCCGAGACGTTTTGTACGACCATATCCACAACATGTAGAGTAGCCCATTCCACTGGGGAACGGCAAATAAGTCTCACAAGATCTGTTATTGTCAGGAAAACTGACCATGCGAACACCTGGTCATGGCATATACGTAACCTAACAAATGTTGAACACAAGTTGCATTCCTTATGTTTTCGTGTCCGCACTACTAGTATTACTCAGTGACATTTGTCCTCCTAAAAAATACATTTTTTACATTTCAGCGAAACACTCCACTTTTAAGTGGTGTTCATATAACCAAAGCGCTCCGGTTTAATATTTTACACACTTGTAGTCCTGAGCATCCTTGCGACTAATGAATATCATTGCGTTGACCTGTTACACAACACAGAAATACGTTACTTTAGGTAGTAATATTTCCGCCTTATATTGTATGATAAATACTATTGTATATTGTATCGTTTTATTCCAGGTACCACTACTACGGTATAGGAATAAAGGAAACGTCAATATATTACCATTCTGTTTATTCTGGAAAAGGTCTCACAAGGTAAATGATTTGTCTAGTACAGTAAACTCCCTCAAAATCGGACCATGTTCGGACCGGGCCAAAAGTCCGGTTTTATGGGAGTTCCAGTTTTCTGGAAGATGTGTATAATGTACACTTTGATATTGACACGGAAATAGATACATGAGAACTGTACTGAAATATTCATGCGACAATGGGTGACGCATTTCATTAACAAAAAGCAATTGTTATTCAAATAAGTTACAGTCAAAATATAGCCTGTTGCTTGAATCATGTATTCCCCCTCGATGGCATTGTGCTAAGAGGCACTGTCGATGTATGACTGGTTGTGGGTTCGATGCTCTATGTAATGACATGCTTATGTGATTTAAATGCTACTGGTATAGTCTCCTTGCTTGGCGCTGTACGCATATGTACTAGTATATAGTTCCAGGGCAAATTGCTCCCGTGTCAGGCTAATAATGAGTATCGCATTTACAACTAATGTTGACAGCAATCAGAGATTTAGTCCGCATTGTAGAAATGTAATAGAGACAGAAACTCACTTTCTTATTGTTTAACTTAATTATACAGATTTAAGAAATGATTTTATTCTTCACAATGTTGTTGTACATCTATCTTTGAATAAATTTAATATGTTATTATCCATTAGAAATGTTTTAATAATCAGAAATACTGCGATGTTTATTAACTATGCATTTAAAATCAGACAGAACTATGTAGTTCAGCAGTTTTACTGTTGTAACTAGGTCATTCAGCGTAGGCATTCCGCCTTTTGTTTGCTGAATCTTTTCTACTGGGTCATTCAGTTAGTTATAATTTATTATACTTTTCGACAGCTTGGACTTGGGCGGATCTGCGCTTGTTTAGTTGGGCATTGTGCTTTGTGTGTTTTTAATGTTTTCTGTGCTCGGCTGGTTAAGTTGAGTGCTGCCTTCCCTGTCTGACTTAATTTAATCTTTTATCTAGAAGTGAAGTGTATACTATACTCAATGAGAATGTTCAACATGTTATTATTATGTCATGTTTCTTATAAATGGTGATATTATGTAGATCCCTATAATCATTTACTATTGTATGTATTGAACATGTTATTCTTCATTGCATTTGTACTTCCACTGTCATGTCAATTTGTAAATATGCCTGTTATCATAAAATGCGTGTATGGACCGGAGGCCTTTGTACAATAAACCTTGAAAGAAACTTATAACTATCAGTTTGCTATAACATGAAGATCTTCTATTTTCTATTTATATTTGTTGTTTGAGTTTGTTTGCGTCTCATAATACATGGTATTATAACTATCTTTTCTTCAATGTAGACTACTGTCTGTAACATATAAAATATACAATGAATACATTTTAGATAGATATTGTCACGTGTTTATTTAACTCAATTTTAGATTTTCGGGCATCAAATTGAAGACCGAGGTATGTAATCTATTTTTGTTTTACCATTTTAATAGACAAATTAAATCCCCTTCTCAATTGTTATCAAATTATGACTAACTTGTGTTACGTATTTTTGTATCTTGTGTATAAATCTAGATTACTGTTCAGCACATAAATATGTCGACGATGTTCTCGCTGGGGTGCTAGTAGTTTCTCAAGTTTCCACAATGGGTGCCTCAGAAAGATGTTGAGGACGATTTGGCCAAGGGAAATAACAAACAAAAAAGACTAACACATGAACAAGCGAAAACACAAACATGAGAGTCATACTAAAACAAAAATGTTGGCGATGGATGGGCCATGTATTAAGATAAACACAAAACAACAGGTATCTGGTTGAAAAGAGGCTCTCCAAAGGACCCGAGTTGGAAAAATAAAGCGTGGTCGTCCAAAATCACTTGGAGACGCACACGTGACAGTAGAAATGGAAATACAAACTGTAAAAGGCATTGATACTATGGGGTGATAATTAACAAGGACTAGACAGGATGTTGGAGTTTACGAATATTGATCATATCCGACAATTTGCTGGCTGAGAATTAGAAGGTCATAAGTATTTGAAATCTGCATCTCAAGGCGCTTCGGAAGTGGTCATGTTGGCCAAACTGAAGTATAAAAAGCTTGTTTTCCATAAGTAATGAGTATTTTCAGACAGTTTTTCTTGTTTTCTTAAAATATTGATTTTGTACTTGCGACCTTCTAATTCTAAGCCAGCGAATTAATTCCGGCAAAATGAGTAGGTGCCACCAAATTGTCTAGGTCACGATGCTTTCACTGAAAAAAATAAACCGTTGACACAACGAGGTAAAAAATATTCATGATATTGACCAAACCCAATCAGTGAACTGTTTTAGCTCAGTTTGTATCTTTTTATGTACAGTATGACACACCTGGCTTTAAACGATTCTGACAGGCTTGAACATTGTCAATAATACTGTGATTAATGTTAAGCTCTATACGGTCCCGTAAAACAAACACGTCATTATAATCACACCATCACAGAGGACGCATACCGGTGCAACCAAAGAAAATATCGATGCATTTGAAGATCAGAAACATTGAATGAAATAGTTCTATGTTAAATGTAAACATTGGGATTATATCCTCGATTGTTTCAGTTTTCAAAGAAGATAATTAGATGATATTTATCCAGTGGAAAATAATTATTGAGAACAGAATAATGATCAAAGGAAATACAGTATATACACGTGGAAATAATGATCTACGTGATTTAACATAAGACTGAGCCTGTTTATTCACGTTTTACACAGCCATTCACACATTCTTGATAATTGCTACTGGTACCGACCACCGCATTAGAAGCGGGATCGAATGTTCGAGTCCCGGTAAAAGATGTGTTACGATAACCGGTGAGCACCAAATGGCATGAAGTGGATTTTATCAATTGATTGTGCTCCTGTATTAGTAGGAACCAGTCTACGGCGAAGGTCGGAGTGTGTCGGTGTTTACCGAAGTTAATTAGACGGGTTAATCCAAAGATGTAATCACTTCTCGACAACATTCGTATACGTTTTAAAAATACAGCACTCAATGTCTTAATTATTACATTCTGTTAGGACCACGTGACTTAATTGACACGCTTTACTATACGTTCTACCAAACAATTTACAACTGATTCACGTGAAAATCGAGTTTTAATTTCAAGAACTGCTTTCACAACTCGTACAAATTATAGTCTATTTCAATTTTGGGGAAAAACATAGTCACTTACCACTACACCAACCTTATTTCTATTTCAAACCGTAATTTGACATATAGTCCAGTTAGGATATTTTGACAGTGACGTTGCAGTTTATGTGTACGCAAAAAATCACAACCATTGTCTAAACAGGTAGAGCGAAGTTTACTATGTTAGTTTAGCGTTGAAATTATAGTTGTTTGTGCAGTATAAGCCTTAATAATTGGTTTTACACCGTTATAGTGGACTCGACCGCTGCGTCACTTGATTTTTATCCTGACTGGACTATACTTTCATTTGTTTTGTAGATTTTTGAAATATTTCTCTGTGAAAAATCCTTTTCCATTCGTTGTTATGGCAAGCAGTATTCCTATCGTTGTAAAGCATTATAGAGAAAATAAAATGCTGTTCCGGGGTGGTATTCAATGTCAATATTTTTTAATTGGAGAATAAGGATCTGATTAGTTGCCCTTATCCTTATTTCAAGTAGGACCGATATTGAATACAATTCCTGTTCTTTATTGCCTCCGATAGGACCAAATTGTAAGTTCTGTAAGTTCAACGCAGACTTCAATGGGGGTTAAGAATCACAGGGGGGTGGGGGGGGCTTCATTGCTTGTAGGTATGTCTGGCTGGCACTGACGCAGGATTTGATTTCAAAACTACTTCTCTGAAATTCTGTCGGTCGGACATTCATTCAAACTTTTTTCTAACTACATGTGTATTTACCTTTCAGGGTTCCAGTAGGAAATATTCGTTAAGTTCAAAGACAGGGACATTACTTCCAGAATTTCCAAATGCCAAAAACTTTATATTGCCCCCTGGAACCGACATCGAAAAGGTAATAGTATACTAGTATGCTAATTAGCTTTACGTCGATTTCGAATAAATTACAAATTATATAAATTACTTTCGACACCTCATTCCTGATGGTATTCATCGCCCCCAAAAGGTAATAAAGCAATGTTTACTAACAGAGTCACGTGTGAAATAATGGCACATGGTGATCATCAAAAAGATAATAACAAATCGGACAGGGAAGGCAACACTTAACAGAAATAGCAGAATACGAAAGGCACAAAGTAGAACAGGGTACGAAGTGTGAACATGCTGAGCATGAAATAAGATAATACAGATGTAGATAGTCTGACAGGGAAGGCAGCACTCAACTTAACCAGCCGAGCACAGAAAACATAAAAAACGTCACATACCACAATTACACAGCACGATTAAGTCGCGCACTAAACATTGTATATAATTATACTGTCAACCGTGTTTTAGTGGCTATCCAAGTCAGTTAGCAGGCACTTGTATGAAGCAGTCAATGTTATTTTATCACAATCGGCCATTTTATAGAAATATATATATTTGAAGTACCCCTTGGCTGACAACAAGTTAAGGCAGATAATATACAATTATTTTCTTTGCATAATTATTGATCTTGTTCAGTGACTGTCGTTCATTCGTCTTCTTCTTCTTCCGGTAATGCACGGTCACACTCTGGGAAATAACGTTCTGGATTGAGTATATTATGCTTGAAGGTTGCCTAATTTACGAGAAAAGAAAATTCGGACACAACGAGCAGTTAAACAAGTCATAAATCTTGTAAACATGTATGTAACGGCTGGGTTTTGGCTCTAACCTTTGTTTGGTTTTGGTCGATTATGTTTCGCCAAAACCCAAATGTGCGTCCTAGTAGTTTCGAGACGGCGCATAGTAGACCTTTACCAGACTTAAAGAGACCTAGCGTTGGTTCAATCATAGTTTATTCACTGGAAGTTTTCGCTGTCTCTAGTAAACCTAGATGCCCGCGGTAACCGCCAAAACCCAGCCGTTGTGAGAGTTTATCCCATATTGCTTTCAGATGAAGACTTTTATAATGATGTATAGAACACATTGTCAACGGATACTGGATACAATTATTAGCGCAAATTTTGAAGAGGTAAATAAGATACTATAAACACTACGAGGGTCACTCCATAAATAAATGTCATTGTCATGATTTTGTACCCGTTTTGGCATTCAAGGGATTCATGCCGCGTTGCATTGTTGCAATAATACGTACATGACTCCTCCTTGATAATCTTGCCATTTAAAACTTTCGTGGCGACATAAATGCCTAGCTTGCCAAAGTCCTAGGGAAGCACTGCATTTCATTATTTATGGAACGTCCCTCGTAGATAGACTCGTTTATTTCCGTAACACAAACACCATTGATTTTGAAGCATGTGATACGGTATGATCTAAATATCGAGTTGTGATATAGTCTTACTTATTTCCTGTTGACCTTAAAGCCGTGAGGTTCCATTGTAGGCCAATAGATCGGCGTATTGTTGAGTGTATTAAGTTAAAAGTGTATCATTTCATATGGAAACTGTGGTATAATATTGCGAACGAATAGTTCGGATGATCAAATAATAGTATGCCTAACATAGCCGAAAGTTACAGATAAAAATATATAAAAACATCCTACCTATACCAATCTAACACTTTCGTCATGCTACTTGGAGAAAACATTTTTATTTGCCATATCATGACGGCAGATATTTTATCGCAGCTTCTACTATATTTCAGGTACAAAACTTTCTCGTGCATTTCTGGCAGGGGATGCCTGACCATCTACTTGATTTACTCAACTGTGACATTCTATCTGATATTATAGCTCTATGTGATTCCATACTCTACAAGGTAATGTCCTATGTATATATATCTAGTATCTACTTGATTTACTGTGACATTCTATCTGATATTATAGCTCTCTGTGATTCCATACTCTACAAGGTAATGTCCTATGTATATATATCTAGTATCTACTTGATTTACTGTGACATTCTATCTGATATTATAGCTCTCTGTGATTCCATACTCTACAAGGTAATGTCCTATGTATATATATCTAGTATCTACTTGATTTACTGTGACATTCTATCTGATATTATAGCTCTATGTGATTCCATACTCTACAAGGTAATGTTCTTGGTATATATAATATATCTACTTGATTTACTGTGACATTCTATCTGATATTATAGCTCTATGTGATCCCATACTCTACAAGGTATGGTTCTTGGTATATATATATATATCTACTTGATTTACTGTGATATTTTGTCTGATATTATAGCTCTATGTGATTCCATACTCTACAAGGTATGGTTCTTGGTATTATTATATATTTACTTGATTTACTGTGACATTCTCTCGGATATTATAGCTCTATGTGACTCCATACTCTACAAGGTATTGTTCTTGGTATTATTATATATTTACTTGATTTACTGTGACATTCTCTCGGATATTATAGCTCTATGTGATTCCATACTCTACAAGGTATTGTTCTTGGTACTATTATATATTTACTTGATTTACTGTGACATTCTGTCTGATATTATAGCTCTATGTGATTCCATACTTTACAAGGTATTTTACTCGCATTTACTTGTCCTTTCTTCCTAACTATGAAACTTTTATTATGATTATTGATTGAATATGGGCAATATTTCATTCAACAAGGCCCTTGATTTTTTGCAATTGGTAGTGCATGTTTTGTTTGTGAGTTTGATTCATGTTTAGTTGGTGGCACATGCATACGTGTTATTCTATTGTATAAAATGTCCATATCTTATGTTTTCGTGGTATTTTCTTGTGGATTCGTGAATATTTTGCTTGATTTACGCATGCACTGTAGTGAACTATACAAAAAATACTGTTTGATGGTTCATATGTTTACGATTTCTGGACCAATCACGTCTTAAAACGTGACTATAGACTACGCATGTATATTTTAGATCATTTGACCTGATACTTATTTAACTTCAACGGGGATTTTGTAGGTATTATAACGTGTCGGAATTTTATTATTTTATTTTAATAATATATTTCGCGAGCTACGAATCAATGGGAAATCAATCACGCGAATGAGATTAAATAATTAAGACAATGTCTATGAATTATGTGTATGTTTATTGTAGGTTCTGGTTGATGTGTTAATCCCATCCAGTATACAAGAATTACCACAGTCGTAAGTGTTTTCGTCATTTTGTACACTTTTGTGATGGCATCTATATTTAAAAAAGTGTTCATCCCATGCCATGTTATCCGCTGTGTATACAAATGGCAAAAATGAAGTGTAGGGTCTCTGCTTGATTGTGAACTTTCAAACATTTAAATTGATAACTTTCGGCAAGATTGTTGTCAGAGACAGAGTGCCCGTTACATAAATGAAAGGATGTGATGTACAGCATATAGCCTAAGAGCTGAGGGCGATTTGTTCAAATTTTGAGCCCATCTCTTAAACTTGCACCAGAGTTGGTCATATGACCGAACATTAAGAAAAAATCAATGTCATAAAATGTTCTCTTTCACAACCGCTCAGCTTCGGAGATTAACGCGAAAATACTAATGAGCACTTACACATACCCGTTTTAATTACCTCTGTAGAGCAACATTTGGGAAACACCAGGTTTGATTGTTTTTTTAAAGGTTTGCTGCTGTGTAGTGGTAAATATATAATTATCAAATGATTACTTCTAGAACAAAATTGATTTGAGAAAGGTTGTTGCTCTATGGTGGGCCACCCTGGAGAGGTTTCACTGTATGTCCCTTGACGAACCCCACATCTAACAGAATTCAACTAAAAAGGTTGTCGTGAATACTTTCAACCGGGAATATTAGTGTCACTAAATTGTCACCAAAATGCTTTTTTCACCCCAGTTTCACATTACATAGATTCTACTGAACAGATAGCTCATTCTTAAGTCTGGTTACCATTGCCAAGTGATTGATGTATACTCACGAATTTCAGCAAACGTTTCCTCGTTTCATTTTAATAACATCATCTAGTTTACGTTGTTAAACCCCAATCAGCTGATTGACTCATGATATTGTATCGATAAATCCTGGGTATTTATCAGCAATTGATACAGAAAGCCCCACAACATGCATTTTCCGTACGTGTACCCAGCAGGGCGCAGATGCCCGGGTACCAGGTGGACGATGACTGGACGTATAGGACTTCGAGCAGACGATATTTCTATTTGCTTATACGTTCCTGTTGTATCAGTAATATGAATTAATAAGCATGCACAATCTGTGAATTTTGTTTAACTTGGACATAAATCTTGTTAATGATTCGCTCAAATTGATCTCTTTGCCTAGCAACACAGGTACCCGTATGTGATTACTGAACTCCTAACATAGAACGAGAGAATTTAGCACTGACTACATTGGTATTTGAATTATACGTATACTTCTATTTTCTCATTTTCAAACAGGCTGTATGATAAGCTGTTTTAATCAAGACGAAGCTGTCGTGTTTAGAAAATTAATTCTTTTCCGTCGAGAGATACAGGGGTCGCGAAAATACGTGACTTTTCCTGGCTGTCCGTAAATTTAACAGGACTACGTTGGGAAAATGATTATAAAAATATTGATGGAGCATTGGTTCCTTTCACTTCCGTTTAACTAGATTAGCAGAAACAGAAACGTGGGAAAATGTTAGACGGTGAAAAAGGCCTAAATATCAGGAAATTAAAACATTTCGTGAAATTAATTAAACTGTCATTTAAACACAGGTTTCATCATGGAGAACCAGCTGGTGCTTTGAAATTTCATCCAGGTGTTTAGCAAATTGATTTTATAAGAAACCATGAAGTAAACTCAATGTGAACTTTACTTTAATTAATTAAGGCATAGAGGATAGTTGTTGATTTTGGTGTAAGAGTGAAATAGAATTCGACAATCAACAATTTTTCTGTTTATTATTTGGCACAATTTCTCGTATAATGATACAGTAATTTGCTAAATTGGAAAAATAACGTTGAAATTAAAATGTCACGACATGACAATTATGGCACCATAATGACGTTACGCATAATTTGAAGCCCGGCGCTGTTGTTGTTTGTTTTTCTATGCGGTACTGGAACCAGCTTCTACAACAGTGAAAATAAAAAAAATTAGGCTTTTACTATTATTTCACGGTTTTTTTTCACTGTTATGTTCACTGACAAATCTCTTTAATCCATTGATGGCATATGATAAATAATTATTGCTTAAATACCGGTACAAAAAGTCATGCATTTTGTTTAGATACTTCCAAAAGAATATAGGCCAGCAACAGAAAATATTTAAAGCTCAAAACAACAATTGTTTACCATAAAAATACAAATAAATACAAATGTATACTGCGTACATGCAGGTTAATTTGCATAATTGTTTATATTGTATTGAAACTTACTTATGTGGTGACTGGTGATCTATATTAATAAACATTTGATGAGATCTACATTATCTGTCCCTTGAATGACCTTTTTCACACATGTTAGGCTTCTGTTTTTGTTTGGAACGGATTCTGTACGTTCACTTTTGTCATTCCCAACTTTTAAAAGCACCATGCGACTTGGCTAAATAAGCAAGGGATAAAACTTCCTCGCACTGTGTCAATTCTTAACCTGATATTTCAGTCTATATGGAGAAATGCGGATGTTTGCAAAGCGGCTACCTTTCTGGTTGGAGACCTCCATGGAAACGGTCCCAGGTCACATACAGAAAAAGAAATTGGAAGGTATAATTATCAACGATCGTATTGTACATGTAAAATTGATGATCTTATGGTTATAATTGTCAAAGAAATTTTCTCCTAAACTTATTATGGTCGTTGTCGTTGTTGTTGTTGTTCTTGTTGTTGTTGGTGGTGGTGGTGGTGGTGGTGGTGATGGTGGTGGTGGTGGTGTTACTAGTATTTCAAGCACAGGTCCATGAAAAGTGACCTTTACCACCTGTATATACATATTTAAATAATAAATTATGTAAATATAGACGGTATTGGACACTTTTCATGGACCTGTGATTTCAAGTGAATAAACGCTTATATATTGTAATAACCTTATTTCTTAATAATACTTTAATTGTGAGCAATATATATCAAGCTTACATTGCCTGTAGTATCTTATTCCACTTTAATATCCAAGTTTTGTGTCTTCTTTTCAGTTGCCAAGAGTTTTATACAAAGTTTAAAGAGACAATCTTCATTCGTCCATTTAGCTCAGGTTTGTATTGATATGTTTTTAACAGTGTTAAACAGTTTTCCATTTTAAACAAATTAGCACAACACAATTGAATAATAAATACATTCAAGAACAAACGGAACGTTTATTGTTTTTATTTAATAATCATAGATACTTATATATCAGTAGTGAACTTCCTTACTAATGACACCATGCTGTCTAAGCAGATGCATAGGCCCTTGGTTTCGTCATTTACCAAGTCCTTATTTTTGCATCTTGAAGTACCAAATACAAAGCGAAGGTAGTGCAGCGGCTATGTTTAGCCGCAACGGATATGGCGTTACGAAAGCTGGTACGCAGTTTTTCTACAGTTGTCACAGCAAACACGGATACCAGTTCCTGTGACGTCATATCCGTTGCGGCTAAACATGGCCGCTGCACCTTCTCTTTGTATAGGGTACACTCAGATAATTTGAAATCATGTGCCTATGAGTATGGGTAGGTATGCTAAATGTCATTTAAAACACTTTGGAAAGACGTTCTCTGGATGCCTTAATCACGGCCACAAGACACCCGCTTTTCCTCCTAATTGTGAACAGCGTAATCGAAGCGGTCGAGTTTTCCGATGCAAAGCGCGGGATGAAAAGTTTGTAAACAAGAGGTGAGTGTTGTGGTTTATTTTGTTTTTCTATTTAAACTTGTCCATTATATCAAAAATCGGGGAATGCTATTCCACGTCGATAAGTTCGATCTAAAGGAGGACGAAGTCTCCGTTCGTTAGGTGATTCTTTGGGCCGCTAGAACTTTTGTAAGTTTCTCCGATCGGTGCAAAAATCAACACGATGACACATTTGACTCCTTATTTTGTCATATCCACTAAATTGGAGTAAATATGCAATGCCTTTAACTAACCTAAGGTCTGTTAGGTACAAATTTATTTAATTGTGTACATGGTTCGGTAAAATAAACAAGTTTTCGTCAAAAGTGTTGATGTGAAAAAGCGCGAGTGTAGGAGAACAAGCGGGCGATAAGAGGTGCAGCGGACGATTAATAAACTATTCTTTGGGAATTTAGAACTTTTATTTCGAATTTAAGATCTGTAATATCTACTTGGGAAGATGTGACATTGTTTTTAATCGCTTAATTTATATACACATGTAAATATTACATGCCTATACCTGCGTTTGTGACATGTAAAGGTATTGTCAATACGAGGGCAAAATGCCATCCGAGCTCAAAACTAAGGGTGTTATTCTGTTTCGAAGATTAACATATCAATGTCATGCACGCTAATGTATGGTATTCATATATGACTGTGTGTATTGTGGCAAGGTGCGACCGTTGTAGCAAGTGCTTATCAGTCAGTTATGTACAGGTTAAATTTCAGCTTTATTTATTGGTAATTTATAACTTTAGTGTCATTTATTGGCATTCAAACTAGCTATTTTTTGTGTTTTCAGAACTACGTCTTTGCTTGGATGGATTAAGAAAGTGCACGTGACCGGCCATATTAACATTTATGTATTGGACATGTATACCGTTGCAGTCATCATCTATGAATCTTGAAGAAAACCGTCGTTAATTTTGTTGTTTTATTTGTGTCAAAAGGTTAAAAAAGATCTTCAAATTGCAACCTCTGCACGAAACTGGCACGACACATACATTAGATATGAAATACATGAAAGGTTGTGGACTTTACTATGGAATAGCCAGGGAAGCATGGCACCAACAGACAGCATAAACTATGGCGGAAAAGACGTTACGTCGCTTGTGCATCGCAAAATAGAAACTGATGTCTTGTGTTATATATAAGCCAGTCTCCAGGAAAACCTGCTAGTTTGATATCATGTAATTACTATTATGTAACAAGGTTTAGAAAAAGCTCTAAAATTAGAAAAAATACATATCTATTGATTCTTCTTTAAGTAATTTACCCGTATAGTACTATATCTTAGCTTTAAAATTTCTCTTGAATTATATCGAAATCACATTCTTCGTTGCAATGGTGACCCATTCTGGAAAAGTACTCCGATTGAGTAAAACGAGGAGTTAGTTGTTTAAAACAAAAGTAGCCTTTCTCTGAATGCAAACAATTTTGATTGTGATATATATTTTGAAAATTGAAACATAATTCTACAACATGATACTGTTTTGAACAGTTTATGTCAAGAATTGATCAAATGGTGTAATTATGAAATTCTTGTTGCAGTGACGTCGAATTTCGTATTAATGACGTGTGTGACGTCCCACAAAAAGCACCAAAATAGGGACCCTGTACAAAAACAGCTGTAACGTCCTAAAAACTCAAGATATTAACAAAATTTATTTTGCATTTTGCTTCAATAACATTGTCCTTTAAGACTATAGAAAATCTCAAAATCAATATTTTTGTCAAAATAGTAGGTTTTCCTGGAGACTGGCTCATATACATGTTCATTTGTTTAATTGGATTTGCACGAGATTGAAAATGGCAGGTCGATTACGTGACCTAACAGTCACCTTCGGTTGATCACATGTCAAAAGGTTTGGATATGTCTTTGACGGTCAAAATATCTCCTTCTCTGGTAATGGGAATTTAACATTGTAGGAAAACGTTAGGCGGAATAATACCGATTTCCCTCCTGATGCTGATAGGTTGCTCATGTAGCCTGGACGGTTGTTAGATTACATTAGGTACAATTGAAAACCCGGGAAATTGGAAAACATTTCTGAAGTATGTGATATTAATTTTTGGTTAAATTGTTTTGTTAAATGTATTGTTTTGTTAAAATATAGTGTTTTATCTTTGTTTCTGGAAGTTTTGTCTGTGTGACACCGAGTTTTATAGATAAAATTTACCAATGTGTGCAATTGTTTTGTTTTAATAAAACCAAAGACATTTAAGCTCTAGCTCGTGATGTACATTCATCATCACTTGGTATACAATGTTCATACATTACTTGTGGACATTACAAGACAAAAACAATGCTTTATTTGTTTCATTTTATTGAACTGCACTGCAACACAATTATTTAAAGGAACATGACGTGAAATCTAACGTGAATCTAAAATCTGTTCATTGATTTTGACCATGAGTCAATCTTGCTTTTTAAAGTTTAATTTGAGTGGTGCAGATAACACCAGGCCACTCAAAAGCTCATCTTAATAAATTATATTATACACAGGTGCTTGGTATGTGGATATGAGCCTATGGTACCCTCTATTAAACACCAAATAACATGTACGTGTATATAGCATTTTGCAACAAATAATAACAAAACAGATGTATAATTAGTAATCTAGTTTTGTTATATTCGACCAAAGGGTGCCATGTCAATATGCCGAGAACCTGTGATATTATCTAGGGAATTAAAAAACAACAATATATTGTTCAAATGAAACACAAGTTCAAAAATATATGACGAAACCAGCGGTACATTAACGCCGGTTTTCTTCAAGATTTATAGATGCTGAGTGCAACGGTATACATGTCCAATACGCCAAATTTAATGTAGATATGGCACTTCCTGAATCCATCCAAGCAAAGACGTAGTTCTGAAAACACAGAAAATAGCTAGTTTGAATGCCAAGAAATGACACTTTAGACTTAAGTTATTAATTACCAATAAATAAAGCTGAAGTTTAACCTATACATAATTGACTGATAAGCACTTGCTACAACGGTCGCACCTTGCCACAATACACACAGTCATATATATGAATGACATTGATTCGATAATCCTCGAAACAGAATGACACCCTTAGTTTTGAGCTCGGATGGCATTTTGCCCTCGTATTGACAATACCTTTACATGTCACAAACGCAGGTATAGGCATGTAATATTTACATGTGTATATAAATTAAGCGATTAAAAACAATGTCACATCTTCCCAAGTAGATATTACAGATCTTAAATTCGAAATAAAAGTTCTAAATTCCCAAAGAATAGTTTATAAATCGTCCGCTGCACCTCTTATCGCCCGCTTGTTCTCCTACACTCGCGCTTTTTCACATCAACACTTTTGACGAAAACCTGTTTATTTTACTGAACCATGTACACAATTGAATGAATTTGTACCTAGCAGTCCTTAGGTTAGTTATATGCATTGCAAATTTACTCCAATTTAGTGGATATAACAAAATAAGGAGTCAAATGTGTCATCGTGTTGATTTTTGCACCGATCGGAGAAACTTACAAAAGTTCTAGCGGCACCAAAGAATCACCTAACGAACGGAGACTTCGTCCTCCTTTAGATCGAACTTATCGACGTGGAATAGCATTCCCCGATTTTTGATATAATGGACAAGTTTAAATAGAAAAACAAAATAAACCACAATACTCACCTCTTGTTTACAAACTTTTCATCGGAAAACTCGACCGCTTTGATTACGCTGTTCACAATTAGGAGGAAAAGCGGGTGTCTTGTGGCCGTGTTAATTGCTCTAAGTAAATACATGTATTTTTTTATTAAAAAATTTCGTCCACTTCTTGTAGACTGCACGTTCTGTGGTCACGAACCAAGATATGGTCACACAGATGATTAAAGATATTTCCAGTGTCGACTTTGTAGACATCTGTAGTCAAGCTGGTTTCATGGATCCATCATCCAATCCGAAATTCTGTATGAAAATGCAAAATTGTGAGTAACATAATTTTCAATAATATTTATAATATACAAACCCTTTTATGAGTCCAGACATGTTTGTGCTGTACGAGATTATGTTTTCGTGTGGTCAAGTGGCCGAGTGGTTAGGGCGTCCGCCTTGGGAGTTCGAAGGTTCTATAATAAACAAAGACTTTTCCATTTTATTTAAGGTATCGTTCTTGTCCATGCTAGAAGTTAAGGAAGGTAAACTCTTCTTTTAGCGATGATGTTTGTTCCAGGGTTTTATTTATGTCACCGGTATATCGTTGCATCGAATGAATCATTACATTAAAATATATCGGATATTGCGAGATCGCAGTAGTTGAGCAATGTTTCTTGATTGTGTTTATTACATGAGAATTATATATCGGATATTCCGAGTTCGCAGTAGTTGAGCCATGTTTCTTGATTGTGTTTATTACAGTTTATAATGAATTCAGTGACTTACTGGGCAAGCAGTCACCTATAGAAGGGTACACAGAGTGGATTGACGATATAGTCGACAAATGTGCCATCAAGGTAAAGATCAATCTGGCCCCGATCTCCCAAAGCATCTAAAGTAGAAATTTCATCTCAAATTGAGATTTTGTTCAAATCAGAGTCAGAATTTGTTCCAGCTCTTGAAGTTTTACTGTAATTCACTCAGAATAATGATTCTGTTTTGTGATTTTGAGTTCAGTCTCCAATGGAAATTATTTAAAAGACACCTGGCAATATTTTAGATGAGATTTAGCTCAGATTGAGATGCATCGGGAGATCGGGGCCAGGTTATTACTGTATGTAAATCGGAACACCTCGGATGCTGTCTCGGATGCTGTCTCCGAATATATGCTATGGGACCTCATTTGAAAGAACATTAAAAGCATTTATTACTGAATAGCATAGTATATTATTGTACTAGTAAAAAGATAATAACAAATTGGACAGGCGAGGCTGAACTCAACAGAAATAGCAGAGAATAGAAGGCACACCAATAAACAGTGTACAAAATTGCTAGCTCTGCATAAAAATGGTCACACAGTGTGTTTTTGTCGATCATACTAAAATAGTTCATATAGCTCAGAACATTTAACATGACATCCATGAATACCCGTGCCGTTATCCGTTGTCCAATCAGAGTTGTTATTTTACCTAATCAAAACATATGGTACACTTATGAGGTCTGTGAAGTTGGCAGTTGGCAGTTAGCTGTTAGATGTTAACTCAGATGTTAACTCAGAAGTTAACTCAAAAAACATTTTTCGAGTTAACTTCTGGCAGAAGTCAACTCAGATGTCAACTCAGAAGTTAACTCAAAAATATTTTTCGAGTGAACTTCTGGCAGAGGTTAACTCAGATGTTAACTCAGAAGTTAACTCAAAAAATAATTTTCGAGTGAACTTCTGGCAGAAGTTAACTCAGATGTTAACTCAGAAGTTAACTCAAAAATATTTTTCGAGTGAACTTCTGGCAGAAGTTAACTCAGATGTTAACTCAGAAGTTTACTCGAAAAATATTTTTTGAGTTAACTCCCGAGTTATCAGCTGAGTTAACTCGAAAAAATATTTTGAGATAACTTCTGGCAGAAGTTAATTCAGATGTTAACTCAGAAGTTTACTCGAAAAATATTTTTTGAGTTAACTTCTGAGTTAACATCTAACAGCTAACTGCCAACTTCACAGACCTACACTTATAGTACAATAGCGAAAACACACGAGGGTTAATTAGCTCCACGTGAAATGTTCTGTGCTACACTAGTAGACTGTATACATATGAATAGCGCAACTGAAATACACATTGATTTTGTAATTATGAATACAAAAATTGAAAGTTTGTCGTACCACAGGAACTTGCATAATTTAAAAAAAAGAAGAAAATGGAAAAAAAATCGAGAGCCTGTATTAAAAAGGCATAGATCTACTGAATTTTTTTCCAATTTTTTTAATTCTGCAAGTTCCTGTGGTCGTACGGACAATTACGATATACCTGACAGAATAACTTCTCATTCAGCCAAGCAATGAAGACACCGAACTATTCAAAGACAAGGCAGCCGAGTTTCTCTTACACTGGGGAGCGTTTGGTGGTCTATTGATGCGTGAACTTACTCTACAAAATGCTTCATCATTCGGTATGTATCACTAACCATGTTTTGATGCTATAGGACCAGTATTTATAAGCATCTTAGTAGAAAAGTAAGAATTTTCTTAAAATCTAAAACAATTCATTTAGCGTATCAGCTACAAGGGCCAATATTTGTAAAATATCTTAGTAGAAAACTAAGAATTTTTCTAAAAATCTAAAATTCCTTTAACATAATTATGAATCAATTCGACAGCTCTTGTTGTAATTAATGTACATACGACATAAACACTAGAATTTAGACTGGTGTAAGTTGAGCAAATCGTAACATTATGATAAAGTTGTTTAGTTATTTAAGTTTAATTGTACAATCCACCCGAACTTATACTTAGGGATCGCCCTTGTCACTTAACTCAGTTAAAGTAACTACACGTAACAATACTTGTAAAATCATTGTGATGAGTTTGCAATTCACCCTGCAGAGCAAAGCACAATTGCATAGTGTGTCCATTATCTATTATGTTATTATTAACTATTTGCATACACGGCAACGTTTCTTTAGAAAACTTCGTTGATTAGAAATGTATTATTTTCAAGCGTCTATTCACCTGGTACACCTTATGCTGGATGAGTATGCGTTCCTGGTCATAGAGACGCAACAGGAAGCGGAAACAGAAAAAGCTCTTCAAAAGGCGGTACAAAAACATATGAAAAATGCCGGTATGTATGACAAGCCATATTTATGGACATAAAATACCAGATAATTGTTTCGTATTCGATTCTTTTAAATAGTATTTGTTTGTTTTGTTATTATCGTAACATGACCTATATTAATGTCAAATACATTTTCCAAGACCGTGTGTTTCGAGGACGAGGTCAAGAATCGACATTGAAAAGAAATTGAAATACATGAATTCACGAGGTGACAATCCTACATATCCATAAAACTCATGCAAAAGTTTGTACGATTTTGATCGACATCTTGTATGAACATTAAATCGAGCATAATACCAATTCCAAATAATGTTCGAATACCCGGAAGTTTTGTCCTAAAATTTGCTTCATGTATGAAGTTATTGTATGGTTCTTTACAGAGGAAATACAAACAAAAGCCGTAGTACGTAACTCATCTAATAAGGGTATGCAGTCACCGAAATGTAAGAAAAAACGAACTATAGAAGACGTTGAACAAGGTATGTTTTTTGGTGGGTTCGGGATTTATTTCAACAAGATATTCGGACACGATCTCCCGAAACATAGATCTCTATTTAAAGCCTAGGTCCCACTGAGGAATTCGTCATCGGCGATGTTCTCCCGATTTCTTCAGATACCACCCAATTCATCACGATTGTTTCCTATATAACATTCCTCAAAGCTTCTCTAGACCACGCCGAACCTGTTCCCGGCGATGTCCTTCTAGCTCATTAATTTCAATCGGGAGTTCATCGCTGGGGCAAAAAATGCTCAGTGGGGCCTAGGCTTAAGCTACAACTCTTCTCAATTATTGCCATGTGTCCTTTGGATAATTTCTGCGCGAGGCTGGACTTAAAATTGACATTACAAAACAGAAACATTATTCTGAAATGTTTACAGTAACATGGCGCGAGCTCGAACTACATATTTGTGTAAAACATCGACTCTAATTTTAGCAAAATCACAGTTGGCCTTAACACAGATTTCAGTGGTAGGGGAAATGATTTAAGATAATTATCTTCAGCCTCAGTGTGACGTAAGAACACGGATCACATGTGGACTTCGAACACAAATAACGACCTCTAGAATAGCACACGTGGTTGTCATATCTACCGACTCAGCTGATAAACACTGTATACTCTGAGAAACCCGTACACTGTTCGAACCGGCTGATTTGTTCGGCATTCCCATCTCTATTTAAATATACATGTTTAAGTCCAATGACCTTATCAACAGTCTGTTTTCAATAGGTCGAAACGTATTATACTGGGGTGGTCTATTTATACTTATATCGTTTATTGCTGTTTTATCGTTGTTTATAGAATACAATTGTTGCATAACACATTAAAAGCTCACCCTCCCGTTTGCTCTCTTTTCAGGCGACAATCATATGAATAACGGCGACATTCGGCTTGGTGTTAACGATATGCACTCTATGGTGACAGATTCCGTACCTAACGGCACAGCTTTCTCTCGACCTTTACCACACAACAAGGAGATACACCACACGGAAAACTCTGAACACGACTCACACCGATCTCATAACAACACAGTGTCAATAAATTCAGTAAAACCCTACCCACCTTACAACAACTCCTTCGACAAACCAACGTATCTACCTCACATCGGGATAAGCTCCTATCCCGATTACGTTGGTGTTAATGCTCCATTTAGCAATGGACGATTGACGAATTATTCCGATTCTTACACCCAAGCGTTTCCGTCTTCTCATTTCGGCTCCAACATCTCGCCAGTTGGTGGTAACTACTGGACAGACGGACGATCACATCATTCGTTCACCGACCCCTACCCTTCATACAATTACAACTACAACAAGTTAAATGCCACTTACGACAGTTTGAATAAGACTGCTTTACTCAGAAACAACGCCTACCAGGAAACAATCAATCGGCAAGCATTTGAGTCACCCATCTCAGCTCGCCCGTACTACAGAGGAACCCATGATAATTTACAAGGTAAATATAGTCAGCCTAAAAAATGAAAATAAATGCATTTTCGTTTTCAGTTGTTCGATGAACGACTAGTTTTAACACACGATTCAACAATCCCATTTATTTATTTTTATTCAATTTAAGTAATTTATCCATGTAGCACTATGTTATATACTTAAGCTTTAATTTTTATCTAGATCTTTGTTTTTAGCATGGATTATGTTGAAAATAATTACTTCGTTTCTAAGGTGACCAAATTCGAAAACAAACTCTGGTTTTGTAAGTTGTTTAAAACTGTGGTAACCTTTCTCCAAATGCATTTACGATTTTGATCTGTACTTTAAAATTCAAATCATAATTCTAAAACGTGATATTATGTTAAACAGTTTATGTTTATGTCAAGAATTGATAATAACTAGCATTAATGAAATGCGTGTTTTAGTTTCGTCAAATGACGCTTGAATGACGTCACACAAACAGTTCCAAACAGTGCCTCTACAAAGACTTTTCAAGTATGGAGAATCTCATACTCACACTTTGTATCCAAATACATTTCTTCATGTTTCTAGAGACTGGTTCATATACTTATACAGTAAAACCTTGTTATCTCGAGGGCCCATATTTTTTATTGATTGAGCATCATTTTATCACTTTGTTAATACTCTTTTTATTTTTTCATCACCACATTCAGTGGGCCCACAATTGCAAGTAGGACCATACGGGACCAATTTTATGGACATAGCGCCACCTGGTGGACAATATTGTTACCAGGACGATCTCTTCCCAGCAACCATGGCAACGACGTTCGGAAAACCATTTCTGTCAGGACCATACAGATAGACTAAATTATAAACATTTTATATACTGCATTGAGTGATAGTATTATTTTACATGTTGAAACTAAATCAATAAAAGTGTATTGATGTATAAACGTATTGTATTTGATGAATCTCGAATGGACGAAAGGTTGTCCATCAATCGTCTCTGGTGGTGCGCTTTCCTCCGAGATTATTCCGTTCCTGGTGTATGCATTTGTACATGATATTTCATTTTTCTACCAACTTCGCAGTCGTCCGTAAATAATTGCTTGTGAACACGCGTACTAGATGTCACAAGTTGAACACACGTACTAGATGTCACAAGTTTAGCCTAATATCTATCCTCAGTATTACTGAGTCTTATATATACGGCGGCCGATTCACCAGAATTTTATTCATGGACTGTACACTGGCACTAGACAGGAGAAACAATTTTATAAATAGCCATGACCTTTAATCTTGTTTTTTTCTGGTCGAGTACCAGTGGGATTGTATCTTTACTAGAACTTACTGAACCTTCCACACTTGGTCGTCAAACTTAGTAGGATTATACGTCACCATGTGCATTTGAGTTATGAACCATGAAGCAACAGTAACTTGTCCACATATTAAGGAAAATCGACAGTGTTGTCAAATTTTCATTGGATGGTACGACCTGTCGCGACCGGGATTCAAAAGTACAGGATCACGATTAGGCGCATCAGAAGAACCCGTAGAGGTACCGTACATTAACATCGTATAAATCTATATAAGTAAAGAAGCACAGTCTAAAAACAAATCCGACAAAGGCGCATTGTGTTCCGACAAGAACAAAGACAAATCTAACTCCTGATATGCAGATTGCATCTGACTCTTTTGTTTTATCGATTAACTTTTCTGTATTTTAGATTGACTCCCTTAGATCGGTGATATATCGCAGGGAGACACAATAAAGGTCCTCCTTCAAACGGTACTAAATGTAAAAGTTTACACAGACTTCCATTGTTCTTTTGATCAACTTTATTCTATGTTCGAGGGTCATATTTCTGACAGATACACACACTGACCGAAATGTGCAAACAATATCATCATTGATTTGGGCAAACATTCAAGCAGACGACCTTCTCAAGTCACCGAAATATGTGCTGTAATTAATACACTAACTATACTTGAATTGCCGTATGACTTGTACGGCCTGTACTAGGTATCGTTCGATGTGTGGTACTTGCCTAGATACATAGCTGGCTCAGAATTAAAAGGTCGAAAGTAGTACTAACGACCTTATAAGACTGGTGCATATTTGAAATCTGCATCTTAAGGTGCTTCTTATTAGTCTATTTTCATGAAAATCGGAAGTGGTCATGTTGACCAATCTGAAGTTTAAAAGCTGGGTTTTTTTCCATAAGTAAAGAGTAGTTTTCAGACAGTTTGTTCTTGTTTTCTCAAAATATTGATTTTGTACTTACGACTTTCTATTCTAAGCCAGCGATAATGTATAGTGTATTGAAAAGTGTTATTTTCGACATGGTTCCTGGCAGTTTTCGTCTCTTTACGGTACGTTAAATTACGTAAACCAGAAATTGAACTAAGCTTATCTCTTTTGTTTTTCTAAATATTTAATAGTATTAGAACTTAAACAATAAATCAATCAAATCAAAGACCTTAAATACCCATCAGGTTATTTTTAGGTCTTTGATGAACACATCGCAAAAAGTAAAATATAAAGCTTGGAGATGGTACCCGAGTTAACATATGGAAGATACATGTGCTGTTTTATCAAAGCACTAACGTAAATCTTAAACTATCATTGGAGATCGAGTTATTATCCCTTGACATTCGAAATTATTTATAAAATTAGAGTTTTTTCTCCTTGACCATTAGATATAGATCTAAATGATAATAAACGAGTTATTCCCTATTGATTGTTAAACAAAAATGCCAAGATTAGATTCACTTTGACCCAAATAGTGTCTGTTGGCGAAGGAGTCGTTCCCCCTTTCATTTGCATTTCACCTTTAAAAATAATGATAAATAATGAGTTGTTTCCCCTTGACCTATAGGAATAAAATTAAGTTACTGCCCTTTGACAATCAAAATGCTTGTAAAGGATACGCATTTCCTTTTATATAATCAATTCTGTTTCGGGTGCCATTAGCACATACCCCTGCACTAAATTTAAGTTCAAACATTGTTCTATTACTCAAATTTTGTTTTTGAAATTTCAAATGACCATAACATTGTAATTCTCAATCACCAGAGAATTCTTCACCTGTGGTAGTCTGGGAACTTGACTAACCACTGATGTATGAGGATGAACATTGTCAAAACTTGGATTTTTTTCATTTTTTATTTTCGGCAGAAAAGTTCATTCTTTCTAATGTAACAAATCCAGAATTGTAGGATAATTTATTTTGTTTATGTATGTGATGACTTAATAAAGAGATATTTGAACTAGACTTTCATCAACAGTAACATTACATCTGTGGCAGTAACATGTAAAATTTAAACTGAGACAGTTGCGTTATTCAGTTTTTCCCTAAAAAAGATTCGAACTAGGGACCCCTCCACATGTAGTGAAGAGCATTGCCCCCTCGACCATCATTCCACAGATAGCAAATTGTCACCTCAATTCCAGAATGTTCTTGTTTTAGGTATCGTTGGAAAGCGCTTTTCAATAACTATATATTAAAGTCCCAATAAGGTTTAAATTGGAAGTATTTTCTGTCTACAAAGACTATCTAAAGATCTAGATATTAAATTATACAAAAAATGGTACAGAAGGGACCCATGTCTGATCTCAGGTCGCTGTTCCTTCTGTGAGAAATAATCAACCGAAAACGCTAATTATAAAAATAGTGCGTTCAAAGTCAAACGAGAATCGTTATACACATAAACTCGCCCGACAGGTAAACTTTAAACGCGTCCGATATCAAATTGTTATTCAAAGCGCATCACATACACCAAAGACCCTGTAGTGTGTTGTATATGCACTCTTTCTACAAGTTTCATTTTTATTCTTAGTTGTAGGTTCGATCCCCACAATTTCATTGATTTTTTTTAAATTTTGTATCCATGTTATAAAGTCTCATATTATACTACTGCTTTAATGAATCGATACTTTTTATGATATAGTGAATAAATTATATAATTGTATGATTATTATACTGTAGATAAAAATAAAATAATTGAAAAGCTACAATATCATAATAAATGAAAACATAACACACAAATAGATATGCATACTTAACTACGTGTATTATATCAGTGACACATACAATAAAAGGCACTTGTAATAAGATAAAAAAAGTGTTTTTATGTAACTTGGATGGGTGTCGAACCAGTGGCTAGATTGAAAAAAATCTCAATAAAATCAGTGGTAGAGTAGAGACATGCTTATCCACTCGACTAACGAGACGATGTGTAAAACTAGTTTTCAAGAATTGTACTATTATATTGATTGAAGGTATCTCTTTTATTATATAGAACATAGGCCCCCTATACTTTTGAATGGGACAGTTCCCATATTAGTATAACTTATTGAACCGACAGTATTATTTTGTTCTCCGTACACAGGTACAAAATACTAAATAGTGTTTACATTTAAATTTTCCGAAGAATGCCGAAAACTTCGTCAATGAGCGGAAGTACGCACAAACGGGAATCTTTCACTTAAGAAATGGCACCAGTTCTTAAGAACTGCCGCTAGGGATAAGAACTGGCCCTGTAACTCAAAAACCAACCACAAATACGAAGTTTGTATGCTTTAAAATGATAGTATAATAGAATTTCGGGATTCATATGTGAATTTTAGTACAATTTGAACGATAAAAAAACTTATGAACTATTTTTTGGATAACATGCATGTATGGCGCATAACAATCGATATATACGAAGAGAACAGGCGCTATAACTCAATAATAAAGCGTACATAAGATGATTTAAAGGTTTTAAATGGAAGCTGATAGTATTTGGGGCTTATTATGTGACTTTCAGGACAATTGGAATGATAAAACAAAACTCATGACAAATGTTGCTATCATCATTGTGAACGTCACTTCATGTAAAGTCAAGAATCGGCAATATCAGATTGGATCTATGAAAATTAGACTAACTCGAATTTAACTCGTGTTTTAACAAACAAAAAATATACAAATAATTTTGATTTTTATTAATGTTTGTTTTTTTAATTAATGGGCCAGTTTTTATCCCCAGTGCCAGTTCTTAAGAACTGGCGCCATTTCTTAAGTGTAAGATAGTGCAATAGGTCAATCGTGAAAGCTCGGCCATTTCCGTTTATCTCCGGTAAATAACCTCGTGTCTAACTGTAGTAATACACCAAAGCCAACAGGCCGTGAGTTAAAAGTCGCTACCTACGCGTAAAAGTAACAAATTATGTATCCGTCAAAAAGATGGTTATTTTATCTTTCCCGAACAGTTTTCTTATTTTTATGATCATACGCAGACATATCATAAAAGAAATAACCCATATCTTTATATCTTTAATTCTAACACGATCTGCAGATTAATCCATTAAACAAAGAGAAGACCTGACCATGTTTTATTACCCTCATAAAACATGGTAACAAATTGGCTGTTACAATTTACGCCCCGTATCACATGACCTATTTATGAATGAATGAATGAACGTAAACTTTATAGTAAATATTTAACGGACCGCGAGTTTCACGAGAATCCAGTGTTTCAGCTATGACGCATCTATTTTTAGAAACTCCAATATACTCTCGAAATTAAGATTCATAAGAATTTCTGATAATCAATTCATTTATATTTTTCATTTCATGACATAGATACACTATGCTCGTGTTATTAAAATTGTTTCAATGTTTAAAATGTGTTTTTTCCTTCAGAAAATTACGAAGGTCGTTTACATTAACGAGGGAGGTAATTGTACCAGCTAATAAGCCACTCAATTTCAGCGTGGAATTAGGTTCAATGTCAAATGGGTGAAAATGAAATGCGCGCAGTTAAATAGTGCGGAATATTATCGTATTTAGAATCGAAATAAAAACTCTGTTCTTGTATTTTGTCGGTGAATAAAACACGGGCACTCGTTCGGATGCGGAAAATTAAATCACTCGTGCTACGCACTCGTGATTTAATTTTTCCGCATCCGAACTCCTGCCCATGTTTTATTCACCGACAAAATACGCGAACAGATTTTTATTTCTTAAATATTATTCATAATTTATATTTCCAAAGCACGTGTCGAAAACATCAACAAAATCACGCATGTTAATTAAATTTAATTAACATGCGTGACAAAATATACTACTTGACTTTCGGATCATTACGAGTTAACTTATCGCCTGGCACACATGTGATTAATCGTTCCGTGGAATTTTGTAGTGCGTATTTACTGGTATAATATATCTATAGATCTATATATTTGTGTGAACATGTATTGACATAATGTGTACTGAATACTGGGGGCTGCCATTTTCTAATCATGTGACTGAAAATAGTTTCAATATGGCGCCTTGTTATGTCAGAGGTCTATTGCAATGCATAAAGGCCGAAGTGATCAGAATGTGCAAAGACCTAAATATACATATTTAGGTCTTTGGAATGTGCAATAGGTGTGCTAATCAGAAACTGGAGGAAAATTCTCGGTAGTCTCCGAAAGTCACAGAGAAGCTGTTAAACGCCGAATTTGTAAACAAACCGGGCTCGTTATCGGCCAATCTTCCAGGAAAGATTATTTTACATATATGACAGTTAGCGCGTATTTTAATGGTTCATTGTGTTTCAATTATTTGTCCCTCATCAAATCAGTAACACAGATTTGTGTTTTCTATATGAATAAAATACGTCGTTCCGGAACCTTATTGTGGCTTTAAAAATACTTACAACATTGTGGCATAAAGATAAACAGTAAATTTACTGTGCAATTTTATTCTATCTCTAGTTACTGATATCAGGGGTCAAAATCTCAAAATGAACTTTTGTAGACTTAGAACATTCAGATTCTGGAATTGAGGTGCATATTATAGTAATAACAAGACTTTATGTAAGAATACAACTGATTGTATTCAATTTGCCAGACAAATCAGTAATGATTCATGACATCTTATTGTTGCCGTATTATAAACGTATTATAAACAAGTATGAATACATGCATTTTCTGCATATAAGAACTACAACTTATAAAATACAAAAATTATTCCAATACAATACATGATCATCAAACAAACTTAACATAAAAATATGCATCAACTACATGTATTAACATCTTACAAAAAATGATCTGCGTCCTGAATCTATCTAGCACATTAAATGTTAACCTGGTTAGCTTACTAATAAACTAGACTAGCATATTCAATCGTTATGCACTGGTCAATTGAAACCACTGCCCCCCCCCCCCCCCCAACACATGGAAAGGATGGGGAAAAGTCCAGTATTATTACCTTTCCGATGTCCCTGCACTGCCGTTGAGAGTTTTCTTTCGCTCGAAAATTGCGGGAAAATATAGCCGTGACTATAACCATGAGGTTTAGGGCAGGGTAATTTGTGGGGATTAACCATCTGTATGGCCCTGTGGGTAGGGATTTTACCAAAGCCAAAGTAATAATCCCCACCATTCTCCAGGGTTAGGAGGGGCGTGGTTTCAATTGACTGGTGTATTATAAACATATGACAAAACAAGACGAGGAGATTCTATTGTAAAGCCAAATATAAAATATTATTTGTTTCTCCTCCCTCGGCCCATGTTATTGAGGTTAGGCAGGTAGGTAAAATAATTCTAAATAAAAACATTTTTACAGAATAATAAATATTGAACTACTTTCACCATTTTTGACCAACATTTATTTTCTGACTTTTCAATAATAAATTTGGGTGGGGGCGATTTTGACGAGTAGGTAGCAGAGGGGAAACAAACAACATTTTATTTTTGGGGTACTTGTTTCCATAGGGGTCTGTATCGACTCATTGGTCTCTCAATCACTAGATATAGATTAACAGGGACGTAACTGGTATCAAAATTGCGACACCACCAACTTAACAAACAGTCTTGTAACTTTTCCAAAAAGGCAATTAATCACATACTGTTTTCTCCAGTAGCAAGCTTATACATTTATCTTCGAGATACAACCAATCTTATGTCAAAATATATCGCACTCGAGCCGTTACAAATGCATACATGTTGAAAATATACTGAAAAATAAAAACAGGACAAAAATGTGGACAGGCCCTTACCATACTATAGGGCCCTTCACACAGGAGTGTCGACAAAAACAATGCCATGGTTGGATGAGCGTATAATAACTAAAACTATAACCAAAATATCACCTCTGAAAGGTAACACAAGCGCTAGTGCGGTCATTCTATCATTTTGAAATCTAAAGATGTTCATCGGACTTCCATTTTGAGTCACGTGACGTAATGTCGAATACCCGATGATACAAGCCATTTTATTGGACACGCTTTGGTGGAACATGTGACGTCACAAACCATACCTTGGGACATTAGGAAATTCGATCGAGGGTTGATCAACAAATATGCGGAAAAGTTACTAATTTAGTACTGTAGGCCTATCTACTTTATTCGTCATTGGAAGTCTATGAAACGTTCTAAATTTATAGGTACCCTTTCTTTAACCATATATTCATTTTATTAACCAAAGGCCGAATAGACATGACCTCCTGTGGTAACTTCGTTCGACGCCTTACAGCTTAATGTTTCCAACGTTGCGTATCGCAAACTGTTTTACAAGTACCCAATCGTGCGTTTGTAACGTCATGTTTTGATAACGGGTTGGTTTTGATCGTGCATTGATATATACATTTGTACACTCGGCAAAACTTATAAGTACACACGTCGTTTTATCGTTATAACTTTTTTTTATTTTTTATTCTTTTTGCATGAAATTTTGTGTACATGGTATTGACTATCAAAGGACTGGATAAAAAAAGTTTTTTCTTCAAAATTAAATACAGCGGTTCATTGGACCATGAAAGGTCAAAAACCGTAACATGGCCGTGAAATTGATGCGTATTTGCAAATATTTTGATGTAAGGTAAATTTGAATTTTAGATTTATTGTCAAATTAGAAAAACACAAAATAATTCGATTTTTCAAACAACAACATGGTGTTTTTTCCCTTAAAAATTATTTTTTATTGTTATGGTCAAGGGGAGTTAACCATGTTCCAAATTGCATTTTTTATCAGAAGTTTATATTTTTAAACCTAAATTGTGCTTGTTCCTATCATTGTTTTCTTTATTACTGTGTCTGTGATAGAAAGATAGACTTGAAACTGTACTGTATCAGCGCAGCGGGGCCATATGTGCATTAGCAACCTGACAATCGCCCGATGAACACACGGCATTATTGTTGTTTTTTTTAGATTCTGCTGTTGTCATCATTAGTTTATTCTGTTTGTGACAATTTAAATCAGATGTTAAAAACATCGATTGTATTGTAACTCTACATATCCAATCTACATATGTTGAAATTTTCAGCACGATCATGCACGCCTTGACCGAGCTATGGGCAAATAAACAAGTGTGTACTTATAAGTTTTGCCGAGTGTAGTTGTATATATGTATGGTATCAATATACATGTAGTAAAGTACAGAAAATTTAACTTGATCCTATTCTATTAGCATAAATTAACAGATGATATATTGTCTATATGTAATATGAACAAATGCACTGCATCCAGCGGGGATTTTCCATCAGTTTTTTTTGATAATCTGATCGAAGAAAAAAATGACTTTGGAATTTGTTTGCTCTACTACAGAGACTATAGATCTAACATCTGGCTGCCAGGCAGCACCACATAGAAAACCAGGCGAACAAATACTTCGAAAAGAGTGTTTTTCAATCTAAGAGACGGGTTGCACAGCTATTCCCTATAAGAAGTTATTATAGTTTTACACTCGTCTTTTATTTGCTATTTATCATATGTTTGACGTCGCGGCAGCGTAATAAAGCCATTATTTATTTTTGATAATACACTTGTGTAATAAAGTTTTGACGTGACGTCACTCAAAGTATAGGCGATGTCGTCAAAGTTACGCGTTTATTATAGTGAAAATAAGTAGCTATACATATGATGAAAAGAACATTATATTTGTGACTTTCCGCATTGAATTTATTAAACTCGTTGAATAAAATCGATAAAATGCTCGACAGAGCCTCACATTTTATTAATTTTTTAACTCGTTTAATAAATTCAATATGAAAAGACACTCATGTAATATCCTCTATTTATATTTCAATTCAACATAATTTTATTCACAAGTTAGCGCTATGTCGTGCGACGACGTCGCGTTAACGTGCGATGACGTCGCGTTAAATGATGTGACGTCAATTCCGACGTCGCCATATTGTTTTATTTACGTTGGATTAAATAAGATATGTATTTTTTCAATAATTTTAATGATTTGAATCAGGCTTAACGTTATGAAAGAATATGTTAGGACTCAAAAGTTTCGCAATTTGAATACTTTCAACCATTCACTTCTTTCGACTCCGCACTTTTCTAAACCGGAAATAACTTTTTCTAAAACGATTAGTACCGATTCAAAACTCTGAAGAACATAGTCACGTGCGTGTTACTGGTATGGGTATTTACAATTTGTTCGCAGAAATTCATAAATTCAACGCAAGAACTTGTTATATATTCAAGTATACAGTAAAGGTAAGGATCAGACCCAATTCTCAGTGCTGTAGGCCTACTCCTTATTACACATGACGTGAATTTTTAAATCAAATAATCCAAATACATAAACGTTAAGTTGTTTGTTTGTTTGTGTTAAAATGAACGTTTTTTATAGTTCATTATTTATAATAAGCCAATATATTATATGTTTCAACAACATTGGTCACTTAACAATAATTTATGAGAATTTTCCTTTTTATGTGTTGATCATCCCTCATGTACATTTAACGTGTGCTTCTTAAAATGGGGAGTAAACACATTGATTAGTTTAAAACCTTTAACTGCTGCACGCTTTTCAGTGGAATATAGTAATATTTACAACCATTCTACATTCCTTGCTTACTCACTTGGATCAGAACACGAGTTTTTCGTGCACAATTTGTAGACCGATACGTAGTATTTTTATTTACAAACTACTTGATCCCGGATGTGCATCCAATACGTACCACCTGCGCTAGAATATCGAGAACTAGTATATCTGTTTGCAGTGGTCACATGTTCGAAAGTTTATCCAGTAAAAAAGCTTGTATCATCGGGTGTTCGGCTTTACAAACATGGAAGTCCGATGAACATTTTTAGATTTCAAAATGATAGAATGACCGCACTAGCGCTTGTGTTACTTTTCAGAGGTGATATTTTGGTTATAGTTTTAGTTATTATACGCTCATCCAACCATGGCATTGTTTTTGTCGACACTCCTGTGTGAAGGGCCCTATAGTATGGTAAGGGCCTGTCCACATTTTTGTCCTGTTTTTATTTTTCAGTATATTTTCAACATGTATGCATTTGTAACGGCTCGAGTGCGATATATTTTGACATAAGATTGGTTGTATCTCGAAGATAAATGTATAAGCTTGCTACTGGAGAAAACAGTATGTGATTAATTGCCTTTTTGGAAAAGTTACAAGACTGTTTGTAAAGTTGGTGGTGTCGCAATTTTGATACCAGTTACGTCCCTGTTAATCTATATCTAGTGATTGAGAGACCAGTGAGTCGATACAGACCCCTATGCTTGTTTCAAGGTAGTACAGTATAGAGTATACAACCTATGGTAGCCAAGACAACTGGTCTTTTTATTTACTTACTTAATCCTCTTCGCCCAGAGGTGGGCATAGGGCCTTTACTACCCGTCTCCATCTACATCGGTCTCTGGCCATTCTTTTCACTTCTCCCCATGATAGTCTAAGGGGTTTCAGTTCTGCCTCCAGTGTCCTCCTCCAGGTTGTCACAGGTCGACCTCTTTTTCTGCGTCCCTGTGGATTCCAGTCCAGGGCATGGCGGGTAATGTTCGATTGTTCTCTCCGCAGAATGTGACCAATCCATCTCCACTTTCTCTCTTTGATGGTCTGGATGATTGGTTCCTGTTTGGTCTTCCTCCACAACTCCAGATTGCTGATCTTGTCTGGTCATCGTATCTTAAGTATACTTCTAAGGCATTTGTTGACGAAAACCTGTAGTTTGTGATCTAGCATCTTAGTGTGCTTAGTGTGAAGCTGTCAACATCAGCTATATCTTGTCCTTCAAGGCTGATAGGATCATCGTGGAGAGCATTTATTCGTATACTCTTTGTCTTCTTGATGTTGATCTCCAGACCTGTTGTCCTCGCTATGTTTTGAAGGACTTGAGTCTTTTCCTGTATGTGCGCATATGAGTGGGAAAGGAGTCCGATGTCATCCGCAAAGTCAAGATCTTCAAGCTGTTTTGTGAAGGTCCATTGTAGTCCTCTTGGCTGGCTCGTCACTCTTTTTATAACCCAATCTATGACCATTGTGAATATTAATGGAGACAGCAAGCAGCCTTGCCTAACTCCTGTAGTGACAGCGAAGGATGGGGTGAGGTCTGTGTTATGGATTACTTGACAGATGGTGTTTTCGTAATAGCTTTGGATGATATTAACTATCTTGACTGGGATGCCGTAGTTCCTCATAATCTTCCATATGGTTGGGCGATCTATCATGTCAAATGCCTTACGGAAGTCGATGAAATTTATGTAGAGAGGGATTGCCATTCCAATGATTGTTCAATGATTATCCTAAGCGGCACATGACCTTCCTGTGCGAAATCCTGCTTGTTCATCTCGCAACTCTTTATCCACTGCCTTCTTCAAGCGTTCTAAAATGATTCTGGTTAGAACTTTACTGGGAATGGACAGGAGCTGGATGCCTCTCCAATTATTGCAGTCGCCTAAATCTCCTTTCTTTGGCAGTTTGACTATCAGACCTGTCTTCCAATCCGCAGGAACTTCTTCCTTTTCCCAGATGTCTTGTAACAGCCCTAACATGATGTCTGCTGTCCCTTCAGCGTCAGCTTTGAGGGCTTCTGGCGGGATTCCATCTGGTCCTGGAGCTTTGTTGTTTTTCAGCTTTTTGATGGATCTGATGGTTTCATCTCTGCTAATTGGACCTGTGTCTATGTCAAGGTCTTCGCCCTCAGGTATATCAGGGGAATTGTCTATAGGTGTTCCATTTAGTAGCGTACTGAAATGATCTCTCCATCTTTCCAGTTGATCAGATGGTTTTGTCAGTATGTTCCCGTCTCTGGTTTTCACTGGTCTGTCTGTGTTTACAGTTTTACCTGACAGTTTCCTGCTGATGTCATACAGTGTCTTCATGTCTCTCGTTTCAGCTGCCTCTTGTGCTCTTGTCGCTAACTTGTCCACATGTTCTCTCTTGTCCTGTCTTGTGCTTCTCTTCACTTCTCTCTGCATGCTGTTGTACTCTGTCTGGATGTTACGCTTCTGTATTCTTGTCTTCGCTTGAAAAAGTCGCTGTCTGATTGCTCTTTTCTGTTCTATCTTAGTGATGGTACGTTCTGTCAGCCAACTTTTGTATATTCTTTTCTTGAAACCTAACTTCTCTCGACATGCAGTCTTCAACGTTTCCTTCACTCTTTCCCAATTCTTTTCTACAGAGGAGTCACCCATCTCTGCAAGGGCCTGGAACCTGTTTGAAACAGTTACGGTAAACTCTTTGCAGCTCTCTACTGAGTTCAGTTTGGCAGTGTCAAACCGGGGCTGTTTCTGGAGTCTTCCTGACAGCTGCTAACTTGACTCTAACTTTAGCTAGTAGTAGCTCATGATCTGACCCTATTTCAGCTCCTCTACATACTCTGACATCCACCAAAGATCTTCTCCACTTTCTGGATATAATGATGTGGTCTATCTGGTTTTCTGTTACCATGTCTGGGGATTTTCATGTAGCTTTGTCGATCCTCCTGTGTGGGAAAATAGTTCCTCCAATGACCAGGCTGTTGTCTCCACAGAAGTCTGCCAACAGTTCACCATTCTCATTCATGCTGCCTTTGCCTTCTGTTACCATGTCTGGAGATTTCCATGTAGCTTTGTGGATCCTCCTGTGTGGGAAAATAGTTCCTCCAATGACCAGGCTGTTGTCTCCACAGAAGTCTGCGAACAGTTCACCATTCTCATTCATGCTGCCTATACCTTCTTTGCCGATGTTCAGTTCTCTTCCTGTGTTCTCAATCCCCACCTTAGCATTTAGGTCTCCTATCACAAGGACTATGTCTCTCTTTGGGATTCGATCTAATACTCCCTGCAATGTTTCATAGAAAGTATCTTTATCATCATTTTCTGCCTGGTTTGTTGGAGCGTAGCATTGTATAAAAGAGGTGTTATGGAACTTCGATTGAAATCTAGCTGTAATAATTCTGTCATTTATAGGTTCCCACCCCAGCAAACTCTTGCTTGCCTTCTTGCTAAGCATAAACCCCACTCCATTGTGGTGTCCCTTTTCCTCAGATGCTCCAGAGTACAGAAGTGTCTGTCCTGAAGCAATGATGAGTTTTCCAGAGGATGTCCATCTTACTTCGCTTAAACCAAGTATTTCCACATCGTACCTCTCCATCTCCCTGGCTACTTGTGCAGCTCTACCTGTTTCATATAATGTTCTCACATTCCAAGTCGCAATCCGTGTAACGGTCTTTGGAGAGAGAAGGGACATCGGCAGATTTCTCTGCTTCATACACTCTCTCCGGGGTCGATGCCAAAACTCCGATGAATTTGTATTTCTTGTAGTGTTGGTTTCTGTAGCGTGAGTTGTTTTTGCATGGTAGGGTTGCTGGCCCTACGCAAAACCCTCCTCCTTTCTCATCCGGGCTTGGGACCGGCCATGGCGGGGTCTTTTTATTTAGTTAAGTCTTAATATTGAGTTTTACTACGGAACAAACAGGTAAAGGCTGACAAGAAAATATCAGTCTTACTTTAACTTTCAAGGTGGTCTTATTAATGCAATGGTTGATACATTGGAAGATATGAATGCTGATCAATGATTGAAAAAGCGTGTGAATGATAAACTAGAAGGGCGTTAGACACAAAAATGTATATAACCCACACACATGTGGATCGCCAACAAAAAGGCCATATAACTCCAGATATTCATCCGATCTGAAATTTATGACAATACACTCAACTAGGCATCGTACCGACTATTCATGTGAAGTGTCATTGCAATCGAACCAGTGGTTAAAGAGAACAAGCGCCGACAAACTGTGTGACATCCATCCAGACAGACAGACATCCAGCACGAAATCTTTGTCTTCCCTATATAATTATTCAAGGGTAAGACGAGGAATTACAAGAGTAATGATTAAAATGATTTATCATTATACAACTCAAGTTAAACTGCAGTTTTGGTCATAAATTTCACAATAAACGAACAGATCTCTCACTGACTGAAGGTAAGGAACCAGTAAATACATAAGCGGCCCTAATGGTGATACACTCAAAGAGCCCGGAAAGGAACATTGGATTGACTGAAAAAGGTGTTATTCATTGACAAGTCTGCTTTGAAATTAAGTTTAAAGTCATTGTGCACATGTGTGTGATGTAGGAAACTGTTTAATCTTGATATTTTTTTCCATTTTGACCTCAATATGAAAGCGAAAGTAAAGTAGGGGTTAACCGGTCTGGGATCAATCCGCGTGCTAGTGAAAATATGTTCTCCATCTTTGATGAACAAAATCTTTCTTAGAAGATACATGTACATGGCCCCCTCTTTTATTGTATCATTTTGAAGCTTAAATATACTTCTTAAAGATGATATATGTGTGACAGGTGGCCATAGACTAAAACTTGTTGGAATTGAAGCCGGCCATTGTCACTTTACATTGAAATAAAAAAACAATCTATTTGGTGGTTGAGTTGTTTCCCCTTGAACTTTAGAAATCAATGACAAAGATAGAGTTGCTTCCCTTTGATCATTAGAATTTATGTTGGCGCCATTGATATTCGAAATGATTGATAAAATAAGAGTTATTTCCCCTCGACCTTTAGATACAAATGATAAGAGTTATTGGCAGTAAAATATTTCTTTGAGTAAATTGAGACAGTTGCAAGTGCGTCATTCAGTTTTTCCCTAAAAAAGATTCGAAAGAGGGACCTCTCAACATATAGTCAAGAGCATTGCCCCCTTGACCATCATGCCACCGATAACAAATCGTCACCGCAATTCAAGAATGTTCTAACTTTTTTTTTTTAAAACATGAGTTTTTGGTATCATTGGAAAGCGCTTTTCAAGATCTATATACTGAAAAGACTTAGAACATAGTGGCATTAAAGATAAACACTAAATTTACTGTGCAATTTTGTTCTATCTCTAGTTACTGAACAGATATCAGAGGTCAAAATCTTTAAAGTTGAAATCTCAAAATGAACTTTTGTAGACTTAGAACATTCTGGAATTGAGGTGACGAAATATAGTAATAACAAGACTTTATGTAAGAATACAACTGATTTTATTCAATTTGCCAGACAAATCAGTAATGATTCATGACATGTAATTTTTGTCGTATTATAAACAAGTATGAATACATGCATTTTCTGCATATAAGAACTACAACTTATAAAATACAAAAATTATTCCAATCCAATACATGATCATCAAACAAACTTAACATAAAAATATGCATAAACCATAATCATCTTACAAAAATGATCTGCGACCTGAATCCATCTAACACATTAAATGTTAACCTGGTTAGCTTACTAATAAACTAGACTAGCATATTCAATTGTAATGCACTTAGTCTAGTCAATTAAAACCACTGCCTCCCAACCCCTGGAAAGGGCAGGGAAAAGTCCAGTACTAGTATTTTAACTTTCCAATGTTCCTGCACTGCCGTGTGAGTGTGGGTTTTTTCTTTCGCTCCATAAGTGCAGGATAATATAGCCGTGACTATACCCATGAGGTTTAGGGAAGGGTAATTCGTGGGGACATACCATCTGTATGGTCCAGGGGGACAGGGATTATACCAGTGAGTTGAAAAAGCTAAGTAAAAATCCCCATCGTTTCCTCGAGTTAGGAGGGGGCGTGGTTTTAGTTGACTGGTGCATTATAAACACAATTATGACAATACAAGACAAGGAGATTCTATTGTAAGACCAAATATAAAATAGTGTTTGTTTCCCATCCCTCGGTCCATGGTATAGAGGTTGATCAGGTGGGTAGAATAATTCTAAATAATAAAAGCTCCGCGAGTCGCATGTGTCGCCTGACGAAATGCACATTTGTCATGGAAAACTATCCAGTATAGGGCTACATATCAGACTCACAAGAGTTCTCTAGTCATCTGAACTAAAAACGACAAAGCGATGCTCTGGACAAAAAAATGTCCTGATAAAATTAATCTGAAGGGAATCATTCAAACACTATACAAGCTAGTGTTATGATTCTTGCGCACTGCACTTCATGTCACAGCAAAGAAACATGCATTCCTATTTTTTAATCATTAATAGTTATGGTAACAAAGTTATGCCACGGACAAGAAATGCTTATAAAATCAATCAAAGGGAAAAAATTGAAAAATGGCACAAGGTAGAGTTACGGTTCTTGTGTACTGCACTTGGACTTTTGGTAAGAAACATGCATACCAAGTTTCAAGTCATTCAACCTCATGGTGACAAAGTTATCCTCCGGACAAGAAATGCTAAAATTAAATCAATCTAAGGGAAATAATTAAAAAACGATGCAAGGCAGAGTTATGGTTCTTGCGCACTGCATTTCAGCTTATTGCAAGAAACATACATACAAAATCTTGAGTCATTTGAACTTAAGGTGACAAAGTTATGCTCCGGACAAGAAATGCTCTAATAAAATCAATCAAAGGGAAATAATTAAAAAACTATGACAGGTAGAGTTATGTTTCTTGCGCACTGCACTCCGGCTGATTGCAAGAAACATGCCTATCAATTCTTGAGTCATTTGAACGTAAGGTGACAAAGTTATGCTCCGGACAAGAAATGCTCTAATGAAATCAATCAAAGGGAAATAATTCAAAAACTATGACAGGTAGAGTTATGGTTCTTGCGCACTGCACTTCAGCTTATTGCAAGAAACATGCATACCAAATCTAGAGTCATTTGAACTTAAGGTGACAAAGTTATGCTCCGGACAAGAAATGCTCTAATAAAATCAATCAAAGGGAAATAATTCAAAAACTATGACAGGTAGTGTTATGGTTCTTGCGCACTGCACTCCGGCTTATTGCAAGAAACATGCATACAAATTCTTGAGTTATTTGAACTTAAGGTGACAAAGTTATGCTCCGGACAAGCAATTTGTGACGCCGCAGCCGACGCCGCCGCCAAAGTAACACCTATATGTCGCCTTTTCAGGCGACACAAAAACATTTTAGAGAATAATAAATATTGAACTTCTTTCGCCATTTTTGTCCAAACTTTATTTTATGACTTCTATAATAAATTTGGGTTGGGGCGATTTTGACAAGTAGGAAGCAGAGGGGAAACAAATAATATTTTATTGTTAGGGGTGCTCGTTTCAAGGTAGTACAGTTGAGAGTATACCACCTATGGTAGACAAGACAACTGGTCTTCTTATTTAGTTAAGTCTTAATGAGTTTTACTACAGAGCAAACTGGTAAAAGTTGACATGATCATATCAGCCTTACTCAAGATATGAATGCTGATATTGAGAAAGTGTATGAATGATAAACTAGAAGGTTTTTAGACACAAAAAATGTATATAACCCATAAATATATGTATCGCCAACAAAAAGGCCATATAACTCCTATCTGAAATTCATGACAATACACTCAACTAGGCTTGGTACCAACTATTCATGTGAAGTTTCATTGAAATCGGACCAGTGGTTAAGGAGAACAAGTGCGGTCAAACTTTGTGACATCCATCCAGACAGACATTCAGCACGAAATCTTTGTCTCCCCCCATATAATAATTCAAGGGCAAGATGGGCAATTTTATAAGAGTAATAATTAAAATTATTTATCATTGCATAACTCAAGTTAAACTGCAGTTTTGGTAATAAATTTCGCAATAAAAGACTTTGTTCAAAATTTTGATTTGAATACAGTATCATTTTAGACATGCAGAACTACTAAAACAAATAATAGGTTGTCATGCTTGTTATCTGCCTTTGAGTTTGCACATATAAAGAAAAGGACAGCTAACTCATTAACAAGCACAATGACTTTTTTTAGTTTTTCAGTTTGTAACATGATGCGGTGTACACATAACAAGTTTGAACACAGGGACATTTTTGACTTCTATATGTTGCATATGTTGAAAACATTTACAATGTGAACATGAAACATTGTTATCATTAAATCTACGGGACACCATAATGTAGTGTTATAGGGGAGTCTGGCCAACACCTTATGAATACACCCCCTTCCTTTGTGTTTAAAATACAAGGATCATTGTAGGTCCTGTGTCGGTAGGTCCTGTGTCGATAGGTCCTGGGTCCAAAAAGTCCTGCATCCGATTAGTACTGGGTCGGGTAGGTCCTGCGCACAGCTATGCAAGTACATATCTCTCAATGACTGATATACTTATTATTAAATTCAGTATTTGTAACTTCCCTTTGAAATCAAGGAAGATAACTCCGCAGTTCAATATTTAGTTCCCTTGAAATGAAGGGAGATAACTCAACAGTGCAATATTTAGTTCCATTGGAATGAAGGGAGAGAACTCCTCAGTTCAATATTTAGTTTCCTTGAAATCAAGGGAGAGAACTCTACAGTGCAATATTTAGTTCCATTGAAATGAAGGGAGAGAACTCCTCAGTTCAATATTTAGTTTCCTTGAATTCAAGGGAGAGAACTCTACAGTGCAATATTTTGTTCCATTGGAATGAAGGGAGAGAACTCCTCAGTTCAATACTTAGTTTCCTTGAAATCAAGGGAGAGAACTCTACAGTTCAATATTTAGTTTCATTGAAATCAAGGGAGATAACTCTGCGGTTCAATATTTAGTTTCATTGAAATCAAGGGAGATAACTCCGCATTCAATATTTAGTTTCCTTGAAATCAAGGGAGCTAACTCAACAGTGCAATATTTAGTTCCATTGAAATGAAGGGAGAGAACTCCTCAGTTCAATATTTAGTTTCCTTGAAATCAAGGGAGAGAACTCTACAGTTCAATATTTACTTTCATGGAAATCAAGGGAGATAACTCTGCGGTTCAATATTTAGTTTCCTTGAAATCAAGGGAGAGTTCTCTACAGTTCAATATTTAGTTCCATTGAAATCAAGGTGAGTTCTGTACAGTTCAATATTTAGTTCCATTGAAATCAAGGGAGAGAACTCTAGATCAATATTTAGTTCCATTGAAATCATGGGAGATAACTCTGCGGTTCAATATTTAGTTTCCTTGAAATCAAGGGAGATAATTCTACAGTTTAATATTTAGTTCCATTGAAATCTCCCTTGTGAAAATATAATACAAAACATTGTATTGTAGAATGATGGCTAGTTATATAAGCACCACATCACCTGAGACTACATTGAATTTGTACATGTAACTCAAGTAACCGAGACAAAATCCTGCAAGGTTAATATCCTGTAAATAAATTTATATTCACATTATCTTTTTTATGATTTTTTGTTAAAACTTACTGAGGAATTCTACATTGGCAATGTTCGCCCAATTTCTTCCGATACCATCTTATTCATCCCAATTCCTTTTGATATCACAAATTGTCTCATGACTTCCCCGAAGCTTCCCCTACACCACGAGGAACCTTTTCCAGATATCCTGAAAGCTCATAAGTTTCAATCGGGAGTACATCGTCAAGGCAAAAAATGCTTATTTCACTGATTATTATGAATTGACAAAGTGAGGTTGAAAATAGACTGGCTACTTTGTATGTTTATAAAAAAGGCAAGAAAATTAATGCTATTTCCACCACTTTAGGAAAATGTTCAAACAACAACCAAGAAATTCTATTTCCGTCACTGTAGGAAAATGTTCATAAAATAGCCAAGAAATGCTGTTTCCACCACCCTAGAAATGGTTCTCGCACCAGAATACATTGTTCATAAAATAGCTTTATAATGCATAATACTGCCATCACACAATAATTCATAGAAATATTACGAATATCAACATAAACAATTATTCATAAAACTTCCACGAGCTAATTGTTAGATAATACTACTATAATAAAACAAAACTTCCACAAATACATGTACATATAAAAGAAAACAAATGGTTTATTGCTGACAGAAAAGGAATACACAATACTAACTTGATGATAAATGTAACCATAAAGCAGAGCGTAGGTTTATTAACTGGTTTATAACAAGAGGACCATGATAGTCCTATATCACTCACCTGAGTACAATGTCCCTATGTAAGCATGTAAAAAATGTGAATATTAACATGGGACTGACTAGCTTGTTGGGACTCTCTACAAAATGCTATAAAGCATCAATGCAGCCGGTCTAGCAGTTTTCCCAATGTAACAAATCCTCCCCTGGTGGCCATGTTTTTTGTCAAATCATTAACAAATTGTCACTTTTGTAAGATGGTCATACAACAACCATTTCTACAAAATTATTTTGAAATGTGACCATTGGTTTCAGGTTTTATTATATCGCTATATTGGAAAAAAGCCCCGACCCCTGGCAAAATTATTTCAAGGAATTTCATAGAGTGTCACTTAAGGAACATGTGTGTAAAATTATTTTGAAATTGGCCAAGTGGTTTCAGAGGAGTTTGAATGAATTGTTGACGCAAGGACGCAAAACTATGGTCAATGAGTGATCACAAAAGCTCACCTTGTGACTATGTGAGCTAAAAACAATGTTTGGCGACAAATGAACGCAACATAATAAACAACAGATAAAAACAATGTATCAAGTACATCTGCATAATAAGACCAAACAAAACAATGCTGTTTCCGATAACGTGCCCAAATAAAATCGGGTATGTAGGCAAGACTTTTTGTTTTGATTATGTTTTTATTACATAGAAAGAGCACCTACCCTTCAATAGGTATAAAAAATAGCCAAAATTGCTATAATAACATTAATGATCATGGCAAATTTTAGCATAGGTCGCGATACCGGAAACATGCCATTCTTTCTGTTTTAGCCTAACTAGAATTGCCTAACAGTGACGACAATACCCCCACAGCACCGTCTTGTCAGAGAAACTAGGCATACATGCAAGATAAACAACCAGGTACAACTGGAACCATGCTGCATAATCTTCACATCAACCAGGCACAACTGGAACCATGCTGCATAATCTTCACACAAACTACCTTTACAACAAGTTTCAACATAATTTCGCATTCCTTACAGAAGCTATTATTAAAGCGGAAACTGATTAATTTTAGTAACATAGACCTTGACTCCACTAGCCCCACTTTCAAACTTGAGCAGCATATTCACATAAGCTACCTGTACAACAACTTTTATCACAACATCAATCCTAACCTAAGTTATCATCTGGAAACCAAAAATGTACCGACAGACAAGCTCACTCCTATATACCCCCGCAAACATTCGTTTTGTGGGGTATAATAACATGATTACAAATATTTATCATAACAAAAATACTTTATCTAACTACAATGTTAAGTCAGTCACATGTATAGTTAATATTTACTTCAGTTATTCACAATGCATATTTATATTTAATGTTCTTTTCGTCAACAACGGTTTCTATGTTGTAAACAATTATATTATAACAATAATAACGTTATTTTTTGTGGATAACATAATTGGCACACCAATTTTATTATGGTCACCATTTTTATTTAGAGAGTATCATAGTTTTACAGATAGATAAAGCACAAAGGATACAAATCTTTATACAACACCTTCTCAGTATGTCTTACAACTTGACACGTTTATCAATCTCCCTCTGCCCTCACCATATTAGGGTAAATTATTTAATGTTGGATCTTCTCGTATATTTGAATTCCCAGAATAATAAATTCAGAATGCATCCTCGCCACAACAACAGATGATGCTTGGGTAAAATGAAAATAATATTGCTGATATAAAACATATTTTTTGTGTCATGTTCACTCATTAAAAGTTGTAAATACTCTTATTTGTAATGGTTTTATCAACTTTATTATGTATAAAATTTCTTCTCAACTTTTATGAGCATAATCTTATGACAGCCTTTTTTTTGTTTTCTCCAAACCTGCACTTGAGACCTTATTCTAATATAAAGGCAACAATTTACTTTATGAGAGTAGAAGGCTCTTGGTGTTGTATAAAGTTTGAAGCATTGTCCAAGTTTCAGAAGTTAAACCTTTCGATATTTGTTATCTACAGTTTTTTGGAGTGCTAGAGATACTGCGATGACTTCGACCCGACGTGTCGGCGCTGCTGCCAGATGAAGACCGCCTGTCCCTGTGGTGATTGCTGCCATTTGGGGTCACTGACCTTGACCTTGAACCTGAATTCGACCTTGACTTTGAACCTGACCTTGAGACTCTTCGTCTATAATTATAAATAACATTGAGGTTGTTCAAACATGAAATTAATCATATGAAATAAATGTTTGAACTGTCTACTCCACTGACCCCTTATCAATCCATTCATCTCACAGAGTCGCAAGTCTATTTCGGGTGCCATTAGCACACATCCATACACCTTAACTAGGTTTCAAACATTGTTTCATTATTAAAATTGAGATTTTGGAACTTAAAATGACCATAACTTTGTCAATTCTTTGAATTTTTTCATCAAATAACTTATTTTCTGCAGAAAAATTTAATCCGCATACAACAGAAAGCATAGATGTAAATATCATCTGGCTACAATTAGGATTCAAAATCATTATCACTGATTGTTAAATGTTCTTGAGTTTTGGTTTGAGTTTGTACAAGGATTTTCTATAAACACTGATCTCAATCAAACATAAGGCACAACTTTTTCTCCGAAATTGATATAATCAGCGCAGACTCTTTTAATGTATTCATGAATTAAGGCCGAGAACCAGTTTAAATTGTTGGGGAGGGGGGGTAGGATAATTTTATTGATATGGCTCATATAAATTTTACAAACAAGCTCAGTGGATTTTTCAAAGACTACATTAAGAAAGACTTTTTGAACTACTGGTAACAGTGTATATATTACTTTGTCACCTGCAATGGAAGATCATTTGAAGTTAACAAAATGTACGGTACCTTTTGTTTCTGGAGGCACGATCAGCACTATTTTCTGACTCGGAATCGCTAGAACTGGAACTTGAAGAGCCAGAGCTGCTACTGTCAGAGTTAAAACCTGTTGGTTGTTGAAGATCAACAGCTTCTGCTACTGCTGCTACTTCTGGACGGCATTCCTAAATTATAAGAAAACACAATTGATTTAAGATATGAACCAGAAATATCACTGAATGTGAGGAATACCCCCAGATACTGCTTGACTCAGTCACTTAAATGTGCTCTGACAAACAACTAGACTTAGTACTGATCATTCATGAAAACGGTCATTGAAATCCAACAAATGGTAACAAAACAAAAGTGAAGACAAAATTTATAAGTGTAAAAAAACAAAGGGCCATAACTCCTTAAAATTGATCCGACCAACGTGTACAAAGGACATGCACAATAAGACTTGGTACTGATCATTCATGCAAAGTTTCATTGAAATCCGACTATTGGTAACAGAAAAATAGCGCTGACAAAATTTATTAGCGTAAAAAAAATAAAGGGCCATAACTCCCTTAAATGTAAGTCGATGATATGCACAACTAGACTTGGTACTGATCAGTCATGCAAAGTTCTGTTAAAATCCCACAATTTGTAACAGAGAAATAGCGCGGACAAAACTAGATATAAATACCTCTGCAGCTTGGGCTTTTTTCCTTATATAGTAGGAGCTGTTATAAAGCCTTTCCTAAGGAAACAAGAGGGCCCAAAGGGCCCTAGGTCACTCACCTGTCGAACTTGACCTAGATTTTGTTGATGATCATTGTGACCAAGTTTTGTACAGATTAGGTCCAAATTGTGACCTCCAGTGACTACACAAGGTGTTTATATGATTTGACCTAATGACCTAGTTTTTGACCTCAGATAAACTAATATCAAACTTGACCTATATTTTGTTGAGATGATCATTGTGACCAACTTTTGTAACGATCAGGCCAAAACTGTGACCTCTAGTGACTACCCTGGATGACCCAATATCAGACTTGACCTAGATTTTGTTAGGATGATCATTGTTACCAAGTTTCATAAAGAGTAAGTCAAAATTGTGACCTCTAGTGACTACACAAGGTTTTTCTAGGATTTGACCTAGTGACCTAGTTTTCGACCCCAGATGACCCAATATCGAACTTGACCTAGATTTTGTTGATATGATCATTGTGACCAAGTTTCATAATGATTAGGCCAAAATTGTGACCTCTAGTTTCTACACAAACCAATTGTTGACGGACGGACGACGGACGGACGACGGACGAAGAGTGATCACAAAAGCTCACTCTGTCACTTTATGACAGGTGAGCTAAAAATTCTATAAAAAGATTACTTGCCTCTACAAAATCAGTTCCCAATGTTACCAAAAAAACAATATGCGCCCAAAATGAAAGGTCTAAGGCCACAGTCACAAGGTAAGAAACAAAGAGGGCCCAAAGGGCCATAGGTCGCTCACCTGTCCAAGTAGTTCATGCAGACCCCCTAATAGTCTAGCATCTAGAGTTTTTAGTGTGAAAAAAAGGTCCAGAGCGTTTCTCAGTTTATTCGTGTAGAGGGATGCTTGAAGTTTAATTTTAGCGAGGGTGGACATCTGAGATCCTGTAGGTTACCATGGAAACCATGATGGCGTCAAAATTTCCCGCCAATTTTTTAGTACACACTCCGTCTCAATCTAACCTTTATAACTAGTATGTACAAACACATATCAATTTTATTATGCGTACTATTTAAAGTACCGGTATAGAGCTCAGAAATGATATGTGAGTCAAGGTCATTTAATGTCAAGGTCAAGGTCATTTAGAGGTCAAAAGACCTAAAAATGGGTAAAAAATGTGTTTTTACTCCAAATAGTTATCATTCATATGCGCAATTTTGTCCATATACTTCATTAATTTATTTCAACATCGCCTGTTATCAGTTGCACTTAAAATAAAATTTATTTCGTGTTGACATGGCGAATAAAAATGAAATAAGGGGGAATTTCGTAACCCCACCCCAATTGAAATTGTCCATATATTTTGATTATCATGACAAAACTGTATGCATTGCATTTGCTTCACCAAGTGTAAAAGTGCAAAATGTGCATACATACTACTGTATGTGCAACCTTATTACACAATGATACATAGCTTAGCATTTAAATTGATATGTTGACCAATGTCACGAAGGTGAAGGTCATTACAAGGTGAAAGTTCAAGACAATTATTCCAGTCACATTTTTATGTTGTTAAAAGTGCAATAGCTTTGGTTTTTTTTTGCTTCAGCGAGGAGTATTTCCTCCAATCATGTGTTGATTTTGTTTATTTATGTAGGCAGGTGTTTGAAGTTTAATACTAGAGAGGGTGGATAACTGAAATAAAGTCAGTTACCATGGAAACCAAGATGGCGGCCAATATTACAGCTCATAACCAGTCCAAATTTCATACTCCGGGCCGAAACCCCGAAAAAATGATCTAACCCTTTCATTGTTTTTTCTTTAATGATTTTAGTAGACAAGACCGTTAAAATTGAATTTCTGACGGGTGCCATTTTGTCACCACAGAGAATTTTGAGAAAAATTCGGTAAAACGTTCCAAAATATAAACGAAACTGCGAATTTCTGGAATCGGTGATCTACAATGTCATTTTCAATCATATTTTGTAATAAATCACACTAAAATGTAATTATCAAGTTCCAGTTGAAGACTGTAAAATTTTAGTGTCTTGTATTTATGGAAAAGGAGTTATTTTTGGGGTTAAAACATTAAAAACTGCACATAAAAATGCGAATTTTTGGAATAAGTCGTCTATAACGTCATTGACCATTTAATTTGATAAATAATCGCTGTGATAGTTTCATAGTGACTTGCGATTAAGATATTAAGCATCTTAAGCTAGATATTTTTTGGGTAAAACATCGAAAATTGTAGTTTTTGGAATCGGTAGGCTATGCACAATGACATCGATCATTTTATTTGGTGATTTAATATGTCAATGTAAATGGTATAAAACTATAAATAACCCTGCAGTTTAGATATCAAACATCCTAAGATAGGCTATTGTGCAAAATGTGACTATTTGGGATGAAACTAAAAATATATACATGTTTTGAGTTGGTTAAAGCAATAACAGTACCAGGCAGAAGTTTGTATCATAAACAACTTGGAATACACCTTGTATACCAGGTAGTGTATTGTCACCCTTATATACATGTAGAACCAGGAATACCTTCCATATCAGTGTTAGGTACCATAAAGAGTACAATATGGCTCTCCCATGCAGTGTTTAATATCCTAATAGTCTGGAATGACAATGGCAGTCCCTATAAAACAAGGGATAACTCAGTCAGGTAGAGTCAGAACGTCCCCATAGATCCAGGCATATCTGTTTCCAGCAGTACAGTATAAGGTTACCCATACGGTCACACCCCTGGCATTATTGTAGGCAACGGCTATTTATAGAATTGTTTTTCTTGTCGAGTACTAGTGGGTCATACATAGCAATGGCACTACCCTAGGATGTACACCCACAGAGCAACAACGAGTAGTTGCAAACTGTGTTGGGTACCATATAAAGCCAGGAATGGCTGTTTCAGGCCATGCATGTGACAAAATGGAGCAATGTATAGTTACTCCATACCTTGTTTGAATCTCTTTAGATTTACAGATAGCTGAATCCAGCAGTATTATGTATTAAGGATTCTGTCAGGCATTTATTAACAAGGGAAGACTTTAAAAGTAATTTAGAATCAATCACCGTTTACAGCAGCATTAGGGTACCAATGTATGTCATACATAGCTTACAGTGATTGCTCGCCTATAGAGCTAAGCAAGGATATGTTACATATATTACATAGAACAAGAAGGGCAGTCAGGACTGTGCATTGTTGAGTACCATATAAAGTCAGTTTTTGATATCTATCTAAAGCCTATGTTTCACTGAACATGTTTTTTCTCGGCGATGTACTCTCGATGGACATTAATGAGCTTCGCGAGGCAACTGAACCGGTTTCTCGTGGTCTAGGTGTAGCTTTGGGGAAGTCATGGGACAATTTGTGATATCGGGAGGGTTTGTGATCAATCGTTAGAAATCGGGATATCTTCCCGACGTTATGCGTCTGTCCCACTGCCTCGGACATGTACTCCTGATGGTAATTTGGTGCTTCGAAAGGCGTCGGGAACAGGTTACCTGATGTCTCAGGGAAGCTCCCCACTTAAGTGTCAGGAACCTTAGACAACATTTCGGTGTCTCATTCGAGGTCTCGAGAGTTATTCCCCGAATGTTCGCTAATACTTATCGGGGATGATCCGTGTGGTACCAGTAGGCATCATGAGAACTTGATTGATTGAACACATTGGTCCTACTGCCAAGGGAATGTACTCCCTAAATTAATCGGGAGTTTGGGGCGTCGGAGAAAGGTTGAATGTGCAAAATCACCGGGGGCCATCACGAGAAACTATATGTAATTCTTCCTCGTGGATGAGGAATTCCTCAGTGGGACATAGGCTTGATCGAGCAATATAAATTATAGCGAAAAATGCATGTGGCAGAAAGTGTCAGGTGGCAAATGAGGTTCAGGGAATAGTTTATTAGTTCGATTTTGAAGCAAATTCTTAATAATAATATTTAGTCTCACTCAGGGCCAAATACTTGGTGTTTCCGTCACTCCAAGGGTATGAGAGAGAAACTAGTAAGGAGCTTACTAGTTGCATTTTGATTCGTTTTTGGTATGACCCGGTCTAGCAGATCGAACCAGGTTCACTCCGCACTCGAAGCGGCCGCTAGACCATCGAGGTATGACTGTTCTAAGCAGTACATAGTATCTATAGCGCATGGAACGACTGTGTTATGCATTGATAGGTATTATATAAAGCCAGGAATAGGAAAGACAATTTTAGGTACCACAATCGGTGTCGAAATTGCTGTGTCTGAAAGGTATGTACTCATAGGACATTGAATGGTTGGTCTCATTTGGTAGTGTTCGTACCATACAGGGCCTAGCAAGTTTGTTCTCAGGGGTTGAACACGTACATTTGCAGTACAACATTTCTGTGTCCCAAATAGCATGCACATTTATTGTGTTCCGAGTACCCGGGTAGTCGATCGGAAGAATGACCGAGTAACCGAGTACCGATTTTAGTACTCCTTGCCATCTCTAGTTCCACTAGCTTCTGAATCACATGGAATCCCAATTACTCAAAGGCCACATATGTGATGCCTGTATTTGGTTCTAATAGATACTTTATATCGCTGGCTTATAATTAGATGGTCGTTTGTACAAAATCAATATTCTGAGAAAACATGACAAAACTGTCTGAAAATTACTCTTTACTTTTGGAAAAACAAGCTTTTTGAACTTTTCGTGAAAATAGGCTCATAAGAAGCGCATTGAGATGCAGATGTCAAATATGCATGATTCTTATAAGGTCGACCTCCTAATTCTAAGCCAGCGATATGATCAACATATAAGACCGGAATGGCTTTATGTTTATATTCAAAACGCCACACTTATCATATATTTAGTGATGTTGACCCCCAATATATCGCATTTAGCTCAAAGCATGGTATTAGATAAAGGATAACTTGAACTACTGATGATATGGCAATATTTTAGTCTTACAGTAATTACTACCAAGTAGAATTATTTATGAGAGTGTAGTAGATCGATTCACAAAAAAAGCTAACCTTTCATTTCAATTTGAATGTTTTATCCTAAAATAACAGATACCCCGAACATATCACAATTTTTTACCATAGCCTAGCTGAAGATGTTTGATATCTTAATCGCAAGTCACTATGAAACTATCACAGTGATTATTTATCAAATTAAATGGCTAATGACGTTATAGACTACTTATTCCTAAAATTCGCACTTTTAGATGCAGTTTTTAATGTTTTAACCCAAAAATAACCCCTTTTGCGTAAATACACAACACTAAAAATGTACAGTCTTCAACTGAAACTTAATAATTACATTTTAGTGTGATTTATTACGAATTATGATGGAAAACGGCATTACAGTTCACCGATTCCAGAAATTCGCAGTTTCGTTTATATTTTGGAACGTTTTACCCCAATTTTCTTAAAATTCTCAATGGTGACAACATGTCACCCATCAGAAATTCCATTGCAACGGTCTTGTCTACTGAAATTATTAAAGAATAAACAATGAAAGGTTAGATCAATTTTGTGGATTTTCGGCCAGGACTATGAAATTTGGACTGGTTATGAGCTGTAATATTGGCCGCCATCTTGGTTTCCATGGTAACTAACTTTATTTCAGCCATCCACCCTCTCTAGTATTAAACTTCAAACACCTGCCTACATAAATAAACAAAAAAAACACATGATTTGAGGAAATACTCCTCGCTGAAGCAAAAGAAACCAAAGCTATTGCACTTTTAACAACATAAAAATGTGACTGGAATAATTGTCTTGAACTTTCACCTTGTAATGACCTTCACCTTCGTGACATTGGTCAACATATCAAATCGAATGCTGAGCCAGGTATCATTGTGTAATAAGGTTGCACATACAGTAGTATGTATGTACATTTTGCACTTTTACACTTGGTGAAGCAAATGCAATGCATACAGTTTTGTCATGATTATCAAAATATATGGACAATTTCAATTGGGGTGGGGTTACGAAATTCCTCCTTATTTCATTTTTATTCGCCATGTCAACACAAAATACATTTTATTGTAAGTGCAACTGATAACAGGCGATGTTGAAATGAACTAATGAAGTATATGGACAAAATTGCGCATATGAATGATAACTATTTGGGGTATAAACACATTTTTTACCCATTTTTAGGTATTTTGACCTCTAAATGACCTTGACCTTGACATTAAATGACCTTGACTCACATATCATTTCTGAGCTCTATACCGGTACTTTAAATATTACACATAATAAAATTGATATGTGTTTGTACATACTAGTTAGAAAGGTTAGATTGAGACGGAGTGTGTACTAAAAAATTGGCGGGAAATTTTGACGCCATCATGGTTTCCATGGTAACCTACAGGATCTCAGATGTCCACCCTCGCTAAAATTAAACTTCAAGCATCCCTCTACACGAATAAACTGAGAAACGCTCTGGACCTTTTTTTCACACTAAAAACTCTAGATGCTAGACTATAATGGTAGTACAAGGTTTTCATATTGTCTTATAAAGGGACCTTGTAATTAACATCACATAGACCTAATGGCATATTGAAGTTTAAGCCAATTTTTGTCTATGATTTGACCTTGTGACCTAGTTTTTTACCCTAGATGTCCCAATATCGAACTTGACCTAGATTTTGTTGACATGATTATTGTGACCAAGTTTCATAAAGATTAAGTCAAAATTGTGACCTCAACAGACTACACAAGGTTTTTCTATGATTTGATATTGTGACCTAGTTTTTGACCCCGGATGACCCAATATCAAACTTTACCTAGATTTTGTTGAGATAATAATTGTGACCTAGTTTCATAAAGATTAAGTCAAAATTGTGACCTCTACAGACTAAACAAGGTTTTTCTATGATTTGACCTTGTGACCTAGTTTTTGACCCCGGATGACCCAATATCGAACTTGACCTAGATTTTGTTGACATGATTATTGTGACCAAGTTTCATAAAGATTAAGTCAAAATTGTGACCTCTAGTGACAACAAAAAGCTTTTCTATGATTTGACCTTGTGACCTAGTTTTTGACCCCGGATGACCCAATATCGAACTTGACCTAGATTTTGTTTAGATGATCATTGTGACCAAGTTTCATAAAGATTAGGCCAAAATTGTGACCTCTAGTGACTACACAAGGTTTTTCTATAATTTGACCTTGTGACCTAGTTTTTTACCCCGGATGACCCAATATCGAACTTGACCTAGATTTTGTTGAGATGATCGTTGTGACCAAGTTTCATAAAGATTAAGTTACAATTGTGACCTCTGGTGACTACACAAGGTTTTTCTTTGATTTCTGTGACCTAGTTTTTGACCCTAGATGACCCAATATCGAACTTGACCTAGATTTTGTTGAGATGATCATTGTGACCAAGTTTCATAAAGATTAGGCCAAAATTGTGACTTCTAGTGACTACACAAGGTTTTTCTATGATTTGACCTTGTGACCTAGTTTTTGACACCGGATGACCCGATATCGAACTTGACCTAGATTTTGTTGACATGATCATTGTGACCAAGTTTCATAAAGATTAAGTCAAAATTGTGACCTCTAGTGACTACACAAGGTTTTTCTATGATTTGACCTTGTGACCTAGTTTTTGACCCCGGATGACTCAATATCGAACTTGGCCTAGATTTTGTTGGGATGATCATTGTGATCAAGTTTCATAAAGACTAAGTTAAAATTGTGACCTCTTGTGACTACACAAGGTTTCTCTATTATTTGACCTTGTGACCTAGTTTTTGACCCCATATGACCCAATATCAAACTTGGCCTAGATTTTGTTGAGATGATCACTGTGACCAAGTTTCATAATGATTAAGCTAAAACTGTGACCTCTAGTGACTACACAAGTAATTGTGGACGGACGGACGAAGAGTGATCACAAAAGCTCACTCTGTCACTTTGTGACAAGTGAGCTAAAAAGCCCCGAGAACTACTTTAGGTCTACTCACCTTCAATGTCTGTAGCCACTTTCTAGATAATTTAGGACGACCTCTTACTGTTTTATGCCAAACAATAGGAAAATTAACGATACTACAAAAGTTCTGTGTAACAGCTATACTGTTATCAAGGTTAACAACAACATGCCACCAACCACCGGGTACAAACACCGTCTCTCCGGGTTTCTGTAGTATCTCCAACTGTAATCATATAAACAAATCATAATAAACAAGTAATTAAGAATGGCAAGCAATACAAAAGTCTCCTACCGGTTTTAAGCCATTTTCAATGTTTCTGTTGCCATAGCAACCACAATTTTGGTTTGGACGTGGAGTATCCCCTTGTTGCCCCCTATCCACATTCCAAGTTTCATAAACCTAGCTTGGAAACTGTTGGAGTTATGTCTGGATCCAGATTTTTTAACGGATTGACGGACGGAAGGACGGACAGAAGGACTGAGGGCAACCTATTGTCCCCTCTGGTCAAAAACCGATAGGGGACTAAAAATGCATGTCCATAATTTATTCAGGTTTAATGCCATTTCTCAATTTATATACAGCAGCCGTTTCACCTTAACAGTTTTCCTGGACTGTATCATAGCCAGTACTAGCTTACCCTTAAACAAAAAACGGTTTCTCAACAATTTTTTAATTATAAACTACCCTTATGCACCATTTATAAACAATTTTCAATTATATACCGGTACTGCAGCCGATTCACCTAACCAGTTTTCAAGGACAGGGTCCGAACCTGGAGGAAAATCAACATTACTTTCAAATTTTCATGGAAAAAACACATACGAGGGTTGTTCAATATGTAATGTCCTTGTCCTTTTCACTTTTCTATGAAAATATTTAGGAGAATTCTACGATTACTATTCAAAAGGTGTATGTTTCTTTTCTATATTTGTAAAATTACATAGCTTTTCATCAATAATTAAGTAATTTATTGAACTTAGATGAGTGTATACTCAAATTCACTGGCCTTATGTTCATTTTAAGCAAACTTTGTGTTATCTTTGCAGTATTGGTTTAGAAAAATAAATGTCTGTATTTATTAAACAGCAATATACAATACAATCATAACTGAGTCCTTATGTTTCCATCAGAACTTTTAATTAAAATGAAATTTTTTGTTGTCTACTACTTGCCAACTCCTCGAAACTAAATCGCGCGACATAATTTCTAGGATTACAGTAGTAACTTACAGGTTTACAATCTTTAGGCCAGGTTGGTAGTTGTGTACGTGGGTACATGACTTTAAACCATGTCACTGCTTCGTCTCGTTGCTTACCGCCCTCAGTCGACTTCACTTTCACTAGATCCTTTGGTGTATTTGTAGGAAGTAGCAGCCATCTATACAACCATTAAAATATAATAATGTAAATATGTCCATAGCACATGTCAAAGTTCTGAGCACAAGGCACTTATACATTTGTATTACAAAAAGAAATTTTATAAATTTGAATTATAAAAGGAAAAAAGCAAGTTTATATACATTTGTATTAAAAAAAATTTTTTTTATAAATTTGAATTACCAATATTATAAAAATCTTGTAACTAAAATTGGTTTTTATCATAAAAACATGTCTCTCACAAAATGCCACAACTTCGGCAAAAATGATCCGACTCGATTCCTGACATTATACACAACAATCCTAGTAGGTTTGATACCAAGTTATATAACCATGTAAAGTCTCATTGAAACTGATTATAAGCAAGGCAAACAGACACGGACAGACAAACTTTGTGACAGGACATTCAGACAGTCAACTCTCTGCGGGTCCCCGACTCTCTGTGGGAGATATAGAGAGTAGTGATATATCTTTTTAACTGCATCAGGGGTTCTATTTGACTCTGAAGTAGGAGTTTTGATCCTTAAAATTTCCAAAAGTCACAATTTGACCCTCAAGAGTTTTGTTTTAAGGGGTCATTTTCTCTTAGAACCATGGGTATTGTGCAGGGGCTCTACAGGGTAATAATGCCCAATCCTGAAAACGAGTCGCAAGTTTTGGGTGCCATTAGCACACATCCCTACACTTTAACTATGTTTCAAACAGTGTTTTCCTGTTACAATTCAGAATATGGAACTTCAAATGACCATAACTTTCTTCCTGAAGCAGCAAATCCGGATTTCAGGATTATTCCAGATTTGTAGGACCCCTGATTTTGCCTATAAAATGGTAAAATTTAGTATAAAGTATCAAAATGACCCTTCAGATTCAGATGCATGAAGTAACATGGCGCTTTTTTAAAGATCAGTTATGTCTGATTGAAGGGACACCTGAATTCATTGAAAATCATTACGAAAGAATAGTGCAGACAAAACAATTTACCAAATAACTAAAGGCAAGTAACTCATGAAAATGGTTTCTAGTATACCACAGAAATGTGCAACTTTGCTTGGAACTTTTCAGTATTGTTAAGTTTATGTTGAAAAGTTTTGTAAACAGGTTGACAGAAATCATGACTCCAATATCCTGCATGTACTTTGTAATGGTGTGTAAAACAAACCTTTTATATCCAGCAACAAGGGCATTCCATGCACTAGTACCTAATGGATCTATATGTATCCCGGTCCCTGATCTTGCTGAACCCATGACAAACCATCTAAAGTACAAATACAACCAATCTATTATAACAAATCAGGGGTTCTACAGAGGCATAATGCCCAATCCTGAAAATGAGTCACAAGTCTGTCTCAGGTGCCATTAGCACACATCCCTACACCTTTACTAGATTTCAAACAATGTTTTATTATTAAAATTCACATTATGCATTATGGAACTTCAAATGACCATAAATCTGTCAATTCTTTAAATTTTTTCATAAAATAACTTTTATTTTCTACAGAAAAGTTCGTTCTTTCTAATGCAGCAAATCCGGATTTCCGGATTATTCCAGAATTGTAGAACCCTTGTAAATGTATTATTGTAAATTACAAAATGGCCTCAATAGCCTAGTGCCAGTAGTGGTAAAGCACCCGCTTGAAGATCAAGAGATCTTGGTTTAGATCCCAGCCTGTGTCATACCAAAGTCATTAAAAATCATTTATAAAATGGAACTGATACATCTCCCTTGTATGATTCTCAGCATAGCTCATGGTAACCACTGGTTCGCCTTGTGTCAGTGATTGATGGTGTCCATTTGACTGAGATACTCTGAACCCGGGTCGCCAGATTAGACGGCAAGCGCGCTAACCATTGAGGGCAAAGGGCCATAATTTTGACATAAATCATCTGAGCGCAAATTTTTCCTTCATGCACATCTACATGTCAAGGTTGTTCTTTAATAAAAGTTTGAAGGTAATCTACTAATGCTTGTGCTAAAACTGTTAGAGGAGTTGCATCCACAAAAATGAGTCTACAAATAGATGGACTAATGTAATGCTTTGTAAGGTGGGGTATAATAACTTAAGTATAAAGATATACAAATTATTATGCTATAAACATTGTGCAGTATTATATATACTGGGCATCACTGAAAACTTACCACTTATATATACACTAAGAGGCAGTGCAGTTTTCAATTCCCAATAACTTTTTTGTTTGTTAATATTTTTGAACGAAATTCAGTGTATTTGGTTGTCAATCGACGCGCAACGTAATCCGATATTTTTATCTTACGGTTCAATGAATATTGTCCATTGGACTGTAAAAATAGCAATTTAACGCATTGCACAAAAATGGTGAAACAGCGGGAAATAAAATGGTCATTTCCATTAAATTCATGACCTGTTATCCTAAAAAAACACAAACTTTAATGTTTGTCTAAATTGACGCCGTGACGTCGGGTTTATCAACACTGGCTTTTCAATGTTACACAAAGTAACTGTTTGAATTTAATTATTATTGGCGTTCCAATAAGCAAAAGTACACGTTTACAATCATTAACCCCCCTACAGGTGTTTGAGCCATGTTCTACCTGTCTATATGTTCGTTCATTGTTAAAAAAAATTCAACGTCATTTTTCTGCAATGACTGGTCGGATTTCAACGTATGTTGATAAGAAAGGCATGTTATGCTTCGATCAACTGTCACTGAGACTGCCCATCAAAGGTGACGTCAATGCGACAACATTGCATAGCCTAAACTCTCAGGAATACGCGTTCTTATTTGTTGGAAAACTGTGCGTTTTAAGCCGGAGCAGATTTTGTGACTTTTTTGTGATATTGCAATTTTACGCAACGCTAAATTATGTGGCGTTTCCTAAATATTGTTTGTTATGAAATGAAATATTCTTAGACATCATCACACATCTTTTAACTACAATTGCAGCAAATGTCAACAATATATACACACTTAATACTGAGATAGTGAGATTTGTGTAAGTGCACAGTTATAAGTGCCTCTTAGTGTAACTCTGTATTTTGTATACAATATGACCTATCGGTACAAAAGTTTTACAGTGTGTGCATTTGAATATTGTTAAATAGGATAGCTGTGACTACACAGTAAGGTCAAAACATAGTCGTGTTCGGCTATTAACACAGTGTAACGTGAATTTTAAAATATAAGAGTCAATAGGGTGGTAAGTTTTCAGTAACGCTGAGTATATAATTATACATATACCTGTATGGTGGTCTCCTTCTCTCCCCTGCATATTTAAATAAATCATCTTTAAAGAACTCGGGCACTTCATAATCTTCTAACATTCGACCTTTCTTTGAATGCTGTAATTAACCATATGAATATTTTGTTTTGCTGGAAAGTAACAACTAGACAACATGCAACCTCAATGAAAAATTATATCCAAAAATAGGGGAAAATACTTTCTGATTTTTAAGACCGAGAACCAGCATTTATAAAATATTATAACACAGGCAATAATTAACTTCATGGAAACTTAAATGGTATATCACAGTCGACCATTCTCCTGCAGATATTTAGCAATACTTTAATTTTATCAATTAAATTTATACTGTGTTTATTGTTTGACTTCATGAATTGTATGACATTACTGTAGAGTGTGAATTTTATTAGAACTTTCGTATTCTTAGTGTTTGACTGATACACGTATGTCATCCTCCAGGTTACCATCCAGTTAACTTAAGTTATATGGGAAACACTGAAAATGTTTCAGATATATCCAAGTTATCCACTCAACCATTTTTGGCTAAAAAAACAATTTTTTGTCTTTCATGGATAACTTAAAATGGATGCCAGAAATTTGGAGGCTGGTCTTGATTTAATGGTTCTTGAAGGGATCCGGACAGATCCAAATTTTAAACAGAAGTGACTTCTCACTCCAGAGAAAATAGGGAGAAGTATTATGATACAGGGAGAAGTCAGGAGACATCTATTCACAGTGGTTTTGAAATAAATTAAATTTTGTTCAAATATATTATTTACACATTAAAAACACATAGATCTAGTTTGATTACTTTGAAAATGTATTATAATGCACTAATGAAAAAACTTAATGTTTTATATGTGCAAATAGTGCATTGTTATACTAAAAAAGTTGGTTTTAATTTAGATTAAATACCTGCATAATTGAAGAATCTAGTCCAACAAATTAAGACTCATTTTTTAAAACTAAATTTGCAACAATACTGATAACAAAGGACATAAATAAGACGCTGTGTGGTATAAAATAAACAATGTGACACTTCAAAAGTTGCAAGTCAGTTTTAATTTGTTATATATTTGTTAATTAATACAACCAGGGGCAACAAAATGATGTCTGAAATCCAGAAACTGTGTCTCTCTGCTGTCAAAATTCAAAGCAACTTTGTTTTGCTCGAGCTTCCCATGTGCTAATTAGCCTTTATTAGGTGAATTACTGTAAAAGCATTTATTTTCACGAGGCTAAATTTTTGCGAATTTCTAACTTGGAATTAGTTCGCGAGGGTTAATGTTTGCGAATTTCAAATTTCAGAAAGAAATAAAATTCTACTTTCTTGGCAATATCTCTGGTTCATTATTTTTATACCACGGCGTGATAATCACTCTGATAATTACGACTACTGTTTGTATACTATAACGGTCATCTACCCAAGCGCATTGATTTTTAATTGTATTTACTAGTACTCAATTAAGCCAACCTGGAGAGTCCAATTGTGTTATGAGAAAACTGTGAGAAAACTGTGAAAGTATATTGTATTCTGTCCATTGTTTCCAAACTGATCGGAAAAAGCAATAGCCGTAGGTGTTAAACATTGTACCTGTGGGACAGTGTTTTTATAATGGTACACATTCATTGCAATTGGACTTGACAGAAATATTTTATTGTCACATTTTCTGTACTGGCTGGCGACCACCAATCCGGACAGACTCAAAAACGCTTTATCGTGGCCATTAATTTTGATCATCTGTTGTCAATCAATTAGGCGCTTGATTTTCACCAACACTACGAAGTAGCAACGATTGAAGTTAAATATTTTGCAAGAAATGTCGCATTTATTTTCGTCTGCACTCACATTGTTTACATTATGGGGAAGTCGAAAATCGCATAACTGCGCATGCGCAATACTTCTGCGCAGCCCCGAAATTCTTATGCTAAATATGAGGTAAGCCGATGCGATGTTTTGTTAACAGTTAAACCAGGAAAATAAAGCTTTAGTAAATAGGTGCAGAGTTTCAAAACATCGTACAACGCCATTTTGTATCAAAATGTCTGCTATGAAAAGTGAACGTTTAGAATTTTACCGCTCAGTTTCGATCGAAATTTTTCCAATATTCACGGGAGATAAGTCCTACAAATTTTGTACAAACCATTCATTGATGCTCTCCCTTGATGCATTATAAATTTATTTCGATATTTAACGCTATTTTTTTGTAATAAAAATCGCGACTACAAAGTGTCCGGATTGATGGTCCTGTTGGATTTAAAAATGAGGTGATAAAGTGACCCCTTCAACGGCCCTCAAAAATGCACTTGACCTATTTTTAAAAGTAAACAAATTAGCTCTCCAGTTCAAAGACGAACCTAGCTTCGTTCAGGTGAAATTTCAATGACTTGATCAACACATTTCTCGAGTTATCGTGAAAAATATGCCAAAAGTGTCTGGATGGAGGACGCCTGCAGTAGTATCATTAACTTTTTGTAAATATAAATCAAATGAAGTTAATTTATCAGGCAAAAGTTAGCGTAGTCGTCAGTGTTTTATCAATTCCGAGTAGATTATAATGGCATCGCAGTAATGGCGTCACTTAGCCGTACTCAATATTAAAGTCTAACATATTAGAAGCTATTATTACGGTAGTAATTTCATGAGCATCAATTTTCGCGAAATTATCAAAGTCGCGAATATAGCGAAAATTAAACCCTCCCGAAATATTCTGATTTTACAGTAAGCCTTTGAAGGCGCAAACATTGCTCATTTCTCTACCTATGCCAATGTCTGCCTTGTAGGGTTAACTATCAGGAACCTCAACATTTAGAGTTGTAAGGTAAGATTGTAGTGATGAATATTTATTTGTAATTTCAATCTGAATGTTTATCAAAAAGTGTACACCAGTGAGATATCAGGTTCTTTTACATGTCCGTGCTGTTACTCATTATATAAATAACACATCCTCTTGTAGGATGTAATCTCACCAACAGATTGTGGTATAACAAGGCAGTTCAAAAGAAGGCTATAATCCCCCGCCGCTTTAATGAACAGTAAAATTGTCCAATAAGTTAAACATTTGCTATGAGTTTATGCAATTTAGCACATGCGTTTAAAAATTGAGGAGCTGATGGGAAATGTAAGGTTCAAACCTTTGACCTTTTAACTGTGACCTTGCCCTTGAGCTGGCATGGTTGGAATGGGGGTTTTGTATGTCATCTTCATTAGTTACACATTTGGTATCAGTTTCGTGCAATTCGAACCAGGTGTTAAAAAGTTATGGAGTGGACACAAAATGTAAGATTTAAACATTTGAACTGTGACCTTGACCCCGCATGGGTTGAAATGTTGGTTCTGCATGTCAACTTTATTAGTTATACATTTGGTATGGGTTTCACGCAATTCGGCCCAGGTATTTAAAAGTTAGAGCGGACATAAAATTAAGATTTAAACTTTTGACCTTGAACTGTGATCTTGACCTTAAACCAGCATGGTTGGAATGTGGGTTCTGCATGTCATCATCATTAGTTACACATTTGGTATCAGTTTCATGCAATTTGGCCCAGGCATTAAAAAGTTATGGAGTAGACACGGAATGCAAGATTCAAACTTTTGATCTTGAATTGTGACCTTGACCATAAACCGGCATGGTTGGGATATGGGTTATGCATGTAGTCTTTATTAGTTACACCTTTGGTATGAGTTTCATGCAATATGGCCATGGCATTAAAAAGTTACAGAACGGACACGATTTTGTTACTGACATATGGACACACAGACGGAGACCATTCCTATAATCCCCTCACACTTTGTGGCAGGGGATTAATAAGATAAAATGTAACTGTTGTACCCACCTCACCATAACTGCTATCAAATATATACAATGGGCTATCATCCTTATTGTGCCTCATATACTCAGTAAAATACTTCATCTTCATTTTAACAGAATACCCATCATCATCTTCACCACACTTGAACTTCTGGTTGCGATATTTTTTGGCTAACCTCTAGAAATAGAAAACTTAATATTTTTACGCCATTGTGGGTCATGTTTATGTTACCGACCTGTACAGAGGGTTTATATATCGTCGTTTTCTGCCAGCAGCCACTCAACGCTGTCCCACTGCAATAGATTCTGCACATTTAATCCATCAGGCAAAATTAAACTTCAATGTCATTCTCTGATATGCAACAGTTACCTGTAATATCGTAATTTTAGCACAGACTTTAAATCTATGGGTGTCAAATCACCAGTTATGAAGGATATTAATTACACTTTTACCTGACCCAGAATATATGCATATGTAAGTACAACTCGAGTTCCAAGGACAAGACTGATTAATTTGAAAATTATAATATCATTCATTTCAATGTAAAAAGCCTACAAACCTCTAGAGTCCATTTTTGTGTGGCAAGCCAATCATCCTGAGCATGGGTTACCACAACAGGCGTGTATGTTCTCTCATATTTCTCTTGGAACTCTTCAACTGATGTTGTTCTAGCATCAACTCTCAAAACATTATCTTTAACAGCAGCTTTTGATAAATCAAGTTGTTCATGATAGTTATATTTGTACCAGCCATCGTTCTCGGAACTCAACTCTGAAAAACATCAAAATAAGTTAATAACGTAATTCTATAACATTACACATCTAGATTCCAAGGTAAGCAAGCGGACTGGACAAGTATAATTTTTACCAGACATGTGCATTCACCATATCGACATTACAGGATAAAACCAGGTTTCCGGGATTAAGGAAGTGTTTGAGCGACAATTTGCGAGATATTCCAAATATATGTGACTGTGAGGGGGGCTGCAGCAAAAATTAAAGGGTATAGAGCAACCAGGTACAATAATTGCGATAATTTTTGCCAAAAAATGGTAAGAACGTGTGCAAAGTCTTACTTGACAGTGTTTTGTTTGGCTAAAATATATGGAGATATTAGGTCCCTTTCCCCTCTCCGCAAAGTTTATATTTTTCCCCAAATATTTCTTAATTTTCCCCTTGGAATCTTGCTCAGTTTATTCCATATAAATAAAGTAAATTGTGTTGATAAATGCAGATTGGATTGAAATTATCAAATAGAATCTTTTAATCTCCCATGTTTAAAATACCACCAATAAACAATCATACTAGACATTAAGGAGAATTTAACTATAAGTGAAAATTCCCCTTTCAGCTTTTCTGCGCATTAATTTCCCCTCCTATGGGCCCGGACCCCTTCCCCCCAACAGTCAAAAGAAACACTGCTTGAACACAATGACAACACTATTTAACAACCTTGCTGAAATTCTTTATTCGTAAATGATATGTTTAACTTGAAAAATCTGTATATTTTCTCGCCATCATTGACGAGCTTCGGAAGCGGCAGTAGGGAATAAAATGCAATATTTCAAATAATAAAGCATTATTTAGGATATTTTTGTATTATCTGAATAAAAAAAGATGTTAAATGATGATGTACAATAATTTTTATATACGTTTTTCATGTTTAAACATTGAAAAAAGAGTAATTTATACACTCCTGCTATATGTCGCCTATAAGCTGCCCCCCCCCTGACCGTGAATTCCAGGTTCCGGACAACGGGTTTTATCCTGTAATGTTGAAATCGAGTAGCCAACCATTTAGTGATTTACCTTACCTGTAGCGCCAGCAGCGAACACTAAAGTGCCCTAGAACTGGTGCACCGCAGTGGAAATTAAATTTTTGTGAAATTTGCATTTTTTCACTAAATTCTGACATTTTTCAGTTCATTCTTCGTGGACATGCTATATATTTCATGGTGGATCTGGATAAATACGTTGTAGGGCCTTTCGGCATATACACAACAGAGGAGTGTGGGAGACGTTTAGTCCCACTTGAGAACAGCTGTTTTGAAGCTGTCAACTTTGTTCATGCAAATGACACTGTCTTCGAGCTTATTCCGGTCAAGGATAGTCTTTGGAAAGAAAGAGTTCTTATATTGCACTGATTTGCACTGCACTGGTGTGAAACACCTTGGATTGTTTATTGTTTGATTTACAATAATGTTCCAAGTAGTATGGTCAGAAAATATTTTTGGTTTGATTTTACGTTTATGGGTTCGGACAGGAGTCAAATTTATAGTCTTTACACGGCAGGGCTGGCACCAGCCCTTCGACCACCTTGAAGAAGAACACCAGTCGGTTCGCTTTCCTTAGGTCCTCGAGCGGCGGTAGTTTCTGGTCACGTAGCATCCGGGTGACACATCCAGCTGATCGGGTGGAATAATCCCCAGTAATGAATCTGGCTGCCTGTTTCTGTACCTCCTCTAGCTTGTCTATATCTTTCTGGGTGGTTAGACGTCTGGTGGTTAGACGTTTTCATATATTTTTTAAGTTCTGCAGGTTTTGTCTGCGGAAACTCTGACCGTGTTTTGGTCACTTTAGTGTCAGTCTCCGTGACTGGACCGTCAGAATTAATAAGCAGCCACTTGGAGACAGCTAATCAGTCTAGATATCGAGAATCGGCCTGGCCCAGAGTGGCCGTGACCCGCATCACCGAATTGCCGGAAAGCACCGAAATGCCGGAAAGCAATTCTTTTCTGTATATATTTCTGCACATATAGGTGCCTAAGCACATATTTAATGATACGCAACCCCAAATGCGTCCCTAAAACCAACTCTTACTGAAATATATACAGAAAATAATTGCTTTCTGGCATTTCGGTGCTTTCCGGCAATTCGGTGAATCCGCCATGACCACTGGTGACTGGACTGTCTACCATGTCCCAGACCCAGGTCGGGTGCATATATTTCCTCACAGATTATTTTAAACAGTAATATAGTCTATTCATTAATTGAAGATATAAAACCAGCACAGAATGCTTCACCGTCATCAGTTATGTAATTCTAATTGCATGATTTCTAGAAAACATTGTCAAGACGACAAGAGTCTATGAAGAGATTCACGAGTAAGGATGAAAATAGAAAATGTAAGATATTTAACAGCCTAACTGTTCAGCTATACCTGGTCTTGCTTTTAGTTTTGCTTCTCTAACACGCTTTCTAGTTCTGTGGTCCATACGGACACGATAATGTAAATAAAATGACAAAACTTTATTTTTCTCGAAAGTACAGTACAATTCTGACGGAAATGTGTTTCGCACGTACGCACTGGTGTGCTTGATTTTTTATCCGGTGTATTCGATTCATTTTTTTGACATTAACATAGCTTTTTTAATCGAACAAAACACCAAGCCTGTCGTGTTTTTGTAACTGTTCAGTATTTCCCGCTCTGTTGTTTCTGATGAGTGCTGCTTTCCTGTCCAAAAATTATTATCTTTTTGCCAGGGTTCCCATTAGTGGCACGGTGGTCGAGTGGATAACGCTCTAGACTCCTGATCGAGAGGTCACTGATTCGAATCTCGGCCGGGGCCAGGGAAGACCCTGGCCTGGGCACTTGGTCATTTATGCACCTATCAATGTTTTCCCCCAGGGGGGGGGGGGGGCGGGACTTTTGACTGAAGGCTGTTCCCGATAGGTGGGAATTTGACAAACAGAATGGTGCCGAGTTCCGGGAAATTTTTGACTTTGGCCGAAATTTTGATCCCGTGGGTATGTAAAGCATCTCCCAGTGATGGGATTTTGACAAATTGCTCTTGCTCTAGGGTGGGAATTTAGACTTTGAAAAAGTAAAAATGTCAAATTCCCCTGGGTCAGCCCCCCGCTCCCCCCCTGGGGGAAACATTGATAGGTGCATTATGAAACGCTTTTCAGTGTTTCCCACCTAACTAGAGACGAACTGGTAAGAAACCCAGAGGTAGCCTCATGTATATCGGTGCTATACACTGAGCACGTAAAAGAACCAAGGAGTCTATTCGAAATGAGCTAGGGTACGTAACGCACCCGGGTTCCTTGTATCACAACTCTTTCTCTTTATTTTAAGTCTGCCTTGGCAGATGTCTACGTCCCCGTAAGGGGTTTGACATTAATGAAAGATAGATAGATTAGATGAAACAGTGACTTACGTACTCGGGTCGATGTAATAATAATAATAATAACGTCTTTATTTTCTGTGGATAACATAATTGGCAAACCAATTTTTATTATGGTCCACAATAACAATAGAGATATATATATACAATGACAATATTTACAACAATACATAATGCAAATTACAAACTTAAGGTACAAGTATGCATATTTAAAACACCTAAATCAGATGTCTGGGTGAATTTCAGTCATAAACAACAAAATGTTTTGGCAATAATTATGATTATGCCAGTAAATTTCCACTTTAAATATTTACTTTTAAAAGAAGAAAGAGTTCTAGCAGTTTGCACTGATTTTGGAAGATTATTCCATAGTTTTGCACCAGAGTATGAAAAGGATTTTCTTGAGAATTCGATTCTTGGTTTTGGAACATGACGTATGTTCTGAACGGATGAACTCAAATTAATATTATGTTTGTCATGAGTGTATTGAAATTTGTTTCCCATGTATTCATGTTTTTCTATAATTTTAGATAAAACTGGTAAGATTGATAAAGGCCTGTAGTTGTTCTTGTCTGATTTAGAACCCTTTTTTATAGATTGGAGTAATTTTAGCCATTTTCAGCTTTTGTGGGAAGACACCCTTAGAAATACTCAAGTTAATAATTTTTGAAATTGGATGTGCAATTATATTTGAACTAGATTTTAAAAATCTTGGACCTATGCCATCCAATCATGTGGACTTATTGATGTCCAGGGAGTTCAACTGTTGTTTGACAAATTCTTCAGTGACTAAGGGTATTTCAAATGTGTTATTAGCATTAATTTTACTTTTGACAAAATTATCTAGGAGTGTGCAATTTTCTGGATTGAGTGAATGGATGTCATTTTTAGCTGAAAGAAAGACACTAGCAAAGAAGTCATTAAAAGTTTCAGCAGTTTGTAATGGGTCTACTATTGGATTACCTCTATCATCATCAATGAAGTTTGTCTGATGAGTAGTTGTTTTACCTGATAATTCTTTGAGGCTATTCCAGAGCTTTTTAGGATTTCTGTGGTTATTATTTAAGTTGTTTTGATAATATTCTCTCTTTGCTTTTTTACAGAGTCTCTTTACTTGTTCACGCCAGTATTTGTATTGGGGTGTATTATTATGTTTCTTTGAGTTATCCCTTAATTTGATTGCATCTGAAATTTCTTTGTGAAACCAGTCTGGCTGATGTTTGTGCTTAACACGTTTTTGTTTTTGTGGAGCATGAGTATTCAATACATCCTTGAAAATTTGAGTGAAAAAATCTAATGCATCATCCGGGTCATCATAAATATCTAACAGAGACCAGGGTTGGGTTTCTAATGATTCATTGACTCTGTTTTCATCGTAGTGTATACGAGACCTATATGTGATAACATTGTGCATGGGACCTTTCCCTGAGTTTTGCGTATAAAGCATACTGGGTAGTGATCACTAATTGACAATTCTGGGACTTTAACCTGTGTGATATTGCATGGGGTGTTTGCGTATACATGATCTATGATTGTTGAGTTACCCTTGTTGGCTTATCTATTCGTTGTTGTAAATTGTGTGCATTGAGGATGTCATTCCATGCAGAACAAGGTGATGAATTGTTAGTGAAGTTATAATTAAAATCTCCAAATAAAATAACCTCTTTGTGTTTGGTATAAATTAAATCTAAACTTTGGTCTATGTGTTCAACCCAGCTTGATACTGAATTTGGGGGTCGATAGACATAACCAATGAAAAAGGGTTTTTGCTTTGGGTTTTTAACTTCTAACCAAATAGATTCAGTACCTTCATGTTCCAGATCCAGTCTTCTGTTACAAGAAAATTTACTTTTTACATAAAGTACTAAACCACATCAATTTGACTGTCTGTCTTTTCGAAAGAGTTGATAATTTTCTAATTGTAATTCACTGTCAAAAAAGTAATCATTTAAAAAAGTCTCACATAAACCTAAGATGTCTATTTCATTATTCTTACTAACAAGAAACTTAATTTCGTCAAATTTGGGATTGAGATAATGCACATTTAAGGAAAACAATTGTTCTTGATCATTTTGTCGAACTCTGGTTGTATCTGGAGAATGTTCATCATTTAACATTGTGGATTCCACCAGAATGGGGGTGGTGGGTATGGAAGACTCACTGGCCGTCTCCATCCTGTTCTGTTCAATGGTTGTATGTACGCCTTGGTCTTGGGGCCATGCCAAAAATGGTTGTTCTGTTGGTGTGATCGTTGGTGTTGGTGTCCAGTTGTCAATTGGAGTGTGTTGTATAGAGCTATTTTTATTTTGTGACCGAGTCGCCTATAATTAGCACTGATTAAGATGAGTTGTTTTTATCTTTCCTTGTTGTTGTTGTTTTAGGTTCTAGTGTTTTAGTGGTTGTTGGTTTTGTTGCAGCTATGCAGCTATGCTCTCAATGCATTCGTTACTGTTTGTAAAATTTGAGATAGGCTGTACATCTTTTTCACTGGAATGTAGTTTGACACTTGGCTGCTGTTTACTGTGTGTCAGTGATTGTAATTTATGTTTAAGTTCCAACAGTGTTTCATTTATTAGAATTATGTCACTTTTGATGCCATTTATTTCATCATGTTGTGTGTCCTTTGATGCGCGAGTATTGTTCATTTGATTTTCATCCACCAGTTTGCTGTTATTTTCCTTCAGTTGGGTTATTTCCTCCTCTTGACTCAGGGATTTTGCATATGCATCAGAAAGCTTGATTTCAAGTGTTTTTATTTTGTTTGAGAGTGATGTTATGTGTTTGGCTTGTTCTTTTGTCTTTGAGTTTAAGTCTGATGCAGTCTTTTTGTGTGATTCTGCAGTATTTGTTAGTTTAATTAGTTTCTTTGCTTCCTCGTCGTATTTTGATTTAATCTGCTTGTTTTCCTGTGATATTTTTTTCAGTGAGTCATTTGTATCTGTAAGTGTTGCCAGATTATTTGCTTGTTCATCATTTTTGTAATTTTAACTGCTGAATTTCATGTTTGAGTGTCTGGTTATCATGTTGAAGAATTTCATTGAGATGTTTATTTTCCGTTACCTGACTGAATGATGTCTCAGAATTGTAATCAGTGATGTTTTGTGGTTTTGGTGTTAGTTGCGTATGTAATGTTGTATGTCAGAGTTGTGTTGAACGTTTGTTGGCTTGCTGCTGCTGATATTGTAGGTAAAATTCTCCCATCTAGAGAATATACTTGTTTCACTGATGTATTGTCGGGTGACGGATTTACTCTTTCATATTGTGAGGTGTTAGCAGTGTTGTTGTTATGGGTGTGACTGTTATGTCTATCATAGACATGTACATGTCGTAAAGACAGCTTCATTTAACTGGTTTTGTGTTCCGTTTTATGAATATTAAGTTAATTACTTGTATCTTAGACTTTAAAAGTAAAATAAGATGGGATCTTTCTTTCTACATTGTAGTACTCAATAGTTTACTATTGCTGGTATTATATACCCTGGACTACACCCTGGTTGACATGGCCTTACAACCCATACCACTTACAAGCTAGCACCACAAACGCCCTTCACCAACATAAAACTTATCTAATAGTGCATGTATACATACATGTACCTGAGGTGAAGTGAACTAATCTGGTAGTATGCAGGGAACGAGGCGAGGATTTATTCTCACAAACACGTGCCTTATCTTGTCCATGGACCTACATATGGCATACTAGTATATATGTGGGTTATAATAGATATTACATTTGATTAATCGCGAGTATTTTATACAATGATATGTTCAAAATGTTTCATTGTCGAAGTTGGTTATTTGTTCTAACTTTCCAGGCAGTGTATATAGGCGCCCTAGGAACAAATTCTTCCAAACGCTTACTTCTGCACAGTCAATCGGATATTACAACTAAAATATTAGATTTGGAAAGTCAACTAGCAGCAAAAAGCAGTCAACTTGCTACACAAAGCAGTCAACTTGCTACACAAAGCAGTCAACTTGCAGCACAAAGCAGCCAGCTTGCCTCTCAAAGCAGTCAACTTGCCTCACAAAGCAGCCAGCTTGCCTCTCAAAGCAGCCAACTTGCCTCTCAAAGCAGCCAGCTTGCCTCTCAAAGCAGTCAACTTGCTACACAAAGCAGTCAACTTGCCTCACAAAGCAGTCAACTTGCTACACAAAGCAGTCAACTTGCCTCACAAAGCAGTCAACTTGCCTCACAAAGCAGTCAACTTGCTACACAAAGCAGTCAACTTGCTACACAAAGCAGTCAACTTGCCTCACAAAGCAGTCAACTTGCCTCACAAAGCAGTCAACTTGCTACACAAAGCAGTCAACTTGCCTCACAAAGCAGTCAACTTGCCTCACAAGGCGCTGAGATCAACTCATTAAAGTTGCAGCTACAAACACAAAGCTCAAATGGAAGTAAGACATACTTATTGAATCTTCACATTGTATTTCAATTTATTCTACATTAAATATTATACATGTGTTATACTTCCAACAAACATTATATCGTACAAGTACGTTGATTTTAAAACTACCATAGGCATAGTCATAGTAAATAAAGTAACCAGAATAAAGACTATCATTCTTCTGTTGGTGTTAATCATCCATATCTACCCACAGGTAACTGTATCATTAATAAAGAGTAAACAAACAAAACCTTTTCTTTTTATTTATAATATCTTAGAAAGGTTTATAACACGGGAAATTGACCACACAGTCACTGAGGTGCAGTTTGTTTTTAATAAACATTTCATTAATACTTATGTTAATTTAAATGTAATTACATAATCAGAAACTAGAGAGCTTCTTCTTTAATTTAATATCAATATTTCAAAAATCCGTCCATAAATAAGAAAAAACCTACAGGGCGTGCAATCACTTTCTGTTTCTTGTTTAGAATTATAGCATTGTCGTTTCTATTGAATGCACCCCCAGTGACTGACTGGACACCGTGGTATACATTTCATGGTATAACTTTTTAACTAGTTGATCAATTTCGATGGGATTTTGCATGGCGCACCAAGTTTAATCACATGTTTAATGAACGTGCGGGCATGGAGGCAGTTCTAATGGTGTTGTCTATGAATGTAATTACCTTATGAAGATATCGAAAGTCAATTCTTGTAATGATACCATGAAAATCTGACCACTTTAGTACAAATGCACTTGTCTAAGACAGTATAAATTTTATAAAAATTCAATTGAGGTTACACTAGCCAAGCCAAAAGTCAGTAACATATTTAAGCATTTGGTGCCAGTGTTCGGGTTTAATCTCGACATTCCACTCCAATTACAGACAACAATTGCTGCAATTATTCGACAACTAACGTTCTGGACAACGGCCTTCGATAACAACCCATTCCAAATTCCTCAAGTTCTTTTCAGTCGGCCTCGAGACACGTTGCTTATCTTATCGTACGATAACAAAATGCAAACGTAAGATGACGAAACACAGCACCAAGATGACTGAAAACACAGAACCAAGATGACGACTGAAAACACAGAACCAAGATGACGACTGAAAACACAGAACCAAGAAAACGACTGAAAACACAGCACCAAGATGACTGAAAACACAGAACCAAGATGACGACTGAAAACACACAACCAAGATGATGACAGAAAACACAGAACCAAGATTACGACTGAAAACACAGAACAAAGATGATGACAGAAAACACAGAACCAAGATGACGAAAACACAGAACCAAGATGATGACTGAAAACACAGAACTAAGATTACGACTGAAAACACACAACCAAAATAATGACTGAAAACACACAACCAAGATGATGACGAAAAACACAGAACCAAGATGACGATTGAAAGCACCGAACCAAGATGACGACTGAAAACACAGAACCAAGATGATGACTGAAAACACAGAACCAAGATGATGACTGAAAACACAGAACCAAGATGATGACTGAAACACAGAACCAAGATGGCGACTGAAAACACAGAACCAAAGTGACGACTGAAAACACAGATTTAGGATGTTGACTGAAAACACAGAATTAGGATGTTGACTGAAAACACAGAACCAAGATGATGACTGAAAACACAGAACCAAGATTACGACTGAAAACACAGAACCAAGATTACGACTGAAAACACAGAACAAAGATGATGACCTAAAAACTCAGAACCAAGATGACGAAAACTCAGAACCAAGATGATGACTGAAAACACAGAACTAAGATTACGACTGAAAACACAGAACCAAACTGATGACTGAAAACACACAACCAAGATGATGACGAAAAACACAGAACCAAGATTACGACTGAAAACACAGAACAAAGATGATGACAGAAAACACAGAACCAAGATGACGAAAACACAGAACCAAGATGATGACTGAAAACACAGAACTAAGATTACGACTGAAAACACAGAACCAAAATAATGACTGAAAACACACAACCAAGATGATGACGAAAAACACAGAACCAAGATGACGATTGAAAGCACCGAACCAAGATGACGACTGAAAACACAGAACCAAGATGGCGACTGCAAACACAGAACCAAGATGATGACTGAAAACACAGAACCAAGATTACGACTGAAAACACAGAACCAAGATTACGACTGAAAACACAGAACAAAGATGATGACTGAAAACACAGAACCAAGATGACGAAAATTCAGAACCAAGATGATGACTGAAAACACAAAACTAAGATTACGACTGAAAACACAGAACCAAAATGATGACTGAAAACACACAACCAAGATGATGACGAAAAACACAGAACCAAGATGATGACTGAATGCACAGAACCAAGATGACGACTAAAAACACAAAACCAAGATGGCGACTGCAAACACAGAACCAAGAAGATGACTGAAAACACAGAACCAAGATGATGACTGAAACACAGAACCAAGATGACGACCGAAAACACAGAACCAAGATGACGACTGAAAACACAGACCCAAGATGACGACCGAAAATACAGAACCAAGATGACGACTGAAAACACAGAACCAAGATGACGACTGAAAACACAGAACCAAGAAAACGACTGAAAACACAGAACCAAGATGACTGAAAACACAGAACCAAGATGACGACGAAAAACACAGAACCAAGATGACGATTGAAAGCACCGAACCAAGATGACGACTGAAAACACAGAACCAAGATGGCGACTGCAAACACAGAACCAAGATGATGACTGAAAACACAGAACCAAGATGATGACTGAAAACACAGAACCAAGATGATGACTGAAACACAGAACCAAGATGGCGACTGAAAACACAGAACCAAGATGACGACTGAAAACACAGATTTAGGATGTTGACTGAAAACACAGAATAAGGATGTTGACTGAAAACACAGAACCAAGATGATGACTGAAAACACAGAACCAAGATTACGACTGAAAACACCGAACCAAGATTACGACTGAAAACACAGAACAAAGATGATGACTGAAAACTCAGAACCAAGATGACGAAAACTCAGAACCAAGATGATGACTGAAAACACAGAACTAAGATTACGACTGAAAACACAGAACCAAACTGATGACTGAAAACACAGAACCAAGATGATGACTGAAACACAGAACCAAGATGGCGACTGAAAACACAGAACCAAGATGACGACTGAAAACACAGAATTAGGATGTTGACTGAAAACACAGAATTACGATGTTGACTGAAAACACAGAACCAAGATGATGACTGAAAACACAGAACCAGATTACGACTGAAAACACAGAACCAAGATTACGACTGAAAACACAGAACAAAGATGATGACTGAAAACACAGAACTAAGATTACGACTGAAAACACAGAACCAAACTGATGACTGAAAACACACAACCAAGATGATGACGAAAAACACAGAACCAAGATGACGACTGAAAGCACAGAACCAAAATGATGACTGAAAACACAGAACCAAGATGATGACTGAAAACACAGAACCAAGATGACGACTGAAAACACAGAACCAAGATGACGACTGAAAACACAGAACCAAGATGATGACTGAAACACAGGACCAAGATGGCGACTGAAAACACAGAACCAAGATGACGACTGCAAACACAAAAATAAGATAATGACTGAAAACACAGAACCAAGATGACGACTGAAAACACAGAATTAGGATGTTGACTGAAAACACAGAAACAAGATGACGACTGAAAACACAGAACCAAGATGACGACTGAAAACACAGAACCAAGATGATGACTGAAAACACAGAACCAAGATTACGACTGAAAACACAGAACCAAGATTACGACTGAAAACACAGAACAAAGATGATGACTGAAAACACAGAACCAAGATGATGACTGAAACACAGAACCAAGATGACGACCGAAAACACAGAACCAAGATGACGACTGAAAACACAGACCCAAGATGACGACCGAAAATACAGAACCAAGATGACGACTGAAAACACAGAACCAAAATGACGAAAACACAGAACCAAAATGACGAAAACGCGAATGTATAGTATATGACGAAAACGCAAGACTACGATGAAGAAAACACAAGAGCACTGTGGCCAAATCACTATCATAGTATATCCATACATGCCAGCTCTCCTGCATCATGCATAAGTCTCACGCTTTTGAGACTCAACTCACGCATGATTTGAGGCAAATTGATCAAATCGCACGCTTTTCTTGTACATACTGAATCCTGACATTTTTGTTGCTTGATGAAAGTGATCACAGTTATTTGTTTAAATTGCTTCATATAGCTTGCGTGGTACGTATTGTCATGAAAGTAAAATAAGTAAAGACTGCATATAAACTTGATTAATTGAAGTCTAAAGTTTGAGCAATGAAAATATCCCTCATTGTAATGAAACCTCCTTTATTTCCATCACCAATCTCATGCAAGGGGTTCGCGGAACATGGCATGTATGTATATCGCATTATCGTTATCGTACTTTGGTGGTGTCGAGTTGGAAGTCGCGTAATAGATATACACTGTATGATTCAAATGCGAATATGGTCCTTGAAAACTCAAATATTAAAACATCAGTTAAAGATTCAAGTAAGATAAGTTGATGGTGTTTAGTGCATTAGTATACCACAGTTTATCTAATGTATATTTCCAGATGCTGGTGATACGTACACACGATGGGGACGCACCACGTGTCCTGGAAATGGTTCGGCATTGGTGTACTCGGGTAAGTCGTCTACCGATAAAAGACTCCAAAAGTTATGTCTTCGCGACTAAAACCGACTAAATACATGGACTTGTAAGTACGAGATATATGTTCAGCATTATAAATATGTGTTATGATCTATAACGGTTCTGTGATGTTCGAGTACATGTACATGGAAATCGTGTGCGGTCCATACTATTTAAACTAACAGATCTACCCAATAACTCTTTCGTTAATTGGACACATTTGCTACGGACATAAGACAGTCGAGGCGTTCCAGAGCTAGAGCTCACACACCAGTGACAAAAATTTACTAATTTACTCTTGTTTGTTTTGTATATATCAGGCTATATGAGTGGTACGTACACGTCGTCACATACCTCGGGCGGGGCAGGGGCCAACTACGTTTGTCTACCGGAGGTACCAACCTGGGATTACTACACCGCCACAAAGGATAATGGCATACACATTACGGGTGTTGAGTACGATTTTAATCCACACCACAGTGCTGCGTCACAAACTCCGTTTTTTGGAACTTTCCTAGGACGTAGCGAGGCACCATGTGCTGTGTGTCACGTGACACGTGGTACGAGCCTTATGATTCCAGGGCTGGTATTCACAAAGCATCTTAAGTGAAAATTTAAATATTTTGACTTAAGTTAAAAATTTGTACAGCTCACATGTCCCGCAATTTGAAGAATAGTCCATGTTTTCTTAGTGATTATAGTAGCTGTTTACATAATGCTTCGAAACTATGTAAAATATTTAGCATGCTGCCTGTCTTGCTTAGTTGATACACTTTAGAAAAATATAAGATTTTAAAATTTTCTAATTTTTCTGCTAAGATGCTTTGTGAATACCAGCCCTGGTCGTACCGATTGCTATGGTGGATGGACTAAAGAATACAGTGGTTACCTGGTCGGTGGTTATCTGGCTACAGTGACTCTACAGAATATGTTTGCCTAGACAGGAGACCGGAAGTATTACCACACAGTGGTAATGCATACACCCAACAAAACTTGTTCTTGGTTGAAGCACACTGTGGCGGCACACTTGCTTGTCCTCCGTATGTCGACGGGCGAGAATTTGCATGCGTAGTATGTTCAATATAAATACATGTAGCAGAAATGTATTTATTTTCAGTACAACCCGATAACGTAAATAAATACGCATACAATCTTAATGGAAACTAATGGTTTGATCTTTTAACCCTGTCTTGTACAGACACATGATCTATTAACATACATCACAGTATTCTGATACGATATTAGTAATATTCACCATACCGGATACCAGTACAGAACATTTGACTTGGAGCTAACCATACTGGATACCATAGTACAGAACATTTGACATGGCGCTAATTAATCCTCGCGAGTTTTCGTTATTGCACCGTTGGAATGTTTTGATTAGTTAAAATAACAACTCTGATTGAACAACGGATAAGCACCGATATTCAAGGATTCCATGTTAAATGTTCTGAGCTATTGTACAATATTTGAAAGGTTTATGTGATTACCATAGTCACGTTATATATCCGCTGGAAGTCAATGTACAAGGTGATAGCGGGAGGTCATGGGTTCGATCACAGGCCGCGTCATACCAAGGACGAAATAAAAATGGTACCAGTAATCCCCTTGATAGACGCTGAACATAAAAGGGAAGTTGACTTATCTCCCTCTCTCCTACACTCTCACATCATCAGGATTGAGGTGCCGAGGAATTGCGTGAAGTTGGCAACACATTGAACATTGAACAATCAATATTTTGAACGTAGTTCTACAAGCGCAACATTAAACATTGGACAACCGATGATGTTTAAGAACAAGTTTCACAACAGGATTAATTTGGCCGTGTGATTTTTCAAAAAAATAAAAATGAATGTTCCTGTAAATCTTTCCTATAATGCATATAACCTAGCAAAAAAGATTATATTAAGTCAGACAGGGAAGGCAGCACTCAACTTAACCAGCCGAGCATAGATAACATTAAAAACACACAACGCTCAATGCCCAACTGAACAAACCGAGCACAGGAAGCATATAACACATAAATACACAATGCCCAACTAAACAAGCACAGAACCGCCCAAGTCCAAGCTGTCGAAAAGTATAATAAATTAATACTAGCTGAATTACCCAGTTTCCGAAGCAAAAGGACTATAATGTCTAGTTTTAGCTGGCAGAAATCTTAATACGAAGAAGTGCCCAACACACTACCGACCAAGAAAATTAAACATCCCTTGTACCACTGTTTAAAAGCTGAACAGAAAAGATTTAGCGAATAACCTAGTTACAACAGTAAAACTGCTGAACTACATTTCCTGTGTAAAAAATCAGCATACATATCCCAATTTCCCTTGTTGACAAAACTGCGAAAATTATGTCACGTTTAGCCAAAAATGTCATTTTGGCCATTTTTACGACTATTTACGACGCAAAACCTTCCGAAAATCGATGATGGCAGTCGTGCTGCACTGTTATAATTTTAAATAGTTCTGCAAATTTGTCTATATCGTATGTGCAAAATATCAAAGTGTAGCAAGAATGACCTTGTGGTTTTTGGGAAGGTTTTACGTCATGAAAAATCATGAAAATGGCTAAAAATGACATTTTTGCTAAACATGACATTTTTCAGTAGATTTGTCGACATATTACGAGGAAAATTGTGATACTAAATGTTTTGAAAGACAGAAAAATAGGATAGGTTGATAGAAACATAAACATTAGTGAACCTTGTCATTCAGTGCTAAATTAAGCCATCAATGAACCTTATCCTTTAAGTTTGAAAAAACGATAAACGTAAAATAAATCACAAATAAACTAGAATGTGTCAGAGGAATAAATTGGGGTTTTTTTTCGTTAAAAAATCTGGCAGCTTGTCCAATATACTGTTTGAAATGCCTAAACGTATCTCAAACGGTATACGGGACGGAACAAATAAAAGTAACTTTATATTCTCCACTCCAAAGTTTGGTTGATTGAGAAATAACGTTTGGTCGTTTTTCTTCAAATCTTTGTTTATTAACCAGATCAAAAATATTTCGAACGGATTTGATGTTTACTTTGTGTTAGACGATTTCATCAATCGTCGCGTACATGGCACGTGCTTGAAAATGCTTCTTTACTAGCGCACGATGCCCGAACGTGTATCAGAATCGTATCGTCGATTGCAACGCCTTCCCCTCCAATATGGAATCCCGTAGCAATCGCTAACAAAATAAAGATACAACCGATCTCGTAAGCTCATTTGACGAAAAACTATTATATGTAGCTCATCAAATGCGTGGTTTGTGGACAACGAATGGAACTGACGATGTACTAGATATTGACCTTTTTAAAGCTTTAAAGTAAATCGTGCAAAATCAAGAAAATATATTGATCGTCGAATGGATAGGGTACATATAAGTATTCTCCGTCGAACGAGTTAATTTATTCGCTTATGTCTTTTATTTTGTTACGAGATTCCATTTGGAGGGGGTTCGTTGCAATCCTTTCAGTATGATAAATGTATAGAGCGATTTTGAATTTCAAATTCCTTTGCATATATGCACTGTAGATGTTTAGCAGAGGTAAATGTCAATACTTGACAGACGAACTTAAAATCATGTTTCTTTTGGGTTTTACTCTTTATCAATGATACAGTTACCTGTGGAAAATACGTGACTTAATAAAAAAGGCTAGTAATTGGAAGTCCATTTCAGTACATGCGTACCGGCAAAATAACAGTATCTTTATATTCGAATGCAAAGTTTATTATCAGATTTTCAATCCTGTTTTAGTACAATATTTACAAGATACAAATTACAAGAAGTTTTATTTAAAGTCGGTTATGGCAAACAATATAACATTAGCTCGCAGAGCTATTTTCCGACAAACAATATGCAACTACGGTGTAGGCAGCTATGGAATAAAAGATTCTTAATTAAATATTATCAAGCATTTGTTACAATATAGATGTTATGATCAAGGGACAAAATCTAAGATGGCTAACAGCTACAATTGATTAGAGTTATTCCTCTTGGAAGAAAGTAACTTGAACCAGTAAAAGCACCAGGCACAGCTTAAGATTAAGATAAATCACAATAAAAGCATAAATTAAGTAAAATAAAGCACATCAAAAGCACTATAAAAGCATACAAAAATCAAAATAAAGCACATCAAAAGCACAATAAGAGCATACATAAAACAAAATAAGCACATAAAAAACCACAATAAAAGCATACCTTAAGCAAAATAAAGCACACATAAAGCACGCACAACTATGAAATAACTTAGATCAAATGCATTCACATTAAAATAAAGCACACATGAGAGATAGATAATAAGACAAGGTAAACATGTTTAGAAAACTGTTGAGCTACAGAAAGCAAGCAGTACATGCAATATCACGCATGAGTAACATGAATAAATATAGACACACAAGCAGACAACAGTGACATTTACAGACACATGGAACACTTACACCGCTAACCCTTACACCACTTATATAACACAATATAGACAGTACATTGAATTTAACACAACATGAAAACAAACATGTAGTTTTAAATACCGTCATGTATACCATGATGCAACACGTGTAAGCCATTCATCCTTTTATAGCTGAAAATAGGTCATTCAACTTTTTATAGCTGAAACTAGGTCATTCAACTTTTTATAGCTGAAACTAGGCCATTCAACTTTTTATAGCTGAAACTAGGTCTTCAAGGCAGCTGACAGCTTTTTGTAAGTTTAAACTTAGACTTTCAACGGTTATGGTTCGTTTTCTGGTTCAGTTATGTGTTGGGCATTGTGTCGTGTGATTGTGGTCTGTATTGTTTTTATGTTTTCTGTGCTCGACTGTTTATGTTGAGTGCTGCCTACCCTGTCTGGGTATTATTATATTTTTCTCATATCAGAGAGGTTGCAAAACGTAATGCGTAACTGTATCATTGAATAAGTATTTAAACAATGATAAAAAAAATTATTTTTTAATGTATGCTTCTTAAACTATATATAGACATGTATCAATTTCTGTAAAAAAATCTTCATCAATGATAGACATGGATTTTATCAGCGCACTATGTCACACAAGAGTATGCGCCCGTTACGCAACCTCCCTAATGACATACGAGAACATTTACATCGAGTATAGAAACGTAGAAAGAAAGGCTAGAAAGGTCAAACGCTTGCAAGCAATCATGTTGAAATTTTAAACCTTGCCCACTTTTCTGACCTTCTTACCATCTTAGTATAAGTCATGAAAATGTATCACATAAATTACGTCTAGGTAGGTTCCCATGGTCAGTGAAGTCAGGGAAAAACACATTTTTTTTAAGTCAGGGAAAAGTCAGGGAATTATGGAATTAGTCAGGGAAATTAGGATAGTGAGCACAAATGAGGTAACAATCGGAAATTCTTTATCGTAGATGCCGGTAAGTGTCAATTCATGGGAAGAAAAAAGAAGCCCAAAAAGTCCTCATTCGCTATGCTCGCTCGGTACAAGTCTACATTTTTATAAGTTTATGTTAAGTGTCATTCCTTAAGTCATTGCCATGTATTTACATTTTTTGTTCCATAAGCACATATAACACCCTTTTTGCCTTTACATTGCCAAATTTTATCCTAAAGAAAATATTATATAGTAGCCCGAACACTCTAAAGGTTCGAGGGAAATGCTTATTGGTCAAAGAAAAATCAGGGAATATTGTATCAGAATTTTTGTGGAAACAATTTGATTGAGAGTAGTCATGCAGGCCACAACTCAACACCGACAGTTAGAAAAAGGTATATGTATGCGTCTATACAATGTGTATGTAGTGAGACCAACACAGCACATATGTTATATGTCGCCTTATAGAAATCAAAGCACTGACAGCATTGGATTATTGGAATGAAAGTGTTGTGTCGGGATCGTAGATTCTGATCTTCAGAGTGACACCGTTTAGACCTCTACCAAAAAGATCACAGTTAGGCTGATCAACGTATGATAAAATACAAGTACGGACAGTCATCTATCATAAACCACAATGGTCAGTGATCACTTTTTACTCAAATGAGTTACAAAGCTCGACTCTACTAAGATTCGAAAACACAATTTTCAGATTTCAAATTTAAGCAGCGTATTCATTGGATTAACCAGACACATGCCAATGCGTTTTCTTCCCAAACCGATGATTATATAGGTACGCTTACTGAATACACGGTAGTATTTGAACAAACATAATGAGCAGAAATGTTACAGAGCAAACAAAAAAACCTACATCGATGTATGTATCTACGAAATATTGTTTATATATGTGCGTAACTTTACGATAACATAATTATGTCTCATACGCGTAGGGTCCATACGTTACGGTACAACATAAAAATGAAATATATACAATAATGGTACTATGTACAACATAAACTAATCAAACATGGAAAGCAGCATTCCACAGAAACAACAGACCAAAAAGGCAGCAAAACAAACAAAGAAAAAGAGCACGAAATGTACAAAACACACACAAAAAATCACAGATTACACGAGCAAGTCAACAAGGGCAAGTTTACATCAAATGAACAATAAAAAACGAAACTTCACAGCGATAAATGTCAACTCATTTAGTTGGTGATGAAATAATTTTTTATACATTTTTGTATCCATAATTTAATCGTTTGCCTTATCTTGAACGTCCATGTATCCTATAATTCAAATTCTTCATAATCTTCTGATCGTCTGCGTCGGGCAGCTCTAGCCTTTTCTAACTCGGTTTTATCATCTTCAGCGTCGGAACTACTATTGTCATCTGACATGTCCTCAGATACATCTTCATACAAAATATCTGTCTCAGTTTTAGCGACAGTCTCATCCTCGTCAGAGGACCCACAACTTTCATAAACAACTTCAACTGTTTTTTCTGAATCATGTAATTCGGTAACTTTAGGTACATCATTGGCTTGGTTGTCTTTTTCCAAATCTTCGTCCGGTGTACATTCTTCATAAATGCACGCGTCATCGTGAATATCAGACTTATTATAACCACCATCAATTTCACAAAATGTATATTCTTCCTCAGCTGTATCACTGAGCGCACTCTCATGTTTACTCACATTTAGCTTCACACCGTCAGGTTTCTTTACATCTGCTTCTTCTTTACTCGTCTTAGAAATCCGATTATCTTGACTAGATTCGGCTAGTACTTTCTCGCCGTCTATTGTTTTGTTTTTCAAATCAATATGGTGATATCGTTCGTGTGCTATAATGGCTTCAGCTCTGCGAACAGGATTCTGACATAAAGCATCGTAATCACTTTCCTCGCCCTCAGACTGTATGGTCACGGATTGTACTGTGTCAAAGCTTGAATAATCCTCTTCTTTGAGACTCATTTTCTTGCTTTGGTGAGGGAAATGTTCCAGTACGTTATAGTCCTCCTCCCCTTCATCACATTTATCCTTATCAATTGAATTCAGTCCAATTTTTTCAACTTCATCAAACGTGCTGTAATGATTTGGCTGTCTTTTATCGACATTTTCGCCTTCATCGTCAGCTGATTCGTACAACACATCATCGTCCTGAAAACGACTGTCACTTTTATGTGGTGATGTATGTGTTTTATCGTAGTCGTCGTCTTCTTCATCGTTGTTTGGTTTGTTAGTGGTTTCCAAATTGTCCAGTTCAAGATCGGCGTCTTCATACACCACTTGATCTGATGCTGTGCTATTGTGACATCCTGTCCCGGTGGAGGATCTTTTATCAGTGTCTTCCTTATTTCGAACAGTAACCACACCATTTTGTAGAAGACCGCCATTCATTTCAGATTCCTGCGAATATTCGTCTGTGGGCTCTTCTTTATCATCAATTCCTACAAGTCGAAAGTACCGTTTGGTTAACATGTCAATGCTTATTCGGGAGTCTCAACACTTTTTCAGTAACATAGAGCGGCCTATTCACCTTACCAGTTTCCATGGACTGTGTTCTATACCAGTACAAACCTGCCCTTCCGCAATGAACTAGTAACTTCTCTACATGTGGAGAAAAAGAGACATTGTTGTCAAATTTTCATGGAAGTGTATGACCTGCCGTGACCAGGAATCGAACCAGGCTCGCCGGATTACAAATTTAGTGCATTAACAGCATTATAGCATCGGCTGTAGTTTGTTAACCAGACCAGAGCATAATTAGGACGTAACTGAATGTTAACCATTGGCAACAGCTTCCGCGTTTTTGATAATACATCAAATATGTTAAAAATTGAACGGACTTTAATCCAATGAAACAGCACAGTCAACACAAACCAGTAGACCATACCTTTGTTTCTATCGTACGTCTTGTTTTCCATTGCCTTTGTTGCATCTTCAACAACATCTTTGTCTCTGTAATTAACAAATAGATTAATTTAGTCAAAACAATATTAAAAACAAGTTTACATAACAACATTTTGACAACGTCCTGAATAATTACAAAAATGTATACTCTACTAGCTGTTTGTACACTTGAATGAGATGTTATTAAATGTCTCTTTTGACTTGCCAGGACGATCCTGTTTAGCCAATAGCCAACAGCATTTTGAAGAAAATGAAATACAATTAAGACGCACAGGCAATGCCTCTTTTAAACAAGAAAGCACAATTTGACAACATATTCATTATATGGTATAGTCCATTGAAAATAGCACTAGCCTTTTACAAATAAGAATTGAAAATCGAATGCATTTCTGATGACGATTTTTATCACTTTTAATGCGTATACTATTTCAATATATACTTATAACCAGCGGCCTATCGACCATGCAGTGTTGATATTATGCATTTTTTGTTTTATATACAAGTCTAGAGCTATTGTCTGTTAGATATACTCCACCTTGACAGCCATCTCTTGCGGCAGATGATGGAGCTACCAACAATGAGAACCACCATAGCCAGTCCAGACGTTATCACAATGATCATAAGGTCGTTTGTAGTTATTCCACTTCGTGTAGCATCTGTTGAAACACCTGTATATACATATATACTTTGTATTAGCTCATAGCATTTATTAAGGATGGACGCCATGTGCAGATGTTTATGCGCACATTTATGAGCAGTTTCTGAAAACATTATTTACTCTGGTTTTTTCCATTTCATTGATGATACATGAAACATGTCTTAGTCTAGAAGAAAACTTGTGATTATATAAGTACCATATGGTGACATTTTCAATGTTTGCTTTGTAAAAACAAAATTATATATGTACATGTATTTGACAATGGCATGTTCCATTCCATTCCATATAGCATTCCATTCCGGGATTTGATAACGACCCAAATTCTCCATTCTATTAACCTCGGCTTTTATGCATTTCAATATATTTACCGGAAACAAACGGAAATGGTCGAGCTTTTACGATTGCCAAAATCTCATAATTACCCTCGGTACAATTTGCACCAGTCCAGTTGTCTGAACAGAAGCATTCTCCTGTGGTACTGTTACATGTTCCATTACTATTGGTCATATTGCAGTCACATGACATTGAACAGTTCAATCCATATGTTCCTGGTTCACATTCTGGCAATAAATAGTAAAATACGAGTTGTTAGGATTTTAAAATACGTGGAAAGTTTAGGTAGTACGGGAAAGATACAGTAATGGTTTTTGATGAAAGGTGGCTGCTTTTCACAAGGGTTATTATAGTAAATGGCTGGTATTCACAAAGAATTTTTGTGGAAAACTTAAATAAATAACTTAAATACAGGTAATACACTTAAATATTTTGACTTAATTAAAAATATTGTGCTGCACATATTTACCACAAATTAAGGATTAACCAAATTGGCAATGTGTTCTTAGTAATTAATGCAGCTATTTACATAGCTCTTTCAACCCATACAAAAATGAATAATTTTGATTGCCATTTTACACCCTTGTTACCAAGATAAACCAACATGATTGGATAATCTCAACATGATTGCAAAATGGCCGATATGAAAAATGAGGTATGTACATTATTTTCGCAGTATTTTCTATATACGTTGGGTGTTCGATATGAATTTGTCACTGTCCTTTGCATTTTTCTATGACAATATTTAGAAGGATTCTACGATTACTGTCTAAAAGGTGTATGTTTCTATTCTTTATTTGGAAAATTACATAGCGTTTCGTCAACAATTAAGTAATTTATTGAACTTAAAAGAGGGTATGCTCGAGTACACTTACTGGCCTTATGCACATTTTAAGCTATTATCATCTTTGCAGTAGTTGTCTAGAAAAGTAAATGTCAGTATTCGTTAAACTGCAACATACGGTACGATAACTGGATCCTTATACAGTAAAACCTCGGTAATACGAGCAGCGATTATTCGAGCAACCGGCCTAATTCGAGCAAATTTCATATAAACACAGCTACAATTAGTCATAACAACAATTCATCATTGACTTCGGATATTTCGAGCACCTGGCTTAACTCGAGCATTTGGCTTGTCCCAATGGGTCCTCGAGATTAGAACTTTAAATCAAAATGAAATTACTTGTTGTCTACGAATAAGACGGTCAAAACAAGGGAGATCACTCTTATTTATAGTTGGTTCACGCACCAATAACTTCATATAAATTGTATTTTGATCGCAAATTCTTCCCAGAAATCAATGTTGATGGTATATGGCTTACATACATGTATGATATGTCAAATTCCAATCAATAAAACTAATCGAACATTTTCATTGAAAAATAGCATGCTTTTTAGACTTATTTTGACACCTATTTTCGCGACTTTGAAATGTTCTTATTTTGTTAAAAATGGCAATCAAGTACAGTAAATCATGTTTTTATCGCAGGAATTTACATAATTTACGGTATGATAGTTGTGGAATAAGATTATTTCCCGAAAGGAAGTTTTAATCGACAGTTATTCGCAAACAGTCGCGGTGTCTATTACTAGCCCTTTGAAAAGACAACAGAAACAACAGTCCGGTAATGAAATTTTATTGATTTTTTCACGAATTATTGCGGAAATCTTGATGGTTCCAGAAATGTAAAAAGATTTAAAGATATCAACGAATTTTCTTTTTAGTGACCCAAGTGACAATCAATCATATCGAACACCCCTCGTAAACTATCCAGATTGTTAATTTCAATATTACATATTGAACGTATGGAGAAAATGTATTATTTGCACTGAACAATTTGCATATAGGTAATCTTTTTCACTATAAAAAGCTTTAAAGAATGTGTGGATTTTGCATTTGTGAATGAGTTTTGTGCTTAAAAACCTTGTCAAACTCATTTATTGAATATCATTTGGGACGTTTCGGCAGTTGTATAAACTATGCTTTGGAACTTTACATTTTTTAAAATATTAGATCGATTAACGCTTACCAACAATAATTCAAACGTGTATAGTATTTTTTGGATACTGACCACCATGATTGTGGATAATGACCAACATTACCAATTGAAATATTGTCAATAGGATTCTCAAGGTACAAATAATTGTACATTAAAGAAATGTGCTCATGAACTGTGGTAACAGGTTTTTGAGTATACCCGATGTAAGGCATTTCACGCCCAGTCTATATCACATGCTTCCGGAACATTTTATAATAAAGCCAAATTCTGTTTTAAGAAAAATAAGTGTTTAGAAGGTTTTTAAATATATTTTTCTGGTATCTTTTCTGCTATATTTTGTTAAAATTTATAATAAGTCAGGACAGGTAAATTCAACACATGTATCTAAATGAGCAAAATTCACCGGCAATGGGATACATTGTGTATGTATAGTTTCCTCTTCTTGCAATTTTTATACCTAAGTTTACCAGTCAATAAATGGGTATGACTAAACACGAAAAGAAGATTTGCCTACATGTCTTGTTCTGTAAGGACGAACAGCAAATTGTCCGATTCTGGCAACCCACAGTAACTTGACAAAAGTTATTAGAATTTAAAAATACTCCCGATGAAAAGTACAACTAAGACTTTAATTACGTTGGTAATTGCGTGATAAAACAGCCTTATGCTACACATGCCACCTCTTAAAATGCCATATCTAAAACATCCGTTGACAGGCAGCTTAAGAGCTAATTTGCGGCAAACCTCATGTGCATGGTAAAAGTGCGCGTAAAGTAGTTTTTCGGTAAGGGAATCATATCGGCAAATTTGTCGGAAGGATTGCCGGAGCCCTTATTTTTCGGTAAGGGAATATCTTTCACAAGCCTGATTACCCGTATGTCGTGCATTTCTTTTAGGTATCTATTTATACCCATTTCTAGTAGTGTTTGTGTTTCGATCTTCGTGAACATTGTCTTCACTGTGTTTTAAAGCATTACATTGAGGGATACATGCATTTCTAAACTGACCCAAAATTAGGCCAAAACAAATTAGTTTTGTGGTTGTGGTAACATGCTGAAAACACATAGAGTAGGTAGGTAGCAAGTGAATAATTGTTATTGATTTTATACACCGGGGAATTAATTAAACCGGCGTTCCGTGGTTATTTCCAGCAAAATGCCAATAACATGTTTAGGGTAAGGGCAAACATTTAGGATAGGTAGATTTACTAGAACTACAATGTTACCTTGTTTTTAGCCTTAGAAGCAGCGGCGAAAATCATGCACTCATCGCAGAAAAAACGTCATAAAATTGCTTTTTAATTGCCATAATAATTCGAAAACTGGACAAGCACAATTCGTTCCTATAGGATTACGGCATTTTATGAAGTTTAAAATTTTAATACTAGTACACAGAACGCTTACCTTCCGAGCAGTTATCTCCCTTGGAACCCGGGCACGCACAGCTGCCATCGATATAGTGACAACCCATGAACGCTTACCTTCAGAGCAGTTATCTCCCTTGGAACCCGGGCACGCACAGCTGCCATCGATATAGTGGCAAACCATGAACGCTTACCTTCAGAGCAGTTATCTCCCTTGGAGCCCGGGCACGCACAGCTGCCATCGATATAGTGACAAACCATGAACGCTTACCTTCAGAGCAGTTATCTCCCTTGGAACCCGGGCACGCACATCTGCCATCGATGTAGCGGCAAACCATGAACGCTTACCTTCAGAGCAGTTATCTCCCTTCGAACCCGGTCACGCACAGCTGCCATCGATATAGTGGCAAACCATGAACGCTTACCTTCAGAGCAGTTATCTCCCTTGGAGCCCGGGCACGCACAGGTGCCATCGATGTAGCGGCAAACCATGAACGTTCCACAACGATCTGAGCAATGGTTGGCACACCCCTGTCCATAGGTGCCGAAGTCACATTCTGAACAGAAATATAAACGGGAGTGCAAACCACCTTTATTATTATACATGTATACTAAAGTATATTGAAATTGGCATTGGATGTGCTGCGATTAGTTGATTATACATGTACATACTGAATTGACAAATATGGCGATAATTACAAAACATATAATAAACAGAATATACCAGCTCAAAAAGTGTTTTCCCTAATACAGTATAACTCCGATGCAGCAAACAATTTTGCCTCGAACACCCTAGATGTCTTGAGCTAGTTCTTCGGTTCCTAGTTCCAACGTTCTACCATATTCTCCTTCATTAACAGTACTTTCCGAGGGCTGACATTTTTACTGTCACCCTCGAAGCTATGTGTTATTTATTTCATTACCCAAAACTTTTTTCACACAATAAAAATGTCAGCCCTCGGAAAGTACTGTTACCCAAGGCCGAAGGCCGCGGGTAACAGTACTTTAAGTTAAGAAAGTTAAGTTACCAATTTTCTAGGGCTGCTTTCAGCAGTTCAGCCGTTCAGCCACCCTTTGACATTTAAACTTCCCCTGGTCATTGGGCTTCCTATAGAAACCTGCGTTCGAGTCTCCCTGGGGAGACTATTTCTCTCCTGGTGGCTGTGCAGCCAACATCGATCTTCGGCGCCCAGGACTATCGAACATGTTCAGACACAGCCCTCTTAGGTACCGATTCACACCTTGGTCGAGTGGAGCATGTGGGTTATTCGTGCTCAGAGAAATTAAGCAGTGGTCCAGACGGGGGTTGAACCCGGGACCTCTCGATCCCGAAGCGCGCGCTACCTCTAGGCCACCGCTCCCCACTTTCCGAGGGATGACATTTTAACTGTCATCCTCGAAGCTATGTGCTATTTATTTTATTACCCCAAACTTTTTTCAGCGATTATCTACTGTAAACCAAGAAATTGAAGAAATTTAGAAAGAAAATGTCACGTGACAAAAAAGTACTGTCAAAAAAGTCACCCTGATGACAGTAAAAAAATGTTCAATCATGTGGTATATTGATCCGCTTGATCGTAATAGTAAGAATACTACCTGTTTGTCTATGGGAAATTAATATTACGAAAAAAGTGAGGGGTAACAACATTAAATAACATGTCTTACTGTAATCACAGTTGATTCCAAGATATCCCGGCTTACAAAGACAATGTCCATTGGTTTGGTCACATGATACGGATGTCTCATTATTACATGTACATGTTTGGTTGCAGTCTGTACCAAATCTGCCCTGCTCACATTCTGTAAAAATTCATGTATATGGTGTTAAAAAGGTTTGTTCTCAAAATTCAAATTCATACTAATTTTACCTAAGCTATATAGGCAGTGTACAATGCTAAATTCTCCCTCTAATAGCTTCACTGAAATTTTACATTCTTCTGGCGTCAGAAAAATAAACTATTGAAACTTAAACATTGCTAATTTTATGCATTAAAACAAACCAGAAACCATAGCAGTATCCTATGTATCATTTATTTTATTAGTGTCCATGACGTTTGTGTTGACATCAGGGACTGAGTTTGTGAGATCATTCGTCGACTACTGGTTTGTGAGACATACGTTAGGATTGTTGGATGAATAGTTTTACACAGTAACCCTTCAATATGACATATTTTACTTATTTTACTATTATCTTTATTTCGTATGCTGATTTTGTTTTAACGAGATAAGTACTATTATGCCATTTTTCCGACTGAAAATTATCATTATAGCAGGTCACATTTAGGCCGTCGTAGGTATGAACCATGTACTATGTACAACGTTCATTTATTTGAAAAACATACTTGCATATTCAATCATTTTTTTACAGGAGGGAGGAAGGGATCTAGTGGTTGCTGAAAAGAACCCTTAAGACTATCTAAAGTCTGCCTCGATAGCCTAGTGTTTGAGTGTTTGCTTCGAGTGTAGGAGGTCCCGGGTTCGATCTCAGACTGCGTCATACCAAAGACGAAATAAAAATGGTACCGGGAATTCACTAGCTAAACGCGCAGTATACTAAGGGAAACTGGCTGCTCTTCCCTCATACCCTCATGGCGATGGATAACATCAGGAATGAGATGTTGAGAGTGATTAATACGTATCTATAAGTAAGAAAAACATGTTTCACAATCGACCTTAAATCGTACCTGATTGTATTTCGAAGACGTTTTATAAATATCACCAAATATTTTGAAACGCGATCACAATACCGGCAATGTGTCATCGAATTGCCGCTGAATACTTTTAAAATTTACCGAGGGTCCCCGACTCTTTCGAGAAACATCGGGGAAGATTGTGTTCATTCCAACAGGCTCTTGGACGGTTCGGGTACGCCCCTGGCATACCGGTATACCTTGAATCAGTGAGTAGCATAGGAATCAGACATTGAGAAAAAATGATATATTAAAACTGAATTCAGCGACACATATGGGTACTACAGTTTATTGGTTTAACGACAACGAACCTTTCGTGCAGTTATCTCCCTTCCAGCCCGGCTTGCATGTACAGGATCCGTCTATACGATCACACGTTTGGTTTTCATTACACATACATTTCTCCTTGCAACCAAGTCCAAAGCTCGTATTACTAGTACCACATTCTGTAAATAGAGTAATAATTGCAAGGGGTGATCGGTACATGTAAAATGCTCGGGATAAACCAGGTGCTCGTAATAACCAAAGTGTCATTTTATTGATGATACAAACATTTAGAGCACGTTTTTAGAAAACGATCGCCTCCTCGATATTCTAACACTTCATACTATCTTATTAATTATTGCCAGTTTTATTGACATCTAAGGGAATGTTGTTAATCAGTTCATCTACGGTCTGACCGGGGTGATAAATGATCTATTAATACTATTTTTTAATTAGCGCATTAGTGCCTCATTTACAAATCTCAGTTTCTTAAATTAAAAATTTAACTATATTTTAATTCAACGTATTAACAACATTCTCTTAGTTTTAATTTTGTATATAAATTAATGTTTTTTGTTTATAAATAGTGATATAGCACTGTTTATAGGACAGTTCATAGTACTAGCTAGTCATATAGTGATTTTATGATAATCAGATTATTTTAAGATTTGATAATTGTCTCTTATAATTCATAACTGAATGGTTATGTACATTTTATCTGTTCTGCTTATGTCGTAAGTTATATGTATGTACATAAATGAGACGAAATAAAGAATATATATACACTTGGTATAATTAGGTAGCACTTGTAGTGCATGAGGTCTAGCGTTTGATCTCAGGTCACGGCATATCAAAGACACATTAAAATGGTACAGGTAATTGCCTTGCTAGGTGCTAAGCTGGCTTCTCTCTCATACCCTGGTATCAGATCAGCGGCTTTTGACTTACTGAGACTTTAAAACACTAAATGTTCATTCTGCTTATAGGCTGTTGTACTTGAATGAAACAAAGTATACTACATGTAATTAGTATTTTATTACAAATTGGCATAATTGTACACTAAGAGGCACTTATAACTGTGCACTTTTCAATTCCTAATAACTTTTTTGTTTGTCAATATTTTTTAACGAAATTTTATGTAATTGGTTGTTAGTCGACGCACAACGTCATCTAATATTTAAATTTTACGGTTCAATGAATATTACCCATTGGACTGTGAAAACAACAATTCAACGAATTGCACGAGAAAATCGTGAAACAGCGGGAAATAAAATAACACGTGGTAGTTTTCATTAAATGCATTACCCGTTAACCCAATAAAACACAAAATAAAATATGTGTCTAGAATGACGCCATGACGTCGCGTTTATCAACACAGGCGTCTCAATGTTACTGTTGGAATATAATTAATTTTGGCATTCCAAAAGTTAAATTATGTGTTATGCAACCATTTAAGCCACTGTAGATATTTGGAGCCATATTCTACCTGACTGTCTATCCTTTCATTGTTAAAATTTGTCAACGTCATTTCTCTGCAATGGCTGGTCCAATTTCAACGTATCTGGATACGTGCGGCATGTTATGCTGGGACCAACTGTCACGGAGATTGCCCTTCAAATATGACGTCAATGGACAACATTGCATAACTTAAACGCCCAGAAGGACACGTTGTTAACTGTTGGAAAACTGTGTGCTTTAAACAGGAGCAGATTTCGTGAATTCACTATTTTACGCAACGCTTAATAATGCGCTAGCGTTTCCTAAATCATGTGTGGTATGAAATGAAATGTGCTAAACTATTATCACGCATCTTTTAACTATGCTTACTGCAAATTACAACAAAATATACCCACTTAATACTGAGATAGTGAGATTTGAGTAAGTGCACAGTTATAAGTGCCTCTAAGTGTAGTGTGTGATAAAATATTTACTCGGACAAAAATACATGAAAATACAAGTAGTTAACAACCTGTATACAAACAAGGTCGTAAAAGTTACTATGCATACTATTATTGGTTTAACGAATTAGATACAAATAAAACAAATCACCGCCAGCTTCCTTTGCACATTGAAAACTGACCGATTATAAGTGTTGAGTAGTGTACGCCTTTCGGTTCTAAGCCATACTCAACAAAGAAATGTATTGGTAACTTTTGTAAATTTAAATATAAGTTTCAGGTTCTGTCCAATGTCACCGGGCTCAGTTTTTCGTTGCTGAATAAGACCGAAAAGTAAAAAAGTGAAATACGAACAAAACAAAGATCCGTTTAAAATGAATATTTTAATGCAATTATCATTTATATGGGCATGTAAACAGACATGAAGGTGTTCACATATTGTTCCATTATTCCGAGCATAAGAAAACACAAATAAAACAAGAGGGTCATGTGGCCCTGAAGCGCTCACCTGGTGACTAGTAGTTAAGGCAGAATCAGTATTTGTTATGATATGTCCTTAATATTTGATGAAGATTTTACAAAGACACACTTTGTGGCCAGGTTTTATAAAGATGGGTAAAACATTCGACTTTCAGAGTGTTTAAAATGGTTTTCTTCTATATGACATTGTGACCTAGTTTATGACCCTATATGACCCAGTTGCAAATTTGACCTAGATTTTATAGGGACACACATTTTGACCAAGTTTCATTAAGAGAACATCACAATGTGACCTCTAGAGTGTTAACAAGGTTTTTCTTCAATGTGGCCTGGTGACCTAGTTTTTGACCCCAGATTGCCCAGTTGTGAACTTGGCCTAGATTTCATAGACACACACATTGTGGCCAAGTTTCATTAAGATTCCTTATAAATGTGACCTCTAGAGTGTTAACAAAGTTTTTTACTTGATGTGACATTGTGACCTAGTTTTTTACCCCCAGATGACCCAGTTACAAACTTGACCTAGATTTCATAGGAACAAACATTGTGACCAAGTTTCATCAATATTACATCAAGATTACATCAAAAACGTGACCTCTAAAGTGTTAACAAGGTTTTTCTTTGATGTGACATTGTGGCCTAGTTTTTAACCCTAGATGACCCAGTTGCAATATTGACCTAGTTTTAATAGGGACAAACATTGTGACAAAGTTTCATTAAGTTAACATTAAAAATGTGACATCTAGAGTGTTAACAAGGTTTTTCTTCAATATGACCTTGTGACCTAGTTTTTGACCCCAGATGACCCAGTTGCGAACTTACCTAGATTCCATAGAGGTTCATATTGTTACCAAGTTTCATTAAGATTATGTCAAAAATGGGACCTCTAGAGTGTTAACAATGTTTTTCTTTGATGTGACCTAGTGACCACCTAGTTTTAGACCCCAGATGACCCAGTTACGAACTTGACCTAGATTTTATAGAAACAAACATTGTGAACACGTTTCATTAAGATTAAGTGAAAACTGTGACCTCTAGAGTGTTAACAGTCCATTTGTTGACGACGGACGGTGGACGCCGGACGCCGGACATAGGGTGATCACAATAGCTTACCTTGAGCACTTCGTGCTAAGGTGAGCTAAAAATGAAATAAAGAAACCACAACGGTGTCAAAAGGTACCGGGCGTCAAAACAGAAAGAGTATTCGTACCTTTGCTCTCACTAAGTGCTAGTTAAAGGTAATATATGAATACAAACAAAACCTTGTCATCCTTTAGGACTATAGTATGATATTAATTATTTCAAGTTCGTTGTTCACCGACGTAGTATCGATTTTAATCATCGTCATGTCGAGCATCGGTGTTTAACGCGATTAGATCAGAGTCATAATCCTCACAACAACCCTACCTTGATTACAAAAGGGGCCACGCCAACCAGGGAATGTACAATTACACGTGCCGTCCACGTTATTACACACACTATTGTTACTACATTCACACTCAAACTCACAATTACGTCCATAATGACTGGCATCACATTCTGGAATCAACAAATACACTTATATCAGTATATCGAAAACACAGACAAACTCAAAGGCGGACAGACAGAAAACTTAATTCACCTTATAAACTTGTTATAGTGATACAGTAATGTTCAACATTGTGATATATGTATACATGTATATACAGTTTACATGTATGTTTATATTTCAAATTGAAAACCTTACTAGCACAGGTATAGTTATTTTATTACGCTGTTCCTAAGCGAAACCTGAGACCAACAAATGACAGGGCTGCCACCACCGAGACACATCATGTCTCAGCAAAGTACTTTGTTTGATTCAATATTGAGGATCTCATGGAAGATTGCCATTTATTATAATTGTCAAATCGTAAAATAAAAGTATTTCATCATGTTCATTGAAGGACACCGTCGGCAAATTCCCAATCTTAAAGCTTTAAAAATAAAATAATGTCGTTTATTATGTATACCATCGGTACAATTAGTGCCATTGAAACCTTCTGGACAAATGCACAGACCAGTGTTGTTGTCACAATACAGCTTTGCGTCGGCACAAAGACAGTCTTCCGTGCAATTAGCCCCATACTTCCCTGGGCCACATTCTGAAAATACATACAGTGACTCTACACCTTTTTACAAAAAGCAAGATTTCCGAATGGACCAAACTTTGAGCGTGCGATGTTACCTTTTTGATAGAAAATGATAAATCTTATAAATTTGTGACACCATCGTAAATTCGTAATACAAGTACAAGCCAGCCCTCCCCTTAATGCTCAGTACAACGATAGGTACCAAACTGGCGATTCTTTCGTCTTATGCAAGGCACGACCAGGGAGTGGTTCACTACTTTATGTAATAGATAGCGTAATAGTTTTTCGTCAAAAGTGTATTCTTACAAGGGTTAGTGTATAGTTTGTTGGGGACGAACAACATAATTGTCCGAGGCGAAGCCGCAACGGATATGACGTTACAGGATAGTACAATATCTATAATATGCTGTAGACGTGGTTTGATAATACAATAGCTCATAGACATGAAAATTTGCAACATGTACGTCTGTACTAGTATTTACCAGATTTCACGCAAATATCAGACGCATTCTTGGTATATCCTGGGCAGCATTCTGTAACAAAAGGCGTCAATTCAACGGCTACTCTTTGCGTCCCGTTTTTGTAAACAGTACTGAAATTGTTTTAAAATAACATGTCAAAAAATGCTGGTCTCCATTATTTATATAACAGTGTATGAACAGTATAAGTTATATCTTTTCTACAGAAGTAGACGATGTGCAGCAGGTTAGAAGTGCCGTAAAGTGTAGACATGGTACAGCATTGTATAATGACCTCTAACAAAATCAGGGAAAAAACGGAAGATAATGTTTTAATAAATACATGTACGTGTACTTTTTTTCTCAATAGGGAATTTCTCATTTGCTTCAATTACGAAACAATTACGTTCAGATTTAAATTCTTTATTATTTTTTAAAATCTACACATTGGGGACAGGTATGCTTTAAATGATTTCCTTGACAGAATAATAATTAGTAGGGTATTTGTTAAAGAGCTATAAAGAATAACGCAAGTTTACGATTGTCGTAAGTGCTTTGATAAAACAGTACCCAGAACATCATATACATAAACCTAAACAATTGCCGTCGAGATCACATTTGTTATCCTTTATTATGCAAATGGCATTTCGTAGTATGCAAATTGTACGACACATAATTTTTAAAACTATGATAATTTAGAACAAAATTACTATAATTAAACTGATTATCATAGGCACAAACCGTCACATCATGCCAGTCTTAATCAGTCGATATGGATAGTAACAGTCAGGGGTTCCATTTGACTCGGGATTTTGACCCTTGAAATTTCCAAACAAGGGATGTCCACGACCAGCGCTTCACTATTCGCAGCGCCATGCTAGGATAGTACAATCATTATATATTCAAAACAAAATGCTTCATAACAGCAGCATTACCCTCTGCTGTGTAGAGATTGGGGCTTCTAAGTCGAAAAAGGGAGATAATTTGGAAAAATTATGCAGGACCGTTACCTACTCATGTGTAGGTCCTCTTGGTCATTGAAGGTAAACAAATAAGCATTTCTTAGTCCAAAAGGGGGCATACTTTCAACAAAATGCTAAATAGTTATCTTCTCCTGTGTAGGGGTTGGGGTCATGATGGTGAACAAGTATGCAAAGTATCAAAGCAATATATCAATTCACTTTGAAGATATAAGGGGTTAAAAAAACCTGTACCTAAACTTTAACATTTGCATTTCCAAGTCCAAAAGGGGGCATAATTTCAACACAATGCTACCCACCCCTGTGTAGGGGTTGGGGTCATGATGGAGAACAAGTATGCATAGCAATATGTGAATGCACTTTGAAAATATTAGAGGTGAAAAAACCTGTACCTAAACTTTAACATTTGCACTAAGTTGAAAAAAGGGGGCATTATTTCAACAAAAAGCTTGATAGAGTTACCTACCCCTGTGTATGGGTTGAAGTCATGTTGGTGAACAAATATGCAAAGTATCAAAGCAATATGTCAACGCACTATGAAGATATTAGAGGTTAAAAACCTGTACCTAAACTTTAATATTTGCATTTTCAAGTCCAACAGGTGGCATAATTTCAACAAAATGCTTGATAGAGTTACCTACCCCTGTGTATGGGCTGGACTCATGATGGTGAACAAGTATGTAAAGTATGTAAAGCAATATGTGAATTCACTTTGAAAATATTAGAGGTGAAAAAACCTGTACCTAAACTTTAACGTTTACAGTAAGTTGAAAAATGGGGCATAATTTCACCAAAATGCTTAATTAGAGTTACGAAGGCCACTTAAAAAGTATTAATCAGTGGCCAATAATACGTTTAATATTCAATCAATGTGTATGAAAGTGGACATTTTCTGAAAGATACAACCTTTGCCTAGCTAACCAATAAAACAATATTGCAATCGGTAAAATATCCATTCACCCATATGACATTGAACCAGTAGGGGTATGAAACACTGGAACTTCGAGAACATAAGGTATACTAGTAGACGTAAGGGTTGATATTAATGGTCATAATTTCTATAAATTTTATCCGATTAATTTGAAATTGCAGATTTCATGCACCGTATAATTGTTTAACTAGTGCTGAATCAACATTATTGTTTGGACGGTCTACATCGATTTAGTTGTACACGGAATCTTCCATGTTCGAAATACTAAAAAAAACTGCATTTTGCTGGGACTATACCCTATACGTTGTTGCTACATTGTACTACCGTACGTCTTAAGTGGGAATGTCAAACATGTAACTTTTTTACACATTTATATATGTTACTATCTTTCCCATGATAAATGTGTCCTGAATTATTCATAATTTGTTATTTACTACAGCCCAAAGAATATAATCACGTGACCAAAAAATCGGTATTTTAGATTTGTGACGTCATATCCCTAATACAATAATACAGAAAACAATAATAAAAACACACGATAGTAATTTATATCAGCCTGGAGAATTACATGAAATGGACAACATGGGTGAATTTTCTTTGTTTATCATAAATAGGGGGTATTACATTACCCCACCCACTTTTTTAAAGTTGGGCTCGATCATATTATTTTGTTGTAACAAATAAAATTGAGATAAAAATGATTAAAATCGCCCGACGAATGAAACTACATGCACAGTGATACTGGTAGTTAGTGCAGCCAATTAAATGGCTAGGGCGGGGTGTTGCGATAGCCGAGTGGTCTAATACTTTTGGGCTTGACATTGCTAGAAGATGGCGCAGTATAGAATAGGTTCGAATCCCACTAAAGGTGTAAGTTATTCATCTTACATTTCTCTGGCTTTACATTCTCCTGCAAACCATGAAAGTAACGTCTGCCAAACACTACAATCCGGTTCATGTCGCTCAGTATAACGCTTGATTACGGTCTCATTCTTATGTATGGTCTCTCTGAAATGGTATAAAATGTCCATATACCCAGGGTGGACATACCACGTGGTATGTGACGCAAAGCTAAGAATGTAAGTAAAAATATGTAAACACAGAGTTTAAAACAACCGTAAGTGTAGTGCACTATATTTTTTACCGGTTTCATCGAGACATCCTCGACGCTCAAATCGAGAATAAGTACTATTCACGCAACTTAAATTTTCTACAAAAGGTCACAGCTTTTGCCCGAAACCGTCTCAGTTGTCTGCTTCGGAAGCGCTAAGCTCGAGACTTTAAAGGTCGGGTGATCACTTAGAGCTCATACTCTACCGTTTGGTACGGATAGGTACTCTAAAATAGGTAGTCTAAAATTGTGTCATCATTCTAATAATTCGGGAGTATCAACAAAAACACCTAGTTACTATAATTGTTATTATTTTTCAATTATTCGGCTTCAAGCCTTTTTCACGAAAAATAACATTATAATGTTAGACATGACCGGTATCATGTTTAGAAATTGGAAGAGATATAAAACGAAACGTACGATGTAGTCCTCTGGTAAGAAGTGTCGTTTCCGGTACATGACGTCTCAGATCCTTGAACGTGGTACCAGAACACAACCATCGAAAGAATGGAACCAATGATTGGACTGGATAACATCATGTCCTACTAAAGAATAATAAATTATATAGTCTCCCAATAAGTCATACAGTAACTGGCAGTACCATGTGCTTCTGCTCGCAATAAGTCATACACGTTCAAGGCGTATAAACCAAATCACTGTATGACTTATTGGGATACTATACAATTCAACTTGTATGACTAATTGTGACTAAGAACATATGTGATTTCCGAACAATGCCAATCTGGTATTATGTGGACAAAATTAAGTAAAGAATTGTTTAATTTTAATGAAAATGTGTATATATGCAATGTTTATATATTCCCCGTACAACTCAAATGTCATTGAGTCTAGAGAATTTGATTTTTTTGAAGAACTTGAAAATGATATTGAAAAATACAAATGTTTAGGAAAATGTTTCATCCTAGGAGATATGAATAGTAGAACATCAACATGTAAAGATTTCATTATTTATGATGAAGATTCTGATTTTGATAGTATTATTCCTAATAATGATTTATTTTCACCACGTGTGTCGAGAGATAACATTATAGATAATTACGGTAAACGTTTAATTGAATTATGTTGTAGTACATCTCTAATTATAGCAAATGGTCGTTTACATAACGACTCAAATATTGGAGAGTACACCTTTCTATCTTTTAATGGATCTAGTGTTGTAGACTATCTACTGCTACACCCAGATGATATAAAATATATATCTAGCTTTGAAATTGAAAATCCGACAGAATTTTCAGATCATTGTAGTCTATCATTCTCAATACAAATGAAAACAAATAATCATAACACAAACTCTAACTCGAGTGAAAACGAAACCAGCCAAAATTACATAAAATTGGACGAATCAAAAATTGAAGATTTCAAACTCCTATTAATACAAAAACAAGCTGAAATACAACAGTGTACAAACATCATAAACGATACATCAGATGTTGACTCAGCTACTCGTTCATTTTTATTAATCCTACAAAGCTGTTCCAACAGAGTATTTGGAAAATCTCAAAATAAACAAAACAAAAACACATATCATAATAATAAAAAACCGTGGTTTGATTCCGATTGTTATAATTCAAGAAAACATTATAATAAAACTCGAAATAAATTCCTTAAAAACAAAACCAATATTAATTTACGCGATGACTATTTAAGCGCAAAATCAAATTATTGTAAGGTAAAACGAAATTGCAAATATAAATACTCAATTAAAGAAAAACGAGAATTAAACCATCTAGGAAAAACAAAACCAAGAGAATTTTGGAGAAAAATAAAGTCACAATACAAATCAACAGAAAAAATTAATATTTCTGATCTCTACGATCATTTTAAAACATTATATAGTTCACAAACTGAAAATGAAAACCCAAACAATCAATCTTTTCACGAACACGTTATTAATGATGAAGATCTCGACTCGGAAATATCACTAAGTGAGGTAAAAAATGCCGTTTTTTCACAAAATAATAACAAAAGCTGCGGTCTAGATAATATATGCGCAGAAATATACAAACACGCATTCGATGAAATATCCCCTTTTCTACAGTGTCTTTTCAATAGACTATTAGACAATGGAGAATATCCATCATCCTTTGGTGAAGGAATAATATGCCCTATATTTAAAAGTGGTGATACATCTGACCCACAAAACTACAGAGGACTCACGCTAATTAATATCCTTTCCAAAGTTTATTCGCAAATAATACTTAACAGACTCACAAAATGGTCAATTAAACATAACAAAATAATAGAAAATCAATTCGGCTTTCAAAAAGGAAAATCTACAATAGATTGTATATACGTCTTACATTCAATTATCGCTAAAACACTCTCGAATAATAAAAAACTATACTGCGCCTTTGTAGATTTCGAAAAGTGCTTCGATAAAATTGATCGTGGATATCTTTTCCATAAACTGTTAAATACTGATGTGAGCTCCAAGTTCATTAAAGCAGTAAAAAGTATGTATAGTGTTGAAAAAGCGTGTGTTCGACACAACGCTCAATTGTCTCCCTTTTTCAATTCCAATATCGGTGTCAAACAAGGAGACCAGTGTTTTAGTTTATTGTTCCTATTTTTTGTAAATGACATTCTATCAAATATTGACCAAAATATAGATGGACTTTTCACTATAAATGAACTTAAATTATTTATTCTATTATTTGCTGATGACGCTGTTCTGTTTGCACATACCCCCGAAGCACTTCAGTCACTGTTAAATGACCTTGAATACTATTGTAATACTTGGAATTTAAAGGTTAATACAGCTAAAACAAATGTTATGATCTTTGAAAAAAATCGACATACTAAACATGAATTTATATATAACAATATAACTCTAGACATTGTAGAAAATTTCAAATATCTCGGGTTAACCCTCTTTAAAAATGGAAAGTGGTTTAGAACGCAAAAAGTTTTAGCAGATCGATCACTGTTAGCTTTACATAATCTCTTTATTGTATTTAACCAACTAGATCTAACAACCAAAGACAAATGCAATTTATTCGACAGTCTTGTTGTATCAGTTTTTAACTATGGCTCAGAGATATTCGGTTATTATGATTGTAAAAACATTGAACAAATACATTGCAAATTTCTAAGAAAGGTTTTATGTGTAAAGAAAAGTACAAATCTTGATGGACTTTACGGTGAATTAGGTAGATTCCCAATGGCGGTTAAAAGAAAGATCACTTTAATGAAATATTAGATCAAAATTCTAAAATCAAGTGACGATTCTCTTATTAAAATAATCTACAATGTCCTACGCGAAGATGCGAACAACAACTTACAATATAATGGCACAAACTGGGCGTCACATGTCAAACAAATACTTAATGAAATAGGAATGACCAATATTTGGATAAATCAAGATACTTTACCTTTAAATTATATAAACGTAATAATACAGCGACTGGTTGATACATACCAACAAACATGGTACAGTAATATAATTAATTCAAGTAAATTAGACTTTTATTGTAAATAGAGGATCTTGCATGAGTGCTCATTACATACGAGTTTTATTAAACGAGTGGACAAAATGATATGACACGAGGCTTTGCCGAGTGTCATATTGTTTTTGTCGACGAGTTTAATGAAACTCGTATGTAATGAGCACGAATGTAAGATTCTATTTATCACATAACCTTAGAAAACGCTCAATATTGTTCAGAAGGAGGATGTGCGTTGCATATGTTTCAGCCAAAATTTAGCGGTACAATGAGCGCGACGTCATGATGACGTTGATATTATCCTGACGTCAGTGACGGATCAATGCATGGATTGGCTAACGTCACGTCAAGCTAATTTAAATATTTATTGCACGGTCTGGGAGTGCCGAACGATATTTACGTCACGGCTTTACGGCACTCTTGGACCGCATGTTATGTGATAAATATAAATACGACTTTAAAATGGAAGAATATCTGAATTGTATAAATATAAACAAATATAGAATAAGTCTCACAAAACTTCGACTGTCGTCTCATACTCTCGCGATAGAAACTGGTAGACATAGTAATATACCCCGAAATGAAAGAATCTGTCAACAATGTACAATGAATGTTATAGAAAGTGAATATCATTTTCTCCTTGTCTGTCCGAAATATCATGTACTAAGAACTTCACTTTTACCAAGATACTACTGTCATTGGCCAACTCTTAGGAAGTTCGAATCATTAATGTCAAAATCAACAACGCGATTACTAATCATTTTATCCAAGTTTGTTTATAACGCATTTGACCTAAGAAATCAGACTTAAGATTTTCCTATCAATACAAAATATTAATTTTATGTAACAACAATGACCAAATAAAATATTCACGAAATACATTATGAATATTATACACATACTATGAAAACAAAACACATTTGTTAAAATCCATACGTTAATTGTATCCTTCTTTTTCTCTCATTATATTACGTATATGTATGGTGCTACATTTTATTTTATTTTTATTTTATTGTTAAAACCATACAGTCTCCTATTACAGCTTATCTACATTCCTATAACAACTACCTACTTCTCTGTTAAATGATTCCAATTTTTCCTCGTGTTATGCTTAATTTGTATGTACATAATTTGTGTATGACTATGAACATGTAGTTCTATGTTAATAAACGTTATGTTATGTTATGTTATGTTATGTTATGTTATGTTATGTTATGTATGACTTATTGCGATAAGGTATAATTCAATTTGCGGCTTTATTGTGATAACCGGAAGTTGGCTCGTTTATACACTGTGATTTGAATTGTATAGCCTCCCAATCAGTCATACAGTGATTTGGTTTATACGCTGTGGTACATGTATATTACATTTATTGCACTTTTTCTGCCGTAAGTGTGGCACGTCTTATCGCAATAAAAGCTTTAATATGAATATGGTTATTTCATTTAGTTCATTTATTTAAATAGTTTAATGAGCTAACTTATATAATCTGAATGGTCCTTAATAGTATTCACTTCAGTTTGATGAATTATTCGACTTATGTTACAAATGAAGTATTTTATTAATGTCGTCGAGTATGTAAAGGGCGGTATCAGCAGGACAATAATGTTATACTCGAATATCTTTAGAGTGTAGTACGAAGAATTTGACGTGTTCCTCAAACTTCTATTAGTATAGTTGAAAAGATGATATAGTGTCTATATCTATAACCCCGGTTGTATGTTAATAAGCGGGCAGTATTAAGATAAATTGCACGATTTACTTGCTTGCGGAAATGTATAATACATTTGTATTCAATGCAATAACCTTGTAATTTATATTCATGCATAAAGGCCAGGATCATGTCAAATTACCCGTGCCATGCAAACATACGAGTATATACATGTACACATACAGGAAGTCGGTCCTTTAGAATTTATCCTTATTCAAAGTAGTTACAAAGTCAATGTGAAATTAATGCGCGGATCCAGCAGTATTTTTTCTTAGCGGGATCCGACCAGCTATTGTCCTAATCAGACTCTAAAACACAGACAACCATTGTGTAAATACGTGTAAATTTATCACATGGTTACTGGGATGTTCGCATTCTAGTAATGGTGGCAATGAAACCTTTATTGCCATTACCTTACATGGTTTCTATGGCAATGTTTTTTATTAGCGTATCAAGCAACAACAACGAAATTATGTTGCTACCAGTAAGTTCAGCATCCAATGCTAAACATATGAAATATATGCCATCACAATATATTTTTTGATAAAAGGTTAGAAGACCACCCCTTCATAAGTAAAATCACAGGGGAGTCCGCGCCCGGGACCCACTCTAGATCCGCATTGTTTACAAATTGGTATGAGTTGCATGAAGGCTGTACATATCTGTCTATCTCTCGATATTTACATCCTCATTCATCAGACAGTGATGTGTCAAATATCAGATGAGGAATTTGCTGCGGGGTGGAAATTATATTCTAATTTTTAATCCAATATCCCGACAACCCCCTTAATAAGATATGTTGTCTTAATGGCCATGTAGTTATATAGAATATACAGGGTGATCATTAATATATGGTAACATAAATAACTTTAATAACTTTGTCCGTTGTTAAGATAATGTATATTGTTATATACCTTTGATTAACATACATATGTAAGTTTTATTCTACACATAAATCATTGTCAAAGGTCACAAACTTTTTTCACAGCATAAGTACGAAACGTTTTCCTTTATTCTGCAAAACTGCAAAACCAGCTCCAAAATACGTCGAAAATAACCAATTGAAACCTTGCATGTTACACCAACGATGCTACAAATTTCACACTGTATTGAAGTTTTCAAACAAATATTGTTTCTGGTTTTAGAGTTTTCAGACCTTCCTCTACGTATCCAAATTAAAAGAAACCCAAAGGGTTTAAGTCTAGTGAGTGTAGAGGCCAAGTAAATGTATGGTCTTCGGCGAAATGATACAGTGGCCAAATTTCTTGAAATCACTGAAAATGTATGGCAGCATCAAGGACGGTATGGATATCACCTTTATATCACATGTACTTATTAGTCATATCCAAACAAACTTGGGCTCATTAGCTTTATAACAAGGATCAAACCACTTCTGTATCAGAAAATCTGACAAAGTTATTAAAGTTATTTATGTTACCATATATTAATGATCACCCTGTAATATAGAGTTTATTTGAATAGAAATACAATGCATATCTTAATTTCAATGTTTATTGTCTTGGAGTCTGATTTAATAATAAAAATACATCATGTACACTGTTTCTGTCGAGCGTTATTTTGTGCCAAGTATGTGTCACGGCAGGAATTAAAACAAATCCGGAACAAAAGCAAGCTGACAGAAACCAATCATGAGAACGAACGCACATCAGAAGGACAACACATCATGGTAGGAGTCCCGATACACCGCTTCTCAGTTCCGTCACAGAATCGTTCTGTTTTCATATGGCTCTGACGGAACTGAAAACCGATTTAACGCTCTGACGAAACTCAAACGTCGTGTATCCTGCGTTCCGTCCGAGCGTTACATCGGTTATCTTACACAATTCTCTGACGGATTTAAAAACGCGACTCTTGGATTCGTTGGTATAGTTTATGAAAACAAATTACCATACACAATGTCTTTGTTTATTCGTAACGGCTAATTCAATTTCGTCATTTTGATACCAAACTTGCTAAAATCCAACAAGTATTAACCAAATTATCGCACGAATAAGACATTGGTCTAATGGGGGGAAAAGTCGTTACATATGACATTGCAATGTTTGTATACAAGTGACAGAACCGGATAAAAGGACTTTTTACAGTTGTAAAGTTATGTTGACTAATAGATAACTCGAGTATAAGTTTCAATATAGGTACAAATTATATCATTTCAATAATGTATCACTTTCAAAAAAGGAATTAAAGTGAAAATAGTTTGTGGTGAATTTTCTATAAATAAAACACCGAATGATATTCAAAAAAGATGATTGGGTATGGTTGGAATGTACATGTAGTTCTAATAACATGTTACATTTACAGTTCATCCATAGTTTCTTCATTGTTGGCATGTATATTCATTCAGGACGAATGCTACAGTTGTTTGTGCGCATATCGCTGGCTTAGAATTAGAAGGTCGTAAGTACAAAATCAATATTTTTAGAAAACAAGAAAAAAACTGCATGAAAGCTACTCTTTACTTATAGAAAAACAAGCTTTTACAACTTCAGTTTGGTCAACATGACCTATTCCGATTTTCATGAAAATAGGCTCATAAGAAGCGCCTTGAGATGCAGATTTCAAATAAACATGAGTCTTATAACTTTAGGTTGTAAGTACTACTTCTAATTCTAAGCCTTTGTTTGTAGCCTGGTTATTTTCGTTTTATTGGTGATATAGATCTAGACGAAACTATCTTCTGTGGCATACGTCCTTAAGCTCAGCCGATTTAACCTAGCGCAGAGGATCATGAGAACACTCGCCTGTCTCACCAGCGACCTAGGTTCAAATACTTTGCCAGACAGAGTATTTTCTCCTGTAACATTGATACGGTCATGTCGTCCACATTAGCTGAAACAATACTGCAGTAATGTTGCAGACGACACTAAAGAATGGCCAGGAAGTGATCCTCCTATACTTCCAACACTCTAAGTCACGTGATCCCGTCTTCGTCACACCAGTATTGGATGCATGACGAGCACGGTCACACGAATACATTGTAATTTGATCCCTATCGATTCAAACTCAATTCTAGTGTGGCAGATACACATGGGAATCTGCGAACGTGGAAGTTATTTCAAGTTTCGGTTGACTTGCAGACGTGCATTTTAATAACTGACGGGGTACTGATTCACTTAACTGTAGTTCGCAGCTACTACATTTTGTAGTATCGCATTTTGAAGTTCTAGGCTATGATACTTGGCATACATTCTATCTTACAAGTACATTCACATTTACAACATTCGTTTTTTTTCTCAAGAATATTCTTGAAGTTGTATAAATCGTGAATTCAGAAATAAAAATATAAATTAATGCAATAATCAGCATATAATATTGAAATTATGAATTCGTGCTGATGGAATAGTGAAATTGTAAAATCATGATTTCGTGAAATGCAGAATTAAAAGTAAAGTGAATCCGTAAACACTGTAAAGGTGAAAGGTGAAAGTCACCCACAAATTGTGAATTTCCTGTCGGTGTTATTCACAATGGGTGTTTGGCAATTAACACTATACCATGCTCAGTTGCTTGATACACGAGTGAAAAATTGTAACTACATGTAATTGAAAATCAATTGAGATACATTAGCAAAGTTCACGAATTCACAGTGTATAAACGAGTCAACTTCCGGTTATCACAATAAGGAGTACACGTTGAATTATATATAGAGTCTTGCAATAAGTCGTACAGTGATAGGAAATCACAGGATGTTTCAATCACAATAACTCATACAAGTTGAATTGTATAGTATCCCAATAAGTCGTACAGGGATTTGGTTTATACGCGGTGGAATTGGACACCCTTTGTAGTAGTTCATCGTAATATGATTTGTGTCTGCTCACAAAATAAGAAGTTGTCAGAAAGGGAACATGGGCTAGGCCCAAACCATCGACTTGATTTGTGAGTTATTTCTTACACAGTTAAATGGCCACAAATTAATATATAGTCCAGAGAATTTGATGCTACTCTCGACCTTCTATTAACATAATTTAATGATATATTGTCAATATTTATAACCCCGATTGTATGTTTTCAAAAGCGGGAAGTACCACGAAGACGCTCATATATATAGGCGAGATGTAATACCAACACAAATCTAAAGGACCGTTAGTCGCGGAAATTTATATATTCAGCACAAGAACCTTGTAATACATTCATGCATAAAGGTCATGATCATGTCAAATTCTCCGTGCTATAGCACAATGCAATGGGTGTCAGGTCAGTGATAAAATACCAGATTTGTGAATACAAATGTAGTTTGTGAAGTGTGTTATCAACAAGGATCTTGTAAAGAATTCGACTGTCACCATATAAACGTATCAAGTCAAAACTTCCTTATCCGTGGTCTAATCTGTTCGACTTCGTATTTCGCAGCCGGCTAGTCTAGGCGATGGTGACGTACAGTATGCGTTCGAATACCACTATAGGTGCAATCTGTTCATTATGTTAAAACGTTCAGAACACAGAATTAAGTAAGGAATATTCATCAAGATCAATTATTCATGATTATTTGTTAACGTGTGTTGAATAAACAGGAATCTATTTCTTCGTGTGACTCCCTTAGAGGGTCACCATGCATCCAATTCTTGTTTGACAAAGATGGGACACTCTGAGTGGAAGCGATCGGACAATCCATGGGTTCCCCTGAATTTTCCTATGATTTAAGAGGGTACCCTTTTTGCAATGAAACATACATTTGGTGTATTTCTAGTTAAAACAGTATTATGCATCAGGTTTTCGTGATAAGGTAGAAACTTTTCCCCACAATCATCATAAACACCACCACAATTATCATAAACACCACACGATTATCATAAACACTACCACGATTATCATAGACACTACCACAATAATCATAGACACTACCACAATAATCATAGACACTACCATAATTACCATAAACACCACCACAATTATCATAAACACTACCACAATTATCATAAACACCACACGATTATCATAAACACTACCACGATTATCATAGACACTACCACAATAATCATAGACACTACCACAATAATCATAGACACTACCACAATAATCATAGACACTACCACAATAATCATAGACACTACCATAACTACCATAAACACCACCACAATTATCATAAACACTACCATAATTACCATAAACACTACCACAATAATCATAAACACTACCATAATTACCATAAACACCACCACAATTATCATAAACACTACCATAATTACCATAAACACCACACAATTATCATAAACACTACCACGATTATCATAAACACCACCACAATTATCATAGACACTACCATAATTACCATAAACACCACACAATTATCATAAACACTACCACGATTATCATAAACACCACCACAATTATCATAAACAACACAGTAATTATTATAAACACACAGCAATCATAAATACCACAAATATGTATATATAATTATATATATATATATATATATATAAAACAGCACAACAATAACAACAAACACCACACTACCAGTACCTGATCATACATGTTTCACTTTTTTGTAAAATATAGATTAGAGCTAAGGGATAATTTGAAAAAGACTTACTTTGTTAATTGATTATCCTCGCCAAGTAAATACGAATTAATAAAGTATGTGCACAATTTAGTCATTCTCTTATTAAATCGCTGACTTTCAAGTGTGTGATGAGAAGGGTTGAATTTTGAAGGAAATATAATATTGACAAACTGATAAGACATTTTACTTCCGGGTTTTTGATACACTTATCATATAGGTTTAAAACTCCGGTATCTGTTATTGGATCTGCCTCGGTGCGTATTGTGAGTAAACCGAAACAATGGATCCTTAGGAGATCCATACATATTTAAAATCTACACCACAAGGCGCTTCTTATGAACTAATTAATGTTCATTAAAATTGGAACTTGCTGTCATGTTGACCAAACTGAAGTAGAAAAGGCTTGTTTTTCCATAAGTAAAGAGCTGGTTTTCTCAGAATAGCATTTTTGTACTTACGATCTTCTTCTAAGACATCGATTGATGAGCGTGTCAGACTCAGTCTAAAAATTCATGAATCAAGGGCTATAATTTGCTTGACCTTGTAATAAAACCTGCCCTGTTTCAGGCAATACCAAGAGAGCTCAGATTGAACAGATAGAACCATTGTAAATCAAATACTTGGAAACAGAGTCGATGTTGTTGTCCTGTTGAAACCTTGCATGAAACATTGGTATTCACAGTGACGTTGAATGTTCCAAAGCATGGCAATTTTAGCAGGAACATCGTGTAAGTAAAAACAGACCATATTTCCTTAGGACTAACAGGCTTTTTTGTGCCTTCTTGAAATTCACATGATCCCTACAGTCCGTTCCTGAGACATTAATCCTTCACACGACCTCTGTCACGTGATATCCTTTAGTTTGGGATGCATGTGTATCCATGACAGTGAAATATCCAAATTCGGGGGATCAAAAGGCCGTAAACTATGGAAGCTCGAAATGGCCTTCCCGGCCAGTACGTATTAGTACGCTATGGTAGCGGAAAGGATACTAGTATCAGTATACAAATCAAAGTCCTGGTATAAATATACATTAGCAATAATTATTGAAAACACACTATGCTACGCATGTGCTTAGCCCGAGTGTGTTGACCGTGAGACTGTCTTGGTCAACATGTGCAACTGTATTCTCGTCTTAGACCGTCTTAACTGATTCTCTCCAGTACAGAGCCCGGATCACCACCGACTGACACTAATAAATAGTTAACATTGAATTATATAGGGGGAAATAATAAATAATTTTAAATACCTATTCCTGTGTAATAATTAATAGCATCACAGTGAAAACCGTGAAGCTTATCATGGAGATTCTATATATGAAAATGGACATTTAACGGTTTATGTTTTATAGCGCACCAGTCGGTCCTAAGTATGAACTAGGACAGAATACTAATACACTGGAAATCTTGTAATGTATACTGCAGCATTAAATAAAAAAAAATATACCAGATTTATATAGCGCCATTGTCATGCGAACGCACGTTTAAAGGCATTTTACCCATGTTGCAGCCACAAGGGCACAGGTGCATCCTCTACCAGTGCAGATACAGCATGATCTGACCAGAGGGACAGACTGAGGGACATTAGATACAGGCATGTCCGGCGCTGCAGAGGTGCGCCTAGCTCTTATTTCGAATAGACAGCCTGGTTCTTTAATGCGCCCGGTATATAGCACCGATACACAGCTTCCTGGCACTTCCAGATACTTTGCAGACCACACAGCCAGATATAGCGGGAAATATTATAAATATTTCAGAAATGTCAAGTTCCGATGCCAGGGATAGAACCCACGACCTCTGGATTGACAGCCCAGTGCGTTACCACTGAGCTAAATCCGCTATTCATTTGGGTTTTTTTTAATTGATTTTTCAAAAATAATTATTCTCTAAAAGTTCATCCCCATACATCAGTGGTTAGTCAAGTTCCCAGTGATATCATAGGTGAAGAATACTCTGGTGAACGAGAATGCAAAAGATATGATATGACTTTATAAGATACTTGTCTATTAAGACAATGTTTTGAATTCAAAATATAGATCGGAACGGGGCGTTGTCAAATATTGATACGTTAGATTTCTTACATCAAAGACCTAAATATACATGTATATTTAGGTCTTTGCTTACATTGGGTATTTTATTTATTTTGTCATAAAATATATATGCCATGACACAATTCGTCGCTTTTAAATGACTATGTATTAATTAAATTAGACACACGTATAATAATCTATGTTATTTTACGGGACACGTTGTTAATTAAGTGATTATATTTTAATTTATTTTATCATAATTATTATGTTCTTCAACCCAACCATGGATCCCTGCTGTTCTATTTACCAGATCAAGCATGTCTTAGCAAGGGCCAGGTTTTAGCCAAGGATTAAATAAAATAAAAATGTTCAAACGCTCCTAGAATGTTAGAACGGAACATAGAACATCAGGGTGGTATTCAATATTGATCTTACTTGAATTAAGGATAAGGGCAACCAATCAGATCACACCATATTAAACTCGTGGTCAGTAACAAGCGATATGATTGGCTATCCTTATTCTCCAATTAAATAAGATCAATATTGAATACCACCCCAGGTTAGTAATTATTACTGAGATCTTTTTACTTACCCACGTAAATAAGGAACAATAAAAAAAATTCGCTGCGAGCAGGGTTCGAACCTGCGCGGGAATATCCCATTGGATTTCAAGTCCAACGCCTTAACCACTCGGCCATCACAGCAGATATACTTTTACGATCTAAATGTAATATATATTCTAATTCATTAAGAAGTATATTCTTAAATGGTTTACGTTGCCATCTATATTCGTGAAAAATGTATCAAATAACACAGGTCATCGATTTCTTTCGATAAACCCATCGTTTGTGTAACAGTAGCATTCTAACATCGTTAGACCTAGCGGAAGTAAACATTTTACCTGCACGCATGCGCACTCCATGTTTTCAAAATTACAGGTGAAAAAAGAAAACAACGCTATAAATTTTGTTTTCCTTTCCAAGCGAAACACTCAGACAAATGAGGATTCTGTTCCATTGGCATTATTTTGTTAAAGTTATTCGGTAACTCTCCAGATAATCGATTTGGTCTCAAGTTCACAAATATTTTCAGGTGAGTTCCGAAAGGATGACGGAAGTGATCGAAATTTGTAAATTGTGATTCACCGTTTATAAATTTTAGGTTATTTGAAGTAAAACAGCTTCCTTAACACTAGTACCAGCTCCATGTACAGTAAATAATAATAAAAAGACCACCTTTGAGGCTAAATATTGAGCAAAACCGTGAAAACAGACCTGAAAATTGCGGTTTTAATTTTGAGGTGGTCTGTATATGAGGTTTTACTGTATAGCTGTGTCTCATATTTCCGTGGTATGGGATATAAACAGTTGTGTTGACCACTCACACAAAATACACCTGTTAATAAGTACATTATCACTTATCTTTCATAATTTCAGCAACAAGTGAATAAACAAAAATAATTGGCTTCAGATCAAATTTCCACCAAAAAAGAGTACGTATTCCTACTTTTTCAAAGCAGGTTACTTGCTAAACCTCCAGTAACATTTGATACATTACAGCTTATGTTACATAGTCATCTATTGTTGGTGCCACCTGTCTAAACATTTTTGACTGGATTTCTAACAGGTGAATGTCTTTTAGGTGGTGCTAAGTAGGGGTGGGCCGATGCATCGAAATATCGATGCATTGCGATCCTGATATTCTTCCTTTATTTTAGTTATTCGAAGAATGACTTAGTTTAATACACAAAGTCATTTCAACAATCGCACCCCCTTTTTCCTACACTGCCAATAGACAGCGCCCCCTTTAGTGAAAGTCCGCTAGCAATTGCATAACTTTCGATTCATTATAGGGTGTTACACCAGACAGGTTGTACATATCTGCAACCAAACTTTGTGTTTCCGAAAGGGTGTTGCTCTGGAGAGATTGTACTGAATCATTCTGAACGAATCCTTCTTCTTCTTCCTATTGAAGTGCAGGGCTCTCTCTGGAGCATCAACGCACATGTGATGACTATATACAGTGACTGTGAGGCGAAAAACGCTGTACAATTGTTAAAAACGATAAAAACATGATATGCGTCTAATGTAGAGAGCCCAGAACCGCCTTGAAGCTGACCAAGGTTAGGGATGTGGCAACATCTTCTGGCAACTGGTTCCATAGGCGGGTTGATAAGGGGAAGAAGGAGTATTTTATACGTCTGTCCTGCAGAATGGAATGAGGTATCCCAGTGAGTGGCCTCTAGTTGATAGGGCAGCTGGATGGTAGTACTCTGTAACTGGGATGTCGACGAGCTGGTATACAATTCTGTACATAAGGAGTAGCTTGGTGTCAGTTCTTCGCTCTTGTAATGATGGCCATCCCAGTGAGGTGATCATTTGGCTGGAGCTGCTAGTACGGCGATAATCCCCAGTAACGAAGCGTGCTGCTCTTCTCTGGACTGCTACCAGTTGGTCGATGTTTCTGGCTGTGCTTGGGTCCCAGGCTGGTGAAGCATATTCCATTATTGGTCTCACAAGGATCTTGTAGCACTGCGCTTTGATGTCTCTCGGGCAACTGGATATGTTTCTCCTAAGGAATGATAAGCTGTTGTTCGCTTTCTTTGTGATGGCGTCAATATGGTCATTCCATAGGAGCTTCTCGTGTATTGTGGCACCGAGGTACTTCCCACTAGTGACAGTTTCTAGCTTATGCCCATGGATGGTATAGTTGGACTCGATTGGCGTGCGCTTACGGGTGATCCTGATTGTCTCGCACTTCGATGGGTTGAACTGCATCTGCCAATCGGCCTCCCATTTCTCCAGTTTTCGCAGGTCTTCTTGCAGAGTGTTGGCATCTTCTTGGGTTTTTATCCTTTTGTATAGGAGACTGTCATCTGCAAAAAGCCGGAGTGGTGATGAGACCTTCCCGGGCATGTCATTTATGTACAATAGAAACAAGAGAGGTCCTAGGACTGAGCCTTGAGGTACCCCAGAAGTGACTGGTGCTGATGGGGATGTATGACCTTCGACTAGTACTTGTTGGCTTCTGTTTGAGAGGAAACTCTTGATCCATTCAAGTGTGTTGCCTCTTATGCCGTAGTGCTGTAGCTTATGTGCTAGACGGCCGTGTGGGACCTTGTCAAAGGCCTTACTGAAGTCGAGAAGGATCGCATCTATCTGTCCACCATCGTCTATTACAGTTGCAAGGTCCTGTATTGTGAGAACCAGTTGACTTTCACAGGATCTCTTCTTCCTGAAGCCATGTTGTGCGTCAGTGAGGATGTTGTTTATATCCAGGTGCTTCATGATTTGGCTGTGCACAATGTGTTCTAGTAGTTTGCAACAGACTGAAGTCAGAGATATTGGTCTATAGTTAGCTGGGACTGTGCGGTCTCCCTTCTTGTAGACCGGTGAGACAAGTGCAGTCTTCCAGTCGTCTGGAACAGTACCTTGTTGGAATGATGCCTCTAGTACAAGGGTCAATGCTGGTGCAATCTCTGCTGCAAACTCCTTGAGCAGTTGTGTGGGAATGTTGCCAGGTCCCTTAGCCTTGTGAGGATCCAGTCCGAGTAGGAGTTTCTTCACCCCTTCTTGATGTATGCTGAATAGGCCCATGGCAGGTGATGGGTCAGTATCCATGGAGGGCATATGGGTGGTGTCCTCTTCAGTGAATACACTGCTGAACTGGTCGTTCAGGATCCTGGCTTTGTTCTTTGGGTCACTGTACCCTATTCCCTCCTTCTTCAGGAGTGGAACACCGCTACTTTCACAACGTCTTCCATTGATGAAAGTATACAGTTTTTTAGGGTTTTTGTCAGTAGTGACAATGTCGTTAACATACTTGTTGTATGCCTTCTTACACTCCCTCTGTGTCTCCTTCTGAAGTTTCTTGTAAGTGCACAAGTCTGAGTGGGATGTAGACAGGTTTTTCTTCGTTTTCTTATAAGCACGTTTTTTTCTGCGTGAGAGGCGTTTGATCTTACGGTTTATCCAAGGTTGGTTAAAGCGGCTAGTTGTAAGCTTGCTTGGGACGTGTTTTTCCATGATTGTGGTACAGGCAGTCTTAAAAGAGTTCCACAGGGTGTTGATGTCACTGGTTGGGTTGTTTGATTGTGTGAAATCCAAGGAGAATTGTGATAGTTCTGCACTTAAGTTGTCAGTATTAGCATTTTTCCATAGATGAATTTTCCTTTTAATGGGTTTCTTTCTGGTTGCTTGTGCGCCTGCTTCAACGAAGACGATGTCATGATCACTTACACCTGGTACTGGTTTGCACTTGATGACAAGAGATGGTCTGTTAGTTAGAAATAGGTCTAGGGTATTTTTGCCCCGGGTGGGGAATTTGATCATTTGTTCGTAGCCTGTGTCATAGATCAGGTCTAGGAAATTTCGATTTATTTCAGTGTTATAGTTGTTGGAGATTATGGTATTTGACTCCCAGTCAATGTCTGGTAGATTGAAATCACCCGCAGTCCAAATGGTGGAATGTATAATAATTTAAGTGATCATTGCTGTAGTTAAATATTCTTAGTAAATTGTTGTTCACTACTTTTCAGGAGTAGTAAGAGTGGACTAATCTGAATATGGCTGCAGCATATCCTCCATCATTTTCCGCCACATCTTCTGATGTCTATACAGTTTCCACATCAAAGCAAGTCTTGGTGACCAAAGATCCAATCTTTGTTCGTAAAGATGTTGTCAATGGACATTATATTGGTCGACAACCTGATAACTACTTCATCATATCACTGATACTGTGTGTACTAAATCCCCTCTGCGGACCAGTTCCACTCGTATTTTCTAGTAAGTATATAGACATTTTGCTTAATTGTTCCTTCCATCTGGGCTATGATTTATAAACTTTATCATAACTGCAAGGTCGCTGTGACCTTTAACATGAATAAATAGACCAAAATTAATGGTTTCTGATACAAAATTCAAGAATGATTCTGGGCCCAGAACCTTCAAACTTTATAGGGAGGTTGGTTAGGCATTTAGGATCAGTAGTTGACCCTATTGATTTTGAGGTCAATAAATCTAAGGTCAAGGTCACCATGACCTTCACATTACTGAGTCAGTGACTATTGGCAAATTGGGCTTGCTGTCATACTCATAGGGGCAAATATGATTCACAAACATCTCTTGTTGATTTTGTATCTATCTCATAATCTGGTAATACAAAGTAACTTCACACCTGAGGGTTACTAATTTATTGAAATCATTCAAGGAATTAAACAATAGACCTCAAAGAGCCAGACCTACTCTGGTTTTAATGGAAATTCCAATTTTATCAGAAAATACCCGATCTGCCTCATTCAAACAATATTTATTTGAATTCTATAAGAGATAGAAAAAAATAAGTTACATCATGCAGTAGAAGAAGCTTAGCTCTTCAAAATGAGATATTGGTCATTCAAAAAGGATGTTCATGCAAAATATCATAATCTGCTGCATGCCATTTTGCATTTTCTTTCCGTTTTCAAGTAAGTGTCCAATCTGTGTATATTTAGGTCTTTGCATAGGTCTATATTAAATGGTTTATATACACTGCCCACCAAAAATAAGTATACAGATGTTATTTGCCAACTTACTTGCCTGTAATAATACTATTTGCAAACATTATGAAGCAACAATATATTTAAAGAAAATTAATATTTTGTTTATTAAATGGAAAGGCCATACATTAATTGGTACTCTAGGTGCAAAATCTAAAAGTTTCTATGTCCCTCTTGAATGGTAACTTTGTCACAAAAATATGGAAAATTCAGCCTTTTTGATCACATGATTATTTTATTTCCGAACATCTTCATCTTTATTTCTATCTCTTTTTTGACTCAATTAGTAACTGTAGTTTCAGAAATGAGTTTAACTGTGACCGTCTGATAAACAGATAATGAGTAATTTAACCAGGTTTAATTTTTCAAAATTATTTACTGTGTACTTATTTTTGGTAAGCACTGTATATCAGATGGTTTTGATGATAATGTTTGTATTTACTTTCAGTTATGTCAGAGAGAGCATATAAACGAGCAGATATCATGTATGCTCACAAATACGGCAGCTACGCAATGACGGCTTGCATGTGTGTCTTCATCTTCACTGTGATTCTGTATATAGCTATCGGATTCGCCGTCAGCCCTATAGGAATACAGGGTGGTCATAGCTTTGGATCGTAACATCAAACATCGTAGTCAGTTTGGACTGTGTATATAATTGTTGTGTTAATACATATCACTGTACGTAGATTTTACCAGGGATTTGTATAATATATCTGTATTTAGTACTATTTACTAAAATTTCTATTCACTTTTTTCTGGTTTTGTTATGATCAGATCATAACGAAACCAGAAAAAAGTGAATAGGCATTTTATAATGCGTTAAAATTAATCACAGCATTTTTCGAAATCCTACCCATGGAATTAGGAAAAGAAAGACCAGTCTACGTATTTGTCAAAGACAAGACAATATTGTAACATACACAACATGATGTAAAACTTTATGATTGTCAGTTGTGAATTTCGAAAACTTTCATAAACTTCTTAATTCCTAGTTAATTGATCAAGGGACTAGTCATTGCTATTTCTGTACAATATTTTCCCTTCTACAGCAGGATTATGTGGGTGTTTCATCAGATTTGTTTCCTAGTAATCAAAAGTTTTCCTTCCTTCTAAATGAGGATTGCTTGAATTTCGTTCGATCACTTCCTAAGTGTAAGATATTAGAGCAATATTTCACTTACTGATATATACCGGGACATCCGTATCAAAGTCATGGCCTACGCATTTATCTGTAATTTTATAATCCAAAGTTATGGTGTCTTTTTACTTTTCTAAAATGATACTGTAGCAGGTTCTGAAATGTTTCATTGTGGTTTTCTGCATTTGAATGTTAAACAGTTACTCATGAAATTCTTTGTGTATAACTGTTAAATTGATCATAATGTTGTGTATCATATGACTTTCATTGTATCCGGGTTAGTATAACAAGGACAAATATTCTAATACTACGTTCACATGATGTCACTTTCTCTCCTAAATGACATCATTAAATGCCGTATTAAAATTACATTACTTTTGGCGCTCTTTATATAACTAGAGTCCGTTTTTCAGCGAAAAGTTGTGTATTTTTGTGATTGGTGTCATATGATAAAAAGAATCTTAACACTCACTAACAATTGATACAAACTTATATTAAACTTGTTCAGGAAATATTAAGCTTGCCGAAAGCTTGCTTAATAAAATTTCATTAACTTGTTTAATATAAGTTAATATCAGATTCAATTAACAACTTGTGACAGATCCTCTATATATTTTACTACCTTTCATAACATGTTGAAACTTCACCTACCGTGACTATGCTTACCTAAGCTTAGATAGCCTAGTGGTAGAGCCTCCACTTCGAGTGCGGGAGGTCCTGGGTTCGATCCCAGGCTGCGTCATAGCATAGACGAAATAGTAACAGAAATTTCCTTGCTTGACGCTCAACATATAAGGGAAACTAGTCGCTCTTCTCTCATATCCTCGTGGCGATGGATAACATCAGGAATGAGATGTTGAGAGTGACTAATTTAAGTTGGTAAAACTTGCTTCACAATGGACCTTAAATAAATTAGTATAAACTAAGCTAAGATGTTTTGTTAAGTCATGTACAGATCTTGTTTCATGATATAGTTTTACATGAGATGCATGAACTTCCTTTATAGTGATGCATCATCAGTATTCTCAGGTTACCATCGTTTCAGTCAGATGATATTATCATCTTCATCTGGAGATAGAAAAATACCCGCCTTGTATTGGGAAATTAATTTACACATGTATAATAAGTTGATAGTGTTTAGCTCACAGGTAACTGTATCATTGATAAAGAGTAAAAAAAAAAATCCTTTTATAAATTTTATAAAAAAAATCTTTTTTTACTCTTTATTAATGGTACATTTACCTGTGGTTTATAGCTAAGATTTGGGATCCATGTGCTTATAATAAATGCTTGATGTACTTTTAACTAAAATTGAAGACTGCGGGACTGGTGTACTGTATTGACAATGATATGAAAATGAGATGTGGCGCACGCTAGAAAAAACAATGGCGAAATTATGTAATTTTTACTTGCATTGAAAACTGCAGTTTATCTGATTGGACTTGGTACTTTTCACGGTTGTAAATAATAATGCTGGATTATCTGATTTGCTTTTATTTTAAAAAGCTGGATGAACTAACAAAGAATGAGTCTAGTCCTTTTTCATGTTACAAAAAACCAACAAACAGGAAGTTGGTTAAATACTTTACTGACACAAATGATCAGAGGCTCTGTTAATATAATGTTCACTGTCTTGTTATACATCTAATGCTTATTTGTTAATAGTTGGACAAAGTAATACATGCACTAAATGAAATCCACACAGTTTAAGATAAGCATGCTGCATGCATGTTTCTACTATGTATATCAAAATTAATGGAGTTACTTCAATAATTTCTCTCATAAGAATATTATAATTACAATGTTAGACCAACCTAGTCTCATGACTAATTTGTGTAAAGCTTTCGGGTCAGTTGTGTTGTTAAATACTTAAATACTGCACTTGCACACCATAACATGGTTTCTGAACTAGATCTTTTTATGCCCCCGTATCGATAGATCGGGAGGCATATAGTGATTCACCTGTCCGTCCGTCCGTCCTGGTTAACCCAAATTGACCGTTTCTTCTAGCATCATTATGGCTTGCTACAAAGCTTCCAAACTTGCATGGATGTTGTATATGAACACTCTCCACACACCTGTATCACCTGACCCCATTTTGACCTTCACCTTGACCTAATTTTGGACATAGACTTATTTATGGACAAGGCTTCCACAGGGGGCATAAGCGTTTATTGAACGCAGGCTTGTTTCTAAACCGTTACAGTTGTAACTTTTGTATATAGGTTGTATATAGATAGCAATATATGTTTTTACTTTTATCAGAAATGTATGTTTTATTATTGAATGTATATGTTTTTATATACAACATGTAGTTGTAGATTTTTTATTGTTATATATTCTTTCATTGCCTTTTCTGTTGGTGATCTTTTTGAACTTTCCATAATTTTATCTAAAGATTCATAAAAAAACGAAAAATATGTAATTAAGCAAAGTGTTCATGTTTAGATTTTCTTATAATATTTTGTGTTAAATGCCCATTTGGTTTCATTAACAAATGCTTGCTTACTTTAACTAGGCTTTTGTTACATTTGTACAAGTGTTTTTCCATTTACATTGGCCTACTTCAATATATTCCTGCACAAACTGACTGACCTACTGGATATATCATTATAAAGAACCTTAAGTTTTTTATTTTTTGAAAAAATCACATGGCCAAAATAAGCCATTAATGATCCTTGTCCTTTAAAAAAGTTTAGCACCATTAAATTTGATAAATTTCGTAATTTCTTTATATACCAGCGAGTATGTAGTACATAACTCTCACCTACTTTTAGAGTCACTTGTGTATTCAGACATATTTTTATGTTTCTGTACATTTTATGCATTCCATACATCACATATCAGAAATAAAACAAGAGGGCCCAAAGGGCCCTAGGTCGCTCACCTGTCGTACTAGTGCATGCACACCCCTATGGTGATCCTACACATTTTCTGAATAAAATATAAGAAATTTAGCCTCTATTGCAAGCTTTTGTATGATTTGACCATGTGACCTAGCGTTTGACCCCAGATGACTTAATTAATATCAAACTTAACCTAGATTGTGTTGAGATGATTATTAGGACCAAATTTCATAAAGATTAAGTCGAAATTGTAACCTCTGGTGGCTACACAGGGTTTTTCTATGATCTGACCTATAATTTAAACAAAATATTTCCTCCATATAACTGTACAAATACATGCTATAAAGACAGAACAATACCTAAACACTTAAAAAAATAATTATGGTTCCAGTGGGGTTTGAATCCACGACCCTCATGAAAATGTCAATTGACATTGTGACCTTGTTTTTGACGCCAGATGACCCAAAATCGAAATTGGCCTAGATTTTCTTGACAGGATCATTGTGACAAAGTTTCATATAGATTAAGTTGAAATTGTAACCTCTGGTGACTGACTACACAAGGTTTTTCTATGATTGGACCTATATTTTAAACAAAATATTTTGGAATATTTTCCCTCCATATAACTGTACAAATACATGCTATAAAGACAAAGCAATACCTAAACACTTAAAAAAATAAAAATAATAAAATAAAAATTATGGTTCCAGTGGGTGTTGAACCCACGACCATCAGAAAAATGTACAAATAAATGCTTTACAGACAAAACAATACCTAAACACTCAAAAAAAATAAAAATAAAAAAATAAAAATTATGGTTCCAGTGGGGGTTGAACCCACGACCATCAGGAAAATGTACAAATACATGCTTTAAAGACAAAACAATACCTAAACACTCAAAAAAAATAAAAATAAAAAAATAAAAATTATGGTTCCAGTGGGGGTTTGAACCCACGACCATCAGGAAAATGTACAAATACCTGCTATAAAGACAAAACAATACCTAAACACTAAAAAAAAAAAAAAAAAAAAAAAATTATGGTTCCAGTGGGGGTTGAACCCACGACCATCAAGAAAATGTACTAATACATGTTATAAAGACAAAACAATACCTAAACCTTTAAAAAAAAAAAAAAAAAAAAAATTATGGTTCCAGTGGGGGTTGAACCCACGACCATCAGGAAAATGTACAAATACATGTTATAAAGACAAAACAATACATAAACATTTAAAAAAAAAAAAAAAAAATTATGGTTCCAGTGGGGGTTGAACCCACGACCATCAAGAAAATGTACAAATACATGTTATAAAGACTAAACAATACCTAAACCTTTAAAAAAAAAAAAAAAAAAAAAATTATGGTTCCAGTGGGTGTTGAACCCACGACCATCAGAAAAATGTACAAATAAATGCTTTACAGACAAAACAATACCTAAACACTCAAAAAAAATAAAAATAAAAAAATAAAAATTATGGTTCCAGTGGGGGTTGAACCCACGACCATCAGGAAAATGTACAAATACATGCTTTAAAGACAAAACAATACCTAAACACTCAAAAAAAATAAAAATAAAAAAATAAAAATTATGGTTCCAGTGGGGGTTGAACCCACGACCATCAGGAAAATGTACAAATACATGCTATAAAGACAAAACAATACCTAAACACTAAAAAAAAAAAAAAAAAGGTTCCAGTTGGGGTTGAACCCACGACCATCAGGAAAATGTACAAATACATGTTATAAAGACAAAACAATACCTAAACATTTAAAAAAAAATAAAAAAATTATGGTTCCAGTGGGGGTTGAACCCACGACCATCAGGAAAATGTACAAATACATGCTATAAAGACAAAACAATACCTAAACACTTAAAAAAATAAAAATAAAAAATAAAAATTATGGTTCCAGTGGGGTTTGAACCCACGACCCTCAGGAAAATGTCTACGCTCCCTACAGCGCTTTGATTTCCACTTAACCATTACAATTCACACCCTGCTTAATATACTAGAATATTTTGATATTTGACCTTTACAAAACTGCTGTGAACCCTGATACACATTTTCATTGGTTGATGAAAGTTTACTTGTATGTATAGACAGTAGAGAGTTACAGCAGAGAGTTATGTGACCATGAAGACTACATGTTGAAAGGTTTAAAACAAGGTTTTTCTATAATTTGACCTAGTGAGCTAGTTTTTGACCTCAGATGACCCAATATCGAACTTGGCCTAGATTTTGTTGAGATTATCATTGTGACCAAGTTTCATAAAGATTAGGCCAAAATTGTGACCTCTAGAGAGGACACAACCCAATTGTTGACGGACGGACAGACGGACGGACAGACGGACGGACGGACGGACGGACGACGGACGAAGTGTGATCACAAAAGCTCACTCTGTCACTTTGTGACAGGTGAGCTAAAAATGTAATTGTTTTATTGTTGTCATATTGTTTTCTCATACAAGGAAAGTTTATGGGGTGAAAATAGTACTTAAGTCCAGACCTTTATGCACGAGTAAAAAAAATTATTACTACTACAAGCTGACTCCTGACCTTCATGCATGAGTATATTACAAGCTATATCAATTTCTATGAGAAAGTCATGCTCAATGGGTCCTTAAAATTAGTGTTCATAAGACCACCTCTACATCATATTAGTTATATTTCCCCAAAACAAATTTCAATATACATAAAAGATCAACTTAATAAACCAACTAACTGTAAAATTATGCCAATAGAGTTAAATATTTAGGAACTGTTTGAGGTAAGCAAAGCTGATTCGGCTATGTTTTAACATCATGAGATAATATCATTTTAATTAAATATTATGAATACGCATGTAGTGTATCTCTTGACACATGTCTATAAGGACCAAAAATGCATAATTTCCTTGTAGAAATTGATACATTCTGCATAAAGATGTTGTAAATTATAATCCTATATCAATCTCGTTAAAATCAGACCCTAACATTTGCTCCATGTCTTTACGTTGTTAGAGATCTGACTACACTCTGTAAGAGGTCATGTTCAAATAACCTCTGTAGTGCACAATAATGTCACATAAGCCTCATTACTGTTTTACCGCACTTCCAGATTTGTGAAAGCAGCGATTTGATTGGAAGACAAAAGTTCACATCAACATGACCCCACACAGAGTGTCATTAGATTCTATATCAGCGTAAAGTAGTGAAGCGTAATAGGGGTCTGATTTTAATGAGATTGATCCTGCATATTCCTACCACGGTGCATCAACCTTGCTCTCCTGTAAAAAAACAAGTTTTAATTTTTTTTACACTTAAGGGAGTAGAGTCTAATCTTAAGTGAGATAGTGCACTTTTCGTTAAAAAGCGTTTTTTGTCTTCAAAATAAAGTTGTTGAATAAAATAAGCATTGTATTATGATGCACTACATGTACTCTTGAAGTTCAACCCAAAATAAATATTGATAAAGTGAATTTATTGAAGCATGACAGCATTTTTATTGCAAATCTTACTCGTTCACAAACAAAGTCAACATGGCATTAAGAGTCAAAGTTTATGTCGGGGACATAGTCAATAGTATAAGGAACAAACTCTTACAAAGAAATAATCATGAAACAAATTCATGAACTTGTATCATGCAAAAAATCAATGATCATCAATGACCTTGCAAACCGAAAGTAGAAAAATGGCAATGTTTCTCGAATATCTTTGTAAGTATACATTTTTCAGTCTTAAACTAAGTAAGAGTTTGTTCCCTAGAGTTATATTGTAAGAATGGTATACATTTTAGCAAGTACCCTTGGGCAGTTTTTTTGTTTGCGAATGAGCAAGATTTACATTGAAAATGCTGTCATACTTCAATAAATTCACTTTATTAATATTTATTTTTTGTTTAACTTCAAGGGTATATGTATAGCATCATAATGCTATGCTTACTGTACCCATCAAATATCAATTTGAAGAATAAAATGCATTTTAAAAAAGCATGCACCCACCCACTATAGATCATACCCCATGTCCTTAACTAGTTTTACAAGTTCCACGCCTTTAGAGCAACTACTGAGCCAAAATTTGAATTACCCAAATAGTAGCTATATGACACATTACAATACTTATAAATGACATTGTGAGGTCAGAATTTCATTTTCAAATATATATCAAGACTTAGTAGTACTAGTATGTGTCATACTTTATTGCTGAATGCAATGGTACTGTTAACAATAACATAATTGCGACAATAGATAACCGCAGTAAGTTTTATCAAGATGTTCACGACAAACCCGGATCATTCTAAGTAATACAATAAGGAAGTTATCTCATAAGATGGTTGTGATTATATATATACCAGTACTTCAGGCTACACCCTTTTACACAATGCATTGTTAATGAGTACTTATGAAAATATGATTCCAAAGTTAAATTCAAGTACTTAATTAAGGAAGTTGATCACCATGCTAAAATATAACACACATTCAATCAATTTATTATATAGGATGGCAAGGTGGCAGAGTTGTTCGAATCTTGTCCTCGGCTCTGGAAATTTCAGAAACACTTCATTGTTTCCCACCCTGAAGCTTAAGATGAACTGGTAAGTAACCCAGAGCTAGTCTCTCATTCATCTGTGCTATACATCAGGCACATTTAAGAACAAAGGAGACTATTTAGAAAGAGCTCATGAAACATGTATGGATAATTTGTATCACACAAACTTTCTGTCTCTTCCCATTGAAATTTTGTATAGCTCCCTTGCTTGTCTGGTGTATCACCAAGTGATATCTATAGGGTAATGTACACATACCTAGGGTATCCAGCAATGCTTGAATAACTGCTGCACCCACATTCTGTGTTACCAGTATATCAGTAAAAACGTGCACATATAAACTATAACTTGAGCTGAATACTGGTAGTTGGTTACATGAAGCTGGATCAGGTATGTGACCACAGATAGAGGCTGGTTAACTACATGTACAAAATAACTAGATGCCACATCCAAGTCAACGATGTAATATCAGTACCAACTTGCAGATACTAAAACTTGGGCCAAATATTTGGTTAAATGAAGCTTGATAAGGAATGTGACTACATATAGAGGCTGGTTACCTACATGTTTAAGGATAATCGTACTTCACATATAACTATGAAATTTAATACCACATCCACTGCATAAGATACAAACAAATACTTGATTGGGGATTTTTCTTATAATTCTATGTTAATTCATGTAAATATTCAATGTGATGAGCTCTGCAAAATGCCAGTATAGTGTGAACAAATTAACGTGTTCCTCAAACCTTTTATTTGCATAATCAACTGTACACCTGGGCATTGTTTTATCAAAGCACTTACGAAAATCTTAAAGTTATGCCCAAATTTAAATTCTTTATAATTATTTTTCAGCTACAATGTGGGATACATAGAGTAGTGATACTAATAATGATTCAGTTAATCAACTCCCTACAGACCGTATCTGTCCTGATTTTACAGAATTATAAAGAATTTAAATTTGAACGTAAGTTTAGGATTTCCGTAAATGCTTTGATAAAACAGTACCCTGGGCATTGTTTTATCAAAGCACTTACGAAAGTCTTAAAGTTACGCTCAAATTTAAATTCTATATCATTCTTAAACAACTGCAAATTGGTGACAGATATGGTTTGTAGGAATTCATTAACCAAATGATTATTAGTAATGCAGCTTTATTTACCACAATTTATAATTGTAAACAAATTATTAATACTTAAAATCTGATCGTAAGTTTCCTATTTCCGTAAGTGCTATACCCTGATCTTTTGTCTGTAATTAAAGTTGACCTTTGTTTTCATAAGCGGAGAGTCAACAAGAATGTGCCTATGGACAGACAGACAAGTTGAATCCAATATATCCCCATAAATATGCGAACAGCAAACTTCACTTCTTACTTCCAATAAAATAATTTTTCATTTCATGTGTAATTTTATTCATAAAAATCTTCACATTGCATATAAACATACATTAAAACGAAATACAGTATATATACACAATTATTACACACATAGAAACAACAAGGTTGTTGGTACCATAAAACCAGTAGTTTATTCCTCAAATATTGGTATCAAAACCCTGTGATCAAATAGTATAATTACCTCTACATTAAACATGTCATAGGGCTTGAACATATCAGATCTACATACATAGTTCATACCCAATTTTCTCGCCCAAATTTAAGGACTTTTCAAGGCCTGTGCAAACCTTGACATGGTATGTATGTACATGTATTATTATAGCACATAAATTAACAGCACTCCAGTTAGGTGGGTTTTATAATTACATTTCTCAACTTTAAGTAACAAATGTACAGCAGAACTTTGATGCCTCAAAATAGTTTGAGCATTTGGGCATCCCAACTGTTTGAGGCATGTACTGTATACTAGCACACCCTCATTTTGCTGGGACTGTAGAACCTGTTTGAGGTGTCTAGGGTGTGCGAAGCATCGAGGTTCTACTGTATATAGTCAACTATCATTGTAGGTTGTTTTTAATGAAAATTTTATTACTAAAGTGCCATTTTTGTGCATTTTGAAACTTTTTAAAATATTCAATATGAAGACATGAGGCATTAAACATTAATTTGAATAGGAAAATACAAATGTATAGGTACTGCTAATCAGGTGTCAGCCAATAAATGGAAGTGTTCCATATCAAAATGGTGCTATGTTGCAAACAATGAACACCTCCATTCTGAGGTACAAAAGTGCTTTGACGAATCTTCATTCACCATATCGACATTCCAGGTTAAAATCCGTTTTCCGGGATAACGGAATTTATTGAGCGACAACGTGCGAGATATCCCGAATGTACGTCAGGGGGGGAAATACCTATAGCGTATAGAGCAACCAGGTACAATAATCGCGATTATTTAAGCCAAATGATAAGAATTTGTAAAAAGTCTTACTAGTAAACAATGACAACACCATTTTACGACCTCGCTGACAATATTTTTGCCAAAATAATATGTTTAACATGAAAAATGCGTATATTTTCTCGCCATCGGTATCGAGCTACGGAAGCGGCAGTGTAGAATAAAATGCAATATTTCAAATATAAAGCATTTTTTAGGATAATTCTTGCTAAAGTTTAAAAACAAAGATGTTTAATGAGAATGTGTAATAATTGTTTTATATGTTTTTAATGTTTAAACGTTAAAAAAAGAATAATTATATACACTCCCGCTATACCGCTTATTGCTCGCTAACCCCCTGACCGTGAAATTTCGGGTCCGGAAAAACGGGTTTTATTGGGTAATGTCGATATCGAGAATAGTAAATCTGGTTTAATTTGATGTGCGAGTTTTCGGTTACAAAATCGGTGGACATATAAACACAAATAATCAACGATAAAAACATTACATCATCAAAATGAAAGACAATTGATAACCAGTATGTACATTATATACACATCAAGTGATTATACATATACATGTACGCTGTATAAAGCCTAGGTCCCACTGAGGAATTCCGCATAGGCGATGTTCTCCCAATTCCTTCCGATATCACAAACTGTCTCATGACTTTCCCTAGACCACACGAGGCACCTGTTCCCGATGTCCTGGATACTCATTAATTTCAATCAGGAGAACATCTCCGAGGCAAAAATGCTAAGTGGGACCTAGGCTTTATACACAACTCATCACTATACATAATGTAACAATTTTGGCACAAATACATTATCTACAAACTAGTATGGCAACATTGAACTGGAACCAAAGAATATTCAGTGTTACATTCTTACGGTACAATAACAAAGACACACAAATTTGGAATACTTAAAGTGCCAGTTCAATGTTGCCACACAACGCAAAGGGTGATTTACAGTGTAAGTTACAGTTTAATGGCTTTTTTGTCTGTAAAAATTAAGTTAAAAATTTTTGATGCAAATAACTATACTACAATGGGTATTGTTATTTTTTCACATCTTTCTATACTACACATTGCACCAGTCAAATCACATTGTATAACTCATATGTGAGCCACAGTCTGAGATATTTGCACATATGGTATGATAAATATTTCAACCAGAACTGGAAGGGTTTTTGACAGTCCCTCACAAAGGGCAATAACTCTAGCCTTAAATTCCTGACAATATGCACAGTTAGGCTCGGTACTAACCATTTAATGTAAAGTTTAATTGAAATCAGATCAGTGAGAACAAGTAATTAAGAATTGCAAGCAATACAGAAGTCCCCTACCGGTTTCAAGCCATTTTCAATGTTTCTGTTGCCATAGCAGGTTTGAGTTATGGCAGGATCCAGATTTGGGCATATTTTCACTCTTTCTATCGCCCTAGCAACCACAATTTTTGTCAGAATCATAATATTTTAGATGTGCATAATGCCCTTATTGCCCCCTATCCACATACCAAGTTTCATAAACCTAGCTTGGAAACTGTTTGAGTTATGTCAGGATCCAGATTTTTTGATGAATGGACGTTCTAATGAGACAGTATTTATGTGGCTACTTTACTTTACAATCTAATTTTAGCCACATAAAAGAAAATTTTAGCCACGTAAAAGAATGTTCTACTTTCGTTTTAACTACTTTTAACTGGTTTGTCTTTAAAAAGTAGCCACCTAAGTATACGTTTGTGGGCGCAGACTGACTGACGGACGGACGGAGTGACTGACTGAAGGCAGTCCTAATAGTCCCCTCCGGTCAAAAACCGGTAGGGGACTAACAAGCACAGACACACTTTGTGACATTCATCAAGACAGACACGAAGCACAAACTTTAAATGTTCCCCACCATATGTGAAAGACATCGAATATCAAAACTTATGAATTTCGTAATAAACACTGTTTTTATACATCACATTTGAATTTAAAGTGGACCACCTGACCATCTCCCCAACATCAACTTTTGAAATATAGTTTATTTTTGTAATCAGGGGATCTTTGGAGTGCAAAAAGTGGAAACACTTTAATCCCCTACAATACAGTATTTCCAATGACAGAAGCATAGAACAGAAGAACATTCTCAAATAACAGTTATTTTGCATGATATATTTTACTCATCTTTTTTCCGTCTTCCATGTAAAAATATTTAATACATATATACACCTGTATAATTATATACTGGTAAAATTCATTCAAGACAAATTATAACAAAAACATTTAAAATCAATACTAAGAGCAAAGCCTTCCAAGCTTAGCAAGTCAACACCACTTTATTTCAAAATGCAAAAATATTATTATGCTACTGGAAATATTGCATTTAAAATGTGTAGAAAAAATTCTAATCCAAGATAAAAATTGAATATTAGATATAAGCTTGTATATGGTATATGAGAGATTGTCTCCCTTGTCTCTTAGAATACAGACTTACAAGCAATGAATAAAATAAAGGATTGTTGAATGTAATGACAAAGTGATACCTAAAGCTGTCATTGATTTGATATGAGACATAGTGATGACTCAGATATATCAGAAGACAAATATAGATGATACTTTGATTACGCACATATATATGAACCCGTAACATACTCATTAGTCATGATTTACATATTTAGCTGTTCTACACAGAATATACATGAGCCAGTCTCCAGGAAAACCTGCTATAATGACATTAAGTAATTACTGTTGATAAAGCTCTAAAATAAGGAAAAATACATATCTATAGATTCTATTCTAAGTAATTGACCCATATAGTACTATACCTTAGCTTTATATTTTCCTATGAGTTATGTCAAAAACTCATACTTCGTTGCTATGGTGACCAATTTCAGAAAACTACTCCGATTGAGAAAAACAAGGTTTTAGTTGTTTAAAACAGATGTAGCCTTTCTCTGAATGCAAACGATTTCGATTTTGATATATATTTTGAAAAGTAAAACATAATTATAGACTTTTGTACTATTTTGAACAGTTTATGTCAAGAATTGAACAAATGGTGTAATAATGAAATACTTATTTCATTTACGTCGAATATCGTTTAGATGATGTTTGCGACGTCACACAAAAAGCTCCGAATAGGGACTCTACAAAAACAGCTGTAACTTCCCTAAAACTCAAGATATTAACATAATTTCTTTTGCAGTTTGCTAATTTAACATAATCCTGTAATACTGTGGAAAATCTTAAAGTCAATATTTTTGTCAATATAGCAGGTTTTCCTGGAGACTGGCTCACATGTATTTAGTACAGATTCAGCTTTTGGAAGTACCGGGTAACAGCTTCAGTTTAACCATTTGTCAACAGCCGTTCAACTAAAAAAGTATTTTGTACAGGAAAACTGCGGATTTTGGGTGGTTCCATTCATTTACTCATGTTATGATGTATCAATATTTCAAAATTTGAATCACAAAATCGATTGGCTGAAAAATAATATTGATAAATTGATATCGCTTCTATCAATGACAGCTCTATTGATACCCAATAAACACACGATATTCAACTAACCGGTAGACTGCCCTAGCATAAAAAAGGTTTAAGAAGTCTAAGAATTCAGGCCAGGATCTAGACTGGTTCAGAAAGGCTGAAGTTTAAATTTGGAACCATTCTGCATAATCTATGGTATGATTGTGGTTGGATTTAAAATATTTGGTGCAGAAAAATGTGACATTGATGATAATGCAAAAATGAACAAGTAAATTGAAAATCATGTGTAAAGCACATTAAACCATTGAGCAAAGTACATGTTAATACAATCTAGTCGACATACAAATATTAAAACAACATTTCATTATGCAATCTAATAAATGCTAAGAAACCAGGCATGTTCCAAACAAGGGAAGATAGTGGCACAAAATTGCTCGCCTGAGAATCCTAATTTTTGGGCTGAATTAGGCATTTGTCTCGGACAGATTTGACCTAGATGTCATCAAAAATAACATAAACAAACAAGTTTTATTTGACCTAGATCTCAACAAATGTCATCTTGACAGACTGCAATAAACATGTCAACTTGTGCCCATCGCAAATTGTCTATAATTTACAAATTGATGACACTGTTTTTTGACAATTTACAACATTAGCAGTAAAATGGACCTTTAATGACATTAATTGAAATTTTGTAGTAAAGAAATAAACCTTTGCCATGAAATGCGCCAAATTGATTTTTTCATTGCCAAATTCTTAATGACTTCGCAAATGGTGCTAACTGTGACTGCTAGCGGAAGCCCTGCTGTAGGCCTGCCATTTCAGGCTTCAGAAATCTTTATAATTTTCTATTTTTTTATAATTAGTCCATAATTACTAGCTAAGTTAATCAGAGGCCATAATTCTAAGAATCTGGAACAGAATCTGTTGAAATGTTGGATAGTTTCACATAGCTTTAACAATGTAAGGTGTTTATGGTGGTTAACAAGTATGCCATGTTTAAAAGCAATGACTTGAAAGTTTCGGTTAACAATTTCTATGGACAAACAGGCGGCCGATCAGACAGACAATCACTATACGCCTCATGCATCAGTAGATGCTGGGGCATAATAATACATGTACAAGTAGGTCAACATAGAGCATAAAAATATACAAACTGACTTCTAATAAATAACTTAAAATAAATGCCTGAACAAACATGGTTCGAAATGCCTCATAAATCTGCTGCATTGTACATCTAACTTATATATCCCATACAATAAGAAATAATGTGCAATGGATGCCTAAACAAGCCATTTTTCACAACCAGGATCCATCACGTCAGTCAAACCCAGTGGCACATCTCAACTCACCAATGAATATCTATGCCAAAGGCCCCTATCTCCTGAAGTGCCTCAAGTAGAAATCTCAGCTCAAATTGAGATTCTGTTCCTATCAGACTCTGAATTTGAGATTATCTGAAGTTTGAACGCTGAGAAATGTTACTGTTATAAACTCAGAATAACATTTCTGTTTTCTTACGCCAATTTTGAGTCCAGCCTCCCATAAAAATCAATTTTTAGCCCAATGACTATTTGAGATGAGATTTAGCTCAGATTGAGATGCTTCTGGAGATCGGGGCCTGGTGACAATATATTTTACATTCAATGCACAATAAGATTAAGTATTTTAAAAGTATTTAAATAATATAATATTGTGTGACTAGTTTCAGAGGTCCTACTGAGGCATGAGTTGATAGCCTGTTTTAGGTTTCATAAGCACACGACATATTCACCCCTACACTAAATCTCAGTTCAAACTTTGTTCTATTGCTAAAATTTCAAATGATCATAACTTTGTTAATTCTTTAATTTTTTGTTCAAATAACTTTTATTTTCTGCAAGTTCATTCTTACTAGTTCAGCAAATCCGGATTTCCGGATTATTCCGGAATTGTAGGATCCCTATAGTTTATTTCAGGGTCAAATGAAACCTCTACATTATTTTTAATCTTTAATTTAACTGTTCATTATAAACGTTTGCAGTACAACATCAACATTTGGATTTCCTAAATATCATGCACATTTATAGTTTTCCGAGTACTCAAGTACTCGATCGGAAGAATGACCGAGTACTCGAGTACCGATTTTAGTACTCGTTGCCATCTCTAGTTATAAACACACATTTATTGATGTTCACTCAACATACACAGTATATCTACAGCCCATATGTACTTAATATATCTACAGCTTTAAGGCACTATGATTGCAACACACAACTGTTTGACACTGACTGCATGCTAAGAATTTCCATGCACATGATCGAGACCTTCCATTGTTAATTCTGTCACTTTCTTTTTCGACAATATTGATCCATATTTCTGTAAATCTTCTCCAGCCCGCTGGAGAATGCAGTAAGCTATTTCACCTGTAACAAACAAGCAAACATCACGTGAGATCAGTCTGTAACAACCATTGTAACATTGGCAGTGTTATTGAAGGAGACAAACAATGACTGGTAGAACCATCAACCACAAAATTAAACTGGAAGGGTTTTTCACAGAAAATTATGTCACATACAACACGAGCACCGCCTTGCAGGTGCAGACGCTCATCTGATCATTGTCACTGTAAAAAATGCCCATTACTCTTGCATAAAATAGGGCAGTTATAAGACTGGCTTAAAAAAGTGAGCTATTAATGGTGAAAATGTGTAGCAAGTTTTGACAAAGCAATAGCTTAATATTTTAAGGAAAAGTTAACCTAACTTCGCAAAGGATTTTTCTAATTCAAAAAGGGAAAAAACTCTTGCAAATGCACATCAGAGTTACCGATCTTGCTTGACATGGTTGAGTATTGATGGTGAACAATTGTTGAAAGTTTCAAAGCATTACTCAACATAGTGTATGAAAAAAGTTGACCAAAACATAAAACTTAACCAAGGAATTGTCCAAGTTAAAAAGGGAAATAACTCATACTAAATGCAGATCAGAGTTATGGGTCTTGCTTTATATGGTTTGGTATTGATGGTGAACAATTGTTGAAAGTTTCAAAGCATTACCCAAAATAGTGTATAAAAAAGTGGACCCAAACATAAAACTTAACCAAGGAATTGTCATCAAGTTCAACAAGTCATTACGAATTGCAAGCAATACAGAAGTCCCCTACCGGTTTGAAGCCATTTTCAATGTTTCTGTTGCCATAGCAACCAAAATGTTTTTCAGAATCAAAATATTTTTAGACGTGCATAATCCCCTTATTGCCCCCTATCCACATATCAAGTTTCATAAACCCATCCCATCGTCCTTGCAAAAACCTTGTTTTACTGGGTAGGTCAGACTGAATCTCGACCCTTTTAAAGGAGGACGAATAACAGGCCTGTATGTAAAACTAGGCTTAGTACCACGTATTCATTTGAAGTTTCATTAAAGTCAGACCAGTAGTTAAGTAGAATTAGTAGAACAAGCACGGACAAACTTGATGACATCCATCCAGCATAAAATCATTATGTCTCCCACATATATCCCCCACTATGTGTGTATATGGGACACATACATAATAGATTCCTATTGTTAATTAATTTTCTATCTATTTTTTATTGTGTTCAAAAAGAATAAATGACAACTTGTCTATGGACAGCCAAAAGGAGTTATCAGCATATGGAATAAGAAGATTGATAGCTTATTTTGGTTGTCAGTAGACAAACTTCATTCTATATAGACTACAAACACCACAGGGGTGTCAACTGAGCCAAATTAAAAATCCTAGAAATCATAAGCGGCCTAATATTTTTGCCAAACAAGAGGCCTTCAACCACATCATTTCCATTAGAGCAGATTAAATTTACCATAACTTTGCCATTTCTAGAGATAATTTCATCAAATAATTTCAGAAATGATAGCTCTTTCAGGATAGATAAATCCGGAATTACGGATCAATCAGGAATATTGACACCCCTGAAACACTAAGTGAACCAGTATACTTACTAGCACTAGGCTGTTTTTCCTTATCTACATCATTGTTCTGTGAAAGAATGTTAGTTTCAGGCTTTATCAAGCCAGTCTTAGTACCATCAACATCCTCCTGTGGGTATAAACTGTTTGCCATCGCCAAAGCCTGTCGAGCTCGACTTAACACTTCTTGTTCCTGACAGTCAATGGAATCCTTAATATCAATCTCCATTTTACCCTGACTAGAGTTGAAGTCATCCGGCAAAGCACTATCTTCAAAATTGAGCATTGGAACTTGTTTGTTTTTTGGTGTGTTTTCATAGTCATCATTTTCATCCATGAAAAGCAGTTTTTGTTTAGGAAAATGTGAAGCACTGTTATTACTGTTATTTCTATTTGTTAAAGCATTATTAACCAAATCATCTTCATCACTGACATCATCAGCAACCCTAGAAAAATGATGACTTAGGTTCAAAACTGGAGGCTTCGCCTGATTGGCTGCCAGTAGGTGGCTAGTGTCCTGATTGGTCAGATTGAAAGGCAATGAGCTAAACTGATTGGTCAAATTAGTATGCAGAGATACTGACTCCTGATTGGTTGATTGGAGACTGGCAGTCTGATATCCTGTATCCTGGTTGGATAAGCTGTTTCTAAGATGAGTGTCATCTGTGAAATCAGCAGAGGTTGAGAAGTCTCTTGTTTCACAAAGACTAGAAGTTAAGATATTATCACGATCATCTGTTTCAGAAACTAGATCAATGGTTGTATGTTGTAAATCATTAAAGCTGAAATAAATGAGAAAGAATATGAGAAAACAAGAATTATATATTGACAAAACACGGGGATGCTCTATGATATACAGGGGTCCACCTGGGGCATAATGCCCAATCCTTAGATTAGATAAAAGTATGTTTCGGATGCTACTAGCACACAACTCTACAGTAAAATATGTTTCAAGCATTGTTCTACTGTTGAAATTCAGCTTATGAAATGTCAAATAACCATAACTTGAACTTTTTTAAATTAAAAAAAAAACCACATTTTGACCCCCATGATTTTGATTTGAAGGGTCGTTTTCTCTTTAAGTCACGAGTATTTTCCCTATAAAATGACTGGAATAAAGAGACTGGAACTCTTTACCAGACTCATTAGTGACTATTAAAGAATTTAAAACATTCAAAAGTGCCCTATTGGATTATAGACTAAATTCGTGCAAATAACATCATTAACTTCAAGTTACACACACACTCGAAGACTTTTGCTCATTAGTGAAATACTTTCGAGGATAATATACAGAAAATGGTAGAATTCAGTCAAAAGTATCAAAATGACCCTTCAGATTCAGAAGCTAGAAGAACCCCTGCAATACAAGTTTTATGCAAATATTTTTCAACTACAGATGTACAGATGGTAACTCTTGCATTGTGACTGATGTTAGTTACCGTACAACAACAAATATTGACCTACCTATGTGACTTGGATACAGCCGATGAGAGTCGTAGTTTGGGTGTTGGTCGTATAGGTGATATACTCTCAACAGGTGTCACTGAAATACTCGTCAGTTTAGGATTACTTGAAACTGGTGTCACTGATTCTCCTTCCTCCGAGCTATCATAACATTCTTCTGTAATCATATTAAGAGTTATGAATTATTCAAGCACCTTGTAAAACAAGTCATTAAGAATTGCAAGCAATACAGAAATCCCCTACCGGTTTGAAGACATAATCCTTTAAAATAATTTTCAAGGTTTATGTTGCCATGGCAACCACAATTTTTGTCTAAATAAAAAAAATATCTGAGTCAGTCTCCAGGAAAACCTGCTATGATGACATTATGTAATTACTATATGTAACAAGGTTTTGATAAAGCTCTAAAATATGGAACAAGAAGATCATAGATCCTGGGGCGCTCACCTGCTAAACATGGCCCAACTTTGAACTTGACCTTAAGGTCACAAAGATAGACATTTTGACCTAAGTTGATCAAGATTAAAGCAATAATGTGACTGCCAGAGTGTTAACAAGGTTTTGCTATTATTTGACCTTTTGACCTAGTTTTTGACCCCACATGACCCAACTTCAAACTTGACCTAGATTTCATTGAGATACAACTACTGACCAAGTTTGGTGAAGATCAAAGCAAAAATGTGGCTGCCAGAGTGTTAACAAGGTTTTGCTATTATTTGACCTTTTGACCTAGTTTTTGACCCCACATGACCCAAATTCAAATTTGACCTAGATTTCATTTAGATACAACTACTGACCAAGTTTGGTGAAGATCAAAGCAAAAATGTGACCTCCAGAGTGTTAACAAGGTTTTGCTATTATTTGACCTTTTGACCTAGTTTCCGACCCCAAATGACCCAAGTTCGAACTTGACCTAGATACAACTACTGACCAAGTTTGGTAAAGATCAAAGCAAAATTGAAAGCGCTAGAGTGTTAACGGTGAATTGTCTAACAGACGGACGACGGACAACAGACAAAAAACAATCACAAAAGCTAAAAATACATATCTATTGATTCTATTTTAAGAAATTGACCCATATAGGAGTATACCTTAGCTTTAAATTTTCCTATGAATTATGTCGAAAACACATACTTCGTTGCTATGGTTACCAATTTCAGAAAAGTACCCTGATTAAGAAAAAAGAGGATTTAGTTGTTTGAAACAGAAGTAGCCTTTCTCTGAATGCAAACAATTTCGATTTTGATATATATTTTGAAAAGTGAAACATAATTATAGAATTTGGTACTGTTTTGAACAGTTCATGTCAAGAATTGATCAAATGTTGTAATAATGAAATACTTATTTCAGTTACGTCGAATAACGCTTGAATGACGTTTGCGACGTCACACAAAAAGCTCCGAATAGGGACTCTACAAAAACAGCTGTAACTTCCTTAAAACTCAGATATTAACATAATTTCTTTAGCAATTTGCTTATTTAACATTATCCTGTAATACTATGGAAAATCTTAAAGTCAAAATATTTGTCACTATAGCAGGTTTTCCTGGAGACTGGCTCATCTAGATGTGCATAATCTCCATATTGGCACCTACCCACATACAAAGTTTCATAAACCTAGATGGGAAACTGTTAGTTACGACAGGATCCAGATTTTGAAGTATTTCCACTATTTCCATATCCATAGCAACTACAATTTTCGTCAGAATCCAAAAATATTTAGACGTGCATAAGCCCCTTAATGCCCCCTATCCACATACCAAGTTTCACAAACCTAGATTAGAAAACTGAGTAATCCTGTTGGAAAAAACCTGGCCACAGTCGTAGATTGATAGTGAATGTTGATAATAGGTCAAATTAACTTTAAAGAAAAAGCATTTTGATGTAACCAAGCATTTAGTAATGAACAAGAACATTTACCCTGCTACATATACTTTAGTATTTAATAGTCATGAACAACTAATTGTGGCTTGTTTGGGGGTATATTGAAACTTGCGTAACAAAATAAAGCAGTAACATATACAAGAGGGCCCAAAGGGCCCTAGGTCGCTCACCTGTCGTACTAGTCCATGCACACCCCTATGGTGATCCTACACATTTTCTGAATAAAATTTAAGGAAATTCAGCCTCTATTGCAAGTTTTTGTATGATTTGACCATGTGACCTAGCGTTTGACCCCAGATGACTTAATTAATATCAAACTTAACCTAGATTGTGTTGAGATGATTATTAGGACCAAATTTCATAAAGATTAAGTCGAAATTGTAACCTCTGGTTACTACACAGGGTTTTTCTATGATCTGACCTATAATTTAAACAAAATATTTCCTCCATATAACTGTACAAATACATGCTATAAAGACAGAACAATACCTAAACACTTAAAAAAATAATTATGGTTCCAGTGGGGTTTGAACCCACGACCCTCAGGAAAATGTCAATTGACATTGTGACCTTGTTTTTAACGCCAGATGACCCAAAATCGAAATTGGCCTAGATTTTGTTGACAGGATCATTGTGACAAAGTTTCATAAAGATTAAGTTGAAATTGTAACCTCTGGTGACTGACTACACAAGGTTTTTCTATGATTTGACCTATATTTTAAACAAAATATTTTGGAATATTTTTCCTCCATATAACTGTACAAATACATGCTATAAAGACAAAACAATACCTAAACACTTAAAAAAATAAAAATAAAAAAATAAAAATTATGGTTCCAGTGGGGGTTGAACCCACGACCATCAGGAAATGTACAAATACATGCTATAAAGACAAAACAATACCTAAACACTAAAAAAAATAAAAATAAAAATTATGGTTCCAGTGGGGGTTGAACCCACGACCATCAGGAAAATGTACAAATACATGTTATAAAGACAAAACAATACCTAAACATTTAAAAAAAAAAAAAAAACAAGACTGCGTTCAATAAACGCTTATGCCCCCTGTGGAAGCCTTGTCCATAAATAAGTCTAAGTCCAAAATTAGGTCAAGGTGAAGGTCAAAAAGGGTCAGGTGATACAGGTGTGTGGAGAGTGTTCATATACAACATCCATGCAAGTTTGGAAGCTTTGCAGCAAGCCATAATGATGCTAGAAGAAACGGTCAATTTGGGTTAACCAGGACGGACGGACGAACGGACGAACGGACGGACGGACGGACGGACGGACGGACGGACAGGTGCATCACTATATGCCTCCCGATCTATCGATACGGGGGCATAAAAAATTATGGTTCCAGTGGGGGTTGAACCCACGACCATCAGGAAAATGTACAAATACATGCTATAAAGACAAAACAAGACCTAAACACTCAAAAAAAATAAAAATAAAAAAATAAAAACTATGGTTCCAATGGGGGTTGAACCCACGACCATCAGGAAAATGTCTACGCTCCCTACAGCGCTTTGATTTCCAATTCACACCCTGCTTAAAATACTAGAATATTTTGATATTTGACCTTTACAAAACTGCTGTGAACCCTGATACACATTTTCATTGGTTGATGAAAGTTTATTGTATGTATAGAGAGTAGAGAGTTACAGCAGAGAGTTTAGTGACCATGAAGACTACTTGTTGAAAGGTTTAAAACAAGGTTTTTTTTTTATAATTTGACCTAGTGAGCTAGTTTTTGACCTCAGATGACCCAATATCGAACTTGGCCTAGATTTTGTTGAGATGATCATTGTGACCAAGTTTCATAAAGATTAGGCCAAAATTGTGACCTCTAGAGAGGACACAACCCAATTGTTGACGGACGGATGGACGGACGACGGACGAAGTGTGATCACAAAAGCTCACTCTGTCACCAGGTGAGCTAAAAAATGATACAATTATAACCAAACACAAAGCATACAGTATCACCCCTCCAAATATAGGGGCTTCAGACTAGGCCTTTTGCATGGTTTCATGACTTTTTCTTTGTGTTTAGGAAAGGGGTTATAGGGGCCATATTCTGAGAAAATATTACAGTATAATAACACATTATTGGAATTTATTATTTATCTGTAATTTACTTTTGTGGGAGAGTCAAAATACCTAGCAGGTTTTAAGGGGTTGGGGCTTGTACCGTTAGTGTGATAGACTGGTATGGATATCTAGTTGAATTGGAAGGGGTGGGGTTTGAAATGTGAGGGACTGGTTTGGAAGGGTCTACTGTACTAATATATCTGATGTACAATACAAGAACAACATTTTAACTCCAACACAGTAACATAATAATTACACTTATTTAACTTGAGACCTTCTGAAAAACAATAAAACTTTTTTTCTCAAAAGAAAATAAGAAGTACGCTTATTTGGTTGATTTCTCCAGAACCTACCACGACTTAGAATCTATCCAAATTGTCTAGTTACAAATCCAAATACTGTATCTAATATAAGTGAATATTAAATCATTAACCATTAGGTACTAGCAATATAACCAAAGTCCATAAATACAAACTTACACTGTTATTAAGACAAGCCAACTTACAAGTCTAATCAATCTTAACTTATACCTGACTAAGAAATGCATGGGTGAAAGTTAGAAATTCTTAAAAACCTGAAATCATCAGAAATTGACAATTTATATAAGGAAAATAAGGAAAAACATAATATTTGGTACCCTCAAAATCCTGAAGTTCAGGCATATGCCTGAAAACTTTCACCCGTGGAAATGTGTAAAAAGTCCCTACCTACTGATCTGTCTTTTTTCACCCTGTAATGTTAAATCCACCGTGAATAAACAAATGGCCAGTACCACACACTTACCCTGAATATAAGACTCCTCTTGGCTCTTCCTCAGAATTTTTCTTATTGGTGTTTTCGTTTTCGGCGCCCAAATTGGCGAGAACCCTGGACTGTCTTCAAACTTGGGACGAAAGTCATCATCGACACTTTCAGGGGAAATTCCAGGAAAAGGGATTGGTGATATACGACTGTCCTTACCACTTCCACCAGAACCCCTAAAGTCACTCATAGGGCTAATGTCAAAATCAGGTCCATGGGGCTGCAACATCCCTGATGAGCGTGACTTTGATTTTCTGTTTGTATCTAAGAAATAGACACACAAATATTGCTAATTTAATGAATCATGTAATTGGTTAATTCACAACTAATGTTATACTGTAATAATAGATTGCCATTGCTTTCTAACAATACTACATTTATAACAGTACATGATGTACATACAGTTATGTATACCATCTTTTTAGAAGACTCACTGATGGTATTTCAGTCATCTGGAGTCGACAATGTATGTACACAGTCATATTACCCACGTAACCAGTATCCTGACATGTGGTCTACCCGTCTTTGTACACCAGTACTACCCTGCTTTATATATAGCACCAAGCAAGCAGCTCTATCAAAATTACTTTTTAACAAGTAATTAAGAATTGCAAGCAATACAGAAGTCCCCTACCGGTTTTAAGCCATTTTCAATGATTCTGTTGCCATAGCAACCACAATTTTTGTCAGAATCAAAATATTTTTAGACGTGCATAATCCCCTTATTGCCCCCTATCCACATATCAAGTTTCATAAACCTAGCTTGAAAACTGTTAAGAGTTATGACAGGATCCAGATTTGGGCATATTTTCACTCTTTCTGTCAGGATCAAGATTATTTGACGGACAGACTGACGGACGGACGGCAAACCTATAGTCCCCTCCGGTCAAAAACCGGTAGGGGACTAACAAAAAACGGTGTGTCAAAGCCTAGGATTAAACCCATGGTCTCAGCTTCTGAGCAGGATACTTGGCCCCTTGGATCACAAACTGATTAACTTTAACATCAATCTAAATTACTAAACTCCTGAACAGCATTTGTTCAATTATAATTTGTGTAGTGTGATCAAATGACTTGCAAGTTTTTTAAGAAGATATTGTCTTGACAGTTACAGGGTTTTAGCTCACTACAGTCGATCTGTTAATGTATGAGGGCCGTTAAAATAAGGCAAACAACCACATAAATTCTTGCACTACACACACATTTACTGAAACATAGTCATAATCTTACAGAGCAACTTTCCTTGTGGCCAAATGATCCAACAGATCTTCTATCCCCATTGCTAGTCAACTACGCTCAAACACCTGAAACTGCTCGGCCATGACCTATTCAAACAAATGTACCTCACCAAGTTTGCATTATTTATTGAATTATATCATAGTAAAAATATACACTCATAATACATACTTGGTAAATTACCATGGACAATGGGAGACAACTCTGGTGATGCCAAGAATTCTGGATCTGAGGAACATCGTCTTGGTTTTGGTGAACCAGCACTTTTTATTGGACTAGATGAAAACTGAAATCGAAGCAGTTTTGAATAATAACAAACAAGTATACTACAACACAACCTAGATCACTCAACTGAAAGCCATGTCCCTACGCAAGCAATTACAGTTTTCAAATGTTCTTTGCTGATTATGCCAATAAACTTTGAACTTGAACTTTCAACAAGGAAATTAGGAATTTAGTCGAGATCACTCAAGGAACAGACCTGGGAAATTGTATTGAAATAATATTTGGAATTGCTGAGAAGATTTTTGGTGGGGTTTTTTTCCATATAGTTTTTCCCTAGCAGCAGTGCTTTTTATGAAATCAACAAGAAAACTAAGAATTTAGAACGGGGTGACCCAAGGAACATTTTGTGAAATTATTTTAAAATCCAGCCAGAAGTTTCTTAAAAGCAGATTTTTAACGGTTTCTATATAGCCATGTTAATGTGACCCTGTCCAGGCAGCCTCGTTTTTTAAGAAAGTTTCATTAAAAAAAATTGTAAGAGGGTCACCCAACATTTAAATCTTTAAAATTATTTGGAAATCTAGCCAGTGATTGATTTTTTATGATTTTTTTGGTTTTTCACAATCTACCATGGCAACCAGAGGTCTGCATGGATTTCAATAATTCTAGCTATTATTAGAAAGGACTACTTAAGGAACATTTGTCAGTACATACAGCAGGTGTATTCTTTAATGGTGTTGTTCTATCCCAGTCTGGTTGTTTCCGGAACATCGGCGACCCTGCATCACCTGAATCATCAATGTTCATCCCTCTGTGAAGCACAAATAAAGACTGTTACATGATATAATATACAAGAGCACCGTCTACGAGTGCTGGATGCTCGACTTTCTCGTACTTGATAGTACTCTTGCTCATCTGTAAGTGGAAATTCTAAGAGTAACAAGTGCAGATAACTGATAAATATAGGTCACAGTGTTACCAGCCATGTCAGTATGGACACCCCTTGTGATAGTCTTCGAGAAAAAGACTCTGACAATAAACTTATTAAACGCAGATGCACATGTAGACGATCGCGTCACGACAATAGCTCGACTTTTTTTCTTCGAAGAGTAAAGCTAAATAATATACTAATATAAAATAGAATTTCAAACAATTTGTATCATACATTAACAAGAGATGTCTGTAAAACAGTTATGCCCCTATGGCAGCCCAGTAGTCAGATATGGTAAAAATCTTAACCTACAGACGAAAATCAATAGGGATCTTGAAACTGCTGATGGAGACCAAGCTTTATTTAAAGTTTAAATGTCCTGGGCCCAACAGTAAATGAACAGAAACAATTTTGTCTGTTCATTAATGTTTAAGGTCACAGCGACCTTTACCTTTAATCTTCTGGATCAATAGGGTAGTTTACTGTTCTGACCGACCTCCAGGTTGAAGATTCTAGGGCTAAGCATTCTTGAATTATTGAATGCCTGGCCAGACTATCCATTCAATAATTATTTAAAAGTACCCAGTGCGTGAGTTTCGAACAGACCCCCAAAGACAACAGCACCTAACACTGATATTAGCTACATGTACTAATAAGTGTTAAGTTTAACAAGTAACATACTTGACGGGGCTGGGAGCCAGACTGCTTGTATCACCATGGAAGAATAATTTACGTCTCAATGAGGAAGTACTCAACATTTCCTGCTGGTTCCCCTCCTCAGTATTACCATCCTGTGACATGTATGCACCGAGAACTTTCTGTAGATCAAAATCTACTGGTAATGATAACATTGTTTGACACGATGCTGAAAATATAAACATGTACAAGATTAACACTGAAGGTGTTGGACTGAATAATGTTACCCTTGACATATTGCCCTGTAATGATTTTACAGTTTAACAGGCCCTATATCGCTGGCTTAGAATTATAAGGTCATAAGTACTTATAAGATTCATGCATATTTAAAAAATCTGCCCACCAAGGCCCTTCTTATGAGCCTATTTTTATGAAAATCGGAAGTGGTCATGTTGACCAAACTGAAGTTTAAAAAGCTTGTTTTTCCATAAGTAAAGAGTGTAGTTTTCAGGCAGTTTTTGCTTGCTTTCTCAAAATATTGATTTTGTACTTACAACCAGCGATATTGCCCTGTCGCAATAATTACCATTTTAAACAGTGAGCACAATGAGTTCATGCCTTGATTTTAAAATAATATTGTAATGATTTCTCACATCCTCTGTTGTATGTAAACCAGTCTTCAATTTCAAACTGCTCTAACTTACATTTGATGTCAATTTTCACAGCTTCGTCCACAAAATATAACCTCATTTGTTTTCTTATGTAGCGATATGTCCTAGATGGTCCATCGTACAGTTTCCTTTTAGCTGTTTTTATTGAATTGCTTGAAGCAGTTGAATGTTTCTCCATGATGAATATGGAATACCATTAACATATATCTCCCAATTTGCGTTCATAAAAACTCAACTTTATAGAAAATTAAATACCACTATAAAATTAATATTCACAATCCAGCAGATTATCTAATTCTGACCCATGCATACATGAAATAAAATATTAAAATATTTAATTGTATCACTGTTTTAAATCACACAACTTCTGACAGAACTCCATGTAGTAAAGTAAATGAACTCTTTAATTTTAATAGGTGCCAGTGACACCTGTACTCTTCTTTATACAGTATGCACAGTCTTGTGAAGCTCGGTCAGAAACTGCTCTAAGCAAATAGGTAAGTAAGTGAAGACTTTATTCAACGAGGCTACATATTTGGTATCCCAATCTTCCATGGGCCTCAACTAAGCTAAGCAGTAAGTAACACCTCAGCAGGAATGAAGTCATAAATTCCCCTACAGACCCTTTGATCTAATACTGCAGGTATACCATGACCAGATGGTTGGTAGAGGGGGTGGGGGCTGATAACAATTTACAAGCACACTTCAGCAGGGGAGGGGAGATCGTGATCTGTAACCTCAAAACATTTATGATGACCTGGTGAAATTGTTTCACTCTCATTCTCTGTTTTATGCTAGATTTCTCCAAAATTCAGCTGGTGAAGGTAAAGGCGCAGCCTATTAGCACCTCAGCTTGATATCAGCTTGGTGTCCAAATCACCTCATTTAGATGTTTTTTATCATGTAAGTGGCTGTGAAGACTAGTTTTACCAATCAAAACTTTATTTGTCACCTGCTGTAGACTTGAAACAAACATGTGTTTGAACGTCCTGGTATGCTAAGGTGCCTAACTTTATCCAGGGGTGCTACTGAGGCATAATGCCTAATCATGAAAATAAGTTGCAAGTCTATTTTGGACCCATTTGCATACACCATTACAGCAAAACTCTGTTTCAAACATTATATTGATACAGTTGTAGTTCTATTGTTAAATATCAGGTTATGAAACTACAGATGACCAAAACTTTGACAATCCTTTGAATTTTTTTATAAAATAACTTCATGATCTGCAGAAAAGTTCATTCTTTCTAGTGCACCAAATCCAGATTTCCAGATATTTCCTTTAGGACCCCTGCTTATCTGATGGTAAAATAACCGTGCCAATGATGCCTAGATAGTCCGGGGTAAACAAAAGTGTCATGTTTATAAGCCATGATCTACTCTACAACTCTACATACCATCAACAGCACCTTGTTTGAATGGAAGAGTTTTCTGTATGGAACCCTGTAACTCAGTAAATATTTCAGCTTCACAATTTCCTGCAAAAAAGATAATAGGCTACATTAATAATCCAGTCAGACATTATCATATGTATCATCAGGCTATATATTTATTTCAGCACATTCAAACAAGAGCTGTCCACAAACAGCGCGTTCCACTATTCTCAGTGCCATGCTCGGATAGTAAAATCATTATATATAATATTCAAAACAAAATGCTTCAATGGAGGTTGGAGCTTGTAAGTCGAAAAGGGCAGATAATTTGAACGAAATGCTTGACAGAGTGACCTACTTAGCGTCTTGGCATCATGATGGTCAAGTAAGCAAAGTATCAAAGCAATAGTCAATGCACATTGAAGATATAAGAGGTTCAAAAATGTGTACCTAAACTTTAACATTTCCATTTCTAAGTCCAAAAGGCGGCATTAATTCAACAAAATGCTTGACAATGTTATCTACTCATGTGCAGGTCTTGGCATCATGATGGTGAACAAGTATGCAAAGTATCAAAGCAATACGCCAATGCACTTTGACGATACTAGAGGTACAAAAACTTGAAACTAAACTTTAACATTAGCATTACGCCAACACCAACGCTCGGTAGACTGCAATAGCTCCCCCTATTCTTTAAATAGTGGAGCTAAATATCAGGGCAGCGAAACATGTGGCAGAAATACACACAACACACTATCAGGGACAAGAATGGCAACAAACAAATACTCTATACTATACTCATAGTGAAATAAAACATCTATGTATGGATTTTCATTGGCAGAAAGTTTTGCCTTTCTATGAAAATACACAGCAGCAGTCATTATTAGGTTACCTACCCTGTTCTGAACAAATATCATGTACATGTATATAGGGCTGCGTACCGGTTTCCGATATAAATCGCATACTGGTATTTTGCGTTCGATCGATACATCGTATCGAGCATGTCCGTATCGGTCAAAACATCGATCAACAAAAATACACAACAAAATCCCCAGTTTTCGGTGGTCTATTTGTTCCGTCTCAAGCTTATGTCCGAGTGAATCTAATTTTCAAAAAAGAATCTGCTTTGCAAACTCCTCATGCAATTTAAACATGTGTAAATAGGTTGTTTATCACATATCTCAAGTCAGACGTGATTGTGTTCCGCAAGTTAATACATGTTGTAAGTCTGCAAGTGCCTATATGTATACAGTTTTTAGATTGTGTATTGTCAAAACAAAATATCAAATGATATATCGAATATCGATCATTTTGTATTGATACAAATATCGTATCGTTCATTTTAACTGATACGCAGCCCTACATGTATATACATCAATCTCAAAAGTAATCCTGATGAATCCAAAAAAAATACTGATTCTCATTTTTGAGTTCACAGTATACATGTATACAAAGTTTGTATATATTTACCCTGTGATGCAGGTGTGGCGGGCAAAATATTCTTTTTACTCTTCTTCGGATCACTCCATGGTGACGGGTGGATCAAATTATTGGCGAAGAATTGGTCAATGGCACGTTGAGCTCTCTCTTCTGTTTCTTTGTCTGGGCTACAATTTTACAACAAATAATACACTGATAAATTATTCATGCACAACATCATTATGGCAAGAGGTAGTTTTAATGGATATCGGACATAGAAGGTTTTGATATGCAATTACTGTAAAATCACATATTTTCGTTGATATGCCAAAAATCCATTTTCGTGTGGTCGTAAATTCGTGGATTGAAGAACATGTAAGGGTCAATCCATGTTCTGTATTTTGGAGGTCGATTAATCGTGGACATTATTTCGTGGTCAAGTTTAACAACGAAATCAACGAAATTCAACCCACTCGAAAAATAAGGATTCTGTTTGTTAGTTAGTTTGTTTACTTGGCTTGAACACCTTTTCTCGACAATTGTGCTGTTATATACGACGGCTGATTCACCTTAACAGTTTTCCTGGACTGAATCCTAACCAGTTCTTACCCTTCCACAAAGTACTAGCAACTTCTCCACACATAGGTGAGAGGGTATGACATGCTGCGTCCAGGAATCAAACCTGGATCGCCGAGTATTATTAAAACCAGCGCACTAACCATGGCTCTTAACAACACAATGGCTTCTAGTTACAGACAAATATTGCTACATTGTATCAGACTGAAAACGAAAGTGTGCATAAGAAAATAGAATAGTTACAGATTCAGCCCTCAATGTTTTCTAATTGCAAACAATTTGAAACAAACAAATGTTTTAAAGATTGACTTATTCTATACTCACAAGACATGATGCACTTGCAGTGTCGGCATATCGTCAATATCTGCAGGATTTAACTCTGCTATATGTTCTATGGACCAACGAAACACTTTCTACAAAGACACATAAGAAATATTATCAGCAATGAAAATAACACCAGAGGTTCTACTGAAGCGTAAATCCCATTCCTGAAAATGAGTCACAAGTCTGTTCTGGGTGCCACTCCCCTACACCCAAATTCAGTTTAAACATTGCTCTATTGTTTAAATTCAGCTTATAAAATTCCAAATTACCATAACTGTATTAATACTTGGAATTTTTTCATCAAATAACTCGTATTTTCTGCAGAAAAGTTCATTCTTTCTAGTGCATTAAATCAATGATTTCCAGATTATTTCAGAATTGTAAGACCGCTGTAACACTAGTATTATAATACTGACATATCATGTAGCCAAAAAATGTTTGCACATGACATGTAACAGTGAGACACCATAAAGTTTTTTATTTCAACAATTGATTTATTTCCAATCATACCCGTCCTTCAGCGTGTATTCTATTTTTAATACACCACATTTATATAGCGCTTTCTTGTAATTACGTGTTCAAAATTCTTTAACCAAATCATTTGTGTGTCTGGGAAATTGACTAATCACTCATTATGAGGATGATTTCCGATTCATTGAGAAAATTTCTTATAGATTAAATTGTCATTTTTAGGGCAGTATTCTGTTTTTAGCTGTAATGTATTTTACACATGATGAACAGTGAATCTAGCGATTCAAGCTCATATGATCAGTGGGGTTCAACATAACACGGGTTGTACTGAGGCATGATTAATGCCCAATCCAGAAAACAAGGTTCAAGTCTGTTCCTGGTGCAATTAGCACACACCCCTTCACCAAAACATAGTCTCAAACACTGTTCTAATCTTTAAATTCTGCTGATAAAATTTTAAATGACCATAACTTTATCCATTTTTTCACCAAATAACTTTAATTTTCTGCATAAAAGTTAATTCATTTGAGTGAAGTAGATCCGGATTATTCCGAAATTATAGGACTCCTGACAATAATGCTAGTTATGTGCCCTCCTCTGTCAAAGGATTAAAACCTAGCCCCTTAATTTACCTTTTCTTCCGATGCAGGTGTAGATGCCACTGTAAAGAATCCTGGACTCATGTAGGCAGGTAGGTGAAGGTCATCATGTCCACATTCAAAAGGGTTCACTACATTTTTAGGGGTTACAAATTTCCTGGACCCACTAGGGGGTTTGGTACCTTGAGGGGTGGAGGAAACTCCAGGGTGTGGATTTTCATGATGTTCCTGCTTTGATCTTGAAGGTGTCTGATATGCTGGGCTGAAACTTTTAAAAGATAGACAAAAATATTACGATTATAGTACTTAAATTTTAGTCCTTTTCTCATATTATAGTGCGAGGAAAATTAATCCATTTAGTACAATAAGGGAAACATAATGTATTTGAGAAGGAACAAAACACCCATTATTATAAGTGATATGAACCCAGTTAAAATGTAAAAGCAACTAGTCTTCTAAACACAATACTAACATTCTTCTTCATAAATCTGCATAATTACACTTTCATTACATGAAGACCTATCTGTGAATTCAACAACCCACAAAGAATGTTGCCAAACTTTGCATTTTTAAATAAAGATCAAACAAAAACAGTAGTATTTACAAGTAAATTCATACTTTTTTATTTCTAGTTATGAATCATAATAATGATACAAATTTACTATTCATGTTTTGGCACAAAATGTCTAATTTTAAATCTATGATAATCAAGAAGCATGTATAATGTCAGGAGTTTCATTTGACTTGAGAGTAGGGGTTTTTGACCCTTGAAATTTCCAAAAAGCCACATTTTGACCCCTAAGATTTTGGTTTGAAGGGTCATTTCCTCTTAAAATCATGGCTGTTTTACTTATAAAATGGTATAATTTAGTCAAAAGTATCCAAATTATCTTTCAGATTAAGAAGCTAGAGGAATCCCTGAATGTTATATTCATTTTACAGCTTAACATCAAATAAATCTGATATATTAAATCGAGAAGCATGTATGATGTTAGATCTATTTTACAGTTTAAAACCAAAGTAAGAAAGCAACCATTCATAACAAACCTAGACTGGTTCTGTTTCCACATTAAACATGGTAATAATGTCCAAATATAGTTTTCAACTTTATTTCTCCACAATTTTGATCTAACAGACATATTTGTCTATTTTATTATAATTTATGATGATGAAGTCCAAGTAAATCCAGTAGAATATCAACACTGCTAGGTATTCACAAAGTATCTAAAGCACTGTGAAAACTGATCAAAATTGAAAAATTCATTAATTGAATATCTGTTAAGTTCACAATAGTTTCCACACTCCTAACTTCAACTATTCCGGCACAAGTACAGTAAAGTCTATTGACAAACTATTGCCAACTACATTTGTATCAAGGTTTGTACAATGTATAACTAGTACAAGTCATCTTTAATAATCAAACAACTTCACAAAATATCAGTTTTTTAAATAGTCTAATCTCTATTAAATGCCTAATCACAAACTTCAATCCTTTAACAGTTCAATTTTGATTTTAGCAGTCACCAGAAAAACTGAATGGCTTAGATTGTCAGTTTTTGTTGATTAGTTAATGTGTCCAGCAAACATATTGATTGGTTTTCTATTTCTATCAAACAACATTAAATACAAAGTACTGCCAATAAGTGTCTATAAGTTCTGACATGTGTTTACATGTATGTTTTAGTTCAACGGGATGTGAGGTGTGATAAACTGTACCGTTCAGTTTTTACTTCAGACCAATAAACAATTGTAGTATACAGGGCTTGTGGAAGACTGTGGCAATACTGTAAGTGTAATTTTAGTTACATTTTGGTAAACTGGCCTCAAACAATTACAGGGTTCCCACAAACTTTCCAAGACAAAATTCCCTGACTTTTCCCTGATTTTTCCCTGACCACAGAGCAGTTTTCCCTGACTTTTTAGAGCAATCGGGCGACACAGCATCTTTTTGTTCAAGCAAAATATGGCAATAAAATAGAGAAAATGAGGATATATTTGCTTTATATGGAACAAAAAAGTTTAAGGTAGCAGATTTTAAGGCTGTTGATTGACATAAAGTTATTATAATGTAGAATGATTGCGAGCGAGCATAGCGAGCATAGTCTTAGGTATTACTTCATAGGAAATGACACTTATCGACAGCTTCAATGAAAAATTCCCTGACTTTTCCCTGACTTTTGGTAAATTTCTGGATTTCCCTGACTAATTCCAAAATTCCCCGACTTTTCCCTGACCTTGAAAAAATTATGTTTTTCCCTGACTTTTCCCTGACCTTGAAAAAATTATGTTTTTCCCTGACTTTTCCCTGACCGTGGGAACCCTGAATTATACTGATCTTTAAAGTATCACATGAACATTAGCAGTAGCTGAATCCTATTATTATATAACATTCACATATTGTTTAAACAAATAGTTCCATATCTTATTATCAACTATATCGTGAACCCAATATGCGTTTTCAAATTAAAACAATCAGATTTTAAAATTCAAATCAACATAAACTGCTAACCAAAGATCAAAAGTTCTTCATGGATATATGAGAGTATACCGGGAGAATTGCCAAAATTTCGGCCAAATGTTTCGAACATAAGAATAGTAAACACATCCCCTTGTTCTACACACCTCTTTTTAGTTTTTCAATTGAAAGAATTTAGAATATAACCTACATTTTGAGCCAATGAAAACGCTGAACTGTGACGGTTAAATGCTACATTTAAGCATTAAATGTTACTTGTGATCGTAGACGTCATGTGTCAAATTTATATCCAATGGTCAATCAAAATGCACGATGTAACATTCTTAGATAGAACGTTTTAAGTGAATTATAATGACTAAAAAGAAACCGCTTAACTTCGCTCGCTCTGCCGTTTAATCATCAAAAATTTACTTAATATGTTCTAAGTATTACTTAAAATAACACATGAAAGCTTAAGACACTTACCCTGGTGTAGCTGACAGTGGAGTATAATTCTTGTGATAGGGGCTGTTCATCAATGTCTTCATGTATATATTATTCCTTGCATTGCTTGATATCCCCACATAACGCTTCCCACCGGGGCTTGGACTCGGACTGGGAAAGAAACCCATTGGGCTTGCTTGAGGAAATGGACTGCCACTCATTCCAATAGGGCTGAAATTTAAATAAAAAAATGGAATATATCACTGTTTCAAAATCATGGTCTTAATTAGAAATATTACTTCCAAATAGTTCCATATACAATTATGCATTCATTGCACATAAACAATGAGATAATAATGGCTATTCTTATGTAGTTTTCTTTCTTTTTTATACAATGATACTATTATATTGATAGTCACTGGCACATGTCTATGGTTTTAGTATATTAATTACTAAATTAGTAATTGTACATACTGTTTACTGAAATATTTAATAAAACATCTTAGATTTTTAAAAGAAACAAACTATTCTTACGATCAATAGAATTATAAACTACCTAATTAAAATTTATTCATAGTTAACTTAATTCTTTTCAAAAAATAATTTCAGTCTCATTCAGTGGTTTTTGGTGGCTATTTTTAGGGCCGAATACAGGCACTTTCCCCTAGTAAAATAACCTCCATTTTTCCCAAAAAGAATGCATATTTTCCCCCTATTGGTTTGGTCTAAACTGTATTTATTTCAATATTCGTACATATATACAATAACACAAACATTGAATAAGTAATTGATCAGAAAACAAGTTATTGAAATTTTATATTAATTCCTCTCCAAGGTTTTTGTTAATACGATAGGAAAGATCAAGTGATGACGTGTTTGAAGGTATAGTTCAGTTTGCCTTTGGATATCACAAACCACTAAGCCTCACAGTTGGTGCCCCCCCTATTGTTCTCGCTGGTTTAAAAGCAAATAACGACATGGCTGTTCTAAAGTAAATAAAAAATAGATTTTCAAACTTGCCAAAAGCCGTGCTACATATGACTTGAGCAAAACCAGCAGAAATTGGAAAACAATTATAACCAAAACAATTTTTGGGTACAGGCTATTTCATTTTGTTCAAGAAAAATCACTGTCATTTTTTGTGCACTTGAAAGAATGGATTTTTGCAACCTTTAAAAATATCATTATCATTATGGCAAACTTTCATTCATTTATAGAGCTGAAATGTTTTTTCCTTATACCTGCATGGTGGTTCAATTCTTCTTCCTTTCACAGGCTGAGATATGGGTGTGTCGTGTGTGAGTGGCGTCCCAACTGGAGACCCTGGGTCAAAGAAGGGAACACCCTCATTACCTGCCATTTTTGTCACATATGCTTCAGTGGTATCATACGTTTGATATGTTGGGTTTCTATAACTCTCTTATCTAAAATTAATAAACAGAAATAAACACCCAGACTCTTTCAATATACAGCACATCATAAATGTATAAAATCAACCACATTCCAAACCAATCCAATGTCAGGGTACAGACTGTATAGAAATTCTTCTTTAACCACACATTCAGATTGTTCAGACTTGATTAAGCCGTTACAGTAATATTACCTGCCCTAGGCTTGAGTTTGATGGTGCAGTGATTACAGATTCGATGTCTTCTTGTTTAACATTGCCCGTTCAGGCTTAAAAGCTTGATCGGGCTTAAGTTGCCCGATCGAGCTTAGATTGATAAATGGAAACGATAAATTTTGTCCCAAACACTAGAACCAGTTTATTGTGAATTTCACCAGGCTATAACGGGGATCCCGATTGATAAAAAAACACACACACATTCGTCCTAAAATTAATCAATTCAAAGTCAGCGTCACTGGTATCCCCAGATTGTAACCAGGGAGTTAATCAACTGCTGGTCCATTATTCCAATGTTCAACCATAATTTTATTTATAAACAATTTATAACTGATCAGCTTATGTCATTTATAATTGTCATTACCACATAATGCTATGTAATTTCATTGTTTTACAATAAAATATATTTTACAAAAAAATGTAATCAAAATAAAATGTTATTTGATGAAATTTTATTTTACTTTTAGGGAAAAATGTGGATCAACGATTTTTTATCCACTGGCATGTTCGTCATTCACACCCACAAAAACATCCATTTATTATGTACACAGTTAACTGATTGAGAAATATTTAAATACTGATCATTTCATTGTTGTCATTTTGACTTTGATGTGTCTGGACTTGTTTATATTTTGTAAATTTGGAATACCCGCCTCGATTTTCGTCCAATACACGCATTGACAGTTCCGGTCTGCGCATGCGTGAAACTAACAATCCGCCAAGAGTTACTCCGCCTGAATTGCGAGTAAAAACTGGCGGTGAAACAGTAGGAAATCGTCACATGTAAACAATGTCGTTGACCTGCTCGGTGAACAAGTGTTCAAACGGTGGATACTGGTTGAACAAATGGAAGAGACAGCTATGCGAGTCATGTGGATGTCTACATAAAGAAAATTCATGCAAATGTGAGCCACCATTCAGGTAATTTGGCGTGTTTTTTGGTAAAAAAAGCGTTTGGATTTTTGACTTCCATGAAAATTGCGGCGTATAACGCTATATTAAACAGAGTATATGTATACAAAATAAAAATGGCCTGTATGGTTAGATTAATATTTTGTCTGCTACATGATTATTTTAGTCTAAAAAGGTAAAAAGAAAATGATCAGACCCTACTGGAGAACTGTCATCACTTGAAACAACCTACTGTAGGCCTACCAATTAGGGTCATCAACGCATATACAGCGGGTATTCGTCAACCATGAAGATGACCTTAGTTGTTAAGAATTAAATTGTACAGTGTATAATTATTTTAAGACATTTGTTTTTTAAGTTCACAGTTCACTAAAATACTTTTATCGTTCCACCTGAGGCAGACATTGCACCCCTTTTTCTCTCGTAATAATGTCTGCCAAGCAGATTTTGATGAGAAATGAAGTAGAAGTACTGAAAAGATCCCTGATACATGGATCTTTAATACACTTGTTACTATAAATAGCAACAAAAATGAACACACTTAGGGCTGGTTATGGCCATCACACCCTTGATTATCACCACCTGGGAATAGAGAATAGATTTCACCACAGTTATGACATACATGCTGTAAGGTTTTGATATTAATTTATATAGAAGCCATGTAGCATTTTTAAATTATTTTCAGGCTGTTCACCTTTCCATCCAAACTCCGGAAATCGGAGCTACGGGAAAAATGGAAACAGGTTGTTGGGAGGCGACAGGGATGCAAACTCTGGTCACCAGCCAAAGATTGTAGAATTTGTTCTCGTCATTTTGTTGAGGGTGAGCCGACGATGCAGAACCCATTGCCTTCACTTCATATGGGTTATGATGGAGCTGAGAAAAGGGTATATATATATACATTTGTAATACATTTTTGTGTTCAGGCCTTTAAATAAGTGAAAACTACTCATAAAGTGTTCCGCAGTAAACACTTTTACCAAGATAGATATATTTAATTTAATCCTGTTTTACATTAAATCTTTTTAGCCTAATATTTATGAGACTTAATCACATTAATCATCTCAACAAAACAAGGTGAAGTTTGTTATTGGGTTCCTGAACTAGCTCATTAAATGACTCATTTGGTCAAATCAAAGAAACCTTTTGTGTAGACACCAGGAGTCATAATTTTAGTGTAAATTACAAGGTCGCTGGTTAGGACAATATGATAACCTTGTACATGACACTATGCTACATTTACTTGCTTGTTTGAAGTTGTAAATGACTTCTTAGGTCACCATGGGGCCTCCACGAACTATTGTTTTGTTTCAATTGTTCCCTCACAAGCTGCATTCGTATTTCAGGTTAAGAGAATGTCACAGTTTGAGGCCACAAAACATTTAAAGAAGGTCAGAACTATAAAGTTGAAATCACCCCAAGGCATTCCAGATAGTGTGCCAGAGGAGGAGTTATTGGTTGAAGACCCAGAGGTTGAAACACTTTCCAAGCCTCTCAGGACAGTTCACTGGTTCCTCGTTTTAATGGCCTTTGTAATTGGATTAATTTCTAAAATACGTGACCAAAATAAACAAATAGCCAAACTGACAGCGGAAATATATAGTCAGAGACAAACCATTAACAAATTGAGAAACACTGTATATACAAGCAAGATTCTCAAAACAGATGATGATGTAAATTTTTATACCGGTTTGGTCAACAAAGCACTTTTTCTTAAGCTTCATGGATTTCTAGCACCATATGTAAATAGAAGGTGGACAGGTGTAGTGTCTATGGTAAAAAATGTGAGGAACTTTCGATCAAATCCAAGATTTGGACCGTCCAGGAAATTATGTTCCCAAAGTGAATTTTTATTAATGTTAATGAAACTTCGTTTAGGACTTGCAAACAAAGATCTTGCCAAACGATTTGACCTGTCTGAAAGTCTTTGTTCACGAATTTTTTTCTCATGGCTTCGCTCTGCAAGCACAGTGTTTAAATCATTAGTTTTTATGCCAGATGAGGAAGAACTTATTGCATCTAAGCCTGAACGCTTTCGGAAATTCGCAGATCTGCATTCAATCATAGACTGCACAGAGCTATTTATTGAGACCCCAAAGGATTTGTTTCTTCAGAGTGCGACCTGGAGTGACTATAAACACCACAATACATTGAAATTATTAGTTGTCTGTGCACCAAACAGTACCATTATATATGTGTCCCCTGTTTATTTGGGTAGAATTTCTGATAAGGCATTAACACTGGATTGTGGCTTTTTAGATTTAGTGCCATTGAACAAAATGGTAATGGCTGACAAAGGGTTTAATATTGGTAATGAATGTGCAGACAGGAATATTTCTTTGTACGTTCCCCCTGGAAAGAGAGGTAACTCTCAAATGACAACAGTGAATGTGTCGAAGACCAAACGCATTGCCAATCATCGTATCTTAATTGAACAAGTCATTAGACGATTGAAGACATACAAGATTCTGGCAAATGAAATTCCGATATCTTTAGCTCCACATGTTGATGAGATTGTTGGTGTTTGTTCTGGGTTGTGCAACTTAAAACAACCAATATACAAGACTTAGTGTTATCTTGTGTAGTTCAAATTATGTTTATGTTGTTTAAAATGGGCGTAATCTCTACCTACCAACATCCAAGTTTCATAAACATAGCATAGAAAATGTTTGAGTTATGACAGGACACAAATTTTGGACATATTTTCACTCTTTCTGTCTCCATAGCAGCCCCAATTTTTGTCATCATCCAAATATTTTTGATGTGTATAATCATGAGTGCGAGAAAGTGCGCAGGCTTGGATGCTATAAGTTAATTCGCGGTAGCTGTGCTCAAAATCTAACTATTCTTTGTATTACCAAAGGCATGTATGTGCCGAGTTTGTAAATAAAGATATATATATTCTTCCTAATCCAATAAAAATGCCAGTATTGTCTGTAACATTTTGCTGTATGTCATTATAGGATTAAATGACCATTTGTTGACGTCCAATAATGTTTAAATAAACTATCTGAAGTCAAGTCTATATATTAAAGTTATTGAAATCTGTATATGTTATTTTAATCATGTTGGTCTCTGTATAACGTGAAAACTGATCAAGTACATGGATATTGACCTGATCATAACCTTTATGCACGAGTATCACCAAATTACCGCAAGCTAATCGTGCAATATTGTTCCTTAAGATTTGTGTTTTTATGACAACTTTAGTGTCTTCATGACATTTCCCGCTTATGAAAGCTTACAACGGGAGTTAGAAATATAATCATCCGTTTAATCATGCTAAATTAAGGTCAATGATCAGGTCAAATCCTCTGGGCTTTATCGGTTAATTTGCAGTGTATTAAAGTCTTGTCCTGATATAACAAAGCCATTTGTTCTCTACAAAAGTGTCATTGTAACAAATATGTCATTATATACTAATAGCATTGTTATCCTATTACATGATGTTGGTATATTCATATTATTGGGTTTCGTTATGTCAAGACTTGACTGTATACTGCAAGTATTGCCTGTAGTCTTTATGTAACTACTCCAAGCTTAATGTTCAAACTGTGTGCTAGTTATTTCCAGGAATGATCGTTGTAATGTATTCTGTGTGGTTCGTACTGGAACAACGTATCGGTACACCATCAGACTTAACCACTTTTTAAACAGACTTAAAAGCAAAGATATATAATAAAACGAGAACTACGATTCAGTTCTTTACTTTTCATTTGTAAACAGTAATTAAAATAACATTATAGGTACAAATGTAACAAGTTAAATAATTAATTAATAGCATCAATTATTTTAAATGCAGAAGATATATAAATAATTGCATTCCTCAATCATACTAGGATAACAGCACTTTAATTATAACAAGAGTTGTTTGTAAAACACGTATGCACCCATGGCAGCCCAATAGTCAGAAATGGTGAAGGTCACAGTAACATTGACCTATGACCTCAAAATCAATAGGGGTCATCTACTGTTGCTGACCATGCTCCATGTAAAGTTTGAAGATCCTAGATCAAAGCATTCTAGAGTAATTGAACGGAAACCATTTAAATAGTCAGAAATTGAACATCACAGTGACTTTGACCTAACTGACCTCAAAATCAATAGGGGTCATCTACTGTCGCTGACCTTCCTCCATGTAAAGTTTGAAGATCATAGGTCAAAGCACACTTGAGTTATTGAAAGGAAACCATTATATACGACCGACAGACAGACCGACGGACAGACATGTGCAAAGCAATATACCCCCTCATCAAAGATGGGGGGCATAAATAAATAGTACAACCTCTGAGAGCAACACCACTGGAAGCTGTAGATTTTGGCTGTTCAGAGGTTGCTCTTCCAAGATTTACCTGAATAGTATTTGTCAGCTGAGGAAAATTTTGAAGGTGTTATAAATATAGAGTTTGTGACTATAGAGGTTGTACCGTAGCTTATAATAAGTTATATTCTAGAGCATTGTAATTTGGATTAAGAAGCATCACATTACAATCAAGAACACATACAAGAACAATTATATATACATCAACAGACTTCTTAATCAGACTACATTTTTGTCACATGGAATATTATTGTAGTTAATATTCAAGAGCAACACTTAACATTTCAAAATCATGAGATCAAAACAATCTTCCAAATAAATATACTCATAATACTGGTACCTGTAGTAAATTATGTACATTAACAAACCACTGAATACTATTCAAGAGCACTATATTTCACTACTTATCTATCTTGACTGATATCACATGTAAAGTTGTTAATACTACTGTAAAATTATTAATATTCGAGGTGGAATCGTTTTTGTTTATTTCGTGGATGAACTATATTACAAAATTGAATCCTACTTAATACTGTATAGTAGTGATCTTTAACACATAACAAGATATTTTTATTTCTATATTCGAAATGCACAAATTTAAGAAACTACCATATAGTCATTTTACCAATATATTTGAAAAATTATAATTGAACAACTTAATGATTTTACAGTATCCTAGTTTATATTTAAGAAAAACAGTTAACATCAAAACACTGAACATATATACATGTATCAACATTACGGTCATTAACATACTACAACACATATAAAGAGAAGTCTACACTTTGTGCCATTGAAAATACAACATCAAGTCCCAATCCATATGTAACCAATAGCACACACATAATATTTCTTTCAGAAATATCATGTATATTTATGTAACAAGATTAAAGCAATGAGTATTTGGATAACAGCTATTAAGACATCATTTCAAGTGGACTGTTTAGTTGTCGCACAACTAGTGGCCAATAGTAACTGTTGTCAACTTGCTATTCAAATTCAATTGCTCGTTCGAAATTGTTGTTAAAGTGGCTTATGACCAGTTGAAAATGGCAATGAGTGAGTTATTCAGTTCTTTGTTAAAAATACTTGAATGTTATTTGATAATTGAAATTTGAATGAAACGGTTCATTGATTTTTAGCTCACATGTCACAAAGAGACAGTGTGAGCTGTTGTGATCACTCTTTGTTCGTCCTTAAACTGTCAACAATTTGCTTGTGTAGACTCTTAGAGGTCACAATTTTGGCTGAATCTTTATGAAACTTGGTCACTATAATTATCCCAACAAAACCTAGGTAAAGTTAAATATTGGGTCACTAGGTCACAATCTCAAATCATAGGAAACCTTGTGCAGTCACTCGATGTCACATTTTTGTCCTAATCTTTATGAAACTATGCACTTGTGAGCTACGTAGGGCCCTGTTGTTAAAAATTAGGCATTTGAGAAGTCAACATTAAGAAATACAAAACATTTTGATAATGACATTGGAATATTGAGTCATATCATCTCAAGGCAATATACTTAAATTCAGGTATTGTTGTTATGACTATGTATGTAGTTCTGTTTTAATAGTAGTATCGATACGTTTGATAGATTGTTTTATTACAACCAGATTGAGTTGAATTGAATACATATGGAAATGTTGAAATAAATGAAGAAAAACTTGACATGAGACTTGTCGTTAACTTTTCATATTTAAATATTGTTGACAAAGGATCAATGTAGGATGTTATTATTCACTATTTCAAGAGCACCATCAGACTTCTGAATCTGACTAGTGAGACAGAGTGAACTTATAAAAACAATATAAACATCCTATTCCTAATCCATAATGAATATGACTGTTCATTCAGTAGCACCAGTGACTGAAGTAAATATTTGACAGCACAGTATCAAAGTTCTATAAATGACTAGACTTCTTAATTCACTTGCTTGACTAACAGCACATGTAAATACTAAATCTCATATTCTACATTTTCTACACGCCCATTTGTCAACATTATGCAAGGACTTGTCTGTTACACCGGCACAAATGTAATGAGACCACACTCCACATATGTCACAGTTTACGGACTGGTCTTCTTCAGATTGGGGATCATCTAGACAGTCACATCCACATATTCCACACAGATAAATTGGAACCCTATTTTTACACACTTTTCTCATTTTTCCAGCCTGTGATTTATCAGATTTACGGTTTGATATGCTGAGAGGTTCTAGTGCCCGGCACACTGTTTTTGGTGGAACTGCTTTTGTAGGAGTTTCTGCAGACGTACAGTTTTCTTTATTTTCAATGTCATCCGCCAACAATTTGGGAAGCATGTACTTCATCCAAAACCAATTGAGATTGTCTTCTAATTCCTTCCAGAAATCATGATCATGTATAACTCTGACAGTCATGCTCCCATGAAATGAGAAAACAAACAAATCACAAAATTCTCTGTTGTGTATTCCTAGTTGCCCTTGAATTTGGAAATAGTATGGGTGTTTTTTGTCCAAATATATTGAACCATCAGCATCTTTTAATAGATATGAAACATTGTCTACAGAGGGTGTTGTATCTTTAATTTTCTCAGGGCATTTAATTTCACACAAACCCTTCCCACAGCAATCACATTCTGTTTCTAAGTCAGCACTTGCTGCAATGAATGGTTTAGACACATGTACCATCAACCCCGTATCATTGGAACGAAACTTTTTGTGTTGCTTTTTCATTTTCTTCGTGTATTCCTTCTTTGCATTGGGCTCTAATGAAATGCCGTGCTTCATCGCCGATGTTTGGTGTGTGCTTTTGTTTCCAATTACAGTCGCAATTAATGCTGATGGATCGGCTTCATTGTTCGTTTTCAAGGTATTGACCCTACTGTTAATTCTATGAAAATTACTAGCCGTTAACCGTCCCTTACGCTGATCCCTCCAAGTCTGGGAGAATGACTGCACAACAGTAGCGTTTGCTATCGCGTCACATTGGTCTTTGGTCAAACTGATAGTCTTGATGAAGGTTTCTTCCAAATTTTCTTGTTCCTTTTTTGATTTTAATTCAGTGGCAACTTCAATTATAGATGGTGGTATTGTTTCTTCCATTTTTTCCTCGTGGGCAATTCTTTCTTTACTGACAGTCAACACAAAGCATGAGAGTGGTACTTGAGGTTTCAACAGGCTATGTAAGTCATTCCGCATCTTTCTTAAATTCTTTACTTCTTCATTTTGAGTTTTGTTCAGTGGGGTGAAACTTTGTTTTAGAGTCATTTTCAATTTTTCTTCGTCTACTGCAGCTCGGACTTTTGTATAATGGCCTTTCCTCCATGTCACTGTCTGCACTTTGGTAGGCCTGATGTCTGCTTTTCCTTTTGGAACGTTCCAAGTTGACTTTATACTAGTGGAGGACTTCTTTGTTTCCCCTGTCTTCACAGCATGTTCAATTCTAAACAAAACCCCAGCAATATGGTTGCAGGTACCATGCATCCCGGCAGTGCAAGAACAATACCCAGATAAAATTTGGCCACCAGGTTCAGTGTCAGTGTCCCTCCTTACTGATATCCACACATCATAGCATTTGTTATTAATCCTCATGGATGGCATACACTTTGCTTTCATAAGCACTTTGTCACTGTTTGGCCCTATCTCATAAATGAAAATTTCTTTCACCCACTCACTGTCAAAATATCGATATGCCTTCCCTTCCTTATACTCATTCAGTAGACGATGTAAAACTTCTTTCGGCGTTCCATAATTCAGATATGTAGCTATGTCCGTAATATAAATAGAAGGCCACAGATTCATAGCTGTATTCTCTCCCTTCCATCCTGTTGTCAATGAAAAGGGGTCTGGAATCACATCCCCATCGATGACCAGCTTAGTTTTATATTCATTGAGAAGGCGATGCTCGGCCAGTTCTGCCTGTTCGTCAACTGACGCATCTTCTTCCCATGCACAGAATGCCCTGCAAAATATAATATAAAGGCAAACATTTAAAAACCAGAGTTATATGACTTGTCTCATAATGTTAACTAATGATTACTTCCAATTAAATTACATGACAACAGCATTGACAGTGAACAAAATATTGAACTGTATTAAAACTATTAAATTTCTAAGTTAAAAAGGACTGTAACTTCTTACAAAATCATCCTCAAGTTATGCTACCTGTCTAGTGGAGTTGACTAATTAATGACAATGAATATTTTGGTCAAGTTTAAAAGCTATAGCATTGATAGTAAACAAAATCTTTAATCTTTTAACAAACTTTAACCCAAATGACTTAATTAAAATCAGGTCATAACTTCACACAAACTCACCCTTAAGTTAGGCGCCTAGTCTAGTATGATTGACTTATGATAGTAAAGAAGTAAACAAAGTTTCAATGCAAAGTCAGTTGTCATCAGGGTAAGTCAGTGGTTGCCAAGACTTTTGGAGTTATTACAATTCCAGATTTTGCAGACTTAAATAGTCACCGTCTATATTGGATGGGTGGTGGAGGAGTAGACTAGCTTGCTTCCAAGATAGTGTAACTACTTTTTAATATTACTGACTGGTAAAAAAATGGACATTCTGCCGAAGCTAGGGGCGGGACATTTTAATTTTTGGACTCTTATTTTGCAAATTCCTTTGGTGCGTAACAAAAATGGACATTCTGCCGAAGCTAGGAGTGTGATATTTAAATTTTTATGCTACAATTTTGTCATTTTCCTTCGTCACAAGTTCGTGCGTGTTTGACGGACCTGGTTTGCATAAACTATTAAAAGCTATAAACACGTAGGTAATAGAAAATCATACTGGGAAAGCTAGTGTATATTAACTGATTAATACATTAAAACATGAAAAGATATAATTTCATGTAATATAGACACTGACAAACAGGAATAAAATCTGAAAATATGCAGTACGTACCGGGCAGCTAGTTCATCAAAGGTTCCATTTACCGCCTTCTTCCGTAGTGATAAATACACCTTTAATGCATGTATTGTCCATAATTTAAATTTATCAAACGTCATTTCGCTCAACGTCTCCATGTTGATATAATTTAGGGCATTTAACCCCGCCCCATCATAACAATAAACACAGAATTTAGGTCGAGGTCAGGTCACAAAATGGCGCCATGTTTACTACGTATTTTACTCGCACATCCGGGTACTCGCGGATTCTAAATATAGCGTTCCGGAACTGTCAATGCGTGTATAAGCTTCCTTCTATTCACAATGCACAAAATTAGCAACAACTTTAAAAAAGTAAATAAATTATTATCAAGAACATTTAAGATAAATACGCAATTGTATCCTAAAATTTATCTTAGAAAATGAAACTTTGGAACATTCAATGTATGCTCGTATATTTCTGAAAAGTTTGTTTTCCGAAACGCATTTTTAATGTTTGTGCATTACGTAAAATTCAAGATGGGGTCGACGGAGACGGGAAAATCGCAACGAGCGACTTCGGCGAAACAGACGATGGATGGTAGTATTTTCGTTGTTTAAGATTGTGCCACAGATAACTGAACAATTATATTTTGTTGTTGTTTGAGTTTTATTTTATACACTGTTAGTTGTTTTGAGCCGTATGGAAAAATGTTAAATGTCATAGTATTCGGATAGGCAGTGACATATTTCCGTGGTACCCATATTTTCGTTGTATTGGCCATAAACAGTTGCGAGGGCCACCTACATAGCAGAACACACATCTATTAATAAATGCACTATATCACTTACATTATTTCAGCAAAAAGGTCCAACAGAAGTGAATAATGTTTATTAAAAAATTGGTTTAAATCAAGCCTCAAGGCAGTGGCTAGCCGTCCGGCACCGGACGACTAGACAGCGAAATTAGTCGCCTGGGCATCGGACGACTAGCAAACACAATGTGCATTGGCTAGGGAATCGTCATTCTATTTCTATGCATTAGGCATTCGAAATTTAGTTATTTTCTTGTGATAAGTATCAAGTATCATCACTATGTTTCTACCTTATTATAAACTACGAATTCGGCAAGACATGTCAGTGCATTTATCTGCATCCATTTTGTGACCGGCCGTGTATCTCCGTATATTGTACGCCATATTGGATGGTATAAACTAGTATGAATGAATGCTGAAAGTGTTTCAATTACAGTATTATGAGGATGGGGAAAGTATATTACTTCATGCTGAAAAAATGACATTGCTCTGTTAGGTAATTGACAGTTTCGAATGTCCAAAGACCTAAATATACATTGACCTGTATATTTAGGTCTTTGGAATGTCACTGGTTATATTAAATATAATAGCGTGAAAACAATGTTGCCGTTTATGAATCGTATTATGGTAGGCCCTATTGTATATTGCATTTAAAATATAAAAATTACAATTGTAAATTGTATTGTTTTGTATATATGTGCCATTAAAACTACGAATGAATAATAATGAATTGCCATACTAGCTTTGTTTGTGACACCGCGGCAAATTAACGTGCATAATTTGTTTTCCAATATGGCAGACAATATACGGAGATACATGGCTGGTCACAAAATGGATGCAGATAAATGCGCTTTTAAACATGTCTAGTTTATTACTAATTTGAACCAATATGAAGAACCTTACATTTCTTTTCATTGAACGAGAGTTTCCAATATTCACTCCATCCATACAGGTTATCCAAGTCAGATTGCAGCCTTTCACATGAATCATCGCTCGATACTTTTGAATATAGTTAAGTGTCTAACTAACCATTATATATATGTATGTATTGCAGGTAGCAGTCATCCTTAAGATTAATAAAGTCGTGTCGAATAAAGGAAAGTGTTGATACTCATTTATGACTGCTACCTGATTTTTTGTCTCCTCCATTTCTCCTCTTTACCAGATATAATGTAAACAACGCACCAACTAACAATGCCGAGCCGGCTGCAATTGTAATAACTTGACTTTGTGAAGGAGCCATTTTCGGGAAGGAACTATCATGCCAGCTTTACAGTGCCCGGTGGAGGGATGTGATTGGACAACTCAGGATTTGGATGCAGGCTTTGCAGCTGCCTTGACGGCTGCCCTCCAGATTCATGATAGGACAGCCCACCCTACAGCGAACCATCAGGCACCTGCCAGACTCAAATTGGACTCGCCAACAATAAGTGCTGGTTGTAACCCAGATCAATGGTCAGCATTCACTAGACAATGGGATATGTACAAGGTGGGAATGTCTATAGTCGATAATGTCATACCCACTGCCCTGTTCCACTGCTGTGACACTGATTTACATATGGACATAATGCGTGATCTTCAATGTGATGTTGCTAATATGGCAGAGGCAGATCTTCTGGACGCTATCAAGAGACTTGCTGTCAAAGATGAAAGCATCCTAGTACATCGTATGAAACTAAACAGGATGACGCAATCTCCTGGAACGACTATTAGGACATTTTTGGCTTGTCTTAGAGGTCAGGCTGCATTATGTCAATATAGGGCTTCATGCAAACAACCACTTTGCCCTCACACATATGATTACAGCGATAAGATACTCAAGGACAATTTAGTGAGGGGTCTTGCTGACCCAGAAATTCTATCGGACTTGCTCGGTGACCCAAAGACAGATAGAACACTGGATGAAACAGTGTCATTCATCGCCCAGAAGGAGCAGGGTAAAGTGACTAGAAGTGCTGTGGGAGATTCTGCTGGCGCAGTGTGTGTTACTAACACTGCCACTATACCCAAACAACCTCCAGCATTTGTTAATAAATGCTGGGCTTGCGGTGGTCCTGCTCATGGGAAGAGGAATGATCGCAAGACAAGAGCAAAGTTTTGTGAGGCATGGTCATTCACTTGTGCTAAATGTGCAGTAAAAGGACATTATACCACGTCATGTAGTAAATGCATTGCCTGCAGTACTTGGGGTCACCGTGATGCATCGTTCAGAAGCTGCCCTCAGAATACAGGCCGCAAGCAATCTTCCAAAATTGGGAACAAGGACACAGACTATGACAATACAAATTATGTGTATGACCAACTTTGTGCTGCATCTGTGAGGAAGGGCTCACCTGTTGAGTTGAAAAGTCAATTGTGTGCAACCAGTATTGAACACCATATATTTGAGGGGAAATGGATTGCTCGTCCCTCCAAGCCACACCCTATGTTATCCGTGAATGTGACTCCAGTGCCTGAGGATCATGCATTCTTAGGGCAACCGATACAAAACTCAAAACTGTCAATATGTCAATGGTAGCTGACACAGGATGTCAAAGTTCAATCATGCCTCTGAAGTCGGTCTTGAACCTAGGAATGACTGTGGGGGACCTTCTGCCTGTCAAACTCGTGATGCTTGGAGCCATAAAAGAGGACCTCGGTGTGATTGGTGCAATTGTTATTAATGTCACATTGAGGGATAATTCTGGATGTACCAAATCGACTCGTTTACTCTGTTATGTTTCGGACACCATGGCAAAAGCTTTTCTGTGTAGAGAGGCACTGGCTTCTTTGGAAATCATCCATGCTGCATTCCCCAATTACAGTGTTGGCGGGCATCCAGAAGTTGCTTCCATTGTGGAAGACTCAGAAGAAGCACCGTGTTGTTGCCCAAGGCATCAGAAAGATCCACCTCCTATTTCAACGACCTTACCCCCAGGTTTGAAGGCTACGGAGGAACATGTTGAAGATTTGAAGGAATGGCTTCTAGACTATTATGGTGCTACAGCATTCAATGTTTGTGACATCAACCATTGCCACTCATGACTTGTGAACCACTCCAACGACATGTAGACCCTGATGCTACACCAGTGGCAGTCCATAAGCCTGCTCTGGTCCCCATCCACTGGCAAGATAAAGTACATGCAGACCTTGAGAGGGATGTTCGCATTGGTGTGCTTGAGAGAGTTAGCCAGAATACACCCACAACATGGTGCTCCAGGATGGTTGTAACTTGTAAGGCTGATGGTTCCCCAGGAGGACTGTAGATCTTCAACTGCAAAATCGCTGCTCTGTTAGGCAAACACACCATGTACCCAGTCCATTTCATCTTGCTGACCGGGTTCCACAGGGCACAAAGAAGACTGTGACAGATGCCTGGAATGGTTACCACTCTGTGCCCATTTGTGAAGAAGATAGACATTTCACGACGTTTATCACACCTTGGGGACGATATAGATACAAGGTGGCCCCACAAGGTTTCTTGGCCAGCGGTGATGCATATAACCAGCGTTTTGATGCTATCATCGCTCACTTTCGCAATAAGGTCAAATGTGTGGATGATACGTGCATGTGGGCTGATTCAATTGAGGCAGCGTTGTTTCAGGCTTGTGAATGGTGTGACCTTTGTGCTCGCAACGGCATCACGCTGAATCCAAAGAAATTCCAATTCGCCCGGGACATTGTGGACTTTGCTGGACTGACGATCACTCCAACTAACATACGACCAAGTGATAAGTTCCTTGATGCTGTTAGGAACTTTCCTGTGCCGAAAGACATTACTGGTGCCAGAGCATGGTTTGGACTCATCAACCAAGGTGCCTATGCCTTCGCCATAACAAAGCAGATGAAGCCATTCCGCTCTCTACTTAAACCTTCCACACCATTCATCTGGACAGAGGAGTTGGACAGGGTGTTCAAACAATCCAAGGAGATCATTATACAGGAAATGAAGGATGGTGTACGCTTATTTGATCCAAATCGACTAACGTGTCTGGCAACAGACTGTTCCATTGATGGTATAGGATTCTTCTTGATGCAAAAGTACTGCCAGTGTCCTACCAGAACTCCAGCTTGCTGCAATGATGGCTGGAAATTGTGCCTAGTCGGTAGCAGATTTACTCACCCAGCTGAAAGCAGGTACGCTCCAATTGAAGGTGAGGCATTGGCTGTTGTGTATGCCCTCCATCAAACACGCTATTATGTGCTGGGTTGCAGTGATCTTCTTGTTGCCACAGACCACAAGCCACTTCTTCAGATACTTAACGACAGATCGCTCACTGACATCAGCAATCGACGTCTCCTTAACCTCAAAGAGAAAACTCTGGGATATAGATTCAACATCATACATGTTCCGGGCAGGAAGAACCTTGGCCCTGATGCAGCATCCAGACATCCAGCTAGCCAGTCTGAGCGTCTGTACCTACCTGGCGAACCACCAGAGCTAGATCTACTTGTTAACACAACTGTTTCTCGTCATGAAATGCTGGCATGTCTTTGTCAGCATGCAGAAGATGATGACATAGCCGACGACACATCTGCAGTAGTTGCTGCTTCCAACACACTAAACGTTGTGTCAACCGTAATCACATGGGATATGGTCCGAGAGGCTACTGCGTCCGATTCAACATTTGTTGAACTCATTCACCATCTGGAGATGGGGTTTCCTGAAGAAAGTAGGGACCTTCCAGCACAATTGCGCCCATATCATCGCTATGCAGCTAACATGTGTGTTGTGGATGGTGTGGTACTCATGGGCCAGCGAATTGTAGTGCCACATAAGCTCCGCCAGCCTGTACTCAATGCTCTTCATGCTGCCCATCAGGGTGTTAGTGCGATGCGTGCACGGGCCATTGACTCGGTATATTGGCCGGACATCACTGTTGACATCGCCAGAGTGAGGGACCAGTGTGTACATTGCCATAAGATGGCAAAGTCTAATCCTATGCAGCCCCCTTCTGACATCATCCCGCCAAGTTATCCATTTCAGACAATCTGTAGTGATTACTTCACATTTAATGGCAAGGACTATGTTGTAATTGTGGACAGATATTCAAACCGGCCAATGGTTTATAAGTCTGAGTCAGGTGCTGAGGGCCTCATTAAAAGACTTCGTGAAGCATTTGTGACATTTGGTATCCCTGAGGAGTTGACATCAGATGGGGGGCCACAATTTACAGCTGGGAAGACACAAGAGTTTCTGAAAACGTGGGGTGTTACACATAGGATTTCGTCTGTTGCCAACCCGCACGCTAACTGCAGGGCTGAACTTACTGTGAAGACAGTGAAACGCATGCTTATGGACAATGTTACAGCTACAGGATCCCTTGATGTTGATAGTTTCCAAAGAGCCTTACTGATGTACAGAAACTCTATAGACCCAGAAACTAAATCCTCTCCAGCGTTAATCCTGTTTGGTCGACCCATTCGCGACGCAATCCCTATCCTGATGGGCAGATACTCCCCACATGAAACGTGGACAGAGCTGATGTTACATCGTGAAATGGCACTTGCACGGCGCCACTGCAGGGAACATGAAAAGTGGAATGAACATACACACAAATTACCACCACTACAAGTTGGAGACCATGTCGAGGGGTAATTGCGAAAACGGTCTAAGTGACATTTTGTAAATTGTTCAGGAGAAGGAAAAAACTGTCTTATTTTACTAAAACAAGATTTTTGATGTTAATCTTTGTAGTGTATAATAAGAATAACTCACTACTTATATACAGTGTTGAATATTTTAGAAAAAATGACGATGAAGGATTTTATATGGAAAAATGCACTTAGACTGTTTTCGCATTTAATATTTGTCAAGACCTGTTAAATGCGAAAACAGTCCAAGTAAAAAATTTGTTTGAAAAACACAAGTTACATAATCAAAATAAGTCATGTTTTATTGTCAAAGTGGAAAATGTAGGGGGAAAACAAAGAAAAAGCCTTTTTTTGTGAAAAAATGCACTTAGACCGTTTTCGCAATTAATGATCGTCAAGATCTGTTAAATGTGAAAAAGGTTTAAGTAAAAATAGGCCATTGAAAAACATAGGTTATACAATTGAATAACTCATGTTTTATTATCAATGTTTAATATGAGCAGAAAAAGTAGAAAAAGAAGATTTTAAACCGAAAAATGCACTTGGTCCGTTTTCGCAATTAATGATTGTCAATATCTGTTAAATGTGAAAATGGTCCAGGTAATGCAAAAATGGTCAAAGTGATTTTTTAAATTAAAAAAAACATTGCTTATATAAGCAAAATAACTCATTCTTATTGTCAGTGTTGATAATAGTAGAAAACAATGGGAGGAAACAATGTAAACAAGTAAAACGCACTTAGACCGTTTTCGCAATTAATATATCAGCAGAGTAGAAATGAGCCGGTGTAGCAGTCAGTTTTTCCCCCCTCAGTCTTTTTCCCCCCTCAGACATTTCCCCCCTATGAAATTGTTCTCTCTGGTTAAGAAGAATTGATTTACCAGAGGGGGGAATAAATTAACTAGTCAGGTCCTCCCTCCCCCCCCCCCCCGACTTGTTTTTGACTGATTGGAAGGGAGAAAATTGACTTGTCCATTCTTCATTCTTCCCCCCTGTTTTGTTTAGGGCTAATAGGTTAAATAATTGGTGCTTGTCCATTCTTTCACCCCTATGTTATAATTTATTGGAGGGGGGAAGAAATTGACAATTAACTTGTTCATTCTTTCCCCATTTTGTTTATGACTAATACAAGGTTAAATATTTGGTGCTAGTCAGTTCTTTTCGCACTATTTGTTTTTGAGTGATTGGAAGGGATAAAAATTGACTTGCCCATTCTTTCCAGTTTTGTTGGTGACTTATATGAGGGTAAATAATGTTGCTTGTCCGTTCTTTTACCCGTTGTTAATCATGATTTATTGGCGGGGCAAGAAATTGACTAGTCAGTTCTCCCCCAGTCTTGTTTTTGAAAACAAAGTTGGGAGGGGGAAATAATTGTTTGTCAAATTCTCCTCCCCTCAGACGAGTCCTAAACAAGTTGAATTGGGGAAATGATTGACTAGACAATTTCTCCCCCCCCCCCCCTCAGATGAGTCATAAACTATTTGGGAAGGGGGGAAGATTCAACTAGTCAATTCCGCCCCTCAGATAAGTCTTAAACAAGTTGAATGAGGGTAAGAATTGACTTGTGAATTCCCCCCCCCCTTTGATGATTCATGAACAAGTAGGGAGGGGACATATTAAACTAGTCAATTTCTTCCCATCTCAGATGAGTCCTAATTCCAAACAAGTTGGGTGGGGGAAAGAATTGACTAGTCAATTTCTCCCCCCCCCCCCTCAGAATGAGACGAGTCATTAACAAGTAGGGTAGGGGGAAAGAATTGACTGGTCAATTTCTTCCCCCCTCAGATGAAATAAATTATTTGGGTAGGGGGAAAGAAATGACTGGTCAATTTCTTACCCCCAGATAAAGTAGCTAATTAAAAGTACAGTTACACCCGAACGATTGTGGTTTATCTATAGTCAGTTTCTTCCCTGAGAAAAAAATTGACTAGTTTTTTCCAACATCATAAATATATAATTGTAGGGGGGGGGGGACCTGACTAGGGGGAAAAATTAAATGGGGGGAAACTGGACTGATTTTTTGGTATGAGGGTCATTCAATATATTTATAGACCATCATTCTCATTTAATTATAATTGCGTTTAAATAATTATTTCTTAAATCATAACAAGTATTTACTAATTACCTACAGCCAATACATTTTCAGTAGTTCAACTAGCTATAAATTCCGATTTAATAAATTTACATTCCGCCAAAATGTCAATGACTTTACGCAAGGGAATTCATGTGACTATTAAATTGTGCACTGGGCTTGGACAAACACAGCAGACACTCAGCTGCTACATCCTAGTCCATGTTGGAAACTCTACTGTGAGTGAGTGTAGAAAACTGACATCCTAGGCACTATAGGGGACCCACTAGTGTAGGGAACTGTCATCCTAGTCCCTAGGGAGACCCACCAGTGTAGGACACTGTCATCCTATGTACTATACGGGACTCAATAGTGTAGGGAACAGTTATCTTATGTAGTATGTGGGATTTCGCCAGTGTAGGGAATTGTCATCCTAGGCGCTATGGTAGACCCACTTGTGTTGGGAACAGTCATCCTAGGTATACCGGTAATTGGAGACTCTCCAATGTTGAACTCTTATCCTATGTACTATGGGGGACTAATCGGTCTGATGAACTGTCATCCTAGGCCTTATGGAGAACTGATCAGTGTAGGGAAGGGTTATCGTAGGTCTTATGGAAGACACACTAGGGTTGGAATATAAGAATTCATGATGAGCTTCTATGTAGGATAAGGATATCTCACCCGAGGTGTCGGATTTTAACCAGGGACGAGGCTTGCCGAGGATATCCTTATCCTACATTGACTGTCTCATTGGATAATTTTTCTGAGACGTGATTTAGAGCTATCTTACATTAGCAACAGGCCTATCTTACATTAGCAACAGGCCTATCTTACATTAGCAATGTCAAGAGATAATGCCATCCTAGGTACTATGGGGGACTCACTTCTGTAGGGTACTGTCATACTAGACCCTATGGGGAATCATTATTGCTAGCATCGGTCAACCTACATGTATACAGGCCCAGTGTTGAAAATAGTCATCATAGACTTTATAGGGGGGCTCACCAGTGTTGGAAAGTCATTGTAGTTTCATTGGGGACTCACTATTGTTAGGAACAGTCATTATAGGACCTATGGAACTCACCAGTGTTGGGAACAGCCATATGGAGACCCACCAGTGTTGGGAGCTCTGAGGGGCTCTCCAGTGTTGGGAGATGTCATCCTATTTAGCTCTAAGGAGCACTCACAAGTACCGTAGGGTACTGTCATTATACCGACAGGCCCTATGGGGACTCATTATGGCATCAGTCAACCTAGGCCCTATGTTGAAATTAGTCACCATAGACTTTATTGGTGGGCTCACCAGTGTTGGAAACAGTCATTGTAGTTTCATTGGGGACTCGCCAATGTTAGGAACAGTCATTATAGGACCTATGTAACTCACCAGTGTTGGCAACAGCCTGTTAAAGCCATATGGGGACCCACCAGTGTTGGAAGATATCATCCTAGGCTCTAAGGGGCTCTCCAGTGTTGGGAGATGTCATCCTAAGCCCTAAGGGGGACTCACAAGTGTTGGGAGCTATCATCCTAGGCCCTATGGGGACCAACCAGTGTAAGGAAATGTCATCCTAGGCCATATGGGAGACCTATCAGTGTTGGGAGCACTCATCTTACGCCCTAAGGGGACCAGTAATTCAAGGCCATATGTTGACTCACTAGTGTTGGGGACAATGAATGATGGCCTTATAGGGGACTCATCATTGCTGGGAGAAATCATCCAATGCCCTCTGGGAATCACCAGTGTTTGAAGCAGTCATCCAATGTCCTCTGGGGACTTATCAGTGTTGGAAGCAGTCATACAAGGTCCTCTAGGGGATTTAACTGTGTTGAAAGCAGTCATCCAAGGTTCTTTATGGGACTTATCTGTGTTGAAAGCAGTCATCCAAGGTCCTCTGGGGGACGTATCAGTGTTGGAAGCAGTCATTCTCTAAGGTCCTCTGGGGGATTTATCACTGGTGGAAGCAATCATATTAGGGTCTATGAAGGACTTGTCAGTGTTGGCTACAGCCATCTTATGTCATATGAGGGACTCATCAGAGTTGGGAACAATCATCCTAGCCTTATGGGAACTCGCATTCATATGTCCTATGGAGGACTTATTAGTGCATGGAGCAGTCACCCTATCATCATATGCCCTATGTGGTAGAGTCATCCTAAGTATATGTGGGACTGAAATCAGTTGGAAATTGTGATCCTACGAACTGAGGGAAACAGTCATCATAGGCCCTCGGGCACCCATCAGCGTTGGAGCTATTAATGTAGGCCCTATGGAAATACTATAGCACACAGACAATCCAAGACTCATCAGTGCAGGGCAACTCACATTTGTTGGGAACAGACCCTACTTTGGACTCGCCATTGCAGGTTCCATTGGGGACTCACCAGTGATGGGAACAGTAAAGTTAGCAGGCAATATTTAAAAAGGACTCATTGGGTGTTAGGAATAATAATGACTTGCCCCATTGTGGAGTAAACTCTGTTTGAAGCAGCAAATCCAGGCCCTATTGTGTACTCACCATCACCCATTACAGCCATCACAGGCTCTATTCAAGGTACACACCATCACATAATTATTTCAGTCATCCCAGATCATATTGTGTACCCATCACCACAGATTTCAGCCATTCCAGGCCCTATTGTGTACCCACCATTACAGATTTCAGCCATCCCAGGCCCTATTGAAGGTACACACCATCACAGATTTCAGCCATCCCAGACCATATTGTGTACTAACAATCACAGATTTCAGCCATCCCAGGCCCCATTGTGTACCCATCATCACAGATTTCAGCCATCCCAGGCCCTATTGTGTACCAATCATCACTGATTTCAGCCATCCCAGGCCCTATTGAGTACCCATCATCACAGATTTCAGCCATCCAAGGCCCTATTGTGTACTAACAATCACTGATTTCAACCATCCCAGGCCCTATTGTGAACTAACAATCACAGATTTCAGCCATCCCAGGCCCCATTGTGTACCCACCATCACAGATTTCAGCCATCCCAGGCCCCATTGTGTACCCACCATCACAGATTTCAGCCATCTCAGGCCCTCTTGTGTACTAACAATCATAGATTTCAGCCATCTAAAGCCATATTGTGTACCAACCATCACTGATTCCAGCCATCCCAAGCCTTATTGGGTACCCACCATCACTGATTTCAGCCATCCAAAGCCCTATTGAGCACCCACCGTTACAAATTTCAGCTATCCTAGGCCCTAGTGAGTACCCACCATCACTAATTTCAGCCATCCCATGCCCTATTGTGTACTAACAATCACATATTTCAGCCATCCCAAGCCTTATTGGGTTCCCATCATCACTGATTTCAGCCATACCAGGCCCTACTGTGTACCCACATCACTTATTGAAGCCATACCAAGCCATATGGAATACTCACTCACACTAAGTGCAGCAATCCTTAGCCCTTTTTGGGTAATGACCACTACAAATTACGGCCATATAATGAGATGGTTGTAAAACATATTTATATACAGTAGAAACTTGTTGTGTTGACATCGGCTGTAACGAAACTTAAGTTAGGTTATGTCGACATACTAACTTTCAAATCCCTGATTTGGGTTGCTCTATATTCTATCTTAAATATGATGGTTTAGCTGACCTGCCTGTTTTCGTCGATACTATTGAAATTTAAAGGTTGTTACTTGACCGTGAAACTTAGTCTACTTCTGTTTCTAACCATTGTTTAAATGTATTCACAGTTTGCAGATGTAATTTAATGATGTTAAGTTGAAGTTAGTAAACAAATTGTAACCTATTTCAGCATATAAAATAAAAAAAACCCTGCTGAACTAGCGTGGTTCTGGGACAGTGATCAAAAATACCTTTTTGTATGCTGTTGCAATTTATTTTTCCGACATTTAAATGAATATACTTAAAATTGTAAACAAAGAAATGGAGTGTCAGCGTTGCTTTCAGATGTCTGGCATGTTGATTGAATCTTTTGTTTAAGAAATAAAACTCTGTTCGCGTATTTTGTCAGTGAATAAAACATGGGCAGTAGTTCGGATGCGGAAAAATTAAATCACGAGTGCGTAGCACGAGTGATTTCATTTTTCTGCATCCGAACGAGTGCCTGTGTTTTATTCACCGACAAAATACAAGAACAGAGTTATTATTTCGATTCTAAATACTATAATATACCGCACTATTTAACTGCGCGCATTCCATTTTCACCTATTTGACATTTAACATAATTCCACGCTGAAATTGAGTGGCTTATTAGCTGGTACAATTACCTCCCTTGTTAATGAAACGACCTTCATAATTTTCTGAAGGAAATAACACATTTTAACCATTGAAACAATTTTAATAACACGAATAGGCCTATAGTGTATCTATTTCATGAAATGAAAAATATAAATGAATTGATTATCAGAAGTTTTTATGAATCTTAATTTCGAGAGTATATTGGTGTTTCTAAATATAGATGCGTCATAGCTGTAACACTGGGTACTCGTGGAATTCGCGATCCGTTAAAGTTTTTACTATAAAGTTTACGTTCATTCATTCATAAACATGTCACGTGATACGGGGCGTAAATCGTAACAGCCAATTTGATACCATGGCTCGGTCTGCTCTATGTATATATGGATTTATCCGCAGATCGCGTTAGAATTGCTGGTAATGGAGTTTCAAAGTACTACCATGTGAACATTGTTATTGTTTTATTATGTTAATTTAATTTCCATAATGTATTTAATTTCATTATAATAATGGTATAATAATGTTTCCTATTGTTTGGTTTAAAATAAATATCATGATGTTTGTTAAAGGGAGATAATAACTACCAAACATGGTTAACTATGAATACAATATTTTACCCAACCATGATCAGTTGGAATGTAAGCATGGTTCAACTATGGTTAACCATGCTTTTTACATGGTTATCCATGGTTTACCTCTTCAATCAAGGTGCCATTTCACAATGATAGATCAATTCAGGTAGCATTTTTGTATTGTTTGTTCAATGTGTGTTAAGTGGTTTAGAAGATGTGATTTAAACAGATTTTTACTCAGAAAAGCCTTAGTGTTAATCCTGTGTCTAAAATAATTATTCAACAAACCTGAATGCTTATTTGAAACAATTAAAGAATTTTTGTTTTAGAGAAAATTACTGAAGAATCATTTCAATTTATGGAAATTACCATGGATGGCTTTATGATTTAAAGGAAAACCTTATTTCTACCATGTGAACATTGTAATTGTTTTATTATGTCATTTTAGTTTTATTAATATAATATTATTCAATTTTATTACAATAATGGTATAATAAGGTTTCACATTGTTTTTGTGTCGCCTGAAAAGGCGACATATAGGTGTTACTTTGGCGGCGGCGGCGGCGGTGGCGGCGGCGGCGTCACAAATTGCTTGTCCGGAGCATAACTTTGTCACCTTAAGTTCAAATGACTCAAGAATTGGTATGCCTGTTTCTTGCAATAAGCCGGAGTGCAGTGCGCAAGAACCATAACTCTACCTGTCATAGTTTTTGAATTATTTCCCTTTGATTGATTTTATTAGAGCATTTCTTGTCCGGAGCATAACTTTGTCACCTTAAGTTCAAATGACTCTAGATTTGGTATGCATGTTTCTTGCAATAAGCCGGAGTGCAGTGCGCAAGAACTATAACTCTACCTGTCATAGTTTTTGAATTATTTCCCTTTGATTGATTTTATTAGAGCAACTCTTGTCCGGAGCATAACTTTGTCACCTTAAGTTCAAATGACTCTAGATTTGGTAGGCATGTTTCTTGCAATAAGCCAGAGTGCAGTGCGCAAGAACCATAACTCTACCTGTCATAGTTTTTGAATTATTTCCCTTTGATTTTATTAGAGCATTTCTTGTCCGGAGCATAACTTTGTCACCTTACGTTCAAATGACTCAAAAATTGATAGGCATGTTTCTTGCAATAAGCCGGAGTGCAGTGCGCAAGAACCATAACTCTACCTGTCATAGTTTTTGAATTATTTCCCTTTGATTGATTTTATTAGAGCATTTCTTGTCCGGAGCATAACTTTGTCTCCTTACGTTCAAATGACTCAAGAATTGATAGGCATGGTTCTTGCAATAAGCCGGAGTGCAGTGCGCAGGAACCATAACTCTACCTGTCATTGTTTTTGAATTATTTCCCTTTGATTTATTTTATTAGAGCATTTCTTGTCCGGAGCATAACTTTGTCACCTTAAGTTCAAATGACTCAAGATTTTGTATGTATGTTTCTTGCAATAAGCCAGAGTGCAGTGCGCAAGAACCATAACTCTGCCTTACATCGTTTTTTAATTATTTCCCTTAGATTGATTTAATTTGAGCATTTCTTGTCCGGAGGATAACTTTGTCACCATGAGGTTGAATGACTTGAAACTTGGTATGCATGTTTCTTACCAAAATTCCAAGTGCAGTACACAAGAACCGTAACTCTACCTTGTGCCATTTTTCAATTTTTTCCCTTTGATTGATTTTATAAGCATTTCTTGTCTGTGGCATAACTTTGTCACCATAACTATTAATGACTCAAAAATAGGAATGCATGTTTCTTTGCTGTGACATGAAGTGCAGTGTGCAAGAATCATAACACTAGCTTGTATAGTGTTTGAATGATTCCCTTCAGATTGATTTTATCAGGACATTTTTTTGTCCAGAGCATCGCTTTGTCGTTTTTAGTTCAGATGACTAGAGAACTATTGTGAGTCTGATATGTAGCCCTATACTGGATAGTTTTCCATGACAAATGTGCATTTCGTCAGGCGACACATGCGACTCGCGGAGCTTTTATGTTTAATATAAATATGATGTTTGTTAACGGAAGATAATAACTACCAAACCATGGTTAACCATGGTTGACAGTATGGTAAAATATTTTATTCACAGTCAACTATGGTAATCATGGTCACATGTGTAGACAACCTTGTTCAACTGTGGTTGCCTACACATGTGCCCATGGTTGACAATGGTTAACTGTGGATACAATAATCTACCCAACCTGCAACCATGATCAGTTGAAATGTAAGCATAGTTCAAACTTGGTTCAAACATAAATGAGTCAGCTTGACTATTTCCAAGATAGTAAATGGTAAATTTATATGTGTTAGGTCTCCTCTTAAAATAAAAAGAAAAGGCAAAGCCTTTTGGGGTTATTAACACCTTTTCCAAATCAAAGCATGCCACAGTAAAAATGTCAAGATTTTCTTTTGCAAAAACTTTATCTTTTTCTTTATTTTGGCGGGCTCTTTTACTGTTTCTTATATGACTTTAATATTTGTTATCCAACTTAATTCTTTCTTCCTCAGAGGCCAATTTGTATGACATACAAAGATTACATTGATCTTTAATAGGTCTATGGAAACTAAAATTGAACTCTGTGTTGAAAACATTCTATATATATGAATATTTCCCTGTTCTAAACCACGGCTATCACAATACTGTTAGTACAGTTTGTTCATAGCCTTGAGATTTAAGGAAGGGTCTTAGTATTGTCTGACACTGTCCTTCCTGCAGTAGTGTGAATCTACTGCAGGAAAGGACTTTATGCGGGTTCTAACAGTAGAGACACAGTAAGTTCTCAGAAACAACATTGATCCTACTTCCTGAGGACTTACCTCTACCATCTGGAGCTGCTACTCCAGGCAAATATATACATTCTTGTGTACCACATCTACACTAGAATTGGATATCAAGAGTGTGTTGAGAAAGAAACATGTGCACACATGCTTTTAAGTATTTGAGTCTAAATGTGGAAGGAGGAAAGTGAAAGAATATTTACGATTGGAACTTGGACTGCCATTAGCTTTCAGATGTTTACTTGAGAAAATTTCAGCAAAAACTGACGCTGCCTATTCATACATCTAAATTCCAGTAAGAATGAAAAATCTTCTGTCTCTCATTATCTGGGAAGTTTTAGTACATTGAAAAACTATTTTAATAAGGACAGAAAAATAATATTTATAAAAATAATGTCACTTAGACCATATTAACTGAGTTTAAAAATCTATGAAATAATTGCGAAAACGGTCTAAGTGAAAAAATATTTTGTTTATTTGAGTGCTAAATACTTTACTTATACAATTGTTATCAATAAAACACTATTTTAGACAAGAAAAATAATATTTATAAAAATAATGTCACTTAGACCATATAAACTGAGTTTAAAAATCTATAAAATAATTGCGAAAACGGTCTAAGTGAAAAATATTTTGTTTACTTGATTACAAATGGTGCAAAAATACTTTAATTTGCTATTTATACAATTGTTATCAATAAAGCACTACTTTAGGACAGAAAAAATAATATTTTTTTACTTAGACCATATTAACTGAGTTTAAAAATCTATAAAATAATTGCGAAAACGGTCCAAGTGCAGCACCGCACTTGGACCGTTTTCGCATTAAAAATATTTGTCATTTCACTTAGACCTTTTGAATATTTTTGCAATATATTCTAAATTTGATATTTTATGGAAACAATTTTTTCACAGAATATGTGTATTAGTGTTTTGAATTGATTAATGCGAAAAAGTGACTTTGTGAAAAAATGTCACTTAGACCGTTTTCGCAATTACCCCTCGATGTGTACATCCAGAATTTAGTTGGGAATCACCCGAGGAGATGGGAACGCACTGAGACAGTGGTAGAAGTACGGCAGTACCACCAATACGTCATACGTGTAGATGGCACTGGTCGTGTGACCATCAGGAACCGCCAGCACTTACGCAAGTTCACTCCCTTCCATGGTCAGCGCACTGAGGGTCCTGCTGATGCACCCACACCAGTGTTACCACAGAACAGGGTAGTGCTCCATGACAACCCATATCCTTCGGATTCGTTGGCACCACCATCATGCAGGCCAGCAACACCCATGGATCAGAGGTCATCACCTACAAAGGGTCTTACGCCCGGGTCTGAACCCCAGATTGCTCCTGTATCCCATGAGCTAACTTTGGACATACCCGACAGCACTCATGACATGGATATTCCGGCTGAAAAGGAGGTGCAACATGAGTCCAGCCAAGACGAGCCTGCAGTTACCAAGATCCCTCGTGCTCTTGCCCGTCTTATTCCACACAATAAGGCTGGCAGTAAGGAACACTCAACACCGCGTAAACCCAGTCGTCGTGGGCAGATGGACATTCCATAGAAATCAGACTGACTCATTATTATTGTCAACTTTTATGTGTAGTGTCAGATTATTATAAACGTATATGTGCAGTGTCAGTGTTACGGAAAAAAAAGATGGACTGTTTCTTTAAGACTGTTAATAATAGTGATTTAATTCAGTTTTCTGCGTACCCTAAAAAACTTGCCCCTGGGGGAGGAGATAACTAAAGTAACCATTATATATATGTATGTATTGCAGGTAGCAGTCATCCTTTTCCATACTCCTCCATATTTGTGAATTTGTATACCTATTGTCAGCATGGGGGAGGGGAGAAGTATTGTTGCTTTAATTTGTTTAACATGTATGCCGTCATGATGGAAAAGTATTTCATCCTTTAGATTAATAAAGTCGTGTCGAATAAAGGAAAGTGTTGATACTCATTTAGTGTCATCAGCAAAAACTTTCACAAAACCCGATACAACATCTGGAAGGTCATTTATGAAACACAAAAACAAAAGCGGTCCAAGAACTGACCCCTGAGGCACCACTCACTACATCAGTCCAGTAAGAAAGTTCTGAGCCTACCCTAACACACTGAGATCGACCGGAAAGGAAGCTTGTAATCCAATCTAAAAGCGATCCTCTAATCCCTAGATTGCTTAACTTGTACAGAAGTCGGTCATGCGCCACACTATCAAATGCTTTTGAAAAGTCCAGATATAATACATCAATTGGTTCCCCATTGTCAATCCATATAGACCAATCATCAATTAATTCACGTAATTGGATAACACAAGACCTACCAGATCTGAAACCATACTGTGAGTCCGAAAATAATTTATTTTCTTCCAAAAACGCCATCATTTTAGCTCTAACCAGCTTTTCACAAAGTTTACAAATTACTGAAGTTAGACTTACTGGTCTGTAGTTACAAGGTTCCTTCTTACTTCCTTTTTTGAATATGGGAACAATAGTAGCTTTCCTCCAGTCTTCTGAAATTCTACCCTCCTTCAATGATTGGTTGAAAATTAATCTTAGTTGCAGAATGAAAAAAATCATGTGATGATCCATGCATTCAGTGGCAATATGTAAATGGGTTATAAGTATAACATGAATTGTGCAGCATTTAAAAATACTTATTTCGAGTATACTGTAATGCAGATATTTGTTCAATGATATTGGTGGGACATTGTGTGTTTCAGGATCCAGTGATTTCTTTTGCCTGTTCGGGAAAGGGTCCGGGTCCGTTTAGATTGGGAATTTTCGCGTTGTGAGAAGTTGAAATTGGGAAATTCCAAGAAGCAGAGAGGCCAAATAAAACAGAAAAAGAGATTACATGTGAATGTTTACTGGTTTCTTTGAACTTTTATGCTTGACCTCTTGTCAAAAATGTTCATAACTTATCATTTTATGTCCGATTTTAAAAGTTATTTTTTTAAATTGTTTATTGGGAATTTCTCCATTCAAATTTGGGAATATTATAGCCTATTTCATAATTTGCAAATGGTAAAGGGTCCGTTTACCGGACCCTAATAAAGAAGGAAAAAAATCACTGGGATCTTGTATCAGGTATTCATATGCCAATAAAGGATTGTAGCTTCTATTCATCTGAATAATAACTTGCTTGCTCATTCATGATTAATATTGTATTATATTGTTTGATACTTTAAATGTAGCAAGTGTTTACATGTTGTCAATTTGAAAGTCGCATCAGATAGACTTGTTACATAAATTTATATCATATCACACATGTCAAGAGCAACACAGTCAACTACCTATAGAAACACGTTGTTTCACTCATGATACCTGTAGTCACAGATTCAGCTTCAAATCTATCAAACTCCTCATTGTCACAGTTGAAGAATAAATCCATAACCTTTGCTAACTGTTTAGCTTTAATCCGTACACATGTATATAGTGGTCCCTCTCTTGAGCGACATTTGTGGGAGACAGACAGGGTGTTTGTTGTAGAGAGGGAGCTGTTGTGAAGAGGGATTGTACTTCTAACTGACTGGTGCAAAATATGTACATGGTGTACACATGCAGCGTGTCATAATTAGTAAAGATGAATAAAGTGACTGTATTGATGTTGCCAATTTACTCCTGACAGACCCGATTATGATCTTATTAATTATACAAAAGTAAATTATTTCACCTATTCTCCCATGAAAATAAGTACTGACTACATGTTCATCGGATACCAAGGAATTATGGGTATCCCCTCTAGAAGTATAGACAGGAGAATGTTTTTCCTGACTTTATATTGTTTATGAATTCATGTATGTTTTTGCATGATATAAACATTTAGTTAGAATTAATCACAAACCGAAGCTGCCTTATCATTCAGTATGTGTAGGCTCAGGCCTGGACTGTGGCTATAAATAGCAGTAGTTAGTACAGCAGCTGATTTTTTTAAAAAGTCCAATAATTTTATTTACTAGTCTATCAATGCTATTCCAGCCCTCCCCCAGAAGCAGAAGTTGGAAGCCCAGTGTTGGGGCCCTAATGCATTAAACTCTCTGTAAAGCCAGAATTAACTTTCCCTCGTCCCGTAAACAAGACCCAACATATGGTTTTTCTCTAGACAACATTCGTAGTATGTAAGGTCTCAATGGTTTGCTCTCGAGTACACTATAGCACATTGAGACAGGATTCTGTGTTGCAGTGTGATGACCAATTGTAAGCATTTAAAAGCAACATAAATTAAAAGAACACTATGTACCCCTCCTTTAATGCTTTTTTGATTGCTATAGATAAAACATTCCAAAAAATATTTGTTACTTGTTATAGAACTAAGTAAATTTTTTGTTTCATGTATTATGTAAATCTGATAAAAAAATGGAACAACATTTTACACATTGCACTGTAATAATACTAATAGTTATTGATTACAAATTTAACTGTTAGATAACATCCAATGTCTGAATCCCTGAACGTAAATTGAGATTGCATAGTCAGCCCGTCCAGTAAGCAAACTCCTCTGCAGCAGTTGCCTCCCCTCTTAGAAATTAAAAATGGTGTATTGATAAAACCTGAGGCTGATTGTATCTCAATCAGGACACCTCAGACAATTTCTTACGAATCATCCCTCGAGTGTACTAGTAAATAGAATGGCGCCGTTTTGGAACTAATTTCGCTGTGACGTCAAATGTAAACAAAACAAGTGATTCAATGGAGTACACGCCCACCAAGCAAGCTTTAAGATACTGCGTGTTGTGCTCAATGAGTGTATAAAGAAGTTGTTCTGTTTTGTTTTTGGCAAAATCCAAACTGTCAACAAACGACGCCATATTGGTAAAGCTACAGATTTCTTAGACTTATCTCGCAATTTGGGAAAGGATGCTTCTGCTACATCCACTTGATACATCCGATGAGTATTTTATCACATATAAATGCCGTACGGACAGTTACGAATGATTGTATCTGGACCAGCAGTTACCTCCCCTATTAGAAATTACAAATGGCGTTATGATAAAACCTGAGGCTGATTGTATCTGGAACACCATTCCTATTCAATTTGAAGTAATACTACTCAATACGAAATTACAGATGGTGGAAAATACAGCGCCTTAAAAAAGGGAAGGGCCTGCAATTGCTTTGAAACTTGGTGCACCTACCTTATACCAGGAGTTAAAAGCTTACTTGACAAGTGGCATAACAGTTAACAGTTACTGTAAGGTGATTTTATATGATGTTAAGGCCCTTTTTAACTGTAAGAATTCCTGAATGGGTGGTCTGACCAGTGTTCCGAAGTCCAACACTACTCCAGAATGTAAACTCACTGGGAACTTGTCCAGTCTGGGTTATGTTGCAAGTTTTTTAAATTTTTCAAATTCCATTACTCTGTCAACTGGAGGTACACACATATAAATGTTACTCTCAATTGCTGCGTTCTGGTTTACTAAACAATAGCCTTATCATTTTATAGACATCAAACTTTATGTGCGGAAGTAATAACTGTTGTGTTTTTTTAACTTTCAGGATTGATGGAAATCTCTAAAATACTGAATACTGGTCTAGACATGGATACACTGGCTACTGTAGTGAGATTATGTGAAAGTGGAGTCAACCCTGAAGCTTTGGCTCATGTTTTTAATGAGTTGAGAAAAGAATCAGCATCAATAAAGGTATACTAGTACTTGATGTAGTATTAATTGCTTTTCAGACATTCAGTTGTAGAAAAGCTACAAAGTCATAAACTCTTGTCACTTGTAGTATACTTATACTATTAATATAAAAGTTTGGAGCCATTATTAAACGTTTTATTATTCAGGTCTGTTTGGCAATATGCAGGTTGTTAACTCTTTCACTTTGGTGTATAACAAAGCATAGTTTCATATGACTTGAATGTGGGTTAGACTTCATACTGGTGTGTCCAGTTGTCTAATAATATTTTGACCATACCAACTTTTATGTTAGAGTACCGTGAGTACGCCATAATTATGTGAAACTTTTGCCTAAAATAAAATATTGTTTGTTTCCCCTTCCCTACCTACCTGATGAAAAGTCCGCTACCCAAAATATTTGTTTGACCTTCAGGAAAAAATTATTTGATTTTATAAGAAAAAGTTCGGTACAAGAGAACAAAGTTATTGATAATAAAAATATATTTTTCCAAAAAAAAAATTCAACGTACCTACCTACCGTACCCAAACCTAATCAAGGGTCGGGAAGGGGAAACAAACAATATAGTATTTTTGGCCTTTGCTTCATCAAAATATAAATTGTACAGCGTAAGTAGTACAAATCAACCCACATTCATTGATTGAATTGGCCATGCCGGCTGTAGAATGGAATCACTATAAGTAGAAATACACCTAAGTATTTCTGTTTTACTGTATTAATAACAATCTGTTTGTTTCAAGGATACAAATGAAAAGAATAAAAAGGCTCAGGAATTACTAAGCCATCCTGGGTTAATGGGCAGGCAGGTATTGTACAATGCACAACAGTGTGGGGGAAATATTTTTAAAAAATCATTGTTTAATGCACTATAATATGGGTCAGGTGCATTGTGTGCTATGGGGTTTATGAAGTGATTTGAGTGTTCTATAATTTGGAGCTTTCGATCATAAATGAGAGACATTACAGAGAACGACACTAGCACTGGTCCGAGACCAGTGGTTTTCATGGAGGACCACTAACTCCTGGAATGCAGGTGGTCCCATTGTCCCCCAAACATTTCCAAGAAATAATTTTTTAACAGAATCTAATCGTTTTTAGCTCATCTGATTTTTTGAAAAAAAAGATGAGTTATTGTCATCACTTACTTGTCGTCAGCTGCTGCGTCTGCGTTGCAAGGTTAAGTTTTGTGTTTAGGTAGACTTTTCTCATAAACTGTCAAAGTTTTTGCTTTGAAACTTGCCACATGTATTCACCATCAATACCTGAGTTTTTAAAGCGAGACCCATAACTCTGATATGCATTTTGCAAGAGTTATTGCCCCTTTTTGGAAAAGTTTTTTGTTTATGTCCACTTTTTTATGCCCCCCTATCGATAGATGGGGAGGCATATAGTGATTCACCTGTCCGTCCGTTCGTCCGTCCGTCCTGGTTAACCCAAATTGACCGTTTCTTCTAGCATTAATATGGCTATTGCATTGAAACTTTCAACACTTGTTCATCATCAATACCTGACCATGTCAAGCAAGACCCATAACTCTGATCTGCATTTTGCAAGAGTTATTGCCCCTTTTTGTACTTAGAAAATTCATTGGTTAAGTTTTGTTCTTAGGTCCACTTTTCCCATATGTTGTTGGGGCTGATGCTTTGAAACTTTCAACACATGTTCATCATCAATACCTGACCATGTAAAGCAAGACACATAACTCTGATCTGCATTTTGCATGAATTATTGCCCCTTTTTGGACCTAGAAAATAATTCATTGGTGAAGTTTTGTGTTTAGGTTAACTTTTCCATAATATATTAAGCTATTGCATTGAAACTTGCTACACATTTTCACTATCAATACCTCACTTTTTTAAGCAAGACTCGTAACTCTGACCTATTTATGCAAGTGTAATGGGCCTTTTTTACAGTGACAATGATCAGCTGAGCGTCTGCACCCGTAAGGCGGTGTTAAAGAAAGCATATAAACGGAAGGGAAATTGTTGAAATGAAATCTCATTAACTATTACGGTAAACAATTAATAATAAGAATATAGTTGCAATGTTTGATTAAAAGTTATTTTTAATTGCTCAATAGTCGGCGGTAGGACCCCCTGGAATTATTTCAGACAAGCATGTTTCATGAGTTGCTGGTCCTTCCAGCTATTATGAAGTCAGTGAGTGTCAAGTCCTCCATTATGATTAGTATTTAACATTTACAAATATACCATAAATTTTGCTAGAACTCTATAATTATATCATATTTGCAATTCTTCTTTTGCTGGCAATGATATGTGGGACGTTCAAAAATAAACAGGACTATTGTCACAAAATGTTCATCGTTGAACGAAATTAATCAAATTATATACCATCATAAATCGGAATACTTTTTCTACATACTGTAAAAATATCAACTGAAACAAATACGCGGGCAGTGAGTTACAGGTGAAATTGTCACTCTTGGAGTTCAACTTTTGTTTATTTCAATACATAACGTTCAAAATATGTTGTCATTTTTGCAGACATCGTATGGTGAAGTTTGAAAACCAACGATATGATAGTATTAAAGATATACCTTATTACATAGTCGCCATTTATGGTAATTGGTGGGCTGCGCCGGGTGCGTGTTACCATGGTTTCAAAATGGCCTATTTTGAGAGGACGTGATAGTGTAACTCGATAAATCAGATATCCAATTTTCGCAATTGGATTCCGATTCAATAATATGTAATAATATTTGTATAATATTGAAAACTGTACCCGTGTGAGCCCCAGTCCCGTTAATTTTTGAACGTCCCACGTATCAAGATAAACAAGAAATATCACTGAATGTGATGAATACCCCCAGATACTGCTTGACACAGTGACTCCAATGTGCTCTGACAATATGCACAACCAGACTTAGTTATGACAAGTAATGAAGTTTCATAGAAATCCAACCGATGGTTACAGAGGAGTAACCCAACCAAAATTTATGATTGTAAAAAACAAAGGGCCATAACTACTTTAAAATTGATCCGACCAATGTGTGCCAACAATATAATCTGGGGGTATAAAGAAGCTTGCCATATCATTAACCCTAGACATGTAGCCTGTGCTTTGTTCTGGTTTTGGATTGATTTAAAAGAAAACACAGGAAACTTGAATGTGCATCAATGATGGCAATTGTGAGCTTCAACAGTAATATGAATACCCTTAAAATATTCAACAGGTGTTTATGTTCGTCGGTAAAAGAAGATCAAACAATGATAAATAGTTACAGAGTTCTAGTAGCAACAACTTAATGTTATATAATATATATTACAAGTTTTTGTGCCCCCCCCCCCCCCATCTTTGATGAGGGGGTATATTGCTTTGCACATGGCTTGGTTAGGCAACGGGTTCCAGATGTGTCCAATTTTAAAGCCCTCGAAATGAGGAACATTTGCTTGCATCACTCATAACTCAAGTACTTATAGGCACCGTTGTAGGGTATGTCAGCATATCTAGTTGCCCACCTACATATTTATAGCCCACTGTGCAAAGAATAATGGGAGCTATTGCAGTCACCCAAGCGTCGGCGTAATGCTAAAGTTTAGATGCAACCTCAAATATTTTCAAAGTGCATTTTCAGATTGCTTTGATAGTTTGAAGCTTGTTCAACATCATGACCCAAACCCCTACACAGAAGTTGCTAACTCTGTTAAGAAATTTGTCCACTTAGAAAATAATTATCAAGTTAAGGTACAACCTCAAATATTTTCAAAGTGAATGACATTATTGCTTTGATACTTAGTACACTTCACCATCATAATCCCAATTTGGTAACTATCAAGTATTTTGTCAAAATCATCTTCCCTTTTGGATTTAGAAACCTACGCAGAAGACGGTATTTATGCTGCTTTGAAGCATTTAGTTTTGAATATATAATGATTGTAACTATCTAAGCATGCACTGAGAATAGACATTTTACCTGTATAAGCAGAGTTGTGGCTCTTGAAATGATGAAATTTTGCCTGTGTTACTTATACATTGTAACTCTATAGGTATTTGAGCTGCAGTCGTTTTAGGAATGTTAATCAGCATGACGTGTAGCTATACAAATAAAAGCTCCGCGAGTCGCAAGTGTCGCCTGACGAAATGCAAATTTGTCATGGAAAACTATCCAGTATTGGGCTACATATCAGACTCACAAGAGCTCTCTAGTCATCTGAACTAAAAACGACAAAGCGATGCTCTGGACAAAAAATTTCCTGATAAAATCAATCTGAAGGGAGTTATGATTCTTGCGCACCGCACTTCATGTCACAGCAAAGAAACATGCATTCCTATTTTTGAGTCATTAATAGTTATGGTGACAAAGTTATGCCACGGACAAGAATTGCTTATAAAATCAATCAAAGGGAAAAAATTGAAAAATGGCACAAGGTAGATTTACGGTTCTTGTGTACTGCACTTGGACTTTTGGTAAGAAACATGCATACCAAGTTTCAAGTCATTCAACCTCATAGTGACAAAGTTATCCTCCGGACAAGAAATGCTCAAATTAAATCAATCTAAGGGAAATAATTAAAAAACGATGCAAGGCACAGTTATTGTTCTTGCGCACTGCATTTCTGCTTATTGCAAGAAACATACATACAAAATCTTGAGTCATTTGAACTTAAGGTGACCAAGTTATGCTCCGGACAAGAAATGCTCTAATAAAATCAATCAAAGGGAAATAATTCAAAAACTATGACAGGTAGAGTTATGGTTCTTGCGCACTGCACTCCGGCTTATTGCAAGAAACATGCCTATCAATTCTTGAGTCATTTGAACGTAAGGTGACAAAGTTATGCTCCGGACAAGAAATGCTCTAATAAAATCAATCAAAGGGAAATAATTCAAAAACTATGACAGGTAAAGTTATGGTTCTTGCGCACTGCACTCCGGCTTATTGCAAGAAACATGCATACCAAATCTAGAGTCATTTGAACGTAAGGTGACAAAGTTATGCTCCGGACAAGAAATGCTCTAATAAAATCAATCAAAGGGAAATAATTAAAAAACTATGACAGGTAGAGTTATGGTTCTTGCGCACTGCACTTCGGCTTATTGCAAGAAACATGCATACCAAATCTAGAGTCATTTGAACGTAAGGTGACAAAGTTATGCTCCGGACAAGAAATGCTCTAATAAAATCAATCAAAGGGAAATAATTCAAAAACTATGACAGGTAGAGTTATGGTTCTTGCGCACTGCACTTCGGCTTATTGCAAGAAACATGCATACCAAATCTAGAGTCATTTGAACGTAAGGTGACAAAGTTATGCTCCGGACAAGAAATGCTCTAATAAAATCAATCAAAGGGAAATAATTAAAAAACTATGACAGGTAGAGTTATGGTTCTTGCGCACTGCACTCCGGCTTATTGCAAGAAACATGCATACCAATTCTTGAGTCATTTGAACTTAAGGTGACAAAGTTATGCTCCGGACAAGCAATTTGTGACGCCGCCACCGCCGCCGCCAAAGTAACACCTATATGTCGCCTTTTCAGGCGACACAATTACAAAACCATCTTCCTTCCGTTTTGGGATGATTATTGCTGCAGTTGTACTGTAACTCTGGATTCACTGCCCACTGCACTAGAAAGAGTGAGCTTTTCTGCACAAATTAAGTAATTTGGTAAAAAAAATACCAAGTAATGACTGAGTTATTATCATTTCAAATTCCATATGCTGAATTCTAACAATAGGACAAAGTTTAAAACAAGAGATTTGATTGTGTGCTAATGACACCTGAAGCAAACTTGTGTCTGAAGATCAGGATTTGACATTTTGCTCTGTATACTGTAAAAGTGCAGTTTTGTTGTATGATTGAATTTATATTTCAGAATGAGAGTGATGCAGGCAATGGAAGCTGACCTACCAACTCATGTTGGCTCATGTTGTACTAGGGAGGCACAACTGTATGAACATTTTACTAGAGAGATACTAAAAACAAAGTGATCTGGAAATTTTCTTCAAAAATCTTGAAGTTTGAAAAATTAGTTGTCAAGTGTATCTTCACTAACGGTATTATAATATAGATGTACAAGGCATTGTGTAGGAACATTGAACAATTTCTTCAAAAACACCTTCAAACTTGAAAATATTAGATTCCAAGTGTATCATTCCAAGTGTATCATCACTGTTATATTTTATGTAATCAGATTTGTGTATGAGCAATTTCTTGTACTAGCTTTTCAGATCAGTGTAAATGTTTTACAGACTATTCCCAGCTGCTTAATGCGGCCGTTGTTTGCTCTGTCAACTGGTTTTATCCCCACATATAGTGGGGCAAGACATCTTGATTATGTGCTGGACATCTGTCTGGATGAGTGGGTGTCACTGAGTTTGTCTACGCTTGTTCTCCTTCACCACTGGTCGAATTTATATGAAACTTAACACAGGTACTTGGTACTAAGCCTAGTTTTGCATTTTGTCTGGAATTTCAGATTGTATGATTTTTCCTACTGTTGCGGGAGACATGTTAATGTTAAAAAACCACTTTCTAGTTTAAAATACAAGTTCCAGTTGTCTGTGTATTTTGTAAATAGTCTGTATGCTATGTGTTTCAATGGATGTTAATATTGGAATAAAATAATGACATGTTTACTTGATTTTGTGTTTTGACTGAATGCATTCTTTATTATTCCATCAGACAAAGTGTGTATCTTCCATGAAAATTTCAATGTTGATTTTCCTTTACATTTGGAGAAGTTAGTACAGTCAAGGAAAACTGATAAGGTTGATCGGTTGACGCATATCACTGATAAATTGTTGAGAAATGGTGCTAAAAGGAATATGGTAAAAAATGTGACTACTAACTAGTTTTTGAAATTTTACTCCAAAAAGACATTATTTACAAAACAAGAGGGCCCAAAGGGCCCTAGGTCGCTCACCTGTCGAACTTGACCTAGATTTTGTAGAGATGATCATTGTGACCAAGTTTCATACAGATAAGGCCAATATTTTGACCTCTAGTGACTACACAAGGTTTTTATATGATTTGACTTAATGACCTAGTTTTTGACCCCAGATAAACCAATATCAAACTTGGCCTAGATTTTGTTGAGATGATCATTGTGACCAAGTTTCATAAAGATAAGGTCGACATTGTGACCTCTAGTGACTACACAAGGTTTTTCTATGATTTAACGATGTGACCTAGTTTTTGACCCAAGATGACCCAATATCAAACTTGACCTAGATATTGTTAAGATGATCATTGTGACCAAGTTTCATACAGATTAGGCCAATATTGTGACCTCTAGTGACTACACAAAGTTTTTCTATTATTTGACATTGTGACCTAGTTTTTTACCCTGGATGACCCAATATCGAACTTGACCTAGATTTTGTTAAGATGGCCATTGTGACCAAGTTTCATAAAGATTAAGTCAAAACTGTGACTTCTAGTGACTACACAAACTTTTTCTATGATTTGACCTAGTGACCTAGTTTTTGACCCCAGATGACCCAATATAAAAACTGGACCTAGATTTTGTTGAGATGACCATTGTGACCAAGTTTCATAAAGATTGAGTCAAAATTGTGACCTCTAGTGACTACACAAGGTTTTTCTATGATTTGACCTTGTGACCTAGTTTTTAACCCCTTATGACCCAATATCGAACTTGACCTAGATTTTGTCGAGATGATCATTGTGACAAAGTTTCATAAAGATTAAGCCAAAATTGTGACCTCTAGTGACTACACAAGGTTTTTCTATGATTTGACCTTGTGACCTAGTTTTTGACCCCGGATGACCCAATATCGAACTTGACCTAGATTTTGTCGAGATGATCATTGTGACCAAGTTTCATAAAGATAAGGCCAATATTTTGACCTCTAGTGACTACACAAGGTTTTTCTATGATTTGACCTAGTGACCTAGTTTTTTACCCCAGATGACCCAATATCGAACTTGACCTAGATTTTGTTGAGATGATCATTGTGACCAAGTTTCGTAAAGATTAAGTCAAAATTGTGACCTCTAGTGACTACACAAGGTTTTTCTATGATTTGACCTAGTGACCTAGTTTTCGACCCCGGATGACCCAATTTCAAACTTGGCCTAGATTTTGTTGAGATGATCATTGTGACCAAGTTTCATAAAGATTAGGCTAAAATTGTGACCTCTAGTGTCTACACAAGCCAATTGTTGACGGACGGACGAAGAGTGATCACAAAAGCTCACTCTGTCACTTTGTGACAGGTGAGCTAAAAACATGAGTCATTCAAAACATTATACACATTGAACAACTGATATTTGTGCATAATATTATATCACCTCATAATGAGGCATGCACCAATGGTTGAAATGAGTGTGAAGGAACAAGTCACACATGTTGATGATGCATCCATCATAAATTTGTAATGAAACACCAATGTTAATGAACACCAAATTGGTGATTGGATAAATCCAAACCGTGTGAATGATTTGATGAAACTAATGTACTTCAGAACCTGTATTATACAACAGTCACAATTGCCTTGGTAATTTTGAAAGTTTGTTGTCAACTATCAATGGAATGAGATTAATGAATTAAAAACACAAATTTCAATCAGCTTTAGCTGAAATATTAAACTAGGTGAAGACCACAGAGCCTTTTTGGTGATCCATCACATCTGCTTACCCATCTGACCAGCAGGATTTAATGATTGATCGAATGTTGATGAAGAATTAGCAGACAAACTAAATCTCAGGATTAGAATCCAGTGAAAGGTAACTTTGGATATCGAGTAATCAGTATCGACACTGCAATAGTTTTAATCAGCACTTTTCCAGAGGAGCATAGTTCAGTAACTTTTCAATCAGATCAACGTGAGACAGTAACATTCTTCGACAGCAGTATCTCTTCAAACCCAGAGCATCCAAAGCATCACTGAAACGGGAAAAAGAAAATGGCCCATTGTTTACAAGTATGTTAACCTCTCATTCACATCACATGCATTTGTTGTGTGATGATCACAATTACCTCCCTTTGGGTGGAACGGCGGCTTAGTGGTTAGCAGTCCCTGGTTTGAATCTCAGGAAATTTCAGAATGCTTTTCAGTGTTTCCCGACCAACTAGAGATGAACTGGTTGGAAACTCAGAGGTAGTCTCACATGTACCAAGTTTCATAAACATAGCTTTAAAATTGTTTTGAGTTATGGCCAGAACCAGATTTTTGAGACAGAATGACAGCAAACCTATAGCCCCTCTGGTTGAAAACCGGTAGAGGATTTCAACTGATAGGAGATTAATAATTTTATTTTTAACATTTCAATATTTCATTATTGAATCATAATCATGATTGGATTGTTTATAATACAGATAACAGTTACCCTTCTGTGTATTCTACTTGCAGCAGACCAAGATAAGCTTCCCATTTATTACCGATCACTTTTCCACATGTGAAACAACGTACAGGTATAATCATCTTTCTGGTGAGTCTACAAAAAAAAAAAAAAAATAGCTTGTACCGTTACTAACTCAACTTAGGAAACCACCAGAGAAGGTCTTGCATTACAATCCCAGTTACCAGAAGACCATGGCATTACTCACAGTCTCGGACGGTCTAAGCTTATGAATGGACCGCCATAAAATGATCATGACCTATTGTTTCCCCCTTGCCAAATTCACTGTTCCAAAGTTTCATACACATATTTTTATAATATTATTCAAATATTTTTTCAATTTACTGCTGTTTTCTGTGTGTAGAATATGGTCCAATATGGTGTCAATGATTATTTTGTTGAAAACATGTGTTTTGTCATAAAACGAATGCGACTCAAACGTTTCTTACCTAGTACTTAACAGGTATGAAACATGCGTCACTTATTGCTTCATTGAACGTGGGGCTGAGTTATCCACAAGTTAAGTTTCAAAGAAGAAATGGCTAAGACAATGAAATGGAATTTAGACAAAGAAATGGAATCGTCAAAGACCTTGGACTTACTTTAGTGGACAACCAGTCAACAGAAATCACAGGAGCCCGTTGCCTGACCAAACCACTAAAGAGCGCTTTTTGGTAGCGCTTTACTATGTCTATGCAACAACACAATACCAGCGAGAAGTGTTCGCCGATAGCACTTTGCTAGGCCTGCCTGCGAGCGCTTCCTATTTGGTAGGGCTCATCCATCATCATTTTCAGTGATTGTCTCACTCTAATCAGACTATACTCACGATTTGACATATAACCAAACATACGCAGTTGATGGGCTGGACTATGATAAAATTGATATATACATATAAAATTATATGTACAGTGGAAACCCATGCAGCGGATGTATCAAAGGAAATTGGCATTGCTAAAACGAATTACTAACTCCCTGAAACAAATCTGTTGCAGACTGCTGCAGTGACATTTATTCTTTAATAAAAACGTCAAATCATATCATATGACATACAGAAACAAAATAAATCAAATGTAAACATAAACCCACGTCAAATTTATAGAAAGGGGAAGTAACTCAATGCAGCCGGTGCAACGACAACAATTTCCAAGTAAAGTAGGCCAAGTGTGTAAACAAGTTAATTTTTTCCCACCAAAAGGCTCACACGACGGTATCATGGAATTATGGATACACCAGCTGCATGGGGTTTCAATACCAGTAGCATATAAATTTTTGAAAGTGACTAGAGGTCTGGTAACTGGACCTCTAGACCTGGAGTCTAGAGGTCCGGTTACCGGACCTCTGCAATGCTTGTAGGACAGGCTAGAGGTCCGGTAATTTATTTCATGTGTATAAACAATATCTATTTTATCCTGTCGAGACTTCCAATGCATTTACCTTGCCATTCAGGTAAGTATTTGACAGCAATCTTGTAAAAATAGTTAATTGATTAGCAATCAAGTTGATTAGAAGTGTGCGGCACTTAAATAAGTTATTATGCTGCCGGTAATTGCCGAATTTATTTTTGTTTGTTCGATGGTATTTGCTCTAATGTTTGTTTGCTCACACATCAGAACTGCAAACAAACAAATTAGTTTTAATCAGATCTTCATAATAATTATGTTTCAATTAAATGTTGATATATTGGGATCGCGAAGTTTTATCAAAACGTGCGTGTTGGAATGTAGATCTACTTTTTATGGAATATATCAAAGATGGGGTAAATTGTTTATTATTATTTATTTACTTATGTCATCATATGTTATTAAACACAAAATGTGCGTGTGCTGTTGTATCAAAAAACACCTTTGTACAAACTCATTTTAAGATAATTTCTTAGGCTCTCGAGAACGTCGCAGATGTGTTTTGTCCTTAGGATCAATGTCTTCGTTGTTCATGCGCTGTTTCCCGTGGTACCAACATTTATGAGGGTGGATCTTGCATAGAACTTTATTGAGACGTTTGCACAGTTTGTTGTACTGATGGGTGTGTGTGTGAAAAAGTGACCCAAATATATACAATGTGTGGTACCCCTCTAGACTTCAAGTCGGTATCAATTGTTGTTAACACACAGACGAAACTATCGAAACTATCGAAACACTCGAGATCGCTGTTATTCCCAGTCAATGTTTTACACTTCTGTCAAATACAACATGGTAAACACTTATTTATGTCATTTAAATTCTTGACACGAAATAAAATATATGGTTTAAACATATGAAATCAATTACCGGACCTCTAGCCTGTCCTACACGCATTGTCTAGAGGTCCGGTTACCGGACCTCTAGACTCCAGGTCTAGAGGTCCGGTAACCGGACCTCTAGCCACTTCCTAAATTTTTCGCAATGTCCGGCAGGTTTGAAGCAAGCCGTTTCCTAGCATAGTGCTATCGAGCATTCGTTAGCGTTTTGGTTAGGTACCAGGCTCCTGTCAACAGAAACCAGGGAAAACTACAAAAACTTTACCTGCGCTGTGGAACACTCCTTGCATTCGCGAAAACACATTACGTTACAATAAACAACGTTGTATAATCTTATTTTTTATCCATTTTTATAAAAATGAACATCAAAATAACTTTTATTATTATTTAGTCAGGGAAACATTAACTTACCTTGTTTATATAGGTCTAGTGTTAAGGAAAGAAGCTTGTTAATTATTTCTTGCAATTGCGTTTTCAGTCCGTGTTGACGAACGCTTGACAGAATGGTTAAAACACGGACTCCGGTCTTGCCCGGGATCTCGCATAAATCAAAGCACTGAAGTTATATTTGACATAAACGCTGGACAATACAAAGTTTGGGTGAACTACAAACACTGTTGCATATAGGGGCCTACTATTTCGTAAAAAAGAAATTGATTATGAACACATATGTATTCTAAAAATGAATTCCAGCAAAATTCCTTGGTTGACAAAAGACCATTCTCGTTCACCAGAGTATTCTTCACCAGTGATATCACTGGTAGTCTGGGAACTTGACTAACCACTGATGTATGAGGAGGACAAAAGACACGGTGGGGAAACCACGTGACCAAAAGCGGTGCAGTGCACGATTTTCGACCTAAAATAACGTCGACTCAGGTAGGTTTTTTCACTCTAACTTCTTTGATACACCATTGTTTTTAGTCAGATAGCGCGCATAAACCCCGCGATTGAAAGCGGTTTTATTGGCTTTATGGATCTTGATGCAATTCTACACCGTTTTTACGTAATCCTTGCCCAACCGATTCCAAATTTGTGAAGTGTTTAGATAACGTACACTTCAGTTCGCAAATTATGCATCTAGCACAGCTTCTATGGCAAATATTCTGTCAAATGATGGATTACATGGAAGCTAGTTAATATTCTAAGCAGTGTGTGAAATATAAAATATGTCTCTTAAGAAACTTTAGAAATATCATCATACGCTGGGTTTGGTAAGGTACACTTTGCGATATTTCTGAAGGTAACGTACACGCGACTTTTCATAAGGTAACGTGCACTTACAAATTCATTTTTATAATTGAAATATATAGGGTTAAGTAACGTAAATATTATAGTTAAAATCTATTTAGTTAACTCTCTATATCAGCACTGATTGTTATTGATGTTAAAAAGCAGCCACTTCGAGACAGCAAGCTTGTCAAGGCTGTCTATGTGTGATCAAGGATTAACTTATTCATGCTACTTCTCATTTCAGGTTCAATTAAACCTATACCACCTAGTGATCTACTACTCTGAAGAAGAGGTAATCTCTAGGAGAGGCAGATCGTCATGAGCGACTGGAGTATGCCAGGAAACCGAAAAACATTTTACATGAAATTCCAGCGCAATGACGACTGGTCATGGTCTCATTTACAAACACATGTACATGTACAGTCGTCTGAACAAACACATTTGATTATTTCTGACAGATCTGAAATTAGTACCCATACTTCTGTTCCGACATACAAAAGAAAGAAATGGGTTCTCTCTTACGCTGGTGGCAATGGCTATAAAGTGCAAGGTTTTATTAAAGGGGATTGTCTATTCATTTATGAAATTCAGTGTATATGGGGATGGTGTACACAGTTAAACTAGTCTTATATAGTCAAATATGGAGTAAAGGGTTAATTGTGCTATTATTGTAAAACTAAAAATGTATATTCATTGTCTGATAAAATGTGATGTTTTCATGAATTTTATGTATCGGCTCATGATGAAATCAGGGTAGAAACACTGTCGAGTCAGTTGAGTCTCTTGACTACGTAGTACAGATTTCAAGTTCCCTGTGTTAATGGTGAATATTGACTTTTAAGATCTTTTTCCAATTGTCAGAAGTTGGATACCATTTTCTATCTGTGACAGCACTCCAGAGTACTTTCTACCTTCCAAGCTGAAGGTACAGACATTCTAGTATTTCCAGACTGAGAGATATATAACAAATTAACTTGGTCCTCAAACTTTCTATTTCATTGCATAATTGAACAGTTGATTGCTCAACAATAATTTAATTTCTGTCTTTGTTTTTATCAGCAATTAAGATAATGAATGTATATGAGGTGTAATAAAATAACTTCTATACACCTTCAATATTAAACAAGGCATGACATTCTTGCAAAATTTGATTTATTCTACACAAGAACCTTAATGCTTAAAGGTCGAGGACCAGGTTAATTTGTTTCGGGCTATAGTTTGTCTTGCAATTTCAATAACAGAATTTTTACCAATGGTTTTCTACCACAGCAGCTATTCTTTGATAGCAGAATGTCAGTTGGATTACAAACCAACCTGATCTGGTTAGAGAACCTAGATACAAAATGGTGGAGTGTAGAAATATGCATTATTTTGTTAGTGTTAAAGTAGGATATATATCAACAGACAGTAATTATACGTATTAAACGCAATATTTTATTTGGGTTTAATAAGTGCATTTTATATACAAATATGCTGTACTGTAATAACAAAACATACATACATTGAATAAATAAAACTTTCTTAGAGTGTTTAAATATTGTTGTCTGAATGTCATTTACAGCAGCCGATTCACCTTACAAGTTTTCCTGGCATGTTTTCTATACCTTTCCACAAGGTAACACCAACCTTTCTACCTGTGGAAGAAAATCAACATGATTGTAAAATTTTATGGAATGGTATGACTTGCCATTACCTTAAAGTCCTTTCCACAAGGAACCACCAACATCTCCACATGTGGATTAAAATCAACATTGACAATTTTCTTGTCAAAGTTTGACAGAACAGGAAGGATATTACCCGTTCCTACCTCTAAACATCCACACAGAGAGTTCAATAGAAATCACACCAATGAGTACTACTATAAACTCTATATTAATCGACGAGTTAAATGGTAGTATTCAGTTCGATTGTTAGGAATGAAACATTTTACGTGTACGTTACCTTCAGAAATATGGCAAAGTGTACGTCACCAAACCCTTCGTATGATGATATTTCCAAAGTTTCTTAAGAGACATATTTTATATTTCACACACTGCTTAGAATATTAACTAGCTTCCATTTAATCCATCATTTGACAGAATTTTTGCCATAGAAGCTGTGCTAGATGCATAATTTGCGAACTGAAGTGTACGTTATCTAAACATTTCACAAATTTGGAATCGGTTGGGCAAGGATTACGTAAAAACGGAGTAGAATTGCATCAAGATCCATAAAGCCAATGAAAACGCTTTCAATCGCGGGGTTTATGCGCGCTATCTGACTAAAAACAATGGTGTATCAAAGAAGTTAGAGTGAAAAAACCTACCTGAGTCGACGTTATTTTGGGTCTAAAATCGTGCACTGCACCGCTTTTGGTCACGTGGTTTCCCCACCGTGAAAGAACTCGCGCAAATTACTGATTTTGCTCAAAATTCAAAAACCGTTTTCGTTGCAAATCTGTGGAATTTGGTAAAATTATTGATACTTATAGCGCAACAACACTAAATATAATTATGATGCGATAACGAATAAGGTAAATACAGCGTCGGGAAGAAGGTATGGTTATCAATTGTGGGGCCACTTAATTGACGTAGGCATACGACGTCAGACCTTCACATCTGTATTCATCTAGGACACTGTCTTCATTTCCTGTGCGTTTACTTAATGCTCTGTTGATATCATATGTACGTACTAAATTGTACCATAACTAGCTCAGACTGAGGACAGTTTTTCACGATGGTTGTCAACGTCGGGCTAATTGGCTATTTTATACATCTACATTTCTTGTCTGGCTCAGCACCCTGACCTTTGCGATACAGTAGGTTTCACACTTGATTTTCCCAACATTTTTTTCTACATTGTTTAAGCTATACATATTAAACTATTGTATTTTATTCGGTTTTTTTTCACCGCAATCAGACAGTTTTATATAGAGAAAAGAATGTATGTGGTCTGTATTTTGGGGGTTAATGTATACAAAATGCTTCCTCGTCTGCCATGACATTGGTGGCCTGCCCCCTGTCCCGGCTCCTATACACGCACGATGATGACGTATGTTTGCATTTTAATGAAGCAACTTGGAACACAACAGTAGTAGTGTAGATTTTACTAAAAAGCTCTTGACCCATAGAAGCATTTATTTGTTGCTATTGTAGTGTATTTATATAATAGTAAACTGTTGATCCAGCGGATGTATTATGGAAGGATTTGACATTTATATCGTTAAGTGAAGATAAAAGTCGCTTTTGGATAATTCCTATCTGACTTAAAGGAAAGTTTTTTAATTGGAACACTCCATGCAATTCTGGACCAACCATATGGAATTTAAATCATGACGACGACTGAACATCGAAATCTACAAAGAATACGAGAGCAGTGTATGATCTTTGAAATCTATCTGCTGAATTATTTTCTGTTCATGCGGAAAAATGCTAGTTTCTTTACGATGAAAAATAGAGAGAATGCATTTGCCTCCGAAGATACAACTATTGTTTTAAGATAATAATAATAATGATGATAATAATACAAGGAAAATGTTTTTCAATCCATACATTCTTTCTCATTTAGGTCAGCGACCCTATATATGTAATACATGTATAAAGGGGTCCTGCTTAGGCTACTGCTGTAGGCTACTATTTGGGAAAACGGTACTACTGGGGCTTTATAGAGTGATATGTACAAATTCCAGAAACGGTCTTCTTGAATTATATTTGGTAAAGATTTTTCTGTTCTTTCCGAGACCCATATAATATGCATTCAAGTTTATGGTCAGGAAATATAAGGGGCTGCACAGTCAACACTATTTTGCTAGTATAATATAACCAAATAATACGTGTTATATGATCTTTGATATAACACTGCCAAATAGGATACTAATCACTGTATTCATGAACACTACTCGATTGCCATGTACCCAACTTATTTTACGAAACTACTTACGGAACACTGGATGAACATAGCTTCGATAAAACTTTCGTGAACACTACTCAATGAAAACTACTCAATGAACTTCTCAGTGAAAGAACAATCATTTTTCTAACATATACTGATTACTTCAATCAAAGAGTACCCTGAAGTTGAAGTAGACGTTGAAGTAAATACATAAACTCTGCTTAATGAACACACATTTAGTAGAAGTATGTAGCCTACTCAATGAACACTACTTACTGTCCAACCTATAATCCCGTATTTGTGGAGGTCCGTGATTTCGGGGCTGTTGGATCATTGAGACCATGGAATATTGAGACCAGAAAAATTCTTGGAAAGATAAGTTAGTACAATTTAAATGCCACCATATAGATCTGATAAATTAGGAGAAACGGCGTAAAGCACAAATCTGAACGGTACGGATTCGAACCCAATGTTTATGTAATATGACAATCTTAATCAAAGCACCGATACCAAGAACACTGCTTCGCCCATGGGATGGTTTTGTTTGATAAAACTTTGATATTAGATGAATATATACATATATAAAGTCCAGCGAATTTGACACGACTCTCGACCTTCAATTAGCATAATTTAACAGCTGATATATTGTCTATATTTATAATCCCGACTGTATGTTTTCATAAGCGGAAAGTATCACGAAGACGCTCGAGATGTAATACACAAACTCAAAGGACCGATATTGCACGATTTTCTTGCGGAAATTTATATATTCAAAGCAAGAACCTTGTAATATATTCATGCATAAAGGTCAGGATCATGTCAAATTCTCTGTGCTATACACACTCAAACATTAACATTTCAGATGACGTGCTGATGATTCAGTAACCGATGTCCCGGAAGATACACCAGTGACGTTTGAAATAGTTGACGGTGGTTCCAAACGTGGTGGACAAAAGTTGGTGTCGTCTGACGGTTACGCAAATGTTAAGAAGAGGACATTGATCAGTGGTGATGTAGGTTAGAAATGTAGTGTCAGAACTTGTCCATGTCCAGCTACTGTCAAGCAGACCAGGTCAGAGTTCAAGACCAAGGGACAACACGCTCATCAACCCAAACCAGGAATATTGACTTCTGTTAAAATCCAGGCTGAGGTATTATTTACTGTTACGTTCATTAATATATGATGTGAATAAACCTTATTAAATGGACAGTACATTTTATGAACATCATAAAGTCGTGAGTCAACGAACAGAATGTTAACGCTCACCACTACACAATATTAAGTTAAATTATGTTATCAATTTTCAACGGCTGCGTTTGAGTTTCCCTGTGAAGGCTATATTTATCTACTGGTACATACATGTACATAAACTGCTCTCCGCATATCACGAAGTAAATCGTATAAGAAGTTGTTGCTCTATGGAGTGTGGCTATCGGGACTAAGAGAGATTGCACAATGCACATACGATGTTTATTCACACTTAGTGAAATACTGCTGACTTATTTTCAGTTGAAAGGGGTATCCAAGCAATATGTATTTGAATCGGCAAGTGAGTTGGCGAGAGAAGTGACAGAAAGACATCAACACACAGACCAACCAGAAGCTTCACGTTAAAACCTAGATAATCTTATCAGAATGTGCAACAACACCAGACAACGTTTTCGTCCTAAAGAACCAACTGACAGTAATTTCCAGGTACTAGTATGTAAGATTCAAATACTTGATCTAACTTAAATGCTCCTACCAAATAATTTGCTCATGTCCGTCCATGGTCATCTGACACAGGGTCAACCAGATATTGTCAGGTTCCTGGAACTACTGTCACTTGTTATATTATGACACATTTTGCATTATTATACATGAACTGCCAAGAATACTAGTACATAAGAAATAGACAAGAATCACTGTGTTCAATCAAACCATATTATATTCTGAATATATTATGTACGCGGTAGATCATACCAAAGACGAAATAGAAATAGTACCAGTATTGCCTATAGCTTTGCTATTTTGATAATTGTACTTTATTAAGCTTGTAGATCAATGAAGAATTCATGGCTAGTTTGGGTGAAGACTTTTATAGAGAGACCGTCCGGGCGAAAGACAACAGCCACATGATATTCGCCACAGATCAACAACTTCGACTCCTCAAGAATTCAAAAACCTGGTACATAGATGGAACGTTCAACGTGGTCAGACATCCGTTTTATCAACTTTTCAGTATCCATTAATTTGTGAAGTCGGAAGAATACCTCAAGCAGTTGCCACTTTGTTTCGTCCTGATGAGTGGCAAGAAGAAAAGAGATTATAAAGCCGTAAGTTGAATAATATTATACTTTAGTAAAAGTTTTCTTTCATTGAAGCGACTGTGCATTGAGTCATACGCAAGCTGTTACATAACTGTATACACCAACTTCAACTCAATCATGTATAAATGCAATGCAGTTATAAAAAAGCTGGGATTCGAACATACAGGCATTCTATTCTATTCTATATGTACATGGTATAAAAATGTCAGTGTCACTTCTCAGAAGATAATGTATAAATGTAATGCTCAGAACATATTATCTATAAAAGAAACAGCAGGTATGATAATACAGAATAGCTTTATTAAATGTCTTTGTTTGAATATTGATGTACTTTGATGTTTTCAGGTGTTTGAAGCAATTTTAAGACAGATTCCAGAACCACAGGTAGAGTCAGGGTTTGGGGTTGCAGGGTAATATTTACATATATGATTTCCACTATTCATTGCAGAATACAATTTTTTAAACACATTATTTTATGACAACTTACTATAGTAAGAACGTCTGTCGGTCTGATCCTGAAGGTTAATACGGATGTACATGTATACTAAAATTCAACAAAAAGACAGGCGCTGTCAATATGCAAGTAAATGTAATATAATTTTGTTAATTTGCAACCCTATATCACTCAGATGGAAATATATTGTTCTTAATAGTTTTCTTCAAAGCACAAACATGTATATGTCATAATAAACGGAGTACTCAATCGCCTAAAATCACAAGATATTTATATTACTATTTAGTATTTGACTTTGTTTTACTCATTGTACTTGGTTTTTTTGCTTCAGACTGCGTACAGCAATAGAGATGCGGTATATAAGATAAGCTGTTGAGGAAGATATTCGCTCTGCCCCTGCTTCCAGCTAGTGATATCCGGTCAGCTTTTCGTCTAATGAAGGAAGGAAATGCAACAGTGTCAGACAGTTTAAGATTATTTATTCAGTACGAAGAAGACACTTGGATTTTAAGCGATATGTGGTCGGTAGAGTGTTGGTCAGTGTACGGAAGAAGCATTAGGACGAACAATGACGTGGAGGGATGGCATACCAGGCTCAACAGACGTGGCAGAAATGGGAATTTGCCCTTTTATGTGTTATTAATGCTACTGCTGGACGAGGCCAAGAACATTCCTATCCAGTGTAAGTTAGTGAAAGAAAAAAACTCAAGAGACATCAACGAAAGATGGTAAGGAATAATCAAGGTAAACTGTTTAAGTTGTGGAAAGAATACTCAGAGAACTTAAGATCTACAAACAGTTTATTGAAAGCTTGTGGCACCATTTATGGACCAGTGTGATGATATTGTGCATGTGAGCACATAATGTGAAACAACGAAAGTGTGGCTGTGCAAGTGAGCACATATCATGTGAAATGATGAAAGTGTGGCTGTGCAAGTGAGCAAATAATGTGAAACGTTGAAAGTGTGGCTGTGCAAGTGAGCATTGAGCAATGAGTATTGATAATATGAAACCATTGTATTATATTGAGTATTTTACTTAACCGTATTTCATAGTTTATTGTGTTCTTATTATTTATGTATTGTTGTATTCAATAATACATTGTATGCATGATCATAAATATTTATTATTCAGTATTATTAAATACTGTAAACGTTCATTGTCTTCAGTTATTATCATTTTATTTTCACTTTTTAATGTTTGACTATATACATATGAAATCACACGTGACTATATGATAGTTACTACAGTTTTTATATGATAATCACATGACTATATACAACATGTGTGTATGGTGTTTTGTTCATTCAATCAGTGTATTATCTAAAATCAACATTAAACCACTTTAAATAGTTTAGTATTAATAATTATCTGATGGTATATAATACACCGAATGAATGAACAAAACCCAATAATATGCGCTTCAAACTATACAATATCACATGCTTGATATCACTTGTAGATTTATCTGTGACACAAACACATTATACATGAACTGAAAAAAATGTTTGTCTGGTCTCAATAATCACGCATGTTAATTAACATGCGTGCAATAATCCAGCAATCACACTGACTATATGATAGTCACACGTCTATAAACAACATGTTGTATGGAGTTTTGTTCGTTCAATCGGGTATCTTAAATTAATTCTGATATCATAAAAATTTTACTATATAATAATAAATAACTTTAAATAATTTAATATCAAGCATTGCTCTTTATAGCAACTTTTACCACGCATGTAAATTAACATGCGTGCTTTTACCAAAGACCTATTTAGGTCTTTGCTTTTACATATAGATATCGAAATTGATACGTTATTCTGAGCTCATATACACCGAATGAATGAACAAAAACCAATAATATGCACTTTAAACTATAGAATTTCACATATTCAATACCACTTAAAGTTGTATCTGTGACAAAAAATATTTATCTGGTCTCAATTCTCGATATCGACATTACTCAATAAAACCCGTTTTTCCGGAACCGAAATTTCACGGTCAGGGGGTTAGCGAGCAATAAGCGGTATAGCGGGAGTGTATATAATTATTCTTTTTTCAACGTTTAAACATGAAAACATATAAAATAATTATTACACATTATCATTAAACATCTTTGTTTTTAAACTTTAGCAAGAATTATCCTAAAAAATGCTTTATATTTGAAATATTGCATTTTATTATACACGGCCGCTTCCGTGGCTCGATACCGATGTCGATAAAAAATACGCATTTTTCAAGTTAAACATATCATTTAGGCGAAAATATTATCAGCGAGGTCGTAAAATTGTGTTGTCATTGTTTTCTAGTAAGACTTTTTACAAATTCTTATCATTTGGCTTAAATAATCGCGATTTTTGTACCTAGTTGCTCTATACGCTATATCCGTTTCCCCCCTGACGTACATTCGGAATATCTCGCACATTGTCGCTCAATTAATTCCGTAATCCCGGAAAACGGGTTTTAAGTTGTAATGTCGCTGGCCGCAACACTCCGTCTGGTCTCAATACTTCAGAAATCTGGTCTCAATGATCCATGGTCTCAATCATCCGGTATTCGATTTCGGACTTTATACCTGCCATTGGTCACGGTCAAATAAGCACAGATGTAAACACTGTGAAATAATCAATTAAAATTCAATTATCTCAAATTCAAGATCGTATGTTGAAAGAAAACATTTTCAATTTTTTGTGTTAGTCTATAGGAAAAGTAATATTTTACACCTCTCAATGCTTTGGAAGACGTCTGAAGAAGTCATGAATTTTAAAAACCGGTTTGGCAAGTTTTGGCCACAAGTTATTTTTAGCAACACACGAGTATTTTTACTTTCAAAACAAACAGGGCGACACCGGATAGCAAATTACTATACTGGAAATTGGTTTGTGAATGAAATATTATCTATTTTACTTTTTGCTTGAATAATGTGTACGCTTCATGTATGTATATGTTTATTAATATGTTTATAGGTACAATTGATTGATTGAACTGCAATTTTATCAGTTGTAAACTGGTAAATCTGTCAAGTTTTCTGTTCAATCCGGAGTCAATTATCAGGCTCAGAATCAGCTAGGAATCCGTTGACTAATCACTACCTAGCGCTCGTTAGCGCTAATTAAGGAAACGGGTGGCTTCAAAAAACGATCAGTAGGACTTGCAGACAAAGCGAAAAATCTATACCTTACCGGCATCCCGGTCCGTTGCACACATAAGCAGATAAGCACTCGGCTTGTCCAGATATCCCGACAAGTTACTTAATAGTGGCAGTGGTAAGAGATCTGAGACACCTCAGTGAGCCCTGTGGACGGTCATTCGCTGCAAAACAGACCATTGATCTTCTTTAAATTAAGTAAACCAATTGAAAAGGTGTGCCCGATGTTACAGTTGGGCTCAAACCAATGACCACCTATGACCACCTAAACACTAGTACCAGAGTACAGCGCTCTATTGTCTCAGCAATGTATATAAATTGTGTTAAGCGCCCACTGATCTAGCTCATTGCTGTTATACACAGAGGTTTGTTTTACTAACTTTTCTGCAGAAAATAAAAGTGATTTGATAAAAAAATTAACAAAGTTATGGTCATTTGAAGATTTTAGTGTAGGGATGTGTGCAAATTGCACTCGAAACAGACTTGCTTCTAATTTTCAGGATTGAGTGTTATGCCGTAAACACTAAAATAATTTTAAAATGCACTAGTATAGAAAATAACCGAATTTTGTCAAAACTAATTTTCTCTTAAATTCATAGTCACCAGTATCTCTCCAGTTAATAACCTTTAACTAAGGCGCAAAAAAGAAAATTTATAATTCAGAGTACCGCGACAGCACAACTTTTTCTGGTTTTGCATGTTTTGCACATGCACCATGATCGCGTCAACGCATCGATATTTGCTTTAAATTGTACACTGTATGTTAATTATGTACACACTGAAAAAACAACATAAATAATATTTTCTAATGGCCTTGTTATGCTGCGATTAGCTCGAAATATCTGTTCGGATGCTTCCAGTTTCACTACAAGCTTAAATGAGCCATAGCAGGGCGGTTCAGCTGCCACCATACAACTATTGCGTGCTTAGAACAGCGATTCTTTGCAAATTAAACTGTCAAAGCCCGACTACGATCAGACCATTCCAAGGTTATGATCCTGGCCCAGAGGGGCAACATGAATACATGTTGCGTCAGTTGAATTGGTTCCGTATGACTGCACAAAATGTTAGTTAAATGCAAAGGGTCAATGGATAACTCGAAAATATATACTATTGCATTATTATTTTTTTACCATTGTCAATAAAGAGGTAAATATTGCAGTACAATTTCGAAGGATTTAATTTTCTCCTGTTAAGACTTTCATTAACATGGGTCACCCTGTTAAGCATACCATAACTTATTTCAAATGCGTTATAGTGACATGAACTTTACATAACACATTGCATATAGACTGCAGATTATTTACCTGAAGTCAAATAACCACAGAACAATGCTTTTAACAATGAATTTGATGTTTCATAAGTGGTGCGTTTTTAAATTGTTTGAGTGTAATATGTGAACCACTAGGCTATTGATGCAGTTTATGTATTCCCTATCTTGTGTATTTCAGATTTACCATCAGAGACATGGCATCGTCACAGCTGAGAGTGACTCAGGTCCTATTTGGGATCTGCAATGTGTTGTTCCTGGTATGTATAGTCCAGAGAATTTGACACAACTGCCGACCTTCTCTATTAGCATTTATATATATATGTAATTTAACAGCTGATATACAAGTATTGTCTTTATTTATAATCTTGGTTGTAGGTTTTCTTAAGAGGAAAGTATCATGAAGACCCTCGAGACGTAAATCCAAAACAAATCTAAAGGACCGATATTGCACGATTTTCTCGCGGAAATTTATTTATTCAATGCAAGAAGCTTGTAATATATTCATGCATAATGGACTTAGGTCAGGATCAAGTCAAATCAAGTCTAAGCTATTATTATAGTATAAATAATCATATAAATAAAATTTGTCCAGGCATTATTATTTCTTTTATTAATTTTTGAATTATAAATCTTAATACCGGTATGTATGTGTGACAATAGTTGAAATTATTTCAACAACAAATATATATTGACCACTCTCAACACCTCATTCCTGATAGTATTGCCACAAGGTTGTGTATTAGAGAGAAGCAGAGCCAGTTTATGTTATTTAAATTATGCTGAGCAATTGGAAAACTGCATCATTTCTATTTTTGGCATGACATGGTCACTGTTGACTGTACAAATCTCAGTTTTCCAGCACTTGAGGTGGATGCTCTACGACTAAGCTGTCGGTATGTGACATTGATTAAATAAAACCTGAAAATTTTCCATTAAGCTATAAAGCTACATGTAGATGTGTGACATGCAGTCGTGCCATTTGCAGTGAATTTGTGTGCTGGAATTTTGCTAAACAATGATTTAATCGGCCATTTTTAAAATCCCAAATTAATAAGTAATATATTGTTGATTGTAGGTAACTGGTGTGGCGATGATGGTCATTGGAGCCTTCCTACAAATCTCCAGATCCAGTTATGTTGATCTAATGGTGGATGACGATTTCTTCACAGCTACTGCTTTACTCATATCCTCTGGTACTATTGTTGTTGTTATCTGCCTGTTCGGATTCATCGGCTTGTGGATGAGGAGTCAATGTATTCTACTTATTGTAAGTGTATAACCCACAGGTAACTGTATCATTGATAGAGTATAAACAAATTCTTTTATAAAATTTACGTTATCTAAGATATTATAAATTTTATAGAAAAAAAATTGTTTTGTTTACTCTTTATTAATGATACAGTTACCTGTGGTATAAATATGGTTACAGTTAGAAATCAATTACAAAAATATACCATTATACATTTGCATCTATTTATAATGAATAAAATATCAGTTACCTACATTTACCTACATTTAGTTATGCCAGACAGATATGTTTAAGTATAGTATTATAATTATGTCTCCCACTTATAGTGGAGGAGACATGTTGATTTTGTGCTGGACGTCTGTCCAGATGTCTGTCACAAAGTTTGTCTGCCCAATGTTCTCTTTAACCACTTGTCAGATTTTAATGAAACTTGAATCTTAAATTCACATGAATACTTGGTGCCAAGCCTAGTTGTGGATATTGTCAGGATTTTTTTTGGCGGATGAATATAGAGTTATGGACCTTTAACGGTAAAATGGTCAAAAATAAGTTTATGCACACTTAACCACTAGTCGGATTTCAATGAAACTTCGCATGAAGTCTACCAAGCCTAGTTGTTGTGCATATTGTCGGTTATTACTATTTCGCTGATTCTAGTCAAGTAACGTTTCTTTCGTTGTCGTCGTTCTTAAAAAAATAGCCTGCAGTGGAGTTATGGCCCCTTGTGGGAGACCGTTTTTGTGTCATAGACCCCTCTAGTTATTATGTGTAAGAGTTGTAGTTGTAGTTTTGCCCTATAATTTATATAATACAGATAACATTGTATTAGCCATTCCCTTTCAATGCAGACATTTTCCAGGACAACAATCAATGTTACAATATTGTGTTTATTTCAGTATTTCCTGTGTATTATAGTCATCATGGCCTTATCTCTGGCAGCTGGAATCATAGCCTACGTATTCCATAAAGAAGTGAGTATGACACAAATGTAGATATTACTCTTATAAATTAACCTGTTGCTGATCTCTCAGGTAGAAATCTCATCTCAAATTAAGGTTTTGCTCAAATCAGAGTCTGTGTTTGAGATTTTGCCTAGAACATCCTAGAAACCTTAAACAGGTTTTCTGTTCTTGCAAAATGATGCTATAGTTAGCTTAAACTAGTTTCCCGGTCCGAAGGCAGTTGGAGGCATCCAAGTTACAGTCCAACTTGACTGTATTTATCTTTGGCCAATTTGTTGATAAAGTGAGAGTATGACAAATGTGCAATATGTGTACTACCCTATAAACACTAATCTGAATTAAAAAATAATTAATATGTACCGGTGTTTTATCTTGGACTTATGTTGGGGTCTGCCTACCATATAAATGAATAGTTTATCAAAATTAATACTGTATAAAACTTAATTTCCTTCAATTTATAAATAAACAACTTTACATGTAGATGTGCATGAAGGAAAGAATTTGTACTGTAAAGAATTCTGACAGAATTTTAATATGGCACTTTGCAGGCACTTCCCTATGTGTAGACGGCTCTTATTTGAAATTTAATTTCTAACAGTCTCTTATAGGTCGTTTGCGAGATACAAATCGTAAAAAATCTAATCTTCAGATTCCAGTCAAAATTGACATAGCTCAACGATTACACCATACCTAGTCACATTCACAGTTTCATATTTTTATGCCCCGCATCGATAGATCAGGAGGCATATATTGATTCACCTGTCCTTTCGTCCGTCCGTCCGTCCAGGTTAACCCAGATTGACCGTTTCTTCTAGCATTATTATAGCTTGGTACAAAGCTGCCATACTTGCATGGATGTTGTATATGAACACTCTCCACACGCCTGTATCACCTGATCCCATTTTGACCGTCACCTTGACCTAATTTTGGACTTAGACTTATTGAAGGGCCAAATTCTTGGTAAACCCAAATTGACTGTTTCTTCTAGCAACAATATGGCTTGCTACAAAGCTTTCATACTTGCATGGATGTTGTATATGAACACTCTCCATACGCCTGTATGACCTTACCTCATTTTGACATTCACGTTGACCTAATTTAGGACATAGGCTTATTGAAGGGCCAAAATTCTTTGTTAACCTAAATTGACTGTTTCTTCTAGCATTAATATGGATTGCTACAAAGCTTTCATACTTGCATGGGTGTTGAATATGAACATACTCTACACACCTGTATCACTCAACCCCATTTTGACCTTCACCTTGACCTAATTTTGAACTTAGACTTATTGAAGTGCCAAATTCTTGGTTAACCAAAATTGACCGTTTCTTTTAGCATTAATATGGATTGCTACAAAGCTTTCATACTTGCATGGATGTTGTATATGAACATTCTCCACACACCTATATCACCTAACCTCATTTTGACCTTCACCTTGACCTAATTTTAGACTTATACTTATTAAGCTTCCAACTCTTGTTAACCCAAATTTCGTCTTACATCAAGACGTTGCCTTCAAACTTGACATACTTGTTTACCATCATAAGCCCCTTACATCATAAAAGCCATGTAGCACTATCCAACATTTTAACAGAATTATAGTTCCTGATTGACTTAGCTTTTTTATGGACAAGGCTTCCATGGGGGCATAAGCGCTTATTGAATGCAGTCTTGTTTCATTAATTATTAAGATGCAGGGGAGGCAATCTAGCATTCTGTTGATGATTAAACTATCATTTATTACCGTTATATTCTCTGGCACATGTGATGCATGTACTTTCATCAATACATCAACATTATATGGCCTGTGCACCTACATAAAATGTTTGTAAATGTATGAATTTGAATTGTTACATTACCAATGCAAATACATTGAATACTGGGACAGGCCTCATATTTTATAAATACAACTTTGAAGATACTGATAAATATATTGTTACATTTATCACATGACTATAAAATAGGCTATTGTATGTATCAGATGTTTGGAATTGATTTTTGACTGTAAAATGGAAATATCTTACACAGAACTTATAATGACTAAAACTTTTTTAAACAATCATCTGTTCTGCTGAGATTCTTATTTAGAGTAGGTTACTATAGATGCATTTCATTTACTTGTGCAAAATTTCTTACCTGTACATTCACTGGATACTGAGCAATCTTTATTTTATACCATTTGTTTTACCACAACTACCTGTACATGTACCGGTCTTGTTCATGATATAACTTCTGCTGTGTAATGGTATTTAGTGTTACTGTTCTATTACGGTATATGATTTATTCATTGTTTTTCAGATTGAAAGTGAGTTGAAAGAGAAATTATTGCGAGGTTTACGTGAGAAAAGCAAGCGTAATGAATGGGATCGAATCCAGTCAGAGGTAATATTGCACAGATGTGATCATATTGAAGAACTTTCATAATTTTATCTATCCATCATATGATATTGGTACATTGTTCATGTACATCCAATTCATCTATAAACACAGAATGTCATACAAAATATAACTACACTATAATTATATGTTTGAGTGATATAAGAATAAAGTCTCAACCTAACAAATAATTTCTGTAAAGATGCAAGATAAGCCATGTACAATTTTGCCACATTCAAAGTGTTTGTTGAATATAGCTGATTATGTTAAATATTCCTGATTTTGTATGTTGAATATTCATGTATACTCGGTGCCGATGAAAAGTTACCACCCTATTGACTCTTATATTTTAAAGTTCACGTTACACTGTTTTAAAAGCCGAAGACAACTATGTTTTGACCATACTGTATCGTCAGAGCTATCCTATTTAACAATATTCAAAGGGACACACTATAAAACTTTTTTACTGATAGGTCATCAGGGGTTCAACTAGCTTCTTAATATGAAGGGTTATTTTGATACTTTTTTCTAAATTTTATATTTTATAGACAAAATAGCCATGTTTTAAAGAGAAAATGACCCTTCAAATCAAAATCTTGAGGGTCAAAGTGTAGGCTTTTTGGAAATTTCAAGAGTCAAAACCCTTTGTCCCGAGTCAAATGGAAAGGGTCAAATTGTATATAAAATACAGAGGTATATATAAGTGGTAACTTTTCAGTGACACCCAGTATTCATCACCTCGTTGAATATGTATGATCCCCTATGTTGAATATCCTTTATTATGTTGAATATACTAATACTGATGCCTGAACATGCTGAAAATACTTCATTATGTTGAATATCATGGTATCTGATTATGTTTAATATGCCTGATTATCATTACAGTATGTTAAATATACTTGGTTATGTTGAATATACCAGTTAATGTATTTGCTTAATTGACCATTAATTTATTGAGTTAACCCCTAAGACGTGTTACTTAGTTAGGGTTAGCAATATGTGATTCATGATAATTATCTTGTTGGGCATTTATTTATATCATTTCATGCACCGTATTCATTATTTGTAGGAGCGATGTTGTGGAGTATCTAACTACACTGACTGGTATGGTTTAGCTGACCCAGATTATCCTGACAGTATACCAGACTCATGTTGTGATGGACCTAACTGTGGTATACAGGGAGGAATCGTCGCTTATAATTCAGTAGGTTTATATAATAAAACATTGTCACAGATGTAATACGTTATCACAACCATATAAGTCACAGAGGCCCTGATACTTCCTATCTTTTCACCCATGGTAGGGGTACCGTAGGATCATGCACCTCCCCCAATTTTGATGAAGGAGTATATTGCTTTGCTCATGTTGCTTTTGTGTCTGTTGGTCGATCAGTAGACCAAACAGTTTCTGTTCAATTTCTCAAAAACACTTGACCCTAGGATCATCAAATTTTAACAGTAGATGGTCCCTAGATGATTAATTATGAAAAATTCCCAATTCAAAGCAAAAAAAAGCAATTCAAGAGCATTTGCAACCTTCTAATTCTAAGCCAGTGATTTGTTACTGTGTTTTGTTGTGGAGGGCCTTAACTTTACTGATGTGTAGGCCCAGCCTGCAGTTACACCACTAAGTTGTAATGGTTGTATGATTTCAGGGATGTTTTGACAAAGGTAAAGATTGGGTATCGGACAATTTCTACATGTTAGGAGCAGCTGGAGTGGTTCTAGGTGTAGTGCAGGTAAACTATGCTTTATCATGTGTTTACAGTCTTCATATATGCTTTATCATGTGTTTACAGTCTTCATATATGCTTGATCATGTGTTTACAGTCTTCATATTGTTAGAATTCATTTTTAACTAAAGTTGATATACACGTTATGGTTTGCAATAATGACTGCTGTAATAATAGCAACAAAGTTATTTTCTAGAATGTCTGCAATCTCTCCCTTAAAAATTGATACTCTTCTAAGCTTCTGTAGGAGAATATCATATTGATACAAAATATACTGAACTGTAAGAAAAATTAACAGTTGATATTGTATAGTGAGATGAGTGTATCATTACACCCCTAATTAATACCTGTGTTAGTGGTCACCTGAATTAAACATCCAACTGCCTTAAACACCCAGCATTACCATATTATTCCAAATTTTGCCTGCAATTTAATCACCCCAGAATCATAACCAAAATTTCGATGCTTTCTTTACATGCAGCTTTAGACATTTTCCAAGTATGTGATAGGTCAATCAGGACAGCCATAATATTATTTTTTCAACATATTTTCACGATTTTTTGGCATCAAACATTTTCTTTGATTCTTCTCCATATTTTCATGCTATATGGTATGGCCTGTCGTGACCAAAAAATCGAACCCAGGCCCCGATCTCCCAGAGCATCTCAAGTAGAAATCTCAACTTAAATTGAGATTTTGCTCAAATCAGAGTCTGAATTTGAGATACGTTATGAAGTTCTAGCTCTCGAAAATGTACTGTAATAAACTCAGAATAATGTTTCTGTTTTGTTATACCAATTCAGAGTACAATTTCACATGGAAACTATATCAAATGATAGAAAATGAAATTTGAGTAGAGATTGGGCTCGGATTGAGATGTTTCGGGAGATTGGGATGTGATCTCTGGGTCCCTAAAGGTAATTGCAATAAATGTAAAAAGTTTTAAATTTATTTTTGCTGTTCATTTCAGATCATCTTACTGGCTTCATCTTTAGCACTTGTGATCATGCTGAGACGTGAGAAAGTGATGGTTTAAGGGCGGTGAACATAGAACCTAGCAGCACAGTACAACTTACTCCTGGACCAATCATGTGCTGCTGTAAATCACTTAATTTTCGTGTAATTTTTATTTCGCGATTTTTCCAAAAAAATCAAGATTTTTTGTTTACGAGAATTTTGAATTGGTGTCATTGACAATGTCCAACTCCTGACCTTGTATTGCGAAATTTTTGCGAGAATAAAGATTTCGGGTATCAACATCTTTGTAAATAATAATGAAAATAAAACTCACACGAAAAAAAAGTGATTTACAGTATTGAACATTAAGTTCAAATCTATGCCATATACTTACATAGAAAATATTTGATAGTAAAAATTTAACGGCTTGTTTCGAATAATGTTAGAATTTTGTAGATTTTATTGGATTCTTAATCATTATGCATTTGCTTGTGTTGATATTAAAATAATTATGTATGTAGCATGTGACATTACATAATTTGAGATTGCTACATGCTGCATAAATGTCTGATGATATTAATTGTTAAGTGTATGTATTTCTGAAACATGCCTAGCATTTATGGTCTTACATTAACTCTTACCAGTATAAGTTTAGTTAGCTGTTTTACATGATGATTAACCAGTTATCTAGTACTGGTACGTTTATCAAATTGGTCACACACAACTATTTATTACTTTGTTGTGGTACTAAAAAAGGTACTGAAATTATTGGCATGAAAAGTGCTATATGAATAAATGTGGAGATCAGTATAAGGGATCAAGATGAATATTTAAGTAAAACATTACTTAGGTTAAGTTTGATAATTGAAGTTGAGATTGAGATCTTACTTAAGTTATTTTGTGATCCATTTTGGTGAGACTGATCTTCAAATGCAGAATTTTGAGAAATATTCATTATATGATTGTTTTGTTTTATGTGAGTGTATTTTGGTTTGACTGTTGTTTAGTCAATGAAAACTTTGCAGAACAGTTATACAATGTACATGTTTCTTACAATCTTTACAAGTTAGTATGTGGATACAGGTAGCTATCGATCTAGACTAGTTTATGGTTGTGCTTCTTTGTTAAAACGAAAATTATAGACGACCGAAGTATATTATTCTTTTTAGGACTTTTAAATTTATTTCATTCTTGGAGCAACAGTGCATTCCATCTTGCAGGAAATATATGTGGCTCATAATTAAATGAAAAAAGTCAGTCAGTGCTAATTACTAGTATAAATAAGACTTTAAGGCACACTTTGCACGACTTATAAACTAAATCACTTTACGACTTATTGGGATACTATGCAATTCAACTTGTATGACTTATTGTGATGGAAACATCCAGCAATTTCCTATCACTGTACGACTTATTGCAATACTCTATAATTCAATGTGTACTCCTTATTGCAATAACCGGAAGTTGACTTGTTTATACACTGTGCTTTGGGTTTGTTGCGATAGCCAATCGGTCTTATGCTTTCAGACCTCACATTGCTAGACAATGGTGCTGACCGTGCTAGTATAGGCTTGAATCCCACTAGATGCAATCTATTTGAATCTCATATTTCTTTGTACTTTCGGAATGAATTTGCCAAGATGCTCAGCTAGGCTGATAGGGATAAATGTGGTTGCTATGATTATGTGCCTATGTGTATACAATGTACAACACAAGTGCAACACGATGTGTTCAATTGTTGACTATAAAGTCTGTGATTATTTTTCGATATTATAAAACACTAGTATTTCTCTCAGAATAAAAACAGGAAAATAAAGTTGACATATTTTATAATGTTTTATAAATGATACACTTAATGAAATTTACAAGTATACATATCATTATAATTTGATGAAAAAATTCCATGTACATTTTGTTGAAAAATGTTTGTATATCGCTTTTTTGTATGATTTTGTAAGATTGTTATTATATATTCTTCATTGAAATATACATTTTATGTGAACAGAGATTCTTGTTGTTTTGGTACATATGTCTAGGTGAGAGTTTATTAAATGTTTTCTACATTAGGGACTGGGAAGAATAGCATAGCCACCTTGGGTACTTATGTATAGGTGAGAGTTTATTAAACATTTCTACATGAATAAGTAAGCCTGGCGGACTGGGAAGAATAGGGTAGTCGCCTTGGGTATTTATTCATACAGAAAACTTTAAATAATCTCTAACTGACCACCGACTTCAAATGTGACTCTGTGAACTTAGTGTTGGCTCTACTTGTTCAACAAAACACACTATTTGCATGGATAAATATACATTGTCTACTTGTGTATGTGCAGTACTACAAAAGACTTTCTTGGTGTAAGAACATTTCTTTTTCTATTATTTAATATTCATAGATATGACAAAGATAATTGAGCCCACAGATTAAAAAAATTAGGCGATAATAAGGTACAATTTAATCATAAAATAATTGGAACAATGTACATTATCGTTTAGTTTTGGTCTTGAAATGCCAGGACTGCATTTTGATACACTGCAAAAAAGTATGACCTGCTTTAAAATGGAACTGCTCCAGAACTAACAAGAGTTGGAAGTGTTATAAATTGTCAAAAATGTACGACAAAAAATGCAAGACATGTCTTATATCTAAATATAGGCATAATATAAAAATTGTAGGGAGCTTCCTGTAACAGGACTAATTTAATAGAATGGCTGTGTCAGAACATCCAGCTTAGAGTTTCTGGGAAGCACAATCATGCTGTACATTTGGTTTATTCGGGTTAAATGCATATAGGAAGACACAGGGCATGACCGGCCACAACTAGGAATCAAACCTGGATTGACCGGCCACAACTTGGAATAAAACCTGGATTGACCGGCCACAACTTGGAACCAAACCTGGATTGACCGGCCACAACTTGGAATCAAACCTGGATTGACCGGCCACAACTAGGAATCAAACCTGGATTGACAGGTTGGAAATCCAGCACACTGTACCTGGCACAGCTGCAGCTGACAGTGCCATAAAACTTACATAGGACTGGTATAGTGTGGAGATATTGACGTGATCCTAACTTTTATGCATGGATATAATACTTAAGGTCAGAACTTGCGATGAGTATATAGTCTGGGGAATTTAACACAACTCTCTCGACCTTCTATTAGCATAATTTAAAGGCTGATATATAGTCTATATTTAATTTATATATAATCCCAGTTGTAAAAAAAATGTATGTTTTCATAAGCGGAAAGTATCACGAACATGCTCAAGATGTTATACCAACACAAATCTGAAGGACCAATATTGCACGATTTGCTTGCGGAAATTTATATATTCAACGCAAGAACCTTGTAATATATTCATGCATAAAGGTCAGGATCATGTGAAATTCTCTGACAGAGCTAAATCAATTTCTCCAAGCAAATCATGCAATATTGGTCCTTTAGATTTCCTTTTTGTATAACACCTTGAGCATCTTTGTAATACTCCCCACTTAGGGGGGGGGGGGGGTTGTAAATATCGACAAGATATCAACTGTTAAATTATGGTAATACAAGGGTGAGGATCTCGTTAAAATCCCCGCACCATACTCATGCATTCATAATAAGATTCTTTTGAATTGGTACATTTGTACTAGGTATGACATTTCCATGCCCGACAAGTCAACCGTGAGGCAATTGTGCATTGTCTCAGCGCGAAGTATGTACATCATCAGATAACAACACTAATCAATGGTCATTTATTTCTACATCAGGAATCCATCCATCCATAATTGGTCCTTTGGTTGACATTGTTCTTCAGACATAAATGTCACATCAAAACTAAGAAGATTGTCTGTTGTTCATGTTTTATGTGCTTATGTGTATGGTGCATTAAGTTTAAGCTACGTTTTGATCAAACATTTATTTAGAGTATTACGACTTGATTAGGGTACGTTTTGACTTTAGTCCGTAATATTATGATTCGTAAGCGTTTAGACCTGACCTTCAGCTAAACAAGGGAGGTTACTCTCATGGATTAAATTTCTTGTACAACAGATTTCATCATCAAAAGTGGTGCAGATTCAGTAACTAGTGGAAGTCAGTGGATTATATATTGTTCAAATATCGGATAATACCTACCTCAGTTGAAATGGCAGAGAAAGTTGGTGAGTGTCTGTTACTTTTCATGAATAATCGTGCCGACAACACAACCGTGCTGGTAAAAATATTGTGCAACGTCAACATTGCTCGCCATACTCGGCATGTTTTTATCATGGTATTTATATTTAACTTCAAAATATCATTAAAAGTGTGACAGTTTAGTTGCAGAACTTGATTTTGTTAACTGTCAACTACGTTGACTAATTTGTTGACTGTCAACACTTTTTGACCCAATTTCTACAGATGCAAGATTACGCGAAAGTCGGTCGACAGTCCTGGCCGATAAAAATCGTGAAAGACTGTGCAAAATTTGACAAAATATTTGTTCAATTGACCGACAGAAAAATGTCAGGATGACAATGTTACAAAAAGGTAATTTCAGACATCCCGAAAATTGGCAAAAAATGTCAGGATGACAATGTTACAAAAAGGTAATTTCAGACATCCCGAAAATTGGCAAAAAAATGTCAGGATGACAATGTTACAAAAAGGTAATTTCAGACATCCCGAAAATTGGCAAAAATCGTCGGACACTCAGTCTGGTTTACAAATTACCGGACCAAAAGCAATACTGCCGGACCTAAAATACGATAATTTTTTTAAAAACGCTGAATAAATGTGTTTTAACCCTCAAAGTGTTAGACAACGCCATTTTGATAAATGACAGTTGTGGATAAAGGCTGGTCAGTCGGACTGGTGGCGGATTGTTTGTAATTTCGTCATTCTATCATCTATGCTGAGATGTGGTCAGAAAATCCCTCCAAAATCATCAAAAACTGTAAAAATATTCAGTGGGATGAAGACTGCAAAAACTTATCATGTTTAGATTAGCTTAGAACGTTAATAATGTACAGATTACCAATTTTCGCGACCAACATCACATTGGAATATTTTTATGTTTCAACAATTTGCCACGGTCTCTTTTACTTGAAAGGGTGATTAATATATAAAATGTTTGATAGTGAAATTTTAATGCTAGTAAAAACGATTATCTGAAATCATAATCAACTTTTTTATATAGTCCTGTCAGCTACGTCCATTCAGGCTAGATATACTGTAATGTAAAATATCAAATTAAGGCATTTTTAGGCCTCTTTGAACTCACTTATTTAATCTGTTAAAAGCTTATAAATGATTTACCTCTACAGTATATTACACAAGTTTAAAATGTGCATATTTTCATTTTAAACATTTTGTTTCGACTGACACATATTCTTTTGGACTGATATCTGGCATACTGTATTCTTAAGCCCTGCCATCCCAGATGTTTAATACCTGTACTTGAAAAAACGACCAACTACATGTCACTGATGCATTCTCTTTCATTCTTTGATATCTCAAAACATTTTGGTTGAATTTTCCATCAAACAATGGTGTATTGATGGATAGATCGTAAAACTTGGAAGGTTTTGTAAATCGAGACTTTACTAGACACATGCTTGTGCACTGTGCAGAGCTACAGATACGATGCGTATTGGGGTAATTACCCAATTAATTTTCATAAAAACCCAATAGATTTTGAGAGGAGGGAGTAAGAAAAAGCAAAGACAATCTGAAATACTCAAATAGAAAATGATTTTTTAGTGAAAAATAGTATATAAAGATCATTTACCCTATGAGTTTTATCAAATACCCAATTAAAATTTGTCAAAACCCAATGAAAATTGAAAGTAGGGGGTAAAATACCCAATGAGCCAAAACCTTATCTGTAGCTCTGACTGTGTGTCTGCCATTATTGAAATTACAAACTAGAGCCTGTCATAAAAAATTGTTAAAATGTTGCTACTCGAAATCAAAATAAACTTGGGTTTAATGATTTATTTACAGCAACAGGTAGCAGTCATAAATGAGTATCAACACTTTCCTTTATTCTACACAACTTTATTAATCTAAAGGATGACTGCTACCTGCAATACATACATATATATAATGGTTAGTTACCAATCATAACTGAACCTCCATGATAATTAACCGGTAGCTTTGAGTATGGGAGATCTGGGGCTAGCTCTGTGACTGTGTCAAATCAAAGAAAACGTACAAAAATGGTACTAATATTTACCTTGCTTGATGCTTAAAGGGGGAAGCTGGTTTCTCTTCTCCTATGATAGTGATAATGGATACCGTTTGATTTGGTGTCTGTTTCAATAGCCTAGTGTAAGAGCATCCGCTTTGAGTGTGAGAGGTCTTCGGTTCGACATAATTATCGAAGTCGTTGAAAATGGTACTGGTATATCTCTCCTGCTTGACACTCAGCATACCGGTACATGTGTAGTTGTAAATATGACTAATACTGTTGACCAGTGACTTAAAATTATCAAAATATCAAGAATGGGGTTTTCATGATTGAATAACTTGCATTGTTATGTAGCTTGTTTTATAATTAAAATAAAATACTTTGATAACCTAGTTCCTAAAGTGATAAAAGTTGTATTTAGGGATAGGGGATCCTGGATGGAGCCCTAGGCTTCTAGTTCTGCAATTTTATTGGAAAACTGTAGTTTTAAAGAATTTGTTTCCAGGAAGACACATAATTTTATATATAGGCCCCTTCTATATTTATAAGGGATGTTTTAATAGCGTTCACACTGGGGCGCTGCTTCTACTATGATCTTAAATTGGTCCAAATCCTGACCAATCATGGTCTATCAGGAATGGATCTTTGTGACTGTGGAAGAGTTGAGGTGAAATCGCGTAGGTCAGGAAGCTCCCCAGCAAGATCATAGCTAAAACAAATTGTTGTAAGAGCATATTAAGATTGGCGTAATCGTAGAAACCTCGGGGGAAGCACTATCATGATGAGATCTGCATGATCGAAATAACATTGTGGTACAATCGGCATCAAATTAAACTGTTTTCTTTTGAAACAGGTAAAAATGGCATGATAATACCAGTATAAAGGATAGTCATTTTCCTTGACACCAGTTGGACATAAATCAAAGCAAATTACTATGTTGAAAACATTAGTTTTAACCAAAAATGATTGAGATATGAGGAAAGTCCACAATCATTTGGAACATCCCTCTTACACGCATACAAAAGTTTTGAAGAAAAATGAGTGATGTGAAGAAAATGCTTCAAACTCATTGATCCTTGTACACATCATATCAAAGAGTATTATGATAGTGTCAAACTCGCAGTATTGTCGGCATGAGCGAAGCAACATCGTGCTACAGTCTTTTAAGTCTGTCTACCAACGTAGTAGGGTCTTGCAGATGGTAGTAGAAACAGTTCATGAACGGCAGTGGTCGAGGTGGAAACATGGGGATAGCGTAAATAACATCTTATCAGAAACGTTGTGGTCGTAGAGAAATCTTTAATACACGCGTCAATCCGAGGTTCTGGTGAAGATTTTTATGCCCCCCCTATCGATAGATGGGGAGGCATATAGTGATTCACCTGTCCGTTCGTCCATCCGTCCGTCCTGGTTAACTCAAATTGACAGTTTCTTCTAGCATTAATATATGGCTTGCTACAAAGCTTATTGAAGGGCCAAATTCTTGGTTAGCCCAAATTGACCGTTCTAGCATTAATATGGCTTGCTACAAAGCTTTCATACTTGCATGGATGTTGTATATGAACACTCTCTACACGCCTGTATCACCTGACCCCATTTTGACCTTTACCTTGACCTAATTTTGGACTTAGACTTATTGAAGGGCCAAATTCTTGGTTAGCCCAAATTGACCGTTTGTTCTAGCATTAATATGGCTTGCTACATAGCTTTCATACTTGCATGGTTGTTGTATTTGAACATTCTCCACACACCTATATCACCTAACCTCATTTTGACCTTCACTTTGACCTAATTTTGGACTTAGACTTATTGAAGGGCCAAATTCTTGGTTAACCCAAATTGACCGTTTCTTCTAGCATTCACATTGACCTAATTTTGGACTTAGACTTATTAAGCGTCTAATTCTTGGTTGGTCCAAATTGACCGTTTCGTTTTACATCATGTCCATCATGGCGTTGCCTTAAAACTCTGCATACTTGTTTACCATCATAAGCCCCTTACATTATCAAAGCCATGTAACACTATCCAACATTATTACAGAATTATGGCCTCTGATTGATAGGGCTGCGTATCAGTTAAAATGATTGATACGATATTTGTATTGATACAAAATGATCGATATTCGATATATCATTTGATATTTTGTTTTGACAAATAAACGATCTAAATACTGTATATAGGCACTTGCAGACCCACAACATGTATTTAACTTGCAGAACACAATCACGTCAGGCTTGAGATACGTGATAAACAACATATTTACACATGTTTAAATTGCATGAGTAGTTTACAAAGCAGATTCTTGTTTGAAAATTAGATTCACTCGGACATAAGTTGCGACCTGACCATTTTAAGACGAAATAAAAAGACTACTGACAACTTAACTGAAAATAGGGATTTTGTTGTGTGTTTTTGTTGATCGATGTTTTGACTGATTCGGACACGTTCGCTACAATGTATCGATCGAACGCAAAATACCGGTATTCGATTTATATTGGAAACCGGTACGCAGCCCTACTGATTGACTTAGCTTTTTATGGGCAAGACTTCCATGTGGGGGCATAAGCGTTTATTGAACGCAGTCTTGTTATTAATTTTCTTGGTTTTGATGCCAATCTTGTCTCGATTCATACTTTAAGTCACAGCAGATCGGTAAGATCATAGTAAGAGCGTAGCTAAGTGTGAACAGAGTTTACGCATTGATGCTTATCAGTAAAGTATGCAGCTGAACATGGTATTTAAAAATATGGCACTCCTAAGATGTTAAATCTGCAGTGATTATTCTTGAACAAAATGAAAAGGCCTGTGCCCATGAAATTGGGAAATTTTAGCGCAACAATTCGCGAAATTGGGAATTTTTAAAAAAGATAATTTTGGTTAAAATTGTGTATATTTTGCTATTTTCTACTGATGAATTAAATAAGTCAACTTTAAATAGCCATACATAAACCGGGGAAAATATGCATTCTTTTTTGGTGAAAATTTACTTTTTGGGGAAAATGGAGGTTACTTTGCCAGGGGAAAGTGCCGTATATTCGGCCCGAAATATAGCCAAGAAAAACCACTGACCTGTCCTATTTTAAGTAAACTGTATGAGTCTATAAGACAACTTTCATTTTGTCACTTTTATAAAAATGCATGATCACTAAGGGTTGTAAAATACAACGGGAGATGACTGCTGACTTGTGATATCTTATGGCAGGCCATTTTTTCCATGAATTTTGTTTTAATATTTAACTCTTAATCTGTGCCAGTTTTCCTCTCAGATTTGTTGTTGATGATTTTTAGAATACAAAAACGACAAAGAAGTGATTAAAGTGAATTATGTACAAACTTTGCCTGAAAAAACATATTTGTCAGATTCATGTGGATTCAGCCGCGAACTCGCATATACGTAGCTACATGCCTGATGGTAGCATAATTTTGGAGTTGATTTTATTGTAAAAGATTCCTTTCTCGAGGAAAAAGCCTTTAAATGGCAATATTAGAGTATTCAAAGAAAAAAGTAAGATGCAAAAAATCATGAAAATACAACCAAGAATATGTTTGGCTTCAAAAATGTATAAAGTTGTGTAAAGGAGTCCTTCACATCATAGTTTTAGTTATGATTCTGGGTTGCTTAAAGTACAGACAGTATGTAACTTGGCAGTAAACAGTACTGAGCTATTTTTTAGGGAAAAACCCTGAAACAGAATTATATTTTGTTTAGCCTTAGCTTACTGGTAGTTTAAAGTTGTCTGTATTTGGAGGATGTGCTGTCTTACTTCTCTGTACTGATACATGTGGTTTGGAATGTTAATTTGGGGCTCATTGACCAAACAATGGACTGATTTTTTTCCGGTTTTGACATTGTACTGTATGACATCTTGGGAGTAAAATCTGACAATTTGAGGGTCGAATCCAAAATATTGACTAATTTACAGGATAGTTTATATTGATGGTCATTTTTTTAAAATCATGTGCTTATCTGGCCTGATTTTGATATTATCACCTTTTTTGTAAACTATTTGATTGATTCATCGATACACATAACTGTTGAACAAGTGGTGGCTTGTTTTGTAGGTGAAAGACAATCTTCTATTTATAACACTAGGTAATAGTTGCAACATTCATATTGTTGGGTTTTCCAAGAATTTCTTATCATACTTGGTTCTAAATCTGAAATAAATCTTACATTCTTATCATTTACTACTTGGGTACTGAGTGTCCAGCTTGCATAAGATAAGTGTTTTGTAAAATAAAACAATAATTGCAAATAATGGATGTTGAATTTGATGAATATGGTAAGATTTTAATGATTAATAATTTGTATTTTACTCATATCCAAAAGTTATAATAAGTAAAATTATAAAATATTGCAATCCAATCTAATTTGAATATTGTTAGTTGCGTTATTCGATTTTTGTTGAAACTAAGTTTATAAGAAAATCTTTGTGAACTGCCTTGATTTAAAAAATCTTAAATTACAGATTTTGTCAAAAATGTGAAATATATCTGTGATCGGCATTGCAGGGTTTTTTCTCCTTTCATAACAGATATGGGGCCCCTTCCCCATTGAAAATTTCTTTAAAATCACGCAGTTTTCCCAAAAATCCAATGTTACTCATGTACCTACTTTTTTTGTTCCCAAAACAGGAAATACACCAATATTTTCCCCCAAAATTTAGAGGCTAAGGCCCCTTCCCAAAATGAACAGAAAAAGCCCTGCATTGTTTGGTAATTAGGTAATGTCTCAATCCTACCGTTATTCTGCAGGCAGTTCAGTGTTGACTGAAACTTTTCCTAGAATTGATTATTTACAAAATTATGATTTATAATAGTTTTTTTTAAAATCTCCTAAATAAAGTAGCTTAAAAGCTGAAAGATTAAGTAATCATGTCATTTTGATTCTTTCAATTTATTTGCAATTATTTATTTCAGGCAAGGCCAAGAGGTCCCAGCCATCATGGGCACCCCCACAACAGGACCGGAAACCATCCAAGCTGAAGATATACAACAGCCTCACAAGACAAAAGGTAGGTGAACGCTACTAAACCAAAGCACTAACATGTTCTATTAGTTAAATAGTAGCAAACCAGTTAGGGGTCATATAATTCCGGAAATCCAGATTGGCTGCACTAGAAGGAATGAACTGTTCTGCACAATTGAAGTTATTTGATATAAAAGTGCCAAGTATAGACTTGGTTATGGTCATTTGAAATTTCATATACTGAATTTTAACTATAGAACATTGTTTAAAACTGAGTTTTGGTGTAGGGATCCTTGTGTGATAATGGCACCCAAAACATAAAAACCAGTACACTAACACGAAGCTTACATACGCTTATTTCCAAATCTCAAATTTATACAAAACAGCATTTAAATTCCTCTTAATTTATTAATCTTAGCTCTGATCACCTCAATGCAGGTTCAAAACCCACTTCAAGGTCCAGATCGTTTGGGAGCAATCCAGCTGGCTTCGTGAAAGTTGCTTCTGTTTACATCATAAACACTTCCCAAATCATCAGAACAAAATACTATATCAGGCCCTTCCCCAGGGACAGAAGGCGCTGTGGTACCTCAGCGCCTTAAAAGCCAGAATATCAGCTTTCCCCCAGCTCTTAAATCCTCAAATGGTGTCTTTAAATCAGAATGGGTGTTAATATTGTGTTCTGTATTGTGTTATTTGAGTGATTATGGCTTGTATTAAGTGTGAAAAGTTCTTAAATTAGCCTTTAAATTAAGTATAACCATGCAGTTATCACCTTTAAATTTTTAGCCATTCTCGTGTATCTGTGTAAGCTCAAATCTTAGCATTATGCCCCAGCGCCTAAAACATTTCTGGGGAAGGGCCTGTATATGTTTGACCTCTCTTGTGTAACAGCTAAGCTACCTCTTGACTGCAGTCAAACTGTGCTTGTTGTTGTGAAGAGGTTACACTTAACTTCTAAATGGTGAAGAATCACTCAGCCAAACATTTCCCATGCTTTATATGCATGAAATTTAATGTTATATAACCTTCCAATGACTTGTAGTGTATTTTTGTCCGCTTTAAAGATTTTTCTGTTTGAATAAACAATGGTTTTATGAAAGTGAAAGAAGAATATGTATACGTCTTGCATCATTCTTTGCAAGCACCTGTTGATTGGAGTAACAATGGTTTTATGAAAGTGAAAGTAGAACATGTATACATATTGCATCATTCTTTGTGAACACCTCATTTCCAGTAAATTTACATCATTCAAACAGCGAATGTATGACTGGTCAGTAGAAATAGACTATAAAATGAAACTACATTTTTTATGATTTTGTCTTACCAAAAAATTATGCCTTTGAATTTTGACTTGTCAATCATTTTTATGTTCTTTATTTTTTGTACTTTATGATAATAGATAGATGAAATCTTGCCAAGATATAAGGCCAGAGTTCTTTTATTTTTCGTTACTCGGACCTTCCTGCCCAATTTTTTTGGCATTTAAAAAAATTGAAAAAATAAATTTTGTATATAATTGTCAAATGTTTTTATTCATTTATTATTGTAATATATGCACTTGTTTTATTATTTTATAATTCTATTTATCATAAACTGGTATACTGCTTGTTTATTTTTGTTTCCATTCAAATCTGTACCACAGGTACATGTACATGCACATGTATTGTTGAAAAAACGTCTACAGAAATCTATATTTATGAAACATGTAAATGATTTCTAAAAGTTTTATGTTAAATTCTTTATCAATGATACAGTCACTGTTCTAGTCTGAAGATAAATTGGCCGTTTTCTTGAAAACTATCACTGTTGTGGACAGTCATTGACTTTAAGTGACTCTAGTCAACCACCAACAGTGTCGTAGCTATACATTTTGGAGTTTTGATTTTTTTCCCTCCTCCTGCAGACTTTTTGCTTAAGAATGTCCGAGTAACAAAAAATTTAAAAACTGGCCTAAGCTGGAATATTACCCTTGTAAGCCAATAGACTATTGTCTTAGTCTGTATATAGAACTGACAAGCTACATTCTTTCTATATTTATACTATCATATATCATTATCTGTAATCAGGCTTTATTAATATGAGTTGACATAAAAAAATAAGTTAGTTTCTGTATAGAGTCTATATTTAGACCATACTTTTCTGTAGTTCTATGTTGGTATTTTCAGTAATATAAATAGTTTGTTTCGCATAATTTATTGATCATGTGATTATTTGATATCATACTGAGGTTTATACAGTAATTTGTTTAGGTTTAAGAAGTTTATATAGAAAATGTTATACTTTTCTAACAATTTACTCCATAGACGCCCAAACTGAATGGCCTACTAAAGTGTGCAGCAGGGGTTCCATTTGAATTGGGAGTAGAGGTTTTGACCCTTCAAATTAAAAAAAAGCGACATTTTGACCGTCAAAGTTTTGGTTTGAAGGGTTTTTGTCTCTTAAAATCCTGAGTATTTTGCTTATAAAATGGTAAAATTTAGTCAAAAATATCAAAATGACCCTACATGTAGCTGGTGGAACCCTGGGTGTGTGGCGTATTGTATACCAGTTATGAGACCAGTTATGTTGTGTGTACATAATCTCTATTCTGGTTATCTGAATACAAATACTGATAGATTTTTAATTTTCACATATCTGTATGAAATTCTGGTAAATTGCATGGAAATACATGTGTTTGAGGACTAGGTAGATCTATGCGTAAAATGTCTTTATAGAGTACAGGGTTAAACACAGAATTTTGAATGTTTTAGGAATTTGAATAGATGTCTATAGCTTTCCTTATGACATTGCTTGGGGGATCAAATACCTGGTACTTTAGTGAGAAGATTAGGGATTTTCTCCACACATGTTTGTGTAGAGTGTAAGGGAGGTAACTGCACTTAATACTTCTGATAAATTTCCAAATAGAGTTCTCCCTCTTAGTATGTTGATGAAATTTGTAACTTAATTATGGCAAGTTTGAAGCCAGTTTGTGATAACCCATTTTTCCCCTTATATGAGTTACCCTAGTTTCGTAATGATGGTCAGGCAAAAGTCATAGACAAGTAGAGGAATTAAGCCTGATAGGGCATACTTTAACTATTATAACATTGGTTAATGAACAGCCTAATATCAGCATTAAATAGGAGGAACTTGCGCTTCTCTTCTCCCATTCTCCCATGTTATTGGTGTATACCTTCAGAAATGAGGTGTCCATAGGGATTAATATAAGATTTGTTGGATATTTTTTTCACCATCCAACTTAAATTAATCATATGTAGAATTAAAATAAAATAATGATCTTCTCGTCTTAGCAATGTATACCATCAGAAATGAGGTGTCAAGGGGGGATTAATACAAGTTACACAATTTTTTTCACCATCCACCTACAATAAAATATAATATGTGTATAGAATTTAAAAAAATAAAATAAATAATGATTTTCATTTTTTATTCAAGAAACACAATGTGTTAAATGCACAAAATAATAAAAAGGTATTTCGTGTAGCACAAAAAATTGATATCACATTTTGTGGAAGTCTCAAGCATACAGCATTTTACAGTATACATATATAAATATCTCATACACACTCGTACCTAGTATGTAGGCATGGCACTCATATCCAATGTAAATACATGTGCGATGTTGCATCATTATTTGGTTGATTCAACAAAGTAGAAGTTGATCATCATCAGTATTAGACCATCCTTAAAAACATAGAACTAAAAAAAATTATGGGAATTTGTTTGCCAACCAAAATATCCTTGTACAGAAGTTTTGTAGGTCTGTTCAAAATGGATATTTTTGGGGTTAAACTATAAATATAAAATTAAGTGGTTTTTCGTCACATGTTGCGACCACTTGACTTGACCTGACAAGTTTCCTGGAATTGATTAACAACCAGCACTAACTAGTGCTCTCCTGTGGAAGTTTCTTCTCCACATGTGGAAGGCATACATGTAACCATAGTCTAATGTTACTTCTCCACATGTGGAAGGCATACATGTAACCATAGTCTAATTTTACTTCTCCACATGTGGAAGGCATACATGTAACCATAGTCTAATGTTACTTTTCCACATGTGGAAGGCATGGCCATATTCTAATGTTGCTTTTCCACATGTGGAAGGCATGACCATATTATCATGTTGCTTTTCCGCATGTGGAAGGCATGCTAATGTTGCTTTTCCACATGTGTAAGGCATGTCCATATTCTAATGTTGCTTTTCCTCATGTGGAATGCACCATAGCTTGGTGTTGCTTTTCCACTAGCTTAAGGCATGACTATATCTATAGCCTATGTTGGTTTTCCACATGTGGCAGGCATAACCATAGCCTAATGTTGCTTTTCCACATGTGGAAGGCATGACCATAGTCTAATATTGCTTTTCCATATGTGGAAGGGATGACCATAGCCTGATGTTACTTCTCCACATGTGGAAGAGCTCTCCTGAAGATTCTGAAGTGTTAAAGATAACATGTTCACCCACTTACTCACGTGCATTCTCTTTTATACTCCATCCTTATAATACAATACATTTACACCAAAACATATATTTGAATTACATGTTATGTACAATTGTATATTTCAATATAGGTTCAATGTATAATTTATTTCACTTGAGACAACTTATTATAACCCATTAACACTCATTTCACCATTATCTAAAATCATGGTCATCCTCCATATATACTGGTATAATATCAATCTTATGTAAATTCACATTCATTCAAGTAACATATTTAAGGATAGTGCTTGAAAAATAGTTAATTGTTCAGGGCAGGACAGGAGGATCGTTGGTCTAAGACGGTGGACCACTTACTCACAGCATTTTTAAAGTACAATTTAGTTAAAAAGTACAGGTGACAGGATCTTATTGTTTATGCATAACAAGCTGATATTATGCTTCAAAAGGAAACTAAACATACTTGGAATAAAGTTGCATAATAATATGGTAAGTGCTCGGATTGCAATGATGAAAAGGTTTAGAGACCCGAATGTTTCTGAACTACAGTGGTGTAGAAATACATGAGATAGTATTTAAAACATGATCGAAACAATGCAGTGTAGTCTACATGTACAGTGCCTCACTCTACAGCCACATTTGGTAAGATTTATTCCATGCTCACACTTCAGCCATTCTTGGTGAGATTTCATCCATGCTCACACTACTACTTTGTGAGATTTATTCCATGCTCACACTTCAGCCATTCTTGGTAAGATTTCATCCATGCTCACACTACAGCCATACTTGGTGAGATTTCATCCATGCTCACACTACTACTTGGTGAGATTTCATCCATGCTCACACTACTACCTGGTGAGATTTCATTCATGCTCACACTTTTTCAGCCATACTTGGTGATATTTCATCCATGCTCACACTTTTTCAGCCATACTTGGTGATATTTCATCCATGCTCACACTTTTACAGTCATACTTGATGATTTTCATTCATGCTCACACTAAGGGTATTTGTGATACAACAATTGGTCTTTGCTCGCATTTGAGTGCATTATGTACACTGTGAATATACAATTATAACACAGTAAATCTGGGAATAAATTCACTATCATATGTATTTTGTTGGAAATTGAAATTTAAGGGATAGTGGTCTAAAATTTAATGTTATTTTGGAATCAAATTACATTAGGATTTAATTGTCATAGTGATCATAAATGAATTCACATTTGATCTGAAATAATGGTTTATTAAGTTTCTACTTTCTATATCATGAACGCTGAAGATTCAATAGCTTGAACAATAAAACATATTACTACAGTGAATAATTTAGCACATTGAAACAGTGAATAGTTTAGCACATTGAAATAGTGAATAGTTCAGCAAATTAAAATAGTGAATAGTTTAGCACATTGAAATAGTGAATAGTTTAGCACTGGAAACAATGACATGTTTAGCACATTGAAACAATTGATAGTTGACCGTTTAAAACAGTGATTAATAGTTTAGCACTGGAAACTCTTGATAGTTGACCGTTTATAACGATGAACAGTTTAGCACTTGAAACAATGGATAGTTTAGCACTGCATGGAAACATGCAATGAATATTTTAGCACTGGAGACAGTGAACAGTTCAGCAATTGAAATAGTTAATATTATTCAGTTCTAGAACATTTTAACAATATGGCACTTATGAGAGTGAACTTAACCCCAGAGATATTACATTTATATTAGAAAAAAACATGATAAATCAATCACATAATGGGACAATTGAGTACATTGAGTTCTTTTTTGTCATTTCATCTTTGAACTACCAGTATATCTCTTTAGAGTATAAATGCAACATAATATTATTCCCAAATATAATTCAAATACTGTTATTTTATTCCATAATCAAAATGCAGTTTGACTAGTATTGCTTTCCACTCTCAATATGGTGGGCAATAAACTGCATGCGATGGAGTTCAAATGATTTGATTTTGCAGTTAATTGCAATGGACTTCAAAGTGATTTGATTCAATTCTGACACATGTTGGGACATTATGATTTCCATACAATAGCTTCCAACACACCCACACTGGTTGTAATTGGGTATTTTATGTATGTGCCAGGGTACTGTTTTATCAAAGCACTTAGGAAAATAATAAACTTACGATCAAAATTAAATTATTTGTAAAACTTTGACAACCGTAAAGTGTGGTAAATGGAGCTGCAATACTAATAAAGATTAAGTCAATTAATTCCTACAAACAACATTTGTACCAAATTTTAAGTTGTTAACGAAATTGTAAACAATTTAAATTTGAGCGTAAGTGCTTTGATAAAACAGTACCCAGAACATTGCAATCATTGCAATATAGGAGTTTATTTGATGATTGACCTCAGTATAATTATAGTCCGTTTATTCAGGTCTGTCACTTGTATACAAACATTGCAATGCCATAACATTGTATTTTTATTGTTTTAAACAGTTTAATTTGAGAAAAAGGCAGTGAATACCAATTCGTTTATAATGTTCACATACTTAATAATACACATAATATCTATTGTAATAAGACATTAATAAGAGAAATTGCTATATTTATATACAAAATATTATGTAAACAAGTGACTGACCTGAATAATCGATTTATACATACTTGCAAGCATAGATCTGTATAATCGTGTCTAGATCTACCCATGTGACTCGATCTACCCATGTGACTCGATCTACCCATGTGACTCGATCTACCCATGTGACTCGATCTACCCATGTGACTAGATCTACCCATGCGACTAGATCTACCCATGCGACTAGATCTACCCATGTGACTAGATCTACCCATGTCATTAGATCTACCCATGTAACTAGATCTACCCATGTAACTAGATCTACCCATGTGACTAGATCTACCCATGTCATTAGATCTACCCATGTCATTAGATCTACCCGTGTAACTAGATCTACCCATGTGACTAGATCTACCCATGTGACTAGATCTACCCATGTGACTCGATCTACCCATGTGACTAGATCTACCCATGTGACTAGATCTACCCATGTGTCTAGATCTACCCATGTATCTAGATCTACCCATGTGACTAGATCTACCCATGTGACTAGATCTACCCATGTGACTAGATCTACCCATGTGACTAGATCTACCCATGTGTCTAGATCTACCCATGTGACTAGATCTACCCATGTGACTCGATCTACCCATGTGACTAGATCTACCCATGTGACTAGATCTACCCATGTGACTAGATCTACCCATGTGACTAGATCTACCCATGTGACTAGATCTACCCATGTGACTAGATCTACCCATGTGACTCGATCTACCCATGTGACTCGATCTACCCATGTGTCTAGATCTACCCATGTGTCTAGATCTACCCATGTGACTAGATCTACCCATGTGACTAGATCTACCCATTTCCCTAGATCTACCCATGTAACTCGATCTACACATGTCACTAGATCTACCCATGTCACTAGATCTTCCCTCAGAATGAACCCGGAAACTCCCACATTGCTGAATTCTAATTAACAATGATTATAAATCATGTCAGTTTAAAATATTTTTTCCCTGATTTAAATTCCATCTACTGTAAACAATTTTATGTCATACAGTGAGTCTGGAACATAATTGGGTATAAATGGTACCAATATGATTTGTATAAGCACCTTGAATTCAATTATAATAAACACATATTTTTATGAGAATTAAAATACAAATATTACAAGGATGCCACAAAGCTATTATAATTTATCATTTTATTTACAGTCCAATCTGTATTAGAATTTAGCCACCTTGATTAAGCAACCACCTCTCTTTTTAAGAAGCCAATTATTAGTATTTTAATCTACTGTAGGCACAGGTAATTGTATCATTAATAAAGAGTAAATGAAAAAAAAAGAGTCCATGAAAAAGGTTGGGAAGCATGTAGTTGATCAATGTCGATGGGATTTTGCATGGAGGTAGTTCTAACGATGCTGTCTATGAATGTAACTACTTTATGAAGATATCTAAAGCCAAATCTTGTTTTTGATACCATGAAAATCTGACCACTTTAGTACAAATGTAGCTTTCTAAGATAACATGAGTTTTATAAAAATAATTTTTTACTCTTTATCAATAATACAGTTACCTGTGACTGTAGGCTGTTTTTGTGTTTACTTTGCAAATCCAAATGTCCCCTTGTTTCAGACAGGCTGCTTCAGACAGGTTAGGCTATACTACATAGGTGCCATCTAGTTTCCTTTTCTGGCATTCAGCCGAAAACATACTTTTAATAGTAGAAAAAAATTTATTGCACACTCTGTATGAGAGTGAATACAGTTACTGCTCATAAGTATTTAATATCATTTATTTATTCCTAATTTTGTAGAGCACTCATCTAATCATCTTGAAATTTTGATGTTTATAAAATGTTTTGTCCTAATTGTTCACAATATAATTAATTATGAAACATCCCCTCTTTGTGAATGATTAACAGGAATAATTCCATCAAACTATTATATGCATTGCTGAAAAAAGCATTTATAAATACTCACTGTTGATTTTGTTAAGAACACATCAACATAGCATATCAACATAGCATATCAACATAGCATATCAACATAGCACATCAACATAGCACTGTTTTGTCATTTTGTCATTGCCAGCTAACCAGTTCTATTTGAAATTCCATGGTTCACAATTAACAGTTACTATAGCAACTGTTTGAGAGCTTAAAATTCCATAGTTGTTTCACTAGCTTCTATATAGCAATTCAAGACATCTTTGAATCATTGAGGTCGTATATATATATATATATATATATATATCTCCAGAACACACAAAACAATAACACTGTAGCAAATTTCAATGTGGAGGTATGGCACAATCAAATGCACACATGATATCTTATTCACTGACATGAATGATTTACACATCTGTGTGGGAAAAACATATCACCAGGAGTACCAAGCTTCTGACCTACCAGCACTGTACAGTCATGTTGTTCTCTGTGGTCCCTGACTAGAATATGCATCAGTTTTGCACTAAATTCCTTAAATCCATTGTAGCATGACACCTCTAAGAATTCAATTCATTTTTGGATTTGGCACCTTGCCAAAATCTGGTTCCATTTTCTTGGCATTTTGCCAAGAACACCTTTAGTGGGAAAAATTAATTGCACACACTGTATGAAAGTGAATACAGTTACTGCTCATAAGTATTTATCACTAAAGTAATCTTAGATTTGAAAATTTGTTCATCTCTCGGCCAGATTTAATAAAACCACACACAATAATGTAAATATATATAATTCTTTGAATATATGGTTGTCCGTTTTTAAACCCATGCAGGAAGATCTATAATCATAGGCTTCAATTGCGTATTTTTCTGATTGTTTGTCTGCACTCTTTGGCCCTTTTCTTACTGTGATGAAAGTCTCTGGTGGCGGGGCCCTGGTTTGATGCTGTGGTTCTCGAGTTGTTCGCCATTGTTTGACATTTGACAGAGGCGTGCATGTAATCTCTTTAGGATTTTGTAAATAAATATGGATTCCGAAAACTTGAAATTTGTTGTACATCATACAAGCTGGTAGCATATTCTGTTTAAAGAGGAACTGAAAAAGACAGAAAAAGCCATATTACTTGGAGAATAACTTATGTTTGCATGAGACTTCATAAATATTTAATACAACCAGGCAGTCATACACAAGGAGTTAAGGTGGAAGTCTACTACTATAGAGGATTTCTGCAGTGTCGTGGTATACCCTGTGGCAAATACTTCAAGTACATGACATATGAAGAGTGGAGAGAAAAACAGTTCTTTCTTTATGGCTTTGGAGACAACGAAAAGAACTTTACACCAAACCTTGCTGTTAAATAATTCAAGAACGCTTGACTACTGTAGGACCCTCAAATATTACATGGATGTTGGTCATCAACAGTAGATCACCGCTAATGATTTTGAGGTTAGTAAGGCAAGGGTTGTTGTGACCTTTAACATGAATAAATAGACCAAATGGTTTCTGATCAGTAACTCTAGAATGGTTGGGCCCAGTATCTTCAAACCAGATCGCTATGACCTTTGACGTTTCTGACTTTTAGGCTGCCATGGGACGTACATGTCTTATGAACATCTCTTGTTAAGTTAATGATAAATATATCAAGCACTTGCACCCATATATTTGTCATACTGTACATTATATTTACGACATACACAGGTTTCTACAAGTGTGCTAACACTTACATTATTATATAATTAACTTGCAGTTATGATGTCATACCAGACAAATTTCTATCCTGTTAATTGCATCGCAGAATTGTTGGTATAGCATCATAAGCTTATTATTGCCAAACCATAAGATGTTTTTTCTGGCAATGATGACAAATGTATGCACTTAACACAATGTTTAAAGAGGCACATTTGTTCGTCTCATTAAGTGGCTTGGAGGAGAAACAGTGTAGCAATACCACATGACTTTTAGATACAGGTCCAAGACGAAATTTGCTTCATTTTGAAAACAAAAAAAGCTATAAGTATTTTGTATTTTATTTCTTCACTGATTTCTATCAAATATACCCCACACTTAGCAAGGGGAAAAGTATTTGTTTTCCATGAAATCATGATCTATTTCAGTTGACAGGGGTTCCACTAGTTTCTGAATCTGAAAATCTTTTTAAATCAAAATGACACTGGAAACCAAAATCTTGAGGGTCAAAATGTGACCTTTTGGAATGTTCAAGGGTCAAAACCCCTACTCCCGAGTCAAATTGAACCCCTGGTTAATGTGTTTAAAATAAAGTGCATCTGCATGGATGTTGGATACTGATGTGTTAAAATTTGAATCTGTGGAGTAAAGGGTTAATATATTGATATGAATACATACTGGGTAGGTATTTGGATATATGTGGAACCAGCCTACACCATCTTCAGAGTAGAAGTTATGTGGCCGTCCTTGGAACACCCAACCGAATGCTGCTAGAGTTCCAGCATTATTGTACATCAGAAACAGTGGATGTATCTTCTCACATGGCAGACTTGGCGTCAGATTCATGAAATAATGTGTACCTGAAATGCAAAAATCATTGATACAGTCTAAGAAAATATAAATACCCATTAGGGGTCTGTAACAATTTTATTATAGCCAATAGCATATCTGTTCTCTTACATGCCTTTGGTGATAATAGTTTGTTGCCTTTAAATTAAGTAATAAAAACATTTTTTTGTGAAAAATGGACCAGTGGATAGTTTATTACAATGAAATGTAAATCCACTACACATGACATACCAATAGAATATTTGTTTGAAGGTCCTTCGTAAGAAGGGGCAGCAACATGCGCCGTTATGCTTTTTATCATAGGGACCCCTATTTGTTGTGGCATTTATAACTCCTGATAGTGTCACTCATACTTTAGTGCTGATAATCATGACTAGATCTTACTACCAACACCAGGATATCATTAAACCATGAAAACAGATGTAGCCGTCCATGCCTGCTACATATTCCATAGGGGACTATGCTAACAATTTACATTATGTTTTTATGTTTTTAAAGAATCTGTCACAGCATATGAACAGCATGTTGGGAGGATTTCGGGCATTTAATTCATTAGTAGCACTGTCATACCCGTGTCATGGCAATATGTCTTGCTGTGTATATAATTTTATGTCACTGCATTAAAGTCTGTTCTAATTGGCTTGACTCGATTCTTCCTCAAGTCGGAGTCAGCGAGTCGTCTCGGGTACTGAACATATTATCAGATATCACTCAATATTAACTCTAAGATCTCGGGTACTGAACATATTATCAGATATCACTCATGATTAAATCTGAGATATGTATGTCTTACTTTGAAGATTACTATGTAACGTCCTTAAACTTAAAGCATTTCCTGCGTCATTTCAAGATCTACTGGATAATTACCAGAAGGGTTGCAGGTCTTATTGGATGCATAAAGTGATTTGTCTATGGAAGAGCACGTGACCATGTATCAATACCTGATTGACTTTTGTGTCAATCTGGCTTACGAATTCCAAAAAAGGAAGCATTTTGTAAGAATGTCGTGAACCAGACTATTTCAATTTTCATCCAGACCATGTTGCGAAGAGTCACGTGATCAGTTAGGCTTTATGAATGAACGGTGTTATCATCTGCATGAACTGTTACTTAATCATATAGTGTGGTCACCTGACCGAGATGTATACGCGTTATAGCTCTGTCTTGCTTTAATTCTGGTATACCGCTGTGGGCCTGAAACTATTTGACTTGTATCATACAAGAAATGCAATGGCCATAATGACATGTCTGCATATTTTATACATCACCCAAAATAAATATACATCTTTTCCTGTAAGAAAGTATCAGCATACTTTGGTCTTATCAGGCCTGACAGACATCGGCTGGTCATGGGGGGCCGCTGAATTGATTTAAGTCTTTTGATATAATTATATATGCATAATGCTACTCTTCAGCACATCGGATACACAGACATTGTCCGGTGTCAGGCGTCGTCAGGTGTCCGGATGATGTGTGATCCAGGTATTAAACAGAAATAATTGAATGAGTGCTGTAGTTATTGCTATTTCCTGTTCATTATATAACACTCTTGCTTTAACTATGCCAAGTGATATACAATAATTGTATGTTTTAATCCTCAATACAGAACGCAACATCTGCTTGAAGTTAACAACTAATTATTATGTTTGAAGCTGCATTGTTTGCCAGCCTCACAGACCTTGTATAAACACAGTGTAACTTCTTCCCTCTGCAATCTCTAAACAATATTACGTCTGCCGTGCCTGCCGTCTGCTTAACTCAACTTTGTCAGGTTTTTTGCTCCCTCCCACAACTGGATAAGTCATTTTGTTCATTTTTGTAAACATACGTTCATTGATAGCGCGACTTCTGAGATATTTTTGCTTTCCAGTCAATGGTTGCCTTTCGTTAAATTTTTTATATGTTTATATATACTGTTGTCACTATGAACAGACATTATTGTTAACTAGCATGATGCTGCATTTAGTTGGTAGTGCACTAAGAATTTTTTACCTGATTATATAAACATAATTATTAAATGTAGAATGTAATTTCTATTGGTGTTTAATTTACCATTGAACTTGAAAAAAGATAATATTAAGTCAGACAGGGAAGGCAGCACTCAGCTTAACCAGCCGAGCACAGAAAACATAAAAACATAAAAGGCACTGATACCTACATTAAAATTAATTCTTAGGAATTCTAGAAAAGCTAATCGATTAATGCACCCACCTATTAGGGTTACTGTAACTTATAAATTAATATAGACGCAGTGATTATGATGTATCTTGCTGTTTTAAAATACCCTATCACTATTTTAAATTATTTTAATATCAAATTAATGTTTCTAAATTTAAATGTGTTCTCCATAATATAACCAAATTGAATTTACAAGGTTATGGTACATGTATTTGTAAAGTAAGTTAAAGTGTCATAAAGTACACAAAGTTTTATAAAATAAAACAAAGTATTATATGAAAGAAACAAAAGAATAAACTTAAATTACACTAGTATAATATAGAAAACATGCATTCATGAAACCAAGGAGCAAAAGTGAATGGCCTTGGCAGACGTCTCTTGGAGGGAATTCAGAATTACCAGTATGCAGCATCCTGTATGCTGCAAAATGCAAAAATGCTGAGGCAAAAACAGAACAAAAGTAAAGCTGTATCGGCTGTGACCCTGGAGAATAGATAATCCATGACTAATGTTAAAAATAACGTCTGCAAACCTCATCATGTGATTAGAAATAAAAAAGCTCAATGCTTGTTGTTTTATTGCGGTAATTTTGGGCTTTTACAGTTTAATTATCAGACTCATCTTGTGAAGATCTCGGGACAGTTTTTTTTAGTTTTTAATACTTTTTAGCTTAGAATTTAAAGTTGGAAATCTGACTTTTCTGGTCTGCACTCCATGTTGTTACTGAGAGTGATTCCCAGCATTGGTCAGACATCAACATTGTGTCAAACAACTATTGGAGGAAGGTAGTGTATTAAATGCTGTCACAAAAAGATAATGACGAATTTGATAGAGAATTAAGGCAGCATCACAACAGAAACAGCAGAGCACGAATGGCACAAAACAGTACAGTGTACAAGTTGCTTAAAGTCCCATTATGCCTCAAATGGCTATTTTCAAACAGCAATAACTTGGCAACATATCTGCAGAATGATGCATTTTGAGCACTTTAGTTGAGCCACACAGGTGGAAAACACCATAACATGGAAGAAAACAAAATAAAGCCTCCAGTTGGTTTGTAAACAAAATAACCAAATGTAAACAATAAATGCATAATTTAAAGTCTAAGGGGAGCAACTCTTGCAAAATTAGTATTTCGTCATCCACACATTTTACTAAATGTGATTTTTTGGCATACTATTTTGACAGATATAGCTGACATTCTGTGGTCAATTATAGATCATTTGTGAAAAACATCCTAATTCTTTGTATTTAGTCTGTTCACTGATCATTACAACATTACAATCAATCATCTTGGCAATTATAAGTCATGTGATCTTTGACTTAATAGTAGTCAAATCCGAACAAAACTTGAACTTATGGCGTTCAAAAACTGTCGTAGAAAATCTAAAGACTAATATATATGTTTAAAAGGAACACAGAGACTTAAATTCTGAGTCTGCTGATGTAGTCAGTGAGTATTAAGTATTTCTGTAATGTCCATGGAAAACTGCATGATGTAAAACTAAAAAGAAAGTAAAAACTCCGACAGTGAATGCAGCACTCAACTGAAACAGGCGATCACAGAAAACATAAAAACAACACAGACCACAATAACACGGCACAATGCCCAGCCCACAACTGAACAAGAAAATGAACTTAACCGATGAAAGTCCAAGTTTCAGCTGTCAAAAAGTCGAAAGTCCCAAGTCCCAGCTGTCAAAATGTCGAAGGTCCCAGTTGTCAAAAAGTAAGTTTAACAGAAATTATAAAGAGACATCTCACAGTCAGCTCATGTAGCCATGTATGGATATTAAAAAAATCATATTAAGTCAGACAGTGAAAGCAGCATCCAACTTAACCAGCCGAACACAGAAAACATTAAAAACACACGAGGCACAATGCCCAACTGAACCAACCGAGCACAGAAAACATAAAACACATACAAGGCACAATGCCCAACTAAACAAGTAAAGATCTGCCCAAGTCCAAGCTAGCGAAAAGTAGAATGAATTAAAGTTTTAGCAATCAAAAAGCTGAATGCCCTAGCTAAATGACCCAGTTTTAACAGTAAAGACTATAATGCCTAGTTTTAGCTGTCAGAAATCCTAAAAACAAGAAGTGCAAAACACAGTGCCGAACAAGAAATTGATCTGCCCTAATCTTTCTGAAATGTCCATTCCAATACGAACATGTTATATAATAGAACAATCAACATGTGCAACACATACACTGGAAAACAAGGGATAACGGAAATTTTATAATGTTTTGCAGCCATATGTCACATCTCCAGTTTCGACAGATGTACATGGTGTTGATATTAACTGCCCAAGCCAAATGTTATCATACATACCATGAAACATACCAAACATATCACTGGTTTGAAATACACAGGTAATAGTACTGATAAAATGACAGTTAATACCTTTGCCAAGATTGTATTCATAGTTAACGCATTCATAAATTTTGGATTTAGTACACTATCATTATAACTGTATGTATTTTACTGGGTTGTTACAATGGTATTGTGTCCAATACTTCACAATAGAAGGAGTCACAAACAATGATATACAGATACTTAGTAATAATTACTAATAGAAAATGCTGGTAACTCGTAATTTATTGTCCATGCGTGTTTGCTAAAGTAGCTTGGGAATATAGGATTAGTGGGATGGGATATTCATATTTCCATATGTCTGTGATTTAATCATGTCCACAGTGCTACAGCTGGAATTGTTAGACCACAGCAAAGGTTAAATGTACAGTTCCCTAGTGATATGTCCTCAAATAACTTGATGCTCTTACAAACCTCTATCCTAAATCCTGGACATTAGTCTGTCTTCTTTGAACTTGTTTAATAATTGCCTTTGGGTCTATGATTCTTCTTTACCTGCCCCAGGGCCCTGCATCTACTGATGCGGGAGGCATATAGTGATTGTTCGTTAGTTTGTTCGATTGAAATTGTTAACAAAACCTTTCAAGTTCTTGAGACTCAAATATTTTCAAATGCTTTCAAACTTAACATACTTGTTTACCATCACGAATACCTTACATTGTCAACGCCATGTACCACTTATAATCCAACATTTCTACAGAATTATGACCCCTGATTGACTTAGCTAGTTACTATGGACAAGGCTTCCACCGGAGCATAAGCTTTTACGGAACACAGTCTTGTTGTGTGTTCTTTGCTGTGTCTTTTGTGCTTTAGATTGCTGTTTCTGTTGCATGCTGCCTTCACTGTCGGGTCTGTTATTGTCTTACAGCTGCCCCAGAACTTTGAATTATATGTACATGTTCCAGGTATTTAAAAAAAACATATTTTATTTAACTTTAATGAGAGCAATCTCAATTTTAATAAATTCAAAATTTTGTGATCAAATATATTATTGAATGGATTAATTCTTATTATATGACTCTGACTGCGGATTTATTGACGAGTTGAAATTAACCAGAGAGATGTTGATGATATAATGGTGTTGGTTCACAATATGAGAATTCTGAAAATGAATGTTCATATTTGCTAACTACATACTACAGCTAATAGAGAGAACATTGAGTGGACATTTTTACCAGGATGGATGAGCATGCTAATTTAGATGGTAGAAATATTGGTGATAATGCATAAGCCAAACATTTGGATAAAAGCATTACACGGTTTTATTGTCTTGTTACTTACCCATCATCGGAGCGCAGTTGCCTCGTTTCCACATGGGTGATAAGTTTTCACTTTCCATCGGAATATGTTGAAAATCGTTTTCTGGATCAAAGCCCATCTGGATATAAAGTCCCCTGCCAGGGGTCACTCCTTTAGGGGGTCGAGGATTACAGATCAATTTGGGATGCTTGAAATATGCTGAAACAGATGTAATGAAAAGAATTAATTTAAAACAAGATAGTTGGATTAAATTAAATTAAAAATAAAAAAGTTGCTGGGAGGCTGACCCAAGGAACTGGGTTCTGTTTTATCAAAGCACTTACGGAAATAGTTAACAAAGATCAAATTTAAATTATTTATAATTTGTTCATTATTATAAAGTGTGTTAAATTGAGCTGCAATACTAATATTGACTCAGTTAATGAACTCTTACGAGCCATTTGTCACCAATTTGCTGTTGTTTAAGAATTATAGATAATTTAACTTTGAGCCTAACTTTAAGACTTTTGTAAGTGCTTGGTAAAACAGTACGCTGGATTACTAGTTTAATGCCTAGTATTTTTTTTTCTGTGTTTTGAAATTATCACCCTGGAGCCAAGCATTTTAACTTCCTTCCAGTACTTAAGAAAGTTTATTGCCTATAGTTACTGAACATAGAAAGTTTATTGCCTATAGTTACTGAACATAGAAAGTTTATTGCCTATAGTTACTGAACATAGAAAGTTTATTGCCTATAGTTACTGAACATAGAAAGTTTATTGCCTATAGTTACTGAACATAGAAAGTTTATTGCCTATAGTTACTGAACATAGAAAGTTTATTGCCTATAGTTACTGAACATAGAAAGTTTATTGCCTATAGTTACTGAACATAGTAAGTTTATTGCCTATAGTTACTGAACATAGAAAGTTTATTGCCTATAGTTACTGAACATAGAAAGTTTATTGCCTATAGTTACTGAACATGATGACTGCTTTAAGCTTGTGATACCATTAATTGTGTCCATTGGTGACAGACACGTAGCTACGAGGAGGCACATCAAGGCACTCAAAGTTTGGTGAACATTTGAGAAATAACCCAAAAAGCATGTCTTTTTGACGATTTTTAAGAAACTCCACAAAAATGCCTTAGAAAATATTTGCCCGTGTGATGTTTACTCTGGATTCGACCATGAATGATGATTGTTATTAGAGAAATTGTTTTTTTTAAAGCACGTGGCTGTATTTTGTGCATATGGACTAGCTGCACTGATTGTGCTCACTAGCAAACTTGTAAAAATAACCATAAAGTATCAAGCACAGTGTCAATGACTAAATGAAAATTACATTATTAAAATTTAATGAGCTGAGAAATGAACAGTTTTGTTGTATGAACGCACATAAATTTGGCCAATTACTGTAGTCCTCGAGGTTCTGTTAAGACTACACAATTTATTGTATCCCTTTCAGTCTTTCCACTGCTTTTCACTGCTTTCCCAGCGTGATATGTTTCCCCGTTATTCAGATCTTTCGATCAAATGGCCCCCATCCTTTGTTGTGTAGAAAAATAGAACAAATTAAGAAATTTTAAATACTGAATAAAGATGTCAGGAGTGACATGTTTCCTGATTAAATTTAAGGAGAGACGTCTTGATGAAGCCGGAGAAGACATAGAGTTTAGAAAGTGGCACGCGTTGGAACACACTCCAGGGTTACCACACGCTGGTAAGGGGACAGGAAACTCAACTGTTCTCATGATTCCCGTAGTTTATGGAGACAGTTTGCACAATTACGTGCACAAGGTCTGTCTCAATTTTTGATGAGGTACGCACGAGGTACGCACCCATAACTGCTAGTGACTATTCCCATCGTGGAGGCAATTTCTTGTCGGTGCTATTATAAATCTAATGTTGTGTTCTATATGAAGATATGACCTTGATATCTCCATTTCCAATTCTATGCTGACAATTTGCTTTACAGGGATTTTTAAGTTCAATGAAACCCCTCTTGGTCATTTTCCGTCTCTGTTGTCGATCTAACATTTTAAATTTCTGAATATTTTCGTACATGGTCACTCGGGCTTAGAATTCTTATTTTATAACTGTGTATCAGAGTTGCAGCAATGCCAGCCATCTAGTTAAAGTGTTAGTTACTTATTTCTACAAGCAAATGGCACCAAATTTCATTTGTAGATCGCCCATTTCCCTATATATATATACTAGGACTGGGTATTAATGCAAGGTAATATTCTGTAAAATTGATTCTAGGGTATGAACCGGTTGGATACTATCATATGTCAATGAAAAGTGTGGCCATAGTTTTTTATTTTTTTGGAAAAATTTTGTTGTTGAGAGGTGGGGATGGAAATAAAAGAGAGCAAAATGTGGTTCTAAGTCACTCACCTGCTATTGTGAAAGTGACCTAACATAGACCCCAAAAAGGCCTCTTTTCAATTCCCTCCTAATTTTTCAAAAATCCTGTAGACCAAAGTATAAAACTTTTCCTTGAGAAAATCTTCCTTCAGATTGGAGAGTTTGTTTCCATGGCGCCCCAAGGGAACTATCATTGTCAGATATATGTGACAAAGAAGATATATTCTGGCTGTCATTTGAGTTCATTGTTTGAACTAATTATTCAACATTTTGGATGGATATTTTCTGTTGAAGTGTTTCATTACTGCTCTGAGTCCTAAACCTGTGACTCTCCTTCACTTGAAGGTTGGAATGGTGGAGTGTCAATAATACAAGGTGACATCATTAGCTTACCTGTGACTGAATAGTATAATATTCCATTTGAATCTCGACGTCCACTCAGCACAGGTGGCATTATTTCTAGTGGTGGAAGATCAATTGTCTCATTTAGAGAGTTATAACCTTGCATATTTCCTGGTATCTAAAAATAGAAGAAAATGGGTTACAAACCACTGAAATTTTCAAAAATTGGCTTTTTAACCACTGCGGTTTTCAATAATTGGCTTATACCATTGGAATTGTCAATAATTGGCTTATATTATTTAAACCACTGAAGTTTTCAAAAAATGGCTTATTAACCACTGACTTTAAAAAGAAATATCTTAAACATTAAAAGAGTTTTAATTTAATATAATCTTACAAAAGAAGTCAAAGGAAAAGGATGATGTTCATGTTCATTCATGAATAAAATATCAAGCTCAGATCCTCCATCCCTCCACTTGGTAGCTTCTCTACACTAAAGTTTATAGCACTAAGCAGAATATATAATAGTGATGACGTCATTGATGACATCATAGGTATTAAAATGGCTGCCTTAAACATAGACTGATTACTTCACTAAGCAGAATAGTGATGACGTCATTGATGACATCATGGGTATTAAAATGGCCGTCTTAAACATAGACTGCTTACATGACTAAGCAGAATAGTGATGACATCATAGGTATTAAAATGGCTGCCTTAAACATAGACTGCTTACATCACTAAGCAGAATAGTGATGACATCATAGGTATTAAAATGGCCGCCTTAAACATAGACTGATTACTTCACTAAGCATTAGGTCTAAAGAAATGATAATCGCAAAATGTGTTAGTTTATACTAAATAAAAAAAAACAACATGTGATACTAAAGTCATTTAAATGCCAAAAGTCGATGTTTTCATTGGCTCAAAATGTAGGTTATATTCTAATTATCTTTAAAGGCTTAATCATTATTTCCCTTACATTAGTAGAAATATAGCTGGCATACACATTTAAAGTAGACTATTATATGAAGAGCAATGTGGATGAAGGAATAATTCATTGATAATTGAATGTAATACCTTCTAAGCTTACATGGCTTCTAAGAATTTACAAATACCACTTCAAAAGGAGCAGGACCACATGTTTGGAACACTTTAATAGGCATTTCATGTGGAAGAAATTAAATGTCCATGGATATAATAGAAGTGTTCTGCAGCAGTCACCAGGAAATCTGTCAGAGCAGCATATTGTTGTGTATTATTCTGCGGTGCATAGCAATGTCAGAAACACAATTGGCAGAATGAGATTGTTTGCACCACTCTAATGGGCACATTGAAATTTGTGGTGTACTAATCACATGATCGGCACGTGATCCGCATATCCGATTATTGTACATCCAAGTGCACCTAATAAGTTCACAAATATTTACAGTTCCACAAAATTATCTTTGATTTTTTTCCAATTTGCAGAATTCATGCTTTACTAGTACAAAGTCTACAAGAATGGAGTAGCCTAGAAATACTGATAATAGAGAATTAATTTGATGCCAGCATTAGTGTGCTAGCTTTACTTACTGTGTGGATGAAATATTTATCAAGATGGATTGGCCTTTTATTGTATGGTCATTTTGTCAGGAAAGGTTCCTAAGACTATCTGGACAAAACACCATAAGCAGAAAATTGTTTCGGAAACCACCATTTGTTCCATTAGGCAGTTATTTTTATGGGAAAGAAAATGGTCTTTCTGTGTTTAGGATAGGTCATAGACATATATCATTAATGTCACAACTTGAAAAGCTTTAGAGAAAAATGTGATTTATATTGTTGAGACAGTCCAGGGATGAGGAGAATATATAGTGGCCATGCCATTGGTCAATTTTTAGAAATGGAAACAGAAACAGCCAATCAGATACTTCCATGTTTAGACTGGTTTCCAGGTTCAATGTTTTTAATTTCTTGACCAATCAAAACTTCTTTTATCAGATTTTGAGACTAAATAGCCAATCAGATACTTCCATGTTTAGACTGGTTTCCAGGTTCAATGTTTTTAATTTCTTGACAAATCAAAACTTCTTTCATCAGATTTTGAGACAAAACAGCCAATCAGATGCTTCCAGGTTTAGACTGGTCTCCAGCTTGGAGAAGTGTTATTAATTTCTAAACCAATTAAAACTTATTCTATCAGATTTTGAGACTTTCTACTGAATTTATCTGTGGAAATTGAGGTTTTGCTTGTATTTAGTGAACTTTGTTCATTCCAGCATTCAATGTAGGCTCAATCAGTGTCAATTATACTACTCAAAATTTGATAAGGACCAAGAAATTTTCCATTTGAATATTTTGCAAATTGAGTAAGATTGACCGGTAGAATTTTCAGAAACATTATGCTACATCTGCAATATTGTAAACCAATGAAAATTACTTAACAATTTAATGTCTAAGTGCTGATAAGGCCAACCCCATTAAAATGTTTGTGCTGCATTCAAGCCTCTGTAGTAACCGAGTGCGGTCATTTTCTTGGCATTTTGGGTCTTACACGATATGGTAATAAAAACAGGATAAAAATTTCCGTGTTAATCTAGCAACTTTGGTACCCGCTAATAGGGTTTATCAGTTACCTGGAAAATGACGTCATTTTGGCAACGCGTATCAAATGCAAGACATCAGGTTTCGAAAGTTAGCAGCAGATTAGGCGATATTTCATAAATTGCACAAATTTTTCTTCATTGGTTTTGTACATTTAACGTGAGACGGATATCAAAATCGATTTCTTGGCCCTTAGCAACGTTTGAGTAGTATATAATAATATAATATAGATTTTTTGTTCAGAAATTATAGTATGATATCTTTATACGATGAAATTGACTAAATGTGACTGAGTGAACGGAGAGCCTGAGTTTAATAATAATTACTTCTACCAAGTATAATGCTCATGTTTACCCACTGTTTGACCTACAGATATTGTTTCAATATTGAGAGAAAAAACAACATTTGAGTAGAATCGAGATGATAGCGATCATTTTATGCTCATTACATTGCTACCATTCAATCTGATCCAACTACGTTAATACTATGACAAACTGAATAAGAACTGTCATTGTATTCATTCCCTGTGATCATATGATATTTTTGTCTAACACAAAACACCTGCATTTAAATTGCTATGAATCATGATACTGCCTGAATATCAAGTCATGAATCTTATACAGATCTCCTATCTTACTATTGATCAGTTTTTGTCTCCTGTAAACCAAGAAATTATTTCGTGCAATTTAAGCTGACAGGATTCGCGAGTGGTATGAATTTGCGAAATTAAATATCCTTGAAGATACTCCAAACTTGAATAACACAAAAATATCTTGTATATGGTAGACTTAAAACGCAAACATTTGTAGCTGCGAATATGCTGCCATTTGAAAAACGCGAAACTTTGTATACGCGAAATTAAGTTTGTTTACAGTATTCATCATTAATTTTTATGTTGTGTCTCGAAACAATATAAATATTATTTTTTTGGAAATACATAAAATATTTTGGTTATAATAAGATCAGTTTTCCGATGTAATATATTAGTTAAGATCAGTTTTCCTAATAAGGTTTGCGATGGTATACAAATTACGCACATGCAGAATGGTCTGCTCAGAATTAATAAAGTAAAGTAGCTTTCATCATTTCTGTTACCATAGCAACCAGGTAAATCATCTTTCATACTGATAAGCTTTATATGGTTTAATATCACTCTGCTGTATTGTCTGATTCTCTTCCAAGAAGGAAAGTAAGGCTGATTGTTTTTATTTTTTGGTTTACTGGAATATCTTTGGAATTGTTTTGAAAAGTTTGCTGTTAAGAGAAGGGGAGGGAAAAAATTGACAAGAGGCCAAATGGAGCCCTAGGTTGCTCACACAATGGCAGGAAAGTGATCTTGGGCCCTTACAGACCTCTTGTTATTTTTCCATAACTTTGCTCACAATTGCTAAATCTACAAAAAATGTCCATAAACATTAGAATAAAAAACTTTGACCTTATCACTGAGTCGGAATGGGGAATCTCAGATGTCGTCTGCTGCTGAGTTCTATGTCCTAGAGTAATCAGAGAGAATAGTTTATGCTAGATTGAATTTAAACGATTATTATGCTTGAATTAACAGATTGCAGATAATGTAGCTATTAGATTCGTAACTTTAACCCTGACAAGCCTTTGCTGTATTATTTATTTCTTAGCAAAGCTTATGATTTAGTACCATGCAGATAATTGGTAATACACCTGATTGAGACTTGCACTAATAAATCATTCACTAATTGGCTGCACAGTATTAGACTTATTGCAGATGTGGGTGTTTTTTATAAGGCAGAAACTTCCCAAGCCTTTGATAATAAAATTTGTTTGGTATAAGGTCAAAACAAAATTATATCAGGGTTCTGGTTACCCTACCTACTATATTTGTTGCCCTACCCTATATTATTACGCCGGAAGGCACCGGAGATCTTCAGATTTTCTGTACAATTTTACTATACCTACCCTGAAATCACTTATTCATGCAGAATGCTTTATTTGATATACTACAAAATTTAATGGTGACAGTCTTTCACTAAAGGGAGAAAACTTCCTAATTTTTTACTAAAGGGAGAAAACTTTTTGTTTAGTAGAGAAAACTTCCCAATTTTTCACTAAAGGGAGAAAACTTTTCTGATTTTTCACTAAAGGGAGAAAACTCTGATTTTTCACTAAAGGGTGAAAACTTTTTTGATTTTGAATGGTATATTATGAAGGGTATATTTTGAAGGGTATAACACGAAGGGTATGTTATGTAGGGTATGTTATATCACTGGTACATACGAGGGGTGATCAACAAATACGCGGAAAAGTGCTGTTATTTCTTTATTTGTCACTGTAAGTCGTTGAAACCTTATAAACATGAAGATAAATTTATTTCAAATTGATTCATCGCTGACAATCAATATTAACCAAAGTCAGAATGAACACGGTTTCCTATGGCAATGTCACTCGACGTCATGCGGCCCAAATTTTCATATTTTTCAACGTTGCACATAGCAAACAATGACATATCATTTGTGCGTTTGTAGTATTATAATTTTCTAAAGGGTGGGTAATGAATTCGCAATGATAAAATATAACATTCATTATTTCAAAAAAATGTTTTAACGTCAAAATTCCGTTAAAGAGCTGTTTGCTTCGAAGTCTTTGGCTGAAAATGAGTTATACAGAAATCGGCGGTGAAAACTCGAGTTGCGAATGAAATGTCATAAAATACCAATGACAAGATTGCAAAATACAACAAATATGTTATAGCATACACAACATGTGTCTGTTTTGCATATTCTCTCACATGTAGCCATGTGAAATCAATGCCGACATGTGAATGGGCTATATGACGTCAATAACGTCAATTTACGTCATAAATATTAATGTTCTCCCGCAGCTAATTCTTTTAATTGACATGCAAGTTGCAAAGAAAAACAATGATTTTCGGTTGACAGGTCTATGAAGTGTATCTGGTTGTAAAGCTATTTTTTGAGAATCATTTAATGCGTTATAAATTATGAATTGTGCCTCGAATGAGTGAGAATAATGATGTATGTAACGTCGTCGCGATGACGTTTGTGTAGCCATAGTGACGTTACGGTTTCTATGTTTTTTTCACCAAATATTTCCTTGGGCTCAATGTTTTTATAGTTATGTATTTGTATTACTCCAATCTATTACCAGACAGGTTTTCTTCAATTTTGATAAAAGTAACAAAAATTTTAGAGCATTTTTCCGCATATTTGTTGATCACCCCTCGTACATATGAAATATACATATAAATCTAAAACCACTTTAAATATGTCTGGGTTAGGTTGATTATGTCCTCAAAATAGTCAATTGTTATAATTGGCTTTCAGCAGTCAGTGGGATCCTCATTCAGCCTAAATGCCTTGTAGCCAAAACATAATAAAAGATAGCAGAAGTAACTCAAATACACAATCAATCTATTCCTGCAGAAAACAATTTAAATTTGATCTTATAATATTCCTATATATGAATATTACTCATATCAGCTTGAACGCCAGTCATCTATAGACAAAGTTCTCCACAGGCGTTTTTTTTGTAATGAAAAAAGTGGCAACAGATTTTGTGAAAACAAGAAAAAATTGTGTACTCAACATCAGACAAGAAAATTTAGAAATGGCTGTTTCTTGTAATGGGAGATTGCCTCTTGCTTTTAGATTTCTATCATTTGTTGAAAGAAGAACTAATTAAGAAAAATATCATGAAAAAAAAACTAGCCGGGTAATGTCTATAAATGGAGGAATTGAACCTCTCTTGAAAAGGGGAGGGGGCGGGAGATATCAAGAAGTCTAAAATAATGTAGCACGCATCTGCTGCCTTGGTGCAAATCTTATTTAATGATGCTTTAATGAAGATTAATTGTTCATTAATATTTGCGGGCCTTAATTGCTTATTGCGCAATAAGAGCTGATAAACGCCCTCTGATATATTGTAGCCCAGTGCTCTCTTTAATTTGGAATGTGATATAATCTTAGTTGCACTAAATTATGCATTAACATTACACTAATTTATACAATTACCGTAATGAGAGTATTGGAAAGTGTGTAATTGGACTTTAATCGTGTTTCACAGAAAAACATAATTTTACATGATATTTAAAATGATTCTGATTATGTATAACTCAGTAATTAATGTATGACAAGATAGCCAAAGTGTTCATTTTTTGTGAAAAGTTAACAGAAATTTGAATTAAACATGAAATTTGAGTTAAACAGAAATTTGAAATTAGAGATGCATTTCTTACGGCACGCTTAATTCAAACTGAATGTGGGTGACACACTGCATAATTCATTTATTAAAAAAGAATAATAAAAATTATAAAATCTTTATTTATTGGAGATGCATGACATGAGGATGGGATGACACCCTCTCTTTTGGTACGCCAAATTTATGAGCTATTTAGACCTTACTGGGGACGCCAGAGTGTTGTACACGGTATGCAGAAATAACATCTTGTGGTATTCAGTATGTAAGTATAAGTTTTTTGGACATTCATTTACGTCATTTTTAAAACATTTAGTTGCCAACAAAGTACTATGAAACATGCTTAGTTAAAAAGTATTCGGGACTCAGTGGTGGAGGGGTGTCATCCCCCATTTATGAAACACTTGCATGTATATGTTAAATGATAATTAAACACGCACTATGTAATTGGACGTTAAATATGTTCCTAAGCTGCATTAAAAAGCAATGCATCAGAAATGCATTAAAAGACAATGCATCAGATAATAAAAGAATCATGAAATCAGTGGCTTAGCAATTAATAATAGCAGATAATTAAAAAACAATGTATGCAAAAACTTACTGAAGTTTGTATGCCGGCTAGATAACCATTTAAATCATATATAGGCATACTCTTTGTATCTTCTCCTCTTTTGAATAAAAATCCATGATATTTTTCAGCTGAAAATATAAATTACACATTATTGTACATTTATGTGCATCTGTTTTACACAATAGAACTGAGCAAATTGTGACTATGTATGTGAAACAGGTACGTAAATAGCAAAATAAACAAGAAGCACCAATTTGACTTAAATTGACACTTTTAATTTACCAGTTCCATAATATAAATGTTTTACATATCTGGGCATAACATAATGCCACAAAGGGGCCAAGGTTTAACATGGTTAACCTGGGACCCAGTGCCGACCTCTGTGGAGCAACTTTCTTGGGAGCTTTGAATGTGTTGTAGTAGAGGTTGATGCTATACAGCAGGTCAATTGCACTTTTCACAGCCTAAAATAGTATAACTCCAAAAGCCTAATATGTGAACTAACGGTTGCCTAAAAAGCCTAAAATGAATATGTTACTAGACATGAAGCAGCAGATGTGAAGAATTGATACTCAGTTTCTAAGTAACTTACAGCTCAGATAAATCTCAAATAACTTGGCACTGAAACTGTCTCAAGTAAATCAAGTCCAGTCATATATGGTTAGCCAATGTGTGTTTTCTTACTTGGATACTCTCCAAAACTGCTTCATATCTTCATGCGGTATCAACTGTTAGGATTGTTTCAAAACTGATCCGTCATGATTAATTGGTACAAGCTTTTGTATGCATTGATTGTTTGGATCCGTCACCTGATAAGAGGAACTTGAATCTTTCTAATATACAAGGAAATAGATCAATATCAATCTTTTAAATGACAACTTTCTAAAATCTCTGCAATGACCCAAACATGCTCTGTAAGCGTATTATTAATTGTGTTTCACTTTTATATTAGCTTTCGATGTCTCCATTCTGACCGACCATGAATTGCACGTCCCTAGAGATAACTGTTTCGGTAATTTCATTACAAGAGATTGGCCGCATTGACCTTATGCGTCTCATGTCTCTTTTGTTAAGGCATTGTCAGAAATTTCATGCTCATTGAATAGACATTATTACAAATGATAGCCTGATTTGTGTTTGCTGTTCTTTTCTTTTGTTACTTTTGGTTGATTTGTTAACTGTAAATTTCTTTAGGTTTCTTTGGGTTTTTATTTTATGGTTACATTGCCTTAGCAGTGTTACAATGATACCATATGGCACAAACTAAAATAATTTTGAAAGTGTAGTGAGACAATAAATTGAATGAAAATATAATGTAATTAACAGGTTCATTCTAATTTTCCTTTAAAGTGAATAATATGTTGAAGAAATTATAGCAATTTCGCACCTTACCATTGCAAAAAGGGAAACATCGCACTACGGCTCACAGCTTTTTAATTAATTAGGGGGATTGTAGTTTTATGAATCCATAGTTTCACAAGCTTCTAAACAAAGACATTTCAGTCTGTGATATTTGTTCACTACTAGTAAAGATTGGAGAATTTACCAATTTCTCTGTTCAGTGTGAGAGTTGTTGTACTGCTGCCTTTAAGGCATATGAGCAGTTTTCTATAATATACTATCCCTAAGTACGACATATTGCTCTGTAGCTTCTTGATTTATGGTTTTATTTAGCTTTAAATCTACGAGACAGTGTTTGCATTCAGTTCTTGTACATATGAATAATTAATCTACAGTTAATGAATAGTTTTGCCCAGAATTTGTGACCCATTCCAGTCGAAATGTTTCTGTAGAGTTACTCTGATGTAGACGGACCTTAGGGAGCCTTTTTAACATTAATATATCGTATTTTACATTAGCTACGACTAGATACTGTGCTGGTATACTCTAATATTCCCCTTATTAAAGTGCTGTGCATGAAATTTGGTAGATATGTGAATGGAAATAGTATCATAATAGGCCTTATCTCGGTAAAAAATATATTGCCAGGATTTGACATTTTGAAGTCTAAATCACTGTCTACCATTTGTAATGGCAATGGTATATACCAATGATGAACCAGTATAATATATTAATGATTTGTAAATTGCATTAGATCAATGCTTTTCTGCTTTGCTTTCTCAAAGGTCTATCATAATAACTGCTATGATTGCATATTATGATTTATATATGATAACCATTGGCAGTCAGCAATGTACCCTATTTGTAATCGTTTGTTTGTCCTTTTTCAGCATCACTATGGTTTAAAAAAGCAAAAATCTAATATAATTGCATTTAAGCAAAAAATTGACATCATTTCAAATGCTGCAGTATTTTGCCAGAATATATAATTATAGTTAGCATAAAATTATCTATATCTTTATTTTTGAAAAACAGACATAATCACAGGTAATTATATCATTGATATAAAAGAGTAAAAAAAAATGAGAAAACTTGAATTTATAAAAAAAATATATTTTTTACTCTTTATCAATGATACAGTTACCTGTGGACATAGTCATCTGGAAGCAAAAAAAGTAACATTGAATCCTACAGAAATAAAAAACAACATAATCCGATCCCTAATGATAATTCCTTATCGCAATTAGTGTTAAAGCTAAGTGGAATTTAATTGAGAAAATTAGCTAAGTAGATCACCTGCCTAATTAAATCTTCCTGGCAATTATGACATTTTTCGTAGGTGGACATTATTGTAGAACATATTGATATTCAATTTGGCGCGAATCATTCGCGAATCATTTTATGTGTTATTATTATACTGCCTTGCAGACATGGAAAACAGCTGGCACTGTTTCATTCCTAATGTGTTTTCTATAATTTCTTCATATTGATGTAAAAGCGAAATTCCCTTATGATTTCTTGAAACCTTTCCTGGTAATTATGATGCCTTTAGGGTCTTTTAGACTCTTCATTATGAAGTTTCTGTTAGATCGTTACAGGCATGCTTGACTACCAAAAATAAAACCAACAATTCCTGGACAGGAATTAATGAAAACATGATGTACTTGGTTGAGTTAATAATACCTTTATTATAGCACAGAGAATTTGACGTGATCATGACCTTTATGCATGAATAAATTATAAGGTTTTTGTGTTGAATATATAAATTTCCGTGAGCAAATTGTGCAATATCGGTCCTTCAGATTAGTGTTGGTATAACATCTCAAAGGTCTTAGTGAAACTTCCCACTAATGAAAACATACAACCGGTATTTTAAATATAGACAATAATTATATCAACTGTTAAATTATGCTAATAGAAGATCGAGAGTCGTGTCAAATTCTCCGTACTATAGCATGTCCGGTGCAAGTGGATCAGTGCACTTGACACTAACAGGAGAAGTAATGTTTATTCATAATGGCTGCATGCATACTGTACAATCACATATTTTCGTGGGTATTAAATTTTGTGGATTATTTATGAAAATGCATTTTCGTGGGTCGTAATATCATAGATTACAAAACATGGAAGGGTTAGCTATTATGCTCTGTATCGGTGCTGTCGATTAATCATGAGGATTAGATATCTTTTTCAAGTTCATCAACAAAATCAACGAAAAATCATCTTTCACAAAAAATAACAATTTTACAGTATTAATTGGGTAGACTCACAATCCATCAAAGTAATCCAATCACATATTGGTTAAAGTATTCCATTCTCACTGTTTTAGTTTCCATAGAAACGTGCGAAGGTAATAATTTGTCAAAATGTAAAAAAAACAGTAATTTGAAAATCTCATAATTGGTTATGAACAGAGGGTATAAAATTTTAATGTCTTTGCTTGTTTAATTGACAACTAATGTCACATGATTATAGTTCATTATTGATGGTATTAAATGAATATTTTATGAAGTTGGTTATTTATTATTCATAACTTGGGGGCATATTGTGAAGATCACGTTTTTTTGTTCAAAGGAGGATTTTGTGATAGTTCAGCCTTTAATATAATAATTTCACCATGAACATTTTCGGCAGCTTGTATTATTTAGTACTATGTATTTACATACTACTCAAAATTTGATAAGGGCCATGATAGTTTCCATTTGAATATTTTGCAAATTGAATAAGGTTGACTCGTAGAATTTTCCGAAACATAATGCTACATCTGCAATATTGTAAACCAATACAGATTACTTCAAAATGTTGTGCCTAAATGCTGATAAGCCCAACCCCATTATAAAGTTTGTGCTGCATTAAAGTCTCTGTAGTAACAGAATGCGGCCTTTCTTGGCATTGTGGGTCCAACACGATATGCTAATACAAATGGGATAAAATTTCCATGTTAATCTAGCCACTTCGGTCCCCGCCATTAGGGCTTATCAGTTACCTGGAAAAGGACGTCATTTTGGCAATGCGTTTCAAATGTAAGACATCAAGTTAAGAAATTCAGCAGCAGATAAGATGATATTTTATTAATTGCACAACGTTTTCTTCGTCGGTTTTGTTCATTTAATGTTAGACGGACATCAAAATCGATTTCTTGGCCCTTAGCAAAGTTTGAGTTGTATATATAGCCACAGTTGAGACGTGATTTTGTGTCTACTGCAGTATGTTATTATTATGTATGTATAATGATATAATTTAGGTGTTGAACTAAGGGTTAAATTGGAGCAATAACGAAATACTCTTCATTTGGCATTAAGTTATCAATATGTATGTTTTACTTGATAACCATTCTGTTCTATTCTGTTCCTTTGTTCAGTTCTGTTCTGCACTGTTTTAAGTTACAAATATGTAGAGTTTATGAGTTCTTTCACTTTCTGAATTTTAAAAAGTTATAATTTACTTGGCTTTAATTGTAATATGATCGGGCACTGATCAGGTTTTAAACCTGAGAAAATATTTTATCCTTCGTACAAAACTGAGTGTTTTAATGGCCGGGTAATAAAATTTCCATAGAAGCATAAAGTTAATTGCACCATTTCACTGGAAAACAGATTATTTATTGTTGCATATTAGGGGTAAATTAGTGTAAAAGTTAATGTCTTACAGTTTGTTGACACATGGAAACCTGAGAGAAACTTTGAAAATAATTTTTGTCATTAAATATTATGACGCAATACTATCTTGTGTCATGCAGAGATGGTGACTTTGACCTATGAAATCTTAGACCTATGAAATCTCAGGTTATTGACGCGTCTTACGTTTATGTTTGCCTTATTTCTCATAATACATGTGTATGAAAGTTATGACCTTGCATTTTAGAAGTCATGTCATGGCCTTGATGATCAGAGACTGCATGCATGACCATAAATATGTTTTACGTATTGTCAATCATAAATTATTATTGTTTTCTTTTCTACTTTCAGGTAAGTTTGATCACTGATGACTATATACATTGTTGTGTGAAACGTCTTCGCTGAGGAATTTTTGTGGAAAGCTCCAAGAATGACCATATATATGTATCGAAGCAGCAGCTTTGGGTTGTATCTCTTTGTTGAATCTTCACTAGTTATTGGCCGATGAAAACTCTTCACAGTGGAGGGGAATGTTTGTCAAGTAAACTCTTCACAGTTGAGGGGAATGTTTGTCAAGAAAACTCTTCACTGTGAAGTGGAATGTTTGTCAAGAAAGCTCTTCACAGTGGAGGGGAATGTTTGTCAAGAAAACTTCACTGTGAAGTAGAATGTTTGTAACTTTGAAGTAAGCTCTTCATTGTGGAGGGGATTTTTTGTCAAGAAAGCTCTTCACTGTGCAGGGAAATGTTTCCCAAAAAAGCTCTTCACAGTGGAAGGAAATGTTTGTCAAGAAAGCTCTTCACTGTTGAGGGGAATGTTTGTCAAGAAAACTCTTCACTGCGAAGAGAATGTTTGTCAGATTCACTTCCTGCAACATTTAAATGCTTGGTGGGAATGATCAACGATAAAAGTATGATTGAGCAAGGTCGTATAATTGTGAAAAATACCGTAATTGTTTCCCTGTAGTGTTTTTAGTACCAGTGCATTATTGTTATGCAAATTTAATTGTAAATGTACGCTAGCAGTTAGGATGACATACCATGTCATTTTATCATTGAAAACTGGAGACAAAATAATAATGGTTCATGTATATGCAATTATGCACAAACCACCACACTCTTCCACTATGGTTGATTGATGTTGGACAAAATGACCATCCCAATTATTTTTGTACTGCTGTCACCCTGTTGGATTCTTAAATTCTCAACCATTAGCATAACTATGGGACGTTAAGTAGTTTAATAGATCATCATGACATTTATACATCAGTCATATAGTGCTTGAAATGAGGCTGCTCTATGAACTACTATGATAATATGTGGTTCAGTTAGCGACATTATTGACGATTTTCGCAAATTTACTAAATTAACTTCTATTTCATACTGCTTAACATGTTGTCAACAATTAGATGTGGCTAAGAAATTTTTCAAATCACTAATATTTCAGCTTGCCAAAATTTTTTTTTAATGTCTGCAATTCAGAATTCACGTCACTTTTTGACTCCCAGAAGTATCCACTTAGTACAATAGGGGTTGTCTGTTTGATGAGAGGTGAAATTTCTCCATTACTTGAACTTGATCAGGTAAACAATGAGGAGTAAAGAGGAAGCATTCATTATCTCCGTATGGGTGCAGTAGTGTGTAAAATGTCGCCTGATGCAGTCGGACATTACATGCATTTCGACCATACGCTTCAAATTGATTAATGATTTTTGTAACCAAAACATATTGCTATGTCTGGCTTGCATTCAGACGAGGTACTCGGGCGCATCATCATGTCGTTTCACTCGTAATGATAGACAATGAGCATCCATTATTGTCCCCCATTTTATACAATGATTCTTCTATGCTTGTGTCACCGAGAACAAAAATAACGGATGATTTACTTTTGGTACATTTGCAATTTATACTTTGCAAAACCAGTCTGGCACGCTAACCAGACAGTGAACCAGTCTGCATCACTGACCAGACGCAGATACTCTCACAATGTTTTCATTGTTTACATGTATTGAAATTCTGTAATCCAGTCTAAATAATGAATGTGATAGTGTTTTTGAAATCTGACACTGCACTTTAAGCATTAGAGCAAATTAAACTGAATTTATTTAATCATTTGTTAATCATATCAATAGTTAATCCATATGTAATTTGATCATACAATTGTTGCACCAGTGGTTCGTTTGAATGCATCACAGTCTGGTGCTATTTGTTTATCACAATTCATATGCCGTAAAACTACATGTAGTTACATGTGGCTACCCTAAAAATAAGTTGTGATCCTAAATCCTAAACTTTTCGAGGGGTAGATGCTCTTTCTCAAGGTAAAAGAATAAAACAATTTCTGTCAGATCTACCCTTTATTTTGGAGGACTGAGGCATGCTGCCCAAAACAGGATATTTTGTTCTAAGGTGTAATTGAAGCAAACTGTATAATCTAGGAGCATGCTCAAGTTGACCATGAATGTAATAATGATGCCAAGAATTATATCTAATTAAACGTAATAGCTTAATTGACTTTGCAGTAATCTTAGTTGACTGGTTGTATGTAATCTCCCTTTTATTATTAAGGAGAGATACACCCATTATATTCCTAATTGACAATTAGGCCAATTTTGTCTCATATATTTGAAACTATTCTATCCCATATTTTTCTGGTGGATTTTCCCATTAATGAGCGAGGTTGATATTAGGTCTGTGATCTTATCGTTAAAGCTGATTAAAGGTCATTAATAATTATTATGGCATGATAGCATCGATATGTCATGATCTGGTCTGTATTACAATGCTATATTGACTGGTGTACAGAATATCTATCAAACTTTCCTGATTTGCAAAATTCAATGGGAACCCTTCTAGTAAAATCAAGGAGTTGATTACTGGAAATTTTAAGAAGGGAGGTGGCCTGGCATCTGACTGACAGGGAGCTGTAAAAGCATTGCAATATTTTCATTTGTGAAGAGCTTTGAAAATGTAATAAGTGATTTGAATAAAACTTGAACCTTGCAAAAGCCCATTAAGGATTCTATACAGTGTGGCGTGATATGTGATATAGGCAATAATTTACATTGAGTGCAATACTTTCATGTGAACATGCATCTCTGTTACAACTGCTTTACAATAAAGTGTAGGTCATTAGCCTATCTTGTGTTAAATTGTAGAACCATTATTGAGGAGATGGTCTGATAATCATCAATGTGAAAACAATGATCAGGAGATTGTGCTTACCTTGGGACCATCTAGGGACCATTGAAGCAGTTCTGCCCATAAATTATTCTGTTAGTAATTTAGGTCAAACCTAGATGATTAACTATTGTTGGAAATTGAGTCATTTTAAAATGGGTTTTCTAGCATATCTATATAGCATGATTGATGGGGTAGACTCTATCTTGATTTCTCTTGTTATACGGTTAGATTTCATTATTATTTTCCGTGCTATAAGTTGATCTCAAATAAGTTATGATGACTTATCTTTGGCTTAGGGAAATGTTTTGTTGTTTTAACTTGCGCAAGTGAATACAGACATAGCTTAATCATATATAGAATACTGTTATTAAACCCTCTAATACATTGTAAGACCATCTCAAGGAGAGTACCACTTCACAATTAGGAACATAATTTTCAGGTTGCTTTTAAAGCTTGTGTTTCTTGCATTTAGTATGGAGATCTGTATTCAAAGTTGACCTGGCCACCTGACCTAATTGCTTTGACAGTTTCTTTAAGTAAAATGCCACCCAGCAAATACAGGTTTAACTTGAACTGGTTGGGTTAAGTTTATGGTCTGCCATGAATATTGGTTATTCACGACAATGTCATGACATCATCGTCCGTTCGCATGTGGAGAAGCTAGTTCATTGTGGGTGGGCAGCTATGGTGCTTGTGAAAGGACATTTAGTTGGTTGTGACTGGGCAGGTTTTAACCTGTTCATTATTAATTCCAGGAAAATTGGTTTGCATGGTCAACTGTCGGCTCTATTATGACTAGAAACATTGTTGAAAATTGCAGGAAATTTGTTCAGGCTCTGAATCTGTATCTATATATTGTAAACCAAGAAATAATTTCGCGCAATTCAATTTGCGGAGTTCTCGAGTGGAAGAATTTCGCGAAATAAAGTTGCCTCGAAAGTGCTAAAGCATTGATATGGACATTGCGGGAAACTAAAAAATTTGTACCGGTAGTCACGAATATGCTGAAGATCAGCAAAACCCGAAAGTAAATTGGTTTACAGTACATGCACTGAGAGATTATAAGACAAAGGATTATGCAGCCAGATGTCAGCTAGTATAGCAACACCATATCATTATATCTCGTTACCAAACACTTACATGCATTGTTTAACAAGAATTAAATTACATTTCTATCAGTTTAATTACTTTGTCCTCTCTGGATGAAGATTTTATGATACTCATGTGGTTTTGCTCAACTTGCTTTCTTTCAAGTTACTTTGATTTCACTACCTTCATTTGAAGAGCGTATCCTCCATTTTGAAGAGCTACCTTCTTTGTGAAGAGTCAACCTTCTTTGTAAAGAGAGCTATTTGTTTATAAGGACCTACACTTTGTCATCTGGAGTGCTTCATACAAATTTATAATGCAGTATTAGTTCTACCAGCTGAATTTCACTAGCACTTGCCTGAACATTTAGTTCCAATTATGCTCACTAACCCACTACAAACCACAAACAACATGAAATGTTTATTATAGAGATGTTATATGTACCTGATAGCTAGTCAGACATGTTATTACTCTCATTTTCAAGAGTTCAGACCCTGTATTCACATAGCATCCTAGATTCATTCCAAAGCAATTTTCTTAGAGGCATATTTTGACATCTCAAATTTTCACCTTAGACAATGGTTATACTGCTTTCATTGTAAAACAATGAAGAGTAAATTCCTACTTGGATAAAGAATATTATTGAACACACCTAGAATTTTTTTCTTGAATAAAAAGCTTTCAAAGATTTGCTTCAAACAGACTACAACAGACTGCATGTTACAGATAATGAACAACAAGTTTGTACTTATGCCATTGAGGAGATGAATACCATCAGGATAGAGGTGTCCAGAGTGATCAATATTGTTTATATGTTCGACCTAGACAGTTGTAGTGTGTGTCCATTCGGTTTTATCCCTGGCAAATGGCCTCCAGCTTCCCGGGAAGAAACAGATACAACCTGCCCTAGCTCTTCCTGAACAGACTCCTTAGTTCTTTAACCTGCCCAGTGTATAACACCGATACACACAAGACCTCTGGGTTTCCAACCAGTTTGTCCCTAGTTGGTTGAGAAACACTGAAAAGCGTTTCCAGTTCTATTAATTCCATATTAGTTGTACTTAAGAACTTGTTCCATATAATTTACCAAATATAAATTGAAATATCATAACAATTGAAGTTCACCATTTTTGTGTCACAATATTTTAAATCTCACATTATGTTTATCTGATTCAAACATGTTTTTATGTGTTCTGTCAAAGAGTATGTTTTCAGGGTATTTGTATACTTTCTTATTATTTGGTCTAGGTTGTCATGGTATTTCTGGTTGTGCATACAAGGTCATCATTTGAGTGCATTCCGAATACTCCTATTTATTCTCACTCTGTTCTTTAAAGTACTTTGGTTCAGCTTTATTTTCCACAAGGACATTTTATACAATGTTATGTACTTCTATTTTTGGAATTAAGTTAATAGATGGAGAATTAAAAGAACTCAGAAGTTTCCCAACTAAAGAATTTGTTCTCCGGAGTTAATTTGAATACATTGGGTATTAAATTCAATATACTTGACATTAGCGATGAGGTTTAACATTTGAGTGTTACATGATGGGTATCTGATAGTGATGTCATTGTTGTTTGTTGTTACGAGGTGTTTGTATTGTCTGTCGATGATATAGTTTGCCGGGGATAACTCTAGCCTTATCAATAAACAAACAAAGCAAATTATAAACACTGCACGGTCGAATGGCCGCCAGTTATCAGTGTAGATTTAAAGAGTATATCATTAAAAGTGTATATGCACAAGATTGAACAAAAATGAATATCGACAATGTATTTAATTTTCAGTCTTATTTGTAAACAAAGGCTAGTGTTATCTCCGGCGAACTATATAACTCTAGCGCGATAAATTGCAATACAAAAACAAACACAAAATCCGCAAAATTTATCGTTTCTGAATATTTAGGAGCATAAAAACTTTATATGTTGTGCCAAATGTTTGAATGCTTTTATTGGTAAGCGTGACGGTCCTTGATTTTAATCCATAACAAAAATATAGGCAATATTGTGTTTGTTTTTGTACTGCAATTTATCGCGTTGGAATTATAGCACTACCCTTTGTTTACAAATACAAATGTATTTTGATGTTTAGTTTTCTTCAATCTTGTGCATAATCACATTGAATGCATGTACTTTTTTAATCTAAGCTGATAACAAGTGGTCAGTCAACGGGACACTGTTTATATTATCCATGTTTATTTATTGATCAGGCTAGAGTTATTTCCGGTGAGCTATTCTTTTATGCGAGTGTTTGTTTTGTGATCAAAGCACACAAGGATTGCTGTTTCATGTAGCACCACAAGTACACATGGATGCAGAGCTGTTGTTTTCAAAGTACAGCACTGTGTATTAATTGTTACTTGACATGTGTGATTAGGGTTAACATTCTAATGTTACACAATACGTATTTGAATATCTTCATTTTGATGTCATTGTTCTTAATCAGGTGCGTGTACTTTCTGTACTTTCATACCAATGTCATAATCTTGTTGTTTTTGATCAAAGCATTCTTTGATTGGCTGCTCTGTGTGGCGCCACCACGTCAGTCAGGGTCTCTTGTTTTATCAAAGTACACCAACCTTCTAGTATATTAATTGTTAATGAACCATGTAATATTCGTCTTAGGCTCATATGCTTCTTATTTTTGGCCTGTAGACAGATTACATTAATAATCCATAATAGAGGTCCATATTTCAGCAGAAATAGTCAGAATTTTCATAAGTCTGACGACATGGGGTAAGCCCATTTATTGATAATCTGAACCAATTATTTCACCAAGTATTGATATAAATGAGGGAAGTGCCAGGATCTTGCCTGGCTCCCTAATTGATTTATGTCCCTTTTTGCCCCCAAACTCAGACTATAATTGGAACCTTTTGCTGGCATGTCATTAGGCAGGATATATCAAATGTTGTTTTTATCAGGACTTAATAAATCTTTATATCGATCTGTCACCATGAGTTTGGGGGGTGGGGGACCTAGCTGCAGACTAATATTTCAGTAGTTTATCAAATGGTATTTAATAATTACTTTGGAATTGAACTCACGAGACATATCAAAATATACATAAATTTTACACTCAGTGAGGTGTTTGAACTGTTTTCCATTTCTTGACTTTTTGTATCAAGGGCAAAATCCTGGAATGCCCTCTATCAACACAAAACAATGAACAAGGGAAGTAATAACTTCCAAACTCTTAAATAAAGAATAGAGTTATTCTTATTGATTTTGGCATGTGCAGTATTTGCTTAGAATGCTCAATTAAACCTGTACAATCTACCCCCATATGTCAGATATTATTTCAGCAAACAGTCTTACATTATGTTTATTATGTTATAATCTTCTTTGAAACTGTATGGTATAGACTTTTATTATAATTTTATCTGAAACAGGAGGGCATAGGTTTTATTAGCTTGTTTATGTATTTTACTCTCACCCATCTTGCATAATCTTCAGGTTACCAATTAAACAAAGTTATGTTATGTTCATTACATAAGCTTCGTGTATTTGCTTTTATGCATATTAAGTATAATTAGTGCCGATATACCACCAGTATGCTTTAGTGTATTTCTTACATTGAAAACTCATGGTAGTGCTTTTAAGTAGTAATATTAAGATATTAAGGGATTAACCTTTAATCCGGTATTACATATATTACGCAATATCAGGCCCCATCATTGATGTTATATGGAACGCGTGGAGCCGAGAAGCTTTTACAGGGATTTGTGAAATGTAAAATTAATTTCGAAATTTTTATTACTTTCCCCGAGCCCCTACACTTTGATGTTGTTCAGCTGGATATTATTTTATATAGCATGTTACAGTTCTAGAATTTGGTGCAAAAACCTGTTATCTGAAACAGCAATGTTAAAGCTCACATGGTGCACCAACTATTTTAAAACTTTTCCTATGAATAAAAGGAAGCAATAAAATGCAGCCAGAGGTCTCAATAGCATCGGACTGCAGTGTATAGTAAATTAGTTTTCAACAAATCAGGGGTGCCAATCTTTATCAATGCAAACCCCAACAGCTACAAAAATTGAGCTTGAGGTAAAAGCAAGCATAATTAACCCACCTCCTGGCTCGGAGTGGCTCACAAATATAAATTATGTTTTGTAATTTGTTAACTCAAACTATTAAATGAGGAGAGGAGGGTGGTCCGGTGTCTGGCAGGCCTTGATAGTATTACTGTACACTGTAAATATAGCAGGGCCTCTAAAATTCCATTAATATTATCTAAAATTTCCATTCATTTATCATGCTTTATACAGCTTTGGACTATTTTGAAATCAAGAATTTTTAGAAAATTGAATTACAAAAATGTATTATTTTTTAAGAGATAATGAACTTCTTAGTTCTCTGTAGTAATTATTAGGAAACCCTTAAACTTGCATTACAAGGGTGTTAATCACTTTCTGTCATAGTTTTTTTCCAACTGAAAAAAGAAATCAAACACAAAAAATCACTCTGAGAAAATGTATGGGAAGCAGAAGTACATTTTGACCACCAGTTGCAGAGAGAGCCTAGATTGCACCGAGGTTATTGCCTCACATCTCTTGAAGGCTTATTTCTTCTTGTTCAGTCCTCCAGAACATTTTCAAAAAATGATTACAGTTTAAGGCGGATGGTGGCAATGAAAATCTCAACTTGAAAGATTTGTTTCAAACAAGTGTGAAATTGCCCTGTGCCAATGTCTCTGAAACAGGATTATGTTTCAATCAGCGGTGTGATACTGTGCAATAATGGCTCAAAACCTGAGTAATAACATACAGACATGGAGAGGGTGGTGTAATATACCATTTCACAAACATTTTTATACTACTGAAGAGTTTTAACAAGTACACTATCAGGGTAGCAATAGCAGGTGACTTTTGGCTTACAGTTCCAAGTAGAAATTTGTAAACATTGGAACACAAATATAGCCATACCGGTTAGTATTTTATTTCTTCATCAATTTCTATACAATATATGCCACGCTAAGGGGAAAATTATTTGCTTTCTATGAAATACAGGATTTTTTTCAGCAGCTTGACCGTTTTTTTCCAATACCCTGTGAAACCTGTGTTTTCCATGGTTTCACCGGGTGTTGGACAAAACGGCACTGCTGCTGAAAACGATCTTATATTTCATTGAAAGCAAATAATTTTCCCCTTAGCGTGGCGTATATTCTCATAGAAATCGATTAAGAAATAAAATACTTATGGCTATATTAGTTTTCCAATGTTTACAAATTTCTCTTTGGAACTGTAGTCAAAAACCATGTGGTATTGCTACACTGAATATGCTACTCTGGCTTTTATTTTCACTTTTTTCTTTATAATTTTTCAGTTCAGTTCAGTTCAAAACTATTTTAAGACTACCTTTTAACTACTTGTCAAAGACAAGTAATTTCTGTTATTTGGGTTGTGAAATGAACCGAGTGGTAGGTGCTGCCATGTATGCTCTCCAAACCCATTATTACTGGGGAAACCCCCAGTATTCAAATAACATATGAATTTTGAAATCCGTTAGAATTTAACCATGTAATTACTCCACAGCCAATTCATCCAAGCAAGAAAGGAATGCCAGCAAATCTCAACCAATATCGTAATTTTCATTTTATATTTCTAAGTTTCAAATTTCTTCTTGATTTCCTTTCCTAAACAAAGCTGAGTTACCTTTAAAAGCTCAAGGCTATATGACATTGTCTGGAAATGTTTTTCCATTATAAATAATTATTTTGTTCAAATTGTCACAATGCTATTGTTCTATAATTGCCTTTTGCTTAATTATGCTTTAATAACAGTCCTTTGTTCTTGTAAAGGTCACAGGATATTGCAATGAAATATGACTATGCTGATGTGTTTTTCAGAAATTTCTATATTATTACATCTTCAAACCCAATCTTGTGAAATAGTTCACCACCTTAGATACCAGTATATGCCTTCAAACCTAACCTTGTGAAATAGATCACCACCTTAATTAGATACCAGTATATGCTTTCAAACCCAACCTTGTGAAATAGTTCACCACCTTAGATACCAGTATATGCCTTCAAACCCAACCTTGTGAAATAGTTCACCACCTTAGATACCAGTATATGCCTTCAAACCCAATCTTGTGAAATAGTTCACCACCTTAGATACCAGTATATGCCTTCAAACCCAACCTTGTGAAATAGTTCACCACCTTAGATACCAGTATATGCCTTCAAACCCAACCTTGTGAAATAGTTCACCACCTTAGATACCAGTACGGTATATGCCTTCAAACCCAACCAACCTTGTGAAATAGTTCTCTATCTTTGATACTGGTATAATAAATAATTGTCTTCAAACCCAATCTCGTGAAGTAGATTACAATCTATGATACCCGGGTATATGTCTTCAAACCTAATCTTTTGAAATAGTTCACCACCATCTTCGATACCGGTATATGTCTTCAAACCCAACCTCTTGAAATAATTCTCTATCTTCGATACCGGTATATGTCTTCAAACCCAATCTTGTGAAATAGATCACAATCTTCGATACCGGTATATGTCTTAAAACCCAATTTCGTGAAATAGATCACAATCTTCGATCCCCGGGTATATGTCTTCAAACCCATTCTCGTGAAATAGATCACAATCTTCGATACCGGTATATGTCTTCAAACCTAATCTCGTGAAGTAGTTCACAATCTTCGATCCCCGGGTATATGTCTTCAAACCCAATCTTGTAAAATAGATCACAATCTTCGATACCCGGGTATATGTCTTCAAACCTAATCTCGTGAAGTAGATCACAATCTTCGCTACCCGGGTATATGTCTTCAAACCTAATCTCGTAAAATAGATCACAATCTTCGATACCGGTATATGTCTTCAAACCTAATCTCGTGAAGTAGATCACAATCTTCGATCCCCGGGTATATGTCTTCAAACCCAATCTTGTAAAATAGATCACAATCTTCGATACCCGGGTATATGTCTTCAAACCTAATCTCGTGAAGTAGATCACAATCTTCGATCCCCGGGTATATGTCTTCAAACCTAATCTCGTGAAGTAGATCACAATCTTCGATCCCCGGGTATATGTCTTCAAACCTAATCTCGTGAAGTAGATCACAATCTTCGATCCCCGGGTATATGTCTTCAAACCTAATCTCGTGACATTAAGTTCACATGATAACCCTGAACAATTAACAGTTACAAACATATCCGTCTCATTATAGAGCATAAAATTTTAAAATTTATTGCTTATTTTCTCAGAAATAAAATAGAAAATTTATGATGGGAATGACAGTTTTTATAGAACATAAATTCTTTAGCAGCATGGCTCATGGTTCGAGTAATCAATTCAAATGAAAACCTTAGCTGGTTGTGACATATCCTGTTTATTTTGTACAAAAACAGCCATTGAGCTCATGGCGAGACAAACTCCATTTCTATTAGAAACGTATCAGCCGTAAGATATACGCATTGACATATTGTCATAAAAACGGCAAGCCATTGATATCCGTAAAATTGTAGTACTGTTATATGTGCATTTAACCGGAGGGGCCACTAATTCAGAATTACTACAATAGAGAATAAACTATGAAATGATTGGCTTCAAGGAGTTAAGTTTTGCCTATTAATGTAATGAGACATGCATTCTTGTTCGCAATAAATCATGCTTAGTTGTGTAGTAGCTTCCAGTTTTAGATGTTTGCTACTGCTTTGGGTATTACGTCAGATGTTTTTTTAGTTGACGTATCATGCCAGGGTAGAATAAAGTAAAGTATGGCTTTTCCATGTTTGGTTTTTATTCAGGTTTTATGAGCTATTAGAATGGTTAAAATAGTCCCGGTCCCATATTATCTGCACACAAAAACTATGTGTGCAGTAGTCATTAGTGATGAAAATTTAATGTGGACGAGTTTTTATGCAATTGCATGAGCGGTTACCATGACAAAAATTGTTTCGAAAATTGAAAAGTTAATTAACACAATTAAGCAAAAAACTGTCATGATCGGCCAATAATTACAAAAAAATCTGAAGTTTGAACTGAGACTCTTCTTTTTGGAGATTCCTGTTTTTGTGAGAGATCTCTAGTGAAAGAAGGTAAAAATAATCTTGACATTTGTACATTGCCTCATTACATTGCTATCATCTCAGCCTTGTTACTGTATTTTTGAATGCTGAACATATTTTCTCACTAAAATCCCAAAACCATGTACTGAATGGCAAGGAAATATGAAAATGTATTATGCTGAATTTATTCTTGCCATATTGGCCAATGACCAACTTAAAAGGGAAATAGAAATGCTGAATTTAAATTCTTTTTACATTAACTGAGGCTGACACAGAGAAGCCTGCCTTAGTGTGTTAGTACTTCCATTTCCCTCCATTGACCATTCAGGCATGTACCTCACAGAGAAGAGAGCTGGGCCTTCCCAACTGCGTTATCTCCCAAAGTGAGCATAACGTGTAACATTGTTATTATTATTATTCTGATTAGAGGTAATGATTACCGTAGTTTTATTGACATGTTTTATCACCCCATGAAATAAATGCTACATGTTTCTGCAAATTAGATTTCAAGTTACAAGTGCTTACTTTCACATAAAAACTGATAAATGATAAAATGAAGCATTATACACTTCTACAGTTTGCGGTATTGCATTTAGTATTGATATGAAAATTGATCATCAAATAATGTCATTTATTGTGTTTTTAAGGAAGTTCAGTACTTAAAGTATTAAGGATTTCATCAAATGGTCAGGGATTTAAGGGATTTAAGTTGATTTCATTTTTTTTATTTAAAGGGGTCTGATATTGTTAACATTAATTCTTTTGCAAGGTGTAATATTTTAGAACAGAGATTGTTTAACTGACAGGGATAGTTCAACACTGACCAGAAACAGCAGAACATGACAATCCCACTCCGAAGGCCTGACGCCTGAAGATTATGTTAAGTCAGACAGGGAAGGCATTACTCAACTTAACCAGCTGAGCACAATAAACATTACAAACACACAAGGCAAGCCATGCCAGAATCCCACTCCGATAGCCTGATGCCTCAAGCCATGCCAGAATCCCACTCCGATAGCCTGACGCCTCAAGCCACGCCACTCTGAAACCCTGACGCCTCAAGCCATGCCACAATCCCACTCCGATAGCCTGATGCCTCAAGCCATGTCCCAATCCAACTCCAATAGCCTGACGCCTCAAGCCATGCCACAATCCTACTCCGATAGCCTGACGCCTCAAGCCATGCCACAATACCACTCCGATAGCCTGACGCCGCAAGCCATGCCACAATCCCACTCCGATAGCCTGACGCCTCAAGCCATGCCACAATCCCACTCCCGTAGCGTGCGCCTCAAGTCTTTCCTCTAGAATGTGCTGCCCCTATATATATAACTTTTATACAAATTTGGGGAATGGAGGGAATAACATCTCAGGCAGCAAGTTGACCACTAGCTAGCTTGCACAGAAAGGAGGAATCTATAAACCTACTGTTCTCTCTTAAATCTCCTATTAACTCCAACTGTATAGAGGAAATTTGGAGAGAGCCAAGTAGTTCAGTTTTATAATAATCCAGGGACCTTGTGTATGTTGTATTCACAGACCGAACCATAATCTACCATTTTAGTAATAAAATTATCCCTCTTATCTAGATAAGACATTATCAGAATCTGTCTGTGAATGTTTCCTGTAAAGTGTTAAAACTACCAGTACATTGTGAGCCATTTCCTAGTCCATGCCCCTGTGGGTATTGTAAAACATACATAACATATGGATCTAAAGTTGTTTTATTGTCGGGAAGAGTATGAGTTTTATTATATGTTTGTGAACCTGGGCTGGTACCAATGACATGTGTATGTCCTCATAACACTGATACTATACATAAATACCATACACTTATCCATAAAAACACCATAGCTCTCTCTACAAAAGCTTACTGCTACATAAACAACATATAATACAGAACCATAATAAACTCAGCTTTGTGTCATAATACATAGGATGCACCTTTATGACACTCAGCCTTTTTAGATGTTGTTGCTATTAAACTTTAAACACCAAATTATACAACACCAGAATAAACTTTCTTGCGTGGGGTGCACCTTAACGATAGTCAGTTTAATATTAAAGAGGTCTGATTCTGAAATCATATTGGCACATGTTGTTTCTTTAACATGATTGGCTATGAAAGATGCACCCTGGTTTGTAGCAGGAAAGGAACAAGTTAAAATACAACATCACCAAATGTTAGTACAGTAGATGATGTTGCTAATATGATCAGCTATTAAAGATGTACAGGAAAAAGTTTAATCTATTCATTCAGTTCAGTTAAGAATAAGCTAAATGTTTACAAAAGGTATCTTTTTTATTGTCTTAAAACTATCAGCTTAAACGTATGTGCATTCAGCTTTCTTTTGAGCACATTATATGGACAGCTGTTCATACAATGTACCTTATTCTTAATATATCATTGAAACAGTTTCATGTAATTTCTGCTTGCTGTCTTCTGCTATAACACTCCTGATTTTACATCTACAAATTAATGTGCTACTCAAGTGTGTGTTATAGTTATTAAGTATATAGTTAATACATTAGTAGGAATTTTAAAACTGCATTATGTTGTCAAACATTTGACAAGACAAAAATGTTCATTATGGTGAAAAGAATTTGTAAGATTTTAGGCATGTGCAGAAATATTTGCTGAATTACAGAAATGTCTACCATGGTAGATATGTATATCTATTTCACATTTTGCAAGAGAATTGCATTAATACTTCATTACCTACATTCAGCTGTGCTTTTTCTTGAAGTAGAGAAAGTTACTCAGCTATTAAATTACTTTATGAATCGTGTTTGTATGAATCGTGTTTGTATGAATCGTGTTTGTATGAACCATGCAGATTCATGTAGCAGCGTTTCCTAAATACCTTTTAAAAAGTGTCATTGACTATTATGATGTTGATGATTATATTCAGAGTGGTCTTTTAATTTTACAAAACATAGATTACTCAATGAGATTTTCCTTTTGCCTAACGTTTGAATAAAGTATTATCAATGATTTATTGCAATGAACACTAAATGCCCCATACTATTGCAAGGAATAATAGAGCATCCCATACCATTGCAAGGAATAATAGAGTATCCCATACCATTGCAAGAACCACTAGAGCATCCCATACCATTGCAAGGTACACTAGAACATCCCATACCATTGCATGGAACACTAGAGCATCCAATACCATTGCAAGGAACAATAGAGCATCCCATACCATTGCAAGGAACACTAGAGCATCCCATACCATTGCAATGAACACTAGAGCATCCCATACCATTGCAAGGAACACTAGAGCATCCCATACCATTTCAATGAACACTGAGCATCCCATACCATTGCAAGGAACAATAGAGCACCCCATACCATTGCAAGGAACACTAGAACATCCAATACCATTGCAATGAACACTAGAGCACCCCATACCATTGCAAGGAACACTAGAGCACCCCATACCATTGCAAGGAACACTAGAGCACCCCATACCATTGCAAGGAACAATAGAGCATCCCATACCATTGCAAGGAATTATAGAGCATCCCATACCATTGCGTGGAACAATAGAGCAACCCATACCATTGCAAGGAGCACTAAAGAATCCAATACCATTGCAAGGAACACTAGATCATCCCATACCATTGCAAGGAACACTAGAGCATCCCATACCATTGCAAGGAACAATAGAACATACCATACCATTGCAAGGAACAATAGAGCAACCCATACCATTGCAAGGAGCACTAGAGTATCCCATACCATTGCAATGAACACTTAAATGCCACATACCATTGCATGGAACACTAGAGAATCCCATACCATTGCAAGGAATACTAGAGCATCCCATACCATTGCAAGGAACACAAGAACATCCCATACCATGGCAAGGAACAATAAAGCATCCCATACCATTGCAAGGAACAATAGAGCATCCCATACCATTGCAAGGAACACTAGAACATACCATACCATTGCAAGGAACAATAGAGCAACCCATACCATTGCAAGGAGCACTAGAGTATCCCATACCATTGCAATGAACACTTAAATGCCACATACCATTGCATGGAACACTAGAGAATCCCATACCATTGCAAGGAACACAAGAACATCCCATACCATGGCAAGGAACAATAAAGCATCCCATACCATTGCAAGGAACACTAGAGCATCCCATACCATTGCAATGAACACTAGAGCACCCCATACCATTGCAAGGAACACTAGAGCACCCCATACCATTGCAAGGAACACTTGAGCACCCCATACCATTGCAAGGAACACTAGAACATCACATACCATTGCAAGGAACACTAGAACATCCCATACCATTGCAAGGAACACTAGAACATCCCATACCATTGCAAGGAACAATAGAGCATCCCATACCATTGCAAGGAACAATAGAGCATCCCATACCATTGCAAGGAACACTAGAACATCACATACCATTGCAAGGAACACTAGAACATCCCATACCATTGCAAGGAACACTAGAACATCCCATACCATTGCAAGGAACAATAGAGCATCCCATACCATTGCAAGGAACACTAGAGCATCCCATACCATTGCAAGGAACACTAGAACATCACATACCATTGCAAGGAACACTAGAACATCCCATACCATTGCAAGGAACACTAAAACATCCCATACCATTGCAAGGAACACTAGAACATCCCATACCATTGCAAGGAACACTAAAACATCCCATACCATTGCAAGGAACAATAGAGCATCCCATACCATTGCAAGGAACACTAGAACATCACATACCATTGCAAGGAACACTAGAACATCCCATACCATTGCAAGGAACACTAGAACATCCCATACCATTGCAAGGAACAATAGAGCATCCCATACCATTGCAAGGAACACTAGAGCATCCCATACCATTGCAAGGAACACTAGAACATCACATACCATTGCAAGGAACACTAGAACATCCCATACCATTGCAAGGAACACTAAAACATCCCATACCATTGCAAGGAACAATAGAGCATCCCATACCATTGCAAGGAACACTAGAGCATCCCATACCATTGCAAGGAACACTAGAACATCCCATACCATTGCAAGGAACACTAGAACATCCCATACCATTGCAAGGAACACTAGAACATCACATACCATTGCAAGGAGCACAAGAGCACCACATACCAATGCAATAACCAGACCTCCAGGGCATATCCCAGACCTTTACACAAACCTATGGGCCACCAAAACACCATTTCATGCACCTCCTTGCACATAGTGTACCATAACAATTAATGCCCTCCAGAGCAACCTGCGATATTGCAATTATGCAAGATATTTGTGTTGGTGCCTGAGCATTTCTAGCTATGCTCAAAAATATTTGTACACTTTCATTGATCTAAGAGTAGCATGGCTGTTGTTCAAGAAATTTAATTTCATATCATAGATACGACTACAGTATGCATTAAAGTGAAAAGATTCTTAGACATAAGAAAGAGGCATTGATTTTGCTCCTCACAAAAAATGACATTGAAAGTCATTGTAAAGAACACTTACAATATAATATTATCATCAATTTGTAGCAAAGAGTGACAAAGCAAATATTTAAAATGAAAAGTTGCAGGAATAAAATGGATCTCCAAACACATTACAGAACATCATTATCAGGGCAAAAACTATTGGTTTGCAGGATTATATGGCAAGCCTAGCACATTATTATTTAAGTGGTTCTAGATTAGGTCTCTGGTTGGAAATTGCTTTCTTTCATGATATATGATACTATCACCAGTATAGGGTATCAATTATTTACATGTCTGATTAGAAACCAACTTAGGTGTTTTTGTTAATAAAGACGTGTTTGGAAATTAATGATCTCGTTTATATTCATCGAGCATGCTGAAGGAACCAATTTTCTGTTGTACCCACATAGTCAGTAATTGCCATTACAGGCCAGTTTTTGTGCACGTTTACTGCAGTGATTTTTAAATCATGGGGATTTCCTGCAAAGTGGTGAATATAAGGGCTTTAATGTAACGCTTCGCTTTGGATCCTGAATTCGGTATATTGTGTTATTTGGTAGTTGATGAAACTGACTTGGGCGCCATGCTGGTTTAGGATGTCTTTATTCCTTTATGTGTTACTTCTGTTTCAGAGTTGATTTGTTCTGTTACACTTCAAACTTAGTTATGGTAGTACATACTGGTACCACTATGATCGATGTCTGGTTATTTTGGTGTAATTAATCTAAGAGCAGACAGAAAGGGAGGCGCTGTGTTCCGCTTTTTTTGGCAGGAATATTAGGCATCAGACCACTAAATGTTTCACCTATATCTTTTAAAGGCATAATTGAATTGCTGCTTATACATAATGATAAATATAATTGTTGTTAATTGTATTACCCTCTAGTTGTGATTATTTGGAATGTAACAACCAAATGTTACAAACACATACAAATTGACAGCGATTTTTACGACTTAGCTTATTATTACATATAATTAACACCTAGCATGTTTAATGGTGTTAATAGTGTTGATGTTTTTAATATCTTCGTCACTCTGTCTAGAATTAAAGTTATTTGTACTGGGTATATCAATGTGAGAGAAATAATTACAGAGTAAAATTCAAATATAAGTGGATGCATGCACATTAATACACAATTAGGAGTTGCCTTGTTGTAGAAGTAAACCATGTTTTCCTCTCCAGGGCAACAACCTCTGTACAACAACCATGGCAAACTTTGTGTTTCACTAATGGTATTGCTTTCGAGAGGTTGAGCTCTATCTTGTAACCTGTGTCTAGATTAATGACATGTTTAACACCGTTAAATGTCGATATAACGTCTCAATTTAACTGCCGGGCAAAAAAGAAAATGTGCATACAATTGCATTAATTCCATTTTTTCTGCTTTAGAATAATACATTGTCTAGCATGTTAAGGATCATTATAGACAATGAAACATGTTAATTCCACTTTCCTATTGCATGACTGTTGGACATATACAATGTATGACTTTCACTGGCTGGTACCATTCTACTATGTACATGTTTTTGATTAGTTTCTACTATGTAATTAATGATAGATTTAACAAGCCTTAGTCTGACGATGTCTTGATTACTGATTCTTGTTAATGTGATTAGACAGGCCATATAAAACATATATAAGTTGGTTGGCTTGGTCATGATTGTCTGATATAGTCTTATAGGGGCCTCAGTTAAAGTGCTCATAGTCTTGGGGGCCCAGGTACCCTGATATAAATAGTTAATTTTGGCACCCAAAAAAACTAATATAGTTAATTAATGCACTTTATACCTTATGCTGTTTGTGATTGTTCAATGTTTTTTTATTTATTTTCTTCTTGTGACCTATAATTTGGACAATATTCTGTTCTCTTAACTTGGTAATTTAAATGACCTTGACCCTTAACTTGTGTCCCCTAAAACAATGGTATCATTGTCTAACATAAAATTGAGAGTTGAAAGTCTAATTCGTCTTTATTTATATGCAATTAGACAATTTCTCACCTCTAAACCTTGAAATGGAATTAAATTTCCAGAAATGCAGGCTTTGATACATCTTTGAAAAGTTTGCCTTAATCTTGCGATTGTATTGGTTTTTGCAATCACACATTTAAGTTGCGACGATTTCGCTGTTTTCCCCTTTACAGTTTGATTACTTTTGTGTTTCTCAAAATTAGTGGTATGGTTTAAAAGTCATTTCTTTTAACTGTGGGACACAGGCAGTATATTTAAACAATGATCGTGGACAACATTCCAGGAGCTTGATAAAACAATTATAAGCTTCTTAATGACACTGCTGACAATTGAATTATGGGAAATTGTTCCCATGATTCCATAGTAATGTCTGCCAACCATAGGCAATATGCTGAGTCATACCAAAAGTGGGAAAAGTTTGAAATATTCTTCAATTAGCTTGCAGCATGCAGTCTTTGTTTAATATTAGGGAGTATTTCACATCTTTGTGTTCAAAGTTTATTCTTTTTATCTCATTTATTTCACATTCCAATCTCTGACTTCTTGTCCATTGTGTAAGATACTTACTTTTACAAACATCATTGACTCTTGTGTAATTTTCATCGAATGCTTCCCTGTCAAACTGTGGTAGATTCTTCCAGAACCCGTATCGAACTGGAAATATAGAATAGAATATTCCGTGTACAATTACAATACGAAAAAAGATCATAATAAATTGGACAAGGAAGACCTCACTGCACGTAAGGCACAAAAACGAACAGAAGACAAATTTCTAGCACTGTGCACGAGTCACAGTCCTCAGTTATATGACAAATACTGAGGTTTGAGCACTTTTAATTGGCTATTTAAGTTTAAAAGTTCTACATACCGTATTGCCTCTAATGAATGCCCCCTACTATTTTTAATGAAACAATAAATATTTTAAAGATTTCAATATTGTATTGATTGGTGGTAATCATATGCAAACATGATTGGCTTAAAATTATAGTACAAAGTAAGAACTTTTCTCAAAAACTATAGTACATAGTAAATTAAGACTTTTTATAAAAAACATTTTTTTAAAAAGACCCTCAAATAACCCCCCCCCCCCCCCCCCCCCCCCCCCCTATTGCAAATTTGCATTGTTTATTTGAGGGAATACGGTATATGGTTTTCTGTCCACAATGCGATTACATTTTATGTAAATGCATATATTTTTACTGTAATAAACTGTTTTCTGGATGAAATGTGCTGAGGGTTCTTTTAATGAAATGTACTTGGTTTTTTGGCCATCTATATCATCATGCTGTGTAACAGTTTACTTAAGAAAGTGTAAAAAAGTGTAAAGTATTCATTATATGCTGAAAGCATGCTATGAATTATTGATAAAAACCTTCCAATCATCAGTGAAAAAACATCATGGAGATAAATTACTTCAGTGATCCACATTGAAAGCAGAACAATTAACTTGTAACTAGGTGTTAATTAGTTCTACACGCCTAATTAAATGTCAAAACATTTGGTTATTTCTGTAGTATTTTGCTATGGATGCTGCTGGACATGTTGGGGGGATACTTTCACACTGATTACTCTAACTCAAGCTTTTCCCTGATTTTATTATAAATCATTTATAATTTGCTAGTACCACATCTTGTAAGTTGTTGCTGTGTTAGGGTGTGAACTTGTCAGGAAACTGCCAAATCTTGATTCATAGCTGGAGGTTGTACGGGAAGGATGAAGTGGTTCATAGGGGGAATGCCACGTAGTCATTCACAACGGAATCCTAGAAAAGCATGGACTAGACCCATGAACTGGATACATAACATTCTGGTCACCATTAATTATCATAAGTGTTTGGTCTTAATGGTCAGAATACAAATAAACATTTTAGGCTTCTAGATATCAAGAGAAAACTAGTAGTAGTAGTTGTTGTTGTTGTTGTTGTTGTTGTTGTTGTTGTTTGTGATGTTAACTGAGACATTGGTAAGTGCATGGTCATTTGTTCCTTTCCCAGCCAGATCTGCCAATGACCTTCAACATTGAGAGAAAAAAACAGTAGTCTTGTGAACTCTCATAATGATCATGTGACCATCCATTCAGTCGATTGTTAATTAATTAAAAGATTTACAAACATGAAATATTTGATGGGCGTTGTTCTTGTCGTGAGTACACGTTTGACACATGTAGCTTATTTGATAGTAAAGTTCTTATAACATTCAGTGTGATTTGTCAGTTCAAACAAATACATTGATTGATTTAAGTAACTTTGTGGCTGACTGCTTTTGAAGTTTAATGTTAACTCCTTCATTGTTGTAGAGGTATAAATATAGTAATGTGTATTCATGCAGCTTTCCTTCACTCATTGATGTTTTCTATTTGAATTGCAGAGGGAAGATTATAAAGTTTTGAGACACAATTTCATTTCATAACATGTTTCTCAACACTTTTTGGCCTCACCTCATAATTGGTCTTAAAACATTGAAAAGTACATTATTGTATGTTCATGCAGCTTTCTTTAGGTCATGAGTGTTTCTATTTGAAGTAATTGTTGATGGAAGATTATTAAGTTTTGCGACTCTCATAATTTTCATTTCATAGCATATGTCTCAACCCTTTGTGACTAAAATAGGAGTAATGTATGTTAATGCAGCTTTCTTTTTGTCATTGATGTTTGAAGTGTTAGGGAAGATAATAAAGTTTTGAGCCAACACTTTTTTTCATTTCATAGCATGTGTCTTGCCAACTTTTTGATCAACCCTGAACTTGATTAATCTGCTCCTCAGATCTCCTAAGGTCCAGCAACTTATGCCTGGTTGCTATTGACTAGTTCCAGTACTTTAATTTGTATGTGTGCTACTGTAATCCAAGAAATTATTTCACGCGATTTAATTTTATAGAGTTCGCGAGTGGTATAATTTTGCCAAATGTAGCCGCGAAAGTGCTAAAAACATTGATATGGACATTGCGGGAAGCTTAAAAAACGCTAAAATTTGTAGTTGCCAATATGCTGACGATCAGCAAGACTCGAAAGTCAGTATTCGTGAAAGTAAATTGGTTTACAGTATTCAATGTCCACAACCTCCAACCAGAATTCAATAAACTTTAATTTGAAGCTTCACTGCTATTACATGAGATACATATTGTTCACGTTCTACATGGTTGGATGCTTTTTCACATACTTCTTGAACATCCTGGCAGTTCTACATGAAAGTCCTTGTTTTATTTATTCACTGTATGTACATATAACACCGCATATAAACCAAATCACTGTATGACTTAATGTACGACTAAATGGGATACTATACAATTAAACTTGTATGACTTATTGTGATTTCCCATCACTGTACAACTTATTGCTAGACTATACAGTTCAACGGGTACTCATTATTGCGATAACCAGAAGTTGACTCGTTTATACACTATGTATAATCTACGTAGTCAAATATGACATTAAATATATGTCAAACACACCTTATAACCAAATTTTCTATGTTTTTGTTATTTTATTTAAAATTATTTTCATTGTTTTTTTCTTGTTTATCTGAATTAAAAAATGACTAAAAAGGCCACCCCGAATGTTCATGTTGAATTTCTGAAATTTTCATGCTCCCCATGGCTGTTTCATTACCAATAGTACTGTACTTCTAGACTAACTGTAGATTTACCTTATTTAGACCATTCCAAATCTTACTTTTGTTTAGCTTCAACTTCTTTTGCAAAACCTATCTATAACTCCAACATGATAAATTGCAATACAAAAACAAACACACAATCCGCTATATTTATCGTTTCTGAATATTTAGGAGCATGAAAACCTTACATGTTGTGCTAAATGTTTGAATACTTTCATTGGTAAGTGTTACGGTCCTTCATTTTAATCCATAACGAAAGTATAGGCAATATTGTGTGTGTTTTTGAAAAAGCAATTTATCGCGTTGGAGTTATACCTATCTAGAAAAAAACACACAAATCCAGAAGAAAAAACAAACTTGTTATGAATTGTAAATGGTTTGAAATATATAAAACAGATCTGTTTCCAAGGTTTAATTTGGCATGCATCGACAGCGGGGTTAATATATATAATACTATTAAGCGAAACTGATCCTTTTCAATGGAATGTGTGAAATATAGACGTTCGGCTCGGGATTTGCACATTCAATTTCGAGCAAAAAATGTAGAGAAAAAATGTGTTTTTTTTTCTTTTATGAGCTCAAAACCTACCAGCCTGTGGACGCTAAACATAATTTGCAATTTGGATGGCCTTATCATGGATTTACAGAATTTATGGATTGTGTTTGGACTTTATATTGGCCACCCACCTGATTCCATTAAATGGTCCATTCTGGCAGTTTAACATCCCAATGGATTAACTCTTCAAGGGGAGCAAGCAACAAATCAGGAGAAATTACATTGCTCTGTTGGACCACAAACTCCATGAAGGGCGACAGAATGATGGCCAAATAATGTTTACTTTTGGTTTATTGTCTTGTAAATAGCAGTTGTGGTATTCCCTCATGGGTTTTAAGTTTTCTAAAAATATGCCAAGCAGTGTTAATGTGTGAAATCAATAAAATATAATGGGCAATATATGTTTTCTGAATGAAATTTTTCATTGTCATGTAGTACTAAAAGCCTTGGTGCATTGATTTGATGAATGGAAGCGGACATTGGATGACATGTTCTCGTTATGATTGTGTATAGTTCTAATTTTTAGGAAGAGAAATTTGTGCTAGATATGACTCGATCTACAATAACTTGGGAGTCTTCGACTGTCTCTTTTCCTGTAGATACAAATCTTGATAGAAAAAAAGGTTGCTACGGAAACCGTCTCAGATCGAAATGAACTGATGTCTGGCAAATGGTGACTTAATACAAGAAATAGAAATAGATATACTTTATACATATCTTAGCTATCATAATTGGAAGTATTTTCTTGTGTAAGCATTTATTACCAATTGTGTTTTTTGTTCAAATATTCTGTCTGGAATGTTTTACATAATATACCATGTATACGTAATACATATTTGTCATTTGTTTGCTGTCGTCATGCTTGCAGTATCTGCAGATTTGCTTACTCTCGAATCATTAATTTTCAAGGGTATTAAATTTCGCAAAGTATGGTAAAATAGTGATTTGGTGGTTTCTTAAATTCGTAGATTTAAAACATTGTAAAGAATTCTCTTGCTACCTATTTTTGAGGTCAAGTATTCGAGGGGATTTAATTTCAGGATCTAGTTCATCCGCGAAATCGATGAAAATTAATCAGCCGTGAATATTAATAATTTTACAGTGTGTGTTGTATCACATAAATCAAAGTCTCATTTCTTATGATGGCATCTAGGTGTAGCTAAACTCTATCAGAGTTTATATCAATGGTACCTGTATCCCAATACACCGCTTCTCTCAGTTCCCTAGGAAAATTGTACTGTTTTCATATGCATAAAACTCTGAAGGTACTGAAAGTCAATTTAACATAATGGTCTCGCATATATTCAAAAAGGCATTTCGAATATTCGAATACTGATTTTGGTATTCGTTCTTATCTCTAACAATTATATTTGTCAAGTATTTTGCTAAAATATTAAGAATCCAATCAAATTTGAAATCATAAATTATTATTTAATAACTATAACTTTATATTAATGTCCAACTTCCAATTATAACAAGAACTTGCCAAAATTTGAATATACTGACTGAGTTATTGAATTGTATTTTCATTTCTTGATGCTCACGCCTTTTGTTTGTTTTGATATTAAGTTTGGCTAGGTATCTTAAATAATGAAATAATTCATGCTTGTCTAAGTTGCATCTCTTGTCTAACTTAGCTTTGTAATATTCCAAAACCTGTTATGATTTTATGTTTAATTCATCATGTTGCGATGTTAGGGTTATCTAAAAAATTCGCTGGCAATCGTAATTTTCTCCTGCCTGCATTGTAACAATAGAAACGAAATGAGCAATTACATTAGATTGAAAATTTTTCCCGATTAATATCCGAGTTTTATAATTGATCAGCGAAAGGAATCCTGACAGGATTTTCTTGCTTTCATTTGTCAATTTTACATGCATGCAGAAAACTCGTAGACTCGGCACTATATGGCGACAAGAAATCATTTTTTTCTGATCCACTAGTATGAAATACCGAAATTCCCTTGTCAGCTTGAATAGGTGGAGAGTGTTCTATACTTAAGAAGCATTATTCATTTGTGTGATTTCTGTGATTTTTTGCTGCTGTGAAATAAAACAATTGAATATATTGATTTGTCTCTATGCCTTGAAATTAGTGATGTAAAGCCGTGAATTTAGTGGTTTAATGCCTTGAATTTGGTGGTGTATTGTCATGAATTAAGTGGTGTAAGGCCATGACTTTAGTGGTGTATAATGAGTTTTGTGTTCGATTGCCTTGAATTTAGTGATGTGATGCCTTGAATTTAATGGTGTATTGCCTTAAATTTAGTGGTGTATTGCCATGAATTTAGTTGTGCTTTGCCTTGAATTTAATGGTGTAATGCCTTGAATTTGGTGGTGTAATGTCTTGAATTAATTGGTGTTATGCCTTGAATTTGGTGGTGTAATGCCTTGAATATGGTGGTGTATTGCCTTGAGTTTTGTGTTCTATTGCTTGTTATCACACAGACAGAGAAAGTATGCAACCTGTTACTCTAAGCAGTTACTATGTATGAATCTAAAAGTATGGTATGTTATGGTGTTACATTTCTGAGTTTTGTAGCAAGTACCGGTATCTGTCAATCAACTGAAATATTTTCCTTATTTTTCAAATAACTTACATAGAGACGGTATGCTGGAATACATGCACAATATAAGCATTATATTGGTAAATAAACTAGGGATCTATGGAGTAAAGAGCTAATTTCTGTAGCTTTATTTTCAGCTAAATTTTATACTGATACCTTAAGTCATAAGAACATTTTACTTAAGCCTAGGTCCCACTGAGCATTTTTTGCCTGGGCAATGTACTCCCGATTTAACTTAATGAGCTATCAGGACATCAGGAACAGGTTCCTCGTGTTCTAGGGGAAGCTTCGGGTAAGTCATGAGACAGTGTGATATCGGAAGGAATTGTGATGAATCGGATGGTATCAGAAGAAATCTGGAGAACATCGCCGATGTGGAATTCCTCAGTGGGACCAAGGCTTTAAATACATTTATTTAAGCAAGGATTTTTCAGGATTATCATACTGTTAAATAAAAGAGTAAAGTTAATTGCTGTGTACAGTCCTCTGAGGCTTTGATTTACCACTCTGTGGTATCTACTATATCCAATATATAATGCCTGACAAATGACATATATCTGTCAGAGACTGTGATGTAATATACGTAAAATCGCATCTTGCACACAAGAAATATATCTCGTCGTGACAGAATTAATGACATCGTCATGACGACAGACTGTATTGTCTAATGATGAATATAATTCCTACCATGTACAGGTATAATATTTCTCTCAAACCACGTTTCTAGCTTCCAGCAAAATGAAAATTAACAGTGAGTAAGGCCGTCGGTCTTTAAAATGGATGAAAAGAAATGATGACTTATAGGCCTAACACGAGTGTCAATGTGCATCATTTTAGACAGCAATAGTTTACTTAGTGCATTCCAAGTATCGTAATTCATGTTTCTCACATCAAGCAAATTGAACACTTCAGTGAATAAGGTCGTCTTTAAAATGGATGAAAAGACGCATGATCTTGTGTGCTCAGGTCCTACACTTCAAGCCCGACACTTCAAGCCTGACACTTCAAGCCCGACACTTTAAGCCTGACACTTTAAGCCCAACACTTCAAGCCCAACACTTCAAGCCTGACACTTCATGCCCAACACTTCATGCACGACACTTCATGCCCAACACTTCATGCCCGACACTTCATGCCCGACACTTCATGCCCGACACTTCAAGCCCAACACTTCATGCCTGACACTTCAAGCCCGACACTTCATGCCCGACACTTCAGGCCCAACACTTCAAGTCTGACACTTCAAGCCCGACACTTCAAGCCCAACACTTCATGCCCGACACTTTAAGCCATCCTGATGATTACGTCAATGTGCATCATTTTGAACTGTAACAATTTACCAAGTGCATGCCGTGTATGGTTACAATTTGTCACCCACCAAACATCACAGTACAGATTATGATGCAAGCACAAAATGTTAAACCTCAAAATATGATACAAGTTTATACAATGCTTTGCTAACTGGCCATTATTGGAATTATTTGGTATTAAGCCATGTTTTAATATAAAAACTTCTTTCCATTGAGACATCTGGCCATTTAATCTTTGTCATTTTATACAATTTCTGTGATAATTCGTCTTTTTGGTAAAAAACCCGGCTCATTGTTAAGTTTTTTCAATGATGACAGACATAATACAAAGTCTGAAGTCTTCTCACTCGAGAATTTTCAGCCTCCATGAGGGAGCCACGCCCCTTGAAATGTGGGAATTTAATTTTTTCAAATTTAAATGTCAAAGGCAATTCGAAAAAATGTATAACATATGGAAGGAACAATTTGTGTGTCGGTTGATTAGAATGTTAAAAAGTTTGATTATAGGAGCAGCCGGGGTGCCAACATCACACTAAAATATGTGATAATTTGATATACTGCATCCCTGTGTCAGAGAAAAAATATGAAATGTCAGCCCCCCTCTTGTCTGTCAAATTACGTCTCACTATCTGACGAAAATTTCAAGATTAAAATTTGAAATTTTGTAGAGTCCATACATTTAGTCTGCTGTTGTTGTTGATGGGCAGTAACTCTGTCATGGATGTACTGATCTGTTAGATAGTCCCCAAAAATATGCTGGTCAATTATAAGATGGAGGCTGTCTTTAAGTGAAGTTTTGGGTTTCAACATTGACAAATTATAGCTTCAGTAAATCAGTTCTTAGTAAAAGTATCAGATAGTTCCCTGTACACTTCCCTACAGGCTTAAAAATCTGCAATCGTCTGTTCAGAAAGACAAGTTTAAGTACACTCTGAGCATCAGCTTTAAGATAAATAATATGTATACTGTCTTCATGAAAGTTACATATAGCCTGGTGCAATTCACAGTGGGAGCCCCAGACTTGGTTGTCATAAATTCTTACATTTCTGTCAGTATGGTACTGTGTTATTTATGTTTGGCACAGTAGAGTCAATGGTACCAGCAGTTTCGAGGACATTATTTATTGCCTTTGCTCTTTCATTTGCCTTAAACAGATTGAATTTAGGTCTTCACTGGTAGATGATTAATGTAAATCATGGGTTCCACATGCCACTGTAAGGGATAGTGTTGTCAATATATTTACTAGCCTTAATTATTTAGACCTTTTTTTCTTCAAACTAAATTGCATCACAATTTATAGCCCCATTCTGCAGTGTGTTATTTTCAAGTCGATAAAAATTTTCGACTGTTTTCTGGCTTTCTCAGACAATGACTCTTAGATTTGAAAATGTTTTAACAGTTTCATTGAATGAGACTTTACCCTCTATATTATTCCAACTTAAACCTCTATAATCTGTTTATTGTATAATTCAGATAAAGGACTACTGTATTGTTCCAAGTATTGCCCGCACTTTGATATAAATTCAACCCAGAATTGTAAGCAAAAATAGGAGAGATCACCGTATTCATATGCAAGATGCCCACCAGCAATCTATTGGATGAATGAACAATAAAAATCTGCCATTCACCAATAACTTGCTGGTGGGCACATTTGCATATGAATACCTCTGTATACAAACATGATCTCTCCTGTATTGGATGTGTTTTTGCGCATCAAACTTCCAAGTCTATGACAAATCAGCAAATCAGAAATGGCCGTATATGTATACATAGTCTGTCATGGTAGTTTCATGATTTTTGCATCTGAGTTCTTTTGTTTGTATCTTTCCCAATTTTTTTACCTGCATCCAATGCACAGCTGCATACAATACTAAAGTCTTGAGCTAATACGGTATTTAAATTGTCACCCATTAAAGGTGCATGTCCTGGAACTGAAGTGTCTCAATAGCAATCAAATTGATATCATTTTAATACCTAAGTCAAATAATGAAAACCCTGTAAAAAAGTTACGAAATATCCCGCTAGTTTTTTAAAAAATAAATATTTCAAGAATAACTTAATATTGTTGTCGTCAATAAAAGGCTGGCAGCCTTTTATTCAAATTGATATACAAAATATCGAAGCGACCATTATAGAGTAAATTTTTAAGTCAAATTCTTCTTTGACATTTCGGTAATAGTTGGTTTTAGAAGTGATAAAGGCAATTTTGTTGTATGCTAACCAAGACACTCCAGTTTCTGGGCATGCCCCTTTAAGGCAAACTAGGCTGCATGCAATGTTGGAAAATTTCTCTGTATGGAGATTAATATAAGGTTTGTAGCTTCAATATGTGTCTCCATGGAATGAAGGGTTGAATGATCATGCAGTTCACTGTAAACCAAGAAATTATTTCGCATGATTTAATTTCGCGGAATTTGCGAGTTGGAGAATTTTGCGAAATTAAGTCGCCACTAAAGTGCTAAAAACATTAATATGGACATTGCGGGTATCTTAAAAACCAAAAATTTGTAGTCGCAATATGCCGACAATCAGCAAAGCGCGAAAGTTAGTATTCGCGAAAGTAAATTTGTTTATAGTATATTAGGATTATTATGCATGCTAATGTGTCTGCTGCCAATGGTTTGCTTGATCACACTTGATTTGTTTTATTTCAGTATTTTGTCTTTCTGCTAATGAACCTTACAGATGACTAGAAATATACTTTCTCTGATAGAAATATACGTTCTCTGACGACCTAATCCAGTATTGAAGTATTACTGTAGACATGTAAGAGCGATTGCTTCATTGCCCTGTAGATGAAATGTACCATAAAAATGAAATCATGAATGTCAGTAGAATTCATTTGGTATAAGATTGGGAACATTGTTTTCTCTATTCCAGAAATGGTCATTATTGCAATAGAAAGAAAGGATAGTAATTTCTTCCCTTTTGCGCAACAAGATTGTATCTTATCTCATACTATATAGTGAGATACAACCTTGTTGCGCCAATTGGACACAATTCTTTCGTGTATGGTATATTAAACAAATCAATGTTATTTCCTGATCAGACAGTTCATAAAGATGACAAGGTCTGGTATTGTAGAAGCATTGCTTACTTTAGCATGATAACGCAGCCATTTACTATTATTTTTATTACAATATGCAATTACATTGCTTTCTTGAATATTAATGACTGCATTTGGAAACCCCATAAGTCAAGTCAGAACTAAATATACTGACTGGAAACATTATACCATGTTAGTGGATACGCACAATGTGACTTGCATGGTCACAGTTTGAGTCAATATTTTGAAGCAGTTGCATGAGTGCATACATTTATTTATATTCTTCATCTAGTCTGATAAGCCTTTTTGGCTGCATATTTTGGTATGCCCTATTATTTCTCCCAATTTACACCATGCACTACCTGTTTGTCCTGCAATTTGTGTCCTCCCTCATTTTATAATGCTTTCTTCCATTTTATTAAACAGTTATCTCTCGGTTGATTTTTTCTTCCTTTAATATAAATCAATTATGCCACGAGGGTAACTGTTTTATCAAAGCACTTACAAAAAACTTAAATTCCTTTTCATGGTTTTACAATACTAATAGAGACCGGATATGGTTTGTGGGAGTTAATAAACTATATCATTGTTAATATCACAGATCCCTTCACCACCAGTTTAAGTTTTTAAAGAATTACAAAGAATCTAAATGTTGACGTTAGTTTAAGAATTCCATAAGTGCTTTGATAAAACAGTACCCTGATGATTATTTACCGCCCCCCCCCCCTCCTTCGGTAGTAAAAATCATTGGTCTGTGATTGTTGTAAAATATTAAATCGCAGTAACAAGATGATTATTATTAGTCACTGTCAGTGATCTTATATTTATTTGTCTGTGCTCAATATATGTCTTATTTGGTATGACTGCTATAAAATGCCATAACACAGACAAATTAAGTAGAAAATCGTGATATTAAAAAGGGGTAGATCTGAGAAAATTACTGATGGTTGTTTTGATTTTCTCTCCAAAGATCAAAGGCTTCAGTATTGATGCCATTTGTTAGTGAGAGTCCCAATGGCAAGCTGGTTGATCCAATCAGTTGATTTCTGTAACCGATATAGCCTTCAATATTCAGAAATTTCTATTCAACAATTTGATGCTATTTCACATTAATCTAAAGGTATCATTGAATCTAGAGACTTTCATATGCCAGAACAGAGAGCTTAATGAATATGTTATCAGAGTTGCATCTGAAGAGCTTTTTTGTGCTTGACTTATTTTTCCCTTAAACAAGATCGAAATGTTTCATTTTCTGAAATCAAATTGCGGAATTCATTCAGAATTGTGGCAATTTTACATTCAATCTTTGTCTGTTGCAGCTGGATAGCATGGAATGGGAGTTTAATGGACATAATTGTGTAATTGTCTATTTTACTATGGTGGTGGTGACTAGCTGTGCGGAGAACTGGTTGAACTAGTGATGGTGGTGGTCTCTAGCTGTGCCTGGTGATGATATTTGCAGAACTGGTTGAACTAGATTGAAATGTTTAACTGGTTGACTTTTCACACATTAGGTTGGTGTTTGTTTATCAGGTACAGTTGACTCTCTCCATTGTTAACCCAGAGTATTTACAAAAGTGTGATATATTTCCAATAGACAACAAACGAACTAGCCCATTGAAGCATTGATAAGCCTGCAGCTTCTGAAAGCAAACACGCCTACCTGCATCACGCAGCGAAGATCGACAGAAAGCAAACCTAGCCAGTCACAGACAGCAAACATTGAAGCCATTAACAGACTGGACTGCACATTTATAACATTTAGCCAGACAGATAAAAGAGAGAGCAACACACTGACACTGGCAGTAACATACAGCAACAAGCCAGCCACAGACAGCAAACATTTAGCTAGTGATGCAGTGACTGCAAGGGACAACAAACAGCCAGTCATTGGCAACAAGAGAGAGAGCAACACACTGACACTGACAGTAACATACAACAACACACTGACGCTGGCAGTAACATACAACAACAAGCCAGCCACAGACAGCAAACATTAAATAGCCAGTCAGTGACTGTAAGGGACAACAAACAGCCAGTCACTGGCAACAAGAGAGAGCAACACTCTGGCACTGGCAGTAACATACAGCAACAAGCCAGACTCTGACTGCAAGGGACAACAAAAGTCTGAGTCACAGGCAACAACAGACAACAAAAAGTCATTCACTGGCAGCAAAGAGGATAAGGACATAAAATGAATAACCTAAGCTTTCATTAACCTCACTTACCAGATAATTCTTATTTACAGTGAACAGGGCTTATTCTTTAACATACTCATGTGTGAAACTAAAGGATGCCCACACCATGCATCCGCTTTATCATCAAATTGTTTGTCCATGTTATATGCATGGTAAGGCTGTTTCCACTTAATTACACTATGATTAGATGCATGGAGCCTTATTCAGTGTCCCAAGGTCTCCAATGGACATAAACATTATTGGTCTAAACCCAATAATGGCAGGAGGACAAAAGTCTACACAAATCTCGGTGTCATGAAACTACTTCACAGATATGCTAATTTTGTGGTCTTTGCTGAATTACTGTTAATTGTTTGGCAAGAATGTATTTCTATGATTGAGGGCACTAATTGCTCTTTGTGGTACTTGATTTGCTTCTGATCTTGAATGGCATAATGATGTACAAATCTTCTTGCTGCCAATATGTAAATCTCTTAGTCTAAAATGACATGTACATGACTGCCAGTGCTAGCTTTGATTTTCAGCAATATAGACGATTATTAACTACAATGAATTTTTACAAAACATAACTGATTTTTACCAAACGTGGTTTGTACAGAATCTTAATTAACCTGTATTAATTGTCTACATCAAGGGATATGTCTGGTTTAAAGCTGAATGGTATACTGTCTAACTATAGATAAACCACAATCGTTCGGGCGTAACTGTACTTTTAATAATGAAATAATCCAGGTAAAAGGGGTGTATTCAGAAAAGAAATATATTATTTGAAATTGTAGCTTACATCGTCCTCCATGGCGCAGTAGGCTAAGCTACTGCTAACGAAACTAAATATATTTTTTGCTTGGGTTCGAATCCCACCCATTTTGAATATTTTTTAAATTTTGTTAAATAAAACATTCGCGTCCATGTCTATTTTATATATATTTTTAAAACATATCTATTTCCTTTGTACATTGTTTCTGTATTTTAATCCTTGAAAACACTCCCACGTCAAGACTGCTGAACAGAGATATCGGTCAACGGTCTCCCGAACTGTGCTACCTGTATTACCAGAGTAAACGCGTATTAATGTTGAAGTTTCTACAGAATTTGGATTTAACCTTAAACATAATTTTATTATTCATTAAGTAATAAATTATATGAAAAAAACACTCATGTATTATGTTATTAAAAATATTGAAAAAGAGTTTAGCAGCGGACTCGAACCCACAGCCCATATAAAAAAGAATGTTCTGAATACAGACTAGTTTAGAGTATAGATCATCTTAACCACTAGGCCACGCTGTCAGCTTGAAAGATAACGTGAATTTATAAGATATATTCATAATATATTAGAAAAATAACGGTAAATATAGTTTCAACCTTAGCAAATGAACTCGCCCAAAGGTCATATTTTGAAGGTCGTTGTACATCTATACAAGCTACCCTCTTCCCCCCCCCCCCCACTGCCGATTGCTGTCACAGTACATTGACTTTTGACGCTCTCAGGTACCCATTGTATCCATACACCTGGATGAATGTAGCATTGTGAGCAATGAATAAATCAGTGGGCCAGACAGGGATCTTCTTTTGACCTCTCAATCCCAAAGGGGCTCTCGATCCACAAATGTAACAATTGGCAACCGTGTGTAACGATTGGCAATGGCTGTGACAAATAAGCAAAGTATGTGACAATTGGCAACGATTAAATCAAACAATTGGCATTGACTGTATTAAATTGACAACAATTTAAATGTAACAATTGACAACAAATGGGCAATTAATTGGCAACAAATGTAGCAAATTGGCAAGAGAGTAACAACAGTTTTCTGGCAACACATATTATAAATCCTCAAAGTGGCAATAAATGTAACAAAGTTGCAATAAATGTAACAAATTTGCCACATGAAGTAACCAAATATTATAAGCTCACTAATTGTGGTGGAGGAGTAACTGTAACAGGAAAAGAACTGTGTTTGTAAATGTACGGAAGTCTGGTGCACTAGAGCAAGCACTGTGTGACATGTAGAGGTGTGATATTACCACCCTGACATGCAGTTTGTTGCTCACAGTTTCTGATAGTTCACAGATATTGCACTAAATCAAGCAATGTATATCAACGTTTGACTTGTGTTTACACTATCCTGTTCTGTTGCCTATCACATAATCAGGCACTGTTAAAAGACCAATTAGATTTAATTTTGTGAACCGAGTTGATACATGGTGTTACATTGCTACGGCAACCAAGATGTAAACATGTCTTATGTTATAATTGCTCATTAATTGGAGGACTCCAGAAACTGTGGGAGTTTGGTACATATGGAAAGTAAATATATCTGATAGGCCCGCTGTATAAACAGTTTTATGATTAAGTAAGCCTTTCATACCTAGTATCCATACCATCAAGCTCTGAGGGGGGGGGGGGGGGTCATGTTAGTAACCCTTAAATGGACCCTTTGACCTCTGAAATTTCCATTATATTTAAAAAAACTAATTTTGACCCTCTGGATGAATCTGTATGAATTGAGTCAATTGCTCTTTCAATTATATGGGTATTTTGGCTATTTGGATATTGGGTTAAAAAATGGTTTAATTCACTTTAAAATCCTCTATCAAAATGTCCACACTTGTAACTCGGCATCTTGTGAAACAGGCTGGTTGTATACAGTGTATAAATATGTAAATTAAATGAAGTGTTGGTATTGAGAATGATTTCCTTTTAATTGTAAAACCCCAACAAACATTAAGATCCAGATAGTTCTTGTAAAGAATATTTTTTACCCCTTTCCTGAGTGTTCTTATCAAAATAGTGTACACAATCAACCCTTAATTAATCTTGGCTGATGTACAAAGTGACTTAATTCTCTCAAAGCATAACACTATAAAAATTAGGAGCAAGTTATTATCTGTGCTCTGGCTACTGTAGGTAGACCTGATATTGTAAGCTGTGCTATGGCTACTGTAGGTAGACCTGATATTGAATATCAGTTGTTATCTTTGGACCTGATGTACAAATTAACTTTGTCAGACACATAATTGTTACAATTAGTTTTAATTGCTTATCTGACGATTTTATGACCCTATCATGCCACTTGACATTTGGTGTTTGATTGGAAGGTCAGGAAAAAACCTAAAAAAAGTTAATTAGCTTTAATTATGTTCATATTTACTTGTTTACTGTGTATGGATGGTAGTCTAAAATTACTGAAGTGCTTCTGATTAAAAGGTATACTAGTGCTCCCTCGATAATAAGAAAGTTGGGGAAAATTTGGTATATTCCACAAAGGTGGATTAATCAGATATGCACAATTTATCAGTGATGTTTTGAGTACAATACTGATCTTATCTGTTTACTTTAGTGATTTGTAAAACCAATTTTGCAACAGTTGACCAAAACGATTCATGTTTGTAAATATCACGTTATCCTGGGTGTACTGTATTAAACAATTCACCTCAAAATTAGAGATGCCATTCCATTTTATTTTACTAATAATGTACAGAAACTGTCTCCTCTAATCTTTTATTGAATTCATTTCATGTTGATTTAACTATAATAAAACACAAAGAATTTTTAAATAAAAATTCAGAAAATATTTAATTTTTTGGGATTTTGCTTTTTGATGTAATCTCAATATAACCGGTAGCTTTGAACATGCTTGCATTCAACACTTTCACCCAGCATCGAGATCCTTTGTCAATGTTGACGTATTGTTACATTGTTATCAAACCCCAGGAGAATCTATGCACAAAATGAATTTCTTCGTTAAAAAACCAAAGATTTTTTCACTAACAATAAAATAAATTGTTTTAAACAATGGCTTGAGTTTTATATGCATGATGCTGTTTTTGTTAAGCATGCTGAAGAATGCAAATTGGAGTAATATAGTGAAATGATTAGGACTAAAATAGATTTCATAAAACGTTGAAGAATTAAAAGGCAGACACAAGGCCTACCATCATCATTATCTTTCACATCAATGCTTTGGTTTCATCTCCTTGACCTTTTGTCAAGTCACTGAAATTTCTTGGCTGAAACATCAGTGAGGATTTTTTAAAAAAAATATTTTTTACTGAAAATAATGGAAATATATTATGGATTATGTTGTAATATCACAGTGTATAAACGAGTCCACTTCCGGTTATCGCAATAATGAGTACACATTGAATTGTATAGTCTTGCAATAAGTCGTTCAGTGATAGGACATCACCGGATGTTTCAATCACAATAAGTCATACAAGTTGAATTGTATAGTATACCAATAAGTCGTACAGTGATTTGGTTTATACGCGGTGTATATATCAACCACAATTGTCTTCTCTGGAACATCAGTACGTCACATATGAAGCATTCAACTTGACTTTAGTATTTCTGACTTGTCCAGGATTTAAAGGGTTACATAATTGAAATAATTCATAAACGTTTTTAAGGTTGGCTTACACATCACATTTACTACCGTTACATATTTACTGATAAAAATGAAATAACAGAGTTTAAGTTTGTGTCTGATTTAAATATACTGTTACATAGTAATTCAAAACAGGCATGAATACTATTCAGTATCATCGCATTGTATTGATGCGTTATCAAACAATGAATAGAATTAGGAGATAACCAAGATTTGCTAAAATGTTTGTGCGTGCCAAGATACCAATTACGATAGCACACGAGCGTGGTAAGAATTGAGCACATTTCTGAGAGTGCAGGAACGATTTGCAAGTGGACTGCGGTTAGTTTACGGCAAGCTACTGTTAAGTTTGTAGTTAGATTATAGCGGTCAATTTTTACACAGTCGATGGCCAATGGTTTCTTTGCCACTTGCTGAACTCATTAATCTTAATCATTTGGCATGTATGCTCACCAATTATGCCTGAATTAAAGCAGATACCAAACTCAGTGGAGACTGCTGGGTATTTGTTCTGGTTTAGTGTATCTGTCATTGGCAGAAAAACAAAGAATTTAACCCACACATTAACTCTCATTGTCTTATATTATCGCCACTTACGACTTAAAATTCACCAAACAAAAACAGTCGCCTGCATCCTTTCATCACTTCAAAATATTATCACATTTTGGTTAAGTGATTTACATAAAATTATTCCTAATAAGACGTTAGACTGATTTTCAGGCATTGTGAAGACTGGAAAATGAAAAATGGACTGCTTTCGGCTAAATTGTATGCCAGTCTGTGACTATTTACTTAATGTCAGTAAGGCCTATAATCACGTCACTAGCTTTGGTATTAAACAATATTAATGGGTATTGCAATGATCGGAATTCGGTATTTTTTTCACAGAAGTTTCCGCAATCTTTGTATGGGTATTGAAGACCTACTCCATCATTATTCCAACAATTCGAGATATACGAATTTTATCTGTCATTATTATTAGAGAGAATGCTTGATTATTTTGAGAAAATGCATTATTAATTAGAGAAAATGCACAATTATAGAGAAAATGCATAATTGATTATAGAAAATGCATTATTAATTATAGAAAATGCATAATTTATTATAGAAAATGCATAATAAATTAGAGAAAATGCATATCATCAGTGGTGTATTTTGACACATACAGTATTATATACTATAAGTTTCCACAGATGCTCTTTACGATTTGGTAGATGGCATAAATCTCTCTCCAATAGAGAGAATTTCAGGCAACAATCGAAATTGAACATTTATTAGAAGATATTGATAAGCAACTATTCGATTTAATAATTGACTTTCAAAAGGATTCAGGAGCAGTTTACAGCAAATCACAAACAAATGAATTGTTTGTTTGTTTCTGTGTACTCTCCACTATTTGTTGCCTCGATTAATACAATCATTTGGTCCGAAGGCTTGTGTACAGAAAAGCCGAACACCTAATTTACAAAAAATGTATTATAAATGCAATGTTGTTTTGAGAAAGCACATAGCATGCCCATCAATGTGATCTGTCTTAAGAAGCTATAGAATACTTCTTTAAAAGATGTAGTCAGATGCTTCACTCTTGCTTGAAATTCATGGCCAAACACTTAAAAAGAAAAATTATGCTAGAGTTGGCATTTTGTTCTGTTGTAGAAGCAGATTTGTGAGAATTCAGAAGGCTTTTATTGCGTTGGTTAGTGTTTGTCTTGAATTTTCTTCGGTATTTTGATTACTCGTCAAGATTTTAAGATAGAGCATGAATGTTTTTATTCTGTTGTCATTTCTGACGTTATAGTTTAATGAACTGATTGATCTGTTTGTATAAACAATTTTAAATAATAAACTTTTCCCCATTTATTTGTCTTTTGGACATAATGAGCTTGTCCAGCTAGAATCAATACCAGTCTACAGGAATGGCTGTTCAAGTAGCCACAAGCAGTCATAAGTAGCCACAAGTAGTTGTTAACTAGAAAAAATATCAACAGAACTCATCATTTTCTATAAAATCTAATATATCCTGTCACATGTGAGAGGTTTGATTATAAATACTGTAACTCAGCCTTTGGCCATGATAATGAGAAAATTACAAATCAATTTTGTGATTGTTTTAGACCTTTTCTAAGGTTACACACCCATAAAACTTGCTAATTTAGTGATTGTTTTAGACCATATCTAAGGTTACACACCCATAAAACTCACCTTACAGAATGAGCAATGGAGACCTACTGGTCGTTAATTTTCTATATACACTTGCAGAGGCGGACTATTTTCTGCCACAAGCTTGTTACCTGCATTCTAGGGATGATATTGCATTAAATCCCATGAAAATGTCTGAAAATCGGTTCTTAATACTATGATGAATGTATTTTCTCACTGTGTTCTGACATTGAACATTTAATATGCAGATAACCTAACTGCCTTATCGGTCACAATCACCATACTTAAATGCTCACCTGTATCGCAATCAACTTGTCAATTTTGATTTTTAATGACACACTGCTGACTAAACTGACAAGCAAATACCCCAGTGATATTCATTCCCTGTTGGATATAATTAATCTTGCCCTGTTTGATATTCTAGGGTGGTATATTCAATATTGATCTTACTTGACTTAAGGATAAGGACAACCAATCAGATCACACCATATTAAACTCTTGGTCAGTAACAAGCGATATGATTGGCTATCCTTATTCTCCTATTAAATAGGATGAGTACCACCCCTGGCCCCATTGTTTGATATTCTTGCCCCATTATTTTTTGCTGACTCCTTTGTAATCCGAACAACATGCAGACTAATTACGATATATAACCTGGACAATCCTGTACTTAAACTTGTCCAAGAGTTATGGGTGGGCACTTAGCTGTTGGTTGCTGAGTAACGGCGAGGATAAATATGAAAAATTGTAAGCTATATGAAAGTAATGGACATTATTGGCCGGGGTATTGAGGGGGCTGACAAATCACCATAATTGCAAAATGTCAGCTTAAAACAATAAAACATCAGTTGTGATCAAACTTTGTCCTAATACATTAGCTTACAAAAATTGTGAAATTTTTGCAGACCTCGATAAAATAGGGTGAAAAAGGCTGACTATATAATTCACACAAAATCTGATAAAAAAATGAAACATAAATTCTCTTTGCCGACTGTCTGCACATTCTGGCTGTCATGTCCTTGACTTAGTCGCTGACAAAATACGTCAGATTGATGTAGTTTTTGTAAAACATAATGCTGCATGTTTTTCACATTAAGCATGAGCATTTGTTAAACAATTTCAAAACTTTGAAAAAAGTCTTTTTGATTGGTAAGAACGTATCTCCTGTGCAAAAATGCCAAGTAAAATAAACATACACTGCTGTTCAACAAACATATTTGGGGATGAATTACAACAGTCTCTCATTGAACAGAGAAAAAAGTTTGTATAGTAAAATTGTTTGATGACATTTCGCTGGCTTAGAATTAGAAGGTCGTAAGAACATGTACAAAACCAATATTTTGAGAAAACAAGAATAAACTGTCTGAAAACCACTCTTTACTTACGGAAAAACAAGATTTTTAAACTTCAGTTTGGTCATCATGACCACTTCCGATTTTCATGAAAATTGGCTCATAAGATTAGCGCCTTGAGATGCAGATTTCAAATATGCATGAGTCTTAAAAGGATGTAAGTACTACTTTGGACTTCTAATTCTAAGCCAGCGATTTAGTGATACTAAATTTTTGTAACTGCTTGTCCCTAATATCAGCAGTCTGCTAAATTATTTCTTGTCCAGGACAAGTCAAAATTATTTCGGACAAGTAAAGTTTACAGAAATTTTACATAGGCTAAAAGAAAAGTGTTCATTTTTGGAGATTCGGACAAGTAGTTTCAAATCCTACATTCACAGATTGTAATATCAACAAATTCTTTAACCTTCATAAATTGCATCACTTTTCATCATATTTATAAATCATGATTTGCAACCAAATAAATGAGAAATAAAGTTATAATATTAATAATGCACCAGCTTAATTGGCTTGGTTTTCACTCCATGCTGGCTTTCTCTCTTATATCTTCCTAAGTTCTGCATGATATCAGCCCTTGTCAGATGAAAGGTTGACCTGAGGCTTCTGTAAATCGTGCTAATCATGATTAACTCATTATGAATGATAAAGACACAGTAGCAGGTATATGAGTATTTAATTGATCTATCAGTGAGCCAGATGATAAACTTTCTCTAAACATTTGGCTGCAGCATGCAATAGGGATGCACTCGCTCACTGTGCCTCAAATTACACTGAACAGCTAGCTAGAACACAACTGGTGTGATTTGCTATAAAATACAAGTCAACGAATAAATCAGATATAATGCAAAGTATCCCAACAAAAGAGAAGAAAAAAAAAAATATATATATACTGCAGAAGAATGAACAAAATTACATGGCTGGTCGAGAACTGTTTCTCCTAGCCTGAAGACATGATGGTATTATGTTGGCATGAAATGACACTTTGATGGACAGATAAGTTAACTTGAAATTGATACAGAGACCTAGATCATTGGCAAACCAACTGACTTACTGAAGATATCTTCAAAATGTATAACCAGAGATTCAGGGAACAAACTGAGGCAGCGTTATAATTGACATGAAGTCACTCACACAATTTCTTAGAAACAACAACATGCAGCACGTGTTTTGTTTGCTTTCAGTGGAACATATTTCGGATATTTTCCCAACAGTTTGAGATGATCAGTAATTTATTTACTTGAATAATTAATATACATCTAAAACATGGATGACAATGAAATTCCAAATAATTGGTTGCAATCCCATGAAGGCTGAGCTTAATTAAACCATGTTAATTTGTGTTTTGACTGTCAAAAACAATAAAAAAAACTTAGTGACACGCAAGCACGGTCAACCATTGCCATCATAGAGCTCAAGGTCCAGGTCGACCCAAATGCAATTGCAACGTCTTTGAATTCCAAGTCTTATTCCATTATTTGTAGCAATCTGAGAGTGTGTGGCAGTACGAGTGCTGAATGGTTACAGTATAATCTTGTTTAATAGGTGATTTCCAATCTCTGAGTTCAATTGTATGTATTGATGAAAATTCTGCAGAAAATCTCCTGGGAAACCATAAAACGAATTACTCCAACACTTAATTATCTTTGACTCCGTGGTAAGGTGTTCCCATGCCACAACAATCTCCAATATGATTGGAAATTAACTGACTTTCAAAAGGTTCCATCTACTACTTTACAAGTGTTAGTTCATCAAAGAGAATCTTAAAAATACAGATTTTAGATCTATTGCTAGATTGCTGTTTTTGTTTAAAAAAAATGTATGCTATTCCATATGATCCTGCCCGGAGTGACCTGTAATAATCAGATCTCTATGGCAACCAGTAGATAAGATTTTATGTCTGACTTTTAAAGTCTCAACTTTTTTTAGAGCCTAATATAGGTTGAAATCTTCATTGTTAGCATAATTGCATGCATACATTTTTATACCCCCTCCGAAGAAGCCACTGGTAATTGCTTTGCTGTGAGTTGGTAGTTTGCTGCGACCTTGAACTTTAAACATGCCAATACAAGCATTTAAATTGTTATTAAATTTAAAAATGACATTTAGACAAAATTGGACAATTGTGAATTACATGCAATTTGTCATTATTATAAGTGATGTACAGAAATGATAATTGCTTTAGATTGATGGAATACTGATGCCTCTCATGACCTGACTATTGGAAACCTGATAATTATAAGTTGAAACTTTATGGTACATGTATTGGTGTAAAATTTATAATATAAAGCTAAAACAAACAGAAACTATAGTACTATATTGCATAGGCATACAGGAAAAAATGTTCCTGTAAATTGTATAGACAATGGCCTAAACATTATTTACTGGTGTATCTTGAATAAACCTAACTTACCAAAGGCTAATCTTTTAACAAATTGGTGCAATGCCTTTCCTTTCTCAGTACAGACATTTCTGGAGTCTTGAATAAAATCTAACATACCAAAGGCAGGAAAAGATGCTCCTCTAAACTTGGAAGACAATGGGTCAATGCTTTCTGTACAGAGTACAGACATTACTGGTATAACATGCTGAATACAGCTAGATACTAGATCTTTATACCTCATATAGAACAAAGCCAATGTTCTCCTTAGAGAATTCTAAATGCATCTCTTTCAGAATGCTTCTATATTCTGCCCTTTTAAGAAAGTACTCTGAATGGACAAAAGCTGTTTCTCTATGGCCATTGTTGTAACTAGGATTAGATCCATAAAAGGTACAGATATTATGTTAAAGAAAGTCACGCCATTAAACGTGATGTAGGAATACTAAATCTAGTATAAGAAATCTAGGAATCTAGGCCTCAATACATTATCTAATAAAGAACATTTTTTGCTGTGGCAATAAAGGGAAACATTATTCTAAAGCTGTAGATTTTCGCTCAATTTCTGTAAGCTTGAGCATAAGCCGTTGTGGTATTTTTTGCCCGTTGACAATGACAATCAGTGAATTGCTGCTGACTTTCAGCTCAAGTCTAATGGGTGCAATAAAATGTACTATGCAGAATATGTTAGGTGTATTTGAGGGGATTTGTATAGTACACATCCACAGCTTATAATCAAATTGATGCTTAAATTCACATTTGCCTGGCAGAGATTATAAGTTTTATGTTATAAGTAGATTAGAGCGTAATATGATATGCTGAGTCATGATTCCCTCAAACTCGTTATATGAGTCAGTCACATGATGAAATAAGTACATCATGTGACAGGTCACATGACACATTATGGCAATATGTCTCTGATCACATGATAACTGAATGAGTCCCCCCCCCCGGTAAAGCTTCTATGTTATATATGGTACTTTTACAGAGGTGAATTGTCCCTTTCCTGCCAGAGTGATGCCTTATCCCTATCCAATTTTGGAAAACCAATTGGAAGGATTAATTTATTCACACTTTAACTCAGGGCTCCAATAAAATCTATTTGGCCTGATAAAATTGAAAAGGTCACTGTCACATGTAAAGAATTACCAGTGTAAAATTCAAGTTCTCTCATAGTGAATAGTGATGGATAACATCAGGAATGAGGTGTGGAGAGTGATTAATATCAGTGGGAAAAGCCTGTTTCACAATTTACCTAAAATGAATTGGTTTAAATAAAGCACTGTCTATTAATTATAGTATAAAATCTTAAATGTCAACATTTGGTAAATGATGTTCATGAAGAACATTGAGGTTGAATTTCATCTGTTCTACATCTAAGTCTATTTTAAGTATGACAAAATCTGCAAAAACCTTCCCACTGAGTTTCAAGCCGAAGTGAGAATAAGACTTAAAATTCACTGCTCAATAATCATTAACTGATGAAAAATTACACATTAATATTGTGAACTTTGAAACAATGTATAATAAATACATATATGCCATTAATTGATATAAAAGTTGCCACTTATGTGTATAAAGTATGTGTTCATATGCACCGGCTATAATATGTAATATTATAAAAGACAAAACCATTGTGATGCATTAACTAGTATGTTATAGTCATAATCCATCTTACACCTACACATTGCCTGAGGATAAATAATAACACAATCTTGCATGTATCGTTGCTCTTTACCAGGCACATTATAGCACCTGCAAGGAGTCTTGTAAGAACGAGCTATAGGGTATTGCACCCATGTTCCTTATGTATCAAACAACTGTCTTCCCTCAAAGTTGCAGGTCATTGGAATATCTGGCAGTGAAAATAATGAATGACATGATGCACTTACGACTGTCTCAGTCAAACGCAAAAAAAAAAACACAACAACAACACTAGTTGATAATAATCTATCTTAGAACTAAGGAACTAATTTTCCTTGAATAATTCCTTCTGTCTGTTAGTCTGTTTTTCTTCCCCATTCATAAAGGATTCCTGTAGTTTGTTCAACAAGCATTTAAGAATTGCTAAAATTTACATTTTATTCTCCAACGGAGTTCATTTAGAACTGAGAGTGTTGGCGGGGAGATCAAATCATTCAGGAATACTCGAGTCTGATGACAAATAATGGGGACATTTTTATGAATTCATTACATCACGTCTCAGACATGTTTACAATTGCTAATGAGTAAAAACGGAGGCTAATTGTGTGTGAAAGTTTCAATCCAACAAGTGGCAGACATGGAGCACTGGTTGAAAACAGAGATACAAGATGCTATGATCAATGAGAGAACATTTTAAGAAATTTTCAGGGTCCATTAAGGGCCAGGATGAGTCAGCAACAGAATTGTCATCTTCCTCAATAGCTACTCCCATGACGACATGAAGCATTTTAATTGAAAGAATCTGAACGTTGTAGTTGGCTAAAACCAAACGCTATGATTTCATGATTATTAACTGACAGACGAATTATAAAAAAAATTTTGGTGGGGAATTTTTGAAATTGTTTGTTTTTGCCTAGAATTAAAGACTTGTGTTTTCCGTATTTTCTGCTTGGATTTTCTTGGAGTATGTGACTTTCTTTGGTGCCAGACATGAAAGTTACAATCTGTAAATCACAAGGGAGAATTAATTATATGTTTCTATGCTCTTAGGGTTCAGTTGTTAGTTTCTTGAGATATAATTATGAAGATATTTAATTGTTAGCCAAAGAGACATGCCAAATAATGGGGTGATTTGTATAATTTATACTCAGTGAGAACCATACTGACCATTTTTCTACTGTTGGTCATACATCAGGAATGGCGGACCTGTTATTTCCACGGTAAAACGTGACCACAAAATGGCTCCTTTTAGTCATCATCTGCTCTTCTTTTGGAGATAAAATTGTCAGTTTAATGGGAAGGCTCTACCCAATGTGAATGAAAATTGTCTGTTCAATCACAAGGAATTATATTTAACTGCCTTACCAGCCAAATTTACTGAACACTTTATGTGACTTAGAATACAAATCCATTGAATTATTCAAGAAGTCTTTGTTTGACTTTTATTGTTTGTAGAGACTTCTGTTATAATATATTGAATGCCCAAAAGTTTTGAAATTTCAAAATTGTTGCCAATCCATTCCCAAAGTCTGAACTTCTAAAAGTTCTATTAACGGTATAGGTTCTTATATTTATGTGATTTGTAGATGCTATCCATGATCAGTGTGATTTGTAGATGCTATCCATGCTCAGTGATTTGTAGATGCTATCCATGCTCGGTGATTTGTAGTGATTTATAGATGCTATCCATGCTCAGTGATTTGTAGATGCTGTCCATGCTCAGTGATTTGTAGATGCTATCCATGCTCAGTGATTTGTAGATGCTGTCCATGCTCAGAAATTATTACAGCCTCATGGAACATGCAATATAAATATTAAATAATTGAATTTCAAATCCAAGACATTTTTTAAACGGCCAATATGACTTTGGATTTAAAAGGAAGAGGCAGTTGTGTTAATTATAATTACAAGGAGTCTAGGTGCCCTACCCTTAGAGATTTTTTTTAATATACTTTGGTTGGTTGAAAAGTTTTTTGACTGGCATTGCGTATAGTACCATAGATACACATGTGACTACCTCTGGGTTACCAATCGGTTCATCTCTTGTTGGGTGGAGCCAAAAGAAAACAATGAACTTATAGACATTCATAATCCATCTCCATGCATATATTGTAACAAAGCATTCAACATACATACTATATTCATTATTCAATGTCCGTGATTGACTCCCAGACCAAACATAATCAGACAAATCTATTGAGAATTCATTTATTGAAAGCGGAGACTTTTCATCATCGGTAAATCACCTTTTGCCACTCCCAATGTCGGCTCACAAGTCAGCACCTGAGATTGTCTTGACGTCACATTTGCATAAAACGCGCATTACAAGTCTATGCTTATCATGGATTAAGTTCCCTTGGGTAATTTTCATAGTCTGTCTCATGGATGTTTTATTTCCCCGAGGTGATACTGGCCTCTTGTTCTTGTATCTATACTTATTGTATAAATTGCTTCACATCAACCTCCTGGTGCATAGCCAGGCTTGATTCCATGTTAAGCAAACAAGCCTTGAAGTTGATGGTTATGGTAGGGGGTCCTTATGATTGTGGAAAATTGGACTACAATGCCATTTTGGCGATAGTTACATTTTTACTTTTCAAATTAATGTTATGCATGTGTGTACGTCCGTATCGCTGGCTACGCCACTGCACCTTCATACTACTTTCAAGGTCTTTCAATCGATTAGTTTTATCTTAGTTCGCAGATTGAGTACCGTATCTGCCTTAATTGGCCTAGTGGTCGAGCATTCACTTGAGTGCAAAAGGTCTCAAGATTGATCCCAGGCCACTACATACCAAAGTCTTTAAAAATTGTATTGGGACTTTAAAGTCCATACATTTTCATTGGGTGATAGGTTACGATTTAATCTAGCATGACACATCTTTAGTCCTTGCTGTTATGCTGTACATGTCTTATGACCTTTTAACCATATGTATTATAGTCTGTCTGTCGGTAGACCAAATTGTTTCCGTTCAATAGCTCAGTAGGTCAAAGGTCAAGGTCACTGTGACCTTTACCATTTCTGACTATTGAAATGGTTTCCTTTCAACAACTCAAGAACGCTTTGCCCTAGGATCTTCAGACATGGAGGTTTGTCAAAGACAGTAGATGACCCCTATTGATTTTAAGGTCAGTAGGTCAAAGGTAAAGGTCACTGTGACCTTTACCATTTCTGACTATTGGGCTGCCATGGGGACATACGTGTTTTACAAACATCTCTTGTTTTTCTAAGAGTCTATGCCATAGTGATGTAATTAACCTACGTACTGGTATATCAATGTTCTATGGTTTATGTTTATTATATAAGACAAAGTAAGAAAGTATATATAATCATGGACTCATTATTGTGTTTTATGAAGGATTTATTCCACTATGTAGTATCCATAAATCAATGTGCTAATCCTTTAATGTAAGGCAACCATTAACATCTATACATAATTTCCTCAGTTCACGAAATTATTCATCAGCTGAATATGAAGACGGGGAGGTTCCAGTATTTATTAGCTAAGATATGCACGAAATATTCCCTCATGTCTACCTGCTACCAGTTAATTTTGGTTCCTGAGTTATATTAATTATACATGGCATATAATATAAACCAAGTTACTGTATGACTGATTGGAAGACTATACACTTCAACTTGTATGACTTATTGCGAGCAAAATTGTAACGTCTGTTCACTGTATGACTTATTGGGAGACTATACAATTCAATGTGTATGACTTATTGCAATAACTGGAAGTAAATTGACTTGTTTATACACTGTACGTGTTATAGAAGTTCTATGATACAGTACAACAGTACGTCGCCCAGAATGATTAATGCAAGTTTCTAAGAACCTAATTTAAAGTTTGTTTCACTGCAATAAAGAAGGTTAAGGCTGTATTAACAGTTATAATATTGATATATTCTGAACATTTTAAATCTATTCTATGGCTTGCATGGGCATTAATTAATCAAGACTTAAATATGCCAAGCATTTATTTGCCAGGCAGTCAGCTTTCTGCTGAAATATGGCAGGCGTATGAGTGCCTCCACACGTTTTGGAACTCTGGTCGCCCGATTAGACAGCAAGCACGCTATAACCACTGAGCTAGGGAGGCACACAGATTAGACAGCAAGCACGCTATAACCACTGAGCTAGGGAGGCACACAGATTAGACAGCAAGCACGCTATAACCACTGAGCTAGGGAGACACACTTAAGTGCAATGATATTATAATTATTAAATTATGGCATTACGACCATAATTCAATTAAATTTAATAAATTTGTGCGCTTTTAATTAACACCCAAAAATGCTAACTGTAACATAATTTGGATGTAAAGCTCTTCTTTTTTGAAGTCCAATTCCCATTGTGATAATTATGTGCAGATTTATATATATGATATAATTATATGTAACTTTAATTTTACATCAATAGTTTTTATGTCTGTGCCTTTGAAACTTTAAGTGTCTGTTTGTCTCTACTGAGATTTCTCTCTTTCTATACTGTAAACCAATTTACTTTCGCGAATACTAACTTTCGCGTTTTGCAGATAGTCAGCATACTCGCAACTACAAATTTTCGCGTTTTTAAGTTTCCCACAATGTCTGTATTAATGTTTTTAACACTTTCGCAGCAACTTAATTTTGCGAAAATTCTACCACTCGCGAACTCCCGAAATGATTTCTTGGTTTACAGTAACTTTTCAAGCATAATGTCATCATATTAAACATGAGTGAGCAGATATCATCAGCGGTTATATTTCACAGTTGAAGCAGAGAAAATGAAGGCATGATTTCAGCATCACGAGTTGAATTATGTCCATAAATATGAAGATTACATCTCTATGGAACGGTTGCAGTTACATTGAAAAATGCAAATATCATGTATAATAAGAAATTGTGAGAATTTTTCCCTAACATGAATGAATTGAGAAATGGTAAGTTAAGTCCCGTCGGGATTCTTGTGACGGATTTCAGCGTTTACAGTTTATTTGGCAAGTAGGTTGGGCAATAGAAATAAAATGGTAATCAGGACAAGGCAAGTATCGGCTGCGTTTAACATGTTGGCTGTATATGTAACCAAATGAGTGAAAACAGTTACCGCAGAACAAGATAGGGGTAAGTTTCAGATAGATATGTTCCCAAACGTATGGTCTATGTGAACATGCCAATAATAATATACATACGAGATATTTAAAGTAGAAGCTTTCCATGAAGCGCTTGCTGAGAAATTGTGCACGTATAAATGTTTGACATAAATGGGTGGTCAGCTGCTGAAACTGATTGATGGATAATAAGCTTAGCTTTCTACTCAATCCTTGATATGTGTAAATGAATGTTTTTCTATGTTTATATTTTAAACAAATAAATATTGTTTAAACTAAGTATATCATAGGTCAAACTTAAATCTCACCAGAAAGTGATTTCAGGGGTCAATGGTAACAGGTCTGCTGGGTTTTATGGGTATACCAATTTATCTTGATAACAATTAAGTAAATACCCAGTTTGCAACTGTATTTTCATGTAAAAAAATGCACACTATGTATAATTTCATTAAAGTGATTAATTAATCAATCATGGTTCTAGGCACACATAAATAAGTACTTGAGTTTCCATAGAAACATAATGGACACACATTTACAGTGAACATTTACAGTGAACATTTACAGTGATAGCCAACAATAATTCACAAAATGTCATTGTTTAACACCCTACCATCCATTACAATTAATGTTAACTTATCAAACGGGATTATGATTGAGAGGCCATGTTTTAAAATTACGTGAACAAATTCTGTGAAAACCTGGCAGTGAGAAAAACTGAGTAAAATCATTTAAAAAATATCAAGTATAATTTCTGAACAATTGGATTTTAACGTTTTTGACATCCATGTCAGTTTTTGAAATCTTTGTTAAGACATTTGAATGTCAATATCAATCGTTTCCAATGAATCAAAGCCATTGAATTAAGCCAACATCGCAGCCTTCATTTGTTGTGTTGCCGTCATATTTTATGGCATTTTTATAATTTTCCTGTGAGTTTAACTGTTATATAAGGTGGCATTTTTTGTCTTTAAATTGTTATGGATTTATTTTAACAATGTGTACCTAAAGCTTAATTGGTCTCCTGCAAGCAATTTTTCTGACAATTTCTCTGCATGTGAAGTGGATGCCTAAGAATAGGATTGACAAGACTACATGTAGCTAATATCACAGAAGGACATTTTGAATCAGCCAAACCTGATGGACATCACATCCAGTCATATGAAGGGTGGCAGTTAAACACCCAATTTGTATAGCTTGCATTTACTGCATTTTTCAGAGTGCATGGGTATGCAGACAAACGCTGCATTTAGAACGACAATTGAGGTCAATCAGCCCTGCGCTCAGGGAAAAATAACGTGACGCACGTATCTTACCTGGTACGTACCAGGTACGAAACGTTTCGTATCGTTTACGTTTCGTACCAGGTGCGTCACGTGATTTTTCCTTGAACGCAGGGCTGTTATATTCAGTTTTACGCTTGCAGCATTGCAATAGAATATGCAACTTATTATATTGACCCATAATAAAATGATTACGGCATACAAAAAACCTGGTAAATTAAGTATTGACTTGCACACTCCATCTTATCACCAACAAAGCTCAGAGATTATCAATTTCTATTAGGTAGCCAGAAATAACCGTAATAAATAATTCATATCACTGACTGTAATTCTTCCAGATTTTTCGCTAAATCCTGCTCATCTAACGATACATGTGCCATACGGGGACGATAAATTCCTTTTAAGGGATTATCTCGCACTCTGCCCAGCAGTTTATGGTTTTATTCACATTTCTGGACATTCCTGCAATCCCATGAGCCTCTGCTGCATGGGTCAGGTCTAATGGAAATTTATCCAGATTACAATATTGTTGTCATCTTAAGACTTGAGAAAAATAACAAGCAAATTGTGCTTGTTAATTTGTTCAACTTTCTGTTGATATTGAATGACTTAGTATTATATTACTAATGAGTTGTAATATAATTGTGCTGGGGTTTTCCAGCTCTAGATCTTTTGACATCGACTGGCATAACCTAACGATTGACCATAAACTTGTTTGTCCATTTATAATCTAACCTTGGATTTCTTATAGGTGTGAGAACATATTGTGCATACATGTATGTAAATAGCGATAATTGCAAGTAAACAGAGAACAAAAAAACAAAAAACAAAAAACATTATTTACTATTATATAAGTAGTCTTGTATGTAAAGAATTAAAAAATAAACTTTGTTTATTAGTAAACCACATTAAACTGAGACACGTATGACATAGACGAGCATTAAATGCTCAGAGTCTCAATTGAATGTGGTTACAGTTGGTCTTGTATACAATATGTAATATTTTAAGCAAATTAAGCAAACAAATCAAACAGGCAAACGAGGCTAAACTTACTGCACAGATGCAAAATTATTGTAAAATTGTTACTTTTACATGTAACAAATTGCGAGGAATGATTTATAGTTTTGCACTAGAAGGTCCTAAAGTTTTTTGACACATCGGTTTTATGCGAACAACCAGGAACCTCTGAAACACCTCTACCAATACTCTGTAACATTGTAAATCAACTCTTGGTGCAAAGTTAATTTGTACAACAGAAAGTGTGAGTGGCCCATGTATATACAGGAGAACAGTTAGTTTAATTAAAACAGGCAACTGGAATACTCTCACTGTGGGCAAGTGGTTTTGCTGTCTGACTGATTAAAATGGTTGAACACTATGTATACCAATGTCAACACTGTGCATACTGTCAACACTGTGTATACTGTCAACACTAAGTATACTGTCAATACTGTGCATTCTGTCAACACTGTGCATACTGTCAACACTGTGTATACTGTCAACACTGTACGTACTGTCAACACTGTGTGTGCAGTCAACACTGTGCATACTGTCAACACTGTGCATACTGTGCATACTGTCAACACTGTGTGTGCAGTCAACACTGTGCATACTGTCAACACTGTGCATACTGTCAACACTGTGCATACTGTCAACACTGTACGTACTGTCAACACTGTGCGTACTGTCAACACTGTGCATACTGTCAACACTGTGTGCATACTGTCAACACTGTACGTACTGTCAACACTGTGCATACTGTCAACACTGTGCGTACTGTCAACACTGTGCATACTGTCAACACTGTGCATACTGTCAACACTGTGCATACTGTCAACACTGTGCATACTGTCAACACTGTGTATACTGTCAACACTGTGCATACTGTCAATACTGTACATACTGTCAACACTGTGCATACTGTCAACACTGTGCATACTGTCAACACTGTGCATAATGTCAACACTGTGCATACTGTCAATACTGTACATACTGTCAACACTGTGTGTGCAGTCATAATGTAACATGTGCATAGTGTCAACACAGCATACTGTCAACACTGTGTGCAGTCAACATGTAGATACTGTCAACACGGCATGCAGTCATCATGTACATAATGTCAACACAGAATGCAGTCAACACTGCATGATGTGCAGTCCTTTATTTGCTCCAATATTTTGGTGTACCATTTTTGATGTCTGCATCCTAGCTACTGCATGCATGTCCCTACATTAAATTTTGTTCACAGGTTTTAATGTAACACAAATAGACCATGATCAAAAATCAATAATAAATTGGAAAGATTCTGTATTCAATGAATCATCGATTCTTGTATTTTAATGTATGATGCAAAATTTCATATGCTCGATCCATTCAAGTTTGTAATTCATAAATAATTGGAAAAAATTGATTATTCGGATCAGTCACTTGTTTACATAACATTGTGTACATAAACATTGCTATTTCTCTTATTAATGTCTTATTTTAATATCATGATTGTGTAATAGTATGTAGCTTAGTGAATAATGTATTCAGGTTTTCACTGCATTTTCTCCAATTAATTTGTTAAAAACAATAAAAATACTATGTTACCATATTGCAATGTTTGTATACAAGTGACAGGCCTGAATAAACAGACTATCATATCAATGGAAAACAAAAAACAATTTTCAATTTTCATTCATTGAGACAATATTCTGCAAGTTTTCATCTTACTATGAGAGAAAGGTATCATGTAATTCAAATTAATGAATGTAGCCAACTTGAGCTCCGATGTAATCCAAAATCAATGTTACAATGAAATAAGGCTTGATACGAGAATCTTGAATCATTGGAAAAATTATGTATCAAAGTGAAGCTGAATGATTCTGTGCTTTCAACTGAAATATATTGCTGGCTTAGAAGAGAAAGAACATAAGTGCTATACTTATACGACCTTATAAGACTCATACATATTTGAAATCTGCATCACTATGATGGCGCTTCTTATGAACCAATTTTCATGAATATCAAAACAGGTCATTGGGCCCTCAGTTTCCAACATGTTACATGCAAGTCTGAAGCACACATTGGAACTAGAACTCATTTGAACAATGTCAAATAATCAACAGACCTGTCACCACTTTTTATTGAAAACAAAATTAAATCATCAAAGAAATCTGTTGCTAAGGTTACACATGTAAAACATGAAAAGTCACTACTCTTCAATGTGAACACTTAAGGTAGTACTACTCCAAAGGTAGTAAAATAAATAATCAGTACTTAAGACAAATGAGTGTTTTTTTACATCAAAGATTGCCTGACTTAAAACGTTTATTGTCCAGACTACCTTAGATTAATTAGCTTGTACCTTTTAAAACCCTTGTTCAGACCTCTGATAAAATCGTCCAATAAAACTAGCATTCCAAATATCCAGCCATCTGATTCCATTAATTGTCATCCAGATTTGGGTTCTACATTAATTAAAGTATGTTATTACTCAATTCACTTCACTTATTGTCACTAATATCAAAATCACCTTGTATAAACCAAAACACTGTATGGCTTATTGGGATACTATACAATTCAACTTGTATGACTTATTGTTATTGAAACATCCGGTGATTTCCTATCACTGTACAACTTACTGCAAAACTGCAAGACTGTACAGTTCAAAGTGTACTCCTTATTGCGATAACCGGAAGTTGACTCGTTTATACACTGTGATAATATCACTGAACCTGCCAATAACTTTTGCCCAAGTTTGCAAGCATTTGATCACTTTAAGGGGGATCGAGGCCTACAAAAAACAAAGTGGCCAGTAACAATTATAAATATGATAGCTTGTGAATATGGTAGTAACCTGGATACAGTTTTATCAAAGCACTTAAGAAAATCTTGAAGTAACGCTCAAATTTAAATTTTTAATAATTCTTTGACAACTGCAATTTGGTGACAGGTATGGTGTTGTAGGAGTTCATTAACTGAATCAATATTAGTATTGCAGCTCCATTTACCACACTTAATAATTGTTAACACATTATAAATAATTCATTTTTGCTCATAAGTAAGTGCTTTAGTTTGTACTAATTAATTTAGGTCAATTGTTTTTCAACTTATATTAATCACTCTCGACACCTCATTCCTGATGTAATCCATCGCCACGAGGGTATAAGAGAAGAGAAGCAAGTTTCCCTTTTTATGCTGAGCGTCTAGCAAGGGAATTGCTGGTACCATTTTTATTTCGTCTTTGGTGTGACGCGGCCAGGGATCGAACAGAAGACCTCCCACACTCGAACCGGATGCTCAACCACTAGGCTATCGATAAAACAGTACCCAGATCCGGACCGAATGGCCTTACAATTTCAAATTCTCTAACCAAGGAACAAAATGACTGAGTTATCCTGACTGTCTTGTATACTGAAATTGTATGAGTTGATTGATTTACAGAAAATCCCATTTTTCATTTACAACATAGACAAGATCATAATGAAGGTCCATGTAATCTTGGAGCATTGTTTGCACTTGTTTGTGAGTTATGTGAGGCATCATGGTATAGTGTACCATACATCAGATAACTTTTAGGCAGTTTTTATTTTTTGGAATCCAGCTCAGGTTTGTGTAGCGCCTTTTAACTTTAATACAATGGGTTGTAAGGTATGGGAGGCATTCTGGTGTAATGACGTACATCAAATGTTTTATGTTTTAGGGAGTTTTTAATTTTTGGAACCGGCTAAGGTTTGCGTAGCGTCTTTTAATTAAGTGTAAGGTATAGGAGGCATAATATTACGTACATCATACATCTTTTAGGAAGTTTTTTTTATTTTTTTGGAACTGGCTCAGGTTTGCTTAAGGAGGTATGAGCACCTTTTATCTAACAATAGGGCAAATTATTTATGTGACGTATCCCGGGTACTGTACTTCAGAAACTGTCCAGCATGCTTTAAGGAGGTATAAGCCTTTTATCATAAATCTGCATCAAGGGAACATAACTCTTGAACTAATTTCTAATACATCTTACTGAATACCTCCCTTAATTGTACTTATTTTATTTTAATGATCATTCAAATAAATACCTTTACCTTTATTGCTGTTGGCGGGAATTTAGAATTTGCAAAAAAAACTTAAAATTCATTAATTAAGTGAAATCAGACTCATATTTTTTTCAAAAAGAGAAAATGTACAATTTGGAGTTTAAATAAAAGCTTGTAGTAGATGATAATAAAGCTTTGCTTTAAGCTTATAAACTGTTCATATCCTGAAGTTTCTATAACGAATATACTGATGATTCAAGGACGGGTTTATGTGAGAGCTAAATTCCCCTGTCAGCATCCAGACATGAGCACACTTACTCAGATACTAAATAAAGACAGCATAAATTCGCTATTTATGTGAAGTGTGGTCAGTTGGAGATGAGCTTCATTTCCATAATCTACCAAATAGCCTGTATTAATTGGTACTCATGACACTCTGGAGAACAGTGAAAAGAAAAGTGGCTGTATTTACAGTTCCCGTCCTTTGTTATCAGCATTTTTCTGGGATATTTAATAACGATTTCAGTCATCTAATTCTAGCAGGTCTGCAACTCACAAGTTTGTGAGACTGTATAGTAATATAAATACTTAAGATTTGTTAGATGGTAACTTTGAGTCTGATTTATTGTTTCAGGGTTAATTGTAATTATCAGATATACCATTACCATTATGTAACAATAGTCCTTAATTTAAAAGTCCATTTCAACCTTGAGACCTGCTTGCAGGCCCTTTGAATTTGACCAAGCAGAGACGGCCATTGGTCAAATTAAAAAAAAAACAAGTTCGTTTCAGGTAGGCCAAATTTTCATTCTAATGTGATAAATAACATCAATAAAATGTTTGATCATACTGACTTGTTACTGTCTCTCAAATGATAATTTAATCTATAATTTACAGAAGATATACCTTAAATCAAACCAATTTTTCCACAGATTGTTTAACAAGATTGCATTCTGTTAAGGTTTACATGAGCATTGTCACTAGGTTCTGGAGAGTTAATTCCTTATTTCTTCGTCAACTTCACCCATTGTACACAGTCTCTATAATAAATTACTGTTTGTCTATACAAGTAACGATTCACCGGATATTTAATTTAAAGCATTGCTGATCTGTATACATAACAAACGTATTGATTCGTCCGTCCTGTATTCATCGCCTTCGTTTACTTATTAAACTAAATTTATCCCATATAAGGTCATTGTTACGTTATATGATCAACGAACATGCAATGAAAGGCAGTGGGAGATGGAGGTTAACTTCGAATCGTTTGATAACGTTTTCTTGCTCCTTTTAATTGCTGTCAACGAACATACATGAATGTTCTATGCTTTCAAAGAATGATTAACTTAGTCACTGTATGAATAATTGAAGAGTTTCAAGGGGAAACAACAGAAGGTATATTTCGTTGAAGAGTGCTCAGGGGCATATAATCACACAGTCTGTAGAACTGACTGGAACTTGTGACAAATACTCAGCATAATAACTAGCAAGGTTTCTTTACTCTGGGAATTGAAGTTATTTTAATGGTGGCCTAAGTTTGTTCAGTACACTAGGGTAATGAAATGGATCAATTAATACTAAATGTTCATAAGATTAAGCTAACTGAATTGTTATTGATTTTTGAAAGAATTGTAAAATTCTTGAACTTTCACATGGTAGCAGGAAACATAAAAATTCACCGAAATTAGGGTTCAATAAAATAACATCTGTTGATCAGCAAAAGTTGAGAAGTGGAAAGTAAAAATGTGAGTTTTATTAAAGTAAGGCTGATTTATACAGGCTAGAATTTCGTAAAACTTTAAACCATGATTTCATTCCAAATTGGCCAAACATTTTTATTCGGTAAGACCACTACTACATTCTTTTATGTGTCATGTACTTAATCTGTTGGTATTAAATATACTTCCAAAGCTATCAATCTTCACAAGTGAGTTAAAAAAATGATCTTGCGGAATTTCTCATTAATGCGCATGAACTAATTCTATTGACAGCTCCAATGTACATTAAAATTACGAGAATATTTTGTGTGTCATTCAACTCGGAAATTGTCAGATGGAAATATTGACTCCATGCCTAGTGTAGTGGTATGACCTTGAGGGTCGCAGCTAGCATATCATATTCATTCAATAAAATGTTTTATGACATGTGCCAATGAGTGCAGTCATTTCATCGGTGTCGTTTAGCAGGGAGCTCTGCGTCCTCATCTGACTTAAGCCAAATTTTATTAGACTTATTGGATTTTTTAAGCTGATTTTTATGAAACTTGTCAGGATTGACATGAAGCATGCAACGATATAGGATTTACAGGATGGCTTTTGTTTCTGATTATGTTCCGTCTGCTTTGATATAAAATGCCGGCAGCCATTTTGAAACAGCCTTGATTGGATAGAATATTTTCAGCAAACTGAACTAAACATTTTTAAAGCTTAATTTTAATTAGAAAGTAAATCGATATTAATTGTGCTGCCTAATTATATGTTGTTAACGAATGAACGCTAAAATGATAAAAAGTAACACATTAGTTGGAGTAATTAAGTCATCTTCAATGTCTTAATTTATAAACACTGTAAATTGTTTAGAAGGGTTTCATTTAGAATAAGTTCTTCCCTTTCCCATCACCCCAACCCCTCTTAACCCCTATAACCCCCTCCCCTATAATCCCCCTAATCCTTCTCACAAGCATCATGGTTGCAGCAACACAGTGATTGTTTCAAGCCAGAAAATGATACATGAGAAAAGACAAATGTCCCTATTTTTCAGTCATTTACAGCCAATTTCGTGAGTTGTGTCCCTGAATGAATCTCCCATGGGCTTTACGTGAATCACCCATAATGCAGTACACCGCTTGCGCACATCCTCATCCCTTTTGTCATTAACTGAAGTTAATTCAATCTGTCCTTGATCGAGTTTGAGTAAATGATAAAACATGAAAATGAAAGCAAAATGTATTCAACTTGTGTGTGACAAAATCCATTAAGTATAATGGTCACCCATAGTATTGGTCAATGATTTACTAGTTGACCCATCTGCTGTTGCCTAGATGAGCGCGGCTCGATTTCCTATAATGAATGTTGTTCCGCAGGGACCTTTTTGTCTTGTCCATTTATTATTATTCATTATTTTCATATGCATATTGTAATCCAAGTGTATCTATAATCTGCTGAAGTGGTTTGTCATCCATGAAATGCTAATGTAACACTCTCAATAGAAACATTTATGTTTGACCATAGGCACATGGTTTCAAATGAGTCAAAATTATCTGAGTGTACCCTACATAGAAAGAAGGTTGAGCAGCTGTCATGTTTAGCCGCAATGGATATGACGTTACAGGAACTGGTATCCGTGTTTGCTGTGACAACAGTTTACTGTAGAAAAACTGGGTACCATCTATCCGTTGAGGCTAAACATGGCAGCTGCCTAACCTTCTCTCTATATAGGGTACACTCAGATAATTTTGACTTCGATAATTTGAAACCATGTGTTTGACATGTATACTACTAAACTACAAGCGCCCAGATTAAATCTAAAACAAGTCAATAATTATTGAGATCTGACCTCAATCTTAGTCTGACCTTGAAGCATTAATCTTAAGTACAAATCTCACCTCAAATTGAGATTTTACTCAGATCCTAGTTCAATTTAAAAATAATTGGTCTGAAATTGGAGTTCATGGCATTATAATACTAAAAAAACCTTGGAACAGTGTACCTGTTTTGACATACCACTTTTCAGTTTGGTTTGGCATGGAAATGAACTCAAAATGTGTGATAAAATTTTAGCTAAGATTTAGCTCAGATTGAGAGGCTTCCGGTGATTAGGCGGGGCCAGATATTTAAAACGCTGGTTGCAGATGACTGTTCCTGAAGGTGACATTTCAGTTACACCTTTAGGATTTGAAACACAAGTTTAGACCATTTTAAAAATGTTAATTGTTACAAAATGAAATTTGAATTAATTTCATTGCCAGCTTTTAAACATAGCCTAAAACCGTGCTGTTAATCTGAATTAGACCAATTAAGGTTGTATTATTTTAATTGCAAGGAATGAGACGTGACTGTAATTTGATTAGATTTTATTTCACGTCTTTTAAATCAATGAAGTGGATTAAGCCCGCTAGTACTTAGGCTAAATTTTTACAAGCCAACAAAATATTTTTAGAAGTTTATGTTCATTTTACTGCTAGATTGTTTGCTCATGTTCTGTTTTTTAATCGAACTTGCAAGTTACAAGACATCTGATTTAAATATTCCAGACCCCTTTATCTCTCTCAATAAAGCAAATATCTTCTCTTTTACAAACATGGCCGTAATGTTTGAATAGTGTTTTTGGAAGTGTTTTCCCTTCAAAGGAGGAATTAGATGTTTGCTATTTCCGATACTCTCTGCCTTCCAGCTTTATACAGCATTGGGAACATGTTCTTTGTTCTGCACAACCCACATGTCAAATACAGTAATAATCTACTTGATTGAATCCTTTAGTAAATTAAATACAGCCTTTTATGAATTGTGATGTTTTTTGCCGCTGTGAGTCTATTTTCCCTGAATGATCAATTCTTGTTTATAATGTTGTACTTCATATAGACATTATAACATAGAACTTCATATGTATTAAAATGTTACAGAAGACAAACTCCCAATTTATTAAAACTTTGTCATTACAAGTGACAATTAAGTTCATTATGTTACCAATTAAGTTCCACAAAATTAAAGCAAGCTTGGATTTAATTGTGAACATGTTCATAATATTATGATACCATGTTCTATAATGCCACATACTATAATTGTCACTGTCTGAACCTGTTCACAGTATGGGTGAGGGAGTACGTAAGCAGCCGGCTAGCTCAGTTGGTTCCTTTTTTTCCAACTCTGTGACATTATGATACCATGTTCTATGATGCCATATAATATTATGATACCATGATAATTCTATAATGACATTGACTCTGAAGTTGAAGATATAAAAGAGATCTGTTTTGTTCTAGTAATTATCTAGCATTCGGTATAGTAAAATGACTGATTCGAAATAATGATCGAATGAGATTAATGATACAACTTGCATTTTCACTCAATTTTAATTATGCTATTCATCTTTGGGTGTTTGAGTGATGATTTCAGGGGTATGATTCATTTATTGCACAACCCATTATAACAATTTTTGTGTGATTTTCAGCAATTCCAATGGCTTCAAGGCTATATTGACAGTGAACTTAACACATGTTATGTTATATTTAAAAACCCAAAAGTTGATGGATTCTTTCAGGACATTGTGAACGATCACTGATTTCAGTATTGTTTAAAGTTATCACCATGCATTCACAATATGGCTATGGTGTGTCTCATGGCAAAACATTCTACAATACATTCCCAGTTGCCTGTCACATACATTTTACTAATGAAGCGAAATTGCACTACAAATGAAAAAAATGTGTATGTTAATTAATTAATTACCATCTTCCGTGTGATCATGTCGATTGTCAAGAGTTTGGATGACATTTAAACTGCATGCTAACATATGGTCGGTATCTGTAGAAAGTCTGGCCCCAAAAATTCACCGGTCTTGTAGCCTGGCAGAGTGCTGCACAGTGTTTTGTAACCTTCATTGTAGCACGACAGAATGTAGCCTAGCAGAGTGCTGGGCATGGTAATACTTGGTAGCCCGGCAGAGTGCTGGGCATGGTAATACTTGGTAGCCTGGCAGAGTGCTGGGCATGCTTATACTTGGTAGCCCGGCAGAGTGCTACGATGGTAATACTTGGTAGCCCGGCAAAGTGCTGGGCATGGTAATACTTGGTAGCCCGGCAGAGTGCTACGATGGTAATACTTGGTAGCCCGGCAGAGTGCTGGGCATGGTAATACTTGGTAGCCCGGCAGAGTGCTGGGCATGGTAATACTTGGTAGCCTGGCAGAGTGCTGGGCTGGTAATACTTGGTAGCCCGGCAGAGTGCTGGGCATGGTAATACTTGGTAGCCTGGCAGAGTGCTGGGCATGGTAATACTTGGTAGCCTGGCAGAGTGCTGGGCTGGTAATACTTGGTAGCCCGGCAGAGTGCTGGGCATGGTAATACTTGGTAGCCCGGCAGAGTGCTACGATGGTAATACTTGGTAGCCCGGCAGAGTGCTGGGCATGGTAATACTTGGTAGCCCGGCAGAGTGCTGGGCATGGTAATACTTGGTAGCCTGGCAGAGTGCTGGGCTGGTAATACTTGGTAGCCCGGCAGAGTGCTGGGCATGGTAATACTTGGTAGCCTGGCAGAGTGCTGGGCATGGTAATACTTGGTAGCCTGGCAGAGTGCTGGGCTGGTAATACTTGGTAGCCCGGCAGAGTGCTGGGCATGGTAATACTTGGTAGCCTGGCAGAGTGCTACGATGGTAATACTTGGTAGCCCGGCAGAGTGCTGGGCATGGTAATACTTGGTAGCCCGGCAGAGTGCTGGGCATGGTAATACTTGGTAGCCTGGCAGAGTGCTGGGCTGGTAATACTTGGTAGCCTGGCAGAGTGCTGGGCATGGTAATACTTGGTAGCCTGGCAGAGTGCTGGGCTGGTAATACTTGGTAGCCCGGCAGAGTGCTGGGCATGGTAATACTTGGTAGCCTGGCAGAGTGCTGGGCATGGTAATACTTGGTAGCCTGGCAGAGTGCTGGGCATGGTAATACTTGGTAGCCTGGCAGAGTGCTGGGCATGGTAATACTTGGTAGCCTGGCAGAGTGCTGGGCATGGTAATACTTGGTAGCCTGGCAGAGTGCTGGGCATGGTAATACTTGGTAGCCCGGCAGAGTGCTACGATGGTAATACTTGGTAGGCTGGCAGAGTGCTACGATGGTAATACTTGGTAGCCTGGCAGAGTGCTACGATGGTAATACTTGGTAGGCTGGCAGAGTGCTGCGATGGTAATACTTGGTTGCCTGGCAGAGTGCTACAATGGTAATACTTGGTAGCCTGGCAGAGGGCTACGATGGTAATACTTGGTAGCCTGGCAGAGTGCTGTGATGGTAATACCCACTGCATGTATTAACTTCATTCATACAGTCTGTAAAACTCAAACCTCTCTATGTTATATGTTAATGTTTTAACTCTGTTTGTTTACTGAATGGCTTTTGCTATTAGAGGCTGCATTCAATCTGTTTGTAATGACTTCCAATAGCAATTACCACTGCATAATTATATGCAAATACCAGTACGTTAGAACTATAGTTCATCGGTTTCGACTAATAGTATACTTTACTGAACTGGTACATTGGACTTAATAAGTAAGTACCGGTATATGGAACTCAGGTACATGTGTGATCAAAGGTAATTTTAGTCTTTGATGAAGTAATCAATAATAAATAAAAATAATAATAATAATGGTATCATTCAATTCTTCCCTGAGGTGCTATGTTTGAACCTGCTGACGTCATTGATTTTCCCCCCCCCCAACCCCCTGTGTGTCATTATAAATGCTAATTCAGTCTTAAATACCTGTGGGAAGCTGACTAATGTGTTAAATTCATCACCTGATTACAAATAAAGTACTATATATTATTCCAAATATTGACCGCACTTTTATCAACTAAGAATCTAAACCAAAAATTGGATGTGTCCTTTTTCACAGCTTAATAGACATTTTCTAAGTCTCTGATTGATGGGAATTAAAATAGGAAGTTTTTTTCTTGGAATCTTCTCCCTTTGTGACCAGTGGTCTCCCATTGTTACCAGTGGGTCCAACAATACACAGCTGCATACTGTGTATTTGAATGGGTTGTTATTTCTAGGAAATGTCTGAAAGTCCAAACACATGTCTTATCATATAATCATATTACCTGCTTAGAATTAGAAGGTTGTGTAAGTACAAAATCAATATTTTGAAAAATCAAGAAAAAAACAAGCTTTTTAAACTTCAGTTTGGTCAATATGATCGATCACTTCCGTTTTCATGAAAATAGGCTCGTAAGAAGCGCCACGAGATGTCGATTTCAAATATGCATGAGTCTTACAAGGACGTAAGTAGTACTTACGGTATGACCTTATAATTCTAAGTCAGCGATATAATCATTTTCTCTACGATTGTAAACACCATGGCAAACATCTATAAAAAGGAACGTTCAATGTGATCATTATACTGATCAGCATGTAGACAAGTTGTCTTGTGGTATATAAAACACATATTTATGGCAATCCCTCCCAAGAAGGAATGAAGCCATGCTGGAAAATCTAATTTGGAGACAGGTCTTAGGATCAGTGTTGAGTGTTTATTTGCATTGATACTCTAGAAGATCCTATTATTGGGACATGATATGTTGATGTGTGGGCAAGAGAATGTCTTCAAACTTGATAGAAAGTATAGAGTAATCAAAACTTGTGGGGAGAGAATATGGAAGCTTTTATCTGTTGCATGATAGGCATACCAAGATGCTTCTAAGCCAAGACACATTGCTACTCTTCATGAAGTGGAGGTAAATATAGTGTATTTAATTTAGGAAGACATAAAAGAGGTCAATAATCTTGGATCTATATCTAGGAGAAAAAGAGGTCATGTCAGGCTCTGTGTTCAAGAATTTGTGTCATTTTGTTTTCAATTGTGTCATTAATATTGTTTCAATGATTGTGGTATTGGTTTAATTTTTATAAGATTATCAAATGTTATCTGATGGTAGACTGAGTGCCGAGTGGTCTTTCATGCTTCATACTTCCTATGGCAATGGCGTTGTGTTTAGTATAGCTTCAAATCCTGAACTTATATATATACTCATTGGTTTTAAATTTCAGAATCTTAACTGATGGAGATCCTCCATCCTGCTGAGTAATTTTCATCCTTTATTTATACCATCTTTCTTGTAAGTTTATATGAATTCCCATTAATGATGTTGTTGTTGGTTTGCATTTGACTGATTAGTCTTAAAGTGTGCTTGGTCATCTGGTTTCTTTCCCTGCCTAATTTGCCGTTGACCTCTGGCTTCCTAGGAAGAGACAGCTATGTGATACGAGGAATCCGGGTGCACTAGCCCAGCTCTTTTTAAATTCCCTGCGCATAATCACTTATATGCATTATACTTTCAACATACACTGATAACAAGCGGTCAGTCGACCGTGCCGTGTTTATATTATCAATGTTATTTATTGATAAGGCTAGAGTTATCTCCGGTGAGCTATACCTGAGTGGATTGAGTGTTTCAATAATTCAATGCCTACCTGATCCATCAAAATACTACATGACCAACATAGGGATAATGTGATCACTGCCACCAGTTTGTATCAGGGGACTTATTGTACTGCTATGATGACGCTATTGTTTGTTCTTTTAATGTAACTACTCGATATTATTTATAAATGTATCAGTTTTCCTATGTTAATCAACACATGGTGTAGTTTGCTACAAATCTAAGCTATTGTTATATTGATCCGGTGCAGAAAGTAATGCATTTTCTCGCATTCTCAATTTTCACTCAAGGGTAATGAGCTTAATTCAAAGTATTAAATTTTAGTTGCTGGATTAATAAATCATTTGTAACAAGACAGTATAAATGATGCACTGTTATCGTTTTACATCACATGTGCGATTGAACGAGACTAGTCCAGGGAACTAAGTGAAAAAAGATCATAATTCATCGGCATGTTTCACGGCAACAATTTGATAAAAATCATTTTTTGCAATTCATAATTGTATTTTTTCACATAAGCCAGCAATCTGTTGAGAGCTTTGAGTTATTGCTGTATCTGATAGAATTGTTGAATGAGATATTGCTGGCTATAGAGATGTCAGGTAGCAAAATGTTAGTTTGGTTTTTGTGAAGAAAATCGACACCAATTGTTGAAACATTCAGCATAAGATTAAAGCATGGCGTTTCACTGACAGTGATAATACATACCGGTACAATGGAGAAGATGATTATTAACTTCTAAAATAATAGATATTCATAAATGTTTATGGAAGTATTTCAGCTGAATTAGAATAAGGTGAAATCAGGGAAAAAAGTGTTTACAACTAGGTTTGAAGTACTGGTAGCTTGAATTTATGATATTTGTAAAGCCATTCTTTTTGATGATTTGGGCCAATTTTGACTTTTCGGGGCCATTGGCCCAAATGGCAACTGACAGGAGCTAGCCCTGAGTAAATGGGTTTTGCAGAGATGGTCAATGACACTCGATGTAATTTCGTAATTTGGTCGTATATAAACGATAACATCCACTTTTACTTATAAGATTGTTCTAAACAATTTGGATCCTGATTGAGAGATGCCGATTGATTTTCTGAAAGTGATACTGTTGTGCTTGCACAGCAGTGGAATATAAACCTATTATTCATAACTTCATTATTGCTGAGCCGATGTTATTGTAAGATTGGCATCTGCAGATATAGAGTGCCACTCAATACCTCCTTACAGCAGTATCAATGAAAATAGTTTGTTCATCACATTTCAAAACATTTTACTGTAAACCAATTTTACTTTCGCGAATACTAACTTTCGCGTTTTGCTGATCGTCGGCATTTTCGCGACTACAAATTTTCTCGTTTTAATGTCTCCCGCAATGTCCATATTAATGTTTTAACACTTTTGCAGCGACTTAATTTCGCGAAATTCTACCACTCGCGAACTCTGTGAAATTGAGTCGCGGGAAATAATTTCTAGGTTTATAGTTATGCATTGATTGATCCACAGTATACTGTGCATGTTGATCTATGAGTCACTTCATGGGCCATATTGCAACTCCACTTGCATGCTTAATATCCGATCCCTGAGGCATTTCATACCAAAGATGAAATAAAATGGTACCAGAAATTCCCCTGCTAGGTAGATGCTCAGTATAAAAGGGAAAGCTGATAAGACCAAGTTTGCAACTATCAGTGTTGCAATATACCACGTGACTTTAGGCTACAGGTCCAAGATGAAATTTGTCAACATTGGAAAACAAAAATAGCTATAAGTATTTTATTTCTTCATCAATTTCTATGAAATATATGCCATGCTAAAGGGTAAATTATTTGCTTTTCATCAAATATAAGATCTTTTTCAGCAGCTGTGCCATTTTTCTTTGAAATGCTCTGTGCACAGGACCACCTGCATTGGTTGAGTAACTGGTCCTCCATGAAAACCACTGGCCTCGGACCAGCAGACCAGTGTTAGTGTTGAGCCACTGTCTGACTCCTAAAACAAAACTGGCTGATCCCACTGTATCCTAGGAAACACCAGGTGTGGTATTCAATATTGATCTTACTTGACTTAAGGATAAAGACAACCAATCAGATCACATTTTATTAAACTCTTAGTAACAGGCGATATGATTGGCTACTAAATAAGATCAATATTGAATATCACCCCAGAGCTTTTGCAAAAAGAAGGAGGAAGTGTAGCGGTAAATAACAACTAGAATGGGGAACTAGGGAATAGTCTGGCTGTAGAATATGTGGACAATGTAGGACCAAGGTTCTCAAACAGCTGAGCCTCCTTGATTTACTGGTACCACTATTTGCGGGCATAATCTAGCTTGTTTCTTGTTTCAGCCAACTTACATTAATCTTTTATTCCAGAATAATAGAATCACTTGCATATAGGGTCAGATTTACAGAGTAATAAGATCATAGGGAAATCAGTGTTGTAATATTATATAGAATGCAATCTGGAAGTCTCCTGTACTGCCAGACTAATCATGATTTCATCCGAACCACTCATAAATTATTCCGACTAATCCATCCATTGCTGTATATAATACAGTAGATTTCTGTGAGATATAAGTGTCATATATTATATGAGAAACTGACTTATTACACGAGTTAATATCTAGGTCATCTGTAAGGAGTCGCATTACAAATCTTCTACATTATGAAAAACAATCTATTACATAGAACATAGTCAAGAAAACTGTCAATTTGAGGAGAGAAGATGTAAATCAGTCTCATGCATTTATAGACAATAGCCTGTAGATCCATGAAGTATATTGCTTACAGTATAGTATTTGATTGTCCTTCTTATGTCTCTTTGACCAGACAATTATATGCATGCCACAGGATTCTTACATGTGGTTGCACTGTATGAAATTGCATCATCTTATGTGAGGCAATGCTATAGTTACCCTTATACTGTGACAATGCAAGTGTTACCCTTATGCTGTGACAATGCTAGAGTTATTCCTAATGCTGTGACAATGCTAGAGCTACTCTAATGCTGTGACAATGCTAGAGTTACTCTTAAATGCCGTGAAAATGCTAGAGCTACTCTAATGCTGTGACAATGCAAGAGTAATACCCTGTCGGATCTTTTGGGAACATTAGTAGCTATTCAGCCTTCGGTGTTCTGTACTGTTTCTGTTGGTTGTTGCCTACCCTTATCATTTTGTTCAATGGTGTGCCAGTGTTATTTGCATCTATCCAAGTTTTCAATAAGTTACTACCAGGGTTCGTCAAGAGGGGAAATGTATTTGTTTTGCCTTGTGTACATGTACAGTTAAATCAAACAATTCTAATAAATTGGAACATTCAAACATTCTTATAATACATGAACTAGAAATAGCAAATACATTTTCATTAATTGATCATCATTATTAGGAAACTGTTTGAAATTCAAAATGTGCGATGATCAATTTCAAATAAAATGTTTGAAATGTTTCACTAAAGCTGACTTCAAATATCGATCCTAATGGTCATTATATAGTTATACAATTATTTGAAAGAGTTTAAGCAAATAATCATGAACATAAGCGTCCATTTGAATTAAATTTGAGCAAATAATGAAAACTGAAATTTTACCAATATTTTGTGAATTGATGACTTTGATGCAAACGACTATCAGCCACACTGAGTTCAACTTAAGGACAGTAAATTCTACCTTTATGTAAAGCGATATGTGTTGATACCATGAATTGAAAAAAGAAAAAAAATCAGGAAATTTTCATAACAAATGTTCAGGAAATTTTCATAATTTTCATATCAGATTATATCATTTTCTTTAGTAACAAAATATTGCTGAATGTTATTGTAATTATCTTCCCAGTAGGATACTAGTCGGGTGATTTATATTTTGTATACCTGACATTAATTGAAGACATTGTTCAATATCTGCCATTTGTTGCCTGATTTATGATTGTACAGAAGAATACGACAAGTCTGCATCATTACCTGCACGCTGCGGATATCCATATACAGGGTGTTAAAAAAGTTTGTTCTCAAAATTTAAATCTATACTAAATTTTATCTAAGCCATTTACGCAGTGTACACTTTCAATCTCTTACACAAATAGCTCAATTTAATTCTCGAAAGATAAGGGCAATGGTAGAACTCTTGAATTTAACCTAAAAATTGCACATTCTTTTGATACCGGGAAATAAACTATTGCAACTTTTAAAAATATTGAGAACAAACTTTCTTAACACCCTGTACATGTACCATGTGATCAGATTCTTCATTGTTCAAAAGCTAGCATACCTTAATTGAAATCATGCTAGAGCAGACGTCGCCATGCTTTATTGTTTGTTGAAGATGTTCAGCCAAGGCTTTCAAGCTAATTCATTGGACCGTGTGATTATAGTGTAAACCAATTTACTTTCGCAAATACTAACTTTCGCATTTTACTGATCGCCGGCATATTCGCGTCTACAATTTTTCGCGTTTTTAAGTTTCCCACAATATCCATATTAATGCTTATGGCACTTTGCGGCGATTCAATTTCGCGAAATACCACTCGCGAACTATGCGAAATTAAATCGCGTGAAATAATTTCTAGGTTTACAGTAATTTAGTGTTAAAATGGATTTAAAAGAAATTGCTTGACAACTGGTGTAATGTCAATTGTAATGAAGTAGCGATTTCAGGCTGGCTTGTTTGATGATGATTTCTGAATACCTTGGAACATGTTCTCCACAGTACCTTAATTTAACTGTTCCAAATTTTAATCGAGTTGACAAATTGAACTTTATAATTTTGACATATTTCAGAAGATAATATATGATATGACCTTTATAGCTGCATTACTGTATGCATTAAAAATACAATGACAGTGCAAATTGTATTCTTTGTGCATTAATTTAATTTCTGACAAAGGGCGACTGCCTCCAAGTCATTTTAATATAAACATTGTTGACAACGAGCCAGGTATCTTATTAAGCTGCTTCATGATCAAGAGAGGCAGATGTTGCCTGCACTGCATGCTGCATGCATGGTATTCACATTTAAGTATCTTTAGTTGATTAAACTTTGAAATATAACTTTTAAATATTTTGACTTAAGTGAAAAAATTGTCAAATTGTACATGGAAAAAAATTATAAAGAAAACTGTCCAGTATTCAAGACCCCTAATAGACCTGAAGCGCTGGAAAAATCCTGAAAACTTTTACCCATGGAATGATAAAACTGACCAGTTTTGCCATGGACACTTAAAATCCTTTTTTTTATTTTTTAAAAAATTCTGAACATAGCCCCTTTTTGCCAGTCAGCTGTCTGCTGAAATATGGCAGGCATATGTGTGCCTCCACCTGATTTTGAACCAGATTAGATGGCAAGCGCGCTAACCATTGGCTCAGCTACAGAGGAAAAATCCTGAACACTAAAAAATTGACCCATGGAATGAAACTGTCTCTCTGATACATATTGTCTATGTGGATGAGTGTAGGACAATCAGTGTATATAAATGATATATAATATCATTAGATCAGTACCAACTTCCAGATGATATCACTGATGTAAGTTGGAATCAATTTCGGGGCAAGTAGCCATATAATATGATTACAGAGTGTAAGAAAGAGAGAAAAAGCCCGGAAAAGCATCGTGCAGACAGTTCGGTGAAATCTTTATATTTTGCCGGCAAATTGTATCGATTCCCCAGTATAAAAAACAACAGTTTATTGTAAAATCGGCATTTTTTATGGGGGTCATATTTTTGTTGATTTTGAGGCTGTTATTTTGACCATGAAATCTTCTCCCCATGATTTAATCAACCTCGTGAATTTTGAACTAGGGTTTCCTCTTCCGTGTTTTGTAAGCCTTAAATTAGGAGCCCAAGAAATTGCTTTTTCCCCCGAAATTCATGAAATTTATTGAATAGGAAAATTACACATTTTACAGTGTTCAAACGGAGTTTATGTGTTTATTTGCACTAGATTCGTTGATAAAGCATGCCATTTATAGTTATATTATGAAATCATGATCACGTTAATTTATCGATTCGTCATTTCATTTGTTACAGTATCAACCATTTAAGGAATAAAGATACCGGTACCCTCGGTATATTTGAAGTTTTATCTTTAATTAGATTTAAGAGCTCTCTTGTGTCATTTTCCATAGAAAAATGTTTTTAAGTGCTTTTTAATACAATTTTATATTGGCTATGACTCAATGTATGGATGTTTTTATAGAAATGGTTGATTTTGAAGATTTGGAGAGACATAAGGAGTAGTTGTGTTTGATAAATGGTGTAATAGATAGATTAAAATGCTGATCGACAGATAGAATGAAGGTTAATAGACAAATGGAATAGAATGGGTGATTGAAAAACTGAAGAAATATGAGTCAAGATAAAAAATAATTGACAATTTCGACTTGTAACAGAAATGATTGGGGGGGGGGGGGGTCGAGTTGAAAGAAAATCATTCATACATGATGGGGGAAGGCAGTTGAGAAAAGATTTGGAGGAATTTCAAGGAAATTATATCAGGACTAAAGTATATTATAAGGGATAATTTGGTGATGACTGGAAGATTGTATTGTATCAGATAGTGGATGAACTGTAGAAAGAGAAAATATGGATAAATGCATGAGATTGAGGGATAAATAAAAAGAAGAAATTAATTTAGAGTTTATTTTGTCCCCCCCCCCCCGCCATCTTTGATAAGTGGGTATATTACTTTGCACATGTCCGTTGGACAGTACAACAAATGGTTTATGATCAATAACTCAAGAAGGCTTTGCCCTGGGATCTTCAAACTTTACATGGAGGTTGGTTGGTCATCAATAGTTAGTGACCCCTATTGATTTCAAGGTCAGTAGTTCGAAGGTCAAGGTCTTAAAAGTGGCCTTTACCAATTCGGACTATTGGGTATATATAAACATCTCTTGTTAAAAATTTACTTTTACATTGATTTCTGGGCAAATTATGATAATTAATTCATAATTCAACTAAAGTAACATACTATCCATTTAAATTTTCTACATATATACAGGGTGTTAAAAAAATTCATTCTCTATGTTTAAATTTCAATAGTTTGCTTTTCTGACATCAGGAGAATGTAAACGTTTCAGGCAGAGGGTTCTGCCGTTGTTCTTATCTTTCAGGAGTTAAATGAGGCTTATTAGAGTATAAGAAATTAGAATTGTACACTGCATACAAAGTAATGAATTTGAATTTTGAGAACAAACTTCTTTAACACCCTGTACATGTATATATATAAAATATAACATAATAAAATATTATCATTTGTTAGGCAATAAAGTCTGTATATTGTTCTGATAGTCCTCTAAGAATCAACTTCAGAAAGATAACTGGAATACATATTTATATATATCCAGATATTTTCTTCAGAAATACGTCTGACTAAATACTGTCATAAAATAGTTGAAATCCAGAGTTTTACCTTATGTAGACCCATATTGGTTTAAACTGTAGGACTTGAAAGTAACATATACTAGATTAATACAACTCTTAACCTGCTCTTGGAAACGAGGGATGTTTTAAACTAATTATCTTAGTTTTTAATTATGTTGAACGATTGCGGAAAGGAACTTCACTTACCAGTACATATTATCGCCTGCCAATCAATACAGTGCTGAGTAAGAAATAGTTACGTAATTGTATTACATTGAACAAAAGTAATTTTCTCGAGGGTTTTCACACGTTTTATTGCCCATCATCATCGAGTTGTTTCCAACGACTAATTCCATTAACTCTAGATAATACGGCTTCATTCACAGTAGATATATTATGTCATTGCAAAGTCTTAAAACTCTGTCTGAGATTTTGTGTATTGTATCTTTGCTAAGTCTTTAAACATTGTCTGAGATTTTGTGTATTGTATCTTAATTGCTAAGTCTTTAAACATTGTCTGAGATTTTGTGTATTGTATCTTTGCAAAGTCTTAAAACACTGTCTGAGATATTTTGTATTGTAATCTTTGAAAAGTCTTAAACATTGTCTGAGATTTTATGCATTTCAATCATTGCAAAGTCCTAAACTCGTTCTATTCAGATGCTCTGCTTTCCTTATCCAAAGTATAAGTAGGCAATTAAACATGTAATTTTAATTCACTTGAAGGTCACCGAAAATGATGGTATGACATTGACGCTGTACTACTAAGATTTGTTTACGAAAGGCCAGGAGCCCTTTGCTTAACTAAAGCGCTACCCAATGCTCGATCGTGCTGCTAACGGGGATCGGTCCCGGATAGCAGAGCAAAGCGCTATCGAGCGGTACAGAAGCGGGTGTTGCACAAAAAAGCGCTCAGTCAGCGCTCGCCTAGCAAAATGTTGAGATTCCTGATCCTGATGTTGACTTTCAAAGATACCATGTTGTCATTTGATTACAACGTCATGTTCAAACAGACAGAACTTAAAACATTGAACATTAAAATTCTAATTGTCCGTCCAGACAACGTGGCAATTACTCAAATGGCATTAATTCATTATTCAGTATACGGGACAATCATCTTTTGAAAAATGCCGAGGAGCATACATTGATTCAGCCCGCCCTGTAAATTATCGTTTGAATCGTTCTGGGTGAAAATTTGCTGATTTTTGATTGATTTAATACAAATTACAATGCAACTCAATTTTGCAATTACAAGCTCGACCATCGGTAATAAATTGTCACCTGATACGGGACTGTTACGGTATTTGATTAAATATATTGAAATGGTACATTTCTATGTTCTTAAACCTGCTATTAAAATAATCTATATCCTAGGTCAATTTGATTTTATTTCAAACTTGTTTACGCAATTTCCGAGGTCTCGCTGATGAAAGATGACAATGACTCATATAATTAGAAAAGCTATCTACGTTTTTGAGGAAAATTAAAATTATTTTTGATCTGAAGTTCTCTTTGACTACAAAGTATAATAATGTAAACATGCACTTTTACATGTATCTAGTCAAACCACTGAAAATCTTGTTTTGCAGTCAGAAGTGTGACTCCTCATTCAGCTGATTTCTTCTTTTTTCTGACCACATAAAACAAGAGACTCTGAGCTTAAGCTCTTTCAAGTCTGATGAGTTCCAGTTTAATGTAGTCAGATAATAGTAACGCATAAAAAATTATACTGGCATAAAAATGTTCAATTTGTAATAATTATATTAGTAATTTATTGAACTGAAAATTTCAATTTAATATTGTTCGTGAAAACTTGTAGACCTGAGTTTCAATTCTCATACACACACAATCATCTGATTGGATATTTCAGAGGTTAAAGTTTTAAAATTGACCAATCACATGACTTCTTACTGACGGTTGTTTCAGTCCTTAAAGTAGACTAATTTAGTCGATATGGAGTAAAGAATTTGCCTTTGGCCTTAAAATGAACTAATTTGCTCTATGAAGTTAAGAACTTGTCTTTGTCCGAAGAATAGTTGACTAGTGTTGTTTGTTCAGTGTTTTGATATAATCACTGGTTTTATTACCAGCTAGTTTTCTATCGGAAAGCATCTGCTTCTGATGAAAACACCACGCCAACAAAAAAAAGTTGACAATAATTTTCCCCAGCACATAGATAATTACTATAAACAGTGGACAGGTGATCAGGTCTAATCAATAACACTGCTATGTTGACAATGGCAAATCCCCGATGTCAATTTTTCTTTAGGGAAGTCTAATCTGCTATGATTGACAGCCCAGTATCAGAAAAGCACTCCATGTTGTTGTCCTTTGACGTAAATAACACTCCGAGAATTTGTTTTGCTTTATATGGTTTTTAGACTTCTTTGTTGTTGTTGTTGTTTTTGTTCGGTTTTGAGTTCTATTTATAACTGGGGTATTATAGTCACACAGTTACAGGTCGAGAGTTGCCTACTGAATAATTGAATAAAATCATACGATGCGTATCATAAATGAGTGATTCGCTTTTGCCTCCAGTGACTAAATGCCACTATATGCATGCATGAATGCATTTTATTGTGTTTATCCTAATCATTTAATACAAATAATTTAATGAATGTTTAAGGTTTACTGATTTTAAGGGCCTAAAGGGGCCAGTATATTAGCACTTTACCAAGCAATGTATACAAGTCGGCCTAAACATTTTTTTTCTTCAGCTAAAATTGTATCATGCTTTATAATATAATTTTGGCACAAAGGTTTTATCATTGAAGAGTTAAGGCAATTTGCTAGCTCTTCAAAAAGAAGAATAATTATTTATATCTTCTAGCTATAAAGCTTAAAGACTCTTCTTAAGTGCATAAAAAGAGAACTTTTTTCCATAAAAATATCATTCTGCCTCTAATTATGGTTCCGAAGAGGAGTTTCTGTTACAGTTTATGAAGTTTTTTTTGTATATAAAATGATATCTGACAATAATTATTTCGGTTGCTATGGTAACTTACTAGATATATGCTCCCATCTGTCATGGTGATGATTTTGAGAACTTTTATCCACTAAATTAAAAAATATAAAAACACATGTAAGTAATAAATCCATTGTAACGGTTGTCCAGGAAATTCTCATAGTGTAAATGGTCCGTCCGCTGTTCTTTGTTTAATAATTAATTCACTTAAAACATAACTTTTGTTTTACAATCTAAATAGTCATTTACAATCACATCGTAATTTCCACTATAAACTTTTAGTCCACTATGACCTCCAACCTCTGATCTGTTAGGGTCATTATTTACATCTCATTAATATACAACTCACTGTTTCCTATAATATCACAAAATAAATACGGCTTTCAAATGTTTCATTTAGATTCACTCTGATTTCTTTTCTTAATGATTAAACACAAGAACTAAATATAATCCTCAGAAGTTACTGAAAGTCATTTAGCTTGCTCACAATGTACTCTGACAGATAGCCATGTGCTCGGATAATTATAGCTCGTTGTATTGACTTGTCAACATTCAACCAACCAATCAGATTTGTAGTTTTTTTATCAAGGGAAGTAACTCAGATGCTGACTTCATTTTGAGATTAAGTCAGCATGGATGATTTCCCTTAGATTATATTTTAAAGAATTAAGATTTAAGTCTCAATTACTTGATGCATGAAGTTGATACATTTTAAGCTCTTGACAGCTTTTATTTTATAGGATAAGACTTACATGTTTAATTCCTGGGGATAGCTGTTGCTCATAATCTTGTCATTTGTGATTACAGCTCTGCAGAAAATCAATGCAGTTAATGACATACTGCTGTCGCAAACTGCTTCCTGTTGTAACATGATTCCTTCTACGTGAAACTGAAGATGATTTAAATATAGTGCTAATAACTCTAAAATGGCTCTTATACTTTATACCGTATCATACGCCGCCGAGGAGGAAATTCATCACTGATCATCAAAGTATTAACGACTGGAATTCGTCATTTGTGTACTTTTAAGTTTTTTTAGACGTAAAAGCTGACGACTCGGATTGACTTTCGTAAAAGCTAATGTCACTCAGGATTGACTTTCGTTGCTCTATGAGCTCTCAAATATCTGGAACTCTCTGGAAACATATATTTGTCACTGCAATGTGAAACAAAATATCAGTCTAAGCTTTGTTAGTTGAGTTACAATAGTGTAATTGAAAATTCATATAAAATGCTTATCTTTCACCGTATGTGTCTTAACCCTTTTTTTAGCTCACCTGTCACATAGTGACAAGGTGAGCTATTGTGATCACTCTTCGTCCGTCGTCCGTGCGTCCATCAACAATTCATTCAAACGACTTCTCCTCCTGAACCACTTGACCAATTTCAACCAAACTTCACAGGAATGTTCCTTGGGTGGTCCTTTCTAAAAATAGCTAAAAGAATTCTAATCTATAAATAACTCTGGTTGCCATGGCAACCGATAGGAAAATCTTAGAAAAAATCATAAAAAATCAACTGCTGGCCAGATTTCAAAATAATTTTTCAGAAATAGTTGTTGGGTGACCCTCTTACAAAATTGACATTTTTGTCTTGATTCATCAAAAAACATGGCCTCCAGTGGGTGGGGCGCTGTTTTTCCCTATATATCTATAGTAAAATCTTTAAAAATCTTCTCCTCTAAAAGTACTAGTTGGATTTCATTATAAATTGGTTAAATTGTTCCTTGGGTGATCCTTTCTTAAAATAACTAAAATAGTTACATTCCACACAGAACTCTGGTTGCCATGGCAACCGATAGGAAAATCTTTTAAAAAATCATAAAAAATCAACCGCTGGCCAGATTTCAAAATAATTTTTCAGAAATAGTTGTTGGGTGACCCTCTTACAAAATTGACATTTTTGTCTTGATTCATCAAAAAACATGGCCTCCAGTGGGTGGGGCACTGTTTTTTCCTATATATCTATAGTAAAATCTTTAAAAATCTTCTCCTCTAAAAGTACTAGTTGGATTTCGTTATAAATTGGTTAAATTGTTCCTTGGGTGATCCTTTTTTAAAATAACTAAAAGAGTTACATTCCACACAGAACTCTGGTTGCCATGGCAACCGATAGGAAAATCTTTTAAAAAATCAACCGCTGGCCAGATTTCAAAATAATTTTTCAGAAATAGTTGTTGGGTGACCCTCTTACAAAATTGACTACATTCCACACAGAACTCTGGTTGCCATGGCAACCGATAGGAAAATCTTTTAAAAAATCATAAAAAATCAACCGCTGGCCAGATTTCAAAATAATTTTTCAGAAATAGTTGTTGGGTGACCCTCTTACAAAATTGACATTTTTGTCTTGATTCGTCAAAAAACATGGCCGCCAGTGGGTGGGGTGCTGTTTTTCCCTATATATATCTATAGTTAAATCTTTAAAAATCTTCTCCTCTAAAAGTACTAGTTGGATTTCATTATAAATTGGTTAAATTGTTCCTTGGGTGATCTTTTCTTAAATTAGCTAAACTAGTTAAATTCCACGCAGAACTCTGGTTGCCATGGCAACCGATAGAAAAATCTTTTAAAAAATCATAAAAAATCAACCGCTGGCCAGATTTCAAAATAATTTTTCAGAAATAGTTGTTGGGTGACCCTCATACAAAATTGACATTTTTGTCTTGATTCGTCAAAAAACATGGCCACCAGTCGGTGGGGCGCTGTTTTTCCCTATAAATCTATAGTAAAATCTTTAAAAATCTTCTCCTCTAAAACTACTGGCTGAATTTCATATTAAATGGGTAACAATATTCCTTGGGTTATCCTTTCTAAAAATAGCTAAAAGAATTATAATCCATGCAGGACTCTGGTTGCCATGACAACTGATTGGAAAAACTTTTTTAAAAAAACTTGATCAATGTGCACAGGTGAGCGATCTAGGGCCCTGTGGGCCCTCTTGTTATATAGACCCCTTGATAACCTTGGAGTGCTCGGAGTTTCAGTTTGAACCTATTTGCTAGTAAAGCTCAAGACTCTGACCTTATGACTATGATCATCTGGTTCAGTTTACACAGATTTCAAGTTTGACCAAACACATCTTTCTGGGGTGGTATTCACTAAGCATCTTAAGAGAAAACTTAAATATTTTGACTTAAGTTTAAAAATGTAGTTGCGCATATTTTCCAAGAGACGGAGAATAACCCATGTTTTCTTTATGATTATTGTAGCTCTTTACATAATACTTCTAACCTATGTAAAAAAGTTATAGTCTTGATTTTCCTGTTTAGTTGATACACTTAAGGAAAGGTTAAGATTTTAAGAAAATTGTACGTTTTCCCTTATGATGCTTTGTGAATATTTCCTCAGGAAATTATCATTAAAGCCACATTATCTCTCCCAGGACTTTTTTTCCGATCATCCAGTGAATAGACTAATTACAAGGAATTAGTATATTTTTCACAAATATATAATTGACATCAGAATGTTAAATGTATATGTCGAAAGAGTATGCCAAAAATCACATTTTAGTAAAATGTATGGATGACAAAATACTAATTTAGCAAGAGTTGCTTCCCTTAGATTATAAATTGTGCATTTTTTGTTTACAATTAATTATTTTGTAAACAAACCAACTGGAGGTTGTATTTCGTTTTCTGCCATCTTATTGGGTTCTCCATCTTTGGGGCTCAACTCAAGTGCTAAAAATCTATGGCTCTTCAAATAGGTTACCAAGTTATTGCATTTTGAAAATAGCTGTTTAAGGCCTAACGTGGCTTTAACCAGTAGGCTGCTATTGTACTCTTCATCAAACCACTGACACCCTTGCAACCGTCGTTGATCATGGATACAATATTTTACCATAGTTAACCATGGTCTGTTGGAATATGAGCATGGTCAACCATGATCTGTTGGAATGTAACCATGGTCAACCATGCTTTGTTGGAATATAACCATGGTCAACCATGGTCTGTTGGAATATATACATGGTCAACCATGGTCTATTGGAATATAACCATGGTCAACCATGGTCTGTTGAAATATAAACAAGGCCAATCATGGTCTGTTGGAATATAAACAGTGCAACCATGGATTGTTGGAATATAAACATGGTCCACCATGGATTGTTGGAATATAAACATGGTCAGCCATGGTCTGTTGGAATATAAACATGGTCAACCATGGTCTGTTGGAATATAAATATGGTCAACCATGGTCTGTTGGAATATAAACATGGTCAACCATGGTCTGTTTTACAGATTAAGTCAACCATGGTGAGACTCACTGTCTCCATTGAGCCATTGAAGCTGGCATGAGCAGAGACCATGTTTTTGAACATGTTTGCTTTTAAGACTCATTAAATGACGTGAAAACCACAATCTATCTATTTATAAAAAATCATATTGTGTTAAATAGATGTTGTGTAATGTTTGAACTTGAGTGTTTCCCCGTGAATGTAATATGGAACAAAAACGGTAACAGCAAATATCAGACTGCTCAATATAATACATTTTCTTGGCATTCTTAAATTTCTATTGCAGATCAGACAACTTCTGTTTTCTGTATGCCTCCTGCTGAAATTTAAATTTTCCACTGTTTGTATTTTGTTAATGTGTCTCGGGAATCCAAAGGATCATTTCTCATATAAGCTATGTTACATTAAATCTGATATCAGAAAATATCAATGGTAATATTTAAGAATAAATAATACAACTAATATGTTTTTATAGTATTATAGGTATAATAATTACCTGAAGAAGCTTTCTGGGCGAAATGTTGTGATCAAATGAATATACATTAAATGTTATTCATGTTTGGTGGTTATATTCTATTTCTATTAAAGTACTTCTTCATAAACATTACTATAATCATTGTATAATTATGCATCAAAGTATGACTATAACTCTGGGAGTAACTGCATGCTAAGTCTAGTAAGGACCCCTAGTTCTTTATTAAATGACTTAATTAGCATACAGTTACTCCCAGAGTTATGGTCCTTACTTGACTTAGCATACACTTACTCCCAGAGTTATGGTCCTTACTTGACTTAGCATACACTTACTCCCAGAGTTATGGTCCTTACTTGACTTAGCATACACTTACTCCCAGAGTTATGGTCCTTACTTGACTTAGCATACAGTTACTGGCAGAGTTTCCCTCCTTATTTGACTAAGCAAACAGTAACTTCAGAGTTGCAATCCTTGTTTGACTAAGCAAACAGTAACTTCAGAGTTGCAGTCCTTGTTTGACTTAGCAAACAGTAAATTCAGAGTTTTGGTCCTTATTGGACTTAGCATACAATAACTCCAGAGTTATCAAATTTACTTGACTAATAGCTTACCATAACTCCAGAATTACAGTCCTTACTTGACTAACCAACAGTAATTGTTATTACATGAACATACTCCAGAGTTATAGTTCTTACTTGATTAGTAAGCATCAAGTTGGAAATGTAAAATTACTTGGTAAATGTTTTAGAACCGTGCCTCTGGTTTTGTGATTAGGGCATATCTTGTTGAGCATTTGATCTGTTTTTCTGTGCTACTTACGACCTTATAAGGCCTATACATATTTGGAATCTGTATCGCAATGCGCATCTGACGAACCTATTTTCATAAAAATCGGAACTGGTCATGTTGACCAAACTGAAGTTTAAAAAGCTTGTTTTTCCATAAGTAAAAAGTAGTTTTCAGACAGTTTTTTCTTGTTTTCTCAAACTATTGATTTTGTACTTACGACCTTCGAATTCTAAGCCAGCGAAATGTTGTCGTCTGGTCAATTCTGACTTCATGAATAATATCAACACCAACTGGAGAATGTCATCCGTGAACAATGCATTAATTTCTTGCTGCAAAATTCAAAACTGAAGTGCAAATGATATTGGTTACAGTGTCTCAAAATCAGTTTTGATGGATTGGTCTTGGTTGCTGGTGGCAGCCCCATTATGTAAAATACTATCATTTTAGGTCTAACAGACAATTTGCATGTGCGTTGTATAAAGAACTGATTCTGATGATTGCGTAGTTTTTACAATGCAGCCATCTGATGCAATACAGAAGGTTGTCCTGACGATTTTCTTTGAAGTTATACAACTGATTGCCTTTCTCTTTGGACCCCATTATTTCCTGCAAAAACAGACAAAATAACCAAAAAAATGCTGGCTAATGAAATTGTTTAAACTATTTTTTGCACTGACGAGGATGTTTGTGTTTCTAGAGGTTGGATGATGTGAGGATTATTTTGTTTGTTACACAGACTCTCTGTTAATGGGTTTTCCTTTATAATTATTGTTTAATCACAAATGGTGATGATTACATGGGTTGTGTTCGGGGTCATTTGGTGTCCTGACGGAAGGTGCTGGCTGCTCAACTGGCTGATGTTATAGGTTCAAACCTATGACAAGTCCTTCTCACAGTCTGAGAGCAAAATGAGATAAGCAAATTTCTGTTTGTACTAGTATGCACATGTCACCAGTAGGGGATCAAATACACTGCTGAACTGAGGTAATAAATTACTGGCTTAGAATTAGAAGGTCATAAGTACTACTTACAACCTAAAAAGACTCATGCATATTTGAAATCTGCATCACAAGGCGCTTCTTATGATCCTGTTTTCATGAAAATCGGAAGTGGTCATGTTGAACAAACTGGAGTTTAAAAGCTTGTTTTTCCATAAGTATAAGGAGTAGTCTTCAGACAGTTTTTTCTTGTTTTCTCAAAATATTGATTTTGTACTTACGACCTTCTAATTCTAAGCCAGCGATATATTTACGGTGTTAATATAGTGTCAATTATATTATAATTATCTTGTACATGTGTGATCTTTTTATCTTTTCAGGAGGAATTTGTTCCACAAAATGGCAACCAAGTGTTATGGTACAGTTGCGGGCCCACTGTGTACGATTCTTCACATATGGGTCACGCTCGATCCTACATCTCATTTGACATTTTACGTCGGGTGTTGACTGATTATTTCAACTACAATGTAACATATGCCATGAACATCACAGACATTGATGACAAGGTGTGTATCCCATACATTAAAGCCCCATTATGCCTTAAATGGTTATTTTCAAAAAGCAATAACTTGGCAACCTATCTGCAAAATGATGCATTTTGAGCACTTTAACTGAGTCCCAAAGGTGGACATCGCCATAAGATGCAAGAAAACGAAATAAAGCTTCCAGTTGGTTTGTAAACAAAATGAAATGTAAACAATAAATGCATAATTCAAAGTCTTAAGGGAAGCAACTCATCCATACATTTTACTAAATGTGCTTTTTGGCATACTATTTCGACAGATATAGCTGACATTCTGTCGTCAATTATAGGTCATTATATTTTGTGAAAAACATCCTAATTCTTTGTATTTAGTTTATTTACTGGATGATCGGGGGGGGGGGGGGAAGTTTTGGGAGAGATAATGTGACTTTAAATTTAGTAGTTTGGACCTATATGGGATTCAAATCCAATCTGCAAAAAGGTTGTGGTAATAACCAAGAACAAAGTTGCTGTAGCATACAACACTCACTAAGTAATGGTTTCAACACTCCGACTATAATTATGTACCGGGAGACTTTACATCAGCCATGCGGCACAAATAGCGCTGTTTCAAATAAATGGTTTGCACCTATGGTGAGATTTGAACCCTTTTCAAACCTCGGAGGTCAAGGTCACTAGGAAAGGCCAATTTAGTAATTGTTGTAACACGGTATTCTATATAAATATATGTAAAATAGAACCATTAGATTATAGTTTTCTGTATAGATATATCTGTGCAATATATAAACACCATATGCTCTCACTTTTGATAGCTTTTATCCATTTACTGTTCATATCTGATGGAATTAATGCCTACCATGGTATCTTCAAATGTGCTGTTATTGGAAGACCCTTATCACACCAATGACCCTTCCAGATTGTTTGAGTAAAATCATAAGCTGTTATGTCACGTTTTGCATTGTCAGCATTTGAATCAGCTAATTATTCTAATAGTTCTAAATGTTCTATTTGCCTGCCTGACGCAGACATGCATACAAAGTCTATAAAAATATTAGGTTTCAGACATTTGCATAATTATGATTGTATAAATGCAATTGTTTGTAAAATAATGATGTCCTGATATCATGATATTGTCCAGAAAACTGGAAACTTGGTAGATATCTTATTGATCTGTTTATGACAAGTATAATACTCATGGTTGGTTTCAATAACAGCCTTAAGGTCAAAGTTTGTTTAGTTTCATGTTTGGTGAGATTTTCAGAAGGAAAAAATAGAACAATAATGAGATGCCTTTCAGGGCCTTTAGGCAAATCACACAATGTCAGATGAGTGACCTAGCACCCCTTTGTTATTACTCTCATTATGCCACCCATCTTTGATGAGGGGGTATGTATATTGCTTTGTTCATGTGCTGCGGTCTGTGGGTCGGTCAGTAGACCAAATGGTTTCCGTTCAATAATTCAAGAATGCTTAATTGCCCTAGGATCTTCAAACTTTACATGGAGGTTGGCCAGCAACAGTAGATGACCCTTATTGATTTTGAGGGCAGTAGGTCAAAGGTCATGGTCACTGTGTCCTTTACCATTTCTGACTATTGGGCTGCCATTGGGGCATACATGTTTTACAAATATCTCTTGTAATATTTCCATTTTCTCAACAGCAAAATGTTCAACAATATCCTGTAGACCTAAAAATAAAAAACTGTGGCCTATCTGGATCCTTACCAATCCATATACCAATACTGAGGCACTTGGGTGTACGCTAAACTCACCATATCGTATAAAGCCGTCCATCTCACGATTATTATTCATATTTGTTACTATCTTATTGCTTCATAAACAATTATCTGGGAAAAATTAACACTTGCGCTCATTATGTGTATCTCTCTGCAGATCATCAAACGAGCCAGACAAAATCATCTCTGGGACAATTACGTTGCCGAGAACAGAGCCTGGAATGTTATCGTAGCCGATACGTTGGAAGCGATGAAGGTATATAGAATATATCATCTATAAACTTAGCGCTCATTGTATAAAACAGAGGCAGTTTAAGGTGTTTGGGACGGTCTGTTGGGAGTCTATATTTGTAGTATGACTACCGAGGAATGATTATAAATACTCTCTCGCTGCGCATCACTTGTCAACTTTCTTTCATTCAATGAACATGTGAGACCCTGAAAGAGCGTGATATGCAGAATCATAGTAAATGTGTATGATATATAACATCACTTATGAATGTAACTGCTTAAAACCCAAGAGATGTCAATTATTGAACGAATTTTGTACTTTATATACTGAGCCTGCAGTTGGTTTTCGGGTGTTTAAAGAGTTGATAGTAGAACCAGACGTACAAGAACCTGTCTATCTAGATATAGATAAGGAATAGACTGGTGATGCTAAATTCTTCTTTTGATATTTAATAAATGATTAGAATGGGCGAAAGTTTTCAGGCGTTATATGCCTGAACTTAAAAGTTTTTTGAGTGTACCAAAAATTTGTTTTTTTCCCAATAAACAAGAATTTTGATGTTTGTATGCTTCAATTTCTGTTAAAATGACACAGTTATTGGTTTAATTGGAAAAATCATGTTGAAATTGGAATGTCATGACGTGAAAACTATGACGTCATGATGACGTAACGCATAATTTAAAGCCTGGCGATGTTGACGTTACGTGTTATTTTCTGTATGGTATAAGTTTTAAAATTAGTGAAAATAACATAATGATAATTTCACTGTTATTTTCACTGTTGAATCTCTAAAATCTATAAATGAATCTAATGTTTGTTTGTTTGTTTATTCAGATTTTAGCTATTTACAGCGGCTATTTCACCTAACCAGTTGTTCTGAACTGCATCACAACACTTACCCTTCCACAAGGAACCAGGAACTTCTCCACAAGTGGAGGAAAAGCGTCATTGGTTTAAAATTTCCATGGAAGGGTTTGACCTTCTGTGACCTAGAATTAAACCAGGATTGCTGGGTTACAAATCCAGTGCATTAACCACTGGATCATGGCTGCATTTCTCTTTCACTACAAAGGATAACAGCAAATTTTGTTGGTCTTTATATGCCAGTAAATGAAGGATAGGATAACATTGATTGGCTTGCACCCATGGTTGATGATTATATACCTTTCCACTTTCAGCCATTTGGAGTAAAACTTGAAAATGAAACGGATCCGGACAAACTTGCAATGTATAAAAGAATGAAAGTTGCCATTGAAGCAGGTGTTAGTAACTTAGAGTCAGTCACAAACAGCAATGGTAATGCTGAGCAAATAGAAGCTGCTAGAAAGGTAAATAATATAATTTATTATATCAATAAATATACCAGAATTATATAGCGCCTTTTTCATGCAAACTCACGTTCAAAGGCACTTTACATATAGTGTTGCAGCCAAAAGGGCTCGGGTGCATCCTCTACCAGTGCAGATACAGCATGATCTGACCATAGGGACAGACTGAGAGAAATCCTCTGAAGGGAGAGAGACATTAGATACAGGCGTCAGAAGTGCGCCTTAGCTCTTGTTTCGAATAGACAGCCTGATTCTTTAATGTGCCCGGTGAATAGCACCAATACACAGCTTCCTGGCACCTTTACCCAGATACTTTGCAGTACACACAGTCAGATACAGCGGGAAATATTATAAATATTTCCGATATTATAAATATTTACGACAAGTCCAGTTGTCTTCCTAGGGATTGAACCCAGGACCTCTAGATTGACAGCCCAAGTGCGTTACCACTGAGCTATTGCGGCTATAGTGATATAATGATTGTATAGTGGTTGTCTAGCGGTAGGGTGCACACTTGTGATCGAGAGGTCCCGGGTTTCATCCTCCTCTGCTTCTGTGCTTAATTTCTCTTGCAGCAAGAAATACCCAAAATGCTCACAATGCTCGGCCTCACCAAGGTGTATGAATGGGTACCTGAGAGGGTATGCTGTGGTGTCCATCGGGGCTGAGTGTTACAGCTGACTTGCGACTTAATCAGTTTCTGCTCAATAACCATAGTTATTATGAATCCCCCGTCACGAAGTGGGAGGGGGTTATAGGAATGGTCTCCATCCATGTGTTCAAGTATCCAGCCGTAACAAAATAATAAAACAAGGTTACAGTTCAAGGTCAAAAGTTTGAAACTATTATTACATAAGAATGAGATCTTGTGATGGAATTAGCTGTATTATGTAGCTTTTGTGAAAACTAAGCAGTATGTATCTGGTTGTACGTGAGTATTTGGTCCACATAAAACATGGTTTCTGTGACAATGCTGTGCTGTTGGGGAATTATTCATCACTGTGTGGTAATTCTTGCTTCACCTCTGTAAACAACGTTTGAAGGGGGTATATACTGGATTCACCATGTTGGTTGGTCTGCTGGTCAGTTAGCAAAATCAGGTCTGCTCTGTAACTTTGTCATTTCATACTGGATTTAAAAATGACTCAATACAAATGTTCACCACACCAAGACAGTGTGTCATGCACAAGACCCAGGTCCCTAGCTTAAAGGTCAAGGTCACTCATAGAGGTCAATGGTCATATAGTCATGCAAGTCGTGTCCGCTCTGTAACTTTGTCATTTCTTATTGGATTTAAAATTAGCATTGTATAAATGTTCACCACACCAAGACGGTGTGTCATGCACAAGACCCAGGTCCCTAGCTCAAAGGTCAAGGTCACACTTAGAGGTCAAAGGTCATATAGTCATGCAAGTCGTGTCCGCTCTGTATATTTTGTCATTTCTTTCTGGATTTTTAAATGGCTTGGTACAAATGTTCACCATATCAAAAGGATGTGTCATGCACAAGACCCAGGTACACACTTAGAGTTCAAAGGTTATGTAGTCATAGTGCTGCGAGGGTATGATTCATCACGCCAGTGATTATAAGCTCTAGTTTTTACAAAATACAGCTGAAATTATATAAATGTACTGGATGGTACTAGACTTAAAAGTGGTTAGTAGGAGTGTCAGTGTTGTAAGGTTTATAAATGTCAGGTGGTCTAGACACAAAAATAAACATTTTACGTAGATCTAATCATTAAAAACATTCTCCAATTTAGCGAGAGTCAGAAAGACAAAATTTTATAATTTACAGAAATAATTTCTGATGTAGTAGACATTTGTCAAATACTACAGCTGTATAGACTTGTAGTCAAGGCAGGTGGTAACAGTTTATACCATGTCGTGTCTCAGTATAACACTAAAGTAGAGATGGGAACGAATTCCAAAATCAGTATTCGAATATTCGAAATGCCTGTTTGAATATATTCAAATATTCGATATTCGTTCCAAATCTTATTTATATGTTTTCTCCCATAATTTCCAAACTGAAAACTTTTTTTATTTCCCCATTCTTGATAAAACCAACTTGTTGGATAATAAAATTTGAATATTCTAAAATGAACTTTCTAATATTCGTTCGGTTTTCGAATATTCGGATATTCCAAGTCCCATCTCTACACTAAAGTCATATATTCGGAAACCTGCCTGTAACCTGTGGAGCACCAGGCCCTCATGATCTCCTGAAGTCGAAATATCATCTCAAATTGAGAATTTGCTCAAATCAGAGTCAGATTTGAGAAATATCATCTCAAATTGAGAATTTGCTCAAATCAGAGTCAGATTTGAGAAAATTTTGAAGTTCAAGCTCTTTAAATTTTACTGTAATATACTAAGAATTATGTTTTCTGTTTTGGCAATACAAATACAAATATTTGAGACGAGATTTAGCTCAAATTGAGATGTTTCGGGAGATTGTGTCTTTTGAGTCCAGTCTCCCATATATTTGAGACGAGATTAAGCTCAAATTGAGATGTTTCGGGAGATCGTGCCTTTTGAGTCCAGTCTCCCTTATACCTGAGATGAGATTTAGCTCGATTGAGATGTTTTGGGAGATCGGGGCCTGGCTGTAACATGCAACCGGTTTGATTGAAATACAATTTTAAACAATGATTTCTGTCGACAATCGGTTAATAATGAAAACCGTGATATTGTATGGTTAGAATAACTTACTACAAGATTGAGTGGTTGGCATGGTGACTATCTACCTAACCCACGATTTCTGTCTGTCTGTGCTGTATCAGGCTGCCTATTGATGTCTGTCTGTCTGTGCTGTATCAGGCTGATCCACGATGTCTGTCTGTCTGTGCTGTATCAGGCTACCTATTGATAATACAGTGAAACCTCACTAGAGCAACACCCTTTGGGATGTGCAAATATTGACTTTTGTATTAAGGTTGTTGCTATACAGAGGTTCAATTTAGACTAAATATCAGCTTAGGGAAATTGTGAAAGTGTTATTATAAAGAGGGTGTTGCTCTAAAGAGGGCCACTCTTATAGAATGGTTGCACTGTTGTTGCTATACAGAGGTTAAATTTAGAGTAGATATCAGCTTAGACAAATTGTGAAAGTGTTGTTATAGAGAGGTTGTTGCTCTACAGAGGGCCACTCTAGAGAGGTTGTACTGTAATTACAGTGCCCACCAAAAATAAGTATACAGTTTCAAAATTGAACTTGGTAAAATTATTCAATAGCTGTTTAATAGATGCTCATAATTTTACTATTTCTTAAACTACAGTTTCTAAATGAGTCAAAAAAAGAGATAGAGGTACTGATGAAGATCTTTTGAATTAAAATAACCATGTGATTAAATAGGTGGAATTTTTAACATCCTTTTATGACAAAGGTACCTTTCAATTGAGACAAAGAAACTTTATATTTTGCATCTAGGGAACCAATCAAAGTATGGTCTTTACATTTAATAAACAAAAAGATTTCTTGTCTTCAAACATTTGTTGCTTCATTGGTCTGCAAATAGTGTTTTTACCGATAAGTAACTGAGGAAATAATCTCTGTATTTTTGGTGGGCAGTGTATATCTTTTATTTTCATCTAAGAATTTATGAACAAATATTTCTACCCACTCTGTCATCTGTCATGGGGAGTTTTCTCTGTTTATATAAAACTCCCAGAAAGTTGCTGGGACACACTGCCAAACTTGACAAGCTCTATTATTAAATCTGGATATGGAGAGTTAGGCAATATATCAATTATTTTGTCAAATTGTATATGTTTGAAATCCAGTCTTATGCAACAGAATGTCATTCTTCCCAAATATTTCTGAAAGGTATTTCTGCTTCAAGATGTACATGTGTATTAAAGATCCGAAAGTGGTCAAATCTATTTTTAAGTCCAAAAGTGGTCAAATCTATTTTTAAGTCAAAAAGTGGTCAATTCCATTTCTAAGATCATATATGGATATAAAAGTGTTTCTAAGATCACAACATATTCTTATAATGGTATTCATCTATTACAAAGTGTCGCTATGCGCTGACTACTTCGCAACTGATGAACGCTGTGTGTGGATTGTGCTGCGCTGTTCTTGTTGATGAAGCGCCAATGTTCCTGCTCTCCGGAGTATGCTGTTGGTGTCTATTAATGATGACTACCAACTTCTGCGTATTACTGCTGTTCTATTATTTATTATACTCAATACTGTCCAATTGAACACAACGTTGTAATTAGTTTTTGACGTTTATTACAGTCTATAACAACTTTTATACAATATTCACAAAGTTCATTTAATTTAACACTTGAAGTAAATTGACACAAAGTCATACACAAAGTTATCTTGTTTGTAAATTTCTTATAAAGTCAAAATGTTTCTTTTATTACACACAGTAATCTTGTTTCTACAAATTCCAAAAAGTATCTAAAAAAGTCTGTCTTAACTATTCAGACAGTTACATTATTCTATTTTACTTTTTTAAATAATAACAATCTCATTGGTTAATCTCATTGGTTGGGAAATCAGTTCAATTAAACATTTTCATTTCATTGGTTCAACCTATTGATTACTTAACCAATCATAGCCAGAAGCCATAGGCTTAACTTGACAGATGGAATCTATTACTTATGTCTAAGTTGAGAAACAACTTAAATCTTTCTCAATTTAACAGCTTGTTTGAACACAATAGGTATTAATCAAGTTTAACTCTTATAAAATATATTTGGTGACAAACTGTCTCAACTGAACAGGAAATGTTGATGAAAAGCCATGTGGCATAAATATACATACTTATGGTTATACAATATTCTACCAATATGGTACTTAAGCATATTTCAATTTATCAAACTATTTCTTAAAACTATTAAATTCATATTCCTTATAAAACAACATTAATTTTGATACTAAATATGTCTATATATCATACCAAATGAATGAATAAATACTTTGATAACTTCAGATATTAAGAAATATAAATCTTTATAATTATGCAGTTGTAACAAGAAATATTGTGAAAATATGCATTGTTATAATGACTGCAATGGTAAGATATTTGATTAGTGCAGAGTTGTAGTCCAGTATAGGAATGCTGTGACAGTCCTGAATTATTAAATGACTTCATAGTATTAAGACTGAGCACAGACTCAGATTCTTGAGTTTTGGGACTTCAGGGTACTGTTTTATCAAAGCACTTGCGGAAATCTTTACGTTCAAATTTAAATTCTTTATAATTCTTTAACAACTACAACATGTGATTAGTTATTTTCAATATCAATTATTATTCATTCGAAGTCCTATGACCAATATCCATCCCAAATATGTAGATTTCAAAGAATAATTAAGAGTTTAAATTTGAACGTAAGTTTAATATTTCCGTAAGTGCTTTGATAAAACAATACCCAGATCATCATATTTAAAAAATTTTGTTACCAAATATATTTTGTTTTACCAGGAACTGCTGACAGCTTCGAAGGACGTCATGGCTGACTGGCTTGATGGACAGTTCGGATCTACAGTGTCGGATAAATCCATCTTCTCAAAACTCTCCCAATATTTTGAGGGAGATTTCCATGGCGATATGGACAGCTTAAATGTAAGTAGAAAAATCATCATACTTGGACTGATGTGGAGGTCTTCATATATACCTGTCAACCTTCTCAGTTTTAAATTATGCGCAAATCCAGAGGGGGGGGGGGTCCCCCTAGGACTTGAACAAAGGTGGGGTTATTTCATATATTTACTCCAGTTTGTCAGGGCTAAGAGTCTTATCACAATAACCCTTTACAAAATGTAGCTGGTTCGACCACAGGTAACTGTATCATTAACATTGTTACAACTACGTCCATGCAAAATCCCATCGAAATTGATCAACTAGTTAAAAAGTTATACCATAAAATTTATATCACAGTGTCTAGACAATCACTAAGGTGCATTCAATAAAAACGACAATGCTATTTTAAACAAGAGAAAAAAGAAGAGATTTCAAGGCCATAGGGGTTTATTGATTTTTTATAGATGGATTTTATAATTATTGGTATCAAATTAAAGATGAAGCTCTATAGTTTAATATCTTTAATATTACGCCAGTATTATTTAAATGTTTATTTTAAATGTTCTATCAATGATACAGTTACCTGTGGGTTGGACCCCTTCCAGAGAAAAACAGCTGATGGGCTCGGGACTCTGCAAATGTTATTACATGAAAAAGCATGTGTTAACCCTAAATAACAAAAATATTTGACCAATCTTTATGGAATGTTTTTAGCACCACTTTATATGGCTTCATTTGGTTATAAATCAAACCTCTCTACACTTATAAAAATGGAAATAAAAAGTCGATAATCTGTGTCATTTAATTCCCTAAAATCTAGAACGGGAGAAACATTTATTTTTGTGATATTACTGTAAAATTAGAATGTTTTGCCAGGGATTATTTTGGCAATAATTTGCGAAAAATTTTGCTTATGAACATAAACAACTTCAATGAAACCCGTGTAACACGATTCTTTATAAAGTGTAAAAATTACGAATACTTAAATCAGCGACCTACTTTACAATAGCAAATATGCGAAACTTGGACATCGTGAAAATATTATATTTTACAGTAGTATGGTATATCAACATCTATTACAATCAAAAAGTCATTTGTTTTCTGAAAATTAAAAAAAAATCAATCTCCATTTCATTGAGGGTTTTTTTCCTTGAAGAAATCTGAATTTTTCTTAAAGAATTCTGAATGACAAACGTCCATTGTTGCTCTTCTACATGGAATGACAATATATTACACTAGGGAGTTGTAGAGAGAAGCTAAATTATCCTTGGTATAGTTATGTCAAGATCCCAGCTGCCTATTTGTACATAAAAAACATAAATGATACTTATAAATCAGATTCCTTTTTGAGAGGGGTAATTTCATGAATTGTAAAAATAGGTTTTGCAAATGACACATGCTATAGCTATTGTACATAAAATGATACTTATAAATCAGATTCCTATTTCAGAGGTGTAATTTCATGATTTGTAAAAAGTCTTTGCAATGACAAACGATATTGATATCGCTGAAAGAGGAATTTTCAGTGTTTTAAGTGAAAAGCTGGAATAAGTATTTTTATTTTTTGTCTTTACTGACAATTGAGATCCATATACTGCACACAATGTTAGGGGTGTTTACAGGAATCATCCTCTATCATGCCTGTCCGTCCATCTGTCCTTTACAATCATCATGTTTTATTCTATATACCGTCCTTTACAATAATTTCTATCATTATAACAGGTACTGTCCTTTACAATAGTTTCTACCATTAACACAGGTACTGTCCTTTACAATAGTGTCTATAATTAACACAGGTACTGACAGTCCTTTACAATAGTGTCTACCATTAACATAGGTACTGTCCTTTACAATAGTGTCTATCATTAACACAGGTACTGTCCTTTACTATAGTGTCTACCATTAACACAGGTACTGTCCTTTACAATAGTGTCTATCATTAACACAGGTACTGTCCTTTACAATAATTTCTACCCTTATAACAGGTACTGTCCTTTACAATAGTGTCTACCATTAACACAGGTACTGTCCTTTACAATAGTGTCTACCATTAACACAGATACTGTCCTTTACAATAGTGTCTATCATTAACACAGGTACTGTCCTTTACAACAGTTTCTACCATTAACACAGGTTCTGTCCTTTACAATAGTTTCTATCATTATCACAGGTACTGTCATTAACTATAGTTTCTACCAATAACACAGGTACTGGCCTTTACAACAGTTTCTACCATTAACATAGATACTGTCCTTTATAATTGTTTCTGCCATTAACACAGGTTCTGTCCTTTACAAGATTATTCCAAGAGTACTTGCCACCGGTTGCAAACTGATACTTTAAACACAAATAATAATTTAAATTGTTATTCTTCTACATTACTCATTTTACACGTTTATTGATGTGTTTTGTCGAGTAAATCATATTTGGTGAGATGTAATGAAGAAACGTAATTAATTTATAGGTGTTGCCGGCAGACGTCTTGACAAGAGTGAGTGATTACGTTCCCGAAGTTGTTGCGTTTGTGCAAAAAATCATCGACAATGGCTATGGGTATGTCGCTAGTGTGTGTGTAATTTACGGTTTTAATTAATCAGTAATTCAGATTGTTGCAGTTTAAACTTGATAATTAAATAAAGCAGAGATAAGATGACATTTGCATGTGGAAATGTTTCATTTTTAAACATTTCAAGGTAATCTTGGGAACCAATGAAATACAAGTAATTATCTATAGCAATTAGTATGTTTTATTTATAGGTTTCAACCACTGTTATTAATGAGGAAAGAGTTATGGTTACTTATTTATGGTAATTGCTTAAGAAGATTTAATAAACTAGGGTTTATGTAAATGTAGTAACTAATTGAAACCAACACTAATGGTTTATAAAAAATGTATGTTGCTAATTATTGTTAGACTGATTAAATTTGTGTACCAGTATGTAACATACGCTTGATGTATTATTGCGGATTATTTTGCGTCTGCTGTCAGTCTGTTTAAGGCTTGTTTTTAATTGTCTTCAGGTGTATTGGTATTCATATTTAATATCCTCTGGCTTAATCCGTCTGCTGACAATTTGGTATTAGTTTTCGAGAATTGCTTAAGTCTGTATTTAGAAACTTTTGAATAATGTAAAAATTTAAAATGTCTGGCACTAATTATAGCCAAAGTCCAAATTAGAAGCAGGAAACCATTAAAACCCAAACTTTCTATAAAAAGTTTTAATTAAAAATTTATCAGAAAACTTATTGTAGAAAAGTGAATTTATAACTGCAGCCAGTGTATGTTTTCCCTGTGATTGTAATGATTTGTCAGTCTTGTATAATTATACATTAAGTGTAACTAAGGTAAAGTACTGAGAATTTGACACGACCCTCAGCCTCCTATTAGCATAAATTAACAGCTGATATATTGTCTATATTTATAATCTGGGTTGTATGTTTTCATAAACGGGAAGTATCACGAAGATGCTCAAGGTGTAATACCAACTCAAAACTAATGTGCAGATATTGCACAATTTGCTCGCAGAAATTTATATATTCAACGCAAGAACCTTGTGATATATTCGTGCATAAAGGTCAGGATCGGGTCAAATTCTCCATGCTATGTGTCAAAACAATCTACTGTTCAGTTCTAACCTGTAACTGTTACTGAGCTGCCACCCAGTGGTTATAAGAACGCTTGATTTGTTATCCGGCGATCTGTGTTTGATTCCATATACAGTACAACCTCTGTAGAGCAACACGCTTTAGAAGCTGCAAATAGTTGCTGTTATGTAAAGGTATATGCATTTCAGAGGATAAATTTAGAGTAAATATCACATAAAAGAGATTTTGATGGTGTTGTTGTTAAGAGGTTGATGCTTTACAGAGGGCTGCTCTGTAGAGGTTGTACCTGTGGTCATTATTTTACAAACATCTCTTTTAGTTTTTCTCATTATTTATCTTACAGATATGAGTCTAAGGGATCTATTTATTTCGATACAACAGCATTCAGTGCTGCCCCTAGTCATTACTATGCCAAGTTGGTACCTGAGGCTTATGGTGACCAGAAAGCTTTGAAAGAAGGAGAAGGTAAGATAGTGTTCATCATTTACCATCCATGTCCTCACATGCTCAATTCAGGATGACCACAGAGAGAAGGTAAGATAGTGTTCTGTCATTTACCAATCCATGTCCTCACATGCTCAATTCTTGGTGACCACAGAGAGAAGGTAAGATAGTGTTCATCATTTACCATCCATGTCCTCACATGCTCAATTCTGGGTGACCACAGAGAGAAGGTAAGATAGTGTTCTGTCATTTACCAATCCATGTCCTCACATGCTCAATTCAGGGTGACCACAGAGAGAAGGTAAGATAGTGTTCTGTCATTTACCAATCCATGTCCTCACATGCTCAATTCTGGGTGACCACAGAGAGAAGGTAAGATAGTGTTCATCATTTACCAATCCATGTCCTCACATGCTCAATTCAGGGTGACCACAGAGAGAAGGTAAGATAGTGTTCATCATTTACCAATCCATGTCCTCACATGCTCAATTCAGGGTGACCACAGAGAGAAGGTAAGATAGTGTTCATCATTTACCATCCATGTCCTCACATGCTCAATTCAGGATGACCACAGAGAGAAGGTAAGATAGTGTTCTGTCATTTACCAATCCATGTCCTCACATGCTCAATTCTGGGTGACCACAGAGAGAAGGTAAGATAGTGTTCATCATTTACCAATCCATGTCCTCACATGCTCCATTCAGGGTGACCACAGAGAGAAGGTAAGATAGTGTTCATCATTTACCAATCCATGTCCTCACATGCTCAATTCAGGGTGACCACAGAGAGAAGGTAAGATAGTGTTCATCATTTACCAATCCATGTCCTCACATGCTCAATTCAGGGTGACCACAGAGAGAAGGTAAGATAGTGTTCATCATTTACCAATCCATGTCCTCACATGCTCAATTCAGGGTGACCACAGAGAGAAGGTAAGATAGTGTTCATCATTGACCAATCCATGTCCTCACATGCTCAATTCAGGGTGACCACAGAGAGAAGGTAACATAGTGTTCATCATTTACCAATCCATGTCCTCACATGCTCAATTCAGGGTGACCGCAGAGAGAAGGTAACATAGTGTTCATCATTTACCAATCCATGTCCTCACATGCTCAATTCAGGGTGACCACAGACTCTGGAAAACAGGGAATATGCCAAAACATATTCCCTGCAGGGAAAAATTAGGGAATTTTAAAATTAGGCAAAAATCAGGGAATTATCAGGGAATTTTACTAAATTGGAAGAAAAACAATGTGTCTACTGATAGTTTCTTTTTGTGAATATATTAAATAGACGTTTTTCTTAAACAGATTGTTTGCAACATCTAGTTATTATAAGATAGGTATAAAACAAATGAATTTGACGGTGAAGGTATGGCTATAAGGGGAGTTGGATGCTATATTCTCAGCTATATCTCTGTTGCGACCACTGCAAAAACAATCATGGAAAATCACCTTTCGATCAGGGAAAACTAGGGAATTATTAGGGAATTTCATTCTTCATTTTCTGTGGTCCCCCTGGGTCATACACTTGTCATATATCAACTTGTGTCGTCACATTGTGAATGGTCAGATGTGTGTCATATATCAACTTGTGTCGTCACATTGTGAATGGTCAGATGTGTGTCATATATCACCTGGTGCCGTCACATTGTGAATGGTCAGATGTGTGTCATATATCAACTGGCTGTCACATTGTGAATAGTCAGATGTTTGCCATATATCAACTGGTGCCGTCACATTGTGAATGGTCAGATGTGTGTCATATATCACCTGGTGCCGTCACATTGTGAATGGTCAGATGTGTGTCATATATCAACTGGCTGTCACATTGTGAATAGTCAGATGTGCGTCATATATCAACTTTCTTACCATTTGTTAGTATCTAAGAAACCACAAGGCATAGATCTTAGATATTTTGCATGTAGCATTGTCTAGTGGACCTCTACCAAGATAGTTCAAATCATGACCCCGGGTCAATATTGGCCCCGCCCCAGGGGTCCCTTAATTTTGTATAAGAGATATATAAAAAAAACTTTAAAAAATCTTCTTCTCGATCTGGAACCACAAGGCATTGAGCTTAGATATTTTGCTAGTAGCATTGTCTGGTGGACCTTTACCGAGATTGCTCAAATCATGACCCCTGGGTCAATATTGGCCCTACCCCATGCCTCCCTAAATTTTACATAAGAGATATATAGAATTTTTTAAACTTCTCTGGATTCACAAGGCATAGAGCTTAGATAGTTTGCTTGTAGTCATATATAAAATTATCATGAGCAAGGTGATTCAGGTGAGCGATTCAGGGCCATCATGGCCCTCTTGTTTATATTGTTCTAATTTGTCATTGCCTTCCCCCCTCCCCCCCCCCCAAAATCCTGGTCAACTGTCAACAACTTATGGCGGATTTTGTACTTTGCGCCAAAATATTTTGTTCAAAATGTTTGGTTCCCATAACATACTCGTATTGGAATGGAAAATCGGGGTACCTGTAAGAATTGATATCAGTCTAAGACGAATATTTGTACTTCCGTTGCTTGATAAAATGGCTGCTGAGCTCTAGCTACCTTTGGGTGATTTAGTAGATAGTCGAAAAAAGAATTCCATATAAGTCGTTAAAATCGATGAAACTGTGTGCGTGTGGAGTCAACAAGTAAATGTGCTTAGGATGGACAGTATGTCATAAGTCAATATGGCTGGCCCTTCAAAAAGAGATGACACTATGATAAAATTAAAAACACACTTGATGTTTCAATTGCTTTCACATTAAGCCATTTACTTGGCATTAGTTTGGACAAATGTCACTGTACTGCTACAAAACATGTAGGCACTGTATATATATAATGTGGAAAGGCTATTTCACCAGAAGAGAAGGTAGGGTCACAAAAAAAAGTCCCTATGCCCCGACTGAAATTTCTGACTAATGTTTTTTTTTGTTTCCAGGGGAACTTAGTATATCTGAGGACAGAATGAGTGACAAGAAGAGTCCGAATGACTTTGCATTGTGGAAATCCAGTAAACCTGGTGAGCCTACATGGGACTCTCCCTGGGGGAAGGTAACTATATAGTGCTGTGTTACTCTACATATTCAGAGGTGTCAATATTCCTGATTTATCTGGAATTCTGTTTTTCTCTTTGCTAACTTAGGAGCTATAATTTCTGACAAAAATAAAAGTTATTTGACAATTTCGCATGCAAACTATCTCAAACAATTGGTGATAAACGGTTTGAGTTGAAATTGAGCTCAGACCACGATCTCTGGAAGCATCTCAAGTAGAAATCTCAACTCAAATTGAGATTTTGCTCAAATCAGAGTCTGAATTTGAGATAACTATGAAGCTCGATCTCTTGAAAGTTTACTGTAATAAACTCAGCATTATGTGTCTGTTTTGTTATACCAATTTAGAGTACAATTTTGCATGGAAACTATCTCAAACGATAGAAGACAAAATTTGAGTTGAGATTGAGCTCAGTTTGAGATGTGTCGGGAGATCGGGGCAAGGTGATTTGTGACCCATGTATTAATGATATACATTGTTTCAGGGACGTCCAGGATGGCATATTGAATGTTCTGTGATGGCCAGCAGCATATTAGGAGATTCACTGGATATTCATACCGGGGGCGTGGACCTCAAGTTTCCTCACCATGACAATGAACTTGCACAAGCTGAGGTAAGACACACCTCTTGTTGTGTTTCAATATGTTTGCAGGAGTTATGACCCTTGTTCACCTTCAACAAAATCCATAGTTGTGATATTTGTATCTTTTTATTCACCTTGATAGCTTAGTGGTATAGTGCAATCATGTTAACTTGGTCCTCAACTTTTATGCATAAGTATAATTAGTCCCCTACTGGTTTTTGACTGGAGGGGACTATAGGTTTGCCCTCCGTCAGTCAGTCAGTCAGTCAGTCAGTCAGTCAGTCAGTCAGTCAGTCAGTCAGTCAGTCAGTCAGTCAGTCAGTCAGTCAGTCAGTCAGTCAGTCAGTTCGTCAAAAAATCTGGATCCTGACATAACTCATAACAGTTTCCAAGCTAGGTTTATATAACTTGGTATGTGGATAGAGGGCAATAAGGGGATTATGCACGTCAAAAAATATTTTGATTCTGACTAATTTTGTTGTTGCTATCGCGACCGAAAGAGTGAAAATATGCCCAAATCTGGATCCTTATATAACTCATCCAGTTTCCAAGCTAGTTTTATGACACTTGGTATGTGGATAGAGGGCAATAAGGGGATTATGCATGTCTAAAAATATTTTGATTGTTACAAAAATTGTGGTTGCTATGGCAACAGAAACATTGAAAATGGCTTCAAACCGGTAGGGGACTTCTGTATTGCTTGCAATTCTCAATTACTTGTTTTATTACAAGCTTCTTGCATGGAATATATCAATATCTGAGAGAAAGTCATGCCATGTGGGTGATTTATGTTAGTGTTTATACGTACAAGACCTGATACATTTTAAGCTCACCTGAGCACAAAGTGCTCAAGGTGAGCTACTGTGATCGCCCTATGTCCGGCGTCCACCGTCCGTCATCCACCGTCCACCATCCGTCGTCAACAATTGGACTGTTAACACCCAAGAGGTCAAAGTTTTCACTAAATCTTTATGAAACTTGGTCACAATGTTTGTCTCTATAAAATCTAGGTCAAGTTCGTAACTGGGTCATCTGGGGTTAAAAACTAGGTCACAAGGTTAAATCAAAGAAAAACCTTGTTAACACTCTAAAGGTCACATTTTCGACATAATCTTAATGAAACTAGGTCACAATTTAACCCTCTATAAAATCTAGGTCAAGTTAACAACTGGGTCACCTGGGTTCAAAAACAAGGTCACATTGGACTCTGGAAAACAGGGAAAATGACTAAAACCAATTCCCTGCAGGAAAAGTTAGGGAATTTCAAAATTGGGCAAAAATCAGGGAATTATCAGGGAATTTTACAAAAATGGGGGGAACAAATGTTTGTACTGGTAGCTTCTCTTCATGACTTCATTTAATAGATGTATTTATTCAAACAGACTGTTATCAACATGTATTTGTTATACGATAGGTATAAATATTAAGTTTGATGGTGAATGTATGGATGTAAGGGGAGGTTGGAGGCCATACTTTCAGCAGTATCTGAGTTGTGAACACCGCAAACAATCATGGAAAGTCACCTTTCAGTCAGGGAACAATCGGGGAATTATCAGGGAATTCCGTTCTTCAATTTCTGTGGCCACCCTGCATTGAAGAAAAACCTTGTTAACACTCGAGAGGTCACAATTTGTTTACCTAATCTTTACGAAACTTGGTCACAATGTTTGTCTCTATGAAATCTAGACTATGTTCCTAACTGAGTCATCTGGGGTCAAAAACTAGGTCACTATGTCAAATCAAAGAAAAACCTTGTTAACACTCTATAGGTCACATTTTTTTACATAATCTTAATTAAACTTGGTTACAATGTGAACCTCTATAAAATCTAGGTCAAGTTCGCAACTGGGTCACCTGGGGTCAAAAACTAGGTCACAATGTCACATTGAAGAAAACCCTTGTTAACACTCTAGAGGTCACATTTTTCACCCAATCTTTATGAAACTTGGTCACAATGTTTGTCTCTTTAAAATTAGATCAAGTTTTGGTTAAAAAACTAGGTCACCAGATCACATAAAAAACACCTTGTTTATATTCTAGAGGCCACATTGTTACCTCATCTTTATAAAACCTGGCCATAAAGTATTTGTAAAATCGACATCAAATATTAAGGTCATATCATAACAAATACTGATTCTGCCCTAACTGCTAGTCATCAGGTGAGCACTTTAGGGCCAATGGCCCTCTTGTCGTAATTACTCTCCCAAAACAAAGACAAAAAATAAAATGTACACAAGAATTCAACTGTTATATTATGCTAATAGAATGTTCAAGTATCTGGTTAATTTGTTTGCAGTATAGAGCTATTGACCTGATCCCTCATATGCTGTAATAGGGGCTTCAGCAATCCAAATACCCTCAGCCAATCTATCGGCCTAATCCCTCTTCTGCTGTAAAAGGGGCTTCAGCAACCCAAAATATCTGGGATCATCTATAGGCCTAATCCCTCTATCCTGTAATAGGGGCTTCAGCAACCCAAATACCCGGGGCCAATCTGTCAGCCTAATCCCTCTATCATGTAATAGGGGCTTCAGCAACCCAAATACCTGGGGCCAATCTGTCAGCCTAATCCCTCTATCCTGTAATAGGGGCTTCAGCAACCCAAAATACCCCTTGGCAAATCTGTTGGTCTAATCCCTCTTTTCCGGTAATAAGGGCTTCAGCAACCCAAAATACCCCTTGGCAAATCTGTTGGTCTAATCCCTCTTATCCGGTAATAGGGGCTTCAGCAACCCCAAATAAATGGGGCCATCTATTGACCTAATCTCTTTTATGCTGTAATAGGGGCTTCAGCAACCACAAATAAATGGGGCCAATGTATTTACCTTATTCAATTTATCCCATACTAGTGCTCCATCTGCAGGTCCTTGCATAACAAAAATGAGCTTATTCAGCAGCAACAACATCAACATAAACAACCACAAGGCATCACCATAAACAACAAACAAAACAAGATTTTCTATTTATTTCTCTCTCAGAAGGAAATGTTTTATTTCTTATTCTAATTTAAATTTTCCAATCTCGACTTTCTTCTAAAAGTTTTTTTTGTTGAAGTTGTATGTCTGATACAAAGCAGAGATTTTAAATGGTGGATTCTGAGTATAAATTTAAAATTGGAATTTTCCTTATCTATGTGTATGAAGCAAGTACAAATGAGATTTTAAAACTCCCAGTGTAGTTGAATAGATTTAAACATTCTTATTTTTCAAATTGAGTGTCGTATTTTGATTTATACATTTGTACATGTAATTAAGTAATTCTGTGTAACATGTCACTTGAGATTTGAGAACATATCTGCATATTAAGTTATATCTGTTGCAGCAGTCCTTCTAACAGAATATGGGGAATAAAACAATACATAAAACAATACATTTGTATTATATTTTACAATGTCAGGTTCTTATGAGAATACAACTTTTTAGCTCGACTTTTCAAAGAATATGGGGGGGGGGGCTATTCTACTGACCTGTTTTAGGGTCAATTTTTGCATCAAGGTCATCTTTGTAACAGGGTCTTACATTTCATGAATAGTTAGGCTTTGCTGCACCAAAAAGCATAAGTTTTCTGCAGAAAATAAAATTTATTTGATGTAAAAATTTGAAGTTTTGACAAAAGTTATATGTAAATTAAAGTATAATTTCATAAGCTGAATTTTAGCGAAAGAACCTTGTTTGAAACAGACTTATAGTGTAAAGATTGTATTGATGGCATGGAAACAGACTTGAGCCATAACATGAAGATAATATTGACTGTTTAAGACAAGCATACAGTGCAACCTCTTCATGGGGGCACTCCTCTTTCTTAACAGCATTTAATTTAGATATTTTTTCCAGAAGTTAGCATTTACTATTAATTTTATTTTACCTCTCCTTAGCAACAGCTATTGTACAGAAATCAACTATAGTGAAACTTAGGTATCCCAATGAATGTTGCTATAGAGAGGTTGTACTGTACTGTAAACAAACAAATTATTTTGCGTGATTTAAGTTTGCGGAGTTCGCAAGTGGTATGAATTGGCAAACTTAAATATCCGTGAATGTTCCAAACTTGAAAAACTCGAAAATGTCTCGTTTAAGGCAGACTTAAAAAACGCGAACATTCGTAGCCGCAAATATACCGGCAATCGGAAAAATGCGAAAAATTTTACACGTGAAATTAAGTTGGTTTACAGTATATTTAAAACATTTTGATACTTTTATTACATTTCAGGCATACTTTGAGAATGATAATTGGGTTCGTTATTTCATTCATTCTGGTCACCTCACTATTGATGGGTGCAAGATGTCAAAATCCTTAAAGAATTTCATCTCGATTAAGGAAGCTCTGAAGAAACATTCAGCAAGACAATTGAGATTACTGTTTCTGCTCCACTCGTGGAAGGATACGCTCGATTACGGATCAGACACAATGACTGGTGCCATTAAATATGAAAAATTTGTCTCAGTAAGTTTATACATTTATACAATCAACTCCTGTTATGTGAAAGTTGCCAAAGAAGCATTTCAGGGAAATCGATCTTTTTCAAAAGTCACAACTTTTTTTCTAAATTTTCAGTTTTTAGACCCCTACCGGAGGGGACTATAGGTTTGCCCTCCGTCCGTCCGTCCGTCCGTCCGTCAGTCAGTCTGTCAGTCTGTCCGTCCGTACGTCCGTCAGTCTGTCAGTCGTCCGTCAGTCAGTCAGTCCGTCAAAAAATCTGGATCCTGACATATTTTGATTCTGACAAAAACTGTGGTTGCTATGGTGACAGAAAGAGTGAAAATATGCCCAAACCTGGATCCTGCCATAACTCAAACAGTTTTCAAGCTAGGTTTATGAAACTTGATATGTGGATAGGGGGCAAGAAGGGGATTATGCACGTCCAAAACTATTTTGATTCTGACAAAAATCATGGTTGCTATGGCAACAGAAACATTGAAAATGGCTTAAAACCGGTAGGGGACTTCTGTATTGCTTGCAATTCTTAATTACTTGTTAATCCTTATTTTCCTCATAATTTGTTAATTATAATCAGCTCAGCCTTCGTAATGTTTATGTTGAATTTCCATTATTGTGATTTTAAGTAATAATTAGAGCATATAAAGTAAAATTTAAATTATTAAAAAGGGCGGAGCGAGCGAAGCGAAGTGAGTACTTTTTACTCATTAAAATTTACTTAATATGTTTGATTTGGTTTAGAATATAACATCCAGCATTTTGATTGGCCGAAAGAAAATGCACCAACACATGACGTCACGTCTGTTAAGAGCAAAATTTTAATGATTAAATTTTCATTTAACTGCCAAATATTGGCGTTTTCATTGACTCAAAGTTAATGAAGGTTATATTCTAAGTTAACTGTACAAAATAGAAAATAACTTTCAGTTTCAACAACTTTAGAACTGCAGCATTTGCAAAATTTGTTTCTTCAATCAACACTGATTGTATGTATACAATCAAGAATCAGGTGTTGAGGGTGATAAAAATAAATTGCAGAACTTGTTTCACGGTCGCTTTAAATTTCATTAGTGTACACTAACTTGCATGCCCCATGGAATAAAATTGCAGCATGTGTTTTGTTGACTCACCCTTCTTGTGAACTGTTAAAGTCTTTCACTGGACCTGCACATGTGATATTTACATTCCCCATGCCTGTTGTAGTGAATTGTAATATTTTTGTGGAACAGAACTTGGTTGTAATATGGCTTTAGAGAATAGTTCTCCCTCTGATGTTAAAATCTCTGGATATATTAGATATTATCTTCGATCATGATTATCCTATAAGGGCGCATGTTATTGGTATGACATAAGAACTATTTTAATGTTATTGACCATTTGGTGTTTGGCAGCATTATCGTGTTCCCTTGAGTATATATTAATTATATTGCTGGAGGTCTGTCTGAGAATTTCGTGCACAATGCACAGGTTCAGTATTTTGTATGGAGTTCTGAAATTTTTGTTTGTTATAGAACATTCAGCAATTTATTTTGAGTAAAAAAATGAGTCAGACAGAAGGTTCAATTGTTTGCTTTTGTCCATTATCTCAGGGGAATAAAATATACACAATGAACTGTATTAAATGTTGATAGTAAATTATGCCCCCACTTTGCAACAACTCAAGAATGGTTTGCCCTAGGATCTTCAATCTTTACATGGAGTTTAGCAAGCAGCAGAAGTGACCTCTATTAATTTTGAGGTCAGTAGGTCAAAGGTCATGGTTACTGTGACCTTTAACATTAATGACCATTGGCTGCAATGGGGGCATACAGGTTTTATAAACGTCTCTTGTTAACTGATAGAACAGAACATTGAAGAGTTGATGATTACTGAAATGCTTTTCCCACCCAATTATAATAGATGAACTGCGGAATCCAATGTTGACTTGATATAATATTTCGGGAAGAATGTGTGTGCATATTTTTTAATCAATCGGGCTCCCGATATTGCCTAGTAAAATTTGTCCGTGGATTTGACAAACACATGCGGTCAACTTCAACAGGTGTTTGGTGAATGCACTTAATTAATGAAGACAGAATTACCGATTTGGTGTTTCCCAGATTTGGTGTCTCATGAATCATGTGATCAGGAAACTCTGGCGAGGAATATTTAATAGGCTTAATCAAGTTGGACCAATGATTCCCTTAGATGAAATGCTCCTAAGAATCAAATTAAGATGCAGATAACTTCAAAGACCAATCATCCCCATGACATACCTGTTGGAAAAGCATCCATTTGAAGTGAAGTTTTCATGCTTCTTTAGATCATTATTACTGCATGCTATGCAAGAACCATTGACAGATATGGCAATCATTGGATGATGACAATAGCATTCTATACAAGTCTCAGTGTAGCAATACCATGTGACTTTTGACTACAGTTACAAGAAGAAATTTGTAAACATTGGAAAATAAAATAACCATAAGTATTTTATTTCTTCATCGATGTCTATGAAATATACGCCACGCTAAGGAGACAATTATTTGCTTTCCATGAAATATAAAATCTTTTTCAGCCACTGTGCCGTTTTGTCCATTACCTTGTGAAACATGGAATGTGTAGGTTTCACAGTGTAATTGAAAAATTGGTAATACTGCTGAAAAAGATCTTATGCTTTAGAGAAAGCAAATACTTTTTCCCTAAGCATGGGGTATATTTTATAGAAATCGATGAAGAAATAAAATACTTATGGCTATATTTGTGTTCCAATGTTTAAAAATTTCTACTTGTAACTGTAGCCAAAAACCACGTGGTATTGCTACCCTGAGTCTGTAAACATGCAAATTATAATTTATCTGAACCATTATTTGTGTTCACGTAGTGTTCGCGCAGTCAACAATAAGATGTGAGAACTGTCGTATATACAATGCATTGTGTTTGTTTTTCTATATCACCATAAGTCAATGAGATTACTTGATATAACTTCACTCATTTAAAGCTTGCAATCATGAATGCATGGCATACATCAAAGAGGACACATTTCAATGCATTATAGGAGTATAATAACTATAAAACTTAATCACAGTGCTGTGTGAGCAGCAGGCCTGGAAGCTCCTGTTTATACCTCAATCAATGATCTCGATAGTGCTTTGATTTTGAGATATTTTGCAGCAATTTTCATATTGTATTGTTGGGAATGAGGATGTAGTTAGAAACTTACAATATTATAAGGTTATATAAAATTATAAGTTTCCTTGGTACTGTTTTATCAAAGCACTCAAGAAAATCTTTAAAGTTAGGTTCAAATTTATTTCTTTATAATTTTTTAACAACTGCAAATTTGTGATAGATATGGTTTGTAGGAGTTCTTTAACTGAATCATTATAAGTATTGCAGCTCCATTTATCACACTTTATAATTGTAAACAAATTATAAAGAATTTTAATTTAAATACATTAGTGCACCCCGACAGTCATAAGTTTACGATTTCCGTAAGTGCTTTGATAAAACAGTACCCTGATTCACAGTTAAGGCCCATGCACCCTACCAGTATATAAAATATAACCTCAAATGAGTGTTTAGTTTCGGGTGCGCTCCTTCCTCCTTAAGGCTCAGAGAATTTCCTCTTTTTGGTCTTTCAACCAAAATGGTCAAGATTCAATCTGACCTAATCAAATGATTGGGGAGGGTTAGGGTATTTAAATCAGCCATTTTGTTTTGGAACTATGACAGGTCTGTGAGTTACATGCTATTGATGACTATAGGTGTATAATATAGTCATGCCTTACTACCCAATAGTTATACAAAATGCCAGCACTAAAGTATCCTGAACTCGGACGTGAGAGTGTCATAAGTTAACGTGAGAGTGTCATAAGTTAACAACTGTCATACAACAATTAGTGTCTAGATTGATGAAGTGCCATATATAGCACTCTTGTTAAGGCCATAAATAATATTGTTTGTTTCCCCTTTCCTTCCTACATGAGCAACAATTCCTCTAACCAAAATAATCCAACAGTCAATTCACTTTACCTTGAATTTCTGGACCATGAAAATTAAATTAAAGACTACAAATTCAACTTCATTGTCAACAGCCAGTACTGCCACTGTTTAGACAAATAAGGCCAAAAAGTCAAGACTTTCAAAAAACCGAGACTCTCAAAAAATCTGACTAAATCAAGTCTGACGTAACAGGAATCATCTGCACTTTAATTTTACAGGGCTGATTTATTACTGAGGCTATGTGAATCTAAATATGATATAACATTGTTTCTAATCAAACAATATTATGAACATTTATTATTTTTTGTCATCTTTCACTAATTTATAATGGAGTTACATATTTTCAATAATATATCATTGAGACACATGCTGTTTCTATGACGACAGATCCGGATTTTGTCTAGACATTTTGGAGAGATGAAATTAATGATAATTATGATAGTGAATTGTGGAAATGATTTATATGCTTCAATGATGAGTGTGGCTGGAAACGATGCCCGAATGAATTACTCCATGTTTGTTACAAAGAACCAATTAAGATTGCATACTAATGTGTGGGAATTCTGCATACTGCTGTATGGGAAGTCTGTATACTGCTGTATAGGAAGTCTGCATACTGCTATATAGGAAGTCTGTATACTGCTGTATAGGAAGTCTGTATACTACTGTATGGGAAGTATGTATACTGCTGTATAGGAAGTCTGCATACTGCTGTATGGGAAGTCTGTATACTGCTGTATAGGAAGTCTGCATACTGCTATATAGGAACTCTGTATACTGCTGTATAGGAAGTCTGCATACTGCTGTATGGGAAGTCTGCATACTGCTGTATAGGAAGTCTGTATACTGCTGTATGGGAAGTCTGCATACTGCTGTATAGGAAGTCTGTATACTACTGTATGGGAAGTCTGCATACTGCTGTATACGAAGTCTGCATACTGCTATATACGAACTCTTCATACTGCTATATAGGAAGTATGCATACTGCTGTATAGGAAGTCTGCATACTGCTGTATAGGAAGTCTGCATACTGCTGTATGGGAAGTCTGCATACTGCTATACAGGAAGTCTGTATACTGCTGTATAGGAAGTCTGCATACTGCTGTATGGGAAGTCTGCATACTTCTGTATAGGAAGTCTGCATACTGCTGTATAGGAAGTCTGCATACTGCTGTATAGGAAGTCTGCATACTGCTGTTTGGGAAGTCTGCATACTGATGTATGGGAAATCTATATACTGCTGCAAAACTTCACAGAAATGATCATTCAGGAGCTTAATATAGATCATAAAAGTTAAATTGTTTAATTCTTTTTGTCCTAAACCACAGGGTCAAGGGAGGGTTGTAATGATATTTGTATTAATTAACAGTCCCTCCTGGGTCAAAGGTCAAAACTATGAAGTTTACATTTGCTAGCACTTCTAGTTTATCATAATATTCTAGAATTCAGTGTATTTATTCTTTTTCAGGAATTCTATCACATGGTGAAAGATATAAAACGAAATCTGCCGGGTTCTGGTGTAGAAGCATTCGACAAATGGGGTCCTGAGGAACTCAGTCTCAACCAAAAGTATACATATATATAATGCATATTTTGTTTGTTTTGTTTGGCGTAATGATCATAAGAGCTTAGTTTTTGTACTTGTGCGATTAACTATCTTGATTCATGTGAAGGCCTTCATGTATTTTAGTAATACTTTGAATGCATCAACTTATTCATGGAAAACATTAGTTAAATTTTTAAAATTGGTTCATTGCAAATTCTTAAATTTAATAAAAAGTTGTGTTATTCAGCCACATTTTTCACCTGGGTATTTATCTTTCTAATTTATTTTTTGCACATATCCATTCATTTTAAATCAGTTGTGTTTTTCATAAATATTTAATGCAGATCATTTTGCAATAATTCCAACTTCAGCAAATCCTTCGGGGATTTACTCAATGAGTGTTTCCAGATCAGGTGTTTACATGTGCTTGAACTTCCAACAAATAGTCTTTTAATCCTATAATATATTCCTATGACATTATGCACTTATCAATGCTTTCCCCCAGAAGGGGGGGGGGGGAGCGGCAGGGAAGCACAGGGAATTAGACATAAAGACTTCTCGATGTTGCACTTGTAGCCAGAATTAGACTTGGCCCGTATTTTATGGATCTCGAACACCCAAGGAATTAGAAAGGACTATCTGTACATAGGAGGGAAATTTGAAAACCAATTTCCAAAAATGTCTAATTCCCCTATATAATCCCGCCTCCCTAATTGCATTAGAACCTATGGGTAATCAATGTATGTGTTGTTTGTTGACAGGTTCAGTGAGACGAGAGAAGAGGTACATGATGCACTATGTGGTAAGTTTTCATGCTATCAAACATTTCATTAAAACAAACATTAGTTGCAGATAGTTGTCATTATAATTCTAGAAATTTACTTTATGATTTTAAGCTTGACTATTCAAAGAATACGGAGAACTATTACAGCTGCTTGTTAGTCAGTTCTGGTACTAGTCAAGTGCAATAACTCCATTATGATCTAATTGGAAACTTATCTTAGTGAGTTTTACATGCAAGTTACCATCATTGCCTTGCCTCAGCAACCATTGCATGTATTGAAGTTTACGTTAGCTTTTCTGGTCATGTATAGTCAATTAGAAACAGTTTATACTATACAATAGCTTTGCTACCAATGTCTGATTTGATGGTTTGAAATTTTAGATTATTGTGTAACCATGTCAAAGTTCTACACTGAACACATACATTCTGATATTTGTCCTGTTTTCCTGCAGACTCTATCGACACCAAAAGAACATGTGACTTGATGAAGGAGCTTATCAAAGCTTGCAATATCTACGTACCAGACATAAGGACCAAACGTCGACCAAACAGAATTCTTTTGGAGAATATTGCAGACTATATCCTTGGAATATTCAAGGTAAGTTATTGTGACGTTATTAAATGAATACTATGTACTAACATTTAGTGATCTTCATTGTTGAGGGATGTTTGGCCTCCCTGGAAACTCATCATTGTTGAGGGATGTTTGGCTCTTTATTGTTGTCAGAAGGATGTTTGGCCTCCATGGAAACTCTTGATTGTTGAGGGATGTTTGGCCTCCCTGGAAGCTCTTCATTGTTGAGGGATGTATGGCCACCCTGGAAGCTCTTCATTGTTGATGGATGTATGGCCACCCTGGAAGCTCTTCATTGTTGATGGATGTATGGCCACCCTGGAAGCTCTTCATTGTTGAGGGATGTTTGGCCACCCTGGAAACTCTTCATTGTTGAGGGATGTTTGGCCTACCTGGAAACTCTTCATTGTTGATGTATGTTTGGCCTACATGGAAACTCTTTGTTGTTAAGGGATGTTTGGCCTCCCTGGAAACTCTTCATTGTTTAGAGATGTTTGGCCATCCTTGAAACTCTTCATTGTTGAGGGATGTTTTGCTTCCATGGAAACTCTTCATTGTTGATGGGTGTTTGGTCTCATGGAAACTCTTCATTGTTGAGGAATGTTTGGCCTCCATGGAAACTCTTCATTGTTAAGGGATGTTTGGTCACATTAATTTTAAGGGAGTTACAGCCTTTTGTTTTTTTACACTCGTAAATTTTGTCCGGGCTATTTCTATGTAACAGTTGGTCTTATTTCATCGAAACTTTGCATGACTCATCAGTACCAGGTCTTGTTGTGCATGTTGTCGGTGGATGTCATCAGATCAATTTTAAGGTAGTTACGGCCCTTCTTTTTTTACACTTATAAGTTTTGTCTGGGCTATTTCTCTGTAACCATTGGTCGTATTTGATTGAAACTTTGAACGATTGATCAACACCAAGTCTAGTTGTGCATATAAGCTAGACTAGACATATATGAATATCATCATAATTTAGACGCCTCATACTACTGTAAACCTAGAAATTATTTCGCGCGCGAAAGTCCTAAAACATTATTATGGACATTGCGGGAAACTTAAAAACGCAAATCTTTGTAGTCGCAAATATTCTGACGATCGGCAAAACGCGAAAGTTAGTATTCGCGAAAGTAAATTGGTTTACAGTATGTCACTGTGTCCAGCAGTATCTGGGGGTATTCATCACATTCAGTGATATTTCTTGTTTTGCTTGCCTGCCAACTCTTCATGTGGAGGTGTTTTACATTCAAATAAATAAGGGAAACTCTTTATTGCAAAGGATATTTGAGTATTAAAATCTGTGTAAGTGGAGGAGATTCAATGCTCTTCTTTGGAACTTCATCCAGTTTTCAAAACTTCTTCAAAGAAGAAGATTTGTTTAACATTGAAACTTTTCAAAATGAGAGTGATTTGTTCCAGGCATCACTGGCAGTTCTGGAGCTGGAGATGGGTTAGCATTATATGTATATGTGTCTTATTCAGTCACTGTTTATAAAACATGTCTCCCTTATATCAGCACTCAGATATGCAGAATTGGTGAAATGTTTGCTTTTCTGTACAAAATATGTCACAGAGGTATAGTTAGTGAGACAAATTTTCCATACACTTAGCTGTCTGTCTGTATTGCTAATTTTAAAATGTTTGTAGTAAATAATTTATATTTTTGAAAATTATTAAGTGAATTATGTTGTCAGGAATTTCTAGCAAACTCTTTTGTTTGATATATTTGTTCCCATGTTTTCTTTCCTATATGATGAAGGATTTGGTTTATAAATCTTTTGACTATAATTATAATGCCCCATGATAATGTGATATTTACAAACATGAATCGGTTTGGTCAACTGTTGCAAAATTGGTTTTACAAATCACTTAAGTAAGCAGATAAGGTCAGCATTGTACTCCAAACATCACTGATAAACCATGCACATCTGATTTATCCACCTTTGTGGATTACAGTATAAATAAAATAAATATACCAGATTTATATAGCGCCTTTTTTATGCGAACGTACGTTCAAAGGCACTTTACATTATAGTGTTGCAGCCACAAGGACGCAGGTGCATCCTCTACCAGTGTAGATCTGACCAGATGGACAGACTGAGAGAAAGCCCCTTAAGGGAGAGAGAGACATTAGATACAGGCATGTCATGCGCTGCAGAAGTGCCCTATTATTTCGAATATATGTGCCCGGTGTATAACACCGATACACAACTTCCTGGCACTTCCAGATACTTTGCAGACCACACGGTCAGATATAGCGGGAAATATTATAAATAATGATGCTAGGGATTGAACCTATGGCCTCTGGATTGACAGTCCAGTGTGTTACCACTGAGCTAAATCCCCTTATTATACCAAATATTCCCACCTTTTTAGCTCACAAAGTGACAGAGTGAGCTTTTGTGATCACTCTTCAGTCGTCGTCTGTCTGTCAACAATCTGCTTGTTTAGACCCTAAAGGTCACAATTTTGGCCTAATCTTTAAGAAACTTGGTCACAATGATCATCTCAACAATACCCAGGTCAAGTTTGATATTGGGTCATCCAGAGTAAAAAACTAGATCACAAGGTCAAATCATAGAAAAACTTTGTGTAGTCACTAGAGGTCACATTTTGGCCTAATATTTATGAAACTCGGTCACAATAATCATCTCAGCAAAATCTAGGTCAAGTTCGATTTTGTGTCATCCGGGGTCAAAAACTTGGTCACAAGGTCAAATCATAGAAAAACCATGTGTGGTCACTAGAGGTCACAATTTTAACCTAATCTTTATGAAACTTAATCGCAATGATCATTTCAACAAAATCTAGGCCAAGTTCGATATTGTGTCATCCAGGGTCAAACCTAGGTCACAAGGTCAAATCATAGAAAAACCTTGTGTAGTCACTAGTCCTCTTTGTTCAGTATCTTGGGCACACTATAGGAGATGTATGTACGGATATTAGCCAATAATGGCCAATACCCCCTCACTGTAATCTAGAAATTTAGAACGGCCTTGGTAGAGAAAAATATGTATAATAGTTCAAATTATATTCTTATGATTATTGAGATCCAAGTTAATAATTTCATACAATATCTACCCATATTTCAGATGTACGGTGCTGTACAGGCGGACCAGGATTGGTTATCTACATCTAGTTCAACAACACAAGGCAGTGGTGATGTAAGTAATATGTTTAAAGGTGCTGCCTCACAGATTGGGCTAAAATTTTTGTATGACGTACCAAGTATTTATGTAATAGAAAGCCTCTGTCGGTTGCTTTATGAAAGATTGGTGCAATCAAGCAATTTAAACCACTCTCGATATTGGGCACTCAGTATTTTTCCTTTAAAAATAGCGCAGTGTTTCCTTCCAACATGCTTTATGAATTATGTAATTCACACATGATCAAACTTTAACATCAACAAAATACAGCGTAAACATCATTGAGGTATTTGGTTTGTTTTCTTTGAATGCGAACAAAGTCATGTCAGTTGATGTGATAGTAGTGTTAATTCTATAGGGTATTAATATTATTTATGGGATATACAAGCAACTATACAAAAATTATACAAATATTTGACAATTTTATTTTGTTTTTGCAATTAGCCAATACATGAGGCAGCACCTTTAATCCCAAATATTGATAAAAGTGTATATTTCAGTGAGTCAAAAAGTTGTCTATTTCTAAATTTCAGACATTTGGCACGCATATATTAGAATTAGAACATTTTAAAATTTCTTAGAAGAGCTCTCTATGATAGCAAAAATTTACGCTGGTTGGAGCATTAGCTAAAATTATAAATTTGTGAAATTTGCACACTCTGACGTTAGGTCAAGATTTCTATGTCCGTAACTTAGTCTCTTATCAATAGCTTTTACTGTTGTCACTATTGAAATGGTATGCAATGTAAGAGGGGTATTCAATATATAAGCAGAAAAATGCTCTCTTTTTTAGCTCACCTGTCAGAGTGAGCTTTTGTGATCACTCTTCCTCTTTCGTCCGTCTGTCCACAATTTGCTTGCGTAGACACTAGAGGTTACAGTTTTGGCTTAATCATTATGAAACTTGGTCACAATGATCATCTCAACAAAATCTAGGTCAAGCTCAATATTGGGTAATATGGGGTTAAAAACTAGGTCACTAGGTCAAATCATAGAAAAATCTTGTGTACTCACTAGAGGTCACAATTTTGACTTAATCTTTAGGAAACTTGGTCACAATTATTATCTCAACAGAATCTAGGTCACGTTCGATATTGGGTCATCAGGGGTCAAAAACTAGGTCATTAGGTCAAATCATAAACAAAACTTGGCTTAAATTGAATATGGGTTTATGTGATGTAAATTACAAGGTCGCTTGTTAAGACAATATGAAAACCTTGTACATGCAATAGAGGCTGTATTTACTTGATTACCTTTAAGGGGCCTGAATGAACTACTACGACAGGTTAGTGACCTAGGGCCCTTAGGGTCCTCTTGTTTTAATAATCACTGTAGGAATATGTAGTTACGCTTATTTCAAATTGAAACACCGTTTTTTATCGACCGTAGTTAGAACGAACATAGTTTCCTATATGGCAATGTCACTCAATGAATAGTGTGGCCCAAAAGTTCTTAAATTTGAACGTTGCATGTAACAAACTATGTTGGTATCATTTGTGTGTTTGTAATAATTTACAAGTATTGGCTGAAGTATGGATTTTAAATATTCAAAGATAAAAAGATGCATTTATGATGTAAAATAAATAATTTGATGTCAATGCATTCTTTCAGAGCATATTTCCTCAAAGATATTTAGCTAAAAATGAGTTCACTACACAGCTCAAAAACGACATGTTGTGTTGTGATAGGAAAATTTATCATTGGCAATTTTAATTACATGTATAAATAGTGCGCCAATTTGATGCATGCTCACTTACAGTCCAGTAAGGATATTGTGAGAGTGATGTTGCAGTTTATGTGTACACAGACAATTACAACCATTGTCTAAACAAGTAGGGCAAATATAGTTAATTTGACATTATAGCTGTTTGTATAAGCCTTTATAAATTGGTTTAATTTTCACCATAATAGTGTACTCGACCGCTGCATCACTGGATTATTACCCTGACCGGACTATACCTGGATAAAATAAACAAAGAACAAAACAAATAAGTACACCTGGTACCAATCATCATGCACAATCAGGTTCGCTAGTCTGTTGTCATGATGTGCTGTTTTCACATTGTGCTGTTCTTATGCAGCCTTTTCAATCAAAATCAGAGGCTGACAGTTTGAATTAGAACAGTTTCATGTTTTATAAATAATTCACGAACTTTTGCGCTTTTTTCATCAAGGACAAATTCTTCTCATTTCTCTTATGTAAATACACAGGAGTATAATATCGGCTCAATTTGTGTCACTAAATGTCTCAAAATGCTTTTTTCTTGTGCAAAACATTCTGTTCTATCTGGTACAAACTCAATGCATTGAATGATTGTTTTGAATTAGAAAATCATGTCTTTCTATTGGGAGATTATTTTTGTATGCTGCTCTATGATTTGTGTTGTTTTAAAACATGTCGGCATTTTTGTTTCAAACAGATAAATTGTTTTATTATTCCCGGGTTTTCTGATATTTTTGTCTTGCTTCTTTCGCAAACTCCCTCAGTATTTAAGATGTAGTCATGAAAGTTTTACAGGAATGTTCAACAGTATGTGATTTGTTTATTCGTGTTTAACGCTGCGTCTCAACAATTTTACGATAATTATATTCAGCCACCGATTCAACTAACCAGTTTTCATGGACTGTATCCTAACTAGTACTTACTTACCTTCCCACAAGGATCAAGCAACTTCTTCGCATGTGGAGGAAAATTGACATTTTTGTAAAATTTTCATTGGAGGGAATCATACCAAGATCGCTGGGTTACAAATTCAGTGAAATGGACCACAACCTTGGCTATCGGAATGTAAAGTTAGATGGTCTTAATTGTATATACTGTAAGCTTAGAAACTATTTCACGCTTTTTAAGTTTGCGGAGTTCGGGCGGGCATAATATTGACTGGTGCAACATGCCTATACAAAAACTTTTGTTTCAAACACTGTTCTATTGTCAAAATTTAGCTTATTATGCTTTTTCATCAAATAACTTTTATTTTCTACAGAAAAGTTCATTCTTTCTAATGCAACCAATCCGGATTTTTGGATTAATACGGAATTTAAGAATCTCTGCCTACTGCACATTTCAGGTTTGGTTTAGTTGTAGCCCATGTTCAGTTGAGAAAAAGGACCTCTTCATATTGTTGATAGAAATCTCTCCAGATTGTCTCAGTCTGATGATTAACTTGTTAGAAAACCTTTGTTCCTTATTGCTTGAATATCCACTGGATTATTTATTTATATGCTTTTATTTATCCTCGCCACTAGAAATCAATATGGTCGAGGCCCCTGAAGAGGTTACACACTTTAGTTTTGGGGAGATAGTGCATGATACAGAAGATGCCCCAGTGCCTGAAGAATCCCTGGTTCTTTTACCTGCCTGATGTAAAGCATCATACACGGGACTTCGCTTAATATCTTGTCCGAAAGACTGTTAGTAATTTAAGTTATGTTAGGATGGGGAACATTGAAAAGCATTTCTGTTTTTGATCCAGCTAGAGTAGGGATGGAACCCACAACCTTCGGATCAGCAGTCAGTAGCTCTTACCACTGGACCACTTGTCCACTGGATTGATTGCCTGCTGCTTACCTACCCCTAACCCACTTACAGAATCCACACTATCATAAAGGGACATCTTAAAGCTAGGTTAAATAAATTTTTCTGAGGCCTAGGTCCAATGGTTAATGCGCTGTTTTTTTTACCGGCAATGTTGATTTGATTCAAATACTTTTTGCGTTCATACCCTTCCCTGAAAATTGGACAACAATGTTGATTTTCCTCCACATGCCGAGAAATTCCTGGCTCCTGGTGGAAGGGTTACTAGTAGTAAGTACTGGTTAGGATAGAGTCCAGAAAATCCGGTTTAAGTGATTTAATCTGCCTCTGTGTAAACTGAAAAATGTTTAAGATATGGCATGAAACCTGAATAAACATCCATTTTCAACTTAGATTGAAAAATGTCTCTAACCTCTGGGCTTGTTGTAAAAATCTATCTGAGTAATTTACAGACACATTTTTAAATTGATTTCAAGCCAAACAGACTGTCTGTGGCGTTTTATACAACATTGCTTTGACAAATTTGGAAACATTGAAATTAAAATAACATAATTGTTGTCTGAAATTTCGTTGGTTATTATGTTTCTGTCCTATACGGTATTGCTGTGCGAAGATTTAAATTTAAAGAAATTTTCTTGAGAAATATAATCGCCTTGTTGTGTCTCGACGTAAGCTTTGTAGGATGTTACAACAGCTACAGTGCTGTCGTCAAGATTGTCAACTCGTATTGTAGATACATGTACAAAGGGTTTAATCTGTAGTGTATGATGTAGCTGTAACAAATGATTAAGTTGAACTGAAAAGAACCTAAAATAGCCTCAAATCAAGAAATATATTTTAGTATATTTGATACACATTAGAGATAGGTTACAACTTTACAATTAGAATTGACTTGCAATGGAACCCCCAGTTCCTGATCACTCTTCATCCATCAGTCCGTCTGTCCGCCCTCACAAATCCACTTTATGTGGCTGAAAAAGTCCCATAAACTTCATCTTTAAGAATTTCTGGTTTTATGTGGCTTTTTTCAGTTTATGTCACATAAATACCAAAATTATCTTCATTTCATAGCGTTTAGTCACATAAAACCGTTCTGTTTGAACGTCCGTCTCTCTGTCTGAATTGCCACCTGTTGAGTATGAGAGAACAAAAGAAATACCCAATAAAATCTTCATTCATGAGTATATTCTATTCATTCTGTAAGTCTCTTATTGGGTACTTTGTCCCTTGTTGGGTAGTTTTTATTTAACAAAAGAATTACCCAATAAGTGGTCAATCGTAAGGTCCTCCGTCTGTCCACAATTGCTTGTGTAGTCACTAAAAGACACAATTTTGGCCTAGTCATGAATCAAATATGAAATTTGGTCACAATGATCATCTCAACAAAATCTAGGTCAAGTTTGGTATTTGGTCATCCGGAATCAAAAAATAGGTCACTAAGTCAAATCATGGAAAAACCTTGTGTAGTCATAAGAGGCCTAATCATTATGAAACTTGGTCACAATGATCATCTCAACAAAAACTAGGTTAAATCATACAAAAACCTTGTAGGGTCACACTGAAGATCACAATTTGGGCTTATCTGTCAATATGGGTTATCTGATGTCAATAAAAAGGTCGCTGGTTAAGACATTATGAAAATCTTGTACATGCAACTGAGGCTGCATTAACTTGATTCTTAGAATTTTTAAAGAATTTCTTATCTTCATAAGGGTTTGCAACAACTTACACTACAACAGGTGAGCGACTTTAGGGTCCTCTTGTAATAAATTAGTACATGTATATTATAATTTCTCCTAGGATTCATGTTTCTTTTTGTAGGCTGAAGAAACAGTGATGCCATATTTGACAGTGTTTGCCAATTTTAGAGAAGATATACGCAAGGTTGCTAGGGAAGAAAAAGGTAATAGTTATAGGGTAAATTCTCGTATAAATATTTCTATTCCCTGGTCGATAACACAAGTCAAAATCAAACTTACAATTTGAATTCTACGAGGGGTGATCAATATATTTGAGGACATTCCTTCTAACTTTTTAAATATTGATTCTAGAACAATGAAATTACCAGGCAGTATAGATCTATCATAATTTAATAATTATATTGTGACGTCACAATGTTCTTGATGACGTATCTTATTGTGACCAAGGTGCAGCGCGCGCCGTTGAGCGTGACCAACATGTATGGGCATTCTTTGCACTCCAAATCAGTGATCTACACATGATTTCGTTGATTATGTGATTGTAGGGACTCTGTCAAACTGACGCCATGGTAAAATATGAATAAACGGAAGATTTAAGACAGAGTTAGGGATACTCCTCCTTAATTTCTGAGAAATAAGAGGCATATGTCTGAATGATATGTTCCTGGCGTACTCTACGATCAGTATAGATTACAAAACAATAAATCTTTTATTAATCCCCCACCACCCCGCCATGAAGTGGGAGGGGATTATAGGAATGGTCTCCGTCCGTGTGTGCGTCCGTCCGTAACAAAATTGTGTCCGCTCTATAACTTTTTAATGCCTGGGCCGAATTGCATGAAACTCATACCAAATGTGTAACTTATAAAGAGGACGTGCAGAGCCCACATTCCAACCATGCCGGTTCAAGGTCAAGGTCACAATTCAAGGTCAAATGTTTGAATCTTACATTCCTGTCGGTTCCGTAACTTTTTAATGCCTGGGCCAAATTGTATGAAACTCATACCAAATGTGTAACTAATAAAGACGATATGCAGAACCCACATTCCAACCAAGCTGGTTCAAGGTCAAGGTCACAATTCAAGGTCAAAGGTTTGATTCTTATATTCCTGTCCATTCCATAACTTTTTAATGCCTGGGCTGCATTGCATGAAACTCATACCAAATGTGTAACTACTAAAGACGACATGCAGAATCCATATCCCAACCATGCCGGTTCAAGGTCAAGGTCACAATTTAAGGTCAAAGGTTTGAATTTTGCATTCCATTTTTACTCCATAACCTTGAAATGCCTGGGCCGAATTGCATGAAACTGATACCAAATATGTAACTAATGATGATGACGTGTAGAACTCACATTCCAACCATGCTGGTTCAAGGTCAAGGTCACAGTTCAAGGTCAAAAGTCTAAATCTTACATTTTATGTGTGCTCTTTAACTTTTTAATGGCTGGGCTGAATTGCATGAAACGGATACCAAATGTGTAACTAATTAAGATGACATATAGAACCCACATTCCAACCATGCTGGTTCAAGGGCAAGGTCACAGTTAAAAGGTCAAAGGTTTGAATCATACATTTTCCATCTGCTCCTTATTTTTTTAACGCCTGGGCCAAATTGCATGAACTCATAGCAAACGTGTAACTTATTGGACAATTTCACTGTTCATTAATGCGGCGGGGGATTATAGCCGTCTTCTGGACTCCCTTGTTCCATTTGTGAGGTGAAATTGGTGTGTTTTACAAGTGGAAATGATCATGCTAGTTGGTCTGCGTTTGGCCGAGACAGTCATGTGTGTACCTCTGTAGCTCAATGGTTAGTGCGCTTGCTGTCTAATCTGGAGAACCTGTTTCAAATACGGATGGAGGCACTCGTATGCCTGCCATATACAGCAGAAAGCTGACTGGCAAATAGAGGCTATGCACGGTCATTTCCCTGTCAGATTGACCAATGACCTGACTTAGAGGGAAGAGACAGTTGTGAGATACAAGGAATCCGGGTGTGATACCCCTAGCTTTTTTCGAATAGACTCCTTGGTTCTTTAACATGACAGGTTTAGGTGGTAACATGTACATGATTTCTATTTTACAGTGACCTCTGTATTGAAGATCTGTGACGGGTTACGAGATGATGTATTACCTAACCTTGGTGTACGACTAGAGGACAAGGAAGGTCAACCACCAGTCATCAAGTTGGTCGACCGGGAAACATTACTGAGAGAACGAGAAGAGAAAATCAAGGTAACAACACCTCAATAATAAGGTCACCTCAATAAACAGGTCACCTCAATAATCAGGTCACCTAAAAAACAGGTCACCTCAATAATCAGGCCACCTCAATAATCAGGTCACCTCAATAATCAGATCACCTCAATAATCAGGTCACCTCAATAATCAGGTCACCTCAATAATCAGGACACCTCAATAATCAGGTCACCTCAATAATCAGGTCACCTCAATAACAAGGTCACCTCAATAATCAGGTCACCGTAATAATCAGGTCACTCAAACAGTATAAATTATTTAAATAATTGTTTTCACAGATTTACTCTCGTTCATATAACCTATTGCTATTTTTATACCTGAACCACAATATCACCTTAAGATGAAATTATAGCGAGTGTTATAAATATTGGGCCAATATCTTCTTATATCAGAGCCGCTCTTTTCTGCTTAAAAGTTGAAGCTGATTTTTCAGAAAATATAATCTTTTGCTCAAATTACATTTTTTGATAACTCCTGACCTAGGCTTTTGGGAATTAATTTGATGAAATATATCCTGACACTAATGAAATTAAATATTTCTATCTGGTGTTCTGTTGCCATGACAACTGTGACAATTTTAGAAATTACAAGTTTTTAACATCTTTTTATGTCTTTTGTACTAATTTCCTATTGAATTCTATACACATTTCTCTCCATTGTTTTTTAGCTCCACTATTCGTAGAATAAGGGGAGCTATTGCAGTCACTCGAGCGTCGGCGTAACACTTTTGTTAAAGTTTAGGTACAGGTTTTTTAACCTCTTATATTCTCTAAGTCCTAAGTATATTCACATATTGCTTTACATACTTGTTCACCATCATGACCCCGACCCATACACAGGGGTAGGTAACTCTATCAAGCATTTTGTTGAAATTATGCCCCCTTTATTCAACTTAGTGCAAATGTTAAAGTTTAGGTACAGGTTTTTTCACCTCTAATCTTTGCAAAGTGCATTCACATAATGCTATGCATACTTGTTCTCCATCATGACCCCAACCCCTACACAGTGGTGGGTAACTCTATCAAGCATTTTGTTGAAATTATGCCCCCTTTTGGACTTAGAAATGCAAATGTTAAAGTTTAGGTACAGGTTTTTTAACCTCTAATATGTTCAAAGTGCATTAATATGTTGTTTTGATACTTTGCATACTTGTTCACCATCATTAACCCAACCCCTAAATAGGAACATATAACTATTTAGCATTTTTTTGAAATTATGCCCCCTTTTGGACTAAAAAAGCTTATTTGTTTACCTTCATGACCAATAGGACCTACACATGAGTAGGTAATTGTACTGCATAATTTGTCCAAATTATCCCCCTTTTTCGACTTAGAAGCCCCAATCTCTACACAGCAGAGGTAAATGCTGCTGTTATGAAGCATTTTGTTTTGAATTATATAATGATTGCACTATCCTAGCATGGCGCTGTGAATAGTGGAGCGCGCTGTTCGTGGACAGCTCTTGTTGTGGCTTGGCATGAGGTAACGTTGCTATGTAGCTTTATAATCCATATTAGTTCATGTTACACAGACACCATATAAGTATACATGTACATACAGTTTCAGCCTCTTGAAGTTTGATGTAAGTCTAGAGTCATATAATTATAAAACAATTCTCTCTGTATCTTCAAACAATACTCCAGAAGATAAACTGTTGTAACAGCTGTCTTCATACAGCATAGTTAGCATAGGAAATGTTTTATTAGCATTAGTGTAGGAATAGTCAAGTTAGCATTAGCACAGATGATGTCAAGTTAGCATAGGTGATGTCAAGTTAGCATAGGTGATGTCAAGTTAGCATTAGAATATGTGATTCAAGTTAGTAGTTATAGTATAAGAAGATATGTCAAGTGAACACTAGCATAGGAGATGTCAAGTGAACACTAGCATAAGTAATGTCAAGTGAACACTAGCATAAGTAATGTCAAGTGAACACTAGCATAAGTAATGACAAGTGAACACTAGCATAAGTAATGTCAAGTGAACACTAGCATAAGTAATGTCAAGTGAACACTAGCATAAGTAATGTCAAGGGAACACTAGCATAAGTAATGTTAAGTGAACACTAGCATAAGTAATGTCAAGTGAACATTAGCATAAGTAATGTCAAGTGAACACTAGCATAGGAGATGTCAAAAGGAGTATATTAAGTCAGACAGGGAAGGCAGCACTCAACTTAACCAGCCGAGCACAGAAAACATTAAAAACACACAAAGCACAATGCCCAACTAAACAAGCACAGATCCGCCCAAGTCCTAGCTGTCGAAAAGTATAATAAATTATAACTAGCTGAATGACCCAGTAGAAAAGATACAGCAACCAAAAGGCGGAATGCCTATGCTGAATGACCTAGTAACAACAGTAAAACTGCTGAACTACATAGTTTTAGCAGCCTTCAGTCTCAAAAGTTAAGTAACTGTATTAAAACGTTGAAAAGTTGACCATTCGCTCCATGCCTCATTTATTGAATCTCAGTATTCTAATAAATTCATTCTGTATTGAAATATTTTAGGTTACTACATCACAATACTTCAGTTTGGAGTTTATTTGTCTAAATGTGTCATCATGGATTCAAGGGTTAGTGTGAAAGTATAGATATTTACCATTCACTTATGCAAACACACTGCCAACATATCTAAAAGATTACTATTGTATTCTAGCAAGAAGAAGCCAAACGATTGGAGAAGGAATTGAAGAAAAAGAAGGCGGAAGCAGAGAATGCCGCTAAGGAAGCGCAGAAACGAATTCCACCATCTGAATTGTTCAAGTCAGAAACTGACAAATATTCTAAGTTTGATGATAAGGTAAATCAGACGGAGCCTACTTATATTTCCAATCCACAAAGTGGAGGAGATATATTGACTATGTGCTAGGTCTATCTGGATCCAGATTATGTGCTAGGTTTCTGTCTATCTGGATCCAGATTATGTGCTAGGTTTTTGTCTATCTGGATTGATCCAGATTATGTGCTAGGTTTTTGTCTATCTGGATTGATCCAGATTATGTGCTAGGTTTTTGTCTATCTGGATCCAGATTATGTGCTAGGTTTTTGTCAATCTGGATCCAGATTATGTGCTAGGTTTTTGTCTATCTGGATTGATCCAGGTTATGTGCTAGGTCTATCTGGATCCAGATTATGTGCTAGGTTTTTGTCTATCTGGATCCATGGATGTAACAAAGTTTGTCCTTAACCGTAGGTAGGATTGCAATGGAACTTCACATGATTACTTGGGACCAATCCAAGTTGTGCCTATTGTCAGGTATTTAAGGTCAGTTCACCTTTGTGGGAGACACACACTTTTGTGTCAAAAACCCTTCTAGTTCATTCTTTTCACCCACCTAGCCTTACCACATATGCAGACCTGCAGTGTTAAAGTAGAAACTCAAAGATTTGAGTCTTAGATTTTGTGTCTGCTTCATGGTACTGTCTTATCAAAGCACTTACGGAAAACCGAAACTAAAGTTCAAATTTAAATTATTTCTAATTCTTTAACAACTAAAACATGTGGTAAAAGGATGTGTTATACTTATATATTGATTCATTTAATGAACTCCCCCCAGACTGTATCTGTCTGAATTTAAATTTGAAGTAAGTTAATGAGTTTCCGCAAGTGCTTTGATAAAAAAGTACCCATATCTTTTGAACCCTTTGATCATTTTCGATGTACTCATATCAAATGTGTAGCTCAGTCTAGCATACCATACTCTCAATTGTAGTACATTCATGTTTCGGTTCCTTGTGGAAGGGCAAGTTTGTACTGCCAACTGGTTAGGATACAGTCCAGGAAAACGGGGTTAGGTTAGTCTGCCACTATATGTAACTGAAAAATTGTTGAGAAATTTCAATAACATTCGAACATATAAACTACAGTTTTTTGGATTTTCATCTCAGGTGAGCAATATAGGGTTGTCTCTTGTTTATTTGTTTGACAAGTATATTGTATATTACAGGGTATTCCGACCCACGATGTAGAGGGTAAGGAATTATCTAAATCTGCCTTGAAGAAAATGACCAAGTTATATGAAGCACAGGAGAAGAAATACAAAGCTTACCTTGACAGTCAAAAGGGAGCTACCGGCAATGCAGAACCATAGACTCTGAACAGTGCAATTGTGTTTTCTGAGATAGACTGTGTCAGTGATTTCTGACATAGACTGTGTCAGTCATTTCTGAGATTGACTGTGTCAGAGTTTTCTAAAATAAATAGAATGTGTCCACATGCATTTGATTTAAATGTATGATTTAAAACTGTTTACTAAAACAGTCAGATATACATACACATTCTTGTGAAAAAAGACTTGTCAACTAATTTATTTAACAGTAGCATATAATGACATTTGATTTGATTTCTACTGACATCCAAAAAACTTTGTTTTGTTTTAACTAACAATTTGACAATTTAGATATTTTTATGCAAGCTTATGGTACAAGAGTCAGACCTATATTGTACTGTAGACAATGTGATATCAGTGTGAATAACAAACATACTATATATATTCTTTATTTTGTCTCATTTAAGTACATACATTGATGATACATATAAGATAAAGCAGAACAGATAAAATGTACATAACCCTTCAGGTATGAAATTCTGAATTATAAGAGACAATTATCAAATATTAAAATAATCTGATAATCATAAAATCAACATATGGCTAAAGTCATGAGATAAAGTCATGTGACCATTTTGCCATCTGGTGCAGAGACTATTGATAACCTGTTATCCAGGCATTTGTAGTCTCTGTCTTTTGTTTCAATTGATAGAATCATGTTTCACTATCTTCTAATTTACAAATATTTCAAATATTAAAATGTTTTATCTTGTCTACAAACTCATTTTTTTGCAATTTTTTCGATTTTTCCTGGTGAGTTCAAATCTTCTTATACCCATTGATGAGTGCGAAAGTTTATTTTAAAATAGCAAATTGATTTTGTGCTGGACGTCAGTCTGGATGGATATCAGAGAGTTTGTCTGTGCTTGTTTTCCTTAACTATTGGTCAGATTTCAATGAAACTTTACATGAATTGTGGCACGGATATACACAGAACGGATAAGCAGGTCTAAAAATAGCCTAGTTATGACCTGACTACCCATAATGCATTGCGCGCTTCGGTAAGCACGATAATTGTGAACATGACTTATCCAAAAGAAATCTTTTTTTCGTGTCAAAACCACAAAACTAAGTGGTTTGATCATTTTCAACAAATATAGAGGACACCCAAAGATCACAAAAAATATTGATTTATAAGAAAAACAGTCGTAAATAAGTTTCCTTAGGGATTTAAAAAAGTAAATATCGGAAGCAATCCAAAACCCGTCGATTGAAAATTTATCGATCAGGATAGGTCACAGAAAAAGTGGTCTATGTCACAATTGACAGATGAATCGTTCCAACTATCTATACAAAAACTTTCCAAACACATAAGGGAACAAATAAATTCCCATCTTTGCTTATTTTGACGAAGAGTTGCTTTAAATGAAAACAAATATCTCATTGACAAATTAGGCTGAATTGATGAAATAATCCAAGATGGCGGCGGCTAGCGGGAAAAATAGCGCCAACTTGAGAATCTCGCCAAGTCTCGTACAAGTAAGCCGATCGCGAAATTTCATTCCAGTATGGCGGCCTATATAGGAAATATAGTGGGGGGTCGAATGAGTTGCTTTTCCGTCTAATGTATTTCCGTGATTGTGGGTACCACGCCTAGTTGTGGATGTGGTGAGAAATTTTGGATCAGATGATTATTGTTAGATTAATGGCCCTTTGTGTGAGACATACTGTTTTTATGTGTCATTAGCCCTTCTAGTTTTTGTTTAATTATAAAACAATGTACTCTTGCTGACTTTAATTCTTCCTCAGATTATAATTCTCTGTATTTTTACGATGGTTTTAGATTTTTTCTCTTATAATTCTGTAATTATTTTTTCCCCATATAACTACTACCATTATATTGTTTCTAATGGCTTGAAAATGTCACGCTGTCAATCATACAAGTATTTTTTGTCCATTAATGTGAAATAAAGGTGCGACTATGATATTCTGTGATTATTATAAAGCTACCACATTTAGTTAAGAGATATAGACTTACTCATTATCACCGGTTTAGGTGAGAGACACACCCTAGCTAGTACTGTTTTATCAGTCATTCACATTGTACAATTACAAGTTCAAATCTTAAACTTACGTTAAAAATTAAATTGAATTTTTTTTACAATTACTGATTTGGGAAAAGGAATGGTTCAATATATTAGTTTTTTAACTGAAAACTTATTTCAATTATTTGCTAACTGAAACCTTAGGAAAGAACCGTTTTATTAGTAACTTTACATTTGGCATAAGTGCATTAATTGAAATGAATTAGGCTTTTTACATACCCATTAGTTAAAGACTATAGGTTTGCCCTCAGTCAGTCAGTCAGTCATGACCAAATTTTAGGTTAAATGATTTTCACCAGAGTTACTTTTTTTGTGTCATAAATCCTTCTTGTATTTGTTTTCTTTATAGCTTAAATGATGTAAATCTTATTAATGTAATGTCTTTCATGTTTCTGTACAATATTGATAGGATTGGGAATAAGTCTGTCATTACTTAGCAGCTTAATGTCACACTCCTCCTTAATGTCAAACCACTATGGTACTTGACTCTCCTAGTTGTTAGTGGGTGTTGCTGTTGTTATTTTGTGATTTCTACTGAAATTTGCTCTTGAAATCAAATCGGTGAACTTTAATCTAATGATAGAAATCTATTGGGAATTGTTTCATTAATGTCATAGTTGAGATTTAACTGACTTTGGGAAGTTTATATTGAAAACAATCTAATATTCACAGGAATATTCATAGTTCATATGGTTAATGTTCTTAGTTTCATTGCTGTTTAAAAATAAGCTTTGCTTGATGACAAAACTAACACATTAGTGTACTTTTCTTTAGATGCATCTGCTCCTGATGTTTTGGCTCACCTTAACACTAGAAACATGATTTACCAGGGGGGCGGACTTTGTTCCCTGTATAGATCTATATAGTGGAAACTAAACATGTCGCCTTCTCAATAACCAGTGAAAGAATTTGGACCAAACTTCATAGGAATGATTCTAGGGTGGTGCTCTTTCTAAGCTACATATTAAATAGTTTCGTTCATGACAACTTAGCTAAAAATATGGTCTCAATCGTCTACATGTACATGTCTAATTTGTCTACTGCTTCAACTGCCTTGCGTTGACCGTGACATTTCCGATATTTTTGCTTTTCTAGGTAATTAAACTATTGCAATGCGACCTAAGCTGATGTGATCCACATGAAATACTCACTTTATGCTATTTTTAGAATTTCGTCTTCTTATTCAAAACGCTGTTAGTTCCTTTTGGCTGCCAGTTGACTATATAATCTTTGAAGAACCAAATAGCATTCAAAAGTGGTATATGCGCTGCTGTGAACAGTTTTGCAAAATAGATTTTAATGTGAAAATATTCTTGTCTAAAACAATGAGGTGTAGGAGCATGATATGTCGTTCTCACATAGGACTATGGTTTTTAAGGGCAATATTGGTCCTCTTGGTACCAAGAATTGTTGTATCAGTTTGTTAGATGAATGGGTATCCTTTACAATAATACAAAAACTTAAAACTTTTGGAAGCTAGCTTGGAATGATTTTTGTTCACATGCATTTTGAATCTCGATACATTGTAGAGTTCCTATCACTGAGGATTTATACTTCAATCTTTCATTCAACAATAAGTACAATGCTTTTCATGACTCATTTTGTCCAAGCTACTGTGTATATGCTGAATGTGGTAGCATACATTTCACGTGTTACTGTCTCATGTTCAAGAATAATTTTGTTAATGGTCTGGTGTTGACTTTGTTGACAATGCGTTTGTGCACAGTATTGTGTTGACTTTGTTGACAATGGGTTTGTTAACAATATGGTGTATACTTTGTTGACAACAAATTTGTTAACAGTGTGGTGTAGACTAAGTTGTCAATGAATTTGTTAACAGTATAGTCTAGACTTTGTAGACAATAGATATGTTAACAATATGGTGTTGACAATGAATTTGTTAACAATATGGTGTTGACAATGAATTTGTTAACAGTATGGTATTGACAATGAATTTGTTAACAATATGGTGTTGACAATGAATTTGTTAACAGTATGGTGTTGACAATGAATTGTTAACAGTATGGTGTTGACTTTGTTGACAATGAGTTTGTTAACGATATGGTGTAGACTTTGTTGACAATAAACTTGTTAACAGTATGTTGTAGACTTTGTTGACAATAAACTTGTTAACAGTATGGTGTTGGCTTACAATGATACTTGCATGCTTATTGGTTGTATTTTGTTGCTTTCCTATGAATCACTGACATTGATATGTATTACCATCAAAACTCTGATTAAAATCAGCATTGCTTTCATTTGTGAAAACATTGCACCATGCCTAATAGATTCGTGTCTTTATGTTGTTTTGCTTTTTTGCCCGAATATATAATATTGTATGTTCATATTTCATTGAATGAAATAAAAATGGCTTCTTGTGCAATGTGATATCTTTCTTGTTTATATTTATAAGATGTTCTGATTACCTTTTGGGATTGTTTTGTTTTTGAAATGATTCAGATTGTGAGCATCAATTTCATGTGGTTTAAAATAATTTTGCTATAAACAGATGACACATTTAGTGTGCCCTGTCCTGAACAACTATTGTCATCAACAACAACCTCTCATCAACAAAGGTACAACGTTTTCTGTCAATGTCACTTTCTATTAGAAACCTCTTTACATCAGCCAACATGTTCCTTAACGCAACAACCAAAATGTCCTTAACACAACAGTCAAAGTTGTCCTTTACACAACAACCAAAATGGTCCTTAACACAACAGTCAAAATTGTCCTTAACACAACAACCAAAATGTCCTTAACACAACAACCAAAATGGTCCTTAGCATATCAACCAAATAGGGTCTTAATACAACCAAAATGGTCCTAAACGCAACAACTAAAATGGTCCTTAACACAACAACCAAAATGGTCCTTGGCATATCAACCAAAATGGTCCTTAGCATATCAACTAAATAGGGTCTTAATACAACCAAAATGGTCCTTAACACAACAACCAAAATGGTCCTTAACACAACAACTAAAATGGTCCTTAACACAACAACTAAAATGGTCCTTAACACAACAACCAAAATGGTCCTTAGCATATCAACCAAATAGGGTCTTAATACAACCAAAATGGTCCTTAACCCAACAACTAAAATGGTCCTTAACATAACAGCCAAAATTGTACATACAGCCTAGTTAACCAATGTCACTGTCATTCTGTGATTTATCGTTACATACATAGTCCCTCCCATTGCTTCCATAATCGGGAATGGTATCTGTAAACTATACTGGAATGCTGTGAACATGGTGAGGTGAGCATGGGAATGTATTCACTTTCAATTGTTACTGCTCCACTCGAAGCAATTGGGTTATGTGAAGTTAAAACCAGGTCACTAGGTCAAATCAAAGAAAAGGTTTGTGAACACTAGAAACTACCCTCTTTTTATGCCCCCCCCCCCCCCCTATGGGGAGGCATATAGTGATTCACCTGTCCGTTCGTTCGTCCGTTCGTCCGTCCGTCCTGGTTAACCCAAATTGACAGTTTCTTCTAGCATTATTATGGCTTGCTACAAAGCTTCCATACTTGCATGGATGTTGTATATGAACACTCTCCACACACCTGTATCATTTGACGCCATTTCGACCTTCACCTTGACCTAATTTTGGACTTAGACTTATTGGAAATTCTTGGTTAACCCAAATTGACCGTTTCTTCTAGCATTAATATGGCTGCATGGATGTTGTATACGAACACTTTCCACACGCCTGTATCACCTGACCCCAATTGAGCCTTGGCCTTATTTTTGACTTAGACTTATTGAAGGGCCAAATTCTTTGTTAACCCGAATTGACCGTTTCTTCTAGCATTAATATTGCTTGCTACAAAGCTTTCATACTTGCATGGTTGTTGTATTTGAACATTCTCCACACACCTATATCACCTAACCTCATTTTGACCATCACATTGACCTAATTGTGGACTTAGACTTATTAAGCGTCTAATTCTTTGTTAATCCAAATTGACAGTTTCGTTTTACATCATGTCCATAATGGCGTTGCCTTAAAACTTGGCATACTTGTTTACCATCATAAGCCCCTTACATTATCAAAGCCATGTAACACTATCCAACAATATTACAGAATTATGGCCCCTGATTGACTTAGCTTTTTATGGGCAATGCTTCCATGGGGGCATAAGCGTTTATTGAACGCAGTCTTGTTGGTTCAATCTTCAAGAAACATAGTCGGAATGAGTATCTGCAGTACAATTTAGATGAGTTCGAAACTTGATGGCTTAAAGTCAGAAACTGGGTCATTTTAACTCTTCAGAGGTCAGATGTTTCTCCAATATTCGTGGACAGGTCGCCTCTTTGAAATCTCAAACTAGTTGGAAAATAGGTCGAGTAGAGACAGAAACTACATGAAATCAAAGAGTACGCTGGTAACACACCGGAGGACAAGCAAGTTGGGGCTACAATCTTCCTAATATGGAATATGGAACTAGTTTGAAACTAGGGGTCGCATGGAAAACTAGGTCACTTGGCCAATTCAAAGAAAAAAGATTTACAATTGTTCTTCAATCTACATGGAGCTCAGGTGAGCGACGTTCGGTCATCATGGTCCTAGTGAGCGTTTTAATCGGACAAAATGGCCACCTTGCTATTCGAATAATTGAACGTGTACATTATTGTTTATAGAATGCTCCTGGTACATGAACATTGCAATATTAAATTACCGGTATGGATAAAAAACAAGATTTGCCAAGTTTTTTCACTTTCACTTAATCTAAATTCTCTATTCTGCCCTTTACAAAATACTGTCAAGTACATGTACACAGGAAATTGTTTAGACATACGTTTGTGGTATTTTGCATATCTAAAATACTCTTAAATTAACTATTTCAACTCAATTGATCTGACGTTCTCTGAAAAGTAAAAAATGTCCCATAAAAAGTGATTTAATTGACCCAAATTCTACCATTAGAATATAACACACATAAGGGGGTCGATCAAGAAATTATTTGATCTAAAAAGTAGTTTCAGTAGGGTCTTTTTCATGTTTAGGATACGAATTTATATAAATACATCTTGCTATCAAAGGGACAATGTATAACACTGTTTTATTTTCAGCAGCTTTACCGATTATTCCATAACCCTGTGAAACCTACACGTTCCACGGTTTCACAGGGTAATGGACAAAACGGCACAGCCGCTGAAAAAGATTTCATATTTCATGGAAAGCAAATAATATTCACCTTAGCGTGGCGTATATTTCATAGAAATCGATGAAGAAATAAAATACTTATGGTTATTTTATTTTCCAATGTTTACAAATTTCTTCTTGTAACTGTAGTCAAAAGTCACGTGGTATTGCTACACTGTGTACGACTACGTATTCACTGAATACTACACGTTTTGGCCACTGTATCATCAATGAGTGTGCACTGCAATGTGTACGTAAACATGTACAGTACGGGTATAGGTGTATTTCTAGGTTATGCATGTTTATGTACTTTAACCATAGAGTTTATACAGTTACCCCCCCCCCCCCCCCCCGTTTAGCTACCCAAGTTGGAAATTTACCTATAACTACAAGTACAGAAACTGTCCCGTTAGGGTAAGAACAGAAAAATTGAGTGACCATGACCAGCGGTCGAGTCCACTATTACGCTGTAAAACCAATTATAAAGGCTAATACATACATCTATAAATTCAATGCTAAACTATAATACTATATTCGCTCTACATTTTCAGACATTGGTTGTAATAATTTGTGTACACATAAACGACAACGTCACTCTCACAATATCCTAACTGGACAGTACTCGACAGCTTCGCAACCTCCATGATAATAGAAGTTAGTAAATATCAATTTTATACAAATACAGGGCCACCATGCTCAGAATGAAGAATGCTAGTACATTGCACTTTGTTGTTTCTCTTCGTTTCTGGAGCGGTGACAAAATGCTGATCAATGTCTCTCCAACGTGATGATATTTCTGAACAACACTAAATCAATTAAAGTACTTTTTCTTACAATTTGATATTTGCACTGTGGACACCGGCTTAATAAATCAAGACAAGTTATACACAAAAAGCCTTTATAACGCATGCATAGAAGATGTAACATCACACGAAACAGGAAAAAAATGACGCCATTTATTCGATAACTGCCAATTACCCATAAATTTTAATTCCGCGCCCATTTGGTGAAACCATAAAATTTATAGGAGCTTTAATTTGGCGAGATCGCACGTGTACTATGCAATGAAATGTATCCAGAAGGGATCGCGTTTGGATAAGGCGTCATTATTTTTTACTTTAATTACAAGGATCAATTTCACGCGAGTGAGGATTTATGGGTTAGAAATGCATGCTGACCAGACGATACGAAATAAAAATGGCGAGACTGACGTTGCTGTCGAAATTGTCACTCCCACGTAGAATGAAACGATGTCTCGCTCCGGAGACCTAGTCTCTTGCAACCAATGGTTGCAATTAGACTTTGTTACTAATTGACATATCATGCAGCAAGATTTAGAATAACGACCCAATCAAAACTTTGTCTCCAAAATTTTAACACGTTCATTAAAATTTAAATTCGCAAAAAGTGTAAAATCGCGGCATTTTGTGGCTAAACTTCGTGAGTGAAATAATTTAGATTGGAGATATTGCTTGTGTTTCTAAAACACTTGGTCCCCGGAATTATGTTCTAATCAATTAAGCTCCACTAATTGGGGGCAATTAAATTAGTTAATATGATTTTAATTACCCTGAATGGATGCATGATGGCGCCACAAGCGTGCCTTGTTCCTGATTACAAATGGTGAGTAACAAATACATGTAGAAGAAGCATTCGCAGACGACATTTGTTTCAAAAACCGCTTTGAAAACAAACAATCGAAAGCAAGTTAAGACTACATCTGATTATCAATTCTTCGATAAATATTTATGAACTATCAATTGCTTAACAATACTTAAGAAATACCATCTATGATATTGAGTAATTGCAAATCAAAGCTCATTGTGTCACCTTACATTTCTAGAAACTTACGACTTCCATTTCTAGCAAAAAAAAAACTTTTTGGATATTGATGGATTCGCCTTGAAACGTTCTTCAACATGGAGTTATGTATGTACATGTCCGAGTTCATGTAGTGCACTTTTATCATGGAGCTAAGAAATCTGTGCGCAATGAGATTTATTGAATTCACAATAATTTAAAGCGTTTTTTTTTCTAAAAACTCAAAAAAGTCATACGCTGGTATAATTAAGATGATGATTGTTCTTCATTAAATATATTGATTTTTTGTTGTTAAATAAAGTTGTTTTAATAATACATTTGTAATTTATAATTTTCGACCAACTTTCGACGAGTTTGGAGCAATTTGGTCGAAACTAAACTAGACCAAATGTCGTATTGTAACTGTACAAAATAACTCATTCGACCTAGTGGCATGTTCGGCATGTTGTCGTATTCGATGAAGTGTCTTTCGGCGAATTCATGGAATTGGCGTGGAAGCGTACTAAATGTGTTATGAAGCAAAAAGTTGAATACAGACATACATTTTGTACTTTCAATCTGGACGCTGCTACGACAGTTCGTCGAACAACACTTGATCGAATGCGACAATTTTCAGAACACCATTCCGGAGACAGGTATTCATTGCTATTCAACTATTTGTATCGCAACAAATATAGGACAGTGGCAGTGTTCATAATATTGAATATTACGCCAAACTTTCTTTGCTAGTCCACAATTCACAGCGAACACTTTTCCAGCTTCATATAAAAGGTTTCGCATAAAAGCTTTAATTTTTAAATGGATTGATTTAGGAAATATTTCAGTACTCATACGGCGGCCGTACAAATCCTCATACCTCAAAATCAGTCAATTCAGTTGCTATGACGATATTTCACATCGCATTAGGGTATTCATGAGTAAGTATTGCGAGTGATTGAAAATCCACATCGTAAACGCTTGTTTTTTCTTTTGCTTCTTTAATAATGAGTGTATATTATTTGTGCAAATTATAATTCCAAAATTAATTTTTAACTCATTGATACTTATCGCTGGCTTAGAATTAGATGGTCGTAAGTACCACTTACTACCGTATAAGACTCTTACATATTTGAAATCCAATTCACAAGGCACTTCTTATGAGCCTGTTTTCATGAAAATCGGAAGTGGTCATGTTGACCAAACTGAAGTTTAGAAAGCTGTTTTTGCCATGAGTAAAGAGACGTTTTCAGACAGTTTTGTTTTCTCAAAATATTGATTTTGTACTTAGGACGTTCTAATTCTAAGCCAGCGATATCTGCAGTATGTTATTAAATTTTAATCGATACTGATAATTTATATTGTTTTTGGCTCAAATGTACGCCGGTTGTTCACTTGCCTTTTTCTGAAAGTCATTTGCCGTTGAATAAGAGGCGCGTTCTAAACCAAATGACCATTCATTGTCGATTATATGCCAGGGCTGGTATTTATAAAAAATCTTAGTGGAAAACGTAATATTTTTACTTAAGTAAAAAATTTTCCACAAATTGATGTGTTTCCTTAGTGATTTTGGTAGCTCTCTGCATAATGCATCAAATTATGAAATCACTTGATCATCTTGATTATATTATTCAGCCGATACACTTTATAAGTAATTTTTACGATTTTAAGAAAATTATTAAATTTCTACTAAGGTGCTTTATAAATAGTGTTATACTGGTATTATAGAGGTTTCATTTGTAGACGGTTTGATTAAAGAAAATGTTACGCGCGCATCAATCAAGATTGTTTTAATATTTACTTGTTTTGACAACAACAGTCTGGCATGGTGTATTACTTGATGTTTGTTTATAATTGTAACGACAGTGTACACATAACGCCGTTTTTGCGTACACGTGTAATATTATCCAGATGCGTAAATTCATTGGTCCACTCAATTCGATGTTAGTTTGAGTCCTACACAATTCCCCTATAGCTTCGACGGATTGTGTTCTTAGTAGAGCAACAAATGCCTGAAAAGTGGCTTATTTAAGGAATAAGTTTGCCATTAAAAAGCAACAAACTGAGTCATATAGATTTACCAAAATACAATGGATCTACCTCAAAAGACCAACACGTTATAGGCAATTATTGGCATTTAGACCTCTTTATAAGTACAGGTATGTAGATGTGCGTGAAGTTAGCAGCCAGTTGCCAGTTGCCAGTAGCCGGTTCAAAGTTTTGAATCTGGAATTGGCAAATGGCAGCTAACTTCACAACCTAGCTAACAATTCGAATTTTTCTATCGAATCGGCAACTGCGAACTGGCAGCCAGCAGCCAATTCAAATTTTAATATAGGATCAAATTGGCAACTGCGAACTGGAAGCTAGCTGCCAATTCGATGTTCCTAGTGGACACGAATTGGCAACTGGCAACTGGCAACTGGCAGCTAGCAGCCGATTCAAATTTTTCTCAAAAAATATTTTAACTCAGAAAAATCGAATTGGCAACTGGCAGCCAGCAGCCGATTCAATTTTTTCTCAGAAAAACCGAACTGGCCACTGGCAACCGGCAGCCAGCAGCCGATTCAAAATTTTCTCAAAACAATATTTTAACTCAGAAAAATCGAATTGGCACCTGGCAACTGGCAGCCAGCGGCCGATTCAATTTTTTCTCAGAAAATTCGAATTGGCAACAGGCAACTGGCAGCCAGCAGCAGATTCAAAATTTTTTCTCAAAAAAATATTTTAACTCAGCAAATTCGAATTGGCAACTGTCAACTGGCAGCCAGCAGCCGATTCAAAATTTTCTGAATTTTTTTTTAACTCAGATAAATCGAATTGGCAACTGGCAACTGGCAGCCAGCAGCCAGCTGCCAGCAGCCAGCAGCCAGCAGCCGATTCAAGTTTTTCTCAGAAAATTCGAATTGGCAACTGGCAACTGGCAGCCAGCAGCCGATTCAAATTTTTCTCAAAAACATATTTTAACTCGGATAAATCGAATTGGCAACTGGCAACTGGCAGCCAGGAGCCGATTCAAATTTTTCCCAAAAAATATTTTTACTCAGAAAAATCGAATTGGCAACTGGCAACTGGCAGCCAGCAGCCGATTCAAATTTTTCTCAAAAACATATTTTAACTCAGAAAAATCGAATTGGCAACTGGCAACTGGCAGCCAGCAGCCGATTAAATTTTTTCTCAGAAAATTCGAATTGGCAACTGGCAACTGGCAGCCAGCAGCCGATTCAAATTTTTCTCAAAAAAATATTTTAACTCAGAAAAATCGAATTGGCAACTGGCAACTGGCAACTGGCAGCCAGCAGCCGATTCAAATTTTTCTCAAAAAAATATTTTAACTCAGAAAAATCGAATTGGTAAATGGCAACTGGCAGCCAGCAGCCGATTCAAATTTTTCTCAAAAACATATTTTAACTCGGATAAATCGAATTGGCAACTGGCAACTGGCAGCCAGGAGCCGATTCAAATTTTTCCCAAAAAATATTTTTACTCAGAAAAATCGAATTGGCAACTGGCAACTGGCAGTCAGCAGCCGATTCAAATTTTTCTCAAAAACATATTTTAACTCAGAAAAATCGAATTGGCAACTGGCAACTGGCAACTGGCAACTGGCAGCCAGCAGCCGATTTAATTTTTTCTCAAAAAATATTTTTACTCAGAAAATCGAATTGGCAACTGGCAACTGTCAGCCTGCAGCCGATTCAAATTTTTCTCAAAAACTATTTTTACTCAGAAAAATCGAATTGGCAACTGGCAACTGGCAGCCAGCAGCCGATTCCAAATTTTCTCAAAAAAATACATTTTTACTCAGAAAAATCGAATTGGCATCTGACAACTGGCAGCCAGCAGCCGATTCAAATTTTTCTCAAAAAATATTTTAACTCAGAAACATCGAATTGGCAATTGCGAACCGGCAGCCAGCAGCCGATTGAATTTTTTTCCGTAGGATCGAATTGGCAACTAGCTGCCAATTCGAATTTCATGATAACTTGCTAACAGTAATCCGTTGGTTGACGGTATGATACGTTACGACATTCTTCTTCATCGCACGATATAGGTTGGACCTACTGTGGCACTAGTTGCATGTGTAGCAGTTGAGTCGGTTTCAGGCAAAACTGTGCGAAAAATTTGAATCGTCTGCTGGCTGCCAGTTGCCAGTTGCCAATTCGATTTTTTAAAGAAAAATTTGAATCGGCTGCTGGCTGCCAGTTGCCAGTTGCCTATTCGATTTTTCTGAGATAAAATAGGTTTTTGAGAAAAGTTCGCAGTTCGCAGTTCGCAGTTGCCAATTCGATCCTATATTAAAATTTGAATTGGCTGCTGGCTGCCAGTTCGCAGTTGCCGATTCGATAGCAAATTTCGAATTGGCAGCTAGGTTGTGAAGTTAGTTGCCATTTGCCAATTTGCGATTCAAAACTTTGAATCGGCTACTGGCTACTGGCAACTGGCTGCTAACTTCACGCACATGGTATGTAGGGTAACAATATTAATACTTATTGCTCTTCACAACTATAGTCTCTTATAATTCTTGTTAAAATGGCTTTGTGCAATGTTTTTACTGTCATTGTATATGTATATTGTATGTGAGTTGTACGGAGATGAGACGTAAATAAATCAATACTAAACACTACATACACTACAAAAACACTTCCTTGTATTGTTTTATCTCTCCGCTTTGTATGTTGTTGACGTTCAACGACATGCAAACAAACTCTTACTGAGCTTAAGATCCATGCACTCCAGGAAGTCCATCCTTCTATACCCAGATCTATCCACAATCCATTACATTAACAACATTCACTTCCACCACAATACTACTCGTATCAAATCGTGCAGTTCTTAAAGACTTGCATTGGGTCCAATCCTACTTTGTTTGTGTCAACCGTAATTTCGCGTAAAGTCTAGGTCCCACTGAGCATTTTCTGCCTCGGCGATGTACTCCTGATAGAAATTAATGGGCTATCAGGACATGGGGAACAGGTGCCTCGTGTGGTCTAGGGGAGGTCATGAGACAGTGATATCGGAAGGAATTGTGAAGAATCGGGTGGTATCGGAAGAAAACGGGAGAACATCGCCAATGTGAATTCCTCAACGGGAGGCTTAATAGGTAAATACCATTTTAACGTCCTCGTCAGCCATTGCTTCCTTCTTGGTATTCGTGCTAGTCAGTCAGAAAGGTAAACGTAAAGTTTTCCATTTACCGAGCAAATGTATTTCAGAATGTGACGTTCACAACCTTAATACTATGAATAACTTTTAATAATATCATACATGCTTTTTTTCTAACTTATATATCCTTAATTAATTCGATTGACTACTAGTACAAAGGAACTGATAAAAAACGAATACAATGTCATGATACCCTCTCTGTAAGGGGTTCATCCTGTTTATATGTTGTGACATTAAAATTGGAGTTAACATGATAGAAAATTATAGCATTGATATTGTTCTTTCATTAAATTAGATGAACACAATTTAAAACATCACGGAAAAGAATGAGACATGGTCGGGGGAAAATTTGAAAATATAAAGTTGAATTTCAAAATTGGCCATTTCATTATTGCTATGAGAAATTAAATAACGAGCGAATCGTGATCAAGTGAATACGTATATGTTACAGTTTGTTGTTATTGGAAAGAAGCAACAAACATATTTATACAATCCACAAGGCACAAACAAGATCAATTGTCACACATCAATTTTGCAAGAAAAAAGGATGCAGGGAAACTAAGGAAGAGCAAGCGCAAAGGCGCCATGTAAAGGCGCCATGTATTACCTGTCAATGTGGCCTTTTTGTTGAAGGGCATTATATGGCGGGAAACGTTTATTTACACTGCAATGTTCTATAAGGTTGTCTGTTGGGTAAGTGTGAGGTTTGGTGCACTGTTAAACGTTTAAGCCCCCAGTGAAATTTGTCGCTGTCCGTACCAAGGCGGAGGCCCTTTAGTCAACCTTCCTCTATGTATGTATTGTCCACTTTATAGTAAAAAAATGACTTTGACTTGACTTGACTTGAGTAAAAATACAAAAATATTTCGCCAATGTGCCTTTTTGTTAAACTTTGTTCATTTTGTATGTGCCATTCTACAATTTCGTAGTCCAGCACAAGGGTGCTTCGTATCTTTCAAAATTGCATGTACACTATATATTTGTTGTAGATTGTCCTTGTGGTGTGTGGTGTCCGGTTGTTATTTTCTCGTCACTTGGCTCTCGTTCCGTTTTAGTTTGACTGACTAAGGCGGCAGACTTTCGGGACGGGATGTCGTGTTTTCAGTTGGGCATTGTGCTTTGTGTGTTTTTAATGTTTTCTGTGCTCGGCTGGTTAAGTTGAGTGCTGCCTTCTCTGCCTGTGTGTGCAGAAAGCGTTTCACAAAACATTCAAACGCACTAACGTCACCATGCCGTACGGGACGTAGCGAGCCACCGTAAAATAACCCGTTTTCCTGAAAGTCTTTTAAAATATTTAAAATAAAAGAGACGCCAAAGACGCCAATGAAGCCAAAGAAAATAGTACAAACACACAAGTGTTCGTAGCCTACTTGTTGACTTACAATATTACATTTATAATAATTTATGTTTTTGTCGGACACTTGGTAGAGGAAACATTTTATTTATAACATTTGTTCAGTATACAATTTATCATCATAGTTACAAACTCCATTAATTAATATCTTTCTCTCGATGTCCATGTCTTTTGACAATCGCTTTATAGGTACTGCACTGATATACCGGTAACTACACAAGGAACTTCATGTATATACGTTATTGATGAATCTATTGTTGAATATTTAACCCAATTCATACAGATACCTGGAACGACATGTATGAGATTATGAATATAAAAAGGTGAGTACAATGGTCAACGTTGTAAGTATTAGCCAAATGGAAGGTAGCACTCAACTTAAACAGCCGAGCACAGAAAACAACACTAACCACAATTACATGACACAATGCCCAACACACAACTGAACGAGAAAATGAACTTAACCGCTGAAAGTCAGAAGTTTTAGCTGTCGAAAAAGTAGAAAGACCAAGTCCAAGCTATCAAAAGCCGGAAACATAGTTTCAGCTAAATCTGGTAAAATAGGCATGACTGTGATGGCAGTGGTTGCTATACATGTATCGATAAGGGAAAGTTATCGCGGTGGAGAATTTGGAAGTGCTTAGCTAGACATGGCAAACATTCCTTTAAAGACGTAACGCACAAAACTGGAACCACTAAACGTTGCGTCAAATGACGTTGTTTGTTGACTTTATGCGGAGTGCGTTTTTTGGGTTAACCAAGCATTTTAAGGCATAAACTTGACATTTATGTATATAATCTGTTTTTACTGTTAAGTTTAACTAATACGTTGCTACTGTTAAGATTTGGTTTGGACAATCGATAGTGTTAGTTTATACTGAACTATAACTGAGTACATTGTGCGACTTCATTTCTCGCAAGTCGAACAAATCAGTGGAGAAAGCAAAAATAACGATATAAGTCGAGTAAAACACATTTTTATTAAATTTTTAAAAGTTCTATAAAGTCGTGAAGTAAACTTGAGACTCTATGTTTTTTTATTAATTTTAGTACTTTTGCTTCCATTTTCGTTTAGAGTCCCTTTATAGCCTGCGTTAAAATGGCAAAAATTCATTTTTGATGACTTTCACCGTCTAAAAAAAACAACATATTTTAGTAATGTATTGTTCTAAAGTAGCAATAATTCTTTACATACGACATTTTGAAAATACTTCAAAAATCGATACGAAAAGCATTATGGATTGATTGGAATACCTTTGAAATTTTATATTATCGTTTTGCACTTACAGTTCTATAAACCTGACACTTTGAATTATTCCGCTAAATGAAATATGCTACTGAATCGAAACAGTTCTAATTTTATCCTTGCATGCTTTGCCTAGCTCAGACAAAATGTCTATGACATTAGCACAGTACACTTTCATTCACTCATCCGGAACACCTTGAATAATTCCCTTGATTATTCCGTTGAGCAGTATCATTCGCTGAACCGGAGGACCTCTGTTATTATCCTTAAATGCGCATTTTTTACTGTTATATTGAATACAAAAAACTCTGGCACGCACTACGTAGTCTTGTAGTATCGCCATACACTCACTCGGTCAATAATCGTACAGCTGACAACGCGGTGACACATTTCAAATGAAAGTCGCGTGCAATATACCCAGTGAACTCTCGTGTAGCGGAGGAAGGAATGTCGCCAATCAACTGACAAAGTGAAAGTCAATCAGGAATCAATTACAAAGAGGCTGGTTGTTTCTTTAGAATTGTACGTAACTCGGATAAAAAGGTAAATATGAACAAATACCAATTATTTAGACAAGTGTTAGATTACAATAATCTACGTAACATTGGTGTATGTCTCGGTAAATAAAATATGTTAGTTCAAGTGTATATACATGTATGTTATATAATTATTGTAAATCAAAGAAAAGTTTTTATTTATTTTAAGTGTCATCCTTATTTAGAAGGCCTGTTCAAGTGGGTCATGCGAGACTTATTTTCTGATCATATTTATAGTCCATTATTTGGAACCAGACTTTTGGGTACACAATAATCATTATGTAGCTAGCGGTTCAACAACCAAATATACAGGGACTCAAACCTTCTACACCTCTCCTGAGGCTGGTACATTAACAACTAGTTGTGCGTGTGCTTTGGAAACTTTGAAGTGGTTTTTTTTGGTAACTTTATTTGTGCTGGGGTTTTAGTGATTCGTCTCTTTTGTGCGGGAGTTCGGGTAAGGTTCTGTATTTGTGCGGGAGTTCGGGAAAAGTTCTGTATTTGTGCGTGAGTTCGGGGTAAAGTTCTGTATTTTTGCGGGAGTTCGGGTAAAGTTCTGTATTTATGCGGTTGTTCGGGTAAAGTGAGTTCGGGTAAAGTTCTGTATTTGTGCGGGAGTTCGGGTAAAGTTCTGTATTTGTGCGGGAGTTCGGGTAAAGTTCTGTATTTGTGCGGGAGTTCGGGTAAAGTTCTGTATTTGTGCGGGAGTTCGGGTAAAGTTCTGTATTTGAGCGGGAGTTCGGGTGAAGTTCTGTATTTTTGCGAGAGTTTTGGACACTCCATTAGTGTGAAAGGTTTTAGTTATTGTTTTTGCATCAGAGTTTTGTTGATTATACATGTTACAGTTGTAGTTTAGATAATCATTGTGTAATCGGAGTTTGAACAATACTCGCAGCAATATCGGGAAGATCACGGAGTATTGGAGTTAAAATAACTAACTTCATAATTATGGGAGTTATGATGCCTAGCAATAGTAGTATTGTTCGCCCAGTTAGAATCTTCAAAGTATCAGACTGATTTATTCTAATTTAACTCAGTATTTCATTTACATGTTATCGAATATTTCTTTGAATTTCAAGTATTCATGAGCTTATGCATACCTATGTTCTTTGAGTCAAGAGGCTAGAGCTTTCGACTTGTACTAGCTTTTTCGGTTAATATGTCTCCTTCATTTGTACATGTATACGAGGTTATACATCTTTTGGACTCGTGCATATATTTTTACAATACATTTGTATACATTTCCTTGACTTAGAATCAGCTTTTTGTCGATTTGCATGACAACAATTTTTTGTCGTTAATTATGAAGCATAATCTAACACGTTTAATCGCAGAAATCTCTCTTTCAATGATTAATAAACCTTGCAGAGTTTAGTAACCATTGGGCGCATTATAGTGCAACAAATTCCGAGTAAGGCTCATGGGCGTAGTGTCTGGACAAAGACATTAAACGTATTACCAGGGAAATCAATTCAACATCAAATTATTATCTTCCTCTTTGATCACGCCGACAGAGAGTAGGTGCGTATGGGGCTTGCAAATATAATTATCCATGACTTATGGTTTCTCTATATAATACGAACCCAAACTCTGCACAGATCAATTTAATTTGCTTTACTCTGTCGTCTGGTTGATACTTTACTGTGACCGTTTGTCGTCTGCAATAACTACATAGTGGTTATCTTAAATATCGGAGATGGCCGTAACTTTGGCCAGCAGATGTTTAACTTGACATGTCCCTCACTTACTGGCCTTAGTTGATTACGCTTGGTAATTTGGATTGTCCAGCGGTAGACACCCCAAGTGCCACATATTGCAAAAGGTGTAATATCGTCTGTTATTGGTTCCCGGTGCTTTGACTCATCCCAATGTGCACCGCATATTTAGAATGTCGGCATTATGAAGCGGTTACTAATTTTCTACTTGAGTTATGTGTATTATATCTCAACCTCGACAGTAACGCACTATTTCGAGACAATTTTCGATAAGAAACATTCGCTAATCAAGTTATTGTCATGTCTTATTAAGCAAGACACCCTGGCAGTAGACTTGTGACGTCACACTTTGGTATGCCGGAAGTGTCATTTCTCTGTGTTCTAGTCCCGCAGAAATGCATTATCGAGCTCTCAGGAATGTTCTTGCGCGTGTGAAAGCGAGAAAGCAGTAATGAAATTTTTATGATAATTTCTCTTCCAACAAAAATTTGAAGACATCGCAATCTTTGCTTATCAAATTAATCGTTGATGACACGTGCCTATAATTGGCTGAACAATGTGCTGTAGGCATGGTACAGGAACACTTGAAGTAGCTTACCAAATTAAAAGTAAACGTACATTTGTACTTTAAAGCCAATCACTCGCTAGTTCGCTATTACTCAACAGTTCTAGTGTTAGATGTTTACCTTAATCTTTTCTAAAGACTGCACATTTGGATACATTCATTGTATAATTTCATAATATCATAAGGATTCGACCGGATACGCCATTGAGATCGCTATGACGACTATTGACTAGTAGGTAATTTAAGAAAATTCTTAGAATCTTCAAGCTGGTACCAGAAAATAAACTTGCATTTTGGTCATTTTTTGGTACTTAGTTTGAGATCCGGAAACTTTGTATTTTAGTATTATAACTATGTAAATGATTATTGATTTTTTTATTTTAGCTAGGGTTAAAAATCCAAATTATTTAGGTTACTATGAAAACCAAGATGGTGGTCACTTACTACATGCATACTAGCATCTGAGTTCGCTATATGTCTAGATGGTTAACTTACTTGAATAATCCTCTTTTTCCCCCGGCACATGACACCTACCACTCTCCATCATCTTGGCCTGTCTTGTACTGGCGTCTTTGATTCATTCCCGGATATGGAGATGGTCTTCAATTCTTTGCCTATTGTTCTTCTCCATGTTAAGAATGTTTTCCCGTCTTCCTCTTCACTTGATAGGTAACCATGGCAATGTGGGACATGTTAGTTAAGCTCTAGAGGTTCATGACAGAAATTATCTCTGTTCTGTGGATTTGGAGGATCAGTCGTAGGTAGTTTGTCACAAAAACGAGGAAGGAAATCTCATTGCAGTTGAAAAGTTGGGTACTGGTGTTTTATTATATAATTATTTATCAAAGCATTTACGGAAATCGTCAAAATACGCACAGATTTAAATTCTTTACAATTCTTGAACAAATATTGGGACATGTATGGTTTGTAGGAATGCTGAACTGACACATCATTGGTATCGCGGAGCCATTGACCACAATGTGTATTTGTTGAAGAATTATAAAGAATTAAAATTTGAGCGTAAATTTAAGATTTTCGTAAGTGCTTTGATAAAATAGTACCATGTAGTTGCGCAGGTAGACTGATGTTCACGTTCTTCCCAATGGGTCTAAGGATGACGAATATAATACCCGACTGTTTAACTGTAATGACATTGGTCTGTTTGTGAGACGTTTTATTGTGCAACCTTCTGCTAAATCTGATATTGTGTGCATGTATGTGCTGTCTGATTGCACAAGTCTGAACGTGATAAATAAAGCAACCATCCCTCGATTGATTAGGTCATTGACCTTGATGAAAATGCAAAAAATGGCAAAAAACGAGAAAGACCGTACTGATAGCGGCAACCAGTCACTTACTTTGCCTCATTGTTTTAAATATTGTATGTAATTAATTATACCCTCTTAATCCATCATTCAGGCGGCACGATCATGAAACGCATTCAAACAAGGAGAAAAGCACGTGTTGGTCGATATTATTAGAATTATTTCACCGAGATAATCCGAATGTAGATGTTGACGATAGACTGGTACACTCTGTCACAATTTCAAACAAACACTCTGCTTTTACTCAAGTTATTTTTTATTATGAAGACTCTGGGAGTCAATAAAATGCTGAGTTTGTTTAAACTCACTCAGCTGATCGGTTGCTGTATCGGTGTGATACACTGGAAACGTTATAGAACTGAGGAATATGTTCGGAATAAGCTAGTATATAGGATATCCCATCCGGATTCCTCGTATTGCACCTATCAATGTGGGAATTTGACAGACAGAATAGTGCCGAGTCCCTGGGAAATAGACTTAAGCCGAAATTTTGATCCCAGTGAGGGGAGTTTGACACATTGCCCTTGCTCTAGGGTGGGAATTTAGACTTTGAAAAAGTAAAAATGTCAAAATCCACTGGGTCAGCCCGCCGCCCCCCCCCCCCCCTGGGGAAAAACATTGATAGGTGAAATCACACCACTGTCAGTTCTACATGCTTAGGTTGGAATAAATTTTACTTTGATGTCACATATTCATTGTATTATCAAAAACATCTCTAAAAGTCTTCTGTTTTTAAACTAAAAGCGAATTCCGAATGTTTTCAATGCAAAGGTGTTCCATCTTCCTATATATGCGAGCATTTAGCAAGCTTGCTATGAGTTTGTCTGTCGCAGTGGTTCTATCATAATCCTCTGTTACATAAACTTCCAAACAGCGATCGTTTTTCACATGCTCAGGTCTGCTGTCTATTCAATTAAGTACATGTATTATGTATTGTATGCATAGCAACGGCGTATGACTCTTCAACTTTCTTACTGTAATTTCTAAGAAAGACTGTACAATGGCGCGACCTCTTTAGTACTTATATAACGGTATGGACTGACAGTTCAACCTCTCCAATACGGACATTCCTTGAACAAGAACAACAACAACAAAACAGACAGCAATAACAACAACAGCAGCAACAACAAAAACAGAACAACAACAACAACAACAACAACAACAACAACAATGTTTTACAAGACATAATTATGGGTTAACTGTAATACACACATGTTTAAAAGATGACCTCTATACGTCTTTGGCGTTCAGTCAAATCTTTTTGTGTGTCTTATTAAGACAGTTTGCAATAATTTCAATGCAAATAAAATATGTTTCAATTTCAACCTTTTTACTATGCAGACCTCTCAACGAACGAAGAAGGTTGATCGGTCAGCTGTCATGAGGGTCTAAGTTAAAGACACATATCAACCCGAGGGATTGGAATAAATCCTGCAGCACACATGTGTTGCTAGGGTTGTTTATTGTTGAGCAAACACTGGCGGGCTATAATTAAGTTAGAGGATAAGGGGTATAGTTAAGGGAGAATTATATGGTATTCAGGGACCACATTTCATGAGAAAATTGCCGGACGTCATTACAATGGACAGAGGCCACCAATCAGCGACGAACAGCGGTCAGCGGCTGGGATATTATAAATCTAAAGACAATAAGCGATTATATGCCTAACAGCTATAATTTATATTGACCGACGATGGATGGACGGCCGTACACAACCGCCTGGGCCTCATTGCCACAAAATCACAGTAATCGGCGACGGAATGGTCTTCAAATATACGGGATGGCACGGCCATTCCGGCAGATATTCCCACCGTTACTTTCCGCCTTTGGGTATAATTCTAACTTCTGATTCCTGGGAAAATAAACGAATTCAATATTTGAATAATTTATACGACGTCTTATCGTTGTAATCACTAAGCCAAGGGTTTAGTGAGAGAAAACATCCCCGTTTGACGTAATTTGATGTCATAGGTTAAAATTAATCGCCAATAGACAAGACGGCACACACGCACATAAGCCAGACATATCCAGAGAGGACAATTGTATATTTTTATCTTGAATCAATCATCGCAATAAATAATTAATGCACAATAAAAGCTTGTATCATGAACTGCGGCTTTAGAGATAACATACTCCAAGGGACTCAATTTATATTGCCTCTTTTAATTAGAAGTTAATTAAAAGTTAATTAACAATTTATAGGAATGCATTCATTTGATTATTCTAAGCTTGACCTAATCAGTTATCTCACGGGAATTTCGAATTTTTCATAGAATATAAAATGAAATTAAAACTCAGGCAAAATAAAAACACTAAAATGATTTACGGATAATTTGGCAAAAACATTTTTTTGTCAACACTAAATGAACAAGTTTAAAAGGTTGGAACCCTAGGTAGAATTTAGAAGCATTTCGAACTAAATCAATAGTATGAGATTTTTAACATGATGAACAGCAGAGTTTTACAATTGTTTATAAAGATATTTCTTCCGGTTTGCATTTGCCCCCCCCCCCCCTCCCCTGCGTATATTGTTTGTTCGTGTTTCCACTCTCCTATGTATATCGCAGTATTTTTTATTTGTGCACCCTTTCGACTCTCATTTTGTTATTTTTTATAAGAATCAAACAGAACTAATGTACTCTTGAATCGCAACAGCACTTATAATTATCAAACAACGAACTGTTAGTCCATCCATAAGTTTTATATATACGTATACAGTGTAGCAATAAGTAGACGTGCCGTCCAGCACCCTGTGAAACCTTGGAAAATACAGGTTTCACAGGGTGCTGGAAACAACAATCAAGCTGCTGAAAAGATCTTATATTTCATAGAAAGCAAATGATTTTCCCCTTAGCGTGCCGTATATTTCATAGAAATCGATGAAGAAAGCAATTACTTATGACTATTTTTGTTTTCCAATGTTGACAACTTTTGTCTTGAAACTGTAGCCAAAAGTCACGTGGTATTGCTACACTGTCTAATTACAATGGCATTTTTACGTCTTCCATAGTTCGCGTTCATACCTCCTTACAAACACTGTACAATTATCAGTATGTGGTGTTTCTCAGTGGCAATGCTTTGTTAGAAAACTTGAAAACTAGACACGATATCTCAATTAGGAAAAAAAATGTATATTTATCTCCAATCATGGAACAAACAAAGTTTTTCTGTGCAATTACAACAGAAATACAAGATTTCTGATGACAATCTGAAAATATTTTCTAATTTCGACCATAAAGCTGTATATTTACCGGGAGCAATCTCGAACCGAAATTACCCTAAGAATTATCTTTAATCTTCGAAAACGCACAAGGTTACATTAAGATCGCAGTTCTAAAAAGAATATAAACACATTAGAAATCCCCAATGGCAGATATCATTGACAACTCCTTCCCCTAGACATTAATTATATCCAGCCTTTAAAAGCATAGTCACAACTATGTGGTTAAGAAATTAACATTCTCACAAAATCCTGTCCTTAATGATACCTTCTGAGGTAATCTTGTCCTTTATGGTACCTTCTGAGGTATTTTTCTTTTCTTGCGACTTAAGCTCAGAAAGCTCGTTTCCCCGATAGTTTGTCTGTCGTATTCTCTAAGGAATAGACATTAAATTTGCAATGAGAATATTTGACTTATGACTTTAGTGACAATATGCGACGACATTATGAAAACTACTCGACATACTTTTATACTTAACGCTAGCTTCACGCTGAACGCTTTACTTTTACTTTTTTATTCAAAATGTTAAAATATTTGAACAATTATGACCAATCGGGGCTACTCGGGTCTTTCCGTCATCAATGCCGAAGATCCACCGGATGTATTAAGCTGAGTGACATATCTGCCGGAACACAAATAATGCCACAAGAAAATGTTTGTTTATGTACATTTGACAAGTGGTGACTTTCGTACCGGTAAATATATTTTATTAAGCCCAATTATACATAATTAGTAATTCCTAGTAAAATAAGACACTCCTAACTTTTTTCTGAGAAACTTAACAATCAACGACGAGTTCTTGTCGTTAACTGTTGAATGTGTCGAGTTTTTCATGGAAACGCATCTCGGAGAGTATTTTGATGTAATGGCGCGTAAGATGTCACTCCCAGTTATGGCTAAAATCATTTACTTTTCATTTGTAGCGTTGGAAAATGCTTTGGAACAGGGAAAGCAGCACTCAACCGAAACAACCAAGTACGACAGACACATAAAAGAACACAGAAAAAAAGAAATTCACAGCTTTAAAGAATAAGTCACAGCGACAAACAAAAAAGGAAAATGAACATATAGAAAAGATGACACGCCACTCCGACAGCCGGCCACATCAGTCGGCCTAATATAACCACAGTAAGACATATAGCCATATGGTTTCAAATTATCTAAGGTTATCCTATAATCACATGGATTCAAATTATCTGGGTGTATCTTATATATAGAGAAGGTTGTGCAGCGACCATGTTTAGCCGCAACGGATGTGACGTCACAGGAACTCGTATCCGTGTGTGCTGTGACAAATGTCGAAAAGCTTGGTACCAGCTTTTGTAACGTCATATCCGTTGTAGCTACATACGGCCGCTGCACAGCCTTATCTACATGTAGGGTACACTCAGATAATTTGAAACCATGAGTCTATGAAGTAAGAGTCAGCACGCAACAATGCATCACACGGACGATATCATATCATAAGAACAACACACAAAGCAACACTCAAAAAGGCTAATATTTACTGGACAAAATATTCCTTGTCAAAAAAGTACATAGCCTTAAATATGTAGATGGCTCGAACTATTTTCCCGGTCCGAAGTTCGAAGCATCGTAGTTCTACTGTATTTAATTTCATGTTCTAAGCTACCCGGTGTACAGACCCTCTAGCAAGAGCACTTGGGAACGTTGGTTGCTTGTCAGTTACCTAGGCGATCTGTTTTCAATGACTGGGCTCCTCGGCCAGGCGTTGTATTCGATATTGATCTTATTTAATTGGAGAATAAGGATAGCCAATCATATCGCCTGTTACTGCTCCAGAGTTTAATATGATGTGATCTGACTGGATATCCTTATCCTGAAGTAAAGTAAGATCAATATTAAATCAACCTGGTCATTTTCTGTTACATTACCTTCAGCCATGTACTTCAGATTAGAGCGGTTACCAGTTTGGTGTGAAAGACCAAGTAAGCAGCTTTAGTATATTCGAGGGCATACACTTGTCAGTGAATTGAGGAAGTGTTTTCTTATATATCTCTTGGCTGGTCAAATATATCATAGACCATGTTACTGAGCAGCTCAGTTTGGGTTTAATAGAGAGTCAGTGGAGTTGAGTTAGAGACCAGTTGGGTGTGGGCCGTCAACAAGCGAGTAGCTTGGGCCATAAGCCTGGACATTATGTTTAAAGTATGAAAAATTGACTTATGCTGTTGAACCTAAATGTTTATGAACTATATGAACAACTATATGTATATGAATAAAGCCACTATACGAACACGAGCGTTACGTTCTTTACCAACTCATAAGGACTACGTAAAAGCGCTATATAAATCTGGTATATTTATATATTTTTATTTATTATTATAATATAAACAATGCACGGTTGAATTACCGCTTGTTATCAGAGTAAATTGAAATAGTATAATAATGAATTAAAAGTGGCTACATGCACACGATTGAACAAAAATGTACATCGAAAATGCATTTAATTTTATAGGTAAACAAATGCGGACTTTAGTTGACGACCTCGTGCATCAGTGGTTAGTCAAGATGTCTAGACTCTAGTGAAGAATACGCTGATGGACGAAACTGATAGCTGATCATCAGCAGCATTCTTACTGTCGCGTGTCGTTACGGGTCCAGTTAATTCACGCAGAAAATAAAGATGTAAAACACTCTCATTACATTCATTCTTTTGTCATAAGATGTCTACTCTGTCAGCTCTGGCAGTATTAATCTTCCAAATTGACGGCTTGTCCAGATGATATCATATTTTTGTATAATTATTCATCTAGAAATAATATCGTCTTTCGCTATTCTCAGGTTACTTTCTGCAATAATGACAGACATATTCCGAAACGTACCTGTACGTCACTTAGTGACGTGGACACATCTTGCGATGTCAATTTAAGTTTCATTAAATCACGGCTATTTCCATCACACAGCTGTGACATTATGGGTATTTTTTCCTACACGGTGTGTACATAAAACAACCACGCTCATCTCTCGTCTGGTTCTAAGAAAAAGTGTCGACAAAGGAAAACCAGCAGACGACATTTTTTGTTGTTGTTTATATCGATTCTAATGAAGGTTAGATGTTTATGACCAAATGATTCAAACGTTGAACAAAAGAATTCACTTGTAAAATATCGTACGGAACTTTTACCGATTTTTTAGATTGTTCCAAATTTGAAATATTAGATCTTCCCATAGAAATGGAGATTTTATTGTTAAATATCAACTTCAATTTTACTTTAGAAAATTCTTTAACATTGCATAACGGAGCCGACAACGGTAAGCAAAACAAACAAAAGTTTACAAATTTATTACGTATTCATTTCATTCAAAATATTTGTTTTGTATGTTTTACGCAATACATATTTAGTATTGCATTGTATTTGTTTTATATGCTCTTCAGAAAATCTTCACATCTGCCTACTGTCTATTTATATATAATGTTGTTTGCTATAAGCATACGTTTGTATGTTTTACGCAATACATATTTAGTATTGCATGGCATGGCATGGCATGGCATGGCATGGCATGGCATGGCATGGCATGGCATGGCATGGCATGGCATGGCATGGCATGGCATGGCATGGCATGGCATGGCATGGCATGGCATATGGCATGGCATGGCATGGCATGGCATCGTATCGTATTGTATTTTACTTTTGAATTTTTTTACACAATGCTTTAAACATTAGAGATTATACTCAGCTATAGTCGATACACTAAAATCAATCAATACTCTGTACACCTATAGTCCAGTCAGGATAACATTCCAGTGACGCAGCGGTCGAGTCCACTTTTACGGTGTAAAACCAATTACTAGTATAAAGGCTTATACTGTACAAACAACTATAATTTCAATGCTAAACTAACATACTAAACTTCTCTTTACCTGTTTAGACAATGGTTGTGACTTTTTGTGTACACATAAACTGCAACGTCACTGTCACAATATCCTAACTGGACTATACTTCTAACTGTTTTGGTTTGTATCTTTATGCACTTTCAAAAATTCGTTTCTGAAGTTTGAACCAAACATATTTGAACATAAGTTCACGACAAATAAACACTCCATTCAATTTTATGAATACCTGTAATGCTTAGAGGATTTCGAGACCCCTAAAGGGCATCTTAAGACTTATAAATCCCGTTGAGATACGTGAAGAAGTCAATAGTTTGGAAAACACTGTTTACTGTCAAATATCGCGAAAAGTGAAAAGACAGCCTTAACCACTAGGTCATTGAGGCGTTCATGTACTCGTATTTAGAACACGTTTAGTTTTCTGAAATATGAGTCCACATTTACAATCGGGTATAAATCCGCCAGGGGTGATGACTATTGATCTTATTTAATTAGAGAATAAGGATAACCAATCATATCGCCTGTTACTGACCAAGAGTTTAATATGGCGTGATCTGATTGGTTGTCCTTATCCTTAAGTCAAGTAAGATCAATATTGAATACCACCCCTAGTAGATCAACGAACCTAAACCACGAAGTGTACTGTACGATATGGCCTCCTGATTAAAACAAAATTGACAAATATATAATGTGCACAGCGTATGATGGTATTTTCCATGACGCTTTATAAGTTTAAAAAACGAGCATATCCCTTCAAAAAACTATACCGGTAATAATCGAGACCAGACATTGGAACACTACTTTGTCAAATGCTATTATAAATCACATCGTTTTAGGACTAAATTTACACGACTTGTACAGAAAAAGGCACTAACTTTGTGTCAGGTCTAATTATTTGCCGTCTGACGAAAATTACCCATGAAAATATATGTTGTCCAACTCGATGGCTACAACAGTCACAGAACAATGCTCATTGCTGACTGTGTCTGTATGTTCCCCGAAATTACATTGTTATGTTGGAAACCAAGTTCTTCTCTTAACTTACTCTGATGCTTCTTTTTGATTAACTGGTTTCTCTACGATAATTTTAACGCCATTTTACTTACCACAAACAGCCTTCTAATTGCAAGACGATTGCCGACCAGTCATTTTGAATATACAATGCAATTCATCTTGGAAGCGCTTTACACCAAAGACTAGACTTTTTGTCAATATTTCTTTGCTCTTTGATTATCCCAATGAACAGTTTACACATCTTTGTCTAAAAATAAGTGGATTGATAGAAAACGGAAGAGAAACGGTGACAGTAAATCACTAATTGAAATGCTGGTTATACCGTTCGTGTCCAACTTTGTAATTAAGGGAAAGGAGTGAAGTGATGGAATACTCGTCAAATTTAGTGAACGATGTCTGTCCATATTAGCAGAAACACGCCGAAAAGGTAATGGAATCTGGCTCCGTATGGTACGCTCGGTGTTTAACTAATAGGTACTTTTCGAGTTTAATTGTTTTGTACATTTGAATTGGTACGAAGCATGTTGACCAAAAGGCCTATAAACAAATGCGTGCTTAATTTTTCTATTTATACTATTTTATCAATTTATGTCGAAACCGGGTAGACGAATTCATGGCTTTATATATATACATGCACAAGTACACGGTCCTGAAGTTTGCTAAGATTATGTTTTTTGCCAATATTTAGGTATTGTTTGGACATGAGATTAGTCCATGCACTGAGTCTACGATCCTAACACTTTACAATTCTGAGTCCGGCGTACATGTACATCCGGCATAGCCAACTGTTCCATAGTGTCCTCTGTGACTCTGTGACTCCTTATCTTCAAATGCAATATAATTAAAGCTACCATAAATTACTACAAATACTGTGAATGAGAATTTTGAGTACATAAAGTCTTTCGTCAATATGAAGCACATAGTTAATTTGTATTTGTTATCATCACCTTCTTCTGTTTTAACACCGGATATGTCTAGTTTTTTGCTCGTCACTGACTGGTCATCTTCATTACCGGATTTGCTTAGTTTCTTGCTTATCACCGATTTGTCATCTTCAGTACCGGATGTGTCTAGTTTCTTGCTTATCACTGATTGGTCATCTTCAGTACCGGATGTGTCTAGTTTTTTGCTTATCATCGATTGGTCATCTTCAGTACCGGATGTGTCTATTTTCTTGCTTATCACTGATTGGTCATCTTCAGTACCGGATGTGTCTTGTTTCTTGCTTATCACTGATTGGTCATCTTCAGTACTGGATGTGTCTAGTTTCTTGCTTACCACTGATTGGTCATCTTCAGTACCGGATATGTCTTGTTTTTTGCTTATCACTAATTGGTCATCTTCAGTACCGGATGTGTCTTGTTTCTTGCTTATCACCGAATGGTCATCTTCATTACCGGAAGTGTCTAGTTTCTTGCTTATCACCGATTGGTCATCTTAAGTGCCGGATGTGGCTTGTTTCTTGCTTATCACTGATTGGTCATCTTCAGTACCGGATGTGTTTGTTTTTTGCTGATCACAGATTGGTCATCTTCAGTACCGGATGTGTTTGTTTTTTGCTGATCACAGATTGGTCATCTTCAGTACCGGATGTGTTTGTTTTTTGCTGATCACAGATTGGTCATCTTCAGTACCGGATGTGTCTTGTTTTTTGCTTATCACTGATTGGTCATCTTCAGTACCGGATGTGTCTTGTTTTTTGCTTATCACTGATTGGTCATCTTCAGTACCGGATGTGTTTGTTTTTTGCTGATCACAGATTGGTCATCTTCAGTACCGGGTGTGTCTAGTTTCTTGCTTATCACTGATTGGTCATCTTCAGTACCGGATGTGTCTAGTTTTATGCTGATCACTGATTGGTCATCTTCAGTACCGGATGTGTCTAGTTTTATTCTGATCACTGATTGGTCATCTTCAGTACCGGATGTGTCTAGTTTCTTGCTTATCACTGATTGGTCATCTTCAGTACCGGATGTGTCTAGTTTCTTGCTTATCACTGATTGGTGTATAATTTCTTGCTTATCATTAATTGGTCATCTTCATTACCGGATGTGTCTTGTTTTTGCTTATCACTGATTGGTCATCTTCAGTGCCGGATGTGTCTTGTTTTTTGCTTATCACTGATTGGTGTATAATTTCTTGCTTATCATTAATTGGTCATCTTCATTACCGGATGTGTCTTGTTTTTGCTTATCACTGATTGGTCATCTTCAGTGCCAGGTGTGTCTAGTTTCTTGCTTATCACCGATTGGTCATCTTCAGTGCCGGGTGTGTCTAGTTTCTTGCTTATCACAGTACTGGATGTGTCTAGTTTTTTGCTTATCACCGATTGGTCATCTTCAGTGCCGGGTGTGTCTAGTTTCTTGCTTATCACCGATTGGTCATCTTCATTACCGGGTGTGTCTAATCTGTTACTTATCACTGATTGGTCATCTTCGGCACCGGAAGTGTCTAGTTTGATGCTTATCACTGATTGGTCATTTTCGGCACCGGAAGTGTCTAGTTTGATGCTTATCACTGATTGGTCATTTTCGGCCACGGATGTGTCTAGTTTGATGCTTATCAATACAATACAATACAATACAATTCAACATTTATTTCGTCAAGGTTACATGAGTAACAACAGACATATATGGGTAAGCGTAGTAACATACGTAGTACAATATTAAATATATTTCATAGCAACTTATTTGTAGTTCAGTATAACAGAAGTTTAACATATAAGTAAGAGTTGTGTCCAATATTAGAAATGTGCATATCTATAAACTATTAAGATGATTTTCCGAATTAAAGAAATTCATATATATATATATATATATATATGCAGATCGTTACTAAAGAGGTTACATTGCGTCTTTACTGTTTACTATTAAGAAAAACAATATGTATACATTTGCAAGGTAGCGTTTCTGGTATAGAATATATGGAATTGCATAGCAACATCCGATACGAAAAATAGTATTGCAATATTATGGAAATTGATTATTAGCGTATAATATCATCATATTTGGTACAGTATTAAAATACATGACAACATTGAATAATTAGCAGTAAATACTGCTGGTTTTAAATATTTCAAAAACACAAAACAACAACAAGTACAAATGTAGCACAGTATATATGACAGAATGTGACTGTCACACAAACATTCAAAAATAAACTTGTGATAAAAGATGGGACCTAGCTTTATAGAAACTTCCGTTTGGTGAGAAAAAAATACCAAGGTATTTATATGAGTCAACAATCTCAAGTCTGCAACCAGCCAATGTAAAATTGTAATGATGAATGCCTCGTCTATCACTGATTGGTCATTTTCGGCCACGGATGTGTCTAGTTTGATGCTTGTCACTGATTGGTCATTTTCGGCCACGGATGTGTCTAGTTTGATGCTTATCACTGATTGGTCATCTTCGGCACCGGAAGTGTCTAGTTTGTTGCTTGTCACTGATAGGTCATCTTCGACACCGGAAGTGTCTAGTTTGATGCTTATCACTGATTGGTTATTTTCGGCCACGGGTGTGTCTAGTTTGATGCTTATCACTGATTGGTCATTTTCGGCACCGGAAGTGTCTAGTTTGTTTATTACGGATTGGTCAACTTGACAATGACAAAGTTTTGTATTTGTAATGTGTTCACAATCTGCCGTCTATTTGTATACATTCTCTCATTTGCATAGTTAAGATTGGTATTCTAGAGCCAGTCTTTTGTCTAATAAGAATCCTTGTCCATGTCATATATAATCCCACTGGTTTACTATACCAATAGTTGTAGTTGCTGTCAAACTATTGTTAAACACATCAATAAATACGCCCTTGCTTGTTTACTGTAACAGTTGTCCAATTGAAATACTGAAGATGTACACTAATGGGCATGTTCTATAGTAATATTTTATAGATTTGAATTTGGCAATGTGCTATAGTTTGGATCACAGGCACATAGTTTCAAAGAATCTGAGTTAAAATTATCTAAGTATACCCTATATAGAGGGAGAAATATGCAGTGGCCATGTTTACCCTCAACAGATATGACGTCTAAGGATCTGGTATCCGTGTTTGGTCTGACAACTTCTGAAAAACTGGGTACCAGCTTTCTAAACGTCATATCCGTTGTGGCTGAACATGGCCGCTGCACAACCTTCTGATATTTTTTAACTCGGCTATTTGAAACCATGTACATGTACCTATTGTTTGGATTGGTCTTGATAATTTCGTATTTTGATTTTGTTCGTGTCTCATCAATTGCTTGTATTTCGAGTCCCTCCCATACATGTGAATCCTTCCTCTTATTCAACATCATCATCATCATCTTTATTATTGGAAAACAGTCATGGTTATAATGGCCATGTGTGGGAAGTTATAAAAAATAAAGATCTCAAAATCACCTGGGGTGGAATTCAATATTGATCTTATTTGACTTAAGGATAAGGAGAACCAATCATATCACACCATAGTAAACTCTTGGTGAGTAACAGGCGATACGATTGGCTATCCTCATTCTCCAATTAAATACGATCAATATTGAATACCACCCCTGGATTACTTTGGAACTGTACATGGAAGTTTTAGTGATAGGTTTGGCATTCGGTTTATCGTATGAGTTTAGATTACTAGTAAATAAAAGTTTAACACTAATGTTCCTTTAATGGTACCTTGTACACCACGCGTTTATTAAGATGGGCGTGTCCCCTTTATACTACTGTCTCCTTTATCTAAACGATATCCAATGATTGTAGAGTCTTTATTCTAGGTCGTTCTGTGGTCACCATAATCGAACGCTTTTTGGACATTCCCTCTGAACGTCTCCGTTTTTAAAACGTTTCAAACATTTCCGAAGGGCACATTAATAATGCAAAGAAAAGGACCAGAGGAATGCCGATTGCAATAAGTATAGAGTGGGGCCGTAATATAAACCTAACACTCGGTAAAATGATATTTTTCTATACGACGAGCGACCTTTCTGAGACGTGTTATTCTAATATCATTTATAGATTTAATTTCTCTTTGGACAATATTTTGGTACGTTGGATTCATATTCCCGCGCATGACATCAGTAAATTTGACAATCTTAGTTCCCCGGGGAGCACGTTTACTAGACGACAAGTTTAAGAATATTCGGATCAGGGGAACACATATTTGGCTTGAATTTCAATTGGCTCGGTATTTATTGCCCCTCGGCATGGAATAACAACATTTATGTCGTAGTATTGTTATATTTGATTTCATCAATTCTGCATATCTGCGAGCATGTTGATACTGGATTACCGAGAGACGAATCGAGTGTACAGTAGCTCACGGAGTGAATAGCAAACCGCACGCGGATATCTTGTGGTGTACATAACATGGGGGTGATTTTATGAATAGGATATTCTGTTCATTTCCCTCCTTGCTAACCACTCAGTGTATTGGTTGTCAAAGATAGGAGCAGAATATTTATATTTGCAAAACATACAAAACATTGTTACGTGACAAAAGTACATAATTACTTAAACAAGAGAATGGTCTAAAGAAAAGCGCGTCATATTTGCAATACTTGTTAATGTAGTATAGACAACAACTTTCACTTTAAAATGATGTAGTTTTCTATTATAGAAGAAATCTAAACTTTATAATTACAGTAAACCGATTTTAAGGAGGTACGCGCGCCTTTAATCTAACGATCGAATTTTCCTTGAAACGTCTTAAAATGACAGAACAGTCTTCTAGAACAACATTGAAATCATAAAAATGATATGTCACCAGGCTCGTTTTCGATATACATGGCTTTCTAATGACCTACCATTGTATTTTGGTCATTTTATCTATTTCCTGCATTTATGGCACCATTATGTTCTTTTTAAGATTATTACTATATGAAACCACTTTTAAGCAATGCATGATATTTTGTGTGTTCAGTGGTCATTCCTATTGACATTAGTCACAAGTCCAGCTGCCTGGTGAACAAATTCAGTATTTGAACATGATAAATAGTTACCCCACCCACTTGCAAAAAAGTGTGATTTTCAAACGATTTCAAACGAACGTCAAAAAATACCTAACGATCGAAAATGATTTAAAATTGGCCCTAAGTTTAGTATCACATAGAACACCAGTTTAGTCAAATAAAAAATAGGGGTCACCAGCCTTTTTTGGGAGCTGTGCATAAAAAAGTACTAATTATGAATAAATTTGCATAAAATTAACCAAATTTGCATATTGTAATGAAATAAATTTTTATTAAAAATATTTCAAAATGTGGCTACCTCTTATAACTAAACCATGCACTACATATTATATATAAGCATGTGCATTTGAACAATTGTAGGGACTTATTGTGAACCAATATTATTCACAATTTTGCCGTTCCCCACCCACTTTTTCATACATGCAAAAAATAAAAAGTTAAAAATATCTAATTTGTGCGATAACGTTATGTTTATTTTCATTTATTAACATTCATATGCGATCATTGAAACTAAAATTCATGTTTGTTCTTATCTTATACGATTTTGAAATTTCGCGCATGCGCACAAGGCAGCTCGTACCTCCTTAAAGACCATCTAAACATATCCTGTGATGATAGGAATATAAATATCATGTCTTACAAACGAAACCTCGTACTAACTATTATAAAGATTCATTTACTTATTATAGCTTGAAATAATTGCATGATATCCCTGTTGATATGAGAACATTACTCACACTTAATTCATGTAAGAATATGCATAAAATATATCAATTTAATTGAATGAAAATTACAAGCAGCAATTTTAATGTTTTCCATAATCAGCTTCATAAACATATATAGTCCAGCGAATTTGACACGACTCTGGACCTTCAATAGGAGAGATCATGTTTGTATACAAAGGCATTCATACTACCAGCTAGCTATTGGTGAATGACAGGTTTTTATTGTTCATTCATCCAATAGATTGCCGGTAGGCATTTTGCATATGAATATGGTGACCTCTCCTATTAGAATAATTTAACAGGATCATGTCAAGTGTTCTGTGCTATACTAATGTGTTCTTATTGATTTCTTTTACTTATTTCAATTGTGTTTTTGAAAAGATATATGTTGGTTCATTACTTTGTATATCTCATACGTGACCATCGTAAAACAAATATGTTATTATTATTATTTATTATTATCATAAGACCTGCTCATAAGGATAAGTATAGTCCAGTCAGGAAAAAAATCCAGTGACGCAGCGGTCGAGTCCTATATAACGGTGTAAAACCAATTATAAAGGCTTATACTGTACAAACAACTATAATTTCAATTGCTCTACCTTTTTAGACAAAGGTTGTGATTTTTTGCGTACACATAAACTGCAACGTCACTGTCACAATATCCTAACTTGACTATACAATTTTCAAGTTCATTCATATTGTTTTGCTATTTTAATACTAGTAGGCTGAAAATTTCGATAAAGCAATATTTATATATCTCCATGTAGGTTTGGATGAGTGTGGACATTGCATGAAACAATGCCTACCACACGTCTTTGTTTCTGCATGAGCTACGTATGTAGGCGAACGTGCAGTGACGACGTAATATTGTCACAGTATATCGCTGACTTAACATTACAAAATCAATATTGACGGTCAGAAAACAAGAAAATAACTGTCCGAAAACAGCTGTGTGAAGTTGGCTCAACATACGACATACGACATACGACATTCAAAAAATCGAATGTCGTGCAGCTCGACATACGACATTGGACGACATTCAAAAAATCGAATGTCGTCCAGCTCGAAATACGACATTGGACGACATTCAAAAAATCGTCTAAAATCGAATGTCGTCCAGCTCGACATTGGACGACATTGGACGACATTCAAAAAATCATCAAAAATCCAATGTCGTCCAGCTCGACATTGGACGACATTGGACGACATTCAAAAAATCGTCTAAAATCGAATGTCGTCCAGATCGACATTGGACGACATTGGACGACATTCAAAAAATCATCAAAAATCGAATGTCGTCCAGATCGACATTGGACGACATTGGACGACATTCAAAAAATCATCTAAAATCGAATGTCGTCCAGCTCGACATTGGACGACATTGGACGACATTCAAAAAATCGTCTAAAATCGAATGTCGTCCAGATCGACATTGGACGACATTGGACGACATTCAAAAAATCATCAAAAATCGAATGTCGTCCAGCTCGACATTGGACGACATTGGACGACATTCAAAAAATCGTCTAAAATCGAATGTCGTCCAGCTCGACATTGGACGACATTGGACGACATTCAAAAAATCATCAAAAATCCAATGTCGTCCAGATCGACATTGGACGACATTGGACGACATTCAAAAAATCATCAAAAATCGAATGTCGTCCAGATCGACATTGGACGACATTGGACGACATTCAAAAAATCATCAAAAATCGAATGTCGTCCAGATCGACATTGGACGACATTGGACGACATTCAAAAAATCATCAAAAATCGAATGTCGTCCAGCTCGACATTGGACGACATTGGACGACATTCAAAAAATCGTCTAAAATCGAATGTCGTCCAGATCGACATTGGACGACATTGGACGACATTCAAAAAATCATCAAAAATCGAATGTCGTCCAGATCGACATTGGACGACATTGGACGACATTCAAAAAATCATCTAAAATCGAATGTCGTCCAGCTTGACATTGGACGACATTGGACGACATTCAAAAAATCGTCTAAAATCGAATGTATAATAACATTAAGGCGTGCATTTAATATACGATCATTATTTCTGTTATTCTATGTTAACTTTGAACGTCTCAACTGACAAAGCACATTTCTCTGTTATATTATGCTAATAATCTTACTTACATTTAGATCTAGCATATTTACCCATATCAGAACGGCCTATCTAAACGTAATCAATTTCCGCGACTTTACCTAGTTTATGTGTGCATGTTTGAATTTAAAATGTTGCACTTTTTGTTCAATCATTGTAGAATGAACGAATATTGTCACTTGCTGATGTAAGGAGTCAGTCATGTAAAGTTTGTATTTGTTGATACTTTATTGTCCGCTATATTGTTTTTCTTTGTTATGAGTCGCTTAGCAACCGTAGGAGTTTAAATTATTCAATGTGCGGAACAACTTATTTGGTTTCTACAATCTTTAATCTTAGCATCAGGAAACGCAATTTGAGGTTATTTTGGTTGCATGGCTATTCACAGAAGTTTAAGTGGGGCGTTTCTTTTCGTGAATTTCAACGGTACACAATGCACAAAATTTCGGAAACATAACAAAATATAGTTTTATTTACTTCATCAATTTGGTTAGGGGAGTTTATAGATTCGCTAAGACTTGTGTACTTTCAGTAAATCGTGAATAGTTTGGAATATTTGCGAGTTGCTTTGCGATATTACCGGATATTTTGGTTTTACTTTATACTTTTCTTGTGTCAACTGGAATATTTGTTATAATAATAGTTCTGTTCATAAAGTCACGGACATTTAATCTAAACTTGTGTTTGTTCAATAATTACTAGTTATGTTCAGGCAGCCTGACAAGGATTTAAGATAATATTTTGAATGCTCTTGTTCGTCCGTCTGTTGTATACTAGTATCTACAGTTGCTGTCCACGGTGCCTAAGAGTCGAGTGACACTCGGCACAAAAGTAGCCTATTCATGGGTAGGTGACAACTAAAATGCAACAAGCAATGTTAAATACTAATAGAACAGTGTATAAACGAGTCAACTTCCGGTTATCACAATAAGGAGTACACGTTGACTTGTATAGTATTGCAATAAGTCGTACAGTGATGGGAAATAACCGGATATTTCAATCACAATAAGTCATAAAAGTTAAATTGTATAGTATCACAATAAGTTGTACAGTGATTTGGTTTATATATGGAATATATAACTGTCGGCATGAATTATCAACATATTGTACGAACCCGGGAATCCAAAATGACGTCAAAGATGGACGCCATATTACTTACGAATACACCTGAAATTATATGTGATGCAATTTGATATTTATGTACAAATGTAGTCTCCAATGCTGGTTTGGTTATTATTCATTTCATAATGCGCATGAAATGACATAAAACAAATCGAAAAAACTTACGAGGTTTGACCGCAAAACTTGAGTAATGCTGTGCACACTTCCGTTAGTGGAAAGTGCACAGCCGAACCACAGGGTCAGAATCAGTCTAGCTATGCGTTCAACATACACTATTACATCATGATTGGTAAGCGAAACAATAGGGACGTGGATAAACACATACTAGTTCGTTACCCATGTGTATGTAGTTTTTACAGGTATCGGGCTTGCGATAGACGTAATTGATACCCCAATCATACGAATCTCGAATCAGCCGGAATGGGTCCGAATGAGTCGGAATTAATAAAAACTAAAAATTTGAAACAAATTCCGAATGATGATTCGAAATGACCAAAATTATTACAGCTTGTCTAAATGTCGTTAGAAATACTTCTAAGATAATTCGAATACAATTCAAATAAAATTCGAATATAACAATCATGCATTTCGAATCCGCCGACAGCGGAGAATGTGCACGCATATGTTTCCATAATACGGTACACACAATCATGGGACCGTTGTGAACGGGATTTCGCGCGGGTATAAATAACTACATACACTGGTTTTAATTATTGTTTTGAATGGGGTCAAAAAGCCGTAACAATATTTAAAATGTAATCATCACTGCGGTATACTGTACACAGGATATTGCTAGTAAAGGTGAGTAATGTAATTAATTTTCGCGACATTCTAGTGTACACCAGAGACGATATTTTCCAAATTACTGACTACTAACATCATCTCAACTATGTTTTAACGTCTTCGAGCTGCAAGGCATTCAATTACTGACAACGTTTTGAATGTCGCCCAATGTCGTCCAATGTCGAGCTGGACGACATTCGATTTTAGAGGATTTTTTTAATGTCGTCCAATGTCGTCCAATGTCGAGCTGGACGACATTCGATTTTTGATGATTTTTTGAATGTCGTCCAATGTCGTCCAATGTCGATCTGGACGACATTCGATTTTAGACGATTTTTTGAATGTCGTCCAATGTCGTCCAATGTCGAGCTGGACGACATTCGATTTTAGATGATTTTTTGAATGTCGTCCAATGTCGTCCAATGTCGAGCTGGACGACATTCGATTTTAGACGATTTTTTGAATGTCGTCCAATGTCGTCCAATGTTGTCCAATGTCGCCCAATGTCGAGCTTGACGACATTCGATTTTAGACGATTTTTTGAATGTCGTCCAATGTCGTCCAATGTCGAGCTGGACGACATTCGATTTTAGACGATTTTTTTGAATGTCGTCCAATGTCGTCCAATGTCGAGCTGGACGACATTCGATTTTTGATGATTTTTTTAATGTCGTCCAATGTCGTCCAATGTCGATCTGGACGACATTCGATTTTTGATGATTTTTTTAATGTCGTCCAATGTCGTCCAATGTCGATCTGGACGACATTCGATTTTAGACGATTTTTTGAATGTCGTCCAATGTCGTCCAATGTCGAGCTGGACGACATTCGATTTTTGATGATTTTTTGAATGTCGTGCAATGTCGTCCAATGTCGATCTGGACGACATTCGATTTTAGACGATTTTTTGAATGTCGTCCAATGTCGTCCAATGTCGAGCTGGACGACATTCGATTTTAGATGATTTTTTGAATGTCGTCCAATGTCGTCCAATGTCGATCTGGACGACATTGGATTTTTGATGATTTTTTTAATGTCGTCCAATGTCGTCCAATGTCGTCCAATGTCGATCTGGACGACATTCGATTTTAGACGATTTTTTGAATGTCGTCCAATGTCGTCCAATGTCGAGCTGGACGACATTCGATTTTTGATGATTTTTTGAATGTCGTCCAATGTCGTCCAATGTCGAGCTGGACGACATTCGATTTTAGACGATTTTTTGAATGTCGTCCAATGTCGTCCAATGTTGAGCTGGACGACATTCGATTTTAGACGAGTTTTTGAATGTCGTCCAATGTCGTCCAATGTCGAGCTGGACGACATTCGATTTTTGATGATATTTGAATGTCGTCCAATGTCGTCCAATGTCGAGCTGGACGACATTCGATTTTTGATGATTTTTTGAATGTCGTCCAATGTCGTATGTCGAGCTGGACGACATTCGATTTTTTGAATGTCGTCCAATGTCGTATGTCGAGCTGGACGACATTCGATTTTTTGAATGTCGTCCAATGTCGTATGTCGAGCTGGACGACATTCGATTTTTTGAATGTCGTATGTCGTATGTTGAGCCAACTTCACACAGCTTCCGAAAACTACTCTTTTATTATGGAAACTTCAGTTTGGTCAACATGACCACTTCCGAATTTCATGAAAATAGGCTCATAAGAAGCGCCATGAGATTCAGATTTCAAATATGCATGAGTCTTATAAGGTCGTAAGTAGTACTTACGACCTTCTAATTCTAAGCCAGCGATATGTAGGAATAAGTAAGGAATATGCTACCTACTGTAACATGTTATTTAACAGGATTCAGTCAAACCCATATTATAAATTATCTCTTTTGATGCATCGAATGCTTAATCGAAAGATAGGTCGGAAATGAGATTTCCGAAATCGAAAGGATAATTCGCTCATGTCCGAGTCACTGGCACAATTCATTTAATATGCTCGGGTACTGATGCACGTTTACATACCAACTATAACCACCTGTCCCAGACGTTCCCTGGAAAACATGTTGACACTTTGCAAGAATTTTCTGGAGGTTTTGAAACCAGAATGATGTGTTTATGTACAGGACTCGTTTTGATCTTTACCTATTTTATCTCATGATCCCCTCACCTGACATTCTCTTTTTGTGCGTTACTTTGTCTCATTTAAAGCCTGATTTCTTTCTAGTATGTCGGCTGCTACACGTTTACTGCGCGTAATGAACGTGGCCATCTTCCGCTTTATTGGAATTGACGAACTAGGGAATTACTGATTCTACTAAAAACCCGACAATTGTCATTAGCTAATAAACACCGGTGTATAAAAATCAATGGTGTACATCATTATTATCCCGTGATGACTTCTAGTTGTAATTACAGTCAGAATAGTATAGAAATAAAACCAAGAAAACTTACATATACAACGCCTAGTCATGCAACCTAGGATTAATGCTCCACGATTAATGCTCCTCAATAGATGCTTCTCGTTGACAACATTTTTGAAGAACCATTAACATTCCATATGCATTGTGCTAGGAATTAACGTGCTAATGAAATCTAAGAGTCGATTGAAATTGTACGTTTGAAGTGTTTGAATCATCTAGAACTGTGTATAATGTCACAAGGTGATAGCACAATCTGTTTTGTGAGTATGCCTTCTTGCACGCAATTATTGCTTAAAACGTCATTGATACTGAAGTAAATTCAAGATGGATCGTAGTCTTGTCTCACTGTTTATAGAATGTAATAATTGGCTGTTTTGTAATCTATAAAAACACCAATATGGACATAGCTAAGAGTATTATGAACGAACATGTTTTACTCATTTCGTATATGCTACATTTCCGTTGTGGTTGGTTAACGTGTCCGCCTATATACATTTCTATTATGAAATTCCCCAATTATATATAAAATTATGATATTGTGGACGTCATATGGGCCAAATTGCCATTATGCTTTTTCATTTTATGTACTTGTGTTCTTGTTCAACTGTTTATTGTTGAGGATCTCATGGAAGATTGTCATTTAATTGTCAAATGAGTTTCCTCGTTAAATAAAGTCTTTATTATTATTATTATTTGGAAAGCGTAGTCAAGCGTCCGAAATCCGTCATAACAGTCATCAGACATTTAAATTGTTAGCATCTCCCAGATCAGTTCTGCAACACATGTGTATTCTTGAATAACTAGTACTGTGAACTTTTAATTGTTGTTTTGTTAGCCTTGTTCCTGTGATATGGTCTGCGATTTGGAATGTTGACCCCTTTTATGTATGACGGCTTCTCTAATTAGTTTTTCTCTCAAACATATAAAAATTAATGCAACATGAGTTTGTTTTCTGGATCGCTGGTCATAACTGTATCTTGTTTTAATATCTTGTTCAGTTTTACTGTTTTATGAGGACCTTATGGTAGATTAGCGTTGTATTATATGCTAAATAAGCTTTCTCTATAAATCTCTATAAATCTCTGAACAATATTTTTCCAGAATACATGTCTAACCTGTTTAAATTAAATATGACAGAGTTTGTTATCCGCCGTTTTTTTTATCAATAAGCCCAAATCATGGAGTGATATTAAATCATGAAATTGACAGTGTTTTTGGTCTTAATTGCTTTATTTTGTATACGAAGCTAACACAAATACAGTATTATGTTGCAAAGGATGAACGGTAGACAAACACACATTTGCAAATGACAACTTTGAGTCTGCTGCATTACATGTATTTCAAAACATGACAGAATAGCGTATTATTTTTATAGATGTTTGACTATGAAATCAAACCTATACGGATAATATAAAGCTATCTAGAAAAGCTTAGTTCATAGGCGCCATAAATAACAATGTATTGATATCCACAACTTGGAATTTGTTTGCAAAACCTTAAAATGTTCTACTTCACCATTATGGTACAACACAATCACATACAAAATCTTTTCTAGCCCATAGTGTCACACAATTGCCATATTTACATTCGTAGAAAATAATGGATCAACGACCAGTCCATTTAAGATAGGAAAACATCACCCTCATGTATGGAATTTTAACCGGCGACTCTCATATATGAAGTAGTCCGTCAGATCACGTGGTCAGTTGACGGTTTATCACAAGTCACATGACCAGGTGACCTAATAAAGCATAGTAAAAAATTAAGTTTATTAGACACCCTTGTATCTGGCAGATATTACCGGAAGTGACTGGATAAATTTTATTACTGTATTAAGAATTGTCTTCAAAATGATAAAATGACCATAATGTGAAACATAAACAGTCACAATTTGTATAAGTGAACCGCCGTTGTTTTGTCCATCACTAGAGTGCTCGACGTCTAACCCAGAGGTATTATGTTCGAATCCCGGACGTGGAGTATTTTCATCACTGCCATTTGATGGATGGTGGTGAGTCATTCATTTTGTTCTCCACCATTAAATTATGTACGACGTTGAGTGTCTGTAAGTACTAGTATGTACGATCTGGTTGGTAATGTAGGGTAACCATAGGGCAAGGTCTACTTATCGTCGTGTATATATGTACATGTCTATATAACTCAAATGCTGTTGAAGAAACTGGATAACATCCCAAAACAATAAAACAACACCATTTCATTGTTAGGTATCACGCTATTCACTAGACTTGACGGTTTATGTATATGTATGATACAATTACATGTGCAAATCAATCATAGCCGAGCGTTTTATGTTATGTTCCGTTTGTTGATTTAGTTTCAGAGATAGTATCAATAATACATAGTTGTAGGAACGTTGTAGGTCTATGTTGTTTCTAATATTTTGTGCCATGCACACGTTACAGGGAATGATAATAACATGGGTTGAGATAAGCCAAAGTTTAACTACCAGATATGACAATGTTGTTTCATTATTCATATAACACGAAGGCCATGTGTTTTCTGGTTTAAGGTCAAATGAGAGTCGGAATGTGATCATTTACTCGGCGTCCAATCGATCGCTGCCACCATTGTTGCCAACTTGCCGTAACATGCGCTACAAAAGCGCGATATATTCTTCCCGAGTGATACCGATATCATACCACATTATCTGTCAACTATATATCTTTGAATTATACATGGTGTCTATAAAAGACATTGTGAAAAATCCCACTTCAACGACGATGTATAAAAAAGATTTCAATCTTATCTCTGAAATGTCTGCAGCATTACATACACTGTAGAAGCTGATGACAAGCACAGATTAAGGACTTGCTTGAGACGCATGGAATCTCTGTAAAAAAGTATCTAAGTTTCCTTGACGGAATATAAATACCCTCATTAATACTTTAATGTCGCCTCTTCCTTCATTTGTCAGATCGGTGCGCCTTTCTTCAGTGACAGGTTTAAAACAACCTTTTAGACATTTTAGCGTTAAGTCTGACATCACGCGACTCGAATTAAGTTCACATTATTTCCTTCTTAAGATTAAGGGAAACGGATTCTTAAGGTACGCATACAGTCGACATTTTCAATTTGGTCGCGGTCGCCATTTTGTTTTTATTCACTCGACGTTACTTACCATCCTTATTATATATGCCACGAGGAATGGATACCGAGATCAAGAATCTCTTAATGTCCTGGAATGAAGCAGAAGAGACAGCAGAAGACATTCCTAATTGGTTGAGAGTGGCGGATGCCCTTTACACCCTTAAACTTGGTAAGTAAAGAGGACTATGTAAGTAAGTAATATGACAGATCGATATCACACAATGGAAGGCTGAACTTGGTGGAATATATAACAGTACAACCAAAAGAAAGAAAGTACGTATAAACTGATAGGCTGACGCTTACTCGCACTAAGAGTAATAGCTGCCATGGATGCTTGTCGAACAATTGACATTTAGCAGAGATAGCCACGCCTTTTTGTTTGTCGAACAATTGACATTTAGCAGTGATAGCCACGCCTTTTTGTTTGTCGAACATTGTTCCTTGGACATTGTCGGAAATTGCTTGACGGACATTTGAAAGTGAATTAAATTTGTCCTAAGGTCAATTTTAAGCAATATTACTTCAGGTTTTGTGACTTTAGTGCATATACAGTAATTGGTTGTTTAAACATATTTTATGTATGTGGTCATAATCACTATAATATAAATACCAGGATAATAGCGTCTGTGCGCCTCATCCCAGTATGACCAACTCTCTCTGTGTTTATATATAATGTCTATGAGAATATACCAAGAATCAACATGGTGCCAGACAATATCAGCGGCAGTGTTCAAATGATTAGGAATGATCTGAGTACAGCTGCTAGAAACGCTGTCGAACATCAAGAAACAACTTCATCAACTGACTTTCTTAATCAAGAGAACAAAGAATGACGTTTTTGTCATTTACAGTCTCTGTATGACATACCCTTCCATTGTGCGGTTTTGGCCAGCGGTCATTTCCATCAATAATTTACTTAATTCGCAAAAATGAACCCCTCTCCATTTCCTGTAATAATGTTTTCTTGCAGCCATGAGAGCTTTGTATAAATAATTAATTATTTACACAGCGAATTGTTCGTGTCTCATGGAGTGCTAAGATATTCTACGGCAATTGGTGGCCTCAATGTATTTTCGCCTTGTGTTGTACTAAAATCAAATAAAGATTCCGGTTCTTGTGTGAAACGTATACTTGCATCAGCCGAATTATTCTGACAGAAGTTTTAAGGGAAGATGAAGTTCCAAGTTTGTGATGCGTTTTACAATTGCATGCGGAAACTTTTCCATCAAGCATCGGGCTGGATAATGAATAATTGAATACACACTTTGGTAAAATATATACATGGGTTTTCTAGAACCGTACGTGCAGTAGCAATATAACTGGGTCAGAATTGGGTCTTTATGCAAACCTGGTCATATACAGTGCCCACCAAAAATAAGTACACCGTAAATAATTGTTGCAAAATTAAACCTGGTTAAATTATTAAATAACTGTTTATCAGACGGTCATAATTGTACTAGTTTCTGAAACTACAGTTACTAAATGAGTCAAAATAGAGATTGAAATAAAGATGAAGATGTTCGGAACTAAAATAACCATGTGATCAAAAAGGCTGAATTTTCCATCATTTTGTGACAAAGTTACCATTCAAGAGGGACAAAGAAACTTTAGATTTTGCACCTATAGGGTACCGATTAATGTATGACCTTTCCATTTAATAAACAAAAATATTCCTTTTCGTCAAAAATATTGTTCTACAAATAGTATTATTACAGGCAAGTAAATGGGCAAATAACACCTGTATACTTATTTTTGGTGAGCAGTGTAATATAAAAGCATACATCGTTAGGTTGAGTCCTTACGCGCCAACAGCGTGAGATAAGGCTGGGTACTAATTTCAGAATTAAATATATACTCGTCATTTGTATATAATATTATGCAAATACATGTAGTCGTAATTGGACTCATTTTGATATTGAGTTGGTGTTGGTGTTCTAGTTAATAACCGTTAGTTTTAAAGCTGAAGTTGCTTGGCCAAAATGACGTCAATATGACGTATTTTAAGTTGTTAAAGTAGAACCAGTGGATTAAAAAATATTACAGTCTATATACAAATTTGGTATCATTGTAAAATTAAAGTTATTTCCAGTTTAAACTAAACGTTAAACTTCCGTTTTTTAGATTATGACGTTGCTATGACGTGGTTAAGTTGCTATGTAACGTCTCCAGAGTGGAAAAACAAGAATAACAAATCCGACAAACAATATCGTGACGTCATATTAAGAGAGGGGATCGTGGCTGAGTTGTTACTATTACTCATACAAAATATACGTATATTGTTAGAAATATAAATTAAAGATACAACATTGTATTTCACACACCTGCGATTTACTCATTTTCAATGCAATACTGATTGTCTTTTGGTGAACTAGATTTCAGTAATGTATGACCTTCCATGTGATTTATTATGCTAACACAATTTGTGACGTCACCTGCGCATATTGCATGCGCTTAGGCAAATGTGCTCACCTGACTGAAGCAATTAAGTGAAGAAAATGATCATGTACTGAAATATGAGAAAGATTTAGTCACGTCTATGCAGACTAAGTGAAGGTAATCCTATATGAGTCATTGGTAATGATTATACAGAATCCAATATGATTACAAGCAGCTTCTGTGATCTTAAAAAGAGCGCTACAAGGTCACATTCAAACGACCTTTGCGTCACACAATCAAGGTCTTGAATGTAAAAAAAAAGTTGAAATCAATATTTGAATATCAATGGTTGAAGTAAGAAAAGAGTCTTGTACGTGTATATGCACACTATGAGCGCCGTATACAGCTCATGCATGAGCTATGTTCGTAGTTTATACAACCATATACAGCTTACACCCATAGGTACTTTGTTTCAACTTATGACTGTACCCTATAAGAGAGAAGGTTGGGATACCAGTTCCTCTTATATCATATCCGTTGCGGATAAACATGGTCGCTGCCAAACCTTCTCTCTATAAAGGGTAGACTAAGACAATTTTGACACAGATAGTTTGAAACCATGAGCTTATGCTTACACACAGTACAGCTCACCATAAGCTGTATACATCAAGATGTTGCATATACACGTGCGAGTTTATAGTTTATAGCTCATATTCGATAGGTCTTAATTAAGAATCAACAATCTCATTATCGGCCATTGTCTCACCATAGTCGTCATCAATGCTATCATCAATATAGTCGTTGTCATTACCCTCATCCTCAGCAGTAGCAACATCTGGCTCCGATCTCCCGAAGCACCTCAAGTACACATTTCAGCTCAAATTTTGATTAAATCAAAGTCTGAATTTTAGATACATCAGAAGTATGTGATATTGACATTTTACTGTAATAAACTGATGCCAATTTTGAGTCCAACCTATCATAGAAATTATTTCAAAATAACAATATTTGAGATGAGATTTAGTTCAAATTGCGACCCTTCGGGAGATCGGGCCTGATGCAACAAATATAGCAGTAGCAATCGTAGCATGACCACCATCACTACGTTAACCACTACCACTACCATCATCATCATTGGCGCTATTTTTATAACAATCATTCCTATTATCAACACCCCCATACTTGCATCGAAATAACACATAAGTCATCATCATCATCAGCAGCAGCAATAGCAGTAGCATCAGCATAACCAACACCACCATACTTGCATCGAAATAACACATAAGTCATAATCAGCAGCAGCAGCAATAGCAGTAGCATCAGCATGATCAACCGCACCATTAGCATCACCACCGTCAACATTGTCGTTGTCTGTTTTTTTTTTATTATTACGTCGTCTATGTTAATGATGGTGATTCAACGACGGCAATGACTGTAGGTTTCAGGAAATATGGCGCATGCGTGGCGGCCATGCTGTTTTCTTGCACGCAATGTAAGGTTATCTTATATTGTTACTCTCTATGTATTGACATCTTTGCTAAATAAGTAAATATCTGTGCCGTGTAATTGTGGTATGAGATGCTTTTATGTTTTCAGTGGTCGGCTGGTTAAGTTGAGTGCTGCCTTCCCTGTCCGAATGTCTTTATTTACTTTATTATCTTTGTTCAACCACGTTCTTTCTAAGACCTTACACATGTACGCACAAACGCACGTACAGACGGTCTGAATCACCAGAAAACAAAGGCATCTTCAAACTTACCTTAATTAGGTTAGTATTGCTAGAAAGCTTCCGATAATCTGTATTGGCTTTCTTTGTACCGTGTCACACACTCACAAGTTTTCTCTTTATTTTGTACTGAATACCATCACAATTATTTACAGTGCGTGTACTCCAAATCTTCCTCTCAAGACAATCTCGTAGAAATATACGTAAAATATTAATTCTCAAATTGTTTCTTGCAATAAATGGCAAATATTCAGTTGTCATAGCGACAGTACATCATAGCGGAAAAGTAGCTAGCGTCGTTGAAGAAAATGGTGTGTCTTATTAAACTGAACAACTCTCCTAGGAATCGCTAATTATATCGGCTTGCAATAGCTTCCCCGTTGGCAATATAACAATTCAGTTTTTATTTAAGACAATTAACCTGGTAACCATAGCAACGCGATATTGACAATGCTTCCTATCATCATTTTCTTAATTACATCAATGAGAGAGATGGGTATGTTTTACGTCGCTTCTTGATTATGACAACAAATATGGAAGTTTTACTTGTGTTGAATTTATTAGGAAAATAAACCTTTTATAACAAGATATACAAATGAACGTGACATTACCGGAAGTCAAATACGAAACAGGGAATTATTTGAGTGGTGATCGCACAAAAATATACACAATATTTATCACAATAAATTACTTATACAAAACAGTTGAAACACATATTAACAAAGTTATAATACATGTGTAACGATGCAAAATGGAAAAACATGACCACATTCTTATCAAAACACTTCCGTGAACAAACGCCTTGGTTCACAGCCTCTGTGTATAAGGGTGTCATTGGCCTGGTGCCTCATTTGCAAACATTTAAGAAAAAACAACAGACTTCGACTTCAAAATGCTATTTTCGCTCCCATTCTGTTATAAATGTATCAATCGTAAAAAAAATTAATGTAAGTACACAGTCGGTATCAACAATAATACGTACACAATTTCATAAGGTTAGCTTCAATAGAAAAGAAATGCTAATTATTTTAAAGTCTCAAGTCTGAGTTTTAGCCTTGAAATATTTATAACTAAAGCACCTGGATAAGTTTAATTCAACAATCAGTTTTAGTGCGAATAGTTAGCGCATTGTTTAGCCACAGCGATGATATCATTAAAGAAAACAATGATGGCATATTGTCATAGGTGATTCCAACAGCTACACTTTAATTCATATCAACCACTATTATACTACAGGAATCTTCTGTTTTAAAATGCTGTTTAAAGTCACCCTAGTTAACATGATTTTAGTCATACGGAGACTACAAGAACTCAGCCACATAATCCTGACACTGGGTGAACCAGCTGAGCTTCAAACAAGGTACATATACCAGCACTCATTTTAACGAATTTGGTAAATCGCTGGCTTAGAATTAAAAGATCGTAAGTACTACTTACAACCTTATAAGACTCATGCATATTTGAAATCTGCATCTCAAGGCGCTTCTTATGAACCTATTTTCATGAAAACAGAAGTGGTCATGTTGACCAAACTGAAGTTTAAAAAGCTTGTTTTTCCATAAGTAAAGAGTCGTTTTCAGACAGTATTTTCTTATTTTCTCAAAATATTGATTTTGTACTTCTAATTGACCTTTCTAATCCTAAGGCAGCGAATTATCTTGGCCTGTGATTGAACCCGAGACATCTCACACATAGCAGCGGTAAATACGACGTACGTTAGCTAAGATCGGACTATTCCTTACATGATATCGTTAGTTCCTATTACTTTTTTTTTTTACATGATATAGAGCATACTAAGTGAACATATTTATTTTTGTCAAGTAAGTAAATGTATTTATGATAATTCCAGTTTATATATAACTTGGCTCAAATGTATGAGCTGTCATAGTTTGCTAAAATAGCATACGAAAAGGTCAAATCTTTAATAAGAAATGTCTATAATGAAGCGGGCCACAGGTGTCTGATATTATAAGGTAGGAGTAGGGAAGTAAATATGTTCAGAAAGCTGTGGTTTCTTAACATCTATCTCAGATACGCTATAATTACTGTTTGTTTATATATAGTAATATACATTATAACACTATTGTTTAGAATTAAAAACAGAAAAAGAAAAACAATCTTTTTCCATGGCAACGTAAAGACCCTATATGACAACGCCCCTGCATGTATACCGCACGTTCCCGTTTCCATGGCAACGTAAAGGCCCTATATGACAACGCTCCTGCATGTATACCGCACGTCTCCGGACCCATGGCAACGTAAAGACCCTATATGACAACGCTCCTGCATGTATACCGCACGTCTCCGGACCCATGGCAACGTAAAGACCCTATATGACAACGCCCCTGTATGTATACCGCACGTCTCCGTTCCCATGGCAACGTAAAGGCCCTATATGACAACGCCCCTGCATGTATAATAATAGTACATTTTTCTCTATAGAACATTTTCCATTAATTCGCATTCTCTCTTCACTATACAGGCGCTGCGTCTTCTCGTGTCTTAGTTGAGAAAACACAAATCAAATATTCATGTCTTTTTCCTCTCCGCTGCCGACAATCTGAAGACTACATCAACCTAGAATAAAAACAAATATTTCCTTAAATGTTTTCCACTAATGGTGAAATAAGTATCGTAGAAAAGGAAAGCTTCTCTGTTCAACTGGAAATAAAATTTCAGGCAAATGGTGAAAGATAAGCGATCAAAGAGGAATTAAGTCTGTGAGTAATTTCATCACGTGAATAGCACATTTAACATGATGCGAGGTATACCGCTGTTGTTGTTGTTGTTGTTGTTGTTAGGGAGAGAGCTATAAAGCTAACCAACCACAATGTGTGGAATATCTTGTATGTAAATTTAGACGCTTAATATAAACACAGTTTTATATCACATTGTTCTAAAGCACATTAGAATATAACCTACATTATGAGCCAATGAAAACGCCGCATTTTCGCGGTTAAATGAAAATTTAATCATTAAAATTTTCTCTTAACAGACTTGACGTCTTGCGTTGGCGCTAATTTCTATCGGCCAATCAGAATGCAGAATGTTATATTCTAAGTTAGTTAGAACATATTAAGTAAATTTTAATGACTAAAAAGGCCTCGCTTCGCTTCGCTCGCTCCGCCCTTTTTAATCATTAAAATTTACTTAATATGTTCTAACTATAACGTATATCGCTGGCTTTTACTTAGAATTAGAAGTAAGTACGTTTTCGCGTTTAAATGAAAATATAATCATTAAAATTTTCTCTTAAGAGACTTGACGTCATGCGTTGGCGCTAATTTCTATCGGCCAATCAGAATGCAGAATGTTATATTCTAAGTTAGTTAGAACATATTAAGTAAATTTAATGACTAAAAAGGACTCGCTTCGCTTCGCTCCATCCGCCCTTTTTAATCATTAAAATTTACTTAATATGTTCTAACTATAACTTAAAATCTGCATCTCAAGACGCTTCTTAAGAGCCTATTTTCATGAAAAGCGGAAGTTGTCATGTTGACCAAACTTAAGTTTAAAAAAGCTTGTTTTTCATAATTAAATAGTAGTTTTCAGACAGTTTTTTTCTTGTTTTCTCAAATTTTTGATTTTGTACTTACGACCATCTCATTATAAGCCAGCAATATGTCGTGCTCTGTGTATAACCACTATCAGTCGTATATACTATTGTTTGTGTCTTTCGAGCTCCTGTTCGTTTTCTTATTATGATTTTGTTGACAACAATTAAAAGCCTTGTCAGAAGCTGTAAAATTATACCATTTAGGAGTTTATTGATCCAAATGGACACATGCAGGAAGAACTTGGTAGCTACGTTTCATTGTTGTGTTTGTCAGTGTTGCTTGTTTTTGTGGTCCGTGGATCCCATATATGCCATTCGTGCTCGACTGTTTCTGTTGAGTGCATGCCTTCCTTGTTTTATTTATTATTATCTATGTGTTTAAGCACCCATTCGAGGGATGCACCACTGAAATGCGAATATTTACACCAGGTGACCGATTAATACTAGTATATTTATAACATTTAATAAATGGTCGATTGATATAAAATAACATTGTCTGCTTTAAAAGACAAGTGGGTGCTTATTCATAAAGCGACCACCTACCCGGGTTTTCATGGCACATACATGTCGAACAGTCTATAGTAAAAAGATCATATTAAGTCGGACAGGGAAGGCAGCACTCAACTTAACCAGCTGAGCACAGAAAACATTAAAAACACACAAGGCACAATGCCCAACTGAACCAACGAAGCACAGAAAATATGAAACACTTACAAGGCACACTACCCAACTAAACAAGCAAAGATCCGCTTAAATCCTAGCTAGCGAAAAGTAGAATGAATTAGTTTCAGAAACCAAAAAGCTGAATGCCCTAGCTATAAATGACCCAGTACCCACAATAAAACGACTACAATGCCTAGTTTTAGCTGTCAGAAATTCTAAAAAACGCATTTCAAACTTTAAAGAATAAAACCTTAACATTGTAATATTGAGACCAATACAATACAACCGTTTTCCATGACCGTTGTTAAATTTTCTTTCTCATTTGTCTTATATTCTCACTGAGATACACGTGGTTATAAATTCTCGTTATTAGAATTTCCGCATTAATCTATCAAAGAAAAGTTCCGCATTAATCTATCAAAGACAAGTTGTACTATGCAGACAAGCTACTGCATTTGAATTAACGGCCACAGATGTTTTCGTGTTGAGTATGGAGAATATTTTCACATAAACAACACACCCAGCTTTCAGTAGTATAGTGAATGCCACACTCATGATGGACTTACAATCATCTTAGAGACATGTTGTCATTCTAAACCATCACAAACTGTAAATCGAAATCAATAATAGGGAGTGTGACATTTCTTTTATATGAAAGCAAATATACAGTGTTTGTAAATTAATGATACTGCATTTTAAGGATATAACTCTTTATTGTTTTTATGTATGTGTACTTGTAATATTAAGCCGTTCATATTGTCTCTCATAACTCAAATTGAGTGGTTTTGTGCATGTTTTACATTTTTATCATTTTAGTTGTACATTGTATATTTGTAAAAAGCATGTACAAGAGTGAGACGTTAATAATCTAATCTTATCTTACAATTGATCTTCGACAAAATAGAAGTAGACACGCTGTTTGTCGGACATTAACCATTAACAAGTGACTCCATTAGATCCTAGATGGGGTTCAAATCCCTACCAATGAGTGGCAACTGGTCATAACAACTCGGTTGCGAAATACACACAGGCGCAGTGCATAAAAGGAATTAAAGGGGCATGCCAAGAAACTTGAGTGTCTTGGTTTGCATACAACGAAATTTCGTGTATCACTTGTAAAACCAACTATTACCGAAAAGTCAAAGAAGCTTTTATTGACGACAACGAGATTTATTTATTCTTGAAATATTTTTAAAACTAGCGGGATATTTGGTAACTTTTTTACATGGTTTTCATAAATTTGACTTAGTATTAAAAAGATACCAATTTTATTGCTATTCGAAAAAGAAAACATGGAAAAATGGAAAATACCTTTCTTCTTTCCTGTGAATCATGCCGCCACAATCGATTTTTAAGATACAAACAACAACAAAAAGATCGACTCCTGAAAAAGTGAAATATAAGTTTTGTTATGGTTAGTTCTGACTATCCTTTATTTGCCACTGACTGGTGGTTGAAACGTGTACCATAGTTAGCAGAACAGGAGGTTATAGCCATGACATTTCAATTTACAACACATTGCTAAACATGTGAATAATTTTAATATAAACATTCTCATTTGTAATTGCGTGTTAAAATCAAATTGAAAATAAACGCACCTATCTATTATAGTTCTTTTAATTGCACATGTTGCTTGGCGTGCTTTCGGCTAAACATGCAATTACGAGTAAACGAATCCATGTTTATAAAGAAAAGCTCAACACATGTATATTAGCATGATAGTGCTTACTGGTAAACGTGTGCAATACGAGAATTGTTTAAATCGTTGAGCAATGCTTTCAATATGTTCATCTTTTGTGGTTCGGTTTCCGCATCGTTTCGGACACGTCAATAATTCGTACACTGCTTAGAGATTCTAAGACATCAAATCAAGGATGCGGATAGGACAAATCCCATGCTGTTGCATCAGTATTACAAGATAGTTTTCATTTGTAAGAGAGAACAGAGAATCAAAGAGCATAGATTACGAGCAGGGTATAATTAACGAACATGCGTTTGGGTGACCCCCCCCCCCAGCCAGAATGATAACACATACCTTTCATTCTATGAAGTCACCCATCTTGTTGATATATAAATTCAACCAGTTGTTCGTTGTCTGTAGTTTGTTTGTAGAAGAAAGTATCCTGAATAGTAAATTGTTCATATTCTTGCATCCTTTGTGAATAATGTATCCACAAGTTGTTTATTGTCACAGCTGAATCATACCGGTAGTCGAACAATGATAATGTAATCACTGGATAACGTTTGGTAATAATTATTGACAAACATGTTCTTTTGAGCAGTTTAAAATCAAGTGTTGAGCAATACTTAAATTCACGTAATCATATTTTCCATCCAATGCGCATGTGTTTGGAATGAATTATTTCGGATATGTCATAGTTCGAATAGACGCAGCAAGCATGTATTTTGAGTGTTTCTTTTCAAATGTATCTACATATAGCAATGTTTCAGGAATATTAATGAATACACTTGCACTTGCGAGGTGTCTGTATTTAATAATGCCAGGTACAAACGTCAACCATTTTCGTCTGTATCCGTTCACAAAATAATGGCGTGCTGATGACAAAGTCGCAGTGTCAGTACGCAGAGTTGTTTTAGCATACATCAATTTACAGTGTGTTACAATGAAATTATACTACAGTGACAATAGTGTTTTTGGTTGACAGGAGTAGATTTTAAAGACTTTAAGCAGAACAATGAGTGAGGCTAGAAGCAGGAAGTGGGTGGGGTAAGTGAAAGTCCGGGACTAAACATGCATTTCCTTTGTAAGCACTATGCCGCTATTCTTACACCATGTCTTTACCACAACACAATAACTTTGCATAATAAGTTTACAGCATCTTAGGTGCCATCTTCGATAATCACTCTCTAATCGAATACTTCATCGACACAGTCACACCAAGTTACTGGATAATTGCCCATATCCGAATTGATAGTTTATCCGAATTATGTCCAGTTTCGCATATTCTGATACCTCTGTGTCACTCCGAGTCCACCTATTTCTCGCCAGAGAGATTCCATCGCAACCACCATTCTGAAGCATGGTGCAGTCCCCGAGTGGCCAGCATGCTTTATTGCTGTGAAAAGGCGCTACGTGCTTCCCATTTCATTTAATCTATTTGCTATCTACATTGAACGTGTAGGATGTGATACAATATACCCATTAAAGAAAATATTAAACTAATCGCACAAGTTGACTTTGAACCGGCATTCGAATTTTCAGGCTTGTCAACTTTCGTTTCCCCAGATTTGCTTTCTTTGTTATATTTATCCTTTGTTTTATCAGCACCCGGTCTCGATGTGACCACATCTAAGTCTACGTTATCCACAAGTATCACATTAGATATTCGTTGATTTCGATTGGTTGGAGCAGATACTCCAGGTTCCTTTCTAGGCTTGAGATCTTCAACTTTGGTACAGAGGAGATGATTCTGATCTTGCAGGTATATATGAACCCCAAACACTTGGAACAGATCATGAAACATACACGGTGGACACATGGTGGTGTTGAAAAGGAACTGAAATAGATAAAATACTAGTACATGTATAACAATAATAATAATAATAATAATCATTACAGCTATACTTCTCATACATTTAAAGTACAGGAAATTATTCTAGAATTTGTATTTGTCAGATACGATCTTTGACCCAAATTTGACTACTTTTAGTAAAGAATGGTCAAACTTATTTAAGCTTTTCATGTGAGATACGTCCTTTTGACACAAGATTTTACCCAGAGTGTTTTTACGAAAGAAGGCCTTATAATCGACAGCTTCAACACGAAATTAAATAAAACATCACTTCTAAAAACAGTATATTTCTTTCCTGAAAAAGTTGGTAATCCAGAGTTTTGAAACAGTAAATTACCGGTTTATTTTTACCGACACATATAAATAGAATAAATATTCCAGATTTTCATGCGAACGCACATTGAAAGGCGCTTCACATAGAATATACAGTCAAAAGGGCGCAGGTGCATCCTCTACACTAATGATACAGATGAAGAGAACGCCCCCGAAGGGAGAGAGAGAGACATCAGATACAGGCATGTCTGGCGCTGCAAAAGTGCGCCTAGCTCTTATTTTGAATATACAGACTGATTCTTTGATGTGCCCGGTGTATAGCACCGATACACAGCTTGCTTCCTGGCTCCTTTTTCCAGATACGTCGCAGTCCACACGGTCAGATATAGCGGGAAATTACTACAAATATATAAATAACTAGAATAAATTAAAACTCAGACAGGTGAACATTATACTTACAGGCAATGTGAGAGGGTGAAGGCGAAATATATCCTCTGAATGGAAATTGTTTGGTCGACCTTGAAACACCCAGCCAAAGGCACCAAGGTTGCCCTCCATATCATAGGTTAGAAACAGTGGGTGAAGCTTCTCACATGGCATGCTAGGGGACAGCCCCATAAAATAATGTGTTCCTAAAATATACCAGAAACATAAACGTTATAACATTACATTATCTTACTGTAGAATAATAATAATAATAATAATAAATAATAATAAATGCTTTATTCAAAGAGGCAACACAGTTGGATGAACTCTGTATACTTTTAATTGAATAGGTTTGGGTGAAACTATTACAATTCTAATATAAATTATCCTTCATTTATTTTTTGTTTTTCATGATACGAAGGTAATAATAATAGAGTGACGCAGTGTTCGAGTCCACTATAACGGTGTAAAACCAATTATAAAGGTTCATTAAGACATCTATACTCCCAATGCTATACTACAATACTCCACCTGTTCAGACAATGGTTGTAATACTTTGTGTACACATAGAATGGAACGTGACTATCACATTATCCTGATTGCACTGTACGTAATACATAAAGTAGGTAAAACAAAGTTGTTGATAACCACGTAAATGTTATATTATAAATGATCTTACCCATCAAAGGGGCACAGTGGCCCTTCATCCATAGAGGGGTCAAATGTTTGCTCTGTAAGGGGATATGTAGATGGTGATGCACGGGGTTATTACCCATCTGTATGTACAGCCCCTTTCCTGAACGAACACCATCTTGTAGAAAAGGGTTACACAATAAGGAAGGGTGCTTAAAATACGCTGAAAAAAAGAAAATATTGATATACAAATTGTGAGTGACCAGGTACATATTTATTGTGTTTTTTAAGATCATAACCAGAACAAATAATGTGCAATGGACAGGTTTCTGGTATCATATTAATTAATACGTATCATTAACAAAATTTAATTAAAATTGTTTACGTTATCAGTGTATATTATGTTAGTGGAATGTACGGGGTGTTAAAAAGTTTGTTCTCAATGTTTGAGTTTATTTATTTTATTTTTCTGACCTCAGAAGACTATAACATTTTCGGGTTGAAATCCAATGGGTTTTACCATTGTTATTATTCCTCTGGCATTAAATGTAGCTATTAGAGTAAGAAATTAACATTTTCTACTGTGTACATAGCTCAGATAAAATCAAGTACGATTTTTAATTTTGAGAACAACTTTTTTAACACCCTGTATATTGCTAGACTCCTGACAACACTGTCTGTTATACAAGTAATTCAGTATAACTACACACATAATGACATCTGACTAGCGGTGGACGAAGATTGTAAATCCAGTATTATAAAAAAACAGTGCATTTATAGTGTGGCGATTAGTACAGAAGTGAGTATGCATTTCAACTTTAGTGCAGTTGTATGGCTGTCAGTTCTATTTGAATTCCTTGTGTGTCAAACGCCTAACAGAAATTATAAGGGAGCTGATTAGTCGTTAGTCAAATTCTCATAGCCAAGACGGGTGCATCGATTGAGCTTCGAACCAAGTTATCCTCTATATAAGGTGCGTATAGCACAGATAATTTGACATGAACCTAACCTTTATGCATGACTATATTACAATGTTCTGACGTTGAATACGAGCAAATCGTGCAATATCGGTCCTTTAGATTTGTGTTTGTATTACACTTCGCCTGAGCATCTTCGTGATACTTCTCGCTTTTGAAAACATACAACCGGGGTTATAAATATAGACAATAAATCAGCTGTGAAATTATCCTAATAGAAGGTCGAGAGTCATGTCAAGTTCTCTGGACTATAAACAACTACATTTGTTCAAGCAATAAGTCAAGAAGCTAACACAAACCTGTGACGGTGTAATGTTGTATCCCGTTTTTATCCATCTGGGTTTTTAACACGGGTGGCATGATTTCCACGGGAGGTAGGTCTATAGTCTGATTCTGTGAGTTGAAGCCTTTCATATTGCCGGGAATCTGTGAAAAGAACAAACATCAACATAGTTACAAGTAAGTTGTTTTTACACAGCACTGTGTGTGACAGTTATAGTTTATATGTAGTCCATCATTAGTACGAGGTTGCTCGAAATGTTCCTATATAATCGAGTGTACTAAAACGAAAGCGGTTACATCACAAACATACACTACGATCGTTACAAGAGCCATGTATGTATTTGAAATCAAATCAAACGGTAAATGGGCCATTGCATTGCAGACAATGTCCTCTCGTAGATTCTACGTGTATATTGAACTCGATCGTCGATGTCATATTGTTTCATGGATACTAATGAATCGACTACTGGCCACTGTACTTAATTAATTAGTTTTTTTAATGTCATGCAAAGCTATGCTTGTGGCGAAATGTCATTTCAAAGACTGATTTGGAATTACTTCGAAAGTTTTTAAAATTCGTGTATGAATATCTAAGCGTCTTTATTGTGAAGATCTTCTTGTGTTACGTTTGTTCAATACAATTCAAGCATTAATTTAAGTCAGCTCTGGGGTTATAGTCTCTGTTTGAAATAGTGCAAGTTCGGTCGTCAAACGCTTCGTTCATGGTATCGAAACTATTTAAGATTTTTTTTGACGTGATTTCTATCAATTCGGGAAATATTTCAGCAATTTCAGCAATCATTTCTTCCCATGACATTTACTGTTCATTCTTGATAGATGATTTGTTTATATTATCCTAACACAAATATTTGTTTTCTGCATTTTCTGCACTAACGAAGCAACCGTCTCACAGATGTTTGACTTTCCGCCATTTTATCATCAATTTCAACCAAACGCTTGCAATTCAAACTCGCTACTTACAAAACACCGGATTTACGGAGTAAGACCAATAGATAATACGAACCAATATAGCAATAATAGACGCATAATGTTAATAAAACCAAAAAGCTCATATTAATTGATATTATTTATGTGTCATTTATGGAGAATTTATCAGATTAAGTCGATAATAAATGTCAGGACTATTGTCTATGAGATCTTTGTGATATCACTACGCGGTAAAAAGGTCATCATTCGTAAGAACGTCGTTGTACTAAAATTGTCATAATGAAACAGATTTTCATTTTCAAATGGACGATAATGCACTTAGTTTCTGTGTGATACGTATCTGACAAATTACCTTACAGCAACATTGTGACGACTAGGGTGTTAATGATTTACATAAAACAGCACTTGATGAACGGATCAGGGAAAAGATTAAATGTCACATTTTGTTACAAATTACATCTGAACTTACGATGAATCATCTTGATATTTAGCATACATGATGAAACTATCATAGGTTAACTATTTTGGCATTTATTGTTACTTTTCGACTGACGCACATATGCACCTTAGGCCACATATTTAACTTGAAACATGTTTGTTGAATTTGGCCTAGGTAACTGTATCAATAATAAAGTGGGAAACAAAATATATTTTTTTATAAATTTGTAATATCTAAGATAACATAAAATGTATAAAAGAAAAAATAGTAGTTCACTCTTTTTCAATGATACAGTAACCAGTGAAACTAAGTGGTAGGTAAGTAAATAATCCATTTCGTAATTACATCTGAGAATGTTCATACAACAAGGTACGATTTTAAGACACATCAGATCACCAATCTGGCACCCGCGTCACATCAGATCACCAATCTGGCGCCCGCGTCACATCAGAGCACCAATCTGGCGCCCGCGTCACATCAGAGCACCAATCTGGCGCCCGCGTCACATCAGAGCACCACTCTGGCGCCCGCGTCACATCAGAGCACCAATCTGGCGCCCGCGTCACATCAGAGCACCACTCTGGCGCCCGCGTCACATCAGAGCACCAGTCTGGCGCCCGCGTCACATCAGAGCACCAGTCTGACGCCGGCGTCACATCAGAGCATCAATCTGGCGCCCGCGTCACATCAGAGCACCAATCTGACACCCGCGTCACATCAGGGCACCAATCTGACACCGCGTCACACCAGAGCATCAGTCTGACACCCGCGTCACATCAGGGCACCAATCTGACACCCGCGTCACATCAGAGCATCAGTCTGACACCCGCGTCACATCAGGGCACCAATCTGGCGCCCGCGTCACAACAGAGCACCAATCGTGCGCCCGCGCAATAACGACAAAACTAAAGCTCTTTTTAGACTACGCAAATTGTTGCCCAACGATTGCCTGTAATTGTTTTCGATCTGTATACACTCAGTTTAAAGACTAGCTCAATTGTTGCCCAAATGTTGCCCAAGTGTTGCCCAAGTGTTGCCCAAGTGTTGCCCAATTGTTGCCCAACAATTGCATGTAGGTCTGTATACCCCATTATCAGTACATTTATGGGAAAACTGTTGCTGGAAAATAGAACAAGTTCTATTTGGTCAATTTGTTGTGTAACACTTGTGCAGCTGTTGTAGGAGTAAATACATTGGGCAAATTGTTGACGACAACAATTACAAGCAACAATTGAGCATAATGTAAACACCCTTTAACGTAGCGAAAATCAGCCAGCATAAATTCACATTGCAATGTACGTATTTACAGAATAAATTGTCTAACAGTATTGTAGGTTACACAACAATTATCTATCTTATAATCTAATGGCTTTTGAGCGTTTTTTATTAATCAACCTAGATCTAAACACACAAGAAGAAATATCTCTTTTTTGTCTAATGCCTGGAGATTTGCACATGAAAGCGTTGTTTCATTTGTAGTATATAGTTAAGATAATTGGATCTAAGAACAACAGATGTATGAGTAAAAATTAAAGTCCCAGAAAGACGCCGATAAAATTAACTACTAGCACGAAATATAGTGTGCGTAAATTTAATCTGCGCGCTTCAAGCAGTAGTTGTATACGCAATAAATCAACGAAATACAGTTCTTATGTTATAAATACTTTGTATTTAAGTATATGGTATTTAAAATCTAGGGAAACGTGGATGTTTGAATTAGAAACTGACTGGTCGATAGAACTAAATCTAGATTCAAAACAACAAGAGAACAGTGTTACGCATGCGCAATGCACACGTAAAATACATCTCGCGCTATCATGCGAGATTAAAGTAGGCCAGCTAGATTAGTTAGACCGTGAGCCAGAGGGGGTTTTGCTCCCCCCCCAGGGGGAATTTTGTGGACCATATTTTTTTGAAACCCCAAGGTGTGGCGAACATTTTGGCATAAAGTTTGCAACTGGCGGGTGGGGCTTTTCTCCGTTACCACGCTTTAAAATACGTTACCCCTAAAATATAAAAAAAATATTTTATTTTTTAAAGATAAATTGTACCATGATGCTATTAAATAATTCCAAGTTTGCATATATTATTCAAGAGAGTAAACTAGTAGCTGCAAACTGATAGAATTTCAATGCCAAAATGCAATGTTACAGAAGATAAATATGGGAAAACATACGTTACCCTAAAAAAACAAAAGTTTTTTGGCATAAAGTTTTTTATTTCAAATTTAGATGACCAGGCAATCAAATTATGAAGTTACCATTACAAAGTTCAACATTCAACCTAAAAAATGGTGTATAGATTGCCAGTATAGGTTAAGAGATAGATGTTTGGTAACGATTCTTAAAATGTCACCCATTCTCCAAAACATGTGCGTTTTTCATTCCTTCAATAATTTCAAGTATTCAAATTGTATCATACACTTTTCAGTTACATATAATACCATTTTATGTATTTATAATGGTTTATATTATATATATTAACAAGAATCTTACTTGTAAGATATGTTAAGGCAATACTACATTGCACTTTACGTTACCAAAACATACAAATTAAAGTTCATGTCATCAGTGTCTTAAAAACGTACTTAAAACAATAAAGAATTAAAAAATAACAATTTAATCCTACTCAAAAACTATTATAGGTTTGCAGTTCAAACTGTATGTTTAACTAAACAACATGTAAATTATAATGTACATGTATTTAAATATCAAACAAAAATACAATTAACTAGCCTTGTATTCTTGACTTTAGATAAACTTTACCACTAAAAAATAATTGATTTTGAAATCAAAATATCTTTTATCGCAGTTTGCATTTGAACTTTCAACACATGTATTTTAACAAAAGAATTTATGTTTCAATTTACGTTACCTTACTTACAAACTTTACAATATCATATATGCTGTAATTTTAACACAATGTTGACTTATCTTTGTAAAATCTCAAACGTACAAGTATTTGTACTTGTACGTTTGAGATTTTACAAAGATAAGTCAACATTGTGTTAAAATTACAGCATATATGTTATTGTAAAGTTTGCTTTATACAATATGTATTTAACTTAATACACACACACACACACACATTTAATAATCAAACGATGAAACTGGGACACAGATTGCCCCTCGATTTAATATCTTCATGAGAACACTATGCACACACATGACTTTTAAACATTTTCTATTTACATCTATACAATCGTATGTCAGTTATTTAATCACACTACATACAAATTCAAAACCACAGTGTATGTTTGAAAATAAGTTTGAAACATTCTCTAGGGTGCACCAGGAATTACTAGACCCCAAAAGTAAATTGTCCAATTCCTATTGGTCTGTCCACCACTCCCCCACAGGAGGAATCGATTGATAGGTGCATAATTATCTTACGGCGACTACCTGAATTGTTGTGCAATACTGACCAGTGAGAGGACAAGATCATTTAAGGTAAAATACTCTTAAAAAATAGTGTAGACTGTGTTACTGTTCATTGTTTGAAGCCTCTGCTTATATTTCCATATCTGTCTAGAGCCAGTATTGCATGTGTTACATACGACATGTAGTCAGGAATTGCTGCATCATATGACATTGTATGGCTTTATAAGTGGGGAAGTTAAACAATATGGCCTAGGATGGCTGAAATTTGTATTGGTGTGTTCCCAATATGGCATAGGATGACTGAAATCTGTGTTGGTGGGTTCCCAATATGGCATAGGATGGTTGAAATCTGTGTTGGTGTGTTCCCAATATGGCCTAGGATGGCTGAAATCTGTGTTGGTGGGTTCCCAATATGGCATAGGATGGCTGAAATCTGTGTTGGTGGGTTACCAATATGGCATAGGATGGCTGAAATGTGTGTAGGTGTGTTCCCAATATGGCATAGAATGGCTGAAATCTGTGTTGGTGTGTTCCCAATATGGCCTAGGATGGCTGCAATCTGTGTAGGTGGGTTCCCAATATGGCATAGGATGGCTGAAATGTGTGTAGGTGTGTTCCCAATATGGCATAGAATGGCTGAAATCTGTGTTGGTGTGTTCCCAATATGGCCTAGGATGGCTGCAATCTGTGTAGGTGGGTTCCCAATATGGCCTAGGAGGTCTAAAATCTGTGTTGGTGTGTTCCAAATATGGCATAGGATGGCTGACATCTGTGTTGGTGGGTTCCCAATATGGTCTAGGAGGGCTGAAATCTATGTTGGTGGGTTCCCAATGAGGCATGGGATGGCATAATCTGTGATGTTGAGTACCAAAAATGGCTTTGGTGGGTACCCAATAGGGCCTGAGATGACTGTACTCTGAGGTTGTGGGTACCAAATGGAACCTGGGATGGCTGTTCTTTCTGGTGATTGGCATCCAATACAGCTCGGGATGTCTGTACTCAGAGGTGGTGGGTACCAAACAGGGCCTGAGATTACTGTACTCAGAGGAGGTTGGTACCAAATGGGCCCTGAGCTGGTTGTTCTCAGTGGTATAGGATAGTCAATAGGACCTGTGATGGCTATTCTCTGTATAGGTGGGTACCCAATCGGTACCTGGGATGGTTGAACTTGTGGAGGTGAGTTCATAAGCTAGCATGGGACGGCTGTACTAGGCAGTGTTAAGTACCAAATAGGGCATTAAATGGCTTTCCTCAGTGACTATGAGTATCTCTCAGGCATAGTATGGCCGTACATAGTAGTTGTGAGTAGGGCATATGGCCTAAGAAGGCTGGTTGGTGGTGGAGAATTACCCAATAAAGCCAATGATGGCTATATTGCACCTGTATGGCAGTATTCAGTTGGTCCGATAACCCCTTAGGACATAGTATAGTTGATACACAGTCAGGTGTGACCGTACTCAATGGTTATGTGGACCACTTAGTGCAAAATATAAACTGTAATTGGTGGTGATTGGGCCTTGGATGTCAGAACTATGTTGTTGTGACTCCTTTGTACCCTGTACAACTTGGTGAGACTGTAAGTCATTTGGTTATGAGCACCCATATGGGGTATGAAATCAGTAATTATTTGCGATGAGTGCCCTTTTGGGCCTTATATGACTGTAGTTTTGTACTAGAGAGTAACCCATATGGCCTTGTACAGCTGTGCTCAGTAATAGTGAGTACCATATAGAAACTTACATGTATATGACTTTACTCAGTTGTTGTGAGTATCTATTATGGCATACTATGGCTATAATTAAGGGTGGTGAGTACCCAATATGTTCTTGGTTGGCTGTCCTCTTGGTTTTAAGTATCCCATAGGGCCTCAGATATAGCTGGCGCCATTAAGAATTCAATAGGAATGGTTGTATTGGGCAATTGTAAGTACTCAATTGGTTATGGAATGTATGTATAGACAGTGTTATTAGTCCCCCATAAGGCCTGGGTTGACTATTAAGTGTTTTAAGAACCCCGCCTAAGGGCATGGTATGGGTGTACTCGGTGTTGGTTACACCCCATTCAGGCCTAATATATGATGGTGATGAGTACCCAGGCATGCCTGATAATGGTGTAATTGGTAGTGGTAAGCATAACAAAGGGTTTGGTACCCCTTATGGCCTAGTATGACAATAAGAAGTGGTAGTGACTACCCCATACGGCATTGTATGGCTGTACTCTGTGATAGTGAGTACCGAATGTGACATTGGGTGGTTGTATTGACAAGTGTTATGTACCCATATGATCTTGGGATGCCTGTACTTTGCAGTGTTGCATATCCCATGGGGAATATGTTTCGTAACTTGACCTTGAAATGACCTTGACCTTGACTTCAAAGTGGTCAGTCTTGTTTGTCCATATGATGCACATTATCAAATGAATAATATCTAAGCAAATATTTGTGACTATATACATAAATAAATAAAAATGCATGAGAAAATAGAATTTTAAGTGTATTTGTAAATTATGGCGGCCATCTTGGACGCCATCTTGAATTTCCGGGTCCACACCACGTATTGACAATTTATATCGGCAGTTCCATAAAGTACTTACATAAGCGAACATTTTGGTATATAACATTGCTTGTTCTACTTTAGCTGTCACCCGCTACCCCCAAAAAATCACCAATTGTCACCCCACTTTATGTGTTTTACCGAAAATTTAACTGAAATGTTGTTGAAAAAAAACCATATTTTTTAAAGGTAACGTAATTTACATGGCATTTCATTTCAATTAACTATTTGTGTAGTTGTACTATAAGCTTTATACATTATTGAGCTGCATACTAATCAGTATCATCATTTCTTAACTTAAAAACGTCATATACGTTGACTGTTTTTTTAATATTCTAGTAATTTCATGCAAAGTAACGTAAATTACGTATGTTATATCACATTTTTGCCTATAATAATTTGTACAACTGATAGTTTCAATTTTAAATACATTTAACATACATAAATGTCTTATTCACATGATTTATTGGTATGTTTATAATATCATAAAAGCAAAATTAGTGATTCCTGTAGAAAATCGCAGTCACGTATTTGAAATCTCCGTAACTCGTTAAAGCCCCAACAGAAACTTGCAAACTTTTGTCTGTGAATGCCACCTACCATAAGGTTTAAGAAAATCATAGTGTTGAAAATTCCCCCTGGGGGGGGAGCAGGGTCAATTGTCAGCTCAAGGTCTAAGTAATTTACTACGAAATAACCTACTTATCTTTAAGTTAAAATGAAATATTCGCACAAAGACAAAGGGTGGAATCATAACGAAGTGAAATAAGACTTTGACAACTATTTCAATAATGATTTGGATTTTACGAAAGATAACGAATATTACCGAAGTTTGAACTCCCATGAGTTCACCATTGAGGTCATAGATTGGCATCGTTTTCGTGTTGTTATCCTTCATGAAGAGAAACCCGTGAAAAAAGTCAGCTGAAATAAAAATATATCAATATTTAGCCCGTTCTCTTAAATTTCTAGATATTGTTTTTCACAAAACGTGTATCCATTGAAAACTAAATGTGGGATTTCGATTCACGACCGCATCATACCATTATGTGAGGAGCGCATATCCTAGAGATAGGGCGCGGACTTCGGGATCGAGAGGTCCCGGGCTATAACCCCGACTGCACCACTGATTAATTTCTTTGTGCAAGATTCACTTTACTCATGTGTATAATGGGTACCTGAGAGGGTTAAAAGCCACAGTGCAATGGCTGCCAGGTTCGGCGAGTGTAACAGCCGACTTGCGACTCATTGATCGGGGAGTAAATCACGGTACATTCGGTTGAACTGATGCATGTCTGATAATATACTTTAACTGGGTACTCTTGAGACGTAACGCACGGTACTGGGCACGTTTGTGTAACGTCGTGTTACGTCAACATAAGTACTGTACATGTGTATTTACTTTCTTCATGGTCAAATATACATGTTAAAAACAAAATACTTTTACCCCAAGACGAAATATAATTGGCACTATTTTCCCTATAGTGAAAATGTTTTCTCTTATTCTCTAATAACGGTGGATACCATCATTACTGATGTGTCGATCTTTTAGTAATATATTATTTGTCGTAGAACTGATTCACAATGTATGCTACCTATTACTACACCCCATGTCTATAAATGGGACCGTTTTTGAAGGGTTCGGTCCATTGATAGATACGGTAATTTGTTACGTTTTGATTCGGTTTTCGTTTCATACCATCTGGCATGACCCTTATTTTGTCTTTACTCTACTCTGGTCGTCATTTGAAGGTGAAATACAACACGTAAAACAAACATACGAACAGACAGATCAGTGAAACCAGAAATTATGTCCGCTATAAAACATTGATTTGGACTTTATTTCTTCATTTATTTTGATACTGGTTTTAGACACTGTACTGATCAGTAATGATATTGGACACGACACAAACTAGTTAATGTTACAGTTACTACGTCACAGACATGACACACCGGACGGCTGACAAGTTCATCTATTTACTGTGATGTTGCCACCATGCCTTTGAAGTGAGGATAGTTGTTTTCCTTTTATTTCCGATATATTACACATAAAATGTAATAGTGGTATTTATCACACGAGAAATTCACTACAAATAGCCGATAAAACATATGTTACCGGTACGATGTTTCAGCGATTGCTCGGGGTCGAACACAATCTGCTGCGAAATAAATGTCAGAAAATGTTAATGAAGTCATTCGTCAATCTGTGACTTTGCGAGATTTATATCAATTATGATACATGCTCACTAAATATTAGCATTTTAATGTGGATACTGTGACAATGACATTTATATGGCTTCTTTGGTTAATGTAGTCAGTTTGGATTTAGCAAACGTTTCGTAATTACTATGCAATAACCCTTCTGAAGAGCAAACAACTCAGTCATGATAGTTTTATTGTAATTGGAATCACTGATTAAAGTGAACCTTAAGACCTACAAACATTTATGGAATGAACCGCACATTAAGGAATGGACCGATGATTGACAGATGAAGACGCAAACATCAACGTAATAAAGCAAACATTGGCGAAAAGCACCGAACGTTGATTGAATGAACCAAGGATTTCCGGAATGGATCAAACAATATGGGAATTAACCGCACATCGGTGGAATGAATTTAGTATTAACAGAATAAACCGGAAGTTAAAGAAATTAATAGAATCTACATATACGGAAAGAACCGAGTATTGACGGTATGAACCGATAATGTACAATGCTGGTGGTCTCGTGTAACAGCTTGAAATATCAATCTTTTTCCACTGACAAAAGACTTTCGAAAATATTAACATATCACCGAAAATTTGAAGTTGACATTCAACTGTTATAATGGAAAATTGTACTGCTAGCGCATTACGTGTACTCATAGCAGAGTTGTCGTTCGTTGCTCAATAACAATGTAAGGTTCAACGATATGAATCTTGTAAAACATGTTTTAAGCAACAGACAGTGTGAAGCCTTATAATATCTAGCAAAGGGAAATTTGAAATCTGATGTTACGAACAAGGGACTGAAACCGTACGAGCTGGGACTGCCTTTCGAGCCTTTTATAGAGGTGAATAGTAAATAATGGGCTGTATTTTAAGCGATTGCAACGACCATGCTGTTCAATGGATACATGTTGCTAGTTAAACCACTAAGTTAAACCAATGCAGTACTTCATGTAGTTGATAATTAATTCCAGAAAAACACATAATGGCATCTGTCTTAGTCTATGTTTGAACAATTTAATACTGACATAAAAAATACATGTATATGTAAACTAAAAATCGGACAGGGAAGGCACCACTCAACCAATACATGTACAGCCAAGCACAGAAAACATAAAACCAACACAGACAACAGTTACACGGAACAATGCCAAACACACAACTGAACTGCGAAAAGGAACTTTACCGCTGACAGTCCAAGTTTAAGCTGTCAAAAGGTCGAAAGTCACAGTCCCAGCTGTCAAAAACTTAAACCACTATATTGAATTAATGGTGTATTATAACTAATTAACTGTATTAAAACACCAACAACAACATTTATTCAGCTTCTAAGCCATAAGTTGGCGTCTAGCCTACAATTATAATAATTATAATCTATATTAATGTTAGTGAATATCGAACAAGGTAAGAATCACACAAAAATGTAATACTGCTATGATACTAGTTATTCTTGTACATTCTGTTTGTATTACATTTTCGAGGTGAACAGCCAATAGGAACCTGTGTTGCAAACGATTGACCAATGGCAACCAAGTACACAATAAAGGTATTTTTAAATATAATTTTGAAACAATATTTGTTTGGGCATATCACTGGAAACATATTAAGCATTATTATATTTAAGCATAACTTTGGATGGATACGTAAATCTCCATTATAGGCAGTGCCTTAGTGTTAACTAGTATTGTTTATTCACAGTTTCCCAAACATTTGTTAGTTGTATACGGCAGTCGATAAGTTTAACCAGAGTTACTGTTCCTAACCAGTACTATCGTTACACTTCCACAAAGAACAGGCAACCTTTCCAAATGTCGTAGAAACCCCGACACTGTGGTCGAATTTTCATGGAGGGGTATGCCCCGACATGGTCAGGAATCTAACCGGGTAGCCTAGTTACAAATCCAAAGTACTTACCACTGGACGGCCGCGGACAGTTTATATACTCAGCGCTATCAATGAAAAGAAACCACCCTATTGGCTCTTATATTTTACAATTCACGTTACACTGTGCCGAACACGACCTTGTTTTGACCTTACTGCGTAGTCACTGCTATCATTTTTAACAATATTCAAATGCACACACTCTAAAACTTTTGTACGGATAAGATATATTGTATACACAATACAGAGGTATATATATAAGATAAGTGGTAACTTTTCAGTGACACACTGTATAATTAGGGTTAGTATTAGCGGTATTAATAGGATCATAAAGATGACAACACTGAATCATTGTAACGTTCTGGAAACACGTGATGAAAGTACACATAGAAAACTGTTGCTAATTGCTGTTCCATTGCATCAGTTGAACTTCAGATTATGGTTTTGGCTACGCAACCTATCGACAGAATTGATCAAGAAAATGTAAAAGTCGCTAGTATCAAGCTGTATGCATTTTTGTCGACATTTGAAACATGTTCACCATATTGGAATTAAACGCTAATTGAGGGATCAGTTATTTTTGCTGATATGATAATCATGGAGCACATTATTGAACGCATCAAAATTACTCTTTTACTCGAACAATTCCGACATCTGAGAGTTGTTATTGATATTTTTTCTTCATCGTTATGAAACGAATGCAGCATTTGGAGTAGTTTTGTTTTCTCCCCGAGCGCTGTTCTGCGGTCAAATAGATTCGGAATAAATCGGCTATCTCCCCAGGACCACTATTTCCATTCAGATACATTTGGAATAGCTCTGTTTTCTTCCCAGATAATGATCTGCAGGCGGATTCTATATTGCGTATATCATCCTATTGATTTGTATTAATACCAACATGATCGGTTTAGAAATGGTTTATCTTTGTACAAGTGTGAGTGAGGTTTTATCTCAATGGATGAATAGCGATAAAAATTGATTCCCCTTCGCGAGGCATCTTCGAATCTACATATGGTTAGTTCATATCGATGATAAAAAAGTTCCGTATACTAGTAATGTAATTAAAATGACAAGATATGGTGTCACACCCGATCATTTCGTTCATTTTGTTAATTTTGTCGTTTCGTTCATTTCGACTTGAGTAATGTTTCGATAAATGCACCCGTTTCGATTATTTTTCCTTGTCAATGCATGTATTTACTATTATACGTTATCATAGCTTTTATTGGCATGTTACGTACGGTGCGTTGATGTTATATTATCCCGATAATAGTTTGTACTTTACTTTAACTACTAAGGGATGTCATGTTCAGTCAAAAACAAAATTTTAACTTTGAAATACGAAAAAAAGCGAGTCGCACTAGGAATTCACGTCGTGAAAGGCGTTGGTGCTAAAGACTGTGAGCTATGGAGCTATAGCTCATACGATCAGATAGAATGCACACCCTGTATGTTTGACTTGTTGTGCTGAATGTCCAAGCAGAGTTGGTAGTCGTTACTCTCATACTATGCCATGGAAATGTTGCTAGTGTTGCGGAAGCATGTGGTCTATGACGTCAGATTTTCACTCTAGTATACAAAAACTATTTATAGAGCAGCTCCTGATGAAATTGCATGCATTTTGGACTGCAAGTAAATATTTACGTAGACATTTTTGTTCAAACTATATTAAAGACAATCGGTTTATTTCTCCCCTGCCAGTTCCATATATTACACACTGTCAAGTATTTCTTTTATAACTTCGAAGAATCTGTGTTACCGTATTTTGTTGTTTCCGCCTTTTTTGAAAACAATACCAAAACAGTATACTAGTATGTCGTTTCCGCATTTTTGAAAACAATTCCAAAACAGTATATGTCGTTTCTGCCGTTTTTGCTAACAAAACCAAAACAGTATATGTCGTTTCCGCATTTTTTGAAAACAATGCCAAAACAGTATAATTATGTCGTTCGCCTTTTTTGAAAACAATACCAAAACAGTCTAATTTATTATGTCGTTTTCGCCTCTTTGAAAACAATACCAAAACAGTACATGTCGTTTCCGCCTTTTTTGAAAACAATGCCAAAACAGTATAATTATGTCGTTTCCGCCTTTTTTGAAAACAATGCCAAAACAGACATAGGTATACTGTTGTTTTTGCATTCCTCATCAGTCAAGCTGAATTTGATGAATTAAATTCGTCAACGTGGAAAGAAATTACGTTTTCACGATACAAAACGATTATATTTGCGACACCAGATTTTATATACAAATGTATTGACACAGCCATTGCTAAGTTCAATGAGTTCCATTCGACCAAGATGTTTTAAAACAAATCGATATCAACGAAACTTATTAGACTACTTCACTTTGCCTCAGGACAATGAAATGATAAATATTGTATGAATAGTTCCGTGCCAAGACAAAATGTTTGGCAAGACAAATATTAAAGCAGGTTCTTACATAAATAATTTATTGAGACGTTGGTATCGTCTTTTCAGAGATGGCTGATAGTGGCGGTGCTTTAAGAGACCGTCACATGCTATTTTGTTATTCAAGAGTGTTACGAAGTATTGAAAATGACATTTTAATGTGAAACATTTATTGGATTGTACTGTTCACTAAAGTGCAGTCTACAAGGAGCATTGTTAATAAAGATGAGTATGAAGGTCGAATGTCAAATGACAAATATTGCTAGACCGCAAATGACAATCGTGAAAGCTCGGCCATTTCCGTTTGTCTTCGGTAAAAGTTGTAATGCATAAAGGCCGAGGTGATCAGAATGACCGCGATGTATTAGCAAGAATTCAACATGTTACATTTTGGTATATCATGTTTATTTAATACTTCTGTTCTAAACTAAGAAAGATTCTGTATGACTCAATCGAGTTCAGCAAATATAAACTCACCATTACAACGATAATTACGATTTATATGCTTTTATTTATCCTCGCCACCATATGGGCGAAGCGGTTAGTCACTTTAGTTTTTTTGGGGGATAGTGCATGATACAGAAATTGTCCCAGTTCCGGAAGCATCCCTGGTTCTTTAACGTGCCGATGTAAAGCATCATACACGTGACCTCGCATAACGTCTCGCCTGACAGACTTAGTAATTTAAGTTATGTTAGGTGAGAAACACTAAACAGCATTTCTGTTTTTGATCCGGCTGGGGTATGGATCGAACCCACAACCTTCAGATCAGCCGTCAGTAGCCCTTACCACAGGGACACTTGTCCACATATGTACGCCAACTACGTTCATTGGTTCGGTTTTATAACGTATCATTTCGTTACAAACATATATTTGGGTTACTATACAAATGGCTGCGAAACATCGGAAAACTTTCTAAACTTTTACTGGCTTATCGGTAAAATTGTCTATTTCGTGAGTCTGGGTTATCTTGGCTACTTTGCAGATTCGTCAAATGTGGCTTCCGGAGTTCTTAATTTTAGTGATAAGTTAAGCCGAAAGTCAGGTCCATCCTAATTTTCGGAACTAGTTGTGTACGACAGTTGTTTCTCTTTAAAACAGTATGTAGCATTATGTAGTTTACGCGAAGAATGTAGGGTTAACGCATGCTTTTTCGTGCTATACCATCTGCAAAGTCCCGAGGGACGGTTGGTACCCAAGCCCGTCAGGGCGAGGGCACCAACGCTCCCGAGGGACTCTGCAGATGTTATAGCACGAAAAAGCGTGCGTAAACGCTATTATAGCATACAAAACATCAATTTACTTAGTAGAAGTAAAACAAATATTTTTTTGAAAACAGTTTTTAATCACTGCAGACTTATGTGTCGAACCCCTTTGGGTAAACCCCTAATAACTGTGGATATGTCTGGACTAAAACTAGAACAGTAATACTACAAATGAGTGTTTATAAAGGATTGCGACATTTAGCGTTAATGTTGCGACATTTAACGTCAGGCCAGTTTGTTGCGACATTTAACGTCACAAATGCAACATTTAGCGTCAGGGTGGATTGCGACATTTAGCGTCGGTTGCGACATTTAGCGTCAGCCTTGCGACATTTAACGTCAAGTGCGACATTTAGCGTCGATGCGACATTTAACGTTGCTACAATGCGGCTTAGTGAATAAGGATTGGTTTTCACTGCCTATTTCTTAAAGCTAAATGTTTAAAACAATAAAAATATAATGTTATGATATTGCAATATTTGTATATAAGTGACTAACCTGTATAAACGGACAATACATTTATTACTGTAAATTCATCATTTTTTGAGGGAGTTGAATTTTCGTTCAACTCGACCACAAAAAAATGCCCACGATTTATCGAACTCTCAAAGACATATCATGGTTTTACCCTTCAATGTTTGTAATCCACGAATTTAGATCCTACGTAAATGGAGTTTTATCAAATTCCTCGAAATTTAATACTCAACTGAAAATATGTGATTTTACAGTATTTTGTTTATTTATTGTTCCGGTCCGAAAGGCATACCCTGGGTTTCCAGTCACCAATTACCAAATCATCAGACAATGACACATAGTCTGCAAGGTGTTATAGCAAAACAGCAAAATTCAATGCTGCGCAGTTCCATTACATCATTAAGCCTAGGTCCCACTGAGGAATTCCACATCGGCGATGTTCTCCCAATTTCTTCCGATACCACTCTATTCAACACAATTCCTTCCGATAACAAAAACTGTCTAATGTCTTCCCCCGAAGCTTTCCCTAGACTACGAGGAACCTGTCCCCGATGTCATGAATGCTCATTAATTTCAATCAGGAGTACAGCGCCGAGGCAAACAATGCTCAGTGGGACCTAGGCATAACATCCAATGTCTGAAAGCTATGATGACAATTTTGTTCTTTATTTATGAAGGATATCAGCAGACTCAGCAGTGTATATATACTCGCGGCATTGATGTCTACTGAAGACAATATTCAATTAGCCGTGGGCACACCATATCATGTCTGTAAACAGTAAATGATGATTACATACAAAATTTATTAAATCGACTTTTCGACGTAGCGTTGAGAAAAGACAAAAGATAAATTGATGAATTTTGTTAAAACAGCAATTTTAAAATGACTTGTATTAGTAAACAAAGGTACATAATTAGTTACATATAATATTATAGTGTTGTGTTGGTAAAAAGTATGATAGCTAAACATAGCATAGTTATAACAGACAAGGGTGCAATAACTACAGTACTTCACTAGAAAATAGTGCAATAACTGCAATACTGTACTAGAAAGTAGTGCAATAACTGCAATAAGGCCTTAGAAAATAGTGCAATAACTGCAATACTGTACGAGAAAATAGTGCAATAACTGCAATACTGCACTAGAAAATAGTGCAATAACTGCAATACTGCACTAGAAAATAGTGCAATAACTGCAATACTGCACTGGATGTGTCTTTTTATCATCATCACACACACAAAGCCATTAGATGAACTATGATACAAAGCAGATAGACAACAAATGATCTTAAATAAGCTAACGACGTGTTCCTGTTCTCTATCTATGACTTATAGTTGGACAAACATAAATTGGCCGGGCTAAATTTAGCACTAGTAAATAAACACAACAATGACCTTCACATCTAACTAATCGAAACAATGTGTAGAGATTGTCATGCTGCAATCATTTCTTGTAAAGCGCCAGTGGCTCAGTGGTAACGCATCCGCCAATTGATTAATACCTGACATTATATGTTTGTATGCAGGTTCGAATACTCGTGTCTTTTTATCATAATTGTTTATTTTTTCGTTTTCTTATCAATTTTAAATTACAAAGTATAATAAAGATGAAACGAAATAGAACGAAAACATTAACAGTAAATGTATAGAATTGATGCAAAAAATGAAAGTCACAAAGTGAGATTCGAACTCACGCGGAATAAAAACATGACGTTGGTGTGACTCGACCTTGCTCTGTACTGACTGAGCTATTTTCTCCTCTGCTTTAGTGTTCAAGTTAATACACCTTATTAGTTTACTTCAGGTGCAAAAGAAAACAAGAATGTTTATGTTCTGGTACTATTTATAGCCCGGCCAATTTATCTTTGTCCGATTATACTAAGGAAATTATACAGCCGTGTATACATGTAAGAGTATGTGTTTGTCTTTGTTGTTTTGAGTGTTGCATCATTTGTATACCGTATTTCGGATACAACGTACAATTTGTATTTTTACGATCACTCTGAAAAACAGTGATCTATACTCCCTCTTTAATAGCTATAGTGCAGAGAATTTGACACGACTCTCGACCTTTAAATTAGCATAATTTAACAGCTGATATATTGTCTATAATTATAACTCCGGCTGTATGTTTTCATAAGCGGAGAGTATCACGAAGACGCTCGAGGGGTATCTAAAGAACCGATATTGCACGATTTGCTCGCGGAAATTTATATATTCAACGCAATTACCTTGTAATATATCCATGCATAAAGGTCAGGATCATGTAAAATTCTCTGAGCTATACCCACCTAGTGTCATTTATTCAGATACTGTGAGTTCGTTTGAAAGAAAACTGTGTGAGTTCTGGGGATCTCAAGATCTAAAATACAACAAAGAAGCTAATACATGTATAATGACCGGACTTAACCTGAATTATAATGAGAACACAGAACTGGTGTCAGAGGATCTCAACTTACAACCAGATTCTACAATGTAACTATGCTTGTATGTAACTATATGTTACGTAGCCTGCCCCGGTTCAAATCTCCAAATCATCCCGAGTACAAATTTCAGTTGGAGTTTGATACCAACCTGATCATGGAGGGCTTGTAATAAATACAAAACAAGTTTCTGGTTTGTGATTCTTGTTCACGGCTCATGCTGTCAGTCGCCATTACCGTCATTTGCGATAATTTTATCAAAGTGGCCATTTTATTTTCGATTTGGCGATGAAAAATGGCCATAATGATGTGGTTATTAAACAAGTTAATATATTGTGTTTGTTCGGTAATTTGGTTACAATAAGTGTGCAATTATATATATTGGGACTATCGTTGGGGACAAAAATAGTCACGGTTTCTGTATTCGGAAATCTCAAATTACGGTTTTGTCATATGTTTACAATGAAAAATAAAAACATTAAATTTCGGGAACAAAATGTTTGTCCGGTTTGGAAAGATTTCATATTTTCTAAGAATCCGATTTTCTCAGATTATACGTACTCTACATACCAATTTTGAGTCGCATGGAAACTGGCTCAAAGATATGTGACTATAATTGAGCTGATACGTTGCTCTGACTTGGACCAGAAGAGACTGGTTGGTTCGGTTCTCAGTTTGCTAATGTCACTTTCAAAAACAAGGTTAATACCCATTTGGTAAGCTTTGGTCAACCTACTTTCAATGACGTAAACAAGTCTTCAGCACGAAGTTTCAATTTTATTAGAACGGCTAAGGGAACTCTTAAACTACAGTACATGTACTGTGTCATAAAATACTTCCTGTCAACAATTATTGTCTTACTATTGTTTTGTACAAATCACTGCCCCGTGCACGCCATGTTTCCTTAAAGGTTTCACGTCGTTTACATGATAAATAACACGCGACTTTAACTCACCGTGTAATAGTCCGTAATATCACCCGGAGTTGCCGTATAATATACGCAACATTACGCGGAGAAACAGCCAATCATTTGCCTTATTACCATCGCTGATAAAACATAGCATGACAAATGATAGTTATTCATTCAGCAGAGACCATATGGTGCGCGAAATGAACTTCCTAAAACAATCTATCAATATTAATTAACCAGTAATGTGTTCAAATGTTGTGACAGCGAATTCTTCCATTGGTAGCACGTGTCGCTATTTCAATGTAACGATAAACAGCGTGATGGTCGATTTAAAATTTCACTCTTAAGTTCTCAACCCGTATTTTGGGTTAGCAATAAAATTTAATAGTTGTGTTCGCTATAATAAAATTCGTTTTTATTCGACGACCTCCGGTGATAACGAAAAATACGTAACAAAACCAAGAGGCAAGATTGAAGCTAGTTTTAAACATGATGACCTTTGGTACAATCGGGACCCTCGGTCATTACTGACGTACCATCATGACGGAAAGACCCGAGATATTCCGATTATTTCCGGTCAAATATTCCATTACGACCTTTGTGACTGTTTGAAGAATTAAAAAATAGTAAATACATTTCTACGATGTTGTACCCACGAAATCTCCGAATAATGTAACCTGGGGTGGTATTCAATATTGATCTTATTTAATTGGAGAATAAGGATAGCCAATCATATCGCCTGTTACTGACCAAGAGTTCAATATGGTGTAATCTGATTGGTTGTCCTTATCCTTAAGTCAAGTAAGATCAATATTGAATACTACCCCTGGTCCCGATCTCTCGAAGCATCTCAAGTAGTAATTTCAGCTCGAATTAAGATTTTGCTCAATTTGGAGTCTAAGTTTGAGATAAATCTGAAGTTCGAGCTCTTAATTTACTGTAATAAAACTCGGATAATGTTTCTGCTTTGTGACCCCAATTTTTAGTTCAGCCTCCCATGAAAACTAACACAAAGACACATGGCAGAATTTTAGATCAGATTTTGCTCAGATTGAGATACTGTGGTAGAACAGTACTGCTCAATATTTCACATACAACAACATGTACAGGGTGTTGAAAAAGTTCGATATCAGTGTTTAACGGTTTCAAAAGTTGATTTTTTTGACATCAGAAGAAAGAAAATTTGAAGATAAATTCCAGAGGGTTCTATCAATGTTCTAATCTTTCTGGTATTAAATAAAGCTATTAGAGTAAGAAATTGAAATTGTACACTGTGTGCATAGTTCATGGTAAAACAAATATAATTTTAAATTTTGAGAACAAACTTTTTTAACACCCTATATATGTACTTACCACAAACAGTACAGTATAATTATGTTACTGTATTTAGCAGCTTGATGGTGATAGATTAGTTCATTTAAGCAGTTTTATAAAGTTGCCTATATAGTGGGAACTATTTGCCTTGGAAAGTTCAATATTCACTTTATTTCATTAGTTGTGGACTCCGCAAATTCTTCGTGAGAAAATGTGCACAGACTATGGAATCTATTGACTTGTACTCATGTTTCATTGTCATTTGCAGTAAATCACAGTCAGTGTTTTGTTATTGGATATTTTATAAGGTTTCTGCAAATATATTTGCATTTAGCAGCAAATAATTCCTCCTAAAGGGTAAAAGCTAGAATTTGTGCAAGATATAATATTCTCTCATTTAGAGAGAGAGTGATTAATATACAACATGTAAGTTGTAACATAAGTTTAACTCACACCTTCTTCACATGTGGAGGATATGACCGTAGTGACACATCTTCTCCACATCTGGAGGAAATGTCCGTAGTGGCGCAACTTCTCCACATGTGGAGGAAATGTCCGTAGTGGCGCAACTTCTCCACATGTGGAGGACATGACATTGGTAACGCAACTGTGGAGGACATGACCTTGATAACACAACTTCTCCACATGTGGAGGACATGACCATAGTGACAGAATAAGATCAAATGCACAATCCCAGAAGCATCTCATGTAGAAATCTCATCTCAAATTGAGATTTTGCACAAATAGGAGTGTGAGTTTGAGACAAATCTTAAGTTCGATCTTTAAATTTTACCGTAATAAACTAAGAATAATATTTTCTGTTTTGTGATGCGAATGTTTAGTCCAGTCTTCCGTGGAAATTATCTAGAAGGTATATGGCAATATTTGAGATGACATGCAGCTCAGATTGAGATGTTTCGGGAGATCGGGCCATGTGGACCAGTCTACCCCTCCGGGGAGTTGTATATATCTTAATCTATCATACTTAGTTTGGAAACCAGTCTGAGAATGCAGGATTGTCATTGGTGGATCTTCAAACGGAAATCAGAACCAGCCAATCAGAAGCTTGATATTTCAGACTGGTTTTCGACTTTTTCGTTTACACTTTAAGCACCAAATAGATAATAAGTTTAATGTCACAATACCATTCAGTTTGAGATTACTTCCGCTGTTTGTTTCTCAGAGAAATGGGAACGTAAATTGATGCTTAAACTTCCGTTCTTTGCCAACTAATGCAATTTACAACTTTATATCTTGTCCATTAGTTTTAAAATCTATTTTCACACATAATTACAGTAAGGGTGACAATTTTTAATCAAGAGACACATCCGTAAAGAGATCGTGCAGTTACAGCGGCAGACCTAGCAATGCACCCGCGAGTTAATTTCACGAACAGTCAACTTAATTTACAAGTCGTACTTGATGCCCATTGTCTCGCGACCGTCCTCGTGACAGGGTATCATTTTGCCAGTCCCTGTTTTAAAATCGATAGGAGCTGACATCAACTAGACCCCTACCAGGTTTCTCCTTGCACATTAGGGTTTCACTAACAGTGTAAACGAGGGAGGAAGGCATCACGTTACACGAGCACCATTAATCAACCAATCTCTACCGCCAAAATATAATTACCGGTATTGTCTCTGAAGACGATTTTCTGCACATTTTATAAAATGTCGTCACATATTCCTACTGTATAATTGTGTATAAAATTGTGAACAAACGCGACTACATGTGGGTGAAAAGTTAAAAGTAAAGCTAATGTTTGAAACCAATTTTGAACATTAAAACGTATATCAAAATGCTAGTATCGCCCACGCAAATGTAACATTAGAACACGAATTTATTGAGAAATCTGCCCATACAGACAATTATATAATATATGTTTGAAACCTCCTACGAACTATTGGCCAAAGATTGTCAGTTATATTGGCATGATATTAAGTTATTATATATTACCTCCCGCAGAATGATGTTCAAATGTACTAGTAATAAATATTAAATTTTGTTTGCACGAATTAGACTAATTCCAGAACATAAAGAAGGTACAAAAGTTACGCTAATTTGTATCCGGCGAATCTAAAACCTTCTCGTTATGTCTAGAGTACAACCTATCCTAAAGGTTTATACTTATACCAAGTAGAGAACTTTCGTATCAACAATCGTACCCTACTAACACAGTGTAGAAATTCACGTAATTTGTAAACATTGGAACACAAATATAGTCATTTCTTCATCAATTTCTATGAAGAGGTCGACCGAGACACACCTGGGGGAGAGTATTTGAGAAAGAAGAGGTCGACCGAGACACACCTAGGGGGGGGGATATTTGAGAAAGAAGAGGTCGACCGAGACACACCTGGGGGAGAGTATTTGAGAAAGAAGAGGTCGACCAAGACACACCTAGGGGGGGGGGGGGGGTATTTGAGAAAGAAGAGGTCGACCGAGACACACCTGGGGGGGAGAGTATTTGAGAAAGAAGAGGTCGACCGAGACACACCTGGGTGGGGGGGGCGAGTATTTGAGAAAGAAGAGGTCGACCGAGACACACCTGGGGGGGGGGGAGAATATTTGAGAAAGAAGAGGTCGACCGAAACACACCTGGGGGGGGGGGGGGAGTATTTGAGAAAGAAGAGGTCGACCGAGACACACCTGGGGGAGTATTTGAGAAAGAAGAGGTCGACCGAGACACACCTGGGGAGAGTATTTGAGAAAGAAGAGGTCGACCGAGACACACCTGGGGGAGTATTTGAGAAAGAAGACGTCGACCGAGACACACCTGGGGGGGGAATATTTGAGAAAGAAGACGTCGACCGAGACACACCTGGGGGAGAGTATTTGAGAAAGAAGAGGTCGACCGAGACACACCTGGGGGAGAGTATTTGAGAAAGAAGAGGTCGACCGAGACACACCTGGGGGAGTATTTGAGAAAGAAGAGGTCGACCGAGACACACCTGGGGGGGAGAGTATTTGAGAAAGAAGAGGTCGACCGAGACACACCTGGGTCGGTATTTATAAAGCATCTTAAGTGAAAACTTAGAATTTTCTTAAAATCTCAAATTTTACTTGTGTGTATCAGCTAAACAGGAAAACTAATATTAACAATTATTTACATTGTTTAGAAGCATTATGTAAAGAGCTACAGTAATCATATAGAAACCATGGGTTATGTTTCGTTTCTTGTGAAATATGGTCAGCTCAATATTTTATCTTAAGTCAAAATATTTAAGGTTTCACTGAAGATGCTTTATAAATACCGGCCCTGGGGGGAGTATTTGAGAAAGAAGAGGTCGACCGAGACACACCTGGGGGGAGAGTATTTGAGAGAGAAGAGGTCAACCGAGACACACCTTGGGGAGAGGATTTGAGAAAGAACACATTGTAACAGTTGGCAAAGCATAGAGTGAGACGGAGAGACGTGGCCTACGCTCCACATTCGAGTGACAAAGGCTTCAGCCAGTAAGTCATGTATAAAAAAAACCCTACCAATATGTAGACACCATGTATTATTTTTTTAATTTTAAGTCGATTGTGAAACTTGCTTATACAACTTATCACTAGATCAACACTTCAGTTCTGATTGTATCTATCTCCATGACGATATGAGAGAAATGCGGCCATGTTTTATTCTGAGCGTCAAGCAATAGAGACACTGGTAATGTTTGTTACAATACACTCAAATTATAAGCACTTTTTACATAACTATTTACCATAGTTACAGCTCACCCAGCTTGGGCCTAGGTTGCAAATAGCCCGGACACCAGGCAATGTATTAGATGTCTAGACGAGCATCCTGTGCACACCGGAGCGGGGAGCCAGTCGATGAGCGGCAGTCTGAACAAGTGACATGTAAAACGTCCATAGCCGCCGCTTTGTTGACCAGTATTAGACTAATAGAATGTGACCAGTTTGATCTGGAATTCAGCTGGGCTTCCGTTACATTGGCTACGTGGGCCATACATAGAACAGTAACGAGATGCTGTTTGACGAGCTTGTTAGTACTGATGGATAATGAATTCCAGAAACCGGTTGTCACAATTGACCGCTGTATAGGACCAAAACGTGGTTAATTAACGACATGGGTCCAGAGTAAAACAATTCCATTAACATAGATAAGTTTCAATCAAGTAATTGCATTTAATACTTACTTTTACATACATCATTGAGTCTTACGTAGCCTTCATCGAACGCTGCCTTCTCGTATTTGGGAAGCTTTCGCCAGATGCCATAGCGAACTGAAAATGAATTCGTAAAATTCGGATAAGTATTTGTCTCCAAAATTGCATTAGTGTAATACAATTAAGCTCCAATGATATAACAATAAAGGGAAAGTACTTTAGGTTGGAAACCAATCGCTGGAAAGTAAATTTGGATTAAATTCAATTCCATGGAACTTAAAAGTCATGCAAATTTCTAATCGAAAATAATCTAGCAGCGCAACAGAGCTGTGTTTCCACACAAGGGAACATGTAACGGATTTATTCTGTAATTGATTTGACGTTATTTTTTTCTACCAATTATCCTAAAACACGTCGAAGATAGGAAACAGTTCGAGCGGCTGGTAAAATGGGTTTACATTCTGTGATATAACGAGGCAATGTGAATTCTCTGATGCAATACTGGTAATTGCCATCTTGTATATCTGGTTTTAAATATTTTAAACACACTGCTAGTTTAAGTGACTTCTCAAGGGCTTAGGAATGAAGTTAAGTCTTCCGTAAATCACACTATTTAACTCTGAATCAATATTAGCTACTTTACGTTTATTTATAATTCATTGTAACACTAAGGAATATATCGTAAAGTTTATGAAAACGGAATTACAAGTAATATAAGCATCGCGGTAATAACGTTAAACACAGAAAACTAAAAGGGTAACACGAGTCACCCTTAAACCTTAAAAACTTCACTCAAAGGTATCCCGACCTAACCTTGGACATTAATTCCGACTAACATATACAAATACATGTTTTTGCTTTGGTTTGTTGGCAGATGTACCGGAGATGTCGCTCTAGAGAGGGTTGGTAAGATGTTGCACTAGTAAAGAGAGTGTTACTAAGAAGAAGGTCGTCGGAGATGATCAATAAGGGGACGTAAATGCTGGAGACATGTTGCTTGTAGGGAGCGGTTGTATTGAGTTATAGGGCGCTCGCTTTTGGTATTGAGAGGTCCCAGGTTCGATCCCGTCTGCATCACTGGTCAATCGTACTGGGAAAGAATTATTCACAACGATCCATTTTACTCGGGTGTTTGAATTGGTACCTGGGACGACCAAAAAGCAATCTGCTGTGGCTGCCATCGGCGCCAAGTGTTACAGCCAAAGAATATTATAATCTTTGGTTACAGTTGACTTTCGACTAACGATCAGGGGAAAATGTACAGTCGGCTGAGCGCCGGGAACATGTTTACATATTGTATAAATGAAATAAATGGTTTAATACGTGTATATTTTGTATTGTGAAACAAGAAATCACGTCTATACGTAGAGATATATACACACACAAAATTCGATTGTTCGATGATCAATCATGTATACATGCATTACAGATTTAATGTTTTAGCAATGTGTCAAATTCAAAACCATTGTCATGGCAACGACTTGTGAACACGCGAGAATTTGATCACATCCGTCATTTGTTGATTTTTACCGAAATGTATTCGTTTCGCTCCGGTTGTTTAATGTGTATTAATAAAGCGAACTGATAAATGGAAAACAGTGGTATTATATTTGTTCTTGTTGGTGTTTAAGGACAGAAAATCCGACGACATCAAACATGCAGTTTGTTGCATGCTATGCATGTACAGAAAATACAAAACAGTACAGAAAATAATCGTCTGAACGAAAATTTGACGTAAAAGTCATTAGGTCGTAGATAATGAATATAAACAAATCGGGAATTCCTAAACTATCGGAAAAACGACATAACGCATATATGTAATAAATAAAGTAATTCTTCGAATACTTATTGATAACAGATAGCATGTTCAGGCACCGATCTCACGAAGCATCGCAAGTAGAAAGCTCAGCTCAAATTGAGATTTTGCTCAAATCAGAGTCTGAAATTTTGATACATCAGAAGTTTGTGATCTTGATATTTTACTGCTATAAACTCAGGATAATGTGATTGTTTTGTGATGACTCCCATGGAAATTACTTCAAAGATGAATGACAATATGGGAGATGAGGTTTAGCTCAAATTGAGATCCTTTGTGAGATCAGGGTCAGGTATTCTGCCCGAGACCTTAGGCTAAGTACTAGTACACAGCGTAAAAACCTATGCACTGTATGACTTATTGGGATACTATACAATTTAACGCGTATGACTTATTGCGATAACCCGAAGTTGACACTATAAACGGTGAAGTAAGTTCGCCAGAGTAATAATGGCTGTATATGGAATAACTATGATTGGCGCACATCGTTTTGGGGTTCCATAGCTTTGGTTGGCTAAGTACCGGTCCCAGATAAAGAAACTGGGTAGTCTACATTATGACTGTCAGTTAAGCGACAAACGCAAGACATAATAATACCAAAAACAAAACAAAAACATGAATATAATGTGTTCCAAGTTTAGAAAAGTACAAAATGTACATTTCATGGTTAATGCATGTTCGTTTCCGCGGGATGGTGAAATGTAATAAAATCGCAAAAGATAGCAAGCATATAAGATGAATGCATACATCGGCGCCGCAGGGCAACTGATGAAATATGGTAGCGTCTTTTTTTTAAAGATGTGATTTTAAAGAAAAGGAAATTTAATGCTCCATTAGAAGGGTAAAATGAGAAACGGCAGAGAATGTATCACGGATCGACATTAATTATTCATCTTTAATACTGCGGCTAATAAATGTTTTGCTGAAAATAGTTCCGTCTTCATACACATTTAAGCCTGATTAATGCGCGTAAAAAAGAAGACCCTCAAAGTTCGATGATTTTATCTTGGAAAGTTAGTAGAACATTCAACCAACATCATTTGAGCATGTTCTACTGCAAAAAATGTCCGAAACTGCATATCATTATGGTATTATTCAACTTGCCATTTTTTTATCAAATGATTGATATGCATTGGTTTTTGCAACATTGTACAAACAGTAAAGACTGAATCAATTTTTTCAGGGATGAAGCCACATCGGCAATATGTCTGTTGTTTTGTTATATCTGTTTTTGTTATATACATGTACTGAAAATCAAATTTCATTGTGTTTTCGTTATGAAGCTATCCGTAGAAAGATATTGAAAACTCGGACAGGGAATGCAGCGCTCAACAAAAACAGCCGAGTACAAAAAACAGAAATGCACACGACACAATGCTCAACACAAAACTGAACTGGAAATGAAACTCAACCACTGCAAGTCCTAGTTTAAGCTAGTAACACACTCTAATACAACCACAATCCGAATAAATCACGTCCGAACGCGGACCTGCGTTCGTTTTTCTCAGATTGCATTCTATATCAAACGCTACGCAGTGTGTGTACGGGCGTATGACATTCATTTTACAATTGAGCTTTAAAAACCTTGAAACCTTTACTAGATTGTCTTTCATTTCGTAAATATCGATTTGTCCAAAAACAGTGTGTCGATATGTTATTCAGAAATTATATATCATTCCAATATTCGGGATTTGTTCTAATTATAGATATCACGTGATGATAATGAACAGTAACCCTAACTCGATCGCATGTGCGCTTTGTTTATACAAGATCAAACTAAAAAAAGATAAGGACTCTTGCAGACAATCAGAAAATTGGTTTGTGACTCGTTTATTCCAAGTAATTCCATTGTTTTATGCGATAATAGTAATCAACGTTATAATGTCGATAAACGCAACTATAGCCTCTATAGTCTCCGAGGTGCAATTTGAGATCTAAACATAGACTGTCGCTGACGTACCGTTCTACCTTAACCCTCATGTCCATTATATGTGCATTACACTGACAACAGTCGCTCTGACGTTTTATTCCAACTGATTTAATTCCTGCACGTCTAATGTGTAATCTACTCCTATACAATAGGGCGTCTGGACACTCAGTGTGACACGTGGTAGATGAAAATACCAGCCTGTACCCTTATATATCAGGAGTTAAACGTTGACTTTTATTACCATCAAAGTACGGTCACGAAGAAGGCAATCACAACCATGTGAAGATTGTCTTACAATTTCCTTTTATTAGACGAGATGCTTCCCATCAACCATTCTTATTTTAGCCTGATCCGTGATAGAGATCCCTAAGAACCGAGGAACTATTACCCGGTATTTCAAAATACATTTAACCCGATATTCACAACAACCCGGTATCCCAAAATACTGAGGATTTATAACCCTTCAAAATAGGGACAGTTTCATTTTTCTATCATATAACAACCATAAAACGATTTTCTATCGCTGAAATAATATTAAAGAACAAATCTCGATGAATTGACATTTTTCTTCGTGATGAACCCCGCACTCTCGATAAATGCAACATGCAACATGTTATAACATATTGCCTTCACATCGACGTTTCGTTTCACTACTAATCGGATGCATTAGCAGACGACAATGTGGTCACCATGATACTGGCGATGTTTTCAATATGAGAATGAGCTGCCCATGCAGAGAAGACTTAAAACACAATATTTTCTCCGTTGAAAACATTAATACGAGCATTTCTATAGCAACATCGGCATCATAAAACTTGTTTTGATTTGTAGACGAAAGTATTCGGCGCGAAGTATGGCGACGGTGATATATCTTGGGACGAATGTCCTCATAATGTACAATTATTTGATAGCACAAGACACAGTTGTTCGGTTATGTGAACATATTCAATAAATGCAAATATGCTGTGATTTAAGAAAGCAGGAAACAAATCGAATATTCTAAATGCCGAATGCATTCAACATTTCACATTGCCGATGTCGTTCGGTAAACTATACAAATAAAGCATAAACAAAGCAAATACATCGTTCGGTTGGATATAAGATGGTTTCGTCGACTGATGTTTCCTGGTCATAGCGGAAAATAGCGTAATTATTCAATTCGGAGTGATTCCGTAGTCAATCCGTTAGTGATGGCTTGAACGACGCACGTTATTCTTCCTGATAGCGTATAACACGACGTAACGTTAAAATTGGGTATGGCATATAAACTTCGTTTAGTTTGAAGCAGTTTGGTTAACGAAAATGCATCAGATTATGAATTATTTGTAATTTTCACCTCTCATTGCACGTTTTTGGTCATATCATTTTTTGCTTCCTAGTTATAGACGTATCATTTCGCGCGCTATGTCTTTATTTAGGTTATGTATGCGCAACATGTATACATACAAGACGCTACAACCCATTCATGTTGTTGTTACCGAAAAATATATCATCTCTTATTTGAACGATCAACATCTTTTTGGCTAAAAAGCATTATCAAAGGTCATAAGGAAAAACATTAAACGTTATTTTTCGGAGGCGTTAAGCCTCTCATTATTTTATTACGGACCGAGAGCGCCATTTCAGGCCGTGGACAGTCAGGGATCATCGCGTACTTTTCGGGCTTACTGGTATGATTCGTCTCGTCACTAAACAGATTTCTAATCTTGTTTTCTTATACAAAGCTGGTGTTTTATCGTCCTCTATTCATTGACTCCAGTATTGATCATGCTAAGAAAAATATATCACTATTCAATACAACGGAAACGAACGATTAGTATCTTACATTTCGGATAATCACACGAGAACCGGATAAAAGGGTTGACAGGGATTGATTTCCCACAGTTAAATTTCCTCCTCGGTGGTCTTGATATACAGTGTATCTAACGGTCGGAGGTTATATTGTCTGCTGTCTAAAAAGATTATCAACCGGGGTGATGATCGATTTTGTAACATGTTTTCGCGATTAAACACAGCTAATCCAATTATTGATAAAAGATATTGGAAGGCGAGCTTTTAAAGCTGCCATTAAAAACATTTTTACTTGTGTATGACACTAATATAATAATTGAACCGATAAGAAAAAAAGCCGCTGATACAGATCCCAGTTTACAACTGAGTTGTAAAACGAGGAAACGTTCCAAAAGCTATTATATTCCATATTAGATAAGGTGAAACGTGTAGAATAGAGCGTAAAAGATTTAAGAAACTAAATATTTCACTCATATACGAATAATACTTCTCGAAATGTGCTGTTTGAAAACCAAACACGAAATTCGACTTTTATTTTGACGCCATTACAAGAGGTTTCATGCGTTTCAAATGACGTCACGTAAAGAAGTCGGGCCTGACTCTTCCCAACTTGCGGCTCAATCATCATTTATAAATACAGTACATGGACTTATTCATTAGAATTGTTTTATCAAGAACGTTTCTCAGTATAATTAAGTGTGTTGTGGTAGTGTTTGAATTAAAATCTATGTGAGGGAGGACATTTTTTAAAGCATAAAATATATAAGTAACACTGGGAACCAATTTGGCTGCCATGATTACCGGGGTCATTTCATTTGCACGACGTGACTAGTCGTAATCTATCAATTCTAACTATAACAATCTGACTATTAAAAACAAACATAATATTGATTTCAATGCGTGTGATAATTACTATACAGAGATGCATGGTTTCTATCTTCGGAAATAAATGCAAATAAACATGAACTGGTTATTTCAACCTATCAGCTCTTCAGACAGAATTGTTGAAGTTATATAAAACCCATGTGATGTGTTTTGTTTGTTATATTATTTTACCGACTGGTGATCCATCAAATTTGTCTGGCTATATTTTTTGTATCTGATATTTTTTCTAACTTACATTAGAAAAATAATTCGTCACTGGGCAGAAAAACTATTTGATCAAGTCTTCGATTTGCCAGACATGCTGGGTCTGGAAGAAAAAATACCGAGATACCAGAGTAAATTTCTTTTGTGTGTTATAAAGCCAATTGGGCGAACTATGCAATGGTGCTAGATCATTTATCAAGTAAAATGATCGACTGGTAGTGAGAGCTGACTGAATGATGATGTTGTGTTCAGCGGCAGATTACGGCATCTTTGAATTCATAGAGCTGGTTAAATGATCATGTTTTGTTAAGCGCCAGATCTCAACATATTTGAATCCATAGAGCTGGTTAAATCAGGGGGGGGGGGGAGGGTCCATTTGACTCAGGAGAAAGGGTTTTGACCCTTGAAATTTCCAAAAAGCCACATTTGGTCCTTAAGATTATAGTTTGAAGGGTCATTTTCTCTTGAAATCATAGGTATTTTTTTGCCTTTAAAATGGTAAAATTTAGTCAAAAGTATCAAAATGACCCTTCAGATTTAGAAGCTAGTGGAACCCCTGTTAAATGACCATGCTGTGTTTAGCGGCAGATATCAGCATCTTTGAATCCATAGAACTTGTTGAATTACCGTGTTTTGTTCAGCGGCAGATCCCATTATCTTTGACTTCATATAGCTAGGTGTTAGCGGTGGCAGATTTCAGCATCTTTGACTTCATATAGCTAGGTGTTAGCGGTGGCAGATAACAGCATCTTTAAATCCTTAGGGTTTGGTGTTAGCGACGGCAGATTTCAGCATCTTTACATTCATATACAGGAGCATATAGCTGGTCACTCGGTGGCAGATCTCGACATCAATGATTCCGTAGAGTTTGGTGTAAGCGATGACAGATGTCAGTGTATTAGGTCGTTGAGTAGTAGATCGAAGCAGCTTTGAAGTTTTGAATCCATTGAGCTCGTTGAATAATAAAGTTTAATTTAGCGGCATTATTCTGTATGCTGGACGTTTAGCGGCATTATTCTGTATGCTGGTCGTTTAGCGGCATTATTCTGTATGCTGGACGTTTAGCGGCATTATTCTGTATGCTGGTCGTTTAGCGGCATTATTCTGTATGCTGGTCGTTTAGCGGCATTATTCTGTATGCTGGACGTTTAGCGGCATTATTCTGTATGCTGGACGTTTAGCGGCAATATTCTGTATGCTGGTCGTTTAGCGGCATTATTCTGTATGCTGGTCGTCTAACGGCATTATTCTGTATGCTGGTCGTTTAGCGGCATTATTCTGTATGCTGGACGTTTAGCGGCATTATTCTGTATGCTGGACGTTTAGCGGCAATATTCTGTATGCTGGTCGTCTAACGGCATTATTCTGTATGCTGGACGTTTAGCGGCATTATTCTGTATGCTGGTCGTTTAGCGGCATTATTCTGTATGCTGGTCGTTTAGCGGCATTATTCTGTATGCTGGACGTTTAGCGGCATTATTCTGTATGCTGGACGTTTAGCGGCAATATTCTGTATGCTGGTCGTTTAGCGGCATTATTCTGTATGCTGGTCGTCTAACGGCATTATTCTGTATGCTGGTCGTTTAGCGGCATTATTCTGTATGCTGGACGTTTAGCGGCATTATTCTGTATGCTGGACGTTTAGCGGCAATATTCTGTATGCTGGTCGTCTAACGGCATTATTCTGTATGCTGGACGTTTAGCGGCATTATTCTGTATGCTGGACGTTTAGCGGCATTGTAATGAATGAATGCCAAGTTTGAACATCTCATATTATTCTCCGATGTCTATTGATCACGCCTATCTACTGGCAGATACAAATGTAATATATTTTAATATCTCTCAGAGCGAAACCTTATATCGTAAAATTAAAGTTAGAAATGAATGTAAGAAAAAATAACTTGAATAATATCCAAGTTTTGAAACCTTCAGTGCAGTCTTTCAAATTTCCGAAATATCCTGATATAATCACGTTTGTTCCAACGGCATTCTAAAGCTCAAAACGTCACAATCTACAATTCTCTGTAACAGCCGTCTCTCGTATAATTATGTATTTATACATAGTGTACTACTCACAGTTTGATAAGAGTCAAGAAATCAATGTGCATGTCCTGAACGAACCGATTAAGAAAACAATGTGCAAATATTAAAACATCATCTAATCTGTTGCTAACTTTCGAAAGTTTCATGTATTGCATTAGTGTAATTTGTCGTCTTTTTCAAGGTAACTGATAAGCCCTATGGGCAGGGACCAAAGTGGCAAGTATAACATGGAATTGTTTGTCTCTTTTCTACTCTCATCTCGATTAATACCCAAAAATGCCCAAAACGGACTGCATTCTGTTATCACAGAGGCTTAAATACAACAAACAAACATTTTAATGAGGCTGGGCTTATCAGCTCTTAGACATAAAATTTTGAAGTAATCTTCAATCTTTTACAATATTGCAGATGTGAGATTATGCTTCTGAAAAAAGTCCATCTGTCCAACTTATTCAATTAGTAAAATATTCACAAGGATAATTGAATAACCCTTATCAAATTTTAAGTAGTATAGCTTGGAAATAGAATAGACGATAGCAATATAGTTTACCCGCCATGGCCTACATTGCAAAATTTGATATACTTGTATATTCTGGGATCTGAAATAAAGAACGAGTTTTGAAAGGATGCGTGATGTGTTTTATGAAATAATTATACATGCGGCAGGCTTACTATTCGCACGATCAAAAGACTATTGATTATAATCCAGCATCTTCACTGAATGTACATGTACGGTATAGTACGGATAATTTGACACAACTCTCGACCTTCTATTAGCATATTTAGCAGCTCATTATTATCTATATCTATAACGCGGTTGAATGTTTTCATAAGCGCGAAGTAAAACGAAGACGCTCGATCATGTGACATGTACTACTAACACAAATCTAAAGGAACGATATTGCACTATTTGCTCGCGGAAATTTAAATATTCAACGCAATAACCTTGTAATATATTCATGCATACATGTCAGGATCAGGTCAAATTATCCGTGCTATATAGCATGTATATGTACACAGTATATATAGCCCGATACAACGCATCTCAGTTCCGTCAGAGCGTTTCATAGGTTTTCAGTTCCGTCAGAGCGTTTGGTCGGTTTTCAGTTCCGTCAGAGCGTTTCGTCTGTTTTCAGTTCCGTCAGAGCGTTTCGTCGGTTTTCAGTTCCGTTAGAGCGTTTCGTCTGTTTTCAGTTCCGTCAGAGCGTTTCGTCGGTTTTCAGTTCCGTTAGAGCGTTTTGTCGGCTTTCAGTTTCGTCAGAGCGTTTCGTCGGTTTTCAGTTTCGTCAGAGCGTTTCGTCGGTTTTCAGTTCCGTCAGAGCGTTTCGTCTGTTTTCAGTTCCGTCAGAGCGTTTCGTCGGTTTTCAGTTCCGTTAGAGCGTTTCGTCTGTTTTCAGTTCCGTCAGAGCGTTTCGTCGGTTTTCAGTTCCGTTAGAGCGTTTTGTCGGTTTTCAGTTTCGTCAGAGCGTTTCGTCGGTTTTCAGTTTCGTCAGAGCGTTTCGTCGGTTTTCAGTTCCGTTAGAGCGTTTTGTCTGTTTTCAGTTCCGTCAGAGCGTTTCGTCGGTTTTCAGTTTCGTCAGAGCGTTTCGTCGGTTTTCAGTTTCGTCAGAGCGTTTCGTCGGTTTTCAGTTCCGTCAGAGCGTTTCGTCGGTTTTCAGTTTCGTCAGAGCGTTTCGTCTGTTTTCAGTTCCGTCAGAGCGTTTCGTCGGTTTTCAGTTCCGTTAGAGCGTTTCGTCTGTTTTCAGTTCCGTCAGAGCGTTTCGTCGGTTTTCAGTTCCGTTAGAGCGTTTTGTCGGTTTTCAGTTTCGTCAGAGCGTTTCGTCGGTTTTCAGTTTCGTCAGAGCGTTTCGTCGGTTTTCAGTTCCGTCAGAGCGTTTCGTCGGTTTTCAGTTCCGTCAGAGCGTTTCGTCGGTTTTCAGTTTCGTCAGAGCGTTTCGTCGGTTTTCAGTTTCGTCAGAGCGTTTCGTCGGTTTTCAGTTCCGTCAGAGCCATATAAAACATTACAATTCTCTGTATTGGGATATATACCGTGATGTAGTACTGGTAGAAAAATGGTTACCTATCATAAAAAAATCCATGAAAAAAAAGGATTTATATAAAAACTAATTACACGAAAAGTTCCACAAATAAGACTGTATGTACTTCAACTAATTTTTGAAATCAATTTAGTTTTGGGAAATATAGAGAAATGTTTATGAAAATCTAATATAAAATTTTGTACAGTTTTTAATCAAACGGTAGATTCAGGCCCCGATATCCTGAAGATTGTAAATAAGAGATAAAACTGAAGCTTCAGCTCTTAAAATTTTACTGTAATAAACTCAGAATAACATTTCTGTTTAGTGATGCTAATTTTGTATTCAACCTCTCTTTGAAATTAACATGAAGACACATGGCAATATTTGAGATGAGATCTTGCTCAGATTGAGATGCTTAGGGAGAACGTGGCGTTATTATGTAGAGCCTCATTGACCTCTCACCGTATCTTTGTTGTGCATCCCAGTTGACACTCTAACGTCTATGCTGACAAGTATCTGTGCACTTTGTTTAAATGTGAGTAGTACAATTTTCTATTGATCGTACGCGTCTGATAAAGCCAAGTCCCAGAGGACTGAAACTCGTATAAGTCAACGAGATGGAAAAACAAAGTGTCTTATATTAGTTTCCACATGGTACTAGTAATTCAAATAACTTGGATACTCATTAAGTGTTATTAAAATATTTCTCGATTCTCACCATGGTCGCCCCCCTACCCACCCTCCCTCTGCCTTTCCATCATTTTCCGTCTCTTTCCGTCTCACCATTGCCATCAACATGATGTTTCTCTCGTTTACTCCCTCATTCACCGATACAACCATAGTTCGTCTGTATTTCTCCTTTTTTATCCTAATTGTACACACAGTCTCCATCGTTAAACCCCTTTCATCCCCTTGTCGGGACACCCAGCGAATAAAGCTAGTGCAAGGACTGGGTAGGCTAGTCCAGGGCAGGTATTCACAAAGGTTCTTAAGGGAAAACTTAGAAATTTGACATAAGTTAAAAAAACTTGAGCTGCACATATTTCAAAAGAAAAGAAGAATAACCCATGTTGTCTTTGTGATTATTGTAGCTCTTTACACAATGCTACATAACTATGTAAAAAATTGATCATCTTGATTTCCCTGTTTAGGTGATACGCATAATTAAGGAAATTTTGAGATTTTAAGGTTTCCCATTAAGATGCTTTGTGAATACCACCTTAGGTTAGATGGGTTGGTAATGCCCTTCAAATATGCATAAAGGACACATAGGACCATCATTGCTGGTGTTTGGGTATGGTCTAGTTCTACACATGCGGAGCAGTTGAAAGTTGCAAGCGGAATGATGTGGATAAATATTTGCGGAATGGATTACTTGTTTGTGTAACAATGGCGTACACTTTTATAGGGCCTATATATATATATATATATATATATATATATATATATATATATATATATATATATATATATATATATATATATATATATATATATGAAAGTAAGACTTTGTAACTTTTGCTTTAAGTCTTATTTGCCAAGTTTCCTGTTCACCTTTGTGTTTCACGGTCATTTGGAAGTGTGCTTGTGGTCTTGTGATTTTTCATTATGGTGGGTTAATTTTTGCACATTTCGTGACCAGCTGTTTCTGTTAAGTGCTGCCTTCCCTGTCCGATGTGGGTATTATCTTCGTGTGACCAGTAGGCATATTAGTTACGCACATGTAATGTTATATATACTTATTTCAAACAAAGCCCTGTTTGTACAATACGGATTCAGTAGCTTTGTTTCTTTAAGATATTAACACCTAATATAAAGTTTGTTTACAATATCGTACTTTGTATAGCAAAACAAACACAAACTATTTAATTTTCCCCAGCTTCGTGTCTTAAACACATTCACTCAAGTTAAGCAAAATCCCCTCGACGTTAGGCAGATAGTGTCGAGTTGTTAGTTTTCGCGGTTTACAGTATAGATTAGTAGCACCTCGTGTGTTTGAACAAATAACCCGCCCCCTTAACTAACATAAAGGGCAAGATGATAGATAGGCACATTAAGCATTGATGTCAAACTATTTTGTTACGCAATAATGTAATTATTTAATTCGGTCCATTTCCCTTTTGTACAAAAATCAGTGACGGAAAAGACCGACATGATCCGACCTTAATTACATGTTTTCCACGCCTCGTCTTTTATTGCGCATGCGTGCTATTGTCAAGCGAGTGACCGGATGAGAATAGCTTTTGTCTAAACAACCACACATCGGTGATAAAATCGCGGAAAACTATTTCTTATTTGACAATTAGATTATTTCATCTATGCGACATCTCGCGCCTTGCATCGCGAATGTATCAAATTGCTGAAAGATTTTTACAAAATTTTATTGAAAGATAAACAGCGATAAAAATTATAATGTCAAGTTCCCTTAAATTAAATAACACTTGCCTGTTTAGCCCAACGGAAATGATAATTTTGTGTCATTTGCCTCATGGGCATACACATGAAAACAAGTGCATGGTAACTTTTATCTGTAATCTGCATATAAAAGAAGGGTATTTTTCGTTGTACATGTAGATGGAAAGTCAAATTTTTCATTACGCACATTTAACATTTAAACTAAAGTTTATAAAATATACATACATGCATTATTATTACAGGTATACTTTTAAAGCCGTTATACTTATGATTTCAGACTATAAATCGCACAGTTGTAAAGTTCATAGCACATACTTTTATCATATGAAATATCATTAAAATCAGAAAAAAATCCATTCTTTAAACAAGAAGGATACAATGCACCTTAATAATTATAATGAAGGTTATAGACCCACAATTGTATTAATTGTAAAGATCCTACGCATGGGCAAATTATTTCGCTCCTCGTATCGTTATAATGGAAGGAGTACATTCGCAAGGTTTCCACCAACAGTTTCCTAAAGGTCGGATGGTATGTTATGCCCGTATCACTATATTACCAGCAGTGTAAATGAATATTTATATAAACCAATACCAAACTAAACTCATTCCTGTGTTTGTTGTTTTTAGAGACATATAAACCAATACCGACATATAGAGAATTGTTATATGAGATACAAACTTAACCAACCGAAATGAACGGAATTGGGGGAAATGTACAAATGTATTGAAATTTCAACCCAGCAATTTCTTTAAAAGCAACGGAATGGATTGACTCGCATTGAAATACATATATAATCAATCATCTCAGTCCTTTGATTCTGTCTGAGGAAACATTTTCTGAGACGCTATATGTAGGACTTTATGATTTACATGTTATTACCATTTTTTCCAAGCGCCCAGAACGTCCGGTAATCTCAATCACGGGCAATCCAATGAACTCAGCAGAATGAATCAAATATATTCATAATGCAAGAATTTATTGACTTAATGAACTGAGTGATTGGACCTCTTTTACAGAAAGTAACTACAATACACGAACGTGCATGAATAAATGCTCAGTATCAATAATTGATATGTTTTAGCCCTGCTTTTGGTATTGAAATATTTTATTCACACTGAATACATAGGATACGTCCAACCATACAATGTTCGCCTTATCTAGAGATATTTGTTGCAGGCATATTTGCATGCCAATCGTGAAAGCTCGGCCATTTCCGTTTGTCTCCGGTAAATTCACTATTGCAATGTATAAAGGCCGAGGGGATCAGAATGATTTGCATGCGCAGCAGATCATGTGACAGACATTGTCGTATTAATTTCTTTTTCAGTATGATGTGAATTGAAGACAGATATGAAATTATTTGTTTGCGTCCATAAGTAGGGAGAGAGAAGAAAATTAATATGGCGTAGCTCCGCCTGGATAGCATAGTGGTAGAGCGTCCGCTTTGAGTATGGGAGGTCTAAATTGCATCGTACGAGCAGAGGATGTAATTATTATCACGACATGTAGTGATTATATGAGGTTCGTACGTACTATTACTAGATTTCATTGAACGTTCGTACCGACGATGGCAATGTTGTTTCGTAACCCCAGTTCCGCGCACAGATCAATCATAATCAGCAAATATGGTAGTCTAAGGAAATATTTTTGAAATCATGACTGTAATGCTCAGATTTTTGAAAACTGAAAAACAAAAATAATCGGACAGGGAAGGCATAACACAGATCACAATTACACGACACAATGCTCAACACATAACTGAACGAGAAAATAAACGTAACCACTGAAAGTCCACGTTTCAGCTGTCAAAAGGTCGATAGTCCAAGTCCAAGCTAACAAAAAGCTGAAAGAAATAGTTTCGAAGCCACGCTGAAGTGGCAGCAGTGCCTAGCAACCCACACAGGAGACAAACTCAGAACGTAACATCCGTTTTCCCAAAGAAGACCCTTCAAGCAAGCCTATATACTGACCCCCATAATGAATAACACATTGTATGGCTTTAAAATTAGCATATTACCATAAAGGGAGATAAGTGTAAATGATAACTACACTGAAGTGACACTCATTGAAACACTCTGTGTTTACCGTTCACTCATCTCTCTACATAATTATATATCACCATGAAAGCATGGAAAATATCTACATTGTCTTGTCCTATGGGAACACAATGTGTACATTTTCAATTTCCATACTAGACACAAATAGAAACAATTATCTCTCGCAATGCAACATCGGAAGTATCAGCAAAGATTGCCATGGATTTTCTAATTAATGTGAAAAAATATCGAAATTTACACCAGAAATAGAGCTACGGATCTGACTTAGAGTTGGCTTAATTTAGCCATTACTCGTTTATACCTCGTTATTAATGCCTCGAAACACGAAACGACAAAACGCATGTTGGAATAATTTATTCATTAATATTGTTTTCCGATTCAACAACGGTGAATTATGGTACGGTTCATTAACAGAAAAAACTAATAATTAATTGGTTAAAACTTTTTTTATAGCCGGTTGTAGTTGATAACTAAATGTATATACATGGGCGGCAGTCACGCTAATGGCGAGAATTTGTAACGGTTATGTGATAGTTTGACATGGTATCAAATTGGTGAAATGTCCCAAAGTGGTCTTCAATTACCATCCCTTATTTTGACCACTCCCAACGTTTGCTTTTATTTTGTCAGAATGGCTGTGGATAGTATTCAGACGCTACCGTCAGGTTAAATGTCTTCGTTAGCAATGGTGTTTAGCTGGTACGGATAATTTGACGTTTTCCTAACCTTTATGCATGAATATATTACAATTCTTGCGTTGAATATATCAATTTCAGCGAGCAAATCGCACAATATCGTTCTATAGATATGTGTTGTATTAAACATCGAGCGTCTTCGTGATACTACCCGCTTGTGAAAACATACAGCCGGGACTAAAATGTAGACAATAAATCAGCTGTTAAATTATGGTAATAGAAGGTCAAGGATCAATTCAAATTCTCCGTACTATACAATGACGCCTAACTCTAACGTTATCTTCTAGTTTATAGCCAAATTTCTGTTTTATGAATTGGAAAATTACGACATCCTGGTATGCGTAATTGTAAATAGTGTTCTTACCTTATGAGTACATACAGGGTGTTAAAAAAGTTCGTTCTCAATTTTTAAGTTTCAACAATTTATTGTTCTGATCTCAGAAGACTATAACATTTTTAGGTTAAAATCCAGATTGTTCAACCAATGCTCCAATCTAGCTGGCATTAAATGAAGCTATTAGAGAGAGAAATTAAAATATACTACCGCGTACATAGTTCACATAAATCTTGAAACGAATTTAAACATTGAGAACACCCTGTGCATCACGTCGTCCAAGGACAAACATGGCAAAGTTATACTCGCCGTAAATACAGCACACTCATGGTTGAAGTTTCAATGGACATCAACTTTTATAGAACTTACTCTTTTTGAAGACAACACAGTCAGATAACGATTCCCAAGTTTCTTTGTCGATGATTTAGTTGCTAAATGAAGGGGTTGAAGTCCCTTTTTGGTGAGGTTTCAACGCGATCTTAGTATTATTCATTGGAATGCTCGGCATTGCTGGTTAGTGAACAAGGAAGCAAGAAGAGGGCATATTGAATGCTTCATTGAAATGATAATGTGTAATAAACGATTGGTATTTCAATATAAACCATAAAGTAAATATTTATATGAAAATGTCCCACACACGTGTTCCACTGGTAACAAGGTAGCCATATTTTGGAAATGAAAGTCATAATAATTTTATAAAATAATTATGTCTTACTTATTATATCTGGAATAAATGTAACTTTGAATTCACGGGAATTCACCAACCTTAGTTTAAAACTTTTGAAACTATAGTCTGAAACAGTCCTGGGTATTGTTTTATCAAAGCACTTAAGGAAATCGTTAACTTACGGTCAACTTTAAATTCTTTATTATTTGTATGGTAAACGGAACTGCAATAATTACCAAGAACTTAAATTTGGGCTTAACTTTAGTACTTTCGTTAGCGCTTTGATAAAATATTACCCAGGAACTTAAAGAACACCCCTCGTATATACAATTACTTTCTCTTTACTGCTCATCACACATACCAAATATATGTAGCAGAAGTTGCGTGTTGTTCCTAATTGATAGTCAAGTTAGATCTCAAAGTGTTTATATCATACATCACATGTTTATTATTATTTCGCCACTTGAAGTTTGTGAGAAGCGCTTTGTCAGCAAAATATAGTTGCACCTTTTGCTCGTTTTACGGGTATTTGAAATGGCTAGAAACTATACATCTTGCTTGGGGTATTATATTTATGAAAGATGTCAGTTTTGCGTGACAATCGGAAAATAGCTGGAGAGGAAGAACCAGCATTCAGAACAAAGTTAAATGTTTCAGGTTTTCGCACTGATCCACTCGAGTTTTTGTGTCGCGTCGATTTTTGAAATCAGAGAGACTTGAACAAAGCCAACAGTTGTCTAGCCATAAATTAAAAAATAGGCCACCACTCAATTTGTAGTGTGTTCGAGCTTTACGCTCTAAGTGAAAAGTCTACTGCATTCTATACTTTGTTCAGAGTCATTTGTTGAAGTTGGATGTACTCGTAATATTTAAAAACAGGATTTTCAAGAAAGCATTTATAGCAAATAAGGTTATAAAAATATACCAGTAGTACAAATAAGCATTGAACGTTTTTAGAAGATTTTTAATGTTTATGATGGTTCAACCTGTTCGAAGATGACAACATGTATATACCTAGTTTAATATCAATTCAAAGATGTGACACATTATAATATAAACAACGTAATTCGACGCAAAATTAGAACACTGAATAAAAAATGATAACAATTGACTATAGACTAATTAGTATGCACTGTTACATTTCTAAAATCATCGTATGTTTAATAAGATCGAACACGTGTATTATTTGCTTCCGAACAAATGTAATCGAAACTTTGGACAGCTCATCGAATTTTCGATACAAATCATATTATTAAACATCGAATTATTTTCGATGACATGATGTTATTGAATAATGGAGTAGAATAAGTTATAGACAAAAGCAATTCTATATAAAGTGTATGACAAACATAAATTCCATAAATTACATTGAACACAAGTTGATTTTTATGTTTGTGTACACCAGCTAGAAAATCACGATTATACACCATGCCAAGTAGTGTACATCATGACTAAGAGTGTGACACGGAAATGAAATGTCTCCTATTGACATTGACCTTATATGAAATGATTTTGTCTATCACAATGAATACGATAATAACAATATGTAATGCTTACATGTGATATGGTCCCAACCATCACTGGGTCTTTGTCGCGATAGACATCCTATAATCACTGCATTTATCACCAAAATTAGTAGTTTCCTAAGGCACATTATTTTCATATCCATCAAGCTGGAAAAATATAACATTTAGTAAAAGCCAGTTAGAGGTTGCAGATTGTTGAACAGGTGGCGCCAACCAGTTGCCTCAAAGTTACTCCTGTCCTATTGTCACCTAAGCTCAATAGAGAATGACTTCTATGTTCTCGATTCAGCTATCACATATTTTGCTTTCTTTATACTAGCATAGAAAAGCGAAATTATCATGGTTAAGTAATCCGTTTTCTAGTGTATAAGTTCCTAATCTATGTTTTTGTTAGTCTGTTTAGTCCATATATTTTAGCGAAACATTTTCCCCTACTGTGTGTGTGTTTAAGAAAATATAATCCGTCACTAGGTAGCGTGTTTCATGTCACTCTGATTTGTACGCCTGTGATCGTCGCACTAATACCGCGACAGTCGGTATTATTGTATTGCTTGCATTGATCGATATACTTCATCCTCCAATCATTGGGCACGGTGGGACGAACTATGTATGGAACGAATAGCCTTTCAATAAGCCATGCGGAGTTACCTCCCGTAGAGTTAGCATTGTTGAGGATCTTATGGAAGATTGATATAATTATATATATTGACAAATGAGTTTCCTCGTAAAATAAAGTATTTGTTGTTATAATTATTATAGCGCTTGATAATAACATGCGTCGATTACGATTGTACATATGTAGGTAGACGAGTGATCCAGTGGCAAGAGCTACTGACGGCCGATCAGAAGGTTGAGGTTTCGATCCTGCCTCCAGCCGGAAATTAATAACAGTCTTTCGGACGAGACCTAACATACCTAAACTTAGAACAGTCTTTTGGACGAGACTTTGACCGAGGTCTCGTGTATATATGATGCTTTACATCAGCACGTAAAACCCCCAAAACTTAAGTGACTCACCTCGTCTGAGGGTCTCGCCCATATGGATTTCCGGTGGCTAGGATAATGCAAGCATATAAATCGAAAAAAAACGATTGTACAGTCCGCCGATAATAACACTAGCATTTGGTTTACAAATACAAATGAAAATTGAATGCAGTTTCGATGTCCATTTTTGTTCAATCTTGTGCAAAATCACTTTTAATGTATAAACTCTTTCAGTCCACGCTGATAAAATCGGTTAGTTGACCGTGCAGTGTTTGTATGGTCAATATTCGTATTGAGGCTAGAGTTATATCCATCGAGATATAAATATTACATACCATCAGCCGCCCAGTATACCCTTATACACCCACAATTGACAACATGAATCAGCAGCGATAAGTCATGAACCAAATACCACAATACTGGAATAACCTGTAATGATATGGTCAGATCCAGCCCCTAGGTGTATACATATATCGGACCCTCTCTGTGCAGACTGAGAAAAAGGACCCCTCTTTGTGGTGGCACATGACACTCTTACTACAAATCGATGGATTTTCAGTGGGCGCTGGGCTAGAGAAGTCAGAAAAGCAACTGTTTTTGTCGAAAACACAGATTTGTGCATAAACATAATTATATAGACAACGAGATGTACAGGGATCTACAATAGCATGTTTATTATTCAAACAGTAACTAAGTGCAACATTGAGACGCCTGTGTTGATAAACCTGACGTCACGGCGTCAATTTAGACACTATGTCATATTCTCTTTTGTGTGTTTTAGGTTTACGGTTCATAAATTAAACACGAGTCTTTGTTCTCTATCTTGTTATGAGATTATAGTTCTACTGAGGACGTGGTCGGCGTAGTGGTACAACAAGGCACACAGTGCTGTATTTGAGTTATTGCTATCTTTCCCAGGGCTGTATTGTGGTTATCGCATCCTTTCCCAGGGCTGTATTGGGGTTATCGCATCCTTTCCCAGTGCTGTATTGGGGTTATCGCACCATTTCCCATTTTAGTATTGCGGTTATCTCATCCTTTCCCAGTGATGTATTGCGGTTATCGCATCCTTTCCCAGTGCTGTATTGTGGTTATCGCATCCTTTCCCAGTGCTGTATTGGGGTTATCGCACCATTTTCCAGTGCTGTATTGGGGTTATCGCATCCTTTCCCAGTGCTGTATTGGGGTTATCGCACCATTTTCCAGTGCAGTATTGCGGTTATCGCATCCTTTCCCAGTGCTGTATTGGGGTTATCGCATCCTTTCCCAGTGCTGTATTTGGGTAATCGCATACTTTCCCAGTGCTGGATTGTGGTTATCGCACCATTTCCCAGTGCTGGATTGTGGTTATCGCATCCTTTCCCAGTGCAGTATTGTGGTTATCGCACCATTTCCAAAGTACTGTATTGGGGTTATCGCGCCATTTCCAAGTGCTGTATTGCGGTTATCGCACCATTTCCCAGTGCTTGAGTGTGGTTATCACATCCTTTCCCAGTGCTGTATTGGGGTTATCGCATCCTTTCCCAGTGCTGTATTTAGGGTTATCGCATCCTTTCCCAGTGCTTATTGGGGTAATCGAACCATTTCCCAGTGCAGTATTGCGGTTATCGCATCCTTTCCCAGTGCTGTATTGTGGTTATCGCACCATTTCCCAGTGCAGTATTGCGATTATCGCATCCTTTCGAAGTGCTGGATTGTGGTTATCGCATCCTTTCCGAGTGCAGTATTGCGGTTATCGCATCCTTTCACAGTGCTGGATTGTGGTTATCGCACCATTTCCCAGTGCTGTATTGGGGTAATCGCACCATTCACCAGTGCTGTATTGCGGTTATCGCATTCTTTCCCAGGGCTGTGTTGGGGTTATCACATCCTTTCCCAGTGCTGTATTGGGGTTATCGCAACATTTCCCAGTGCAGTATTGCGGTTATCGCATCCTTTCCCAGGGCTGTATTGGGGTTATCGCATCCTTTCCCAGTGCTGTATTGGGGTTATCGCACCATTTCCCAGTTTAGTATTGCGGTTATCGCATCATTTTCCAGTGCTGTATTGGGGTTATCGCATCCTTTCCCAGTGCTGTATTGCGGTTATCGCATCCTTTCCCAGTGTTGTATTGGGGTAATCGAACAATTTCCCAGTGCAGTATTGCGGTTATCACATCCTTTCCCAGTGCTGTATTGGGGTTATCGCATCCTTTCCAAGTGCTGTATTGGGGTTATCGCACCATTACCAAGTACTGCATTAGGGTTATCAGCTGAATCAGCTATTTAAAAGCACAATTTGTTGGTAATATGACTCAAATGTATACGTGTATATATTGTTTTCTCTCAGTGAGATGCCAATTTAATAAAGTCCGATTTTTGCAGAAAATATTGTTTTAACGTTATAAACATTTAAGTTAAAAACTTAAGTCTGTTATAGCAAGCTTAAGTACAAGGTTCATTATCGTTAATTACTGTCGGATTTCCATGAGCATTTCAAACAAAATCACCTACTATATTATTATTTAGCAATAAATACACAGTTTCTGTATCAATCTACATCACAAGCCTATAGTTGTTGTCATATGATAAATTCAAAATAGCAGACTCAGCTGGGCAATAATTTAAAGTTTTTTCGTGGAATTGGGGCTTGGTATGTAACAGGTACGGAAAGGTTCGAAATGTGCGTCACGTAAATATTCGTTGAACGCAGGTCTGTTGTAGAGTTATAAGCAAACGAATGAAGCGTGTGGATTATCCAGGCCCCGATCTCCCGAAGCATCTCAAGTAGAAATCTCAACTCAAATTGAGATTTTGCTCAAATCAGAGTCTAAATTTGAGATAACTATGAAGCTCGATCTCTCGAAAGTTTACTTTAATAAACACAGTTTATTGTTTCTGTTTTGTTATACCAATTTAGAGTACAATTTCGCATGGAAACTATCTCAAACGATAGCAGACAAAATTTAAGTTGAGATTGAGCTCAGATTGAGATGTTTCGGGAGATCGTGGCTTGATTTAGTATTTCTATTTCCTCTTAAATAGCGACATGTCTTTAAAACATGTAGAAGGGAAGCAACTCTCCAAACATCATCCCAATAATATGTACTCAGTTCATTCCCTTGCTTTAAGCCCCCCCCCCCGGATGACATTTTTCTTTGTCAATTTAATGAATTTATGGTTCAGGGATTTAACTATTCTTCTATTTATAGAACAGCTCCTGATCTGGTACATATACATACATATCACTTACTGTTAATACGCTATTTTTGTTGTTTTCACTCTCAGACATGTTAATTATGAACGTGGTGGATAATGCCCACACTGTGGTAAACTAGTGACCAACGACACCGATTGCATCGGATGTGACATATGTTGAAGATAGTTCCACCACCCTGTGAACACCTTGACGAACACATGATCAAATTCCACGGGGAAGACCACCCATACAGCTGTGTATCCTGTCGACATCTTACTGTTCTTAATATCTCCGACATACAACTCAACGCAACAACAACCTCAGGCTTCATAGACTCTCTGGTGGACAATGAAACTGAATCTATAAACAGAAATGATATTAAATCAAACCCAGATGACCATATTGAGTCTGATATCAAGACAAGTAATGTACCGCACGTCACGCGTGAAGAGACCTGTACAAAGAAAACAACCAGTATATCCAAGCCCAAACATGTTGTCCATGACACAAAACCAAAGGAAGTAAAGACGAAAGGACAAAAGAAGCCAGCAAAGAAATGTGACACTGAAAGTGATGAACTCAAGCAACAGTTGAAACATGCTAACTCTGTAATATTAAATCTTGAAAGTAAAGTGAATGACCTACAATCCTCGTATGACTTGATGAAACGTAGTGCTACGTATCATACAACGCAAGAAGAACGTCGAGAACACACAACAGGTGAAAATATGGTCACAAATCTCACCGATAAGATCCGTGACATTAAAATGAATATGAGACTTACACAGATTGAGAACAATCAGAAGCTTTTTCAACTACAGCATCAACAAGTGTTAATGCAAATATCAAACCAAATATCTGTGCTGCAAATGAATAATACTTATATGCATACAAATGTACCAACTGTCCCATTTCATCATGTCGCAACCAACATGGGAATACAGACCCCCCATTATACAGCTGTACCCCAGTATGGAACAAACCAACCTACCGTCCAGCCAGTCCCCCCTATTATGGGAACCACCAGACGAACCAACATATGTTTCCACAGAGCGGATTTCCTCTCTTACCACAGATGACTCCGGGCCAAGTATCGACACCCAACCCACCAAGTATACCGAATATGACAAGACCCCCAACGATGGCAGCACCGCCATACTATGGGAACCACCAGACGAACCAACATATGTTTCCACAGAGCGGATTTCCTCTCTTACCACAGATGACTCCGGGCCAAGTATCGACACCCAACCCACCAAGTATACCGAATATGACAAGACACCCAACGATGGCAGCACCGCCATACTATGGGAATCAACAGACGAACCAACAAATGTTTCCACAGAGCGGATTTCCTCTCTTCCCACCAACGGCTCCTGTCCAAGTATCGCACCCCAACCACCCAAACATACCGACTATGACACAACCCCTAACACAGGCACCGAAAGCTACTGAGCCGACGAGACCGCCCCTACAAGAATATCAGTTACCTGTTCAGCAGAACACAACACATAAAGTATCGACTACAACCAAACTCCCCAGTATCCTTGATTTGGCCACTGGACCCCCACTTAAAAGGAAGAATAATATTAATACTCCTACACCTACTCTGCACTCCACACCTAAAAAGGTACGGTTTGCTTAACCCTCAAATGAAGTAGAGACAGCTCCAATTATCATCGGAGTTACGAGTAAAGTGAACAATCTTTTTTAGAGAATGGCCGAGCCTCGACCAAGACGGATCAACAACTGAAACAAAATCATATGAGGAACATAGCATCCGAATCGCGACCCTTAATGTAAAAAACATCAAAGGAAACATAGCGTATGTAGAACACTTGCTCAAGAACAACGATATTATATGTATTCAGGAACACTGGCTCTTTGATTTCCAACTGAAATTCATGAACACTATTTCTGAAGAACACAGCGCCTTTGGGAAAGCAGTTGATAGTAACAATCCGATATGTCCGACACAAATACCGAGAGGTTACGGTGGATCTGCCATACTATATAGAAACAATTGGAATATTAAAACTATGAAATGTCATGATGGACAAGACAGAATTACTGTGATTTTAACAGAAAAGGAACCAAAATTATGTATAGCAAGTGTCTACATGCCGTCGCGTGGGAACAACTCTAGGAGTGATTATAAAGCTACTCTTGATGAACTGTCTGAAATAGTGGAAAAATACTCTACTACATACGCTCTTGTAATCTGTGGAGACATAAATGCCTCGCTATCGAGAACACCTCCGAATGAACATAACAAACTATTAAAAACCTTCTGTGAAGAGAATAGATTATTATCTAAGCAAAATGGTCAGTCAACATTTGTGCACTGCAACGGACAAGACAAGTATGAAATAGATTACATTCTAATAAATGTTAAAAGCATCTTCTCTGATCTATAAGGTTGTAGTCATAGATCATCCGGAAAATGTATCCGACCATGCTTGTGTATCAACGTGCCTCCCTATATCGTACAGGACCAAGAAGAGTAGTGATGTACCACTGTCCAGAAAACCAAGATGGAGCAAGTGCAATCGACCCCAGTATCAAGCCGATGTCACGAAAATACTGCGTGAACAGAATTCACATATCAAACAGTCTATTGAATCTAAAATTGACATTCTTGTTTCTGTACTCAAGTCTGCAGAACAGAAGAGTATACCCAAGAAAGAAAGAACAACCAAGAAGAGGCGGAAAGTCCAAACTCATAACAAAGAAGTTAAAGAAGCCTCGAAGTTCAGTAAGAAAGCATGGTGGAAGTGGAGGTTAAATGGCTCTCCCAAGGATGCGTCAAACCCACACAAATCTTCTATGATAACTGCAAAAAAACTTCTTAGGAAAGCACAAAGAAGACAAGCTAGTAGAAATAGACAGAAACAGTATGAGAACATAATGGAGTCTGATGGCGACGACAAGACCTTCTATAAATTGATACGTGAACAGAGAACAACTTCCTCTGAACAGACAGAGCATCTGACTGTAGATTGAAATACATATGACACACCCGCTGAGGTAACAAGTGCCTGGGCATCATATTTTAAATATTTAGCAAAACCGATCAACGATGAGCTATTTGATCAGACATTTCTTGAGAAGGTTGAAAATGACATTCATCTTATTGAAAATAAATGTAACAATAACGAGTTGACTATCATTCCAGTGACCTTGGAAGAAATTCACAAAGCAATTGAAGGACTGAAAAATAACAAGTCTCCTGACATATATGGTTTAACAAGTGAACATTTGAAACTAGGAGGAGAAGAGGTTGTGAAATATCTATCTGATATCATATATCATGTAACCAGGACCAAACAGATCCCAGAAGTACTAAAAACTGGCATACTTACCCCGGTTTTCAAGAAGGGTGCAACTGATAATCCAAGCAATTACAGAGGCATAACTGTGACACCAATCATACTGAAGGTATTGGAACGAATATTAGCGTCCAGACATAGAACCATCTTGGAACCCACTCAGTCTCCTCTACAATACGGATTTACAAAAGGGAAGTCCAGTCTCATATCTGCTCTATTACTCACAGAATGTCAGCTTGAAGCAAAATCTACCAAAGAGATGATGTTACTCACTACGCTTGATGCACAGAAAGCATTCGATGTTGTGTCACATGATATACTCCTACGTCAACTATACCTAGATGGAATCCAAGGAGATGACTGGAAGTTACTTAAAAACCTGTATCAGGACATGAACTCTATAGTGAAATGGAAGGGACAAGTCTCCGAATCTGTATCACTACTTCAAGGAGTCCGACAAGGCGGTGTGATGTCTGCGGATCACTACAAGCGTTATAACAACCCATTACTCTCACAGTTTGATGAGGAATTCATAGGTATAAAAATAGGAACAGTTTCTATCCCACACCTAACATGTGCTGATGACGTAGCCTTGTTATCCAACTCTGAAGAGGAAATGTAAAAAATGGTTGATAAAGTAGGAGTGTACAGTAATCATCATAGATACAAGATACATCAAAGCAAGAGTTCTGTCATTCAATACAACTCGAGACAAGAAATACAAGAACCTATATTACATGGTACAACCATCCATAGAGCTGAGAAAACTGTTCACTTGGGTGTCACCAGGAAGTCTGATGGAAAACCCGATATTGAGGCAAAGGTGAATCTAGGGAGGAAAACCGTATACTCCCTCATGGGAGCGGGATGTCATGAAAAAACAGGTTTAAGTCAAAAACTGAAAGGAAAAATTTGGAACACCTTCGTGGTACCCAGAGTCACATACGGGTTGGAAACCTTGATACTATCGAAAAAAGATGAAATAAATATTGAAAAGTTCCAAACGAAACTACTGAAACAGATTCAGCATATTCCAGATCGTACTGCAAATGTTGCAACACAAGCTCTCTTAGGCGTTCCACCTATAACAAGTAACATCCATAAGAACCTACTTTACCTTGTCTTCTCCATCCTATGTACACCCAACACGAAGGAGTATGAAATAGCCATTCGCCAAATTGCCACCAAGAAGTTGAGTGACAACAGTATGTTTTCGGCGGGCAAGACGATTACTACTTCTCTATGAGCTTCCAACCATATACGACTTACTACACAACACACCAACAAGAGAGAAATGGAAGGAGATGATACGTCAAGCGATAAACTCCAAAGTCGAAGAAGACTGGAAGGCTGAATTGTAAACCAAGTCATCATTAAAGTATATAAACCCACATGCTCTTAAAGTTGGCAGGAGTCATAATGTTTACAGCACTGTCAGACCGAACGTACATGATGTACAGAGATCAGAGACAAAAGTCCGCGTGTTGACTAGGACATATACATTACAAGCCAATAGGGCAAAGTTTAATCAATTTCAAGTTGACCCTACTTGCAGACTATGTAATGAGAAACCAGAAACTAGAGAACACTTCCTCGCACAGTGTACAGCTATAAGCGAACCTAGAACTATATTTTATAAGAAGTTATCAGAACTCACAAATCTTACAGTCAGTGACATACAGGCACTAAGCTGTGATACATATACACAGTTGATACTAGACTGTACACACTCGAACGTCGAATTCATAACAAACTGTAAAAACTTTGAAATTGAAAACTTTGAACTGTACTCAAGAGAGTTAATCCAGAATTTGCACCTTTTAAGACTCCGATTACTTGAATCTCAGACCTAACCTAATATTATAGTGGGACACATGTGTATATATGAAAAGGTTGTAGCATTGTTATAATTTAATTGCGAAACAGAAGCAATACATCATATTAACCCGTATGAATACTACGTAAATATACATATTTGTGCGTACATATTATCGCGTGTGTCATCTTGTGTATTCAATCTGGATTATTACCGGAAGAAGATACTACAAGAAGCCCCTACACCAAGGACAAATTACTGGACTTGGGTTCTCCGAATGAGTCAACGGAGGAATCTACAATAGAACAGAACAGAACAGATACCATAAACTCCAAACAGTTACTGTTGACGACACCATTTGTGTGAATTGAAAGACTCAAACAGTAACAACAACGTGCTATAAGTCGCAGCTATTATTGATAAACCTCTTTAAACTGAGACTCCTCCCACTTGGACGAGCATAGGCTCGGAATCTTATTTTCAGTTCGATTTTTTAATGTCGTCCAATGTCGTATGTTGAGCTGCACGACTTTCGATATTTGAATGTCGTGTATGTCGTATGTTGAGCCCACTTCACACAGCTAATTTAGGTCGGGTTTTACGGAGGAGGATAAAAGTGTATCTAGTCTTAGATTTGAAGGTAAGTCTTTTAAGCATGTTTTACCTGCTGGGGGAAATGTAATAGTCACTGGTGTCTATATATTACTCCTCTATCTGACAAATCCATGATTACCTTCGGCAGAATGTCATTAATGTTTTTTTTAGTTCCTTCGACTGTCTCGTTGCAATCGACGAACCTCTTTCACAAGTGATTGCATTTTAGTTTAATCAGATCCTACATGTATATTATACTTAAGTGACTGCATCACAGTACTGAATAGTAACGGTCACACATGGCCTCTTCAACATCAAAATCATTGATCAAAACCTGATTCTCAAATAACTCAACTACAACAACAACAACTACAACAACAACAACAACATAACAGCAAAATATTTTTCTTATAATATATTTTATTTCTATACAAACGTAGTCTTAAAAACTGTACAAAAATATAATATAAATCTAACAGCTAATAATTATTGTTTATTACTTCTTTCTTAACAGTTCAAGGAATATATCAGGTATCCTAATTATGAAGTGTTTCAATGGAGTGTATCACGTGATCTTGTCATCCAATTAAAGTCCTCGGGCTGAAAGAAACAACAGATATTCGTATATTACTTTGTTATTAATAATATACATCATCCATAGACATATATTTATTTTCAAGCTATAATACCGAAATTGTTTCGTTAGTGCAGCGTTAGTGTATACCGTATAGGGTTGTTTTAAGTCCCTTTGGGGTAAAATTATTCAATTTTGATCTTACTTGACTTAAGGATAAGGACAACCAATCAGATCACACCTTATGAAACAAACGGTCAGTAACAGGCGGTATGATTGGCGATCCTTATTCTCCAATTAAATAAGTTTAATTTTGAATACCACCCTTGGTCAACAGTATTTTAGTTACATGGATACTACCCTGTCCAATCCGGACACAGGCAAACGAGCAGTAACTACATGTATAGGCTGAGCGTCAAGCAAAATAGATTTACAGGTAGCATTTTAACGACATCGAGCTATGTCGTGGCCTTAGCTGAGGTATTTATAAAGCATCTTAGTGGAAAATTCCATTTCTTTTTACTTAGGTTAAAACTTCGTGAAAATTGAATAATACCCCATGTTTCCTTTGTGATTAATGTAGCTCTCTACAATATACATAAAACCTATGTAAATGATTAATTATCTAGACAATTAAATACCGGTTCATTAAAGAATTCTACTAATATGCTTTATAAATGCCGGCCTTGGATCGAACCCGAGACCTCTCGAACTTTACTGAGTGGATACTTCACCACAAAGATATAAATGCGGACTCCATGGATAGATTGTCATCTTTTTCGAAACATGTTTGTTATTATACTCTTGTATATACAGGGTGTTCGAAGAGTTCATTCACTAGGTATATTGTTTATGTTTTAATATTGCTTTATTCTTACGCGTTAATGCAGTCATATTCTGTAAAAGTAGCCATTGTCTATAAATGTAAACATATTTCGTAAATGTAATCATATTCTGTCAATGTAATCATATTCCGTAAATGTTATCATGTTCTGTAAATGTAATCATATTCTGTAAATGTAATCATATTCCTTAAATGTAAACATATTCTGTAAATGTAATCATATTCCGCAAATGTTATCATGTTCTGTAAATGTAATCATATTCTGTAAATGTAATCAAATTCTGTAAATGTAATCATATTCCGTAAATATTATCATGTTCTGTAAATGTAATAATATTCTGTAAATGTAATCATATTCTGTAAATGTAATAATATTCTGTAAATGTTATCATATTCTGTAAATGTAATCATATTCTGTAAATGTTATCATATTCTGTAAATGTAAACATATTCTGTAAATGTAAACATATTCTGTAAATGTTATCATATTCTGTAAATGTAATCATATTCTGTAAATGTACATGTAATCATATTCCGTAAATTGTTACATTACCTTCGCAGTAAGCACAACAAACATTCTTCCATCTTTCTTCCCTACACCATCTGAACGGCCATACACCATAACGTACACGGAAATGTCGCGAAAGACGCGAACAAGACCAGTCTGCGTTATAACCTATGTCCACACAAGTGTCCTCGGTTGTCGGTGCAGGAGTGGTGGTGGTAGTAGTGGTGGTGGTTTGTTGAGCTTCTGAAATGAATAAAATACCCTTTTTACACAAATGAATCAATAAAATAAAATCAATGAATTAAAAAAACTATTACAACAAATACTGTATTTTGCTAGTTTTGTCTTTTATTAAAGCCCCATTAAGCCCCATGTAGAATGATGCATTTTGGGTACTTTAGTTGAGTCTCAAAGGTTGAAAACACCATAAGATGTAAGAAAACGAAATACGCCCCCAGTTTTTGTGTAGACAATACCGCATTGTAAACAATAAATGCATGATTTATAGTCTAAAGGAAGCAGCTCTTGCAAAATTAGTATTTTGTCTTCCGTACATTTTACTTAAATGTGAGTTTTGCATACTATATAATTTCGATAGCTATACGTTGTTAACAATCTGTCGCAATTATCCAAACATTCTAATTTTTTGTATTTACTGGATGATCGCAAAACAATTCTGGGAAATATATTGGGGCTTTAATGCAACTACGGAGAATCATTTTCAGTTGCAATTATCTTAGGTCACTGGTTCTTATTTCGGATGTTTTAGCCAATGTGGTCACAAAAAATGATTAAATAAATTTCAAAAGAAGACAACACTGTGTATTCTAAAGCCTATGTCCCACTGAGAATATTTGCATCGGGTGTACTCCCGATTTAAATAAATGAGCTATCAGGACATCGGGAACATGTTCCTCGTGGTCTAGGGGAAGCTTCGGGGACGTCATGAGACAGATTGTGATATCGGAAGAATTGTGATGAATCGGTTGGTATCAGAAGAAATCGGGAGAACATCGCCGATGTGGAATTCCTTAATGGGACCTAGGTTAAAGCAAACATTCAAGCAGTTAGTCTTTCTCACGATTAGAGATAACACACTAGCTACGAAGGTCATTCAATATATTCGTAAACAATCGTTGTCATTTGATTATTTTTGCGTTTTAACAATAATTTCTTATATAACTACAAGCAATAACTTATTACCAAAGGTCAATACAATTTTATTTTCAAAAATGCAAACCAGTAGCACGTCATCAGCCATTGTATTACCATAGTAACGCGCTATCACCCCCGACCGACGTAACGTACCTTTTTCATTTGTTCATAGTTATTTATAAATTCAGATTAAGTTCATGTACATTCCAATGTTTCTGCCAGATTATTACAAAATATTATCATGGGATTTCATAAAATTATGAAGTTATTTGGACGTCGGAGTGTGAACTAAAAAACTGTTTTATCAAGGCGTGTCGCGTTTTCAATAATGTAAAGATGTCAATGTATTTATGCAAGGAAATTACTATTAAATTGTATATGTGACTTGAAAATACACAGCGGACACACGAGCTGCTACAGAGAGCGAAAGAAAAACAAACAACATGCATTGGTATTGTGTTTAAGTGGCAAAAACAAATTTCTGAAGCGCAGCATGGTACTTAAAACGATACAGGGATGTGTAGATAGGCAAACGTAGTGACGTTTCACGCCACGTCCGTCGAAATGTGTTTTCATGTTAATATGTAACCATTATGCAAAGCCTTAATCCTTAACTTAGACTATATAAGATTTTGTGGAAGATATGTTAAATCATATACAGTTTGAATGTTTATGTTTATTTCTATGTTAAAAACATAATTTCATTTCGAGCCACGTTTGAGAATCAGCAAAACGTCAATAACGTCGCTGACGACAGATCATAAATTGCCGTGTATGGTGGTACCGGTATGATATGTATAATTTAGTCATATTTTCTTTACAAACTCGTTGTTTCACGCAATATTTTCAGCACTTGTGTCCGGAAGGCTATAGTTTAACGTGATGTAGTTTGTTTTTCTCTGTGTGGTTGGATGTTAAAATGATTAACACAGTCTACGAATTTATTGAATGACCCTCGTATTACATGTACAATGTTCATGAAAAAATTAGACAAATACCTTCACAGAACTTGCAGCAATTCACGTCCCAATTGTTATATTGGCACCAGTATGAAGGCTGATAACCAAATCGGTCATAGAAATACCGCGATATTTTTCTACAGTTCCAATCTTCCCAGCCGATATCAACACATTGCCCGTCAGAGGCTGTTGGCGCTTGAGTTGTTGTTGTTGTAGTCGGCGCTTGAGTTGTTGTTGTTGTAGTCGGTGCTTGAGTTGTTGTTGTTGTAGTTGGCGCTTGAGTTGTTGTTGTTGTAGTCGGTGCTTGAGTTGTTGTTGTTGTAGTCGGCGCTTGAGTTGTTGTTGTTGTAGTCGGTGCTTGAGTTGTTGTTGTTGTAGTCGGCGCTTGAGTTGTTGTTGTTGTAGTCGGCGCTTGAGTTGTTGTTGTTGTAGTCGGCGCTTGAGTTGTTGTTGTTGTAGTCGGCGCTTGAGTTGTTGTTGTTGTAGTCGGTGCTTGAGTTGTTGTTGTTGTAGTTGGTTCCTCAGTTGTTGTGGTGACTATAATGCATAAACGACACTATGAAGTTAGGATAATACGAGAGTGACGTTTTATTTTATGTGTATACAAAATATTACAACCTTTGCCTAAACAGGTATAGCAAATGTAGTATTTTAGTTTAGTTTTGATTAGACATAATATATTTCTGGATAAGCCTTTTAAACTTTGAAGCAATCTTTATTAGTTTATAATGTTGCAGATATAATGTTGCCTTCACTGTTCGACTTAATATTATCTTATATTTGATGAAAATTCCATCCGCCCAAGTTATGGAATTTGAAAATATTGACAATGTTATTTTATTGTCCCATATCAAATTTTGAGTAGTATAATAACAAAATATCCAAAGGAAATTTGTTGACCCGTATCAAATTTTGAGCAGTATATGCGCTCGGGAATTAGTACTATATGCTTGGCTGACTTACCTACAACTGTTCGTGCCACACAGGCTCCATCAATACACCACTGAAAAACACAAAACAAATCATTTTATAAAACCCTGTCTTAATTATATGTTCCCCAGGGGTGGTATTCAATAATGATCTTACTTGACTTAATGATAAGGACAACCAATCAGATCACACCATATTAAACTCTTGGCCAGTAACAGGCGATATGATTGGTTATCCTTATTCTCAAATTAGGTATGGTACCATCCCAGAACTAGAAATCGGTATTTAATGACATTTAAAAATAAATACGGCAGTACCACATTTTTCTAGAGATCTTCTCTGGCAACCAAATCATCCGGGGTTAGTTTCAAAATGTGAGACGCGGTCAACGAGGATGCTGCCCTTTGTATGGAATGAGTATGTTAGTTCGTCTATATATGGACAAAAATAAATATACTTAAATTTAGTGGTGTTACGGTGTAACAAATAAATTACAAATAAGATTAAGACATTTATGTAGATACTGTTATTGCCGTATTGCATTTTGGAGTGTACATTCAGTTGTAGGTACACTTACCTTGTTATCAGCAGTTGCACCACAGCTAGTCCCCCTAGCGGCAGCGTAATAATAACAAAAATCATTCGCCCCCTGACACAACATTGTTCGACAAAGATCTTCCGTAGTACTCGACTGGAACTAAAAGAAAAAGAAACACATGTACAAAATTATACTGATTTATTTTAAGTCGATTATGTTTACTTCGCCAAACCGTCAGAAAGTTCGGCAACTTCTACACTATCGACATCGACGCATTATATAAAATGTTGATTTGTATAATAGAATATGGGTGACTTTCCAAAGTTAATTTCAAATGCTGAAAATGTCTTGTCAGTTGTTACGGTTTTTATTTTATCTTTGACATGACACCATCACAGACCGAAGCCCAGGCTACTCATACTGAAAGTACGCTGTTGTTAATGAACAGATGTGTTATTTCATGAAATAAGACATTAATATCGTACAGCGTTAGCATTATAAATAAAATTAATCCTCGTCAATATGAAATATATCGAAAGTGGCTAGTGACATTATTATATATCGGTATCCGGATTTCGGATACGCCAAGGGAGGTTCCAGTCACGGCTCTATCAACTGCGGTACCAGACCTACGTAGATTTGTGCAATACGACGTCTGGGTACAACAGGATGTCAAGATTTATTCAGAAGATGTTTTCACAATATCGATTATAAGACAATGTACATGTACATAAAATGTGAAAAATTGTAAAATTGACACCTTAAAGAAAGATACAAAATATACTTACACTACAATGGCCGGATGTATCACCCCTAATCAGTTGACATTGTTCGTCCAAAGATTTAATTTCACCAGGTAACTTGGAGTTGTGTAGTTCCCACTCAGCCTTGTCGAAGAAATCACCACTATCAGACAGACATTGTCCGCTCCTAAAATTGTTTGAATGTTAAGTTTATTTATGTACTTTAAAATCATCTATTTTCGCGATGTCTAAATTTCAGGACTTTGTCATTTTGAAGTACAATGTAGTTCGCGAGATTAAATGTTTGCGATTTTATAAACTTCAGAAATAACTACTTCATGCGCTTTACAATGATCATGTTTTGCAAACTTATCGAATATGCTAATAATTTATGGCGAACATGAATACTTATTATAAACTTCAGAAATAACTACTTCATGCGCTTTACAATGATCATGTTTTGCAAACTTATCGAATATGCTAATAATTTATGGCGAACATGAATACTTAGTCTAAATACACAACACAATACTTTCATTTCGGTCCCACTCAGCATATTTTGCCTCGGCGATGTACTCCCGATCGAAATTAATTAGGACAGTATTCAGGACATCGGGAACTCGTGGTCTAGGGGAAGCTTCGGCAAAATAATAACAGACAGTTTGTGGAGAACATCGCCGGTGTGGAATTCCTCAGTGGGACCTAGGCTTTACACAGATACCGTTTTAACCACAGGTAACTGTGTCACATCCTCATACATCAGTGGCTACTCAAGTTCTCCAGACTATCAGACGTAGAATACTCTCGTGAACGAGAATGCTGTATCATTGATGAAGAGTGTTTGTAAATCGATATTCACGCGAATCATTAGAAATTTAGCGTGTTCATACATACCTTCCAATGTAGGACTTGAATGCAGCGATAGAGCATGGCGAGAATCTCCATGGGTTGACTGTGTACGCATCATCAGCATCAAAATTGGTCACACTAGGGGCCATGATGTATTTATCCTCGAGTGCACAGCTGGACGACGTTCCTTCACTATCGTGATCAGAGCCAAGACTGCAAATAACGGTAGTAAAATAAATATACTGTGCAGTTGTTCCAAACTAGACTGTTTTTAAATTTCTTTAATTGTTTGAATTTCAAAGTTTGGTTTTTGAAATTAATAAAGACATTTTGTAGGATACCGAGTATGCCAGTTTTACCGAACGAAGATGAGTTGCTAAGAAAATAAAGCCACGAAATGAGAAATAAAAATGGTACCAGTATGTTCCTTGCTATACGCTACAAGCACAAAGGGAAACTGGCTTCTCTCCTATAATATCCTCGTGGCGAAGGTTAACGTCAGGAATGAAGTGTCGTAAGTGATTGATATAAGTTATAAGTTGAAAAACCTGATTCACAATCGAGCTAATATAAATTAGTATAAAATAAACTACAACGTGGAAAACACTCACTTATGTCCGAGCTCGTGGGCTACTACGCTGGTCATTTCGAAATAATGACCATCTTCCTGTACTGATTGCCGATAGTAGTCACATGCACCTCCGAGCCAAGCCACTCCAAGAACTCCAGTATTACCATCACCATACAAATCGTACCTGTAACATGGACACGACATAATTATAAACATTATCGGTATATATAAACGGACGGACGGACAATCTACTATCCCGATTGTATGCGACTATTTTTACGGATGAATGTATACTTGGTAGCCATGTGACTAATCAAGTTATATTATAAAGAAACTAAAGTACTGAAGTATTGTTACTTGGGGGATAACGCAAATCTTAGTAATCTATTAAAAATGACCTTAAATGGTATTGGATTAACAAGTGTGAATATTGTGAAAAAAATTCAGAAATATCGCGGATAGCTGACTTGGAAAATCCCCCAAGTAAAAAAGGCTCATCAACCTAAAATTCTAACGTTTCAGGTTTATCAATTTTTTGCCACATAAAACGGATGTGTGAGGGCGAGCTGACGGACGGACATTTCAGGTTTATGTGGAATAAACTTCCGTCCTTTGTCACGAGATGAAGGACAATAGCTTGTAAACGCTTGGTCACACTCAAATATTTGCTCGGACGGACGGGCCGTTGGTCCGTCTATCCGTCAGACGGTCGAGTGGGTTCGGGTAGTGTAACAGTACTTGGTTAACGCCCCTTTAAACCTTCCCATGATGCTTCACATTCTGACGTATATACTATAATATAATTATACTCATAAATTATTATTAGTTTGATATGCGCTCGCTGATATAGTTGTATGCATGATGCATGGATGTATGTACTGCAATAATAAAGTTTGTTTATTTGCTTTTATTTATCCTCGCCACCGGATAATCCATATGGGCGAGGTCCCCAGAAGTGGTTAGTCACTTTAGTGTTTGGGGGATAGTGCATGATACAGAAGATGCTCCAGTTCCAGAAGCATCCCTGGTTCTTTTACGTGCCGATGTAAAGAATCATACACGGGACCTCGCTTAACGTCTCGTCCGAAAGACTGTTAGTAAGTTTAGTTATGTTAGGTGGGAAACACTGAAAAGCATTTCTGTTTTTGACCGTCTGGAGTAGGGATCGAATCCACAACCTTCAGCTCAGCAGTCAGTAGCCCTTACCACTAGACCACTTGTCCACCTTATAATAAAGCTAATAATATTCAGTTGTTATAATCTTATGCTGGCTATGTCAGATAAACACAACCAGAACAGAGAGTCACTCACCCAGTTAATACCATGTAATGATCATCGTCAACAAAACCATTATCGATGCTCTCTATTGTAGTAACCCATGGAGCTAAAGCTTTGATATAAGTGTCGCTGTCTACATATTCTTTCCCATTTTGTTCGATGACATTCACACTTGTAGGCAATGGATTGGTACTGTTGATTGTCTATAAATATATAAGTTACAACATATGTTGATAAAAACTCCATTTACTAAACAAAAAACTGATTAGTTATTCACGGTTATTTATCTTCACAATTAAACGACTAATTCGTCCAAAAATTTGAAAAACTCTCTGATTGCTGATTGGACAAAGAAGAAGGGTAAACTATAAACATTGATTCAAAGCTGTTTTTTAAAAATTGTTCAGATGATGCTTACTTATACTAAGTGTGAGCTAACCGATGTTTTGTAACAAAGTGAATCACGTGACGTGAAGCATGCGCTATCATTGGTACATTAAAGTGTACGAAGGTGTAATTAATTCTATGAAGTGTTTTTTCAATGACTCGATCATGGCTTTATAGAAATATGATTTGCTTTAGTAATGTACGTTCCACAAGGACTCAATTAGGATACATTTATAAAACTAATGGTGAATATCGAAGTTGCATTTTTGGACTAACTTTCTATGCGCTAGTATTCATTGTCATCCATTTTTTCTTCATTTTTATTTTAATTATCTTAATATCTATATCAGCGAGTTCTTTTGAAAATTCAGTTTGTACAAATATCTCAAAAATCAATATTCAAAATATTTTGCTATTGAATAAGGAAACGTAAGAGACATGCACACAACGTATCATCCGTATCCCGCAAAAAAGGAGATTAAAGCCAGCCTAGATACTGCCTCTCACAATTCAGGTCTGAGAATCAATAAGTAACCTCTTTTAAAATAAAGTTTATTTACCGTGTAAAAGATGAACCTGGATATAGTCACGTACATATCCAAGTCCGAGTCTTCGATCGATTCGTATCTCAAACTCACCTGAAAAATAAAACATAAACAGTTAAAACCATTTAGTACCACCAAATACTCCAAACACACTTTCAAACGGCTAGGGAGAAGAGAAAACATTCATTTAAACCGATAGTCTTTGAAACAGTCTCTGATTTAGCTGCAATATAAAATTGACGGAAATGATATGGCCTTGTACTAGTACATAGCAGCGTGTTATATCTCTTACAGTGTTTCAGACGAGACTTAAAGCCGAGGTCCATTGTATGATACAGTTTACATCAAGCGCGTAATAGAACCAGGGATGCTTCATGAGCTTGGGCAATTTCTGTATCAAGTGCTATCCCCTCCAAAAAACAAAAATGACTACCCTTCACTAGGGGTCGTCGCAAATATGGGTCTCCGGGTTGCGACGATGAATAAAAGAAAATTAATCGAAGCCCTTCATTGCCCGCAAGACTGTTGTAACTTCCTATTATTTAAGAAGGAAGTGCTACTGAGTCTTTCAATCAACCCTCGTTATACTTATCTGGATAAGTTCGTACATATGAGGGGTGATCCAGCATTACGTGAACTTTTGCTCTAATTCAAAAACCGTTTTACTAAAGTTACAAATCTGGAGTCCTTGTAATAGTAATACTTATATTTCACAAGTTTACAAAATTGCACTCGGATATCATAAATAACGTAAACACAGCGTCTGTAAGAGGGTATGGTTTATGAATCGCGGGACAGCTCAGTAATGTACACATGACAGAGATCCGTGGAGTCGTCATTTTACAGTTACGTTTTCTTTATTTTCATATCACACTTCATTACTATCTCCTATATTGGTTTGTATAATATGAACAAACAAAGTAAGTGATAAAATCATAATTGATCGTTTTTTTTGATAGCAGATATTTTTGCGGGCGGAAATCTTCGCGAAAATGAGCCATTCGCGAAAAACGCGAAGATTTCCACGACGCGAACCTAACGACTTATACAGTAGATCACTTACCCCGTTTATAACATGGGATAGTTTCTCCCGGATCACATATTTCGTGGCCTCAGTACGATCCATACCGTTATTGGCGGATGTCGTGGCGAAATATCTGAAAAGAAAAAGCCATTCTTATCAAGTCTAGCCTTATCTCTTTCTACGATGATGGTAACAATTATAGTCTGTCATATTATAGCGTTTTAGTAAGATAGTGGTCTAGGGGAGGTAATCCAGACTAGGTAAAATGTAATTCAAATGTTCATTCCGAGCGAACGCAAAATAAATAAAATAAATATACCAGATTTATATAGCGCCTTTTTCATGCGAACACACATTCAAAGGCACTTTACATTATAGTGTTGCAGTCACAAGAGCACATGTGCATTTTCTACCAGTGCAGATACAGCATGATTTGACCAGTGGGACATAGTGAGAGAAAGCCCCTAAAGGAAGAGAGAGAGAGAGAGAGAGAGAGAGAGAGAGAGAGAGAGAGAGAGAGGGAGGGAGGGAGGGAGGGAGGGAGGGAGGGAGGGAGGGAGGGAGGGAGGGAGGGAGGGAGAGAGAGAGAGAGAGAGAGAGAGAGAGAGAGAGAGAGAGAGAGAGAGAGAGAGAGAGAGAGAGAGAGAGAGAGAGAGAGAGAGAGAGAGAGAGAGAGAGAGAGAGAGAGAGAGAGAGAGAGAGAGAGAGAGAGAGATTAGATACAGACATGTCTGGCGCTGCAGAAGTGCGCCTAACTCTTATTTCGAATAGACAGCCTGGTTCTTTAATGTGCCCGGTGTATAGCACCGATACACAGCTTCCTGGCACCTTTACCCAGATACAATGTACTTTGCATTGTACACGGTAAGATATAGCGGGTAATATTATAAACATATCAAAAATGTCAAGTTCCGATGCCAGGGATTGAACCCACGACATCTGGATTGATAGACCAGTGCGTTACCACTGAGCTAAATCCGCGTATTAGATTCGTTTCATTAAACGTATTGAAAGAAAGTAAAATAATGAAGATTACTTTAATAGCTGGATACATGTAATGTTTGTCATATAATGCTTTTAATGACTATTTAGGCGTTTGAAAATTTACCGCTCTATATTTTAAAAGGCGTAAAGCGACCGATAACGGCTAATCGAGTGTCTCAACAAGGGAGACAATCTGACCAATAAGGCAGCAACTGCATGGGTATGCATTCAATTTGGACTAATGTAATTGAGTAACATAGAAACATCGGCTGGTTGATAATTCACGTTTGAAATTCCAATGTTCCTTTTTCATTAAATACTAATATTTTTTTATTTGACTGCTGAAATTTAATTTTATTTTTTTGATCTCTAAACTGTATTATATATTAGTTATAATGCTTGCATTACCGGTATTATATCCATAACAGTCGTTTTGGTCGAGTCTTAATTGTGGCTGCAAGAAGCACCTTTGAAAGTGTAATTACATGGAAACGTGCTATATAAATACGGTAAATAACCATGAAATAACAAAATAATAGAATTAGAGTAATTAAATTACTTTGCGAAAAAGCTTGGATCTACAACTGCGACGATTTCGACAGTAAGTAACTCGGATGTTTGTCTCTTTTTACGCTCATGTGTCTCTTTAAGCATCCTCTGGAAAGAAAACAATAAACGTTACAAGTGTGTATCCATTTTTCGGCAATTAAAATTTGAAGGATGAAAGGTCTCAACGCCAATGCACAGTAGAGATTCATTAGACTTAGTGTTTGCTCCCCCACAATAGTTCAGACCTAAGGAAACGCGTGGTTTACGCGCCACTTCATTGTTCTGTAGATGGACAATTTGCACGAGAAAATCGTGTATAATGGCCAAATGGACGATTAAGAAGGGATGTTCTTCAATAAATGTGCCGTGGTTGGTTTACTGATACTACCCGCTCATATATCATGGTTAGAATTGCACGCGTTCGCTTGCACAGGCTTCACGAAGAGGCACGGTCTATTTGCACATGCGTAGTGGCTTGAAGACGCAATATTTTGAAAAATAGAACGTTAGAACTTCAGGGATTAGACAACGGAAATCAAGCCCGCTGATTGGTCAACAAAGTCGAGCAAATACTAATAGTGTAAACTTAGTTCTTCTTACCTCAGCTTCTCGATCAAGTTCATTCATACTGATTAGGTTCCTCAGTAATTCTGCGAGTTCAGATTGTGGACCAGGTTTGTCTGAAATTAGATTAAGAAATTGATGGCATTGTACTTCATAAATCGGTTGCATTATTTTTTATTGTAAATTAACAATGCATTTATTCGAATCCAAAATAACTAAATAACAAGACATGCTCACACTCTATAGTCTGTTTTCGTGTTTCCCCCCAAAACAAATTGCATGCAATGTTTCTATGTATGTATACTGGGCGTCACTGAAAAGTCACCACTTATATACATGTATACCTCTTTATTTTGTATACAATATGACCTATCGGTACAAAAGTTTTATAGTGTATGCATTTGGAGGTCGAAAGCCAGACTGAAACTCTTTTATGAAATTCCCCAATTATTTATAAAATTATGATATTGTGGACGTCATATGGGCCGAATTGCCAGTATGCTCTTTTCTTTTATGTACTTGTGTTATTGTTCAACTGTTTATTGTTGAGGATCTCATGAAAGATTGCCATTTATTATAATTGTCAAATGAGTTCATTGTAAAATAAAGTATGTTTAGTGATACGATTGGTTGATTCATTACTAATATCATCTCTTATAACTCACATTTAGAGGAGTTGCAAAACTGTGTTTTATTGTCATATTATGTATGTAATTTTGTAATGTGTTGATGAGATGTATAAATAAACTATTTATCTTATCTAGTACCTACATAACCTAATCGAATTAGGCATCTCAATGGACATGCATGAAATAATCAAAGTTAACAGCACATACCTGGATACTCTTCTTCGTCATCGAATGATCTAGTACCCTCGTCATCTGAACATTGATAGAAATTAAAATATGTTTTATGTTGTTTTTAGTATTTCTTTGGCATTATTGTAATACTAAATATTGTTGTCGTTTCTCAAGAATAAAATATGTTTCTCTGTGTGGCCTCCGCAGTACAATGGTTAGCGGGCTTGTCGTCTAATCTGGCGACCGGGTTCAAAATCCGGATGAAGGAACACATATGCCCGCAATGTTTCAGCAGAAAGCTGACTAGCAATTGAAGGCTATGCTCGGCACGCTCGGTTAAATAATTTATATAATTTTCATACTAATATGGTGTTGAAAATCACGGAGGAAAGGTGTATAACAAAATAAACATTTCTCTAAATATTTACACATGGACACGTACGAAACTGAAAATCATACTTGTAATTCAGTTTGTGAACCTCATAACAAGATATTAGGAATAATGCATTTTTATTCATTTAACTTTACATTCAGACAAGTAAGGAATTAAAAATGGAACATACTTAGATGAGGAATGCCGTCATTGTAACTTCGTTTATCATTGTCTGTATCTGCGGAAATAATATACATGTACACAATTACATGTAATATACATGTACACAATTACATGTAATATACATGTACACAATTACATGTAATATACATGTACACAATTACATGTAGTCATAAATTAGAAATTAAAATCAATTGAATATTGTAATGAATTTGGAGTCAGTTCAAGTTACGTTACTATCAGTCAATTGACGTGCAATGATATACAGACGTTTGAAGCGTAGCAGCCTAGCAGCATAACTACATGAACTGGGCTACCTAACAGCATAACAGCCAAAAGCCTTACAGTCTAACAGCGTGTACTTGGCTGCCTAACAGCCTAACAGCCTCGCAGCCTAGCAGCCTAGCAGCCTAGCAGCCTAACAGCCTCGCAGCCTAGCAGCCTAGCAGCCTAGCAGCCTAACAGCCTCGCAGCCTAGCAGCCTAGCAGCCTAACAGCCTAACGGCCTAGCAGCCTAACAGCCTCGCAGCCTAGCAGCCTAGCAGCCTAGCAGCCTAGCAGCCTAGCAGCCTAGCAACCTAGCAGCCTCGCAGCCTAGCAGCCTAGCAGCCTAGCAGCCTAACAGCCTCGCAGCCTAACAGCCTCGCAGCCTAGCAGCCTAGCAGCCTAACAGCCTAACAGCCTAGCAGCCTAACAGCCTCGCAGCCTAGCAGCCTAGCAGCCTAGCAGCCTAGCAGCCTAGCAGCCTAACAGCCTAACAACCTAGCAGCCTCGCAGCCTAGCAGCCTAGCAGCCTAGCAGCCTAGCAGCCTAACAGCCTAGCAGCCTAACAGCCTCGCAGCCTAGCAGCCTAGCAGCCTAGCAGCCTAACAGCCTAACAGCCTAACAGCCTAGCAGCCTAGCAGCCTATCGAACTTGTTAGCCAAGCTTAATGGGTAAGTAAGCATGTTAAATAGAATGTATATGAAATTGATATGTATTTTGGAAGATATATCACAACTTATCAAACAGAAATCATTTTATATGTTATCAATGATGCAGTTACCTGTGAATATACACTAGTAATTTCTAGCTAAATCGCAATTTAAAGACTTGAAAATATTCCGACACAGCCGCATTAATCACGGAAATACATTAGACTGTGTATATCCGTGCATTAATGTATTTTTATTAATGTAAAATTGAATGTACTAGTATTCCAGTCGAGTAACATGAAACTTAAACATACCTGGATGTGGTTTGCCATCATTGTAACGCTTTGCGTGGTCTGTATCTGCAGAATTAAGGATATACAATTACTAAATAAAAAATAATTATTTTATTAAACTATTGTAAGTTGTTGAAGTACATTTTAATTTCTAGAAATCTGCCAATCAGTAATCTGACGAAGTGCTACTCGCCTACATATCGCTGGCATCGCTGGTTTAGAATTAGAAGGCTGTAAGTACAAATTCAATATTTTGAGAAAACAAGAAAATTGTCTGAAACTACTTTTTACTTATGGAAAAATAAGTTTTTTAAACGTCAGTTTGGTCAACATGACCACTTTATGACTGCTAATATCAAATATGCACGATTTTTATAAGGTCGTAGGTAGTACTAACGACCTTATAATTCTAAGTCAGCAATATCTTCATGTTAAATGGCAGGGTGTCACAACCTAACCTAACCATGTCAAATACGTTGGGTGGATCTTTGGCGTTATTATATGTGAAAAGTAATATTGAGTTCCGGGATTTCGCGGGACCGACTGGCTAGTATACATATACTGGCTATGCGCCTTGATACAAGTACTGTAGTGTGTTACTCACTAATGTGTTTGAAGCTGGCACCGGGGAATCCTCTGGCATCATTATTTTCAGCGTTCTGTAAGGACACCTTTCTCAGGGTATGACGAACATAGTTAGAGGATGCTTTTGAACGAGCTATATGTACTGGAGGTTCTGGTTGGAGCTCATATGTTTCCCCCTCAATGACTAAACTTCCGTCCTAAAGTAAAAAGCAGGCACGTGTAATATCTATCGTACATGACTATCGGTATAATGACAGAAGAGTGTTAGGTATAGAGTGGGGATGGACAATGTAAATTTGTTATTACTGAACTTTTACCGTATATTCATTTAAAGCATAAATTATGACATACGCCAGTAGACAGTTCCTCGAAGCCGGGGGTCATCGGGCAATTATGCAGGAAAAATAAGCGGATGACCACGCACTACGACTGCAAGTCAAACAACATGACATAGAGAAATAGTGCAACAATCAGCGGATAATTTATCGTCGTTCTTAGAACAACAATTGGCCAGGTCATTTTCTGATATGTATAGGTTATAGATCATATATTTGAATTATTAACAAATTGAGTGCAAGGGAACGCAGCGACTGCTGCAATTAATGTGTTTATAATTTAATATGTGATCTATAACCGGCTTATTGTTTACTCGCCCATTGTCGGGTGGCCTTTTCAACGGATTTGTAGACACACAGATTACAAAGAGTGGGACCCAGACTATATGACGTATTGTTTGGTTTCCGAACTTTATAATTTTTGTAGTAAAACAGATTACAAAGAGAGGGACCCAGACTATATGACGTATTACTAGGGTAGGACAATCTTTCAATCAGCGACGGATGAGTAACGTAGTCAATAAAATGACCATTATACATTGAAAACTATAAGATTATTATTGTGACTAATGTATCCCAAGGACAAATATTCAAGTGTGTATAATCAGAGACTATATAACTATTGAATTAAGCTAACAAGATAAGATTTGCAATCAACAAAAATTAATCATTTAATCAAAATATAGCGAAGTTAAAAATGGCTTAAGGCAGTCGGTGGTCAACTTGTTAAAATAACAGAAGAAATTAAACTTATTTAACTGGATTATTTTGCTGATCGTTAGTTTAACTAAGAAAATATTTTCAATATCATGTTTTAACTTGTAGATCGATACTCGATATTTGATTTTATATCACAGTTATCGAAGGCTAAAGTTGTGTCTTTCGTAATATTGTGTTAAAATCAGTTTGACAATGTTTTTTTGTTCTTTATTTTTGAAAGTTTCAGAATGTTTCTAATCCACAAGAGTTTTTGTAAATATTTGGCTTGTGAATAAAGTATTGCTTGTTGCCCCCCTACCACTTCTCTCCTAAATCGCCCCTGTATACCCGAAAACAATTATTGAGAAATCAGAAAAAAATTTGGGACGAAATTAGCGAAAGTTGTTCAGTATTACTTATGTAAAACAATAAAAAAAATTTTTTCAAAACTTACCTACGCAACCTATTCTTAATTTCTATCGTACCCGGCGAACGAAGTTTGCTTCAGACATCAAGCCCTGTTCTATAGAAAAAGGGCTTCACGCGAAATGGCCCTCTTACTAAAGTTTAGTACAGTTTATGTCTTAAAACCTGAACCAATATTGTTTTTTCTTTGATGTGTTTAACATTTTATAACATCATATGATTCGTTGATTCGTCATTGGTCTGATACACAATGTCACTATAATCAAACGGAAAGATTAACCAGTGTGTTTGTTTCTTTTTTTCTTTGAGGGAAAGAGACAATTGTAACGTTTGCGCCAGACAAGGAATCTGGGTGCGCAGCCCAAGCTATTTCTAAATAGACTACTTGTTTCCGTTTAAAGTTCCCGGTGTTTAGAAACGACAAATTTCCCTGATCGGAACTCGAACCATGAACCACACCATCCGTGCTCGACCACCGTGCCATACAAAAAGATGATAATTATGACGCAAAACATTAAACATATCGAGGGGTTAGAGCCAAATCCTGCTATGTGCTATTTCCTTATGTTTTCAGCAGAGCAGTTTTTAATAACCATTTGTTAAGATGTGGTTATTGTTAAAGTTAAACTATTAAATTATGTAGACAGTTGAATACTTTAAACCCTAATATGAAATATTTGTGAACATTGTAAGGAATAATGTGATTTAAATGCCAAAATATTTTTGGGTTTTCAAACCCTCACTCAATGATACAATTTGACATTTGCCAGATCCAAATGTAATACGATATATATATGTGGCAAGCAGCTGATGATAAAATAATGGGAAACCTGTCCACACTATACCACGCTTATTTACACTAGACCGGTAGGCAAATCCACTTTCCTCCTGATACCAAAACATTTAAAATGTCAAACCATATTATTGTCATATATATGTATATGGAGTTTACGATAAACGTCCATGTGATGAAAATTTTAGAAACTTTTTATCATATTCAGTGATGAAATCCTCTGGTATCATATAAATTGATGTTTGTGGACTAACAAAAACCATCAAGAAAATATTATATGGTTCATGGTCTGATTAAGCTTAAATGTCAGTGTAAATCAGAATATCATTCAATGCTCAAATTGCTTCCGTAACAGATGTAGCATTTTGGCATATAAAATGTAAAGGAAATGTGACTTGAAAACATAAAAATTATGCAATTGCGATTGTAAATACACGTATATAGGATAATGACCAATGCGGTTATGTACTATAATTACAGTTCACCATGGCCACAAGCTACGAAACCTTTAAAATTAATTACGAAAGTCACTGTTCACTGTGATATCCATCACTGTATTCATATTCAATTAGAATTACATGCCGTAATTAATAGTTTTTAATGAATTTATAAATGTCATGTCGTAATTAATACAGTTTTTCATAAATTTATAAATTCATTAAAAACTTTAATATTTACGGCTTGTACATTAAAATTTAAAATGTGTTGGTATGTTTGAATTACAAGCAGGTATGAACATTTAAAATATTAACTGGGTAATAAAATACAGAATATGTTTAAAATGAAAATATGTTTTAGGATTGACACAGCAACTTAGATATGTACTACAGAAATAGAAAACTTCAATATCTTTGAAATGTATGATTTATCTTTTTTGCTTTCGACAGACAGTTGTAGTGCTGTTTTATCTCTGCCTAATTGGCAAATGACCTCAAGGAGAAGAGATAGGTTGATGCTTGCGTGATACAAGGAATTCAGACGGGATGTCCTAGTCCAGTCATTCTGACTAGACTTCCTGTGTCCAGACAGAGATTCAAACCTTGAAATTCCAGATTAGTTGTTGAGCGAGCTAAGCACTCGACCACCGTTCCACTATGATATATAATATATATCACTTGCAACAACTGGACCACGTGTCATTCCATGTGGTATTTTTTATTGAGATAATACATAAAGCTATAACAATCTTTTGCATATACAGTAGTGTTGGAAGATATTGTCATAAGAGATGTATATTTTCCTGATACACGTATTTGTCTAAGAGTATAAATGAATCAACTTCCAGTTATCGCAATAAGTCATACACGTTGAATTGTATAGTCTACCAATGAATCATACAGTGACGGGAAATTACAAGTGCTTTTACTCACAATAAGGCACATACATTGCATTGTATAATATCCCAATAAGTCATACAGTGATTAGGTTTGAACGCTGTGATTGTGGTCATTTCTGTTCTACCTTAGAAAAGTTAATTAATAACGCTTGACCACTACTTGATGCCAAGTTAATGCATACTAGCACCTTCCTTAAGTTTGCTTACGTAGTGGCTAAACAGTATTTTAACTGAATGTCTTAATACAAATTCAAGTGTTTAAAAGTTTTTTTTTCTGTTTTTCATGTATTACAATTCTTACTTTATACACCTTTATAATCAAACATTACACAGCTATGTTAATATCCATCTCGACGAATGAAAATCATTAATTGATTCGTAATAAATAGTTTATTCGTTTAAATAATACATGCACCGTTCCAAAAAATAATTCATATTAGCTGTTACAAAATTAACAAATTCAAGCACATACACGTTTACTAAGTAAGTTATACTTACTGTTATAATTAAGAATTAGCTAGTTTTATGTTCTTTATTTAAGATTATTAGAAGAGCTTCTCATTTACAAAAAGATTAAATAAATGAAAGCAATTTAATGTGTTTCTAAACGCACAACATTTAAATTCATAAGGAATACTAGTAGTCAAAATAATTTTCGCCAAAACTACATTTTTCTCTCTGTATAAGGTATTCCTGTTTCAATCACACATAGCTAAATGTATACAATCCATTTTAGTCACACTTTGACATCTTATTCGAGTGAAGCTGCTATTATTATACAGCAATATAAACAACAACTGTGGTTTGACATTTAACTTACAGCGATGAAATTGTATGTACTACAGACCAGCACCCGGTGCCTTGTTGTTGACTTATATAAATTGACAAATCAAGGCTGATGTCATTTAACCAAAATGTCATTGTTTTATATGGAACAGTTGAGCGGGACAAATATTATATTAAGACACACAAATGTTATTGGTAGAGATTGATATACAGATTTGATTCATTCTAACAGATGTTAATGTTACATCTACGAAAATATTAAGAGGCCATTGATTTAAAACTGGTTTTGCCTCCAGTCAGTTCTGTAGATACACGATAGCTCAAAATGACTATTATCAATATTTAATTAATTAAGTTCGATATTTTGAAATAATTTTGAGAATAAATAACAATGATGATACGGAACTCATTTAACTAAAAAAGTCAATTTGGCCAAGTTTATCAGATAGAAGGTTTTGGCTGTAACCCCTCGATATATAACTCACCAATGACCTCTGGCATGCACCGAAAGGTTGGTTATTACACGTTACTTTCAAGGCAGCACCCATACGTTTGTCTTGGTAGAACTTTGTTGTCTGAAAGCAAATATTGATATGTGCCGTAAAACAAATGCTTAACAACATTTAGATACTGTAGACTGATACAGACTTGTAGTTATGACGGAATAGAGTGCAATAACTGCAATACAGCACTCGAAAAGAGTGCAATAACTGCAATACAACACTCGAAAAGAGTGCAATAACTGCAATACAACACTAGAAAAGAGTGCAATAATTGCAATACAACACTAGAAAAGAGTGCAATAACTGCAATACAGCCCTCCAAAAGAGTGCAATAGTTGCAATACAGCACTCGAAAAAGCGCAATAACTGCAATGCAGCACTCAATAAAAAGAGCGCAACAACTGCAATACAGCACTCGTACAGCGCAATAATTGCAATACAGCACTCGAAAAGAGTGCAATAACTGCAATACAGCACTCGAAAAAAGCGCAATAACTGCAATACAGCACTCGAAACTGTACCACCACACACTCAGTTGAACTACAGTTTATTTTATAGACAAGTCATATAAATTTTCTTATTGACGGTTGTAATATTATATTAATAAGCATACAATTACGTTTTCATCAAAACATATCAGTCTAAAACTGCTGAAATATTTAGGTTAAAGTGTATGAGTATAGATGTACTGATTCGTCAAGGAATTCGAGTCGTTAAAACAGAATAAGTAGGCTTATAAAATTGCTGCGGGTAAAACTATATTTACAGTACATAGTTCTGGCTATGTTTCAACTTGTCACCGAGTCAAAAATACAGCCACTTGTACGAATACATGTTGTCATCCGAAATAAATCACAAACACGACGTATTCGAATAAACGATCTAGGCCATAGGCTAATTGTACAGGGTGTCCAAAAAGATTCATTGATACTTTCATTTTACAGACCATATGCACAATGTCACTGAAAGTGAAATCAACTCACCAGTATAGGGGTGGCCCCCTGTTGGACAAGCCTCTGTTTTCCGTTGCTCAATGGTACGGTTTCGTAAACGGGTGCATTGGCATTTAGCCTCTTATTCTCGCTCAAGCTAAGTCTGACAGATTTTCCGACTTCATTCCTGTTGAGATTAAACTCGAGATTCTCGGGAAGTCCGAGATTAAGATGACGCATTTCATGATCATTGTTGACATCCTCTAACCATACAAGCTCTTCTTGGGCTGTTAGAATAGAAAAATACGGACACATGAACACAGTATGATCTTGGTACTGGTACCCGACCTTACAGTGTATAAACGAGTCAATGTCCAGTTATCGCAAAAGGAGTACACGTTGAATTGTATAGTCTTGCAATAAGTCGTACAGTGATTTGGTTTGTACGCGGGAGACCTGGGGAGGTATTCAATATTGATCTTACTTGACTTAAGGATAAGGACAACCAATCAGATCACACCATACTAAACTCTTGGTCAGTAACAGGCGATATGATTGGCTATCCTTATTCTCCAATTAAGATCAATTTTGAATACCGCCGTAGAGAAACAATTTTATAAATAGCCGTGGCCTATCATCGATATTTAAATACACATTATAGGCCACGGCTTTTTATAGAATTGTTTGTCTGGTCGAGTATCAGTGTTGTTGGAGAATATTTGATTTGAAATAAATTATTCACAATTATTTTAAAAGTATGAGCGAATGCGTTTGTTACGTATAGTAAGCTACATAACTCAACGAGACCAGGGGTGGTATTCAATATTGATCTTATTTAATTGGAGAATAAGGATAGCCAATCATATCGCCTGTTACTGACCAAGAGTTTAATATGGCGTGTTCTGATTGGCTGTCCTTATCGTTTATGGCATCGTTCAATTTAACTTCTCGTGCGACATCATATTTGTCTTTTGTTAATAAGTTAGTAATTATTGAAAACCAGCTTTTTAAAATTTTATTCTAATACTATAGTCATCAAACTACAGAACTACATCGCCAAAATATTGCAAAAGGAATACTAGAAGCAGATAAACAAATATTTATTGTTTTAATTTAAATTTGATTTACGAGTATATTGTTTTAATCAAAATCACGAAAAAATACAATATTTTTCAGTACACCATTTAAAGATTCACTCGAAATCACACCGATCTCGAGATCGCATTATATATATATATACACACAAAATATAGAAGAATTCAATATCAAAATTAACTCATTTTGGTAAGTTGGAAAGTACCTTCCAAAATGTTGTGTTCTACTAAATTTTCAGCTACCTCATCTTAATTTAAATCTGAGGTTGATCTTTTTATTAAGAACCTACAGTATATTTGCGAACACGCTTCTCTAAAAATTATACCGACTTTAAGATGTCGAGATAGCATGGGTGCATGTATCTATTTCTAAGATAGGTCAAACTATTGGGTGTAGCGTGAGGAGTTTTTAAAACATGATATATACGTTTTGTTTCAAGTTACAAATAATGACATATGCAGCTGGTAGATTGCTACAAAATGCCTGAATTTATCCACCAACAGTATTAGTATCCACCCAGTATAAGATAATCAGTAAAACAAAACGAAACGGGTGCACGAAGGGTGATATAAATTTTTGTATATGCTACATAATCTCCATGAAAACAGTCATCTTTGATGATATTCAAACTATTTTTATGCAATCAAATCTTTGGAAAAACGTATTTTTTAAATAAAAATTGACTCACATACGCACACACATAATTTAGCAAGTCGACTTTAAACAAATGAAAATTGAAATTCAATTGAAAGTCAGAAAAAAACAAAAGTCTCGCTTTCTTAACTTTGTCTTTTCTTTGAACCATTTTGAATTTTCTCGACGGAAACGAACGGAAAATATATGGCATCAGGTGATGTGACTGCTTTAACAGACAGCGTTGTTTCCATCCAAATCCGTTCCGTAGTTAGTACTTTATTGCAACTGTTGCCTGTAGGACCATGCGTTTTTGTTAGCGAAAAAATCGCCCAAAAAACGGCGCATTTTGCAGTGAACCTTTATTATTTCCGTGTACATATGTATATTGCAAAATGCACAATTTGTTTCTGCGTTTAGTTATATAAATTTCATTTTCAAAGTCGTGTTCGGCGAAAGTAATCGTAGAAAATCGTTTGCAATTTTTGCCGTTTCCGACTTCGAGTGTGCCCCACCTTTTGACGTTACGTCAATATAAGCAATTTTCGTAGTTTCGTTAGTTTCGTAAATCAAAAAGTTCTGATCTGTTTAACACAAAATAATTGAACTTATCCCGAAGAACATTGTGTTTAGCTAAATAATTACGAATCATTGGTAATATCTTAAATCAAGTAAATCAGTATATCGCTGACGAAATGTTGATTATCCTCAATAGAATAAAAAGACTTACCTTGTATCCAGCCTGTGGCTAAAATTAACAGTATAAAACAATTCGAAATAATCATTCTTCTATGGTCAGTGGACGGCAAACTTCAGTATGGTAAGTCCAGACCAAGTCCGGAGTTTATATACAATTTTGAAAGTGCCACAGGGAAATGATGTTGTAATCAAATTTGTAACGCTTACAGAAGTCAAATTACAAGTGGATATGTGTACTGAAGCGTATTTATAAAACCACACGGGTCACATAAACCTTTTTTCGTGATTAAAGGCTTTGCGTGGGAGAATGAGAATGCGCTACTTTTGATTGGACTGTACGAAAATAAAATATCGTGATTTGACTAATCCCGAAAGCGGATTCCATTAATGTGTTTACAAAAGTATGTCATGACTTTGATTTAAATAAATATTTTGTCTATTTTATTTAATTGATTAGGTTCTCAATACACAGATTTTGTAATAAAGAAAGCATGTTTTCAAAATGTATAACAAAGGATAATGATGGTCAAGGATAATTTTATATCTATGACGTAGTCAACTAGTAAAGCGGCATAATCAGTTTTATTATACATTTAGTTTATAATAACTATTGACGTATTTCTAAATAATGACATCCATGTCAACTTGTCTGTAATGTTACGTCAATGCATTTGTCTTGTTTTACAAAACTAACTAACTTAAGGCCATTTACTCCCCTGCTGGTAAGCGTATGCCACATAAATTCACCCCATTACCTACACTGTTCCTTGCCAGCTGTTGTAATGTCAGTGTAGCAATACTACGTGACTTTCGGCTACAAATCCAAAACAAAGTTTGCTTCGCTTCGAAAACAATAATAATGGTAAACATTTTATTTCTTCGTTGATTTCTATTAAACATTCGCCAGTCTTAGGCCGGAACAATTACATGGTTTCCACGAAATATAGATTTTTCAGCAGCTTGGCAGTATTGTCCAACACCCTGTGAAACTTTCGGAGTGTCGGACAACAGTTTCAAGCTGTCTTTTTTCTAAGGTTTCACTGGGTGCTAGAAAAAAGGGCAAAGCTGCTGATAAGAATCTTACATTTCGTTGACAGCTTACATATTTCCCTCAGAGTGTCATATGTTTCATATAAATCGGTATCATACTCACGGATAGTTTTGTTTTCTAATGTTGACAATTTTTGTCTTGGTTTGTAGCCTTTAGTGATGTCAAAGTCAGGTGGTTATGCTACACTGTTTGTGTTCCAGTTCTGATCATAGTTTGCCAATTCTTTCCCTACTACTCTCCACCAGTTGTGTCGTGGTCGTCATTGTTTAACAAGACTTTTTTTAAAATGATTATGTTTTAAAACTTGGTTATAAGGAAGTACAAGGGACCCGTGTTTTAGTTCTTTAAAAGCATTAATTCACACTATTCACACAAAATACTTCAGTCTGAAATGTTGAAACAGGAGGCTCAGTTCACATTTAGGACTGAAGTTTGACGCCCAGTTCGATATGTAATCGTAGGATAACCGAAACCTCGTATCCCATGGTAGCCAAAACCTCGTATCCCATGGTTCATGGTAGCCAAAACCTCGTATCCCATGGTAGCCAAAACCTCGTATCCCATGGTTCATGGTAGCCAGAACCTCGTATCCCATGGTAGCCAAAACCTCGTATCCCATGGTTCATGGTAGCCAAAACCTCGTATCCTATGGTTCATGGTAGCCAAAACCTCGTATCCCATGGTTCATGGTAGCCAAAACCTCGTATCCCATGGTCCATGGTAGCCAAAACCTCGTATCCTATGGTTCATGGTAGCCAAAACCTCGTATCCTATGGTTCATGGTAGCCAAAACCTCGTATCCCATGGTTCATGGTAGCCAATCCCATGATTCATGATCCAACTTTTAAGAAGAGGCAAATACTGACGTTTGTTCTAAAAATTCATGTTTTTGCTTAATATTGCCCAAATCTTAACTTTTTACATATGTCCTTTCATTCTGGGTTTTCGATGTATATAATAAAACTGATATACAGTACAACCTCTCCAGAGCGACCCTCTGTAGAGCAACAACCTCTCTATAACAACACACCTTCAAAGTTGCCTTAAGCTGATATTTACTATAAATTCAACCTCTATACAGCAACAACATCTAAATAATGCCAATATGTGCAGCTCATGAAGGGTGTTGTTTTATAGAGAGATTGTTTCTCTAACAGATGTTCGCTATGGAGAGGTTGTACTGTACTTAGAGTGTAGACTTCGGAGAGTTCAACCTCAAGCAACACGACTCTTTTTAGATATCAATCTTTTTGTCTTTCTCTTTTTACAAAAAACTTAATATTTTTTAAAACATTACAGCATTTATTGAGCAACCTAACAATTTAAGTGTAATTAAACATTCTTACTACGTCGAAAATCATGCAATTTTCATATACACTATAAATTTTTTTATAGTTTGTACGTTGAATGAATTATGTACAAATGTATATACGAGAATTATCAAGTACTGTTCTACTGCGTGTGTTCGGGTTAACTGCGTGTTCGGGTTCTACTGCGTGTGTTCGGGTATAACTATGTAGTTCAGCAGTTTTACTGTTGTTACTAGGTCATTCAGCGTAGGCATTCCGCCTTTTGGTTGCTGTATCTTTTCTACTGGGTCATTCAGCTAGTTATAATTTATTATACTTTTCGACAGCTTGGACTTGGGCGGATCTGCGCTTGTTTAGTTGGGCATTGTGCTTTGTGTGTTTTTAATGTTTTCTGTGCTCGGCTGGTTAAGTTGAGTGCTGCCTTCCCTGTCTGACTTAATATACTCTTTTTTTAACTAACATACCCAGTACCGTGTGTAACGTCATAAGCTTTTAATATAACCCGTTTTCCAATCCACGTTATATTAATGTATTATAAATATAGCTGTATTACAATATGCAAAATAATTAAACTTTAAACCAATCTCAAACATTTGATACATATAAGCCGTAAACTGGCCAAAGGCGTATGTTTTACTGTGCGGGTGATAAAACTTGAACTATATGTACTAGCATGTGACCCATCGTGACCAGTTCGGTTTATGGTGCTTTTATAAAACCACCAAAATAGTTGGACGTAACATTTACATTGTAATTATTCAATCACTTGAGCCTCTCTTTTGTTACCCTTTAGGACATAATGTGGTATTGATCTTGTTACGTCATCGATTGTGTGTACATGTAGGTCTAGTCCTCGTGACATTACACTACCTACCGTGCGTCATAGATATTACTCCTCAGTTTTTGCACACATCTTGTGTACAGTAACACGTCATTTACTGGTCATCTCAACAGTTTCTCCCCAAACTTTCAAGACTGACAAATTTGGACACAGCTTAATGACAATTACGTCAGTCATAATCAAGTTACGACATCTAATACGGCAATGGGGGTATTTACAATCATTGCAGATTAAGGTGGTGTTTTAAGGCGGTACATGATAATGCGAGATGAAACGGCGTACTTGCGTTTACAATGTGCAAGTATTCAGAATCTTTCATTTTAAAAAAACAAATGTAACATTATACGGGGACTATTTGCTGGGTTGATGAGCATGATTGTTTTCTTATGTTACAAAATACGTTATTCACTTACAGTAGTTGAAACACAACTACCTGTGCATTGTAACATAAGACATGGTGCTCTACATTTACAGCCTAACCCACAACGATACACAGTTCAGTGTCTGTATGTTGTAATATGCAACACGATGGTCTCAATTACAGTCTCACACCGCCGCATAAACTACCCGCACACTTAATATACTGTATACTTAATACGCATCGTGCATGGCGGTCTATAATACAGCCACTCACACCCGTAGTCTGGTTCCCGTCATCAACTCTAGATCTTACATTAGATTACTGCGAATGTTATAAAGATCGGAAATCAGACAACCCACATCCGACGCTACCATTAATCTGCCGTCTCCATGAGCACGTTGTTAAGATATCCACTTTCGGAGAATGAGGTCACACCATAAGTTCGAATCCATGGGATTTGGCGATTGGGCACGAAATCCAAGACTGGTATTTTCGACTACAGTGTATGTACTTGATCTTTAATCGACACGATCAACTGAAGGTTGTATTATAGGTAATGTACAGTTTTCTCAGTGATGGGTAAACGTTTGACAAAAGTATGATTTCGGGAGCTACGCAAATAAGTGAAATTTTAATATGGTGTTCATATATATACAAAACCAAAGACTCGCATCTTTGATCTTCGGCTTTGGGCTCAACAGAGTTGTGATAAAAAGAATTCCGCTACCGTACCACTACATGAACAAATGAACAAAGACGTCACCGCGCCACATGGACTAACATCGTGACAGACGATGGAAATCTTGCAGAGAGCATACCTAATCATCTCTTCGGGCTGGTTTACCCTAAGGCCATCCCCAAAGAACGCCAATTGTTCCTACATCTCAGCGGCCCAACGTTCCACCTGACCCTACGTTCAACCTTTCCGTGACATCTCACTGAGAGTACACAGCATGCATTATATTTGAACCTACGTTTTCATGAACGAATTTTAGGATATGCAACCGACTATTTTACGTTAGGTGTAATTAAGCCAGGTTAGTTCTGAAGATCAATAGATCAAACAGTTTTACGTCCTGTACGTGGCTTATACTGAACGCGCTGAAATGGACGAAGTTAAATGTACGCTGTTCTTCACTGGCGTAAAAACGTATTATCAAAATACTTGTATTCTTAAAATAAGTTTAAAGAACTGTGAAAATACCATAAACTATTATGATACCATTATACTAATAATTAATTAATTTTACCAGATATGGTCATATATATACGGATATGTGTATTGTAGGTAGTTGTATATTGATGACGTCAGAAAAATATAACAATACCCTTGACGGTCAGAATAAGTCGACCGCTGTTAACAGTTATTTGTTAAGTCGCAAATCGACCTGGGGCACGGTAACCAACCGTACAAAGTTAAGAAAACTATTAAGAGTACCCCACATAGATTTTAAATAAATCGATTGACCGAGATATAAAAACAGTCACAATTTAACAAAAACAAACAACCGGACACAATTATAATCGAAATGTTTGAATCAGACCTTATCCAATAAAACGTAGTACATGTAATAGTAGCAGTAGTAATTGTAGTAGTGAATGGTTTATTCTGTCCGAATTAAATGGCATACTCTGTCCGAATTAAATGGCATACTCTGTCCGAATTTAAGCTTGAAAGTGTCAAAGTGTCCGTTTATCGTCCACATATAACAGTAGTGACCCTAAGCTTAGATACACGAAATAGACACGAAATGTTTAAAAAGGGGGATAAAAGTGGCATTGCCGTGACAACTTATTGCACAATATAGGTACAAATCGGCCTACAATACACATTAACAAACCATTCTATGATCTTTTAAATGTAATTGGCAAATTTTGCTACGCACTATCTATGTTTTGTGTATAATATACAAATGTATTAGTCATTTTATATGATAACGATTGAACAATGAAGTTTCTCTTGCATTAAATAGACCTCCGGCCCATAAAAAACCACACAGCCAAATCTAGGATGTACATGTATTATAATTCATCAGACACAATCTGACTAAAGAACTTGATCTTCCTTACCTCATGCGTAGCAGGTTTGAGGATATGATTTTAATCAGATTGCATCAACCATAGATCTATATAATAAACCAACGAATCACTCAAACACGGACAGCAAAAAAATTAAAGTCTTTATACAGCAATATAAACCAATTAAACATAGACCTTTATAATAAACATACGAATTACTCAAACATAGACAGCAATATGAACAAATCAACCATAGACCTATATAACAAACCAACGGATCTCTCAAACACGGACAGTAATATGAACCAATAAAACATAGACCTATATAACAAACACACGGACCACTCAAACATAGACAGCAATATGAATTAATCAAACATAGACCTATATAACAAACATACGGATCACTCAAACACAGACTGCAATATGACCCGATCACACATAGACAGCAATATGACCCATTCACACATAGACAGCAATATGACCCAATCACACATAGACAGCAATATGAACCAATCACACATAGACAGCAATATGACCCAATCACACATAGACAGCAATATGAACCAATCACACATAGACAGCAATATGACCCAATCACACATAGACAGCAATATGAACCAATCACACATAGACAGCAATATGACCCAATCACACATAGACAGCAATATGAACCAATCACACATAGACAGCAATATGACCCAATCACACATAGACAGCAATATGACCCAATCACTCATAGACAGCAATATGACCCAATCACACATAGACAGCAATATGACCCAATCACACATAGACAGCAATATGAACCAATCACACATAAACAGCAATATGAACCAATCACACATAGACAGCAATATGACCCAATCACACATAGACAGCAATATGACCCAATCACACATAGACAGCAATATGACCCAATCGCACATAGACAGCAATATGACCCAATCACACATAGACAGCAATATAAACCAATCACACATAGACAGCAATATGACCCAATCACACATAGACAGCAATATGACCCAATCACACATAGACCTATATAACAAACATACGGATCACTCAAACACAGACAGACAGCAATATGACCCAATCACACATAGACAGCAATATAACCCAATCAAACATAGACCTATATAACAAACATACGGATCACTCAAACACAGACAGCAATATGAACCAATCAAACACAGACAAACAACAATCATCAAGTGTACGTCAACATGTACGTCGTCATTAGAAATTGTTTCAGGTAAATTTACTTTGTTTTCGGTAATTATTACACCTTTATGGAAGTTTGTACTCTTTCGTGTAATTTATCCAGCATGGCGAATCTACGCGAGGAATTATTTAAACTTACTAATCCAGCACCTGTATTCAAAGATCCTGAAGATTATTCCGATGATGGTACTAATTTTATTCTTAACTATTATCTTGATGTCAAATTTGTCCGAAAACAGTATTTTTTTATGAAATATCTTGAAATGTCATATGTTTTCGCGATCTATAATATTGAGTTTTTATGCCATAGCGATACCAGTTTACCACCATATAACTGGGTCCTTTAACTGAATATAATTGTAACACTTGTCATTCCAAGATGGTATCATGTTAACTCACATAGATACATTTTAGTCTCAGTCAGCTGCTTAGCCTGCTACCTGCTAGTTTTAGCAACAAGTCATTTTTTATCTTGATAAAATAATGTGTACAGTTGTTAAAAATTATTTAGGTTTTAAATAGATCTCAATAAAAGCATTCTATAACTGTCTTTTCTTTTCAAAATATCGTGATAACTAAAACAGTCATTTCTGCCTGAAAGGGGCATTAGCAGTATAAATAGAAAGAAAGCTGGTCAGTGAATTTAAGATTTGAAACCAGGCATCAAACTATCGCCCTGTATCTCTTACCTCAATAGTCTATTAACTACTGGAGCCCATCATACACAGTAGTATAACAGACAATATGAAAGTTGGCAAAAATGATCAGACATTTGGTCCGATAATGTCTTGCAAACTGCCGGACCAAAAGCAAAACTGCCGGACAAATTTTTTTTATTTTTTGGAACTCAAAATAAATGTGTTTCAACACGCAATTTTTGTCTAATTTAACTAACCAGCTATGATATACCATCCATTTTTCGTGGAAAGTATATGTTTTCCCGTTTCTTTATACTCTATGCAGACGGCCGCACTTAAATCAATCATTTTACATGCTCCTGCATCGTCTTCGTCGTTTATCGACGCCATTTTTGTTTTGACAGTTGTGGATAAAGGCCGGTCAGTCGGACCGGTTCTGGAATGAAAAACGGCGGACCGTATCAAAATTTGCCGGACTTGTCCGTCAGACCGGCGACTTTCAGAATGACTGGTATAATGAAGCATTTCGACCAGAATGGCATTCTATCTGACAGTCAACATGGTTTTAGACGGAAAAGGAGTTGCGAAACACACCTGATCACCACCGCCCATGAAATCGCGTCCAGCATGGCCTCAGGAAAGCAGGTAGATGCCATCCTGTTAGATTTTGCCAAAGCTTTTGACAAAGTGCCCCATGATCGACTACTCCTGAAGATGAAGCACTACGGGGTCAGGAACAATACCCTAGTCTGGATCAAGTCCTTCCTCCTAGACAGGAACCAACAGGTCGTATTGGATGGAGCTAGGTCAGACCGTGCCAAGGTGAAGTGAGAAGTGCCTCAGGGATCCGTTTTAGGCCCACTATTATTTCTGGCCTATATAAACGATCTCCCACAGTCCATCAAGTCATCCACATCCAAACTGTTTGCGGATGACAGCCTGCTTTACAAGACCATCCATAGCCAGGAAGACAGGAACTCCTTCAAGAAGACCTGACCACCCTAGAGTCCTGGGAAAGTAGATGGCAGATGAGTTTCCATCCAGCAAAGTGTGTAGTCCTGCGAATCACGCCAAAGAGGACCAAGCTCATTGAAACCAGCTACCAACTACATGGTCATACCCTGGAGACAGTCGAAGCCAGCAAGTGCCTAGGGGTGACACTATCTGACACATGGAGCTGGGACACCCCATGTTTGAAACATTGTCAACAAGGGTAACCAGACTGTGGGATTTCTACGTCGCAACCTGCGTGAGTGTACATCAGAAGTCAAGGCTGCCGCCTACAAGACATTAGCCAGGCCCACAGTGGAGTATGCTGCTTCAGTTTGGGACCCCACTAGACAGAACAACATCAGAGCCCTGGAACAAGTGCAAAGGCGTTTGTCACCAAGGTTTGTCACCAACGACTACTCGACAAAGACCCCTGGATGCGTCACAAAGATGTTAAGAGGACCTCCAGTGGGCATCTCTTGAAAGCCGTCGGAGCCAGGTTGCAGATGTTATATAAGATCGACCGCGATATTGTAGACATCCATTCAAGCCAGTTCCTGAAACCTGGAGACTCACGGACAAGAGGAGGCTTGAAGTTTTACCAGGAACGTCACCACAATACAACACTAGGAAACTCCTTCATACCAAGAACTGTCAGAGACTGGAATCAGCTACCAACAAGGGTAACGACTAAGGGTGTAACGATATACCGTTGGACGGTATACCGAATTTGTTTGGTCTCGGTACGGTTCACGGTACGACGATGTTCCGGAACGGTACGGCTATGAAACGGCCTCTACCCATTCTCAAGTTAAAATGAGGTAATATTAAGTATCATTTACTTGACATTATTAATATATCGAACTTGGGGATGTCGCTAATTATTATTGATGAACTCCAAATGCGACATCACTGAAGCAATAATGTATTTGTTATCGTCGAGCGTGAAACTCTCGGCAACATCGGCAGCCATTTGTATTTATGCGGAATGGCTAAAGTCCGATCGGGACTGTACGTATCCGGACAGAAAATACAACGAAACCCTACGTTATTTTTGTTTAAAAATAACTTTAAAGGAAGCATGATAAATGACTATTAAAGTGAAACTAAAGGTGACAGTTGATGGCTAAAATGGGGCTATTGTTGGCATTCATGAGAAATGTCTTTTTACCTTCATTTAAGACCTTAATTAGGAAAAAGAAATGACTGATACATGTTTTTAGCTCACCTGTCACAAAGTGACAGAGTGAGCTTTTGTGATCACTCTTCGTCCGTCGTCCGTCCGTCGTCCGTCCGTCCGTCAACAATTGGCTTGTGTAGACACTAGAGGTCACAATTTTAGCCTAATCTTTATGAAACTTGGTTACAATGATCATCTCAACAAAATCTTGGCCAAGTTCGATATTGGGTCATCTGGGGTCAAAAACTAGGTCACTAGGTCAAATTATAGAAAAACCTTGTGTAGTCACTAGAGGTCACAATTTTGACTTAATATTTATGAAACTTGGTCACAATAATCATCCTTACAAAATCTAGGTCAAGTTCGATATTGGGTCATCCGGGGTCAAAAACTAGGTCACAAGGTCAAATCATAGAAAAATCTTGTGTAGTCACTAGAGGTCAAAATTTTGACTTAATCTTTATGAAACTTGGTCACAATGATCATCTCAACAAAATCTAGGTCAAGTTCGATATTGGGTCATCCGGGGTCAAAAACTAGGTCACAAGGTCAAATCATAGAAAAACCTTGTGTAGTCACTAGAGGTCACAATTTTGGTATAATCTTTACAAAATTCGGTCACAATGATCATCTGAATAAAATCTAGGTCAAGTTCAATATTGGGTCATCTGGGGTCAAAAACTAGGTCACAAGGTCAAATCATAGAAAAACCTTGTGTAGTCACTAGAGGTCACATTTTTGACCTGATCTTTACGAAACTTGGTCACAATGATCAAAACAACAAAATCTAGGTAAAGTTCAATATTGGGTCATCTTGGGTAAAAAGTAGGTCATTAGGTCAATCATAGAAAAACCTTGTGTAGTCACTAGAGGTCACAATATTGGCCTAATCTGTATAAAACTTGGTCACAATGATCATCTCAGCAAAATCTAGGTCAAGTTCGACAGGTGAGCGACCTAGGGCCCTTTGGGCCCTCTTGTATGGGGAACTGATTTTGTTTAGGAAAAAGACATTTTCCTTGGAGAAAAGGTCTTATAAAGCCTCTGCTTGATAATAAAGGAATAATCCTGTGATGTTATAAAGTTTAAACAGAACAGATGCTCATTATCCTGTCTTCATGTTAAACTATTTGTATCGCGATACGTATTGTATCATATACTCTGTAACGTGATATGTATCGTATCGCGAGGTGAGCGTATCGTTACACCCCTAGTCACGACAGCAACACACTGGAGAGCTTCCAGACTCTTCTCTGAGCCTGAGATATTTGGCTACACATGTATATTGTTTTAACAGTTTTTAAGGAGCGAAATCTGAGACAGTTTTAGTTTGACGCATGTGTAATTAAACGCTGAGCTTAATACAGTCCGATAGGACACCTGCTCTGTACAAGGAAGAAGAAACTACTTGTCCAAATCAATAAAATTGAATAATTTACATTTGTATTGTTTATGGGAGTTTTAGATATTATATGTGGGTGTGCAGCTAACATGGCTCTGCGGCGCCCAGGAATATCAGACATGTACAGACACCGCTCTCACAGGTATCAATTCACACATTGGTAGAGTGGAGCATGTGGGTTATTCTGGCTCAGAGAAATTAAGCAGTGGCGCAGACGGGGATCCACCCTGGGACATCTCGATCCGGAAGCGCACATCCTACCTCTAGGCCTCCGCTCCCCAAAACTTAATTATTCAGCCTTCCAGACTAAATAAGGGTACTGTAAAGTCCTTATTTCAGGGACTACCACCAATTTAGTTCCTCTGCATTGTACCTTTTCCGGCACTTCTCCTTTATACTCAATACATAATTGGCAGTCTACATTAAGTCATTATAGTACATTATTACAGCAGAAGTAACTTGCCTGGGAGATCACGTGATCAAAATGGCACAATTTGAAGCTCTCGTAAAATATGGAATATTTATTAATTGATTCATTTTGTGATGTTATACTGAGTCTATAAACAATCGTAAATGTATATACAGTGTTTCTGTGGATCTAGACTTACTTTATGAACACGATAACGGACAATATAAAGGATTGTATTTTCGAATCGGAGAACAATGAACCTCGACTGTGTACAAATCTGCAGGTAAAACTTTTGTATACCAGACAATTGCTGTTTATGATTTATACACGAAAAGTGCTTATACGTGCTACAACTGTGAAATGTTGATGTGTAGTAATGCCTCCGAGATATAAAAACAAAGGACATTGTCAATCACAGTCAACGAAATTAGTGAACGTCAAAGGACCGAGCACCAAGGCAAAACAAAACTGTAAAGAAACAAATTCAGTTGAAATCCTTCAGCAAACGCGTGAAGTAATGTTTGGAAATAATTCATATTTTGTGAACAGGAACACTCAACAACCCCAAGATACCCAATTATTACAAAACCAAGCTCCCACAAATAATGTATGTACCGATCAAAATCAAGGACAGACAGTTGGTCAACCGATGCAAAATATACAGCATAATTCCCAATCGAATCAATACAACGGTAATTACAATGGACAATACACTCAACAAGGTAGTCATCATCATGGTATTACAGTGGCGGATAACAGTGTGCCCCAATGGGCAGTGAACCTCTGTCAACAGATGAACAATATACAACTTATGCTTGACGAACATACCAAACGTTGGCAATCTTCTGAAAACAACATGGCAATACAGAATGAAAAACTGTTAAAGGTGGAGCAACATTTGTCTGAGATAACTAACCTGAAACAAGAAATCCACAACACTAATGCCAAAGTACATGTGGTAAGTAAGGAAGTACATGGGATACAAACTAAAATGACAGAAAAGGAACGTACTATTGAACACTATAGTGATATATATGATGATATGGCAACAAACAACTCAGTTATAGACGACAAATTGAAACACATCGAGAAACGCTTGAACGAAATGGAAAACAAACACGAAAACACTGTCGACTATATACAGAAAACAAACGATAACTTGACGGATCTTCGATGGCGAAGTATGAGAGAAAATCTCCTGATATTTGGCATCGAAGAAGCGACTGACTTTCGGATAAACGGCGAAAATTGTGAAAACAAAATTCGGAAATTCATAGAAGAAGACATGTGTATATCCCAACCTATATCAATTGACCGAGCTCACAGGCTCGGAAAATACAAAAGGGACCAAGTGAGACCACGCCCGATTGTTGTCAAGTTTACATTTTATAAGGACAGAGAACTAGTCAGAATGGAGGCTTTCCAAACGTTAAGCGATACAGACTATGGGGTAGCAGAACAATTCCCTTCGGAAATAGAAAGCAAGCGTCGACTGCTCTATCCGATAGCAAAGGCTGCTAGAGGAAATACTAACAATAAAGTTCGATTGGTGCGAGATAAACTTTTCATTAATGGAGAACAGGTTATGCCGGCTCAAACACAATCCGAACAACAAAAGCATCTGCCCAAAACATGGCAAAACGGTGACAGGCAAAATTTCACGGGAAATAATGACCACCACAACGGAAACTTTCGAGGCAGAAGTTATACACCCTACCAATCACGGACTTTCACGCGCAAACGTGAAAATCAAATATTTCATGCCATACCTACCCAGAATAAATTCTCTGCCCTAAGCGAAACACCGACAAATGCGATACCAGTTCGAACCCCGGCAGGCAAGAAAAAAGCTTCATCCCCTCTAGAAAATGATGAAAACCGTAAGAAAGTACTTATTTACAATGTGGATAGTGACACTGATTCCGGAACCAATCTGCCTTCCTCATCATATGTAGAACCTGCTAAAACTACTTGTGCATCTCCCCTAAAAGAGGCACTCCCACCATCCCCTATAATCACCCTCCCTACGCCCCTGGGACCAACTACAAACGATGAACATTCCAACGGTACTCAATCCCGTGCTCAGTCACCAATGGACGAAGAAAATACAATAAACAATGCCTAACGGTGCGTAGGAAACGACTACGAGAAAACGAACACTATAAAAACATTTACAAATGTGAATGTAGAATACACTGACTTAAACTTGTTATCATTGAATGTATGTGGTCTAACATCGAAACTACTGTGTCCTGAATTTGTATCATTTTTAAACGAGTACGATATAATCGGGTTACAAGAAACTAAAAGCGACGAATCTGACGATGTGCACGTTCACGGTTTTGTTTCCCAAATGTTTCATAGGCGCAAATTATCTAGATATAAATCTGGTGGGATTACCATTTTGATTAAAGAATCATTGATGCCTTATATTTCTGTTGATAACTATGATAAGTGTGATCTTATCAAATTTTTCACAATCTCACAAAAACTGTTTAAGTCTGAAAGGGATGTTAAATGCGGAATCGTTTATATCCCACCTTCAGGGTCGAGATATGCATCTGTAGACCCATATTTAGAAATTCAACATGAGCTTTTGAGATACTGTGCAGACAGTAAAAATGTTATATTATTTGGTGATTTTAACTCACGCTGTGGCGATCTCAACGATTTTACGCATATAGATAATGTATTATCTGATACATTTGATCTGCGTGAGTTGTATGATGAAGATACGCACAATTTAAAATGTTTCGAACAATATAACATAGATATAGTTAGAAAATGTGCTGATAAAAACACCAATACCTACGGGTATCGATTGATTGATCTCTGTAAAAACAACAGCATGTTCATACTTAATGGCAGAATAAACCCTGATTATTCGGAACCCACACTCACTTGCAAAAATGCAAGTACCGTTGACTACTTTATTTCATCAACGGGTATTTTTAAATACATCTCAACATTAAAAGTCAAAACTTTTTGTCACCTATTCTCAGATATTCATTGTCCTATAGAACTCACTCTACGAATCGCCGATAATCATCCAATACAAAATATTGAAAATGAAATACCGGGACCGGAATTAGCGCCAAAAATAAAACTATGGAATGCTGATAAGGCTAATATTTTTGTTCAAAATGTTGACAATAATAAAGCATCAGAAATCGAATGAAAAATTGAGGCAATAGGCCAAAATCTAAATGTAGATCAAAACTCGGTTGACGAGATCACAAATGAAATCCAAAACCTTTTCATTACCAATTCTGTAGAAACTTTCGGCATGAAGCCAATCAAGTCATGTATTAAAAAACAGCCATTTAAAAAACCATGGTAAAACTATAATATCAACTGCCAAAACATGAGAGATAAATATCATAAGATCAGAAAAGCGTATAATATAAGTATAAAACTAATGATCTGAAAGTTTTAATCAAACAAGTTAGTAAAGAATATAAAAGTGTCCTAAAACGAACAAGTACTGAATTCAGTGTAGTGAAAATAAAACAACTCAAATCAATAAAAGGAACTAATCCGAAAAAATTCTGGCAAACTATAAATCCCACGAATAAATCAGAAGGTAAAACAGCCACATTGAACGATTTTTATGACTATTTTAAATCATTAAACGAACCAAACGACCCAGTAAATGAAAATGCCGATGAAAACACACCTGAATACAATAACGAAGAATCTCTAAATGAAGAAATTAATAAATCAATCACAGAGGAAGAAATCCGAAAAGCTGTTAAACAATTAAAAAACAATAAATCACCCGGGATCGATGATATACTAAATGAACACATCAAATCGACCATAGATATTATGATCTCAATATACACAAAACTGTTTAATTTAATCTTTAAATGTGGAAATATTCCAGAAAGCTGGACCATTATAAAAATAAAGATGATCCCTCATCACCAGAAAACTATCGACCGATCTCACTGTTAAGTTGTCTCGGTAAACTGTTCACATCCATTTTAAACACTCGATTGAATAACTATGCCGATAAATATAACATAATACATGAAACACAAGCAAGTTTCCGTAACAATTTTTCAACTGTTGATAATATTTTTATACTAAAAGGACTGATCGACTTAGTACAATCTAACCACAAAAAATTATATTGTTGTTTTATTGATTTTAAACAAGCGTTTGATTCTGTATGGAGAATTGGATTGTGGAATAAACTTAGGAAGTCAAATGTTAATGGGAAATGTTTTAATGTTATATATAATATGTATGCAAATATAAAATCAACAATAAGCTCATCCGAAGGTACGTCTGCATATTTTGACTGCTTAGTAGGAGTCAGACAAGGTGAAAATTTATCACCTTTCCTTTTTAGTATTTTTCTTAATGATCTTGAAGAATATCTCGATGAAAACAATGTAAACGGAATTAATACAAACGACGGAGCAACAATATTTTTAAAACTGTTTATCCTATTATACGCGGACGACACAGTCTTATTCAGCGATTCGAAATATGACCTACAAAATGCCCTTCATCATTTTAAGGACTATTGTAACCGGTGGAAACTCAACATAAATGTACAGAAAACTAAAATAATGATTATATGCAAGGGAAGAATTCCAAATGGTATAGAATTCAAAATTGGAGACAATAAAATAGAAATTGTCAATGAATACAAATACCTTGGAATCTATTTCTCTAAATCAGGTTCGTTTTTAAAAACAAAAAAATAACTAGCTGAGCAAGCAAACAAAGCAATGTTTTCTTTACTTAAAAAGATAAATAATCTTATGTTACCCTATGATCTACAAATAGACTTATTCCAAAAAATGGTAAAGCCTATTTTACTATACGCATGTGAAATATGGGGTTATGGTAACATAGATTTGTTAGAAAGAATACAATTAAAGTTTTTTAAATATATCTTTAAGTTAAAACAATCTACTCCGTCATATATGATATATGGAGAACTAGGGATAACACCACTTTCAGTTGACATTAAACATAGAATGATATTATTTTGGGGTAAAATGATCGAAAATAAATACAATCAGAATGAATCGAAATTGTCCACAAAACTGTTTTATATAGTCTCAGCATTAACAATGATACAAAAATACCCTGGTTGGAAAATATTAAACGAATCATATGCAATTGTGGTATGTCTGGTCTATGGTATAGCCAAAGCATTCATAATTATAAATGGCTAAATAAGGCAACCCATCTAAAACTTAAAGATATGTTCATACAAAACTGGAACTCAAATATTACTCGATCAAGCGATACAAACTTATACAAACATTTAAAATCATCTTTTGGGCGTAGTAAATACATCAATAAACTGCCTTCATATTTGACCAAAAGTTTAATTTCGTTTACAACACGAAATCACCACTTACCTATTGAAACAGGCAGATGGCAAAATACTCCACTGCGTGATAGAAAATGCCCATATTGTAATGATCTGGGAGACGAATTTCACTTCTTACTTAAATGCAAACAATTTAAACTTATAAGAACTAAATATATCAAACATTATTACTATAACAGACCTAATTTTATAAAATTTATAGAGCTTTTAAATGTAGACAATGAAGTAGAATTATCAAATATTGCATTACTATGTCAGAAGATAATGAACCATTTCAAATAATAGTACATAACAATACATGCTCCACTACTTTGTCTTACATGTAATTTTGTTTATCTTTGTACATATTGACTTGTAAATTATCTCTGTTTTCATTGTGTTTAACTTATATACATGTATTTTGTTTAATTACTGTTTCTCTAACATTGTATGCATATGTGTATGTATGAGTGTGTATGTATATATGTATCTATATCTATATATATATATACGATTAATATATTCTAATATCATTTCTATCTCGACATCCCAGTTCTATCCCTTCCACTACTACTTCCTATACTGTAGCCATCTTTTGTTTTGAATGTGATGTATACTATTATTTCTGCATGATTACTCCCGATACATTCAAGTATCCTAATATTATTAACACTATTCACTCTCTGTTAATTCATTCCACCTTCTATAAACTCATCTTTCACCCACTGACGCTGCTTACTCTCTATACACTCTAATGAATCTGATGATATAAGTGATGTTTCTTTTTTCTACTGTTGCTTGCTACATATATGTATTGAAACCATGTAAGTATTATGTAAAGTCGTTTCCATTTTGTCACGTGTCAACATTATGTATGAATTGTATAAATTGTTTTGCTGATGCTGCCCGATTCGGGACTCATGCGCTTATATGTAAATAAACTTTGAACTTTTGAATCAATAAATAAAACTGTGTTGACAGTTGTGTTTCTTAATTACAGAAACAAAAGCGAAATTGGTGGACCAGGAAGATGTAGAGTTCTCTGTGACTTCAGTACCTAGTAAATTGAGACAGAAAAATGCGATTATACTTGCTGATACAGACACAAGATATGCTGGAAAGAAAACAACTAGAAAGGCTTTAGATGATAGCGGTAAAGTTCACAATTCTCTTGAATGTATGTTTTCTGCTTCATATCACAACCCCATTACCATAAGTGCTGATGGAGGGGGCTGTATAGGAGTCACTTTGTCAATCAGTCGGTCCCAAAACTTGTTTTATTCAGTTTCTACATGGTTACTGGTCAGAGTTTTATGCGGATTTTTTTGTCTACTAGATAAATGCAATTACTTCTAAATTGTTCTAATATCAGATCACCATTTAAAGGCTCATTCCAAGTCTCCTGACACTTAATTTGTGATGTAAAATTGGAGAGCAAAATTTGTTTAAATGCATAAATATTCTTATGGTGTTGCTAAATAAGCAGCTTATGCAAGTAAATACATAGAATGGTCATGATGGACATAGAAATATATACTTTCAGATGATGATGTTGGTGTTGATGATGATGATGATTCGGAACAGGAAAACATGCTTGATGATGATGATGATGATGATGTTGTTGACAATGAAGGTAGTGCTTCTGATGGAAATGAAAGTATAAATGATGATGAGAGTGAAAACTTCACAAATGCCTTCAAGAACGGTCAAACTCAGGAATTTTCGTACGTAACTTAAAGAACTAAATTAGTGTTAATGTATATTATGTGATGGTGAAGTTTAATTGAGACTATTTTATAATGACCATTTTCAGAAATGACAGCATATGATGATAAGGTGCATGCATGGTGCGGACATCTTTTAGTTCACACTAGCTTGAAGTTTGGTCTACAAGGAACTTTACTAAGATATAAAGAAGCTCCTAATTTTTCTGCAAAACAAATGTCTGAAATTCAAAATATTTTACCCCCTGAAATAAAATACAGTACAACATCTGTAGAGCAACACCCTTTAAATATTGGCTGCTATTTGTTGTATTTATATAGGAGATAATTATAGACTTAGAGAAAATGTTAAGGTGTTGTTGTAGAGAGGTTGTTTCTCTACAGAGGGTCGCGCTGGAGACACTCAGAGGTTGTACTGTAGTCTGTACATTATTGTGTCCTTCTATACCAGGTTCAAAGATGATGGAGATTATTCCAAGTATGCTGATGATGACGATGTTGATGATGATGAGAGTGGAGATGATGACAGTGATGATGGTGGTGGTGTTGATGATGATACAGATGATGATGATGATGGTGTGAGTGATCTAGATGAAGGGAGTGATGACCATAATGACGAGGAAGATGAAGGTTTGTATTTAATGTCTCCGACATTATGTGACATATAGTTATGTCTCCCACATTATGTTACATATAGTTATGTCACCCACATCATGTGACATCTAGTTATGTCTCCCACATTATGTGACATACAGTTATGTCTCCCACATTATGTGACATACACTGCCCACCAAAAATAAGTATACAGAGGTTATTTCCCCTTTTATGTGTCTGTAATAACACTATTTGCAGGTAGTGAAAAAAACAGTATTTTTGAAGACAGGGTATATTTTTGTTAATTAAGTATTAAGATCATGTATTGATTGGTAGCCTAGGTGTAAAATATAAAGTTTCTTTATCCAGCTTGAAAGGTAACTTTGTCATAAAATGATGGAAAATTCAACCTTTTAGATCACATGGTTATTTTTATTCAGAATATCTTCATCTTTACTTTTATCTTCGTTTTTACTTATTTAGTAACTGTAGTTTCAGAAATTTTGTATATGTGATGGTCTGATCAACAGATAATGAATAATTTAACCAAGTTTAATTTTGTAACTGTATACTTATTTTTGGTGGGCACTGTAATTATGTCTCCCGCATTATGTGACATCTAGTTATGTCTCCCATATTATGTGACGTCTAGTTATGTCTCCCATATTATGTGACGTCTAGTTATGTCTCCCACATTATGTGACATATAGTTATGTCACCCACATTATGTGACGTATAGTTATGTCATCCTCAGTTTATACATCCCGAAAATTGACAAAAGTGGTTTGACATTCGGTCCAGAAAGGTCACAAGCTGTCAGACCAAAAGCAAAACTGCCAATTTGGTGACAGTTGTGGATGAACGCCAGTCAGTCGAACCGATTCCAGGTTGAAAAAGGGCAGACCATATCAAACTTTTCTGGACTTGACCTTCAGACCGGGGAATTTCAGGATGACTGTCATATAATGTGTTTTATGACCTTGATCAACACTGATAGTGATCTCGTACTGTTCCTTCTTTAAAGTTTTGGTCCAGAAATAAAGAAGGGCAAATGAAGGTCTTTAATCACTGATCAGGTATCTGTGTAACTTCACATGAATACTTGGTACCAAGCATGGTTGTGCATATAATCAGGAATTTTATGTGGATAATTTTTTCCGAAGTAATTGAGTCCTTTATTGAGACATACATGGTTGTGACAAAAACTTTATGTATTTTTGGGATGCTTATGATGCTTTATACATGTTGTTTTAATTTAATAACACTGTTGTCTAACAAATTCTTTGACTCAGTGTTGAAACACCTTAGTTTAATGAACTATAAGCATTGTTTTCTGGTCCTTAAAACATTTGAAATCTTATAGTGAGGACTCCGTCGAAGCTGTAGGTCATTGGCTAATTAAGCAGGGATAAAACCTAATGGCTACACACTATGACTGTCTCAGGTGAATGCATAAATGTATGATGAGAACGCCAATGATCTTATAATACCCCAATCTTGCTACACTCCTTACTGTAACTGTCAGTGATTATTTTTCCAGAGGAAGGATTTCAGAAGTTCTCGAGAGCAGCTACAGATGAAGTTGCCAAAGGTCTTGCAGCTAAGCAACAGTTAGGTATGTTGAACATAGTTCTGATTGTAATATTGTATGTAGTTTTAGTCCCTATGATACAGGAGTCCTACATTTTCGGAATAATCTGGAAATCCAAATTTGCTGCACTACAAAGAATGAACTTTTCTGCAGAAAATAAAATTTACATGATGAACAAATAGAAAATAATAGGTTAGTGCTGTGGATGAAAAAGTTTATCTGGCAAGGCGGAGGAATTTATCGGGTGAGCCGTAGGCCAATCCGAAAATTTCCGTAGCCGAGCCGGATAAACTTTTACTTCATTCACGGCACTAACCTATTATTCTATTTATCCAGTTGCTTAATCTGCTCAGTAAGGGGATCAAACTCGGGACTATATTGTCACTCTTTCATTAACTAGCGCGCAACGTCACGTTCGTTTCGTGACGACATGATAAACAACGACGTCGGACATCTTGATAGACGTCATGTAGACACAGGTAAGACGAAGTAATAACCACCAGCTCATTTAGGATAGGAAAACCTCACCCTCGGGTACGGAATTGCAACCGGCGACTCATATAAGAAGAAGTCCGTCAGATCACGTGGTAAGGTGACGGATTATCACTAGTCACATGACTAGGTGACCAATTATTGCTAAGTTTATCAGGCATCCCGTTAACAGGCAGATTTTGCCGGAAGTGACTGGATAAATTCAAAGAATTGACAAAGTTCTGGTTATTGGAAGTTTCATAAGCTAAATGTTAACAATTGAACAATCATGTTTGAAACAGAGTTTTGCTGTAGGAATGTATGCTAATGGCACCTGAAACTGACTTGTGACTCATTTTCAGGATTGGGCACTTCCAGCAAAATACGAATAAAATGTTAGGGTAGGGTCACCAGACTCACAACATCATTTTGTAGAAGCCTTTTTAAAAATAGACATACAATAGAATTGCCTTGTTTTAGGTTTGTGGGACTCGTTGCTGGAAGGGAGAATTAAGTTACAGAAAGCTGTTGCTATAGTGAATCAACTACCGCAGAAAGATACATGGACTGAATTCAATGAACAATCTGAAGAATTCATGCAGGAATCAAATAAAGGTTAGTCAGTGTTGTTGTGAAGAATTTATATGCATGCAGCAGGGTGGCTACAGAATCTGGAAATTATGGAAAACAGGGAAAATGCCAAAAACTAATTCCCTGCATGGAAAAATCAGGGAATTTCAAAATTGGGCAAAAATCAGGGACTTATCAGTGAATTTTATTTAATTGGAAAAAAAAATTGTCTTCTGGTGTCTTCTATTCATGGCTTTAATAAATAGATGTACTTCTTCAAACAGACTGTTAGCATCATGTTTTTGTTACAAGGTAGGTATAAATAATAAGTTTCAAGGTAAAGTTATAGATATAAAGGGAGACTAGAGGCCATATTTTCAGCTGTATGTGAGTTGCGAAAACCTCAAACAAACATGGAAAATTGCCTTTCGAGTCAGGGAAATATCAGGGACTTAAAAGGGAATTTCATTCTTCATATTCTGTGGCCACCCTGTGCAGGGTTGTCAAAATAAGATGATTGCTGTTTGAAGCCATCAGTTAAATTCATTATTGATATGTTACTTTTCATGACATTATAAAAGGATGAACAATTCTAGAAGACAATGTGGCCCCTTGACCTCATAGCAAATCTATTTAAGTTTTCTCCATAATGTCTTGCATTTCAACATTTTGACAACCCATGCATGCAGAAGGAGGTGGGTAACTTTCATGAATCTTAGTATTTAGAAATATTATTTTGACATTTTGTTGAAAATTGGGCAAAAATATGAATGACTGTGCATGTTTTCTATTGATACTTCAGGGTTTTTTCTCCTTATGTAACCGAGGCCTACAAAAGACCCCTTCCAAATTTCTTTAAAATCTTACAGTTTTCCCAAAAATTATACCTACTTTTTATGCCCCCGTACCGATAGATCGGGAGGCATATAGTGATTCACCCGTCTGTTTGTCAGTCCGTCCGTCCTGGTTAACCCAAATTGACCGTTTCTTGCTACAAAGCTTTTATACTCGCACTGATGTTGTATTTGAACATTCTCCACACACCTATATTTCACCTAACTTATTTTGACCTTCACTTTGACCTAATTTTTAACTTAGACTTATTAATCGTCCAATTCTTGTTAACCCAAATTTCGTCTTACATCAGGGCGTTGCCTTCAAACTTGACATACTTGTTTACCATCATAAGCCCCTTACATTATCAAAGCCATGTAGCACTATCCAACATTTAAACAGAATTATGGCCCCTGATTTACTTTGCTTTTTATGGACAAGGCTTCCATGGGGGCATAAGCGTTTATTGAACGCAGTCTTGTTTGTTTCCCAAAACAGGATGTAGACTGGTATTTTTAACTAAGGTCCCTTCCCAAAATGAACAGAAAAAAGCCTTGTACTTGATTAAAACAACATTGAGATTATTTTATCTAAACAATTTTATTTGTTACAGTTCAGGAAGTTTTAAATCATCTACTAGGTAGTTTGGTTCATCTACAGGATTTACTGTTACATCAGAATACAGAAACCAAGAATCTGGGAGATGTTAAACAGTCCTCCAAGGAGAAACAAAAGTATGAAACTCAAATATCTAACAGAATTTATATTGTCATCAGTGATTTTTTTTCCATTTTGGAAATGCGACTGGTCAAATTGGAAAAAATCATGTCGCTTTTGTCTGAATTGGGAATTTAATTTTGATTGAAATCCCTACATACTGAGTAGATATGTATCTGAATGCCAAACTTAGTTTAACAATTAACACTATAATAAAGTTTGTTAGTCAGAAATATATAACATTATCTTCATAGTTTGTGAAATTTTAAGTTTGGATTGGGAAAAATCTTCATTTTTTAAACGTCTCCTCTTACAGGTACCAATCAAAGAAGGAAAAAATCGCTGGTCATATACTAGTTATAAATAGCCAGGGTTGTGTATTACATTCTTGCTATAAGGCTAGAGGTAGCCCTGCTGTGGCTGAGGTTAGTGTACCGGTGCAGGTTTGAATCCTGGTGATCTGGGTTTGATTACCAGGTCGCAGCAGGTTGAACTCTTCAGCAAGAAATTGTAAAAATTGTAATTTTCCTCCAACAAATTCCCCAAAAATTCTCTTCTTCATTAATTGAACCCCTTAAAAAGTATGTTATTAGTCCCCTACTGGTTTTCAACTGGAGGGGACTATAGGTTTGCTGTCAGTCTGTCTGTCCGTCATTCCGTCAAAATTCTGGATCCAGGCATAACTCAAACAGTTTCCGAGCTAGGTTTATGAAACTTGGTATGTGTATAGGGGGCTATAAGGTGATTGTGCACGTTTTAATATTTTTAATTCTGACAAGAATTGTGGTTGCCATGGCAACAGAAACATTGAAAGTTTAAAGGGTCTTTGCTTCATTATTTTTATTATTTAGAAAACGTGTTGATAATGATGATGATGAGATAACGAGTGACTCGGATGTTGAGCCAGACACTGTCCAGTGTAAACCATCATTGAAGAGAAAGAAGTTGGATATAGAAGAATACACCGGACTGTTGAAGAAACAACACACAGAGTTCCATTCTTACAGGTACTGTAAAACTAAGAAACTATTTTGCGCTATTTAATTTCGAGGAGCTCGCTAAAAAATCGATATGGACATTGCGGGAATCTAATAAAACGCGGAAATTTGTAGTTGCCAATATGCTGACGATCAGTAAAATGTGAAAGTTAGTATTTACAGTAACACAGAACAACAGGCTTTATTATGTCCCAACATATAGTGGGTACTGATTCTGTTTTTGTGCTGGATGGATGGATGATTGTCTCGGTGTTTCAAAGTTTATCTACACTTAATCATTGGTCAGATTTCAATGTAACTTCAATTGAATAATACAAAGCTTAGTTGTGCTTATATAATTACAGTATAACCTGGTTTATCTGGAACCTGTTTTTCCCGGCACACTGATTTATCCGCACACTCATACGGTCCAATGGGATGTCGCATAAACCAGGTTATACTGTCAGGAATTTTGTGTCTGACTTTTGCTGGATCATGGTCCTTTTCATGTCAAAAATTAGTTGTTCATTGTTCAGAGTTCAATTACACTTCACAATGACATGATTCCTAGTTGTGCATGTTGTCAGGAAGTCTATGTTAGGTGTCTTTTTCAGGATTGTGGGAGACATACCTTCTTTGTGTCAAAACCTTTTATAATTTTAAATCATTCATAATGTCAATGGTGTCAGATTAACAATACAGGCACATTGGCCTTCTTGTTTTGGATACTTTGTGTCAAAGTTTGTTGATTGATATTATTTAAACTCTAATATGTTACAAGTATATAATGTAATCCTATTTCACATTATAGGGACGCCACTATACAGAAATGGTTTGATAAGACACGTCTAGCTACTGGCAAGGTGAAAGGAAAATCATTCAGTGCCTTCGATCAGTCTGCACTCGTACAAATTAATCAGGTTTGTTTTTGTTTATCTTTAAAGATAGTATGAATATACTTGATTAAGATTCTGCTGAACTTTATACTGCTTAACTGTAATAATATATAGATGACTTGTATTATCAATTACTTATACCCTACTTAATTTTTCTCCCACATTTAGTGGGGGAGATATATTGATTTTGTGCTGGCCATCTGGATGGATGTCACAAAGTTTGTCCGTGCTTGTTCTTCGTATCCACTGGTCGAATTTCAATGAAGTATTCATGAATGCTTTGTACCAAGCCTAGTTGTACATATTGTCAGAAATTTTAGGTCAGATGCTTTTTGCCAGAGTTATGGCCCTTTGCAGGAGACATATGCTATTGCATCAAACACTCCACTTGTTTGCAATGTTTTAACAACTAAAATATGATTCTTTCATTGAATTCTTAATTTACAGCTGCTATAAGGTCAATTGTGCTGAATAGAGCCTTGTACCAAACACTGACCATTTGCTTATTCCATGTTTTCAGATTTTAAGTGACAAGGACAGGTTGATTAAAAGAACCCAGTTGAAGAGAGCAACATATCGTGTGCTTGGTTCAACCCCTAATGTGGATCCATCAGAAGCCTTACCACTTGATCAGGTTTGTAATACTGATGTTATATTGAGACCAGGGGTGATATTCAATATTGATATTATTTAATTGGAGAATAAGGATAGCCAATCATATTGCCTAGTACTAACCAAGAGTTAAATATGGTGTGATCTGATTGGTTGTCCTTATCCTTAAGTCAAGTAAGATCAATATTGAATACCACCCCAGGGGTCTGAATTGAAGGATCATTTTAATACTTTTAACTAAATTTTACCATTTGATAGGCAATATACCCATGATTTTAAGAAAATAATGACCCTTCAAACAAAAATCTTGAGGGTTAAAATGGCTTTTTGGAAATGTCTAGGGTCAAAACCCCCTACTTCTCGAGTCATATGAAACCCCTGATTTATACTTTTCAAATTCTTCTTTTTTGGACTGCAATGACTAAACACATATTTACTTTAGCTTGACCTGAAGCTTGAAGAACACTGAATTGTGTAACTGTTACTATGCTATAGTTCTGATGAACCCTGGAGGAGTGTATCAAATAATTTATATACCACTAGAAAGTCTGGTAAATTGATCTGCTAGACTAATAATGATTCAGTTAACGAACTCCCACATACGATATCTGTCCTCAATTTCTAGTTGTTAAAGAATGATTTAAGTACTTTGATTCGTGTGTAACTAAGATTTCCATAGGTGCTTTGATAACACAGTACCCCCTAGTAACTCTACATGCACTACTTTTGATTTGCCTGTCATGTTGTCCACAGAAAATGAAGTAATTATTATGCCCTCCTTTCTAACTGTACATGGAGGTTAGACATCACCAGTAGATGACCCCTATTGATTTTGAGGTCAGTAGGTCAAAGATCAAGGTCACTGTGACCTTTACCATTTCTGACTATTCAAATGATTTCCGTTCAATAACTCAAAAACGCTTTACCCTAGGATCTTCAAACTTTACATGGAGGTTTTTCCTCAACAGTAGATGCCCATATTGATTTAAAGGTCAGTAGGTCAAAGGTCAAGGTCACTGTGACCTTTTCAATTTCTGACTATTGGGCTGCCATGGGGGCATACATGTTTTACAAACATCTCTTGTTATTATAACCTGCCATCCATTATCAGGATGAGGAGAAGATCAGTTCTAGAGAACATCTGAAGGAATATGATGAAGAGATCTTTGATGATGATGATTTCTACCATCAAATGCTCCGTGAACTCATAGAGAAGAAAACTAGTGATGTGAATGATCCAGTAGCTCTAAGCAGGTAAATCTATCAACATTTCACTTGCGACGTGAATGATCCAAAAGCTCTCAGTGAATGATCCGGTAGCTCTTAGCAGGTAAATGTATCAACATTATCGATAGATAATAGATTATATGTATTAAAGTAATATTGATTCTGAATATCACTGTGACAAAGTCAGTCTGCGCTTATTGGCCATTGGTTGGATTTCAGTGAAATTTCAAATGAATACTCGATACCAAGCATTATATTGTCATGAAATTGAGATAAGATGATTTTAGGTCGAGTAATGGCGCTTTGGGGAAGCTGCAGTGTGTCATAAACCCTTCCAGTTCTTGATAGATTTGTTGTTTGTAAAATTTTATGATAAAAGAAGTGGCACTATTCTGTAGTATTCTATAGTTTTATGTGTCTGTCAGAGTGCCTGTCTGTGTATATCTTGGTATGATGCCCAGTATTTACAGTAACAGTCAGTCCTGTCTGTGAAGAACAATCCCATTAAATTCAGACCCTACCATTTGCTCCATTCCTTTACATTGTTAGGGATCTGACTACACTCCATAAGAGGTCATGTTCAAATAACCTCTCTGGCGCACAATGATGTCACATAGCCTCAGTAGTGTTTCACCACACTTTCAGATTTTTGAAGGAAGCGATTTGATTGGATACTGTTAAGTTCAGATCGACATGACCCCATACAGTGTTGTCAGATCCTATATCAGCGTAACGTAGTGAAGCATAATAAGGGTCTGATTCTAATGAGGTTGTGTGAAGACCAAACTTGTATATAAAGACCACCCATGTGAACAGCAACGATTGTGTGAAGACCAAACTTGTATATAAAGACCACCCATGTGAACAGCAACGATTGTGTGAAGACCAAACTTGTATATAAAGACCACCCATGTGAACAGCAACGGTTGTGTGAAGACCAAACTTGTATATAAAGACCACCCATGTGAACAGCAACGATTGTGTGAAGACCAAACTTGTATATAAAGACCACCCATGTGAACAGCAACATGTGATGTTTGCTGACAGATGGTCTCCGTTAACAGGTTAAATATTGTTGAACTTGGTCAGAGGTTTGACTATATACAGTGCAACCTTTCTAGAGCAGCCCTTCCTTGAGCAACAACTCTTCTACGACTCTTTTAGCAACATGATCAATTTTGTTTGCAAAATGTATCGATTTACTTTTAATTTTACCTCTCCAGAGCAACAACCTCTGTACAGCAACCAAAAGTTCTGTTTCCCAAAAGGTGTGGCTCTAGAAAGGTTGTTCTGTATATGTAATTGGTACCTTACTTTGTTACAGACAATGGTTGGAAATACAGAAGCTGCGATCTAAAACTAAGAAAGTTGTTGATACCAAGGCAAGCAAGGGAAGAAAAGTCAGGTGAGTTCAGTATTTATTGCTTCTAATAAAGTAGTTGGCATTATGCCTCATTAGTTACATGGTGAGCCAACACATAATTTAGCCGTTCAAAATTATAATGGTATATCTCCCCTTGCTTGGCGCTTATCACAGTTCTAGGTAACTGCTGGTTGCCGTGTGTCAGGATCATGTTGACTGGGTAGTCTCCCCTTGCTTGGCGCTTATCACAGTTCTAGGTAACTGCTGGTTGCCGTGTGTCAGGATCATGTTGACTGGGTAGTCTCCCCTTGCTTGGCGCTTATCACAGTTCCAGGTAACTGCTGGTTGCCGTGAGTCAGGATCATGTTGACTGGGTAGTCTCCCCTTGCTAGGCGCTTATCACAGTTCCAGGTAACTGCTGGTTGCCGTGTGTCAGGATCATGTTGACTGGGTAGTCTCCCCTTGCTTGGCCCTCATCACAGTTCCAGGTAACTGCTGGTTGCCGTGTGTCAGGATCATGTTGACTAGGTAGTCTCCCCTTGCTAGGCGCTCATCACAGTTCCAGGTAACTGCTGGTTGCCGTGTGTCAGGATCATGTTGACTGGGTAGTCTCCCCTTGCTTGGCGCTTATCACAGTTCCAGGTAACTGCTGGTTGCCGTGTGTCAGGATCATGTTGACTAGGTAGTCTCCCCTTGCTAGGTGCTCATCACAGTTCCAGGTAACTGCTGGTTGCCGTGTGTCAGGATCATGTTGACTAGGTAGTCTCCCCTTGCTAGGCGCTCATCACAGTTCCAGGTAACTGCTGGTTGCCGTGTGTCAGAATCATGTTGACTGGGTAGTCTCCCTTTGCTTGACATTCATCACAGTTCCATGACTCTATTCATAATTCCTGCAAAAGTTTCTTGCCAGAACCAAAAATAACTTGTCACGGACAAGTGCTGATTTGGCAGACTGCTGGTGACAAGGGACTTAAAAGAAATATTTTAAAAAAAGTAGTTATACAACATGATTGTGTGGTTGATATGTTACAGGTATGATGTACATAAGAAACTGGTCAACTTTATGGCACCAATAGAAACTTGTGACTGGACGGAGGAAGCCAGGTATAATATATAGTTTGTAAAATCCCATTCACATATTGGTTCAGGTCACGATACAACGATGCTGTTCTTTCCCAAGTAAATGTTGCTTAACACATGTCAGTAAACTGAATTGCACAAATAGCATTATAAAACATTTGTCCATATATCTGGTGTTGTTATATCAAGAACTGGCTGTATACAGTTTTCTCTTCTTTGTCTGTGTGATTGTGAGTAATACAGTCTACCAATGTTGATTTTCTGTGAGACAAATTCTTTTCCACTGTCCACAAACATTTCTAGATGAAGAATGTTTTACATTTATTATGCAACAAAAATGATTTTATGTGCAGTATAGAATGCAGTATAACTCTTGTCTTGTTAAATTTTTGTGTTTGGTTCCCTTGATTTGGTGAGTACTCTTGGTTTAATTATAGAATAATATAATGGCTGCAAAATTCCAGACTTGGGCAACTGTAGATATTTTAAAAATTTCTATGATCAACTTTGGCCGTGGTTAGTGTGCTGTATTTGTAATCTGGTGAACTGGGTTTGATCAGAGGTCGCCGTATACAATTCCATGAAAATTTGACATGAACATTGATTTTCCTTCACATGTGGAGAAGGTTCCTTGTGGAGGGGCAAGTTGGTAATGGTTAGGATACATGGGTGTCAATAGAGCCAAATTACAAATCCTGAAAACCATATGCAGCCGTTTCTATTTATTATTTAGTTTGTATTAATGTAATTCCTTCATAGTAGATAAAATTGACCATAACTGTCATTTCTTGAGATATTTTCATGAGATATTGTCATCAAATAATTTTCATTTTGATCCGGAATCATTGCTTTTCGGAATTCCGGATAAATCAGGAATATTGATACCCCTGAATCCAGGAAAGCGGGTTATGTGAATCAGCTGCCGTGTATAACTGAAAAATTGTTGAGGAAAGCTGTTAAACCCGAATAAACTATAGTAACTTAGATATGATGTGTGAATGAGTCTATGTCAAAAGTCAATAATTGGTTATTAAATTTGTTATTTCTTGTTTTTCAGGGATGAGCTGTTCAAATCATTATTTGGAAGACGGTTTCAAGGCATGAACCTTTTAAACTAATGAAATGTATCATGTTATCTATCAAGTTGAATAAAAACGTCAACTTAAATGACTGTTTAATTAGTTGTAAATTTTTGTAGCCGTCCAGTTTGTATGCACCTAACTAGCAGGATTAAAAACAGTACAGTACAACCTCCCCAGAGCAGCCTTCTGTAGAGCAACAACCTCTGTGTAACAACACCTTCAACGTTTCCCTTGGTCACAATTTACTTTATATTTAATCTCTGTAGAGCAACAACCTCTGTGTAACAACACCTTCAACGTTTCCCTTGGTCACAATTTACTTTATATTTAATCTCTGTAGAGCAACAACCTCTGTGTAACAACACCTTCAACGTTTCCCTTGGTCACAATTTACTTTATATTTAATCTCTGTAGAGCAACAACCTCTAAACAATGACCAATATTTGCAGCTCCGAAAGGGTGTTGCTCTGCAGAGGGTGTACTGTACATATTTTCCTATAGGTTAAGCATGCTCGTAGTTGGGCAAAATCAACACTGCATTCAGAGGTTGATCAACATAAACCTGGATTTGTCCTGGAAAATTAATGTAATATAGGATGTGTTGAGCAATCAGAATTCTAGTTACAGTGGTTGACAATAGTTGGTAAATATGTCTCCCAAATAAAGTAGGGGAGACAAACTGATTTTGTGCTGGATTGATGTCACAAAAGTTTGTTTGCACTTGACAGGAATACTTTATACCAAGACAAATGTACTGGATTTGTAACCTGTTGGTCTAGGTTTAATGGCAGGTCGGTCATACATGCCTTTCCATAACCAGCATAACGATTTTCCTCTACATGTGAAGTCGCTGGTTCCCAGGGTAAGAAACTTTGTGGTTAGGATACTGTCCAGGAAAACTGGTGAGGTGAACCAGCCACTGTATATTACAGATTGTTGGGAAATGGTGTAAAACCTGAATAAACCTTCACATCACTCAGCAATTATCTGGTGGACTTGTATATATCAATTAATCAGGTCAGTCACATGTTTAAATAACATTGTGTTATATAAACATTGCAATTTCTCTTAAAATGTATTACTTTAATAGACATTATGTGTACTAGTTTGTAGCTTAGTAAAAAAGGTATTTGTTTACACTGCCTTTTTCCTTAATTCTTAAATTGAAATGTTTAAACATTAAAAATACAATGATATGATATTGCAATGTTTGTATACAAGTGACAGGCCTGATTAAACAGACTATACATGCCCTATGCTGAACGATTACTTCAGAAAATAAATAACACGACAAATCATGTAATAATCAAATAAAATATTTAATGTCATCAAACACTAATGAATAATTTTTACAGAAAATGTAAAAATTGAGAACTTGTAACAAGATGATAAATGTAAATGGTTTCATGATAAACTTTGGTGAAACAGATACTACATGAATACAACGGAACAGAATCAGTGTACTGATGTATCAAAGAACTTAAGGAAATTGTAAACTTACGCTCAAATTTAAATACTGTATCGCGCTTTTAAAAACATAAAGGGGACATATTGTTTGTAGTATTGCATATCCCTTCACATCAATTTGAAGTAGTTAAAGAATTATAAAGATTTTAAATTTGAACGTAACTAAGATTTTTTTAAGTCCTTTGATATAGCAGTGCCCAGGGGCATTATTCACCATCATTTTAAGTCTGAAACTGGGACTTAGAAGTCTTAAAACATTAGTAAATATAAGACCCCAGGGTACTGTTTTATCAAAGCACTTACACTTACTTATAATTCTTTATTAACTGCAAATTGGTGACGGATATGATTTGAAGGATTTAAGTAACTGAATCATTATTAATATTGCAGCTCCATTTAACAGGTTTTATAATTGTAAACAAATTATAAGGAATTTAAATTTGATCGTAAGTTTACTATTTACTAAGTGCTTTGATAAAACAGTACCCAGGTGCCTAATTCATCAATGCTTAAAGTCTGAAACTAAGACTCTTGACTTATAAATACTAAAATTCTATTTTGTCATAATCATATCCTATGTCTTTATTTTTGTGAGATTCTCATGAAACCTTGCATATATAATGTTTCTACTGTCATGAAACAGTGAACATCATTTTAGCTTCAGAGATGCGGTTAAAACAAGATTAATATTATGATAATATAACATGACGTCACATTTTAAGTTATAATGGTAAATAAGACCTCTTGATTATTGCAGTCAACTGAGATTATAACAAATATTTGCACGAAAATTCCCAATCACAAAATTTACTTAGTGCTTGCTCTACTTTTTCGACCTATTGGTGGGCGCAATATTTGTGTTCTTATCTAAGAGAGTTTTTACTTTTATTCTTACCTTTATTCAACTGGAATAGTCAATTACATGCTATCTGACTACTGGTAAGCAGTGAGAGAGGGAAATTACGTGTATCAGAAAATATTTAAACTTTTAAAAAATCTTTGAGGTAAAATCCAATAAACAGAGATTTTACATTTCAGGCTAGTTCCAGTATATGTAGAAAATGATGCGATAACAATGATGGGCTTTTAAATTCAGCATTTCTAAACCAGTAAATCCAATGTATGATCTTTGAATGCATCAATACATACAATACGGTGAAAATACTTGGCAGTATCGAATGTTCAAAAAAGTTTGACAGAACCGTACAAACATGTTTGTAAAATGATCAATTTGTGTAATTAACATTCAAAAGGCCATTAATAGCAGTATGACGTTCTTATGCAATAATAATCACATCCTTTTTAATTAGAAAATATGGAACAAATTTAAGTAGAAATACTGAATATAAAGTTGTCTCATGACATAAACGGAATGAAATACAACTGTTCAACATTTGAAATCACGTGAAATTTGAGTAATGTTTATGAAGACAGAGGTACAATGATAATTATTGTTGACTATTATATAATGTACTCACTACTACATGACTGTGATGGAAATACAACATTGTCTAAATCTGACAATGAGATATTTGTAAAACATGTATGCCCAATGGTAGCCATATACACTGTGTAATGACGTTGATTTCATGGCTACTGAAAATCCAACACAGGCCAACAACAGTTTGGATGACTAGTGATATGATATGATGGTATAGAATGAAGAATGTATAAATGAAAACAGGAGATTAACATTTGAATGGCCTTAGGGGCAAAGCAGCCCAAGCAATGCAGCCGGATGACGATTAGGTAGGTAGGATGAACATTTGAACATGAATGAATACGCTTTGACTGAAATGTTTTATACAAATAATTACAACTATACACATATGTACAAAAACCATGGATTTGAAAAATATACAAGACAATGACAGTAATGCACAACAAGTTTATAAAAGGTTGAGTACATTTCAACCAACTTATTCTGTTATTACACAGTTCCAGTAAGTTCTAGTGGATCGAAATTTCACAATCTAAAAGTCTGGACTTAAAAAACATCTCGCCAGAAATATCTGAACCAATATTTAATGTAAAAAAGTTGTTGAGAAACTGCCATTTACAATTACATAACAAAATATCACTGAATATGCAGGGGTGAAAAGTCTTGTTGGAAGAGGTACACAACTTAAAGACAACTTAATTTATGTTGCTGTGGCGTGACACTTTTGAATAAAATGATCATTTTTGGCAAATATTTTCCCTAATCAGATGACCTACCAGCATTCCGAACACCGGTTCCACAACTAATGTGTGAAGGAGAAATGTTTACCCTATTCAAGAAGTAATGTCATAAACAATGGACGACGTAAGTCATGGATTCAGTTAACCAATGAAACTATTTAATTTCGGTTGTAAAAACATTGAAAGTGTAGCACATGTTGGCATTTTCCAATGTATTCGCTTGATAGCCTACAAAAAATCAACCTCAACAAAGAAATAGGCGGAGCGTTCTCTACACTGCCATTTGATCAACTAAGCTGATAAACCGACAGAAAATCAGTAAATGTATAACAATTTTTTGGACTTCAATAATAATCTTTCAAGCTACTCCATATTTACAAGCTCCATCAAGCATATAATCATACAGATCACTTTGATACAATAAATAAATATCTTATCTAAATCAATTTAAACTAATCATCCAAAAAATGCAAAATAAATAATGTTTTTTATATAATTTCTTAAGTAAAACATACAGATCAAAGTCCATACAAAATATGAATACATATAATAGTGTACAAGGACTATATAATCGCAGATTTGTACAGAAGTTTTAAGTGAAATCGATTAAAATTGTCATGAAAGTTGGGAGCTGATAACTACAAACTTTCAATAAGGGGACCATTACAATAATCACACAGCAAGCACATATTGTCTCAATCAATACATCACATTTTATTATTGCACACATTTATCAACAGTGCAGGTAAAACGATACTGCGTTCAATAAACGCTTATGCCCCGTAGGAAGCCTTGTCCATTAAAACAAGCAAAGTCAAAGAGTGGCCACAATTCTGTTGAAATGTTGGATAGTGTTACATGGCGTTGACAATGTAAGGTATTTATGATTGTTAACAAGCATGCTAGACCTGGATTGACTTCGAAAGTTTTGGTAAAATATTTTAAAGGGATGGACGGACAGGACAATCACTATATATGCCTCTCACATCAGTCAATGCTCGGGCATAAAAAGTAAAACTTCCAACAGTCTATCAAGAATAAATCCCCAGCTCCAGCTTAACCCAGTAAAACCTCAATGTTTGTGTCTTCTTACATATGTATATCTATGACAAAAGGTCTAACTACGAATATGAAACTAATAGCTAACCATGAGAAACTCAAAAGCATGGCTGAATCTTTACAAGAGCCTTGCCTTCAGTTAAAACCTGGGGTGGAATAGGTAGAAAGAACACAAACCATTCTAACACTTAACCTGCTCAGTACATGTTATGACTTCCTGTGAAGCATCACTTTGATGCATCTTATAATCAGGTGGCCTTATAGGCAGATATATACTGTATTTACTGGTAAATTACAGTTTGGAAATTATGCAAACAATGTAATAATGTTGATCAACAACTTAAATTTAAATCACCATGAGTTGACAGGCATCAAACAGCAAAGTTCCAATGTCACTTAAACAGGTAGATGATGTTCCAAAAACACATTCAAAACCCTACATCAAAATGAGACAAATCCATCATATGTGGGTTAAAGACTTTAACATAGAATGTTGCATTGAGCGTTAACAGCGAAGCAAGTCTATCAGAAACGGACAGACTGGCAGGCATTTTAATCCTTCATCATTAAATTTACATTAAAATACTTTGTATATACTATTACAACTGAAATTGGTATACAGATACGTCAATTTTTAATTACCAATCTTGGGTATAGTACATTAATTAAGTGCCCATAAGTATTACATAAATTGCATCAAATCCACATTGTACAACATAACTGATGATAAATTTAGGTACAAAACATTTATAGCCATTTAATTCAACAGATAAAACACTTACAATGTGTCAGCCAACTATACTTCCTAATGAATGATGCATGCAGGAAAAAAATGTTTGTATGCTTTGAATGAACAATAAATAATAGTCTTTACAAAGACTTAGGCTTTTATCTTAAAAATGTCCTCAGAATACTTCTCAAATGTTTTTTTAGTATAATTGGATCATGCAATACAATGTTTTTATCTAAATAGAAAATGGCTGTCTAGTATTGATTTCTACAAAACCAAAATGTCCTGTTAAAAATATTATATGCAGAGCTAAACCAATGCAATCTCCCTTATTTGTCTATCAAGTACATTTAGTGTTATGAGCCACAAAGTATTTGAAAAACCTTAAACCAGAACATACTGACAATGTATGCGTCTCCTCTGGGTTGTTAAAAGTTTCATGGAATTGCAGTCAGTGGTTACCGGGTACACAAGCTGTACCATACAAACAAAACCGTGTGATATAGCCAGTATATGCAATGGATATACTAGTATTTGTGACAAATGGTACTCCTCTAGGTATCATAGATATAACATATTTATCAACGTCTATTCATAAAGCTGAGAGAAAATATTTCAAATCTGGGACAAAAAAATTAGTTTGAAACAATAAGACAATAACAATAATCTCGGAGAGTAAAAATAAACTGCGCACATAGAATAAAACAGCACATTGTTAACATAGATATACCAGCACATTGATGCGATTTGTCAAACTCTCAAGTGTTGTTGCTTGTGATTACCTTAGTTATCTATTAGTCATCTAGCTTGTCAAGGTTTACGAGTTAATAGATGTTATCCGGAATTCCCAAGATTTGGGTTTTCCCTCCAATTAACATAAGGTATAAATGATATTTACAGTAATTTATTGCTAATGCTATAGTGATTAAAATAAGCATTACCTGTTTCAACATTCTCCAAATTTGAGTATTTATTTTACAACGGCATGGGCAACAGTAACAGCTGATTGTGCTGAAGATTACTGAGGGAAAACCAGATTGCATTGAATTCCAGAGTAAATCTGTTACATTACCAGGGGTGGCATTCAATATTTATCTTACTTGACTTAAGGATAAGGACAACCAACCAGATGACACCATATTAAACTCTTGGACAGTAACAGGCGATGTTTTTGGCTATTCTTATTCTCCAATTAAGATCAATATTGAATACCACCCTTGGTCCCATCACAGAACCCTATAATATGAATCCATAATAATCCAACAAGAACATGCACATATCACGTCTGAATAGTATACATCTTTGCCTGACATGACCATACAAAACAAGAGATGTTTGTAAAACACATATGCCCCCATGGCAGCCCAATAGTCAGAAATGGTGAAGGCCCCAGTGACCTTGAACTTTGACCTAATTAATTTCAATAGGGCTCATCTACTGTTGCTTACCAACCTCCATGTAAAGTATGAAGAACCTAGGTCAAAGCATTCTTCAGTTATTGAACAGAAACCGTTTTATACAACAGTCAGACCGACATACATGTGCAAAGCAATATACCCCCTCATCAAAGATGGGGGGGGGAGGGGAGGGGCATAATCATTCATTTAAAGTCTACAGTAAACAGGAGAGACAATATAAAACATATAACATGAAGACTTATTTCAGCAATAATATTAAGTAAACAACATGTATCTGTTCAGTATACACACTGTACTTGTGGAGAAATATGGAATGTTAAACTAGCAACACATTTACGGTTAATGTTTCACAGTTACGCGATACCTCAAGCAATAGCTGAAAATACTTGTAGGAAATAAACCAGGGGAGTCAACAACAGAACAATGTAATGTTAACTGCTGACTTGTGACACAATGATCAGGGGGAAGTAGTGATAAGTTGGCGAATGCATGTTTGAAAGAAGACCCTATACCAGATCTTAACCTTGTATGTTCCTAGGTTAACAGTTAAATCATAACATTGTTTAAAAGTCTCTTGGAACATATCGACCTAAAGAAAACAAATTCAATGCATAAAGTAGACAAAAGGTCAATGAAATGATTGAGATGCTATGAGAACTTTAATGCTAAAATAGCCATTTGAAACACAGACTGTCCATAATTACAAGTAGCCAGAGTACAAGGCAACAAAGAGGACTTCCTATTTATGATTAGGCATAAAGGTAACATTCTATTGCACTATTTTCTCTCAAAGTTAACAACAAGTTCGAGACATTTACTGTATACTAGTAAATCATCATATTGCCTGAGCCAAAGAACCTGTTTGAGGTTCCTAGGTGTTCGAGGAAAGCATCCAAGTTCTACTATACATAAAACAAATATCCAGATACTTGGCTATACAATATGAAGAACATTACGAGGAAGTTAAGTATAGAAGAGTTCAATGATAGATCATGATTTAGATAATGAGTCGATCTAGAGATGTAATTATACAATACTACCATGACAATATTTATAAGAATGTTATCTACAATACTATGTATATTGCTTTGATCTGTACTGTATGTTAGTATACTTAGGAATCAATAGTTCAGCTGATTTTCAACGGTTATTTTGATAATTTTGTACAGGTTATAGCAAAAATATCTATCAATCAAAAAAATCTGACCCTTCAAACAAAATGAAAAAGTTACTGTACTCAGGTATTGGCCAAAAATTCTGATAACCAAGCATTTTTACAACATTCTTGCCCTAAAACTTATAATATTCTTTTTTTAGATCTGCTATCTCAGTATGTAGTATATTAAGGAGAATTTGGCCTGATCCTCGACCTTCTATTACCATAATTTAACAGCCAGTACTTTTGTATGTGTCTATATTTATGTCCCCGGTTTTATGAATTCATAAGTGGGTAGTATCACGAAGCCCTCAAGGTGTTATACAAACACAAAATCTAAAGAACTGATAATACACGATTTGCTCACAGAAATCGATATATTCATGCTTAAAGGTCAAGATCAAGTCAAATTCTCCATACAAATCTTCAAAAGCATCATATGTAGTTATACAACAATGTAACCAATGTGGAAGCTTGCTAGAATGTGGCAATTCTCAGGACATGGAATATTTTCAATATGAACAAATTCATCAACCCGGCAATAACAATATCCTTGATTTTGGTATAAAAATATTATATTCTTTGAATTATCTAAATGTATACCACAGCCAATTTATGTTTACATCAAACTGAAGTTGACTCTTAATATGGCAGTTGATAAGGACAAAGCAAAATACTGTTGTGGTTCTAGTAACTCTACCTATCTACCCATTTTTTGCCCCTACCCTAAATATTTTATGGGCATTCTTACAATAAAAAAAATACTGGATGGTTGATTTTCCTCTGCATAAAATACTTTTTTCCTTTCAACCCTATTTTTTCAGCATGCTACTAGAACCACAATATTAATTGTTTTGGCCTAAGTTATACATTTAAACAGAGCTTTAGTTACAATACTAATGCCCACTCACTTGTAATCTTAAAGCTACCACAGACAACAATGCCAGAGTAGGGATATCAATGTACTGTCAAAGTAACAGTAAAAACAGATTTCTAACATAAATATATTACAATACATAACATCACATGTGTGGCGGATTTGGTGAAAATCATCTTTGCACCAATGAAATATCATATAGTATAATGTAATAGTATTCCTCATTCACCCAAGCATTGTTCGCACATTTATCAAACCAGATTTGTAAACTAAGACTGGATGCATCATTTACATTGAAAATCAAAAGTATGTGTATTTTCACTGTTTTCTGCCTCTGACAGACTCTCTTTTAATCTGATCTCATTGTTTTCCTGCGTCCAATACACCAATGCGACCAATGCTTGGGGGAACACGTTAAAGTAACAATTCAGTTGAGTTCAGACATGAATCCATACACGGTAAAACGCCATGAGAATGTGTGGGAATCTTGGGATGAATGTCGACGCAGTCCTGGGTTATACAGTTATTCGCTTATTTTCTATCCGCACTCTGTTCGATTTACGCGATTTGAATTGTTTTTCTTTACACAAGTTGCACACAAAAGTGTCTGGGATGTTTGATTTGCGTATTTTAGCACACGATAAGTGGATCCATGTATTACACTGAGAGCATTCTATCATTGGACGACCCGCATACGGCTTCAGACAGAAACATGTGATCAGTTCCCAGCTTTCGTCATCTGTAACAATAAAATGAAGATATTATATATATCTGAGCAATCACTACCTAAAGTTGAATGAGCGAAAAGGAATAATTAAATTAACAAAACCTGAAAGTAGAAACTCAAGAACTGTAAATGCCCGATAAGTACTTTCAAATATTACCATTAAAGTCTCAAGATAAATTTTAAACACGAAATGACAACAACTTGACACTAGTTAAAGAAAATAAATAAGTTCAGGGGTGTCAGCAGGCCAAATTTAAAATCAGGAACATTAAATACTACCAACCGTTTTTGACAAAGAAGAGGCCTTCAATGTCATTGTTCCATAATCTACTCAGTTTGTATTGAAGAAAATCCTTCAGAGCAGAGTTAATTTGCCATTACTTTGCCATTTTTTGAGATATTTTCATCAAACAACTTTTTTTTCAGAAATGGTTCAAACCATTGCTCTTTCAGGAATGATAAATCCGAAAATTCTGGATAAATCCGGAAACTTGACACCCCTGTGAGTTAAAGCAGTGACAGACAGATGCCCAGCATAAATATGTACCAGTCAATATCACCCGTATCAGAACAGCCATGCTCTACATTGTGAGAGTTTTTCATTAAAAGTTGAATGCGCCAGATATTTTCAATTACGCATCAATAGATCATCTTATCTGCAGTACTAATATATGGAATATAAAGGGCCCTTTGATACTTTTGACTAATTTTTAACCCTTTTATAGGCAAAATACTCATGATTTTAAGAGAAAGTGACCTTTCATACCAAAATCTTGAGGGTCAAAATGTGACGTTTTGGAAATTTCAAGGGACAAAACCCCTACTTCCGAGTCAAATGGAACCCCTGATACTCCTAGAACTTTGCCAGTGTAGCTGTTTATGGGCCACTTCTTCTTGTAGATCAAGCACATAGCCCAATGGATTTGCCTGTAGGACTTGGACAATTCGCTGGCTTAGAATTAGAAGGTTGTAAGTACAATATCAATATTTTGAGAAAACAAGAAAAAACTGTCTGAAAACTACTCTTTACCTATGAAAAACAAGCTATATAAACTTTAGTTTGGTCAACATGACCACATCCGATTTTCATGAAAAAGGGCTCATAAGAAGCGCCTTGAGAAGCAGATTTCAAATATGCATGAGTCTTATAAGGTCGTAAGTTGTACTTAGGACCTTCTAATTCTAAGCCAGCAAATTATTGAATTAGCTTCGACAAACAATAAGGCAGTCTACTACTGTACCTGAATCTTGCAGATCAATATTATGTGAACTATCATCTTTACTACTTGAAGAAAGTGTAGATTCTGACGTATAACTTTCTGCCGTACTTGAAGCACTGTCCAGTGGACTGGTGTTATCTCTTGCTCTCAACTCCTGTAATAATAACACGATAGAAGAGCTGTCATTGATTCGACCTGAGGCATATCGATGATTCTGATATATCGGAAAACAAGTATTGTCATAATTGACGATACATCGACATACTGATTTACAAATATAGACATACAAGAAACAGGCCCATCAGTCATGATTCACTTGTTTAGTAATTCTACACTGTATATGTTTGGTATAGATTCAGCTTTTGAAAATAGCACCTTTGGTTTGAGTTTAGACTTGACCCATTTGACAATTTATGACTTCCATTTTTACAAATCAAATGTTTTGTGCAGGAAAATGAGGATTTTGGGATTCCATTCATTTACCCATGTATCAATATTTCAAAATGTGAATCGATAACTGATTGGCATTGATATCACTTCTATCAATAAACGCTCTACACAGTAGTTATACTAACACTTAACTAGACACAAAAACATATGTCTCTCAAAAAGAGCCATAACTCTAGCAATATTCATGTGACCTAACATTCTTGATAATATGCACAACTAGGCTTTGTATCAAGCATTCATGTGAAGTTTCATTGAAACAGTACAAATGGTTAAAGATAACAAGTGCAGACAAACTTTGTGACAGCACAAAATCAATACGTTTACCCAACTATATGTGAGACACATACATACATGTAATATCTTTAATACCAACGATTTTTTTCGCCACTTTCGGAAAGGGTCCGGGTCAGTTCAGATTGGGAATTTTCGCGTTGTGACAACTTGAAATTTGCCAATTCCATGAAACAGAAAGGCCAAATAAAACAGAAAAAGAGATGACATGTGACTGTTAACTGGTTTCTTTGAAATTCTATGCTTGACCTCTTGTCAAAAATGTTCATAACTTTATCATTTTATGCCCGATTTTGAAAATTATTTTTTTTAATTGATTATTGGGAATTTCTCCATTCAGATTTGGGAAAATTATAGCCTGTTTGCAATTGGGAAAGGGTCCGTTAACCGGACCCTAATAAAGAAGGAAAAAAATCACTGTTAATACCTTAAAGAACTGGTGATATTTTCCTGTCGGTCTCCTCTTATAATGGGTGTAAGTTTGGTAAGTTACTGACATACAGTGGTATTTCATGGAGATTTACTCACATATTCTCCTCTGGACAGGTTAAGTTTTTATTCAGACAATTAGTATTTAAAGTTCTTGTTCCATGTACTAATGTATACATACATATACCTGAGGTGTTACATATTTAACATTCACTTTGGTTCAAACAGCAGCATCATAACAATGTTACTAGTCGACTATTGCAAGTAAACATTTTTCAGAAAGTTTACAAAATATTAGAAAAACCTAATGCAGACAATAACATGGCACTTAAGGAGGTACGCGCACCTTTTATCTAACGATCGAATTTTCCTTGAAACATCTTAAAATGACAGAACAGTCTTCTAGAACAACATTGAAATCATAAAAATGATATGTCACCAGGCTCGTTTTCGACATACATGGCTTTCTAATGACCTACCATTGTATTTTGGTCATTTTATCTATTTCCTGCATTTATGGCACCATTATGTTCTTTTTAAGATTATTACTGTATGAAACCACTTTTAAGCAATGCATGATATTTTGTGTGTTCCATGGTCATTCCTATTCACATTAGTCACAATTCAAGCTGCCTGGTGAACAAATTCAGTATTTGAACATGATAAATAGTTACCCCACCCACTTGCTAAAAAGTGTGATTTTCAAATGATTTCAAATGAACGTCAAAAAATACCCAACGATCGAAAATGATTTAAAATTGGCCCTAAGTTTAGTATCAAATAGAACACCAGTTTAGTCAAATAAAAAATAGGGGTCACCAGCCTTTTTTGGTAGCTGTGCATAAAAAAGCACTAATTATGAATAAATTTGCATAAAATTAACCTAATTTGCATATTGTAATGAAATAATTTTTTCTTAAAAATATTTCAAAGTGTGGCTACCTCTTATAACTAAACCATGCACTACATATTATATATAAGCATATGCATTTGAACAATTGTAGGGACTTATTGTGAACCCATATTATTCACAATTTTGCCGTTCCCCACCCACTTTTTCATACAGGCAAAAAATAAAAAGTTAAAAATATCTAATGTGTGCGATAATATTTTGCTTATTTTCATTAATCAACATTCATATGCAATCATTGAAACTAAAATTCATGTTTGTTCTTATCTAATACGATTTTGAAATTTCGCGCATGCGCACAAGGCAGCTCGTACCTCCTTAACTAATAACTTTATCATAAGACTTTCAAAAGTGTTATCTAGATAACTTATGTAAATAAGACTGTGTTCAATAAACACTTGTCAATAAAAAGGAGCTAAATCAATCAGGGGCCATAATTATGTTGAAATGTTGGATAGTGTTTCATGGTGTTGACAATATAAGGTGTTTATGATGTCAAGTTTGAAAGCATAACCTTGATGGACTTTAAAAATATTTGAGTTTCAACAACTTGGAAAGTTTTTGTAAACTTTTTCAATTGAACAAATGGAGGGACAGACAATCACTATATTACTCCTGCATCCTTGACGCCAGGGCAAAACACCAACTAATTCTAACTAGTTTTAAGCTGTTGTTTACAGAATTAAGGAATCAACCAGAACCAACATAAAGTAAACTTACTTCCTGTTTCCATTGCTCGTACTGAGTGTACGTTAGAACCCATGAACAGAATGTGTAGAAATCATCCTTAGTGCGGCCTTTCTTTGGTGGCGATATACCCCCAGGCTGAAATGAATAGTATAAATAAAGTTAAGTTAATGAGAAGAAATTCAAGAAGCTTCGTAATAGCTGATAATGATCATATATGCACAAGGGTTTAGTACCCCCATTCATACTGACTTCTAGTACCATAGACTATAAGTAGAAAATAAACCAGGTTTGCAATTGACTGCATGAGGGTGAGACAGTTGTTAGTAGTTTTTCCCAGCATGATTGACCAATAATCTTTGAATTTGCAGTAAGAGACATTTGTGCGAAATAAGGGGTCTTCTAGGTTTTTAATGTTCTAAATGTATAGCGGTGATACACCCTGGTATAGTTTAGAGGATTTCCACTGAGCCTCCACCCTGCTGAAACTGACATTTTGGGGAGGGAACCAGTAATGGGACTTTTCCATTTTCCTGATGGTCAGGAATATGCATGCGCATCTCCTGTATTTTAGACAAAATGCTCGACTTTACTGTAAGATATGAGTGCCAGAGAAAGATATTATAACGAAGGTAGCCTATTAGTTAAGATGGTGCCTCCGTTAAGACAAAGACATGTGCAATATGTCAACTAGCCAGAATACTAATATAAATTTACAAATCAAGCCGGATTTTCTTCAGAACCCCATAAAACAACTGCCAATATAGCACTAGTCATGTGGTTCCGAGATAAGAAATTATTGGACAAGTAAGTTTAACTACTGACATCTGTTATAATGTATTAGTTTGATAAACATACAAATCACAAATGACAATGGCTGTAACAAATGTAAACATCAGTTTGTGTTTTACAATCAAAATGTTCATTACAGTAGAAAATTGATTGAAATTTCTAAGATCTAAATCATTTTATCAACTCCATTGTAGTAACCTGTGCTACAGCATGCTTTGGTCGGACGTAATGTCATGATCCAAATCACAAAAATAACAACCAACATGGCTGACAGAATGTCGGCCATATTGAAAGTAAAATATAACACATTTTAAAATGTAAATAAAACGTGATCCTACCTCAAAATCTCGTTTCCCTGGTAACCGTTTGTTTCTGGGTGCTTTAAAATACAAGAAGATACATTAATAAACAAGAAAAGGAAATTATTTCGACCACAAATCTACAGAAAAACAACAGCGGGCTGAAATCTTTACGAAAACGAGCCCGATTTGGGAAAATGAAAGATCTGCCCGTAAGGAAGCATAAAATGAGTTGTCAGCTATTTATTTAGATCTCAGAAATAGACATGAGTATTTTCACCACTGTTGCTTCAACATTTACGCGGACATTTGGCAGATTTAGTTTTATTGCACCACTTTTTTGCCTAACGAATTCAACGGATTCGATCACCGCTCGGAAGAAATCACTGCATACGCAAAAAGTACGGGATAAATGACTAATAAACTGTTAAAATAAGATAATCTAACCTTTAAAGACCGTTTCTGTCATGTTTGCATCCAATTTTATTCCATCCAAACAATTACTGGTGGTTTTTAATACAAAACATTCATTGATATTTCATATTCAGTACGACGCTTTCTTTCCTCTCTCCCAGCAAGGGTCATGACCTCGGTAATTTACATATTTTTACTTCCGGTTTAAATGGATCACGTGGTACACACAAAAAGAGGCTCGGCGAGGATTTTTTTGAGATTTATATATGCCTGATGATAACGCATGCAGAATTATTATTTTTATTGTTCTAATACATGATCATATTGCTAGTATGGTGGCAGTTGAATAGCACAGATATGACTTGAATGTAGAGCCTCACCGTCAGGGGCGTACCTGGAGCATATTTGATTGTAGGGCCTACTCCCAATGGTAGGGGGATCTGGGGACATAGGGGAGACCGGGGATAGTTGATACACGGGGCAAGTTGTTACAGAACTGATATCCTAAAAATAAACCCAATGACGGCGTCTCTTTCTGTGCGGTCTGTTTCAAATTAACAATCGCCACTTTTTGCGCTACTTTTGGATGGTTAACTCCTAAAAGTATTGTTTTTAGACGAATAAGTACGATTTTGAGCCACAAAAGTAAATTTTTGAAAATCTGTATTTTATTGTCTCATTTTCGCGCATTCAATTTATTTCGTCATTTATAGAGCCCTTGTTCCTCAAAATGAAATTGGGCACTTATATATGCCATCAAAACTGTTGAATCAGTTTTTCTGAGTTCCCTGCCTTGAAAATTAACCCGTCTGGTAGGGTTGGGGCAAGTTGTTACACTAGCCACGTGACAAGTTGTTACATCGGTGAAATATGTTTTTTGTCAACATTACCCGTTGTACATGTTTTATGAGTTAACTTTGGTTGCTGGTGATCTTAAGTGAAAATATTTCATGTTTCACATGCGTGTAAGATTGACATTCTAAAACTTAAGATACTCACCCACCAGGAACTCAATATACTATACATACATACATACATAGTATTTGAGTGGATCAGTAAATATCTCGCCAAAATCTATTTTTATCACCTATAATTCAAAATACCATGATGTTCCCCAACACGTGTGATAAAAAATGCGTGACGTCACCAGCTTTTCGGCGCGAAAACATAACATCGTCTGCTTAAAATCGTTAATTCTGACGTTTTTTCGACTCGGTTACTACGGTAACGTGACAAAAAAATCCACCATTCGTTGTCTTTAGGATCAGAGAGTAGAGTACAAAATATAAAGATTTTAATAAAAACTTAACCCATACCCTTCCTTCACCATTGACATAACTCGTAACAACTTGCCCCGGTGAATGTAACAAAATGCCCCAATAGCGGGGTAAGTTGTTACATTTTACCAGCTCCGTACAAATCCCTATTTTAGTAGATATATTGGAGACTTTAAACATTTTTTTACATGGTTGTTACCAGAAAAGATCAAACATGCACGTGGTACTTTTTTGAACGTATTATTCAAATTAATGAAGGCAGTATTTCCAAATGTATCTAAAGTGTAACAACTATCCCCGGTCTCCCCTACTCCCCCAGAAATGTTTGTTTATTTCAACGACATGTTTACGTCATACCTTAAGGCAGAAAATAATTAAAAACTAACTTTTAAACATGGTATTTTTCGTTTTATTTGTGACAAGTAACATGACACAATTTGGATTACTAATAAGATCTTGTAGAATACATGATGCACTTCCCAACGTCCTTTGACCTACCCAGCCCAAAACAAAAGACACTTGTCATGATAAACCTCCATCGATCTACTAAGTTTGATGTAAAAAGTGCACTTATCAATCTTTTTCCCCAGAGTAGGTTATATAGGGGAATTATATTCAGTGTGGAATTTGGCTGTCAAATGTCCATATGCATATATATTGCCCTGTCTTATTCATTGGGGTTGTGGATGGTCTTGTTGTCAAATATCCCTATTGTAGATTTTCATTACAACGAAAACCTGGAAAAATAATTTCATATTCATGAAAAGGGCCAATCTAAAGCATCACTGGCAGACTGTGTGGGCTCCCGAGGAAAAATGTAAAAACCTTTAACTGAACAATATTGATGATACGCACGATTGGGGAGGTGGAAGGATGGGGTGTCTCCTTCGTTTAGCTGACGGGTGGTCCTCCGAAAGCCCCTAGGTTATCTCTGGTTTTGATCACGATTAAAGCAAAACAATAAGTCAAAATGGGACATTCATGTAGCAATCAGTACGTAGACATGGATGCAACTAATGCGAGCGAAGCGAGGTAAAAATGCATTGTGATAATACATGTATTCACTAATAAATTTACGGTGCGAGCGAAGCGAGCTAGAAAAAATAGCACTGAGTTGCGTACCGTACAAACTTGATTTTTGACTAGATAATGCATGTAGGCCTATTTGTATTCACAAATAAGGTTATTCTGCTCAGCGCAGCGAGCTTCAAAAATAGCAATGGTTTATTTGAGCAGCATACCCTACAAACTCGTTCTCTGACTCGATACTACATGTTCTCACTTATAAAGTTAGTGTGCGAGAGAAGCGAGCTCGAAAAAATAGCATTGTTAATTTGAGCAGCATACTCTACAAGTACAAACTCGTTCCCTGACTTGAAAAACGATGGATCTTTTAAATGATATTTATCATATTATGAAGTGACTTTTTTGTACATACGCTGCATTTGTATGCCCCTCACCCCCTCTGCTTGTGATATTTATTGGGGATTTCGAATTTTCATTTTTTTTTCAGTTCAGATTTGTACGCACGGGCGTACTGGAGTACGCCTAGTTACGTCCCCTCCCCCCCTGACCGTTATGATAATTTTGATTAAGTCGGTCTGCATTTTTAAATCTCGTGCGCACGTGATCTAAATGGACCGATATTTGATATAGGCGCAGTACATGTGTTTAGGAAGAACTCACAATAATAAACATGTCCAACGCCATAGAACGCCATAGAACAGGTCCTGATTTGCTCGTGCAATTTACCATGGGAGGGGGCATGTCAATATTTATTATTTACGCCCCAATTAACACCAAATCCTGTATTGAGTCTGTATACGCACTCTTGATTTTTAGATCTTTGATTTGATTAATTACTACGCATCCGAACTCGTGACCGTGCTTTATTCTAGGATAAAACATATGTACATATTCATCGTGTTTATATCGCCAAACACTTGAAAATGTTCCGTACACTATTAAAATCGTGATTCCAGTTTTAATATTGTTCAGTAAATTTTTTATACATTCATAACCTGTTGAGGAATTAAATGAACGATGTCGATAAACATCAAACCTTCATATTTTACTAACAATTCGTGTGTACCTATTACACGCAGCGCGTAAAACATCTCGGAAGTTTAGTATTTTTTTCTTTTTAATTATACTAAACTACATGTATAAGGGCGACAACTGCAACAAAGCTTATACCTATTTTGTAGCAGTTGTCTTTCGTTGTACAACGCAAGAGCCGCTTATCGTACATCAAATAAGATGTACGGATGAAATTTAACTAATATATATATAAATCACTTGTGCAAAAGTTGATGTTTGGTTGGCATCAATCCTATTTTGCTGCTTTAAAACGTCTATGTTGTCCGTCACATTAAACTATCCCTGATTTGGAATATTTTGACTTAGAACCATCGTTCAATATACACCATCCCGTTAGGATCAGACCCAACATGCCATTCATCATGTTACCCAAGAGAAGTTGTTGTGGTAACCACACATTACTTTTTAAAATGCCGAGCATATCCTTTATTTTCCAGTCAGCTTTCTGCTGAAACATGCGGGCATATGTGTGCCTACACCCGGATCGCCAGATTTGACGCCCTACGGAGGCCACTAATTTAGTTATTCACATATCGACCCACAACAAATGGGATGTGATGAGTTTCATTGATATAAGTTATTTGCGTGAATCTTCATTTGAAATGGGATTGGTTCGATGGTCGAGCGACCCAGTGCCCTTTCGTAGTTCGCAATGCTAGGCGGTGGTGCCGTATAGTATGGGTTCGAATCTCACTGATAGCGCAAACTAATGAGCCGGTATCTAACTTATAGTTAGCACTTTCAGTACGCTTATTTAGGTTTTTGATCAGATAAATTATCTCTGCGTTAATTTGACATGTGATGTGATAGATGATTAAACGTTATTTTTCTTCATCGCAGATCATCAGACAGTCTGTCAATTTCTAGTAGAGCACACCTGCTTGCAACGGGTAGCAAACTCTCGTGAAGACAGGAAATTTATTTACGACTGTAGGAATTTTTCTCTATTCAATATTTTTTTCTTTTGAAATGAATATAATCTTCATACCATGCACTATAAGGACTGGTAACACTGTTATGTCATAAAACTGGTTGTATTCAGTGAACTGCTGATCAAAGCTGTTCTCATTTATTGTAAAGATACATACATTTGTAATTACGAAAAATCTTAGTTTTTGACTTAGATTTATTTTTGTTTGTGCATTTTCTACAAAAAGCAGTTAGAATTTCTGTGAGAAAAATTAAATATATTGTTTTATTTCGAAGTGAAATATAATACTCGAAATCTTTGTATTACTAATAAGTTACTGCAACAAAGCTATCGCTTCCATAAACTTCGTAAAACGTTTGCAAAATTCTATAGGCGTAATTCAGATCTCATTTCTAAATATGGTACTAATTTAAAGACACTTCTGCGACAAGGTCTGTCTCAGCCGATGTGCTTTACAAATTTCGAAGGATTCTGGGTCATAGCCACTTTCATGATGTGTTTCTCAAGATCATAAAACGTTTTCTGAGTAGAGGATATGACCCTTTAATTTTGCAACGGACTGCATGCTTAGCAGTGGGTCCATTTACAGCTCACCGCTATGCTTCTTATTTCATTGTGCGATGACCGGAAAATATACAGACTCTATGATATGCCTAACCTCAAGCCTTTGTGGACGGCATTGATGCCTGTCTGTTACATTGTCTTGTCGTACCCTTAAATGTTTTGCTCTCTTGTTACTCTGACTTCTGATAGGTCATTGAGTACTTTCTGTGCTACTCGATGGTTGTATTTTATATAATGTTTCATGTTTTACATTCTTTTATTACCGGTCACTGTGGCCTTTTTGTTAGGGGGCATTACATGGCGGGAAACATTTATTTACACTGTCCTGTTCTATAAGGTTGTCTATTGGGTAAGTGTGAGGTTTGGTGCACTGTAAAACGTTTAAGCCCCCAGTGACAAGTGTCACTGTCCGTTCCAAGGCGGAAGCCCTTTAGTCAACCTTCCTCTGTGTATGTACTGTCCACTTTATAGTATAATTGGAAAAAAATACAAAAATATTTGGCCACTGTGCCTTTTGTTAAACTTTATTAATTTTGTATGTGCCATTCTGCAATTTCGTTGTCCAGCACAAGGCTGCTTCGTATCTTTCAAAATTGCATATACTCAGTGTCTGTTGTGGATTGTCCTTGTGGTGTATGTTTTGTCCGGTTGTTAATTTCTTACCAACTGGCTCTTGTTCCGTTTTAGTTTGACTGACTTAAGCAGCAGACTTTCGGGATTGGATGCCCGGTTTTGTATTACATGTTCCTGTGCTAGTTTTTTATGTATGTTCCGCGCCTTTTCGAGTGAAGTTGTATATTTTCTGTGCCTTTTTGTTCTCGCGTGTCCCGCGGTTTCTGTTGGGTCGGTGCTACTTCCGGTAGTTTCGTATTTTGTTTAATTATTATAATATGGGTTTGTATCTGGATTTAAACGCCAATTCCGTTTACAATCGAGTTTTTCATTTTTAAATAATCGATAATATGCCATAATTTCTCAGTATTTAATTTTTTGACCGGGGCCAAAACGGGACCAAAAGGAGCTAGGAGTTATTTATTCGTATTTGCCGGTTGTCCTCTTACTATTTCGTCCCCGTGATTCGCATCCTACCTGGTTCGTTCATGAGTCTATGTACAGCTGTGGAGTTATGGATGTAGTGTTCTGTCCCCTGAGGCAATTTAATGTAGTTTTAAGTCCCCTACCGGTTTTTGACCGGAGGGGACTATTGGTTTGCCATCTGTCCGTCAGTTTTGGTTCTGACGGAAATTGTGGTTGATATCAAGCATCCTCATACATCAGTGATTACTAGTTAGTCAAGTTCCCTATAATCCTTGTGGAATACGCTTGTAGACAAAATTGACACTGATCATTTAGACGAGTAATTCGTTTATTTGTGTAATTGAGAACATAATGTTTGTAACTTTAACTTCTGATGCAACACGTGTAGACATCAATTAAGGACATCCGACCATGTCACTAAACCCACCAACGTGTGTGAGCATCGGGTCTACGATTTCCAGTTCTTATTTCCTGTATTACTCCGAAGCAAGTGAGGTTCGGAGATGGTTCTGGTGAATCCGGAGTTCGATAATTTTGAGAACGGAAGGTCTTTCGGGGTCGTTCAAAACTGCGTCATACCAAAGATGAAATGCAAATGGAACCAGTACTTCCTTAATTGACGCTAGAAAACTGGCTTCACAAGCATAATATCATCTGTGTGTGAACAAGAAACTTCAATAAAGGAACAAATGAAATTGCAAAATGTATTGTGCATGCGCATTACAAAAAGAGTATATTAAGTCAGACAGGGAAGGCAGCACTCAACTTAACCAGCCGAACACAGAAAACATTAAAAACACACAAAGCACAATGCCCAACTAAACAAGCGCAGATCCGCCCAAGTCCAAGCTGTCGAAAAGTATAATAAATTATAACTAGCTGAATGACCCAGTAGAAAAGATACAGCAACCAAAAGGCGGAATGCCTACGCTGAATGACCTAGTAACAACAGTAAAACTGCTGAACTACATAGTTATAGCAGCCTTTAGTCTCAAAAGTTAAATAACAGTATTAAAACGTTGAAAGGCCCGTATAGTGGGATGACCTACTAACTAGCTGAATGACCCAGTTTCCACAGCAAAAGGACTATATTGCCCCGCTTTAGCTGTAAGAAATCTTAAAACGAAGAAGTGCCCAACACACTACCGACCAAGAAAATTAAACGCCCCTAGTCTCATTGTTAAAAACTGAATAAAAAATATTAAGCAAACAAAAGGTAGAAAGCCCACGCTGAATGACCTAGTAACAGTTATAGTTTTAGCAGCCTACAGTCTAAAAGTTAAGTAACAGTATTTAAACGTTGAAAGGCCCGATTTCAACAACAAAAAATCTGAAAACCTTAAAACGAGTGACCCAGTTTCATTAAGTAAAATGACGTAATTGAACAATTAGAGGTTAATACACGACACAGCCGGGCAGGAAGGCGATAATCCGCCCGGAAAATGAATAATCACCTCGAGGGCTTCAGCCCGAGGGTGATTATTCATACCGGGCGGATTATCAACTTCCGGCCAGGCTCTGAAGTGTATTAAAGTCTTTAATACAATTGTTCGATTTCAGACTATCTATGAAGAACAAATAACGTAAATAGTACTGATGTAGATATTCCCTAATATTGTAACCAATAAAATGCACTTAGTGTGAATAAAATTGGCAAAGAAATCTGGCATATGAGCAACGTAACGTCATTTTGGCTCCAACGTGACGTCATGTTTACATTGATAACGTAACGTGCGCTCGTTCAACCGGTCCGATTATGATTATGAGATTGCGGACCGGGTGGATAGCCAATAATCAATCACGTGATGGCCATAATCAGCCGCAAATAGGCTCATTTTTGTTACTATATATAGTAACAAGTGTATTAAATCGAGATATGACGTACTGAATTGCAAGCAATACAGAAGTCCCCCACCGGTGTAAAGACATTGTCAATATGTCTGTCTGAAGCTCTCGTAGGTTTTAGGTTATCACAAATGGATAAAACTTTCCAATCGATATATGTTTTTGTTTCTAAACACTTTTAAAACTGCAATTCATTACAAGCTATATAATTGAACATGGAAAACAAATTCAATATGGCCGTCACTTTGACATTTATCGAGAAAAATATCTAGTCATGCTATATATTCAATAACACTTTGAAATGTAATTTCCTTTGGTATATGAAATTGTCAGGTGTGATCAAGCATTAAGTCATGACAGTCGGTTGTAATGGGGATATATACATATTATCAACTATGGATTACTGCTGCATTATCTGGAGCACATGTAGTAAAACAAATATCTCCAAAATAAAAATTCTACAAAAGCGCTGTGCAAAAATAATACTTAGAAAACCTAATCGCAGTCCTTCCATTGAACTATTTCAAGAATTAGAATGGTTAACGTTTGAAAACAGATGTAAATATCTTACTGCAATCACCATATACACATGCTTACATGGTCTCACTTCTTCATACTTACAAAATATCTTACATTTTGCTAACAACACTTTATACACATTGAGATCCACCACTCATAGAGATATAACACATGCGAAGATACGAGGGGTGTTCGATATGTATTGTCACTGGCCTTTGCATTTTTCTATGACAATATTTAGAAGGATTCTACGATTATTGTCTAAAAGGCGTATGTTTCTATTCTATATCTGGAAAATTGCATAGCCTTTCGTCAACCATTAAGTAATTTATTGAACTTAGAAGAGGGTATATTCGAGGACACTGGCCTTATGTTCATTTTAAGCTAAATTTGTGCCATCTTTGCAGTACTGTTTAGAAATGTAAATGTCAGTATTTGTTAAACTGCATCATACGATACGATAACTGGATTCTTATATTTCCCTTAGAACTTTAAATCAAAATGAAATTATTTGTTGTCTACGAGTAAGACGGTCAAAACAAGGGAGATCACTCTTATTTATACCAAATGATGCTTGTTGGTTCACGCACCAATGACTTCATATCAATTGTACTTTGATCGCAAATTCTGGTGGTTTATGGCTTACATATATGTATGATATGTCAAATTCCAATCAATAAAATTATTCGAAGATTTTCATTGAAAAATAGCATGCTTTTTTGACTAATTTTGACACCTATTTTCGCGACTTTGAAACGCTCTTATTTTGTTCAAACATGGCAATCAAGTACAGCAAATCATGTTTTTATCGAAGGAATTTACATTATTTACGGTATAATAGTTGTGGAATAAGATTATTTCCCGAAAGGAAGTTTTAAACGACTGTTTATCGCAAAAAGTCGCAGTGTCTATTACTAGCCCTTTGAGAAGACAACAGAAACAACATTCCGGTAATTAAATTTTATTGATTTTTTCACAAAATATTGCGGAAATCTTGATGGTTCCAGAAATGTAAAAAGATTTAAAGATATGAACGAATTTTCTTATTTGTGACCCAAGTGATAATACATATCGAACATCCCTCGTACACACTAGTTATAATCAAAATACATTTTCCTATATATCAATGAAATTATGGAACAGCATACCTCTTTCTGTTAGAAATTTAAAATCTTTATCAGCTTTTAAACATAAATAATAAGAAATATCTGATGTCAAAAAATTAGTCAACATGTTCATTTTACTATTATAATCATTCTATTTTAATTACTGTTGAGATGGGTGTGTCTGTCTATTATATAATGTAATAAGTGCTATTGCATGTATGAATGTCTGTTTATATGTATGAATGATTTATTTCAATGTATTTGAATGTATTTCGTTATTTTAGATAGAAGACCACATTGTAAAAAAGATAATCATTTTGTATAATTTGTATGATCTTAATGTGTCATCTTCTTTAAATAAAGCTATTATTATTATTATATTATGGAGGAATACCATATACATTACACACAAAACCGATACGGGTCAATGCCATCAAATGACATTCTTACAGCGTAAACGATAAATTAAATAAATGTTAATATAGAAGTAAATATCGCTGGCTTACAACAATAACAACCTTATAAGACCCTTGCTCATTCGTAATCAGCACTACTTGGCGCATCTAATGAACCTATTTTTGTGAAACTTGGTACTGGTCATGTTGACCAGACCGAAGTTAAAAATACTTTTTCTCAGAATGGCTTTTTATAGTTACGACCTTATTATTCTAAGCCATAGATATGGATAATGGGCACATGAAGGTAGTTTCATAACACGGCTCAATAAAAAGTAATCGTGGGTGTGTTGTTTACGGTTTCACAATCGAGACATAAATATAAATTTCGTTTTGAAAATGATTAGGTACAATATTTAGGAAGTATTTGACCAAATAATTTACTGAACTACACTGAAGAGTCCTAAGAAACAACGCAAATCGCTGCATTTCAATCACAATAAACATACATCACTATCACAGTAAACATACAAATCATTTTTCAAAATTATCAGTAAACATACAGTAATGAGACTACACAGCTGTATCACTTTTGGCCCCCATCTCAGCCAAAACACAGCCTGAAACCACCCGAAAACGCAAATTACACGCCAACGTTATATCTATTATAATGTGTACAATTATTAAACTGAAACATGCCCGATCATGATATAAGTGATGTGTAAAAGTAGTCGTTTTTTTTTTCTCAAAAGCCAAACGATGTTCATTGATTTTAGATAATATGGGCAAACATTTGGCAACAAAGCGTATGCGAACGCTAGGAAAGTTAATCGTAACAATAAATATGTACAACTTGCCATTATGTTTTTATATAGATGGTTTATTTCCAAAACATTAGGCATTATGCCCATGAGTTTACAACAATACATAGTGTAATAAATTAAATATACTCACATACTGTCACACACGCACACATCAAACATGCACGCACACACACGCACTATCACGCACACATACATATGTCACTAACACACTCATATATAAACATTGTTGTCATTATGTACAGTGAAAATACAAATCTTCAAAAATTATAGAATCATCTCTACTATTTTTGCACATCAAATCATTTTAAACATGTACCACCTGAATATTCCGAGTATGCTGTAGAAGATCCTTTTCTAGAAATACAAAATTATTTGAACTCATTTTCACAGAAATATGACAATTTTTGTTTACTAGGTGATTTTAATTTAGATGACATTTTGTCAGAACATTACGACATGTACGAGGTATGCTAGACAAGTTCTCAAATATAAACAGAACTCGTCTAAACGGAGACAAATCTGTAAACAATTATGGCTATCAATTTATTGATTTTTTAAAACTGAATTGTATGTATATAGTCCAGGAGCCAGATTTCAAAAGAGGCTTAAAATGGATTTTCATTTACCCCATCTGGAAGAAAAAGTCTGATTGTATTTTCGAATAAAATAGACATTCAGGCTTTAGAAAAAGGTGGATTCCAGATATGAAAGTGGTGCAGATTTTTTAACAGGGGCAACAACTCTTGCTATCCAAGAAATTTACGAATCTACCCGGTAACCTATGTTCTAGTGTGGAGTTTTTGTTTATAAATGTATTGCCATATATTTGCATGGATATTGTTCATTTAATAATGTGCATCAAAAGTACATACAACACGGACCCGTTTGAGGTCAAGGTCAAGGTCAGTGTAAGGTCAAAGTGAGAAAAATAGCTAAAAATGAATATTTGCTCTATATTTTTCTTTGTATAGCATGTGTTTTCAATTCAATTTGATTATAAAAATGACAGTTATGTTCGTTAGTACATATTCTGTCATTATAGGCCATTTGTTTGATTCAAAATATAAAAATATTGTCAAAACAGCCATTTTAAGCAAATGCATGTTGGCCGAAATGGCAATCTTTCGAAGACCCCTGGCATTCTATGATTTTATGTGATTTTTTTGTTTACGTATGTAGTGTCTTATATTTACATTTATATTATTCATATGGTTATAAACATCAAATGGACATACACCTAAGACAAATGTGAGGTAAAGGTCAAGGTCATTTTAAGGTCAAATTGAACAAAATAGCTGAAAAGGTATAAAATAAGATTTCCATTCTAATTTTCTTAATATAACATGTGTTTTGAATTAAATTTAGGTTATTAAAATGATAGTTGTGTTGGTAAGTAAATATTCGCTAATGATAAGCCATTTGATTAATTCAAAATGTATCTTTTTTGATAAAAACCCAGTCATTTTATGCTTTCCGAGATGGCATTCATACGAAAACCCCTGGCATATTATGACCTTATGTGATTAGTTTGTTTACGTATGTAGTGTCTCATATTTGCATGGATATTATTAATTTGATTAAGTTCATCAAATAAAAATACACCTTAGACCATTTTGAGGTCAAGGTCAATGTCATATCAAGGTCAATGTGAAAATATTAGCTAAAGTACAAATTGATATTGCCGCTCTACTTTCCTTATTATCGCGTATGTTTTAATTCAATTTTGGTTGTGAAAGTGATAGATGTATTAGTTAGCACATATTTTCTCATTATACGTTATTTGTTTAAAAAATATATGTTAAAATTGGTAAAACTGCCATTTAACGCAAAAGCATGCTGACCGAGATGGCATTCTTGAATTGCTAACTGCTTTCAAATATACTTTTGATTTTTATTTCTGTCAGTATCATTGACTATTAGTATGAACATTGTTACAATACTCAATGTCTTACTCTCAAGTGGATATAAAATGCTGACCACTTCAAGGTCAAGACCAATGTCATTTCAAGGACAAATTACAAATGCTTGAACAATTCAAGTTCTGTCTCATTTTTTCGTTACATGTATTATGAAGCACTTTCTACACGGTATTTTGTTTGTAGTTTGTATATTTAGGTGTGTAATTCTTTTAGCTGGGAACATTATGTCACCATCTTTGATGAGGGAGTATACTGCTTTACACACGTCGGTCGGTCTGTATGTCGGTTATGAAGATCACACGGTTTCTGAGTAATACCCTACCAATCCTTGGTACCAGGATCCTCACCATTGACACTAAGATCTTCAAATTTTATGAAACAGTAGATGAATTTCATTGGTTATGAGGTCAGTAAGTCGAAGTAATAGTCTCTGTACCCCTTAAGGTATGATGTGGATAAGTCGGTACTAGATGCTGGTGTGTATCCGATGGGCCTTGGCTGACTGTACACGATGGTGTTAAGTATCTCACAGGGCCTGGAATATCTGCATTTAGCGGCGATTAGTAACCCTAATGATCTGGTATATTTGGCTGCACCGGGTGGTGATCCTAGAATAACTGTACAATGTATTAATGAACACCCAATAGGGCATGGGATAGCTCTACACAGTGATAGCGAGTACCCTCATAGGACATAAGTGCCTGTACTTTGCCTGACGCATCTCCAATAAGGCCAGATGTATGGCTGTACTAATTGGTTGTGAGTATCCCATTTGACATTCTATAGCTGAACTCTGTGGTGGTACGTAAAATCCAGAATGACTGTACCAGTGGTAGGTAGGTACCCCACTAAGTAAAGTTTTCATTTTGATAGGAGAACATATGAATTTGATAAATAGGTAGAGAAACTGTTAACTTACTTTTTTACACCCTGTATATACCAGGCTTTGTTAACTTTCACACAGTATCAAACAATTTTAGGCTCTAATGCGATGAATGGCAATACCAGTCCAGGTAAAGTACTCAACATGACTTTGAATAGCTGTACTTGTCAATGGTGAGTACCAAACATGACTCGTGATTGACTCTACTCCGATGTTGGGACCACTCCTTACGGCCTGGTATGGTCGCAAATGTGCGGTATCTATCGCACAGGGCCTTGTGTGTCTGTACCCTGTTGTGGCGAATACCTTTAAGGGTCTGTAATGGCTGCACTTGGTTGTGATTAGTATCCTGTAGGACCAGGGACGACATAATTATGTGATGATGTGTACAAGACATTCGCTGTTTGATGGCTTCTAGAGTATTATATCGTGGTGTATACCAAAATACAACCTAAGATGCTTATAGTCAGCGTTGGTTACTTAGTCTGGGATGACTACATGTAGTGGTTAGGAACTGGGGTTGCACGAGTATATTCCTTAGGACCCGGTTTGTCAGTACTTGGTGGTGATGAGTACCACAAAAACTTGGTGCGGTTGTATTCAGAGGTAGTGAGAACAGTGTAATATATATGGCTGTTCTGTGTTGTGGTGATTTCATTGTATACAGATATGCATGTTAATAATCTGTTCTGTTGGTTACCAAACAGGGACTTATAATTAAAGACGCATTTACTGTCAAAATTGCTGCTTTATGTAGTATGTACCCGATTGACATGTGATAGCTGCATTCAGTGATGGTTACGTGTCTGACATGAGATGAATACATTATAGTGATAAGTATCTCATAGGCATGGAATGGATATACTTTGTTGTGTTGAACATTAGTATCTAATTTTACCTTCGGTGTCTTTACAATATAGTGATATGTTGTATGTAGCAGATAGGGTCTAGCTGTATTCTTGGGTGTTATTGAGTACATTACGGTCTGGGATAATTATATTCTCATGTGGTAAATACCTTCTTTAGTATAGGATGTCTGTACATTACAGTGGCCGCGAGTGGCATATGTCCATGCGATGCATATTCCTTCCAGTGATGTGTACCCACATTGTGCTTCTGATACCTGTACCTTGTAATGATGCGTACCACATAGTGTCTTTAATGTATGTACTCTGCATTGGTGTTTACCACATAGGCCCTGAGATGTCTGTACCAGCTGGCAGTGATTTGTACCGCATAAGATCTAAGATGCATGTACTTGGCATTGATGCTTACCTCATGAGGCATATGTCTTATATACTTACCAGTGATACCCTGTAGGGCATTGATGGCTGAATTATGTTGTGGTTAGTGTGATATTAACCACAAGGTATCAGGCCTGATATTGCTACACATTGCAGCGGTGAATATACCATTGCCCAACGGGATAGTTGTATTATGTGCTGGTACGCACGCCATTGGGTCTGTGTGGATGTTTCTAATAGTAACGAAACGAATAGAAGATGATAGGGTCTGGGAATCCTATATATACCTAGGCTTATTGATACATTGTACATGTAATTTGCATCATTAAGTATGAGACCCCCTCTGAGTCAATGGTGAATATAAAGGATTAACGGCTGTTACGAAAACAGATAACTGATTGTTTTAACATAAATGAGTAGTGTATACATGCGTGGACTTCATCACCTGGTCTGTTAGTCAGGTTAATGTAAAGCCAATTGCAATTTCATACAAAGTGAGGCAAATCAAAATTGCATGTACAATAAAATGTACTGTTGACCTAAGATGACATTGTTCCTGTCAATGCATTAAGGGAACGTTCTACAAATACTATAAAGTCCATAATATCTATACAAAAATATGATTATATCATTATAAATATATGTCAATTTTGAATGAAAACGACTAGTACTACGAATGCAACGATGCCAACACCCTGATACGTTAAATAGCTCTTTTAATAACATTTTTAATTAAACAAATAACTTTTACTTATAATGAAAGGAGAATATGTTCTAACCCACACATTTATTACTTCATAACCAAACTTTATTCAAAACATATGCCAGTATAAGAAAAATAGAGACGAAATATCAATGCTATTTTTCACATATTGACCTAGAAATGACCTTAACCTCAAATTGGTCTAAGGTGTATATCCATTTGATGAATTTAATCAAATCAATAATATCTATGCAATTATGAGACACTACATACGTAAACAAACTAATCACATAAGGCCATAATATGCCAGAGATTTTCGTATGAATGCCATCTCTGAAAGCATAGAATGACGTTTTTTTTCAAAAATGATAGTCAACATTTTTAATTAATCAAATGGCTTATCATTAGAGAATATTAACTTACCAACACAACTATCATTTTAATAACCTAAATTTAATTCAAAACACATGTTATATTAAGAAAAATAGAGAGGAAATCTCATTTTTTACTTTTTTCAGCTATTTTGTTCACTTTGACCTTGTAGTAGTGGAAACATATTTACCTTCGTCATCCGAGGATTCGGGCTGTCTATCATCAGGAGGGGGGAGAAGGTTAATGTTGTTGAGGCTGCTGAGAAGGGCTGGTATCTTCTACGGACCGCTCTGGAGATATACTAGGACTAACATCTTTCTTGGACCCATGCTGTCTTCTTGGACCTCCTCAGTTCCATCTGCCTTCCTCTTCTGGGTTTTCCGCTGACAAGCCAGCCTTTCCCCTTGTTTCTACCCGCCTTAGGTGGCATGTTAAAGTATCGCAATTGGATTAGATTGGAAATGTACGTCTGGTCCAGCAATTACCGATGACCAAATGAATATCCCGTAATTTTACTCCATTGGATGATCATGTGACGCCTTCGTGCGTAGTTCAAACGCACCGTACTCTCAATACGACGCCGTGTAGCCATCGTGTAGCCTTAGTGTGTCCTGCGGGACGCCTTCGTATTAAAACTTACTGCATTCGTGTAGTCATCGTGTGAGATTCGGGTGTCATCGTGTGGCCTTCTTTATGCATCGTACTTGCTTCGGCTGTAAATTGGCTTTTGACCAACTTCGGGGCTAACTTCGTACGAAGTTCAAAATTCCGTATTCGTGTGTCCATCGTGTGTCAAAATCGGGACAGTGTGACGCGGGCATAATATCGCAAAGTATGTGTCTGTTAAAGAAACGGATAACAAATTGGTTTTGTGGTTTACAAAAGATAAGTATCTGTTTAATACTGATAAAGATGTATTATGTGGTTTTGTTTATAATTTTGAAATACTATTACCATAAGCTTATATACGAAAACATAATATCAAGTTGTACATACCTATCATAACGATTACTTTTCCTACCGTTCGCACACACCCCATCCCGAAATGCCTGCTCACGCTACATAAAATCATTGAACATCGTTTGACTTCTTGTGAGAAAAATGTACACCGGCTACTTTTAAACATAATCTACATGGTGATTGGGCACGTTTCGTTTCAATAATTGTACATATTATAACAGATATAACATTAACATATAACCTGCATGTTTTCACATATTTTCAAACTGTGTAGAGGTGAAAAACAAACCGGCTATGTGTTGCCGCCACTGTATATTTACTGCATTGATTATGTATGTTTATTGCGATTATTAAAATTTAATGTGTACGACTTATTGCAATTTTTATAGCGATTTGAGTCAAACTTTCAGGTACAACGCACAAATGCAAGTGCTTATACTGCACATTTTCACCAGAAAACTTCGGTACATGCATTATACATTACACTGAAGTCCACGAAAAGCTCAATTCGAAAATCAAAATTTTGCATTACAATTTTGAAACAAAACGTGTACTATGGTTACCCGTTTCTAGGCAACGACAGAACCTGACATAAACATATCGCTATCGCTTATATGACTGTTTTTCGACTATCATTTTTTTCAAATGATCGTTCTAAATTCACCAGTAGAAGCATAGAGTCTACACTAAATCACCATAAGCAATGGATGGATTTAAAAGAATAATTTAGAAAAAACAATTAAAAACCAGCCGCCTGTTTACTTGGTAAAAAGCCAGAAACTATGGTTTGTGTTAAAGTTTCGTCGCCTAGCAACTGGTAACCAAAAGAGTATATTAAGTCAGACAGGGAAGGCAGCACTCAACTTAACCAGCCGAGCACAGAAAACATTAAAAACACACAAAGCACAATGCCCAACTAAACAAGCGCAGATCCGCCCAAGTCCAAGCTGTCGAAAAGTATAATAAATTATAACTAGCTGAATGACCCAGTAGAAAAGATACAGCAACCAAAAGGCGGAATGCCTACGCTGAATGACCTAGTAACAACAGTAAAACTGCTGAACTACATAGTTATAGCAGCCTTTAGTCTCAAAAGTTAAATAACAGTATTAAAACGTTGAAAGGCCCGTATAGTGGGATGACCTACTAACTAGCTGAATGACCCAGTTTCCACAGCAAAAGGACTATATTGCCCCGCTTTAGCTGTAAGAAATCTTAAAACGAAGAAGTGTCCAACACACTACCGACCAAGAAAATTAAACGCCCCTAGTCTCTTTGTTAAAAACTGAATAAAAAGATTCAGCAAACAAAAGGCAGAAAGCCCACGCTGAATGACCTAGTAACAACAGTAAAACTGCTGAACTACATAGTTTTAGCAGCCTACAATCTAAAAGTTAAGTAACAGTATTAAAACGTTGAAAGGCCCGATTTCAGCAACAGTAAGTAAAATGACGTAATTGAACAAATCGAGATATGACGTACTGAATTGCAAGCAATACAGAAGTCCCCCACCGGTGTAAAGACATTGTCAATATGTCTGTCTGAAGCTCTCGTAGGTTTTAGGTTATCACAAATGGATAAAACTTTCCAATCGATATATGTTTTTGTTTCTAAACACTTTTAAAACTGCAATTCATTACAAGCTATATAATTGAACATGGAAAACAAATTCAATATGGCCGTCACTTTGACATTTATCGAGAAAAAATATAGTCATGATATATATTTAATAACACTTTGAAATGTAAATTCCTTTGGTATATGAAATTGTCAGGTGTGATCAAGCATTAAGTCATGACAGTCGGTTGTAATGGGGATATATACATATTATCAACTATGGATTACTGCTACATTATCTGGAGCACATGTAGTAAAACAAATATCTCCAAAATAAAAATTCTACAAAAGCGCTGTGCAAAAATAATACTTAGAAAACCTAATCGCAGTCCTTCCATTGAACTATTTCAAGAATTAGAATGGTTAACGTTTGAAAACAGATGTAAATATCTTACTGCAATCACCATATACATTTGCTTACATGGTCTCACTTCTTCATACTTACAAAATATCTTACATTTTGCTAACAACACTTTATACACATTGAGATCCACCACTCATAGAGATATAACACATGCGAAGATACGAGGGGTGTTCGATATGTATTGTCACTGGCCTTTGCATTTTTCTATGACAATATTTAGAAGGATTCTACGATTATTGTCTAAAAGGTGTATGTTTCTATTCTATATCTGGAAAATTGCATAGCCTTTCGTCAACCATTAAGTAATTTATTGAACTTAGAAGAGGGTATATTCGAGGACACTGGCCTTATGTTCATTTTAAGCTAAATTTGTGCCATCTTTGCAGTAGTTGTTTAGAAATGTAAATGTCAGTATTCGTTAAACTGCATCATACGATACGATAACTGGATTCTTATATTTCCCTTAGAACTTTAAATCAAAATGAAATTATTTGTTGTCTACGAGTAAGACGGTCAAAACAAGGGAGATCACTCTTATTTATACCAAATGATGCTTGTTGGTTCACGCACCAATGACTTCATATCAATTGTACTTTGATCGCAAATTCTGGTGGTTTATGGCTTACATATATGTATGATATGTCAAATTCCAATCAATAAAATTATTCGAAGATTTTCATTGAAAAATAGCATGCTTTTTTGACTAATTTTGACACCTATTTTCGCGACTTTGAAACGCTCTTATTTTGTTCAAACATGGCAATCAAGTACAGCAAATCATGTTTTTATCGAAGGAATTTACATTATTTACGGTATAATAGTTGTGGAATAAGATTATTTCCCGAAAGGAAGTTTTAAACGACTGTTTATCGCAAAAAGTCGCAGTGTCTATTACTAGCCCTTTGAGAAGACAACAGAATTATCATTCCGGTAATTAAATTTTATTGATTTTTTCACAAAATATTGCGGAAATCTTGATGGTTCCAGAAATGTAAAAAGATTTAAAGATATGAACGAATTTTCTTATTTGTGACCCAAGTGATAATACATATCGAACATCCCTCGTACACACTAGTTATAATCAAAATACCTTTTCCTATATATCAATGAAATTATGGAACAGCATACCTCTTTCTGTTAGAAATTTAAAATCTTTATCAGCTTTTAAACATAAATAATAAGAAATATCTGATGTCAAAAAATTAGTCAACATGTTCATTTTACTATTATAATCATTCTATTTTAATTACTGTTGAGATGGGTGTGTCTGTCTATTATATAATGTAATAAGTGCTATTGCATGTATGAATGTCTGTTTATATGTATGAATGATTTATTTCAATGTATTTGAATGTATTTCGTTATTTCAGATAGAAGACCACATTGTAAAAAAGATAATCATTTTGTATAATTTGTATGATCTTAATGTGTCATCTTCTTTAAATAAAGCTATTATTATTATTATATTATGGAGGAATACCATATACATTACACACAAAACCGATACGGGTCAATGCCATCAAATGACATTCTTACAGCGTAAACGATTAATTAAATAAATGTTAATATAGAAGTAAATATCGCTGGCTTACAACAATAACAACCTTATAAGACCCTTGCTCATTCGTAATCAGCACCACTTGGCGCATCTAATGAACCTATTTTTGTGAAACTTGGTACTGGTCATGTTGACCAGACCGAAGTTAAAAATGCTTTTTCTCAGAATGGCTTTTTATAGTTACGACCTTATTATTCTAAGCCATAGATATGGATAATGGGCACATGAAGGTAGTTTCATAACACGGCTCAATAAAAAGTAATCGTGGGTGTGTTGTTTACGGTTTCACAATCGAGACATAAATATAAATTTCGTTTTGAAAATGATTAGGTACAATATTTAGGAAGTATTTGACCAAATAATTTACTGAACTACACTGAAGAGTCCTAAGAAACAACGCAAATCGCTGCATTTCAATCACAATAAACATACATCTCTATCACAGTAAACATACAAATCATTTTTCAAAATTATCAGTAAACATACAGTAATGAGACTACACAGCTGTATCACTTTTGGGCCCCATCTCAGCCAAAACACAGCCTGAAACCACCCGAAAACGCAAATTACACGCCAACGTTATATCTATTATAATGTGTACAATTATTAAACTGAAACATGCCCGATCATGATATAAGTGATGTGTAAAAGTAGTCGGTGTATGTTTTTCTCTCAAAAGCCAAACGATGTTCATTGATTTTAGATAATATGGGCAACATTTGGCAACAAAGCGTATGCGAACGCTAGGAAAGTTAATCGTAACAATAAATATGTACAACTTGCCATTATGTTTTTATATAGATGGTTTATTTCCAAAACATTAGGCATTATGCCCATGAGTTTACAACAATACATAGTGTAATAAATTAAATATACTCACATACTGTCACACACGCACACATCATACATGCACGCACATACACGCACTATCACGCACACATACATATGTCACTAACACACTCATATATAAACATTGTTGTCATTATGTACAGTGAAAATACAAATCTTCAAAAATTATAGAATCATCTCTACTATTTTTGCACATCAAATCATTTTAAACATGTACCACCTGAATATTCCGAGTATGCTGTAGAAGATCCTTTTCTAGAAATACAAAATGATTTGAACTCATTTTCACAGAAATATGACAATTTTTGTTTACTAGGTGATTTTAATTTAGATGACATTTTGTCAGCACATTACGACATGTACGAGGTATGCTAGACAAGTTCCCAAATATAAACAGAACTCGTCTAAACGGAGAAAAATCTGTAAACAATTATGGCTATCAATTTATTGATTTTTTAAAACTGAATTGTATGTATATAGTCCAGGAGCCAGATTTCAAAAGAGGCTTAAAATGGATTTTCAATTACCCCATCTGGAAGAAAAAGTCTGATTGTATTTTCGAATAAAATAGACATTCAGGCTTTAGAAAAAGGTGGATTCCAGATATGAAAGTGGTGCAGATTTTTTTAACAGGGGCAACAACTCTTGCTATCCAAGAAATTTACGAAACTACCCGGTAACCTATGTTCTAGTGTCGAGTTTTTGTTTATATATGTATTGCCATATATTTGCATGGATATTGTTCATTTAATAATGTGCATCAAAAGTACATACAACACGGACCCGTTTGAGGTCAATGTCAAGGTCAGTGTAAGGTCAAAGTGAGAAAAATAGCTAAAATGAATATTTGCTCTATATTTTTCTTTGTATAGCATGTGTTTTCAATTCAATTTGATTATAAAAATGACAGTTATGTTCGTTAGTACATATTCTGTCATTATAGGCCATTTGTTTGATTCAAAATATAAAAATATTGTCAAAACAGCCATTTTAAGCAAATGCATGTTGGCCGAAATGGCAATCTTTCGAAGACCCCTGGCATTCTATGATTTTATGTGATTTTTTTTGTTTACGTATGTAGTGTCTTATATTTACATTTATATTATTCATATGGTTATAAACATCAAATGGACATACACCTAAGACAAATGTGAGGTAAAGGTCAAGGTCATTTTAAGGTCAAATTGAACAAAATAGCTGAAAAGGTAAAAAATAAGATTTCCATTCTAATTTTCTTAATATAACATGTGTTTTGAATTAAATTTAGGTTATTAAAATGATAGTTGTGTTGGTAAGTAAATATCCGCTAATGATAAGCCATTTGATTAATTCAAAATGTATCTTTTTGATAAAAACCCAGTCATATTATGCTTTCCGAGATGGCATTCATACGAAAACCCCTGGCATATTATGACCTTATGTGATTAGTTTGTTTACGTATGTAGTGTCTCATATTTGCATGGATATTATTAACTTGATTAAGTTCATCAAATAAAAATACAACTTAGACCATTTTGAGGTCAAGGTCAATGTCATATCAAGGTCAATGTGAAAATATTAGCTAAAGTACAAATTGATATTGCGTATGTTTTAATTCAATTTTGATTGTGAAAGTGATAGATGTATTAGTTAGCACATGTTTTCTCATTATACGTTATTTGTTTAAAAAATATATGTTAAAATTGGTAAAACTGCCATTTACCGCAAAAGCATGCTGACCGAGATGGCATTCTTGAATTGCTAACTGCTTTCAAATATACTTTTGATTTTTATTTCTGTCAGTATCATTGACTATTAGTATGAACATTGTTACAATACTCAATGTCTTACTCTCAAGTGGATATAAAATGCTGACCACTTCAAGGTCAAGGCCAATGTCCTTTCAAGGACAAATTACAAATGCTTGAACAATTCAAGTTCTGTCTCATTTTTTCGTTACATGTATTATGAAGCACTTTCTACACGGTATTTTGTTTGTAGTTTGTATATTTAGGTGTGTAATTCTTTTAGCTGGGAACATTATGTCACCATCTTTGATGTGGGAGTATACTGCTTTACACACGTCGGTCGGTCTGTATGTCGGTTATGAAGATCACACGGTTTCTGAGTAATACCCTACCAATCCTTGGTACCAGGATCCTCACCATTGACACTAAGATCTTCAAATTTTATGAAACAGTAGATGAATTTCATTGGTTATGAGGTCAGTAAGTCGAAGTAATAGTCTCTGTACCCCTTAAGATATGATGTGGATATGTCGTTACTAGATGCTGGTGTGTATCCGATGGGCCTTGGCTGACTGTACACGATGGTGTTAAGTATCTCACAGGGCCTGGAATATCTGCATTTAGCGGCGATTGGTAACCCTAATGATCTGGTATATTTGGCTGCACCGGGTGGTGATCCTAGAATAACTGTACAATGTATTAATGAACACCCAATAGGGCATGGGATAGCTCTACACAGTGATAGCGAGTACCCTCATAGGACATAAGCGCCTGTACTTTGCCGTGACGCATCTCCAATAAGGCCAGATGTATGGCTGTACTAATTGGTTGTGAGTATCCCATTTGACATTCTATAGCTGAACTCTGTGGTGGTACGTAAAATCCAGAATGACTGTACCAGTGGTAGGTAGGTACCCCACTAAGTAAAGTTTTCATTTTGATAGGAGAACATATGAATTTGATAAATAGGTAGAGAAACTGTTAACTTACTTTTTTCCACCCTGTATATACCAGGCTTTATTAACTTTCACACAGTATCAAACAATTTTAGGCTCTAATGCGATGAATGGCAATACCAGTCCAGGTAAAGTACTCAACATGACTTTGAATAGCTGTACTTGTCAATGGTGAGTACCAAACCTGACTCGTGATTGACTCTACTCCGATGTTGGGACCACTCCTTACGGCCTGGTATGGTCGCAAATGTGCGGTATCTATCGCACAGGGCCTTGTGTGTCTGTACCCTGTGGTGGCGAATACCTTTAAGGGTCTGTAATGGCTGCTCTTGGTTGTGATTAGTATCCTGTAGGACCAGGGACGACATAATTATGTGATGATGTGTACAAGACATTCGCTGTTTGATGGCTTCTAGAGTATTATATCGTGGTGTATACCAAAATACAACCTTAGATGCTTATAGTCAGCGTTGGTTACTTAGTCTTAGTCTTAGTCTTAGGACCCGGTTTGTCAGTACTTGGTGGTGATGAGTACCACAAAAACTTGGTGCGGTTGTATTCAGAGGTAGTGAGAACAGTGTAATTTATTTGGCTGTTCTGTGTGGTGGTGATTTCATTGTATACAGATATGCATGTTTATAATCTGTTCTGTTGGTTACCAAACAGGGACTTATAATTAAAGACGCATTTACTGTCAAAATTGCTGCTTTATGTAGTATGTACCCGATTGACATGTGATAGCTGCATTCAGTGATGGTTACGTGTCCGACATGAGATGAATACATTATAGTGATAAGTATCTCATAGGCATGGAATGGATATACTTTGTTGTGTTGAACATTAGTATCTAATTTTACCTTCGGTGTCTTTACAATATAGTGATATGTTGTATGTAACAGATAGGGTCTAGCTGTATTCTTGGGTGTTATTGAGTACATTACGGTCTGAGATAATTATATTATCATGTGGTAAATACCTTCTTTAGTGTAGGATGTCTGTACATTACAGTGGCCGCGAGTGGCATATGTCCATGCGATGCATATTCCTTAAAGGGATGTGTACCCACATTGTGCTTCTGATACATGTACCTTGTAATGATGCATACCACATAGTGTCTTTAATGTATGTACTCTGCATTGGTGTTCACCACATAGGCCCTGAGATGTCTGTACCAGCTGGCAGTGATTTGTACAGCATATGATCTAAGATGCATGTATTTGGCATTGATGCTTACCTCATGAGACATATGACTTATATACTTACCAGTGATACCATGTAGGGCATGATGGCTGAATTATGTTGTGGTTAGTATCACATCAGGCCTGATATTGCTACACATTGCAGCGGTGAATATACCATTGCCCAACGGGATAGTTGTATTATGTGCTGGTACGCACGCTATTGGGTCTGTGTGGATGTTTCTAATAGTAACAGTGTTCTAGAAAGCTACGAATAGAAGATGATAGGGTCTGGGAATCCTATATATACCTAGGTTTATTGATACATTGTATGTAATTTGCATCATTAAGTATGAGACCCCCTCTGAGTCAATGGTGAGTATAAAGGATTAACGGCTGTTACGAAAACAGATAACTGATTATTTTAACATAAATGAGTAGTGTATACATGCGTGGACTTCATCACCTGGTCTGTTAGTCAGTCGGTCGGCCAACATGCATTTGTTTAAAATGGCTGTTTTGACAATATTTTTATATTTTGAATCAAACAAATGGCCTATAATGACAGAATATGAACTAACAAACATAACTATCATTTTTATAACCAAATTGAATTGAAAACACATGCTATACAAAGAAAAATATAGAGCAAATATTCATTTTTAGCTATTTTTCTCACTTTGACCTTGCACTGACCTTGACCTCAAACTGGTCCGTGTTGTATGTACTTTTGATGCACATTATTACATGAACAATATACATTCAAATATATGGCAATACATATATAAACAAAAACTCCACACTAGAACATAGGTTACCGGGTAGTTTCGTAAATTTCTTGGATAGCAAGAGTTGTTGCCCCTGTTAAAAAAATCTGCACCACTTTCATATCTGGCATCCACCTTTTTCTAAAGCCTGAATGTCTATAACATTCGAAAATACCATCAGACTTTTTCTACCAGATGGGGTAAATGAAAATCCATTTTAAGCCTCTTTTGAAATCTGGCTCCTGGACTACCTCATTGTTTCATGGCTGCAGCACCGAAGCTCTGGAATGCACTGCCAACAGCACTCAGAGATAGTAAAACACTACCGTCATTCAAGAAAGCGCTAAAAACGCACTGCTTTACAAAAGCATATTCTGGCTGATTATTAGTTTGACTTCTTAAGTGTCTCCTAAAAGGTAGTACATGTACATTTATACCTTTGGAGACGGTTTCTCGTAGCAGTGGTATGTGACGCTGTTCTTGAAACACTAGTACAGTAGTAAACATTCTCTTAAGTTGTATATGTGGTGCATAATATCGTCGTTAAAGAGAGATTGTTGGTTTTCAGTGAGATGTGTTGACCCATTGGACTCACTATAATGCATGACATATCCGGGAGTGGCCATGCGATGGACCCGGCGCACTGCGCACCGGAAATAAGTCATACAAATGTCTTGAATTGTGATAAAACACCAGCGGTGTCATTGTCAGTAATTTGAGGAATTTCCTTTTCATCAGAAAACTCATTTTTCATTGGGGATCTCCTGTCTCCTTAAAGGAAGTATCACTATTCTTTTGGAGTCAGTTTCTCGTGGCAGTGGTATGTGACGCTGCTCTTGAAACACCCATTTTTAGGGGGTAATTGATGGAGGGTTTTTTCTTTTTGTCATTTGTATTATGTCTACATGTATATACACTTTCTCTGTATATATTGTTGCGCATTTAATTTGAAGTATTATAATGTTTTAATTACAAGTTGTCCGCTGAAAATTCATATTTTATCCTTAAACTTTAATATATATATATATGTATATGCGCGCGTGTGTGTATGTATATGTATATGTGTGTGTATGTGTATATATGTATGTGTGTATATGTATGTGTGTATACGTATGTATGTATGTATGTATGTATGTATGTATGTATGTATGCGTGCGTGCGTGCGTGCGTGCGTGCGTGCGTGCGTGCGTGCGTGCGTGCGTGCGTGCGTGCGTGCGTGCGTGCGTGCGTGCGTGCGTGCGTGCGTGCGTGCGTGCGTGCGTGCGTGCGTGCGTGCGTGCGTGCGGGCGGGCGGGCGGGCGCGTGTGTGTGTATTCAGTGAAATAAAGGTATTGTCTTATCATAATTTAAAAACATCACAAACAATAACAAACGTACCACTGTATAGCGATGAAAATGCAATTTCTGTATAGCGCTGAGCTACAGAACTAGCCCAAAATCTGTACAGCGCTGTGCAATATTGAACTGATTGAACTGATGGAAAAGTTCTTTCTGTTCTTTCGGTGTAAAATTCAGATGCTAAATTCTTATTTTATGTCAAATTATACTGTTTACACGTAAGAGTGACATCATTTTTTCTTTTTTATACAAGCTAAATGCTACCAATATACATATTTGTTTGACCATTACAACAATGTCCCAATGTTATGCCAGTCGGCAGCCGAATTCAGATGCTGGTGTAATTTAAATTATTTGTTTTTCGTCATTAGTTAGGTCCTTTTATTGTTTATAAGCCTATACACCACAAACTATAATTTTTACATACTATATATTATAGAGTAAATTTTCAAGTCTAATTTTTCTTGACTTTTCGGTAATACATTTGTAGTTGGTTTTACAAGTGATAAGCGCAACCCAAGACACTCCAGTTTCTGGGCATGCCCCTTTAAGAGAAGGGTTATATTATTATGTTTTAATATACATGTAGTCTAGTTTCTCTATACATATGTAGCGTAACAATATTATTTATGCTCTGTTACATAGTATCTTATAATTCTTGTTAAAATGGCTTTGTGCCATGTTTAACTGTAATTGTATGTTATAGTTAGAACATATTAAGTAAATTTGAATGATTAAAAAGGGCGGAGCGAGCGAAGCGAAGCGAGTCCTTTTTAGTCATTAAAATTTACTTAATATGTTCTAACTAACTTAGAATATAACATTCTGCATTCTGATTGGCCGATAGAAATTAGCTCCGACGCATGACGTCAAGTCTGTTAAGAGAAAATTTTAATGATTAAATTTTCATTTAACCGCGAAAATGCGGCATTTTTATTGGCTCATAATGTAGGTTATATTCTAAACTTAATATGCGTCTGTATGGTACGTCAGTTGTGCAAAGATGAGACTTAAATGAATAAGTAATACTAATGTTCTCACTCATCTTTTATCCGAGTATAGTCGGGTGTTTTGGTAAAAGCAAATTCGTCACGTTGTAAACATTCTTCCAATCACCATTCTATGTTAGTGTAAGCAGGTGTTGGTGTATATGTATAGTACGAACAAATCAACGTGGTGCTCGAACCTTCTTTAAGCATATTTTAACAGTTAATTCCATGTAATATTTTCATGCATACAGGTTGAGGACCATGTTAATTTGTTTGCACTATACCGCTGTGGGAAACAAGTGATGAGCAGCGGTGTATTTGAACAAATGTCTATCGACCAAATTACAAATCAATGATTGATCCTTTGTTATGTATTTTACGTCGATTGCGATTTGTTCTATCGGTGGTGAGTTTTATGATTGATAGCGATGCTGCATGTGGAAAATCACTATTGATTAAGCAGTTAATTTGCGGTGTAAATGTATAAGTGGTTCGCGACGTAGTGATATTGGCGAATTTACATAATTCGCGGACATTTCCTGTAGTAATTTTTTTTCTTCAAAGAAATAATAAATATAAATTAATAAGAGAGAAATAATAAACTAAGAAAGTGAAACCATCGCTAATATTTCCGCACGCCAAATGTCTGACATTCAGAATTCGCATTTTGATCCGCAAAAATATCCACCTATACAATGAAGTACAACCTCTGTTGAGCAGCACTCTTTGGGAGCTGTAAATATTGGCCATTGTTGTTGCTCTGCAGAGGTACATTTGAGTAAATGTAAGCTTAGGGAAATTTTGAAGGTGTTGTTATAGAAAGGCTGTTGCTATACAGAGGGCATTTCTGGAGACGTTGTATTGTATATGTCATTCCGGTAAGGCACTTGCCTGTAGTCCCTTGTTTGTTGAGCTCATAGCTATGACTCTCCTCACATGACCAGTGAAAATAACACAGAAAGCAAGTCAGTATCAATCTCAAATACAATGTACTAGTCATGCCATCAATTTATTTAATAATTACTGCAGTATGCCTATCAAGGGTTAGACATGTATATGCTCTATATACTAGTACTATTTTATTATACAGCCATAGTCCACATAATAGCATATCTAAGTTTCAAATACAAAATTTTCTTGTTTCAAACACTCCATGGCTGGTATTCACAAAGCATCTTAAGGGAAAACTTAAAAGTATATATAATAAAAAATTGAGCTGCACATATTTCCAAAGAAATTAAGAATAACCCATGTTTTCTTTGTGATTAATGCACGTCTTTATATAATGCTTCAAAACTATGTAAAAATAGATAACCTTGCTTTTCCCGTTTAGCTGATACAAATAAGGAACTATTAAGATTTTTAAAAAATTCTAAGTTTTCCCTTTAGATGCTTTATGAATACGAGCCCAGATCAAACATACGTGTACTACCTCGAATGGACACACACATTTTATTTTGTGACGTGTGCACTTTACCTAAAACAAGGTTGTTTATATACTAGTAGCCTATTCACGCGCTTGGAGTTTCCTCGATGATAACATGAACTCTCCCCCTCAGTATGCTCTACTTTAGAAATAAAAATATTTTCGCGTATTTTATTAATGTTCTTCATATTAAGGATGAACGACGTCGTTATAACGTTTCCACTAGGTCGCTTGAAGTTATTCGCCAAACAAGTATTTTAAAATTGATCAAATTTGGCAAGAAAATATCAATCTTAAAGTTATTACTTAAATTAGTCAGGGGACATTCATATCCATTGAAGCACTGAACAAACATGTATACAATGTATAGTCTACACTAAACATATTTCTTTAAATAACATGAAAAGCACAAATTGTCCTAAGCATCATACATAATTATAAATATGTTTATTATACTGGTGCACTTCTCAGCTATACATGTACTAGTATACGATGGTAAATATCAACTAACACACGTCCAACAACAACAACAACATTAACAATAACAACATTCTATGTACAACATTTTTTTCAAAATACACAAGAACTAATCGGTCACCGGAATGTATGTACGTATGAAGACAATGCAAACGTCCCGCCATTGTTGAAGTATGAATGTTTATACATTGTATTTCATTTATTTCCGTTCAACATGCATTTTGGATTCCATACAATAAGAATTTTGGAATCCACACAATTAAAATTTTGTAACCCATACAATGAAAATTTTGTAATCCATACAATTAGAACTTTGGAATACATACAATTAGAACGTTGGAATTCAAAATTCACATAATAATTCTCTCTCTCTCTCTCTCTTATATCAGCTATCAAATCAATATCGATTGTCTTTCATGTGTTCTCTTCATTAACTGTAGATGAGAATTTGCAATATTAATATCGTCACGACTACAACATATTGCAAGGGCCAACACCGGGTATCTGAAATATTAAACAAAAACGTTCAGTTTTGTAATTCATAAATAGATTCATTGAGTAATTACATACACATGATACCCGTATATCAGGCCAACATGGTACAAATTCTGCTAACATGCTCGTAATAACGCCTTACGTTAAGAAGATTACTTTAACACATTGGCAAGATCATCTTATTTAATCGATGGTGAAGCCCGATTAAAAATATCCAAATGTTTGTGTCATATCTCAACTGAGAACATGGGCGGTATGCAATACATACACAGTCAGCTCCTCCCACACTGGACACGATAGTTTGGCGTCTCTTATTGATAGCCGCCTTTGAGGCGGCTATCTTATGTAGTACAAATCAAGTTTCTCCCCTGGACGTGAAAGGACAAGTTACTGATAGTTATTAAAATGAATAAATTTGTTTGCGTGGATATTGAAGCTATTAATTGATACCTATACAAACACATTTAAATTCTTATTGATCCCACCATAAATGACATTTTTTGGATGGATAATGTTCATAATTAAAATAAAAAATGTTTCCGTTTTTAATAATTTAATTGCTGATCCCTTTTAGCGTAGACTAGCTGAGGTGTCTATTTTTTTCCCTACTGAACTGATCGCTAGTTTTATCGCTAGTTGTATTCGTTACCAATGATGCTGATGTTTTCGCATGAAAACAGTAATATAGAGTTTCATATAAATTTTCTTATTTATCAATTATAGATAATGAAAAGAAAAGAAATTGCTGAAATTTATACATCAATTTGATAAAAAAAATGTTGAGTCGCCGGAATTAGTCTATTCATATATTCTGTACTATAAATAGACTTAATTGTTTAAAACGCGGTCAAACTACGGTGGGGCCGAATCTGCGGCCACAGAATGAGTAGTCTGGATTACCTCCCCTATCACTACTAAACAACTATAGAACGAAAGGGAACCAGACTACAGAATAGGTTGGCCCGGGTACCTGCTTCCAAATGTTTAACGGTAACGTATCAGTATTTTCCCAATTATTGTGATATTTTGCTGTTTATTGTGATTATATAAGTATTTTTCATATATTATGAACAATATCTTGATGATATTAAAGTTGCTTGATTTGGCCGCACTTGTCCGCAGTTTGGCCGCGTTTTAAACATGACGGCGGAAGTAGATATATTGTTTTGATAAAATCTTATCAAAAATAGCCGCAAATAACTGATTACATGACGCGAGTACTTGTTGAACAAGGAAAATCTTTTTTAATACTCACAACGAACATAGATATGCAATTGCATCAACATCCGATACAGAGTTTAAACCTTGAAGTAAGTTACTGTCGTACTCGTACCGATTTGACCCAAAATGTTAAAAAATGTAAACAACTTTTGAACAATGTAAACAAAAAATTATGTTATGCATCTACTGTGCTTTGCTATTTCGTTTTTGCACGCCAATTGTTTACATCAGTACAAGGCATCGTGTGCTACACTGTGACTGTACGAATTTAACACTATTGAAAACTGTTAAATAAATCTGAAATCTTTTAAAAGTTTAGTAACCAAAATGAAGAAATATCACAGACTTATGCCATTAGATTTATTCAGTCGAGCTGGGAAGTCTTGGATGAGCATCGTTAATCGACATATGCTCGTGAAATCCTTTATAACAGTATGTTGTTGATTATCTTCCTTATCTACATGACCGTCGTGCCAATGTTTTTCCTTACACACATGACAGTCGTGCCAATTATTTTCTGTGTCAATTATTATTTTCCTTATGCGTCTGACAGTCGCCCCGATTACTTCGGTTATCCGAACGACAGTCGTAACTTTTTTTTTATTATGCGCATGATGGTCGTGCCAATTATTTTCATTATCCGCACGACAGTCATACCAATTATTTTCCTTATGCGCATGATGGTCGTGCCAATTATTTTCCTGATGCGCAAGACAGTTGTGCCAATAATTGAATTGTTTTCCTTATTCGCACGACAGTCTTGTAAATTATTTTCCTTATTTGTACGATGATAATATCGATTAATTTTCTTATCCGCACGTCGGTTGTGCCGATTATTTTCCTTATCCGCACGACAGTCAAGCCAATAATTTTCCTTATCCACAAGACGGTCAAAATGTTGTCAGTCTGAATAAATATTTGTCAGTATGAATATTTGTCAGTTTGAAAAAAATATTAAAATGAAAATCGCCTTTGTACCTTTTTTTAATTGCTTTATTGAGAGCTAAATAATTTAGAAATGCGTGTTTAGCTTTTAACATATTTAATAAATGATTGCCCAAGGACCTAATTTGTTGTTTACCTTTTTACAATAACTTGAATGAGCATAGCTATAAATTTAACCTCTGTAGAGCTGAAATACCTCAAAATGACAGCCAATATTTTCAGCTCCCAGAGTGAAGTAGAAAAAACCCTAGGTACAATGTAACTGCACCGTCATCGAATCCCAAGTCCTCATTCAAAATGCAGGAGGGCCTAATTGTGTATTTTTTATGCTCCCCGAAATTTTTTATGCTCCCCAAAGGGTGAGCATTTGTCCGTCCGTCTGTCCGTCCATCACACTTTTGTCTGGGCCATAACTTGAAGAGTATTAGACTAATTTAGAGATGTCAATTTGAAACTTCTTAGGTGAACAGACCTCATTTAGGGGAAGTGCAGTGCACAAGAACCATAACTTTTTATTGCATATTTTTTTAGTTATTCCCCTTTGTAATTTTTCATTCTTGTCCGGGCCATAACTTGAACAGTATTAGAGATATCAATTTGAAACTTCATCGGTGACTAGACCTCATTGAGGGGAAGTGCAGTGCACAAGAACCATAACTCTTGATGCATATTTTTAGTTACTCCCCTTTCTATTTTTTCATACTTAATTTTTGTCCGGGCCTTAACTTATACAGTGTTAGAGATATCAATTTGAAACTTCATAGGTGAATAGACCTCATTGATAGGAAGTGCAGTGTGAAAGAACCATAACCCTACATTACATATTTTTTTAGTTATTTTCATTAGTAAGTTTTTATACTTAATTCTTTTCTGGGCCATAACTCATACAGTATTAGAGATATCAATTTGAAACTTCATAAATGAATAGATCTCATTGCGAGGAAGTGCGGTGCACAAGAAACATAACTCTTTATTGTGAATTTTTGGAGTTATGGCCTTTTGTACTTTTATACTTACTTCTTGTCCAGGTCATAACTCCTACATTATGGGAGGTATTGATTTGAAACTTTATAGGTGAATTAATCTCATTGAGGAGAAGTGCAGTGCCACAAAAACATAACTGTACCGTTATTGTTTTTTAATTATCTCCCTTTTTCATACAAATTAATGCTTGACAGGTCCCTAACTTGAACAGTAGTGATGGCATTTGATTGAAACTCCACATAATGGTAGAGGAAGTGCAGTGTCAAAGAACCATAATTCTACATTATTTTCTTTTTTTACCTGTTGCTGTAATATGTTATTTCCAATTTTGGGACAAGCACTTGCTTCGGGAAGCATAATTCGGTTTTACCGATTCGTTGTTTTCTACTTTTACTTTAATCCAATAAATATGTGGAACTATCAAGTACTTTAAATTTATTTTGAATTATGTTAATAATTTGGTGACATTGCAACACTGCACATCCAATTGGTCAAAGGAATGATGACTAGTTTCCAATACCAGTAAGCTATTTAGAATGGTCACATAATAATGTTTCAGTGATTTATAATGTGCTTGTAATTGTGTATATGCGAGGGTTGCATGCTACATGTACTTACATTTTAAGCTCACCAGTCACAAAGTGACAGAGTGAGCTTTTGTGATCACTCTTAAAGAATCGTCCGTCCATCCGTCCGTCAACAATTGGCTTGTGTATACACTCAAGGTCACAATTTTAGACTAATCTTTATGAAACTTAGTCACAATGATCACCTTAACAAAATCTAGGCCAAGTTCGATATTGGATTATCTGGGGTTAAAAACTAGGTCACTAGATCAAATCATAGAAAACCCTTGTGTAGTCACTAGAGGTCACATTTTTGACTTGATCTTGATGAAACTTGGTCACAATAGTCATCCTAACAAAATCTAGGTCAAGTTCAATATTGGGTCATCCGGGGTCAAAAACTAGGTCAACAGGTCAAATCATAGAAAAACCTTGTGTAGTCAATAGAGGTCACACTTTTGGTCTAATCTTAATGAAACTTGGTCACTATGATCATGTCAATAAAATCTAAGTCAAGTTCGATATTGGGTCATCTGGGGTAAAAAACTGATCAAAAGGTCAAATCATAGAAAAACCTTGTATAGTCACTAGAGGTCACAATTTTGGTCTAATCTTTATGAAACTTGGTCACAATGATCATCTTAACATAATCTAGGTCAAGTTCGATATTGGGTCATCTGGGGTCAAAAACTATGTCACAATGTAAAATCATAGAAAAAGCTTGTGTAATCACTAGAGGTCACAATTTTAGCATACTCTTTACGAAACTTGGTCACAATGATCAACACAACAAAATCTAGGTCAAGTTAGATATTGGGTCACAAGGTCAAATCATAGAAAAAAAACAGTATATAATGTCAAATACCTGTGAATATTGGAATATTTCCCGCTCAAGTTGATTGTATCTAAATTAAACGTTAGAGAATTAAGTTGTTTAGAATAATTTATAACAGCGTTGCTTGATATAACAGTATTCATGCCATGTAAACCACACAATTGCGGCTACTTTGATGCATTGCATCAACAATTTGTCTTGTTGCATATTGTTATACCAAACGCCGTGCGCTTGGTCTTTCAAAATCTATTGTATCATCGTTATCGGCGGAATATTTATTTATGTATGTAAATGTATATATGTTGAGGCCCACATGGAAGATTGGGAAACCAAATGTGTAGCCTCGTTTAAATAAAGTCTTTACTTACTTACTCACTCACTAAAAGAATGCCATAACGACAATAATGCACTGGTAAATAGTACGATAATTGCACCAGGAGGCGCCAGCACTTCTATGTGAAAGGCATGCTAATGTGTCTATGGGAGCATCCATGATCCACGGATAATAGGATATCCGATTATAAGTATGACTTTATACCTTCCTTTTATTGTAGATTCCATACATATCGGTTTCGCACATCCTTTCACTGAAACTCTTTTATGAAATTCCCCAATTATATATACAATTATGATATTGTGGACGTCATATGGGCCAAATTGCCATTATGCTTTTTTCATTTTATGTACTAGTGTTCTTGTTCAACTGTTTATTGTTGAGGATCTCATGGAAGATTGTCATTTAATTTAATTGTCAAATGAGTTTCCTCGTAAAATAAAGTCTTTATTATTATTATAATTGTCTTTGTAATTTTAATATATCAAGTAACGTGTGTTAAGAATGTGTTAAAACTCATACGTTTTAAAGTACACACCGCTGGCTTAAAAATGAGAAGGTCGTAAGTACAACATCAATACTTTGAGAAAACTGTCTGAAAACTACTATTTACTTATGGAAAAACAAGCTTTTTAAACTTCGGATTGGTCACATGACCAGTTCCTATTTTCATGCAAATAGGCTCAAAAGAAGCGCCTTGTGATGCAGATTTCAAATACTTTTATTTATATGCATGCGTCTTATAAGGTCGTAAGTAGCACTTGTGACCTTTTTATTCTAAGACAGCGACTTGTCCATGTTTCATGGAAGCGCCCAAAGACAAATTAACATGCTTTGTTATTTGCTATCAATGGACTATAGAGATTTATCAGTGAAAATAACAGTAAAATTATCATATATCTTACGTTATCTATGTCCTGTTTAATGGAAAGCTAATATATTTTTCGTAAAGCAGTAAAACATTAATACCTCCTTGAAATTGAAAGACAATAAAATAGTTTTATGCATAGTTACAACAAAATTCCTCTTAAAAATAAATAAAATCTGGGTTTTAGAAGTTGATTGTGAATGATGTTCAATATGGGTTTCATAAAGTCCCCCTTTTCATACGAAAATTAACAATGTTTTAAATGTTTTAACGTGTTATATACCTAGCTGATGTTTATCGGTTGGTTTACAGGGATATGAGAAGTATTTTTACTTTTAAAATACTTCTCTAAATACGGCAAGTTGTAATCGACAGGATCAAACTTGATCCGGATCATTTGAACCTTGTGTGAGCATAGGGCCTGGATTTGTGACAGTATTCGCACCGGACTCAAACGTACGGCATACAAGACGGGCTGGGGAAACAAACTGCCAGTAATGCCCCAGAACCCAACGATAGCGGACTTAAAACCTGGGTCCCACTGAGGAATTCCACATCGGCGATGTTCTCTTGATTTCTTTCGATACTACCGAATCATCACAATTCCTTGTCATGACATCCACGCAGCTTCACCTAGACCTCGAGGAACCTGTTCCCGATGTCCTGATAGCTCATTAATTTCAATCGGGAGTACATCGTCGAGGCAAAAAAATGCTCAGGTGGACCTAGGCTTACGAAACTAATCAAAATATAAGTGTAGAAGTAACTTACTTAATAAGTTACACGAATTAGGATTACTATTGTTGTTTTGATAAACTTCCGCCACATTTGATTGCACGACCGTCGTTGTGACAAATCTATTTACATGTTGTTTGCAACCATTTTCATGACGTTCCTGGTATAGAATAGTTTGATCCGCAGTTAGCTTACATAACCAGGGTGACATTCTGTAGGATTTATACTTCTGTCCTAGGGTTTCTAAACACTGTGGGGTCTTGTCTGCGATACACAGCATCAGCTCATGTAAAGTACTGAAACAAAGAAGTTCAATCATCAAAATACAATGTACTACAATAACACAATCATGTCTGCGTCGTAACTTTGTAACTCTCAACCATATATTTTAATATATTCGTTGATAACAAATAAGAAAAAAGTAAGAAAAAACAGGGCGATTCATACGAGGGTTGTTCAAATGGAATGCAGGTGATGCTATACCTTTCTTGTATCAATGAAATTTTAAAACTAGTGACCAGTATATCAAAGATCATTGTATTAGCTTTATATCAATACCTCACATTTTAAAATCCGTTCAGTGTAGCTGTAACAATAGGTCAATTTACACTGTCTACTCGTGTACACTAATGTCACTTGTCTATGACCAAATTCGGTCCCTATTAAGAATCGTTGTTTTATTAATGCGCAAGCAAATACCATTCTCAAAATAACTTGTCTGGTGAACTGGTGTAATGAAATGTCTTGTTAATCAACTATTTGATAGTTTAAGAAATTTAAAAGTGGTGTAATTTTATCTTGAAATGAACCTTATGCACGTCATCCAAATACCCCCACATACTAGAAAAGGATTTTCTCCGGTAAATATACTATGGCAATTCATAAAGGCCCGGTTGACCAGAATGCCATTCCTCATAGACTGGTACCACAAGTGTAGACGGTGTCGGAAAATTAGACACGTGGTACCAGTCTTATTCTTCCTGAAATAATTGAAGTTGCACATTACGTAGAAATTATAATTTATGCATGTACATGTACTAGTATATCTTAACCAACCTGCAAACATGTGTGGCGTTTTGGCCACTAGCACCACCGTAAGTACCCGTGCCGTAGGTGTCAGCGTCGACAAGTGTGTTAGCAAGATATTGGCAGGCTATTTTTGTATTGTCTATATCCAACTTGGTGCATTCTGGACACAGTGCTTGAACTGAAAAACAAATAAGCGAAAAACGTTAAGGACGTTATGAGTTTACAGACCGTTTGCTTTTTTACCCCACCCTCTTCATATTTAATGCGCAAACTAGCACCCAGGTAAAATCCTTATAATTTTTTCCCACATTGAACTTTTTAAATTATTTTCCTTAGATAAGCCTAGTGATAAAGATCTTCAAAATTATGCAATAAAATTATAAAAATGCACGTTTTTCGCAAAGTTTGTTTTTATTTCGATTAAATGTGGCTAAAATGCTGAGAAAATCAATGAAAACGTTTAAAATGAAATTTAGTGAACATGTAAATATCGCGAAAACACATAAACACACAATAAGCAAACCTTACCAAACAAACGTGACTCCTAAAAAAGTCATTTTGGCAGGAATAGCAATATTTTCATTTTTTTACTCCACCCACCTATTTGTAATGTAATATTTTTTTCGGAATGTCAACCGTCATTTTTATTAGTATTTTCTATTTTGAATGCATAATACTTATCAAAACTGTTCAAATTGATTTAATTTAGATTATTTTAACACATTTTTACATTTATATAAATAAGACACATAACGTACTATGACAAATGACGCGTGCGCACTAAACCGATCCAGCATCATTAAGTCATAAAATTGGATTAAACTTTAATCCTTTTTCAGCCGATCTTTCGATCATTTGAACTACGTGCTTTATCTTTTGATGGAATCAGAGACTGTAGATAACATGTTATCTAAAATCTCTGATGTAATCATTGATTTAAAAAAAATATTTTCTTTTACTGTTTCCATGGATAAAAATTGAATACATTTATAGGTAAAACCTATGCTCGAAATTTCACAAGTAAATTGCATGTTATAACTTTTAAATAATTGCAATAAACGTTGCCGTTTCAGTAGAGACATTTACACACTGTTTAATCTACAATGTATATCTATGGTTCCCCGCATTGTACAAAGCAGTGCTCGAACTGGAACCGTTGTTTGGTGAAAACTGCGGAAGCTGTGTATAATGGTTTAGTGCAAATGTAACTTGGAAGTTTCTTATGTTTCCTGATACTTCTAGCTCTATCAAATACAGTTATTTTTCTAAAGTCGTCTATATCGACTTTTTGTCTCCTGTTCCATAGCGAGTTAATGTGATTTGGACACAAATGCTCGTTGCTTTGAAAGGCATCGCACTTTTTGTACCAACACTATAGGATTGATCATACACTGTTTGCTTATATCTTTAATTTATTTTATTCCAGTGTTTGTATGAGACGATTACTTGTAACATGCACACGGTGCTCTTTGTATTACTCAGTTCCCACAGCAGTAGAAGTTACGATAACCAATTCATGAGCTGTATACTGTTGAAGGATTTTCAACACTATCGTATCATATCATCCCAGATTTTTTCACTCCTTCACTCTCTTACCAAGAATATCATGTAAACATGAATAAATAGGTCGAAAATGACACATACAATGTGTGCAGTCATAACAAACGTAAGCACAAGATGACATACATACAGGCTCTCTAAATCATCCACATTTGGAAGATGCAACTATTTGTACTGTGATTATAATATAACCTGTCCAAACCACCAACCTTTCGAAAATTGTAAATATTGACCCGTGATAACAGTACAACCTTTCTAAAGCGACCACATTGAAAAGATGCAAAAATGACCATGTGAGAGTTGAAGAGAGGTTGTTGATGACAGAAGGCAGCTAAAAACAGGTTGCGTTGGAATACAGGTACATAGAATATTATGATAATACATGTACCAGATTTCTAGAACACCGACCACGTGGAATTTCCGGGTGAGTACAATCGGACATCTGTCCCACTCTTATGCGTTTCATAAAAGATGACTAAATGAGAAAGTTGGTATTGTCCGATTTTACATGTATTGGAATTATTTTAACAGACACATTGATTTAAACTTACACCGGAATAAATTCGAATTGCATCCAAGCTGCAATCAAAGCACTGAGAGTACTCGTGGGAGGCGATCTGGTTGCTGCTAATAAAGCTTAAACCGACTTTACACGTGTAATGTTCGTTTTCTTACTGCCGATCTTGTCTTGAATGTCAAAATAGGCATATGTGACTATATAGGCATGTTGGGTATCTAAATAATTGTTAAAAGGTGCATATTAATGTATATGTAATACGTGTATTGAATGCATATCAAAAGTGGCTTTAAAATTATACTACGCGCCTATTTATCAGATTCTACAGTAACGTCTTGTAATCACTTCCCTCACAGCGTGAGACAGTCTATAGAAAGCGGCTGGCTAGTACAGCGACACCATATGATTGCGTAACAGTACTTTGCAGACCGTATACGATTCATTGATAAAACCATCACTTGACCGTAGTCTGAAGTTTCTAAAAATAGTTTTACAGCCGGGACATTTGATGAACACGTCATTTTCGTATTATTAAACAAGTTCGGTATCGGCCGATGTAGTGATTTTTTTGCAAAAATATCGATTTAACGAACAGTTTCACAATAATTTTTTATCTTAGAATAAACAAATGTTGCTGATTGGCTTAAATCAGTTAAAAAATTTGGAGAAACATATGTAGCAGTATTGGGAATGTTGACAGTTTCTGGAACTATTTGAATGCGGATTCACATAGCAGCCTAAAGGCGGTTAATTTTGTATTAAGAAATGGGCAATGGTAATAATGAGAGGCTTAAACGCCTCCCAAAAACCACATCCTAAACAATACAACTAAATTACAAGGCCGCAGGTAATCACCCGCAGGAAACTATTTGACTTGTATTATTTTTATTCTCCAATTACAGAGACGAGCGAAAGGAAAATACAAAATTAATGTCATCTTTCTAACAGACTCAATATCAGCACTTCAGACCATCTCGACAGGACCATTGGGTAGCCTAACAAGACAGTAGCAGTCAAACATCAGTCTGCTGTCTGAACACAATAATGTAGTACTTCAATAGATTTCAGCACATGGTGGTACAGCCGGAACGGAAGCTGCTGAAAAACTAACTAATGGAACAACCAAATACATCAACCCCAATCTCAAACATCCTTTGTAGAAGCAAAAGCTTCTGTTGACGAACAGTTACTGATAAGACTCGAATATCATGAACAGATGCTATATCGCTGGCTTAGAATTAGAAGGTCGTAAGTACAAAATCGATTTTTGGTGAAAACAAGAAAAAAATGTTTTAAAACTATATACTCTTGACTTATGGAAAAACCAGCTTTTTAAACTTCGCCCCGAACGGTGTCTTTCCAGGGACAAGACTTTTCTTTATTATATATTTTCCCATTTCTTTATTTCTCGATTTTATATTTTCCCATTTTTTGATTCTTACATTTTATATTTTCCCATTTCTTCATTTCTCCATTTTTATTTTCCGATATGACTATTGATACTCTTCTATCCGTTTGTTAATATGTGCTAATTGATCCTAGCTCTCGTTGCGTATTAAAACACCATTAGATAAATAATTGTAAAACAACACCCAGTTAGACAATTAATACATGTTAGTATTTGTGTTAGACAATCGGACGCCAACATCACCAATTTGATTACGATTTGAGAAATAATTCCATCATCAATTTGATTACGTTTTAAGAAATAATCCCAATTTCCTTCTCAATTACGTATTTATTAACTGGATCACCTGGTTCTCAGGAATTGTTCATATGATATATATTATTACAATCATAATCAGTTTATTGCTAATACATGTGGTTTGCTTTTGCACTACTAAGTATTTATTTTAGGTCGATTGTATAACAAGTTATATCACCCTTTAACACCTCATCACCCACAGGTGTTTGTAGTAGTGCTTGCATCATATGCTGGTGAAGTAAAACTAACAAGCAAATTCGTTGAATTGATATCCCCCGCCTACAGGTTATCAGTATTTCATTGCACAGTTAGGAATGTAAGCTTCCATCAGATAACAATTGTCAATAAATCAAGAGCAATAACTCAACAGAAATTAACTTGACAAACATCATCACAGTATGGTTGTTCATATTTCTTTTAAGTGTCATGAAATTCTATCCGTTAGTTAGTGGACGAAATTAGTCAATAAACTAAGGGCAGTAACTCTTAGGAAAATTGACCAATAAACAAGTGGGCCAAGATGGCCTTGTATCGATCATCTGTGCATATTGAACTAGACGAACCATATTCAAACAGGACCTTAATTTCGGTTGCCATGGTTCTGCATGAATTTCAATTATTTAGCTATTTATAGAATGGAGCACTCAAGGAATATTGTTACCAATTTGTAATGAAATCCAGTCTGCAGATAAAAATACTATATATATATATAGGGGTAACCGAGCCCCACCCATTGGCGGCCATGTTTGTTGACGAAACATGACAAAAAGGTCACTTTTGTAAGAGGGGCACATAACTAGTATTTCTGTAAAACTATTTTAAAATCTGGCCAGTGGTTGATTTTTATGATTTTTTAAAAAGTTTTTCCAATCGGTTGCCATGGCAGCGAGACTTTTTAAAGATTTAATCGTCAGAAATTTTCATTTGGACAATGATCCGGCAAAGTTTTGTACCGTGTAGTTGGTGCATTCTGCGGAATTTTATTTTTACGTTTTCAGTGGTTCGAGGACATCCCGCATAAATAAATTCCGCACATTTAAACTATCCGCAGAAATTTTTGAGCGGTTATATCCAATCTGTCGTGCATATGTTTACTCAGATCGCAATAAAATGCTACACACTGCGACATACACATTTCGCTGGCTTAGAATTAAAAGGTCGACCTTATAAGACTCATAAATATTTGAAATCTGCATCTCAAGGCGTTTCTTATGAGCCTATTTTGTCATGTTGACCAAACTGAAGTTTAAAAAGCTTGTTTTTCCATAAATAAAGAGTAGTTTTCAGACATTTTGTTCTTGTTTTTTTCGAAATATTGATTTTGTACTAATGACCTTCAAATTCCGAGCCAGCGATTTCTAGACGACGTACAGTGAACAATTCCTCACAAAACATGTTTGAATCAATAAACATTTTGTCAATATGGAGTTCTTTTGAATAGAACACGTTTGTATTGGAATATTATATTGCATGATATCTGACCATAAATGTCTGGCCTATTCCACAGACACAATCGGTAGCTCTATAGGGAATGCTTTGTTAAGAATCATATTACTCGCGATCTCATCGTATAGATCATTTGACGAGAAGTCAACATATAGCTAACAGGGTCGTTTCACTCGCATTGCATTTTCATTGTACGGAGCTTTCAAGCGCCGTAGTAATGGTATGCCTTTTTCTAAGTGACCATGCACCAATCGCAACTTCTTGCGCTGATCAATCACGATATTGCCCGAAGTACCCCCACAAAATGATCGGTATAGCTAAATATCAAACAGAAACTCTGTTCGCGAGTAGCTATACCCCTAAACAGATCATGTTTAAACTGCGGACCTCTGTGTACCTATTTGTGGGTCTATGTATAGGTCTGTTAGATAAAATTCAATGCGGTTTTAACATTCGTTAATCATTTGTTTAATCATCGAAATAGGTTATTTAAATGATTAAGGAAATTGTTGATGTAAATAATCAATATATAGGGCTCTACAATTTAGGACGGCGTCCGGGAATCTCTAAATCGATTTCGGACAACTGATCATGCGACCAATTTAGTCCCGTCAACTCTTAGATTCAATTGACAGCATGAAATACATCTGAAATTTGAGTCTGTATACCGAATTTATGACCCCAAGCCCGGCTATATTTGCCTTCCGGACATCGAAATAAACTACCTGTATATGCACGAGTCAGACTATCCGTGTCAATTAGCAGTAATCAAGCGTCACAGGAGGCCCAATGCGTGCAAAAGCAAGTTGCAGACTTCGGCTATAACCTCCGCCTCTCTAATTTGATTGCACCAAACTCGGTACTGAAACATGCAACTGCGTTTGGACTGTATTTGGTTAGAAATTTTTAAATTAAAATCAGTCACACACCACGTAAACAGGCACGGAATAGAACCTTGTAATACACGTAGATCTATATTCCGCATACTTATATAGTTGATTTTTAATAAAATATATCACAGCAAACCAACAAACTAAGTTCGTAATGCAGACGATCTTTATTTAGCATATATCTATACTTGATACAATGTGATTTATACAGCGGACTTTTCAGGTGGTGCAGTTAAAATTTTGCTAAGCTAAATTAATTTTAATACATAAATAAATAAATTCAAATCATGACAGCTCTCACAGACAAATGTAGATTGATGTTTTATACACCATGTCAACTTAAATCAAATGTTATGCTTCATCCTAGTATTCAACTGCCTGACACAATTTTCCACCGTACAAACATTCAACTTGTATGGACTAGGTGCGTGAAGTTGGCAAACCAAACAGCAATCGACATTCAGCAGAACATTCAGATTTGAATGCTCTGCCGGCAGAACAATCTAGCACGACATTCAGCAGAACATTCAAAAATCAAATGCTCTGCTGGCAGAACAATCCAGCACAACATACAGCAGAACATTCAAAAATCGAATGTTCTGCTGGCAGAACAATCCAGCACAACATACAGCAGAACATTCAAAAATCGAATGCTGTGCTGCGCGATAATCCAGCACATCATTCAGCAGAACATTCAAAAACAAACGTTCAAACGCGAATGCTGTGCTGGCACGACAATCCAGCACATCATTCAGCAGAACATTAAAAAACAAACGTTCAAATCGAATGCTCTGCTGGCACGACAATCCAGCACATCATTCAGCAGAACATTAAAAAACAAACGTTCAAAAGCGAATGCTCTGCTGGCACGAAAATCCAGCACATCATTCAGCAGATCATTCAAAAATAAACGTTCAAAATAGAATGCTGTGCTGGCACGACAATCCAGCACCATATTCAGCAGAACATTCAAAAATATACGTTTAAAATCGAATGCTGTGCTGTCACGACAATCCAGCACATCATTCAGCAGAACATTCAAAAACAAACGTTCAAAATCGAATGCTGTGCTGGCAAGACAATGGATTGATCTAACTGCTGATATTTATTATATTAAAAAGCTAAACATGTTTTGATACACATGGTTTCACGAGCTACGTGTGGAACTAGATATTTAGTATGTTATATCACACCCATAACTTGATATGATTCAACAATCATAATGTCTGTGTATAGGTTTTCCTGAGCAAAATGGTATTTATCCTTTTCTATACATGGAAAAATATGTCGTAAAATTGCCTCTCAAAACACTAAAAACACACATAAAAGGTCGATTTTCATAATGACATACAGTGATCTCAGATTCCCTACCATCGTTTTCCAACTCCCAAGACAGTCCTCTTCATTAAAAATATGTTGTGAAATGTTCTACCATGGGGAGGGGTATCCGACCAAAAAGCACCCATTGTCCAATAGCCTGTCCGGGTAGAAAACCGATATGCATGCATATAGACATTGTCGAATATACAGTACAACCTCTCCAGACAGCCCATCATATACATGAAGCAACAACCTCTCATAAGTAACTTAGGCCTAATCATTTTATTGTGTAACAGAAGAACCGGTAATATTTTAGACAATTATATAACAAATTTTACCTCTCCAGGGCAACAACTAAACTATGTGTCTACAGAGGTTATACTATATGCAATCGCAACGTCTCAATGGTGTATCTTTGAGCCTAAACCATCTGTTTGATATTACATATACCCCAACTGGGGTTTGACACGCCATAATACAAGTTATAGCTTAAATAATTTGACATGATCTAGACCTTTATGCATGAATATATTACATGGTTCTTGCTTTGAATATATAAATTTCGGCGAGCAAATCGTGCAATATCGGTCCTTTAGATTTTAGTTGGTATTACACCTCAAGCGTATTCGCATGAAAACATACAACGGGATTCTAAATATAGACAATATATCAGCTGTTAAAATATGCTAATAGAAGGTCGAGAGTCGTGTCAAGTTCTCCGGACTATAATGCATCAAGAGACGTTATTACAGATAGATACGCATGATATAATTAATACACACGCCATTACAACTGGATCAATCACACGTTCTTCAGTAATTGTACAGACATAACGTATGCATCTATAGGATGTTCCTGCGAACTTCACATCATCAATTGTTGCATTCTATTACAGTCGCAGAGAGTTCTGAGCGTGTATCTGCGACGTTTAGATGGAATGATATTGTCTAGACACTTCTATTGTTAATGTTATCAATAATTTACTGTTCTAATCACGATACTGATTTTATTGCAGTTTATCAACTAATGTATTTGTTATTAATAATTAATGATTTCATTGCACTTTATCAACACATATGTATGGACTATATGACGGATTCACTTGCTGATAAAGTATAACAAGTTTCATGGAAATTGTCAATCAGGGAATTCAAAAATCGAAGGAATAATGTTAAGGCCTAAAAATATTGTTCGTTTACGGTAACATGTGCCGCGCAAAATGGAACAAGTGGGCCATGAGGTCTGAATTTTACCAGACAGAAACCATAGAGAAAGAGCAGCATATATCACTTCCGCTACCAAGCTTTTTTCGGTCCATTTTGTAATTCACATGAACCCTATAGTCCGACCCTGGGACATTATTGACTTGCAACACTGAGATAAACTCGATACATCCGAATGCTATACACCAGACCGAAAGTGAAAGTAGGCGAAATTGTCAACATTGCGACAAAAAGATCACCAGAAATGACAATGTGTCAGTGACATCTTTTAGCTATGTAGGCCTAATTAAGGGCCTATTTAGAGCATTGATCCCGACCCCTTTGTCTGGCCTTATTTTCCTTCTATAGAAAAAAAACACTTTTTGGCGCTAAATGTAAACGCAATTTCACAACTCGTTACGCAATGGCTGGTTTAACCAGTAGTTTCAGTTTTGGAAAACTTACGTCCAAAGCCCTCCTTAAAGGGGGCCAGCGGGACCAAAAACCTGTATACGACCTTGGGCACTCGATATCCCTTAGTCAGCATGCGTATCCATTACAGCAAAAATCCCGAATTTAGGCATTTAGGCCGTAAACTATAGAAGGTCGAAATAGCCATCCCGGCCAGTCCGCATTAGTACGCTATGGTAGCGGAAATGATATAATATAGAATTAAAAAACGTATAAGAATAGCGAAAATTTAGACTTTTGTTCAAACGCCATAGATATATATACTTGTCATACATCATTTCCCTCTATCACGCCCTAAAATGTGGCATGACTATCTTGACTATACGTAGTCTTAACGGCTGTGTTTTGACACTAATTCTAACACGATCTGCGGATTAATCCATATACGCATACAGCAAACCAGGGCATGTATTATTACCGCAATAAAACATACCTGTCACATTGGCTGTTACTATTTACGCCCCATATCACGTGACATATTTATGAATGAATGAACGTAAACTTTATAGTAAAAGTCGCGAACAAGGCAAGTTGCACGAGTATCCAGTGTTACAGCTATGACGCATCTATAGTTTCATAACAACGTCTCATAATCAATGCATTTATATTTTTCATTTCATGAAATGGATACCCTATACTCGTGTTATTAAAACTGTTTCAATGTTTAAAATGTGTTGTTTTCTTCAGAAAATTACGAAGGTCGTTTTCATTAACGAGGGATGTAATTGTACCAGCTAATAAGCCACTCAATTTCAGCGTATTATATATTTTTTATTATTCTTAACTGTTGTCTGGTCTGGTTCGATTATCTGCGCATGCCTGGTTTCTCCAGGCGCCAAAACATATATTTGCGTTTGTATAGTTTCAAGATGGCGCAGACGAAACAAGAATAAAAGCGAACTAGCGATAGTTAGACCATAGTTTAACTACTGAAGGTTTTCGCGGTCTGTAACCATAGTTAGCGCCAAACCCCAGCCTTTACATGCTTTATAGTCTTCGGTCAGGAGTGTTCAAAATGGAATACATAAACTTCACATTGACAAATGTGAAATATGAACATATGGATACCAAAAGAGAGGTCTCGAATAGACGGAACTATTGATCCAGAAGAGTGTAATTAACGGATCGTGTAAGTAGGAATATGTGTTAATTAAAGCCAATCACTGTGGTTTCTATCGGAACACCTCGCACCGTACCGTAATCTCTAATTGACTAAATGAATACATCTTCAAACTTTTAACAATAATCATTATTAGTAGGTGATTTATATAAACTAAATAGGCGTAACCCATTAGGGGTTACATATGTTGGTTCCCCAGCGTGGTTTAAGGACAGATCTGGCTACTGGAAACACAAACTTTTACTTTACACCTAACAAGCATGCCGGATACAGAAGGTTTGTTCTTGTACACAATTATCATAGATATCTGCAGGCAATAAACGTGACATCACAATGGTATTGATCAGTAAAGTACGAGACGCACAAAAAAGAACACCATTCTCGTCACGTATGTCTTAGTCACATTCACCCGACGAGTTACTTACGAGCTCCGTACCACTTATACCTTGGTCACATTTGCAAGACGAGTTGATTTTTGCGAAATCGTACGGCGTCCGTATGGAAATATTATGCTCGTACGAGTAGCGTTCGGATTTTCTTTACTCGTAGATGACTCTGGAACGCGGTGGAAATGTTTCATCGAGCTCCAGAGTAACTCTTGTCTTCGAGCTCGTAGGGATTTTGAAGTTGGGAACAGCTTGTACGGGCCGCGTACGGAAAACGCACAATCTCTAGGGAGCTCGTACGAGCACCATATACGATATCCGTGTGGACTTTGAAAACCACGAGGCTTGTTTAAAATCGCTCGACTATCGCACGGAACTTGTATGTATACGGTCTCCGTACGGACTTCGTGAAAGCTTCCTGCGAGTGTCGTACGAACCTGTGAACTCCTTGCGAGCTCAACACGACTGCCTGCGATGCCCATGCGGATATTGTACGATTCTATACAGTGAATATCACTACGGTGTAGCGTAATATGGCTAAAGTAATCACTTAACAGTATAGCAGTTTCAACGTTTTATTCAATACATACGCTCCGGTCTGACTCCGAGCTCCACTCATGACTCGGTGCTCCAATTCCAACTGATTTTAACACAACTTTGCTTGGGTTATAAAGGGTATAGCCAGACATGTATTATACAGAGATCGGTGTAACCAAATGTTCAAGCTTCCTGGTATTATGTAAGATCATCCCCGTCACCACATTAAATGTGTCCAACATACTCAACTGTCAAACCTACAGTGACCCACCATGCACATGTCAACATTGACATACAATGTTATACCTTATAATGTAACCCAAAAAAAAACTAATAAAAAAAAAAACTACTATACATGTACTTGTATAATATTTGTACCGCCCCTTAATTTGGAATAAATGAAAATAACCTATTTGCTTAATACTCAATTCAATTTCCCCTACATTTATTTAGTACTCAGGAAACTCTGATATTGTTTACACCTTATAGCGGAGATGACAATTGAAATGGAGTACTAATCCATGTAATTGTCACCTTCGACAACCATGATCACATATAAACATCACACCTAAAAACATACATACATATATCTGGATGATCAAGGTAAACAATACATTTTGATATAGCAATTCAATATACATGTTTCCATTTCTTATCATAATTTTGCTTGATAGTGTCTATGGTATCGTATTCCTGAATAACATAATCACACGTGACATTGACACAATTAAACACTTGAAATTTCTTAAAATCGCAGCTTCTAAACATAATTTATACGGAACGTCTCTGAACACTGGAAGTTTTTAACGACTGTTTGTTGTTTTATGACGTCTTCCAGTTCCAGTTACAATGTGAGTCCGTGTTTATCAGCCGCAGTGTCTTAATTTCCTGGAATGTATAGTATTGACATGATTAATATCTATATATAGTTCTATCTTCTATTTCAATATATGCGGTGATAACAACCCCGTAAGAAATAATATATAATATGTATGTATTTCTACTTATAAGTTACAATTTACTTACTAGATACAACATGCTTCATTTATGTTGACATATTCTGCTTATTTAATTGATACGTTTCTAATATCATCTTACTATATTAAACTTCTGATATATCTCTATTCACATTATAAAACTTCCATGAACTTAATATTAACTCAACTTCATAAAACATGAACAACTGCAACATAAACTTATACAACTAATTCAACATTGCCCAACACCCAATAATTAAAGTTGTTATTTGTTTTAAACCAACACCTTGTTACAACAACACGAAAAAAACACCTTTTTACATATCATAATACAGTTACATCTTCACTAATATTAATAATGAAAGTAATTTCTATTTTTGTAGTACATGTACATATACTAGCATTTTATGGCAAAATCCTCAAATTCAAAATTTAAATCCTACGACAAAATCCTGACGTATCCATTTGGCATATAATTAACGTTAGGTACACTCTAATAATACAACAAAATTTAACATTACTATTTCTACTTTGAATGAACATCCTTAAAATACTGTGTGAAGCTATTATTATTTGTTATTTTGCTAATTTACCACAACCAATAACACAACCAACCCAAAACATGCAAAGATACTTAATATATGGCATCGACAATGACTTCTTCGGATTCCAGTTGAACTTTGGCGTCCATCAGCATCTTATTTACTACCCGTTGTACTATTGCCGCAATCATCGCATAGCTGTTGACACATCATTTCTACTTCTCTACGCTGAAACTCAATGAATAGCCATCCAGCGTCGACGGGCAATAGTTGCCATGGTTGAAACTATTTCTATAATACCCATGTTAATTTCATGGATCATCAAATTATTACTTGACCGATGAAGTAATCCCCATATACTCGTTGACATAGTTGATCTACTTTTATTCGATATTCTGATAATTCCTGGATCTATCTGGATCTGTCGTAATACACCGAGCCATCCGTGAAGTTTTAGACTTCCACCCGGAATGATGCCCTGTGCAATCGGCCTTGAAGTATTGTTTCCTCTTGAAGCACACATCTTCTGGTAGGCATATACTTGAATACTGGACTTGGGATTGTTGATAGTCTCGCATCGTTTGGAGTATTACACCATATATGACATGGTTTTGTAATTGTATTGCCCCTGCAGACAATTCTCAAAAGGTATTTTTGATTTCATCTCCCATCCGTCTTATTCCCCGAACCGATGTGTTTTCACCGTTGGTCTAAACAGGTAATTAGTGACATGAATGCTAGTTTCTCATTGCTTGGTCTAGTGTTTTTAATTTAATACACATTTTTTTTAACAAAATAAAATTGCTAAGGTACCCAGTGCGGCAATGGTGATCACTATAACTACTCATAATGGAAATACATGTTGAAGACTTATCATGGACTTCTATCAAAGTAACTATTTTGATTTATTTATTAGTTTATTCATTGGAAAGTTTCAATTCCTTCTTATGCTTTGATACGCTTACAATTAATTAATTAACTTACTACTATTGTGCTTGAACTTGAGTTCTCAACTAATATCCTAACGTTATATAATCATTGAATGTCTCTAACTTAACGAATTGCATTATTCATTATTTTGCGTACATGACGTAATATAAGTGAAGTGTAACTTTAATATTAAATCTAAAAATATCGGTTAGTAACCATTACAACATAATCGACTCTCCGTTTCTATAACAATATTGATACAATCGGATAATACAGTCGTTTTATTGAATAACAAATATTCCTATGTTGCTGATTGCCTAACATGCTAATGACTTTTTACCGATTTCATCATATTCAATTACTGTATTCATAACATATGTATATAGTCAAATGTTTCTACGCATAATTTCGTTTTTATTATACTTTTCATAAAAATATCTTAAACAATATTTACAACATAAACCGATTATCCCTACTATAATCTTATTGCTATCTCTTCTGATATTATACGAGTCGTTTTATGAATAAAATCATAATTATATATGTGCCTTCTGATTTCCTAAAAAATACCGGCTATCGACTTATCGTAACAATATCGTTAAAATAACAATAGAACAAAGACTCCAAAATAACCGATCTTCCTCAACTAACCGATCTTCCTCAACTTACTCTGATATTATAGACAGTCGTTTCAAAATACATTCATATGCCTTCTGATTTCTAATAAATACTGGCCTTCGACTTCTTATATAATATGTCTCTACTACTAATTATGTTCTCATAACATTTATCTCAACACAACAATAACACATCCCGACCCTCGTATCTAAACTCCAATATTATAATAGTCGTTATAATGAATAAAACATATTCATATGCAACTTATTTGCTCTCGACTTCTATATAATACTTAATATCTCGACAATATACTCAAAAATTCTTACAAATAATTATGTTCGCATAATATCTATTTGTAGACATCGGTCAACAACCGTAAAACCATAATACACACCCGATTCTCCTAACGAATAATCATATCAACATTATTGACTATTACGACATGTTATACTCACTATTTACAGTCAATACATTTGATACATTATTTAAATTTCAATTTTTTATATAACAACACTGCATTAATATTTACAATTTACCACGTGATGTATATGCACTTGACAACTTGACATGATAAAATTTTAATTAGTAACTATCAATTTCAGTTACGTATTTGAACGTTTTGACATTTTTCATTTTTATATTTACATGTAATTTTATCATTTATATTTATTAATTAGCCTAAAATAGTCCGCTTAAGTAACTAAGTATAACATTTTCTTTCCATTTTAATCCATGATTTATATTGATTTGAATTTCCATCATATTCTAAGATCACCCTTGCGACACCCTGGGTACTTACAGCTTTTAAACCATTTGCCATAATTTAAATTTTATTATCTTCTCGACACAAGCAAAATAGAAATTTACAAACATTCACTCACCTCTCTCCTGATCGTATAAGGTTCGTACTCGCGTGTGCTGGTCACGATCACCAAAAGTTAGCCTTGTAGCGTAATATGGCTAAAGTAATCACTTAACAGTATAGCAGTTTCAACGTTTTATTCAATACATACGCTCCGGTCTGACTCCGAGCTCCACTCATGACTCGGTGTTCCAATTCCAACTGATTTTAACACAACTTTGCTTGGGTTATAAAGGGTATAGCCAGACATGTATTATACAGAGATCGGTGTAACCAAATGTTCAAGCTTCCTGGTATTATGTAAGATCATCCCCGTCACCACATTAAATGTGTCCAACATACTCAACTGTCAAACCTACAGTGACCCACCATGCACATGTCAACATTGACATACAATGTTATAACGGGGCCTGTACAAAAGTATGCCGTTCTATGATTAAATGGCGATCGAATTGGATTTGAGACCAAGGTATAACAAATATGACCAAAGTTCAATAGGTCATTTTTATATTCAGTGCGCTTGTAAATAACGTTGCATCCATTAACTGGTTCTTCTACATAGCCATTAGCTGTCGATGCGCCATAAAGCAACACTAGATCACGTGACTAGATCCAAGTCCATGAACTCGTTGCTGAAGACATGTTTGACGGTACTTAAAGCATTTTATACGTTACGTTGCTCCGTAAAAGGTTTCAGTTTTTAGCTCGTATCGAGTGTTAAAGTTGAATTATATTTGGCCGAGAGAAGAGATGCCATTTACATATAATACAAAAAGCTGGTATCTCTCATTGTAAACATGAATATGGATGTATTGGTATATTGTGTGACATTTTCTTGGCTCCGGTCTCCAAGGAGTACGGTACATGTTTATATTTAACAAAGTGTGTGGTATTGTGTATGCAATTTGTAAATGGTGTGTGAATGACACATTGAACAAAAGCCACGATCAATAAACCGATGTATAAATTTTGCATTTATTTGAACTAATCTTGTATTTTAGAGAATTTACATCGAAAAGATACGAGGCTATATTTAAAATATCAGAACACGTACGTGAAAAGTGTATATACATGTATACATGCATTTATAAGGAGATATAAAATATATTTGTACGGGTATCATAGCTACGACGGGAATGAGTGTTATAACTACAATCGAATACACTGGGAAAATAGTGCAACTAACTGCTTTACTGCACAGGAAAAGAGCGCAATAACTATAATACCGTACTAGAAAAGATATCAATGTATCCAATATTGAAAAAGAACAAGAAACACAAATGACAGGCACATGATTTCTGAGACACGTTCAGTGTACAACAAGTAGTATTTCCCAGACTTGGTGACGTTGATAAACTGGTATTTTCTTTCTGTAAACAAGACAACCTCGCATTTCAGTGCTCTATCTAGTAAAACCCATACACGTACCGTGTTTAAAACGTATACATACATACATACATACATACATACATGATACGTACATAATTTCTAAGACAGTGTGTATGCCCTACATAATGACTTTCAAAAAACTGGCATTTTCTACAAAGACTATTGTTGACCGGCAACCAATGCCATTTAAGAGGTCATGATAGACCTTGTTGTAATTATACTAAAAGCCAATCAGAGCAAGACTGAGTAAAACCAAGCATGTCTGATTCGGCTTTTATTCCATGAAATAATCTAAAATCAATGCAACCAGAAAAGCTTAGAAGCCTCGGATATGTTTATTGCTTAATCTTAATTTAGGTTCAGCGACGGCAGAAAACGACTCATCAATATGTTACCATGAGAAGGGTACTAGGTAATATAGCTCAGACAATTTGACATGATCCTGACCTTTATGCATTAATATATTACAAGGTTGCTTTCAAAGATCTTTGTTGCGTTGAATATATAAATTTCCGCGAGCAAATCGGTCCTTTAGATTTGTTTTGGTATAACACCTCGATCGTCTTCGTGATACTTCCCACTTATATAAACGAACAACCCGGACACTATATCAGCTGTTAAATTGTGCTAATAGAAGGTCGAGAGTCGTATCAAATTCTCCGGACTATATTTCCAACTACATGTATACAGTTATAGTAATCATCGTTCAAGCATGTAATGTCAGAGTAAGTTATTTTAACCTGCGGCCTCGAGTTATATTGGATTGCCAAAAGTAAAATGACCATGGAGGGGCACGTGACATGTTCTCGATGGTTTACGATTTCAAAAAAATATCCAAAAAAGAAGCATTTTGTAAGAATGTAGTGAACCAGACTAATTCCATTATTCTATGCGGATAACATCGGTCTTTATCGCATTACTATAGTTTATTTACCAAAGAAAGCAGAACTATTCCGAAATTTCACTTTGAACGCGAGACCACGAATCTAAACAGCAGGTGTCTGCAGCTGCATAAGATTCCCAGTCAATAATAAATATAGTGGGCAATAGACTACATCCCGTAGAGAACACATCGGTAGATTAACAGATAATAAATATAGTGGGCAATGGACTACATCCCGTAGAGAACACATCGCTAGATTAACAGAAGCAGGGTATTGATACATGATAAAAAATTTTCTAATTCTTTTGAATTTGTTCATTCGTTCGGCACATACATTTAACACAACCAAATAATTGGAAGATAATCGGTATTGTCCGATTTTACATGTATTGGAATTATTTTGACAGAAACATTAATTTAAACTTACACCGGAATAAATTCGAATTGCATCCAAACTGCAAAAACCACATCCTAAACAATACAGCTAAATTACAAGGCCGCAGGTAATCACCAGCAGGAATCGAATTGCATCCAAACTGCAAAAACCACATCCTAAACAATACAGCTAAATTACAAGGCCGCAGGTAATCACCAGCAGGAATCGAATTGCATCCAAACTGCAAAAAACACATCCTAAACAATACAACTAAATTACAAGGCCGCAGGTAATCACCCGCAGGAAACTATTTGATTTGTATCATAATTGGAACAAAGAATGAAGTTCTGTCACAATTGGTACCAAGAAAATTAACGTCTCGATGTTTTTAGGTTTATGATTAAAATCTACACATTTACAACGGTTCGTAAACCGCAAAGGTCTCTTTTTCATTAATTGGAATTACTTTCTATAATTACAGGAGTAATTGAGGGTAATTTACTAAGAGCCTTACGTCATAATATTAGCGGGTTATGTAGTACTTGTAGAATATGGACGCGTTGCTGAAACACCTACACGGAGTCTCATCCAAATGAGTCATGTTATTTTACCAAACAATGGTTGCCGTGCTTAAAGTATCAATTATAGGGGCACTGTTTGATGGCAGAGGATATTTATGTGTTTTACATTCCAATTACGGTAACAAATTAAAAGCTTGAGACAGCTGGCATATCACACTGAAGTTATAAAATACGAGAAACGAGATAGCAGAATACTTGTCGGAATCATTTGAACTGAACCGTACCGATCACAACCTAATCTAACCGAACATTACATTACATTACATTACAGAGCAGAGCAGAGCAGAGCAGAGCAGAGCAGAGCAGAGCAGAGCAGAGCAGAGCAGAGCAGAGCAGAGCAGAGCAGAGCAGAGCAGAGCAGAGCAGAGCAGAGCAGAGCAGAGCAGAGCAGAGCAGAACAAGGCAGAGCAGAGCAGAGCAGAGCAGAGACAATATTTCATCTGAAACAAAGAAAGGCCAATTCATTGATATACTAGTATTTGGAAATACCAAGAAAACATCAATTGTTTTTGCAAATAAACATCAAATGTAAATATGCTACACTATACATGCATACTAGTTCATTATTTCCAAAGATATATGTTTTTAAAAACGAGAACATAGGACAAAATATTCTCTCGCATTGTATAGGTGCACTTCTATTTTGAGTGCATGTAAGTGTGGTGATTATGGGCTCTTTCCGCTCATAGCGCTCTTTCCGCTACTGAACCAGTCATGGACTGGTAGGTAATCTTGGGGCCCAGTCAGTCGGACACGAGAGTTAGTTGACGTTGGACAGAGCATGGCACAACATTGGTCTTCTCAGTAATATAGTTAGAGGTTATGGTATTGGTATCATAGAACGAGGCAGCACATCGGCGATAGGTAAGTATAGTTTACCTTATGCATTGTGTATTGTTACGCGGGACAGGACCGAAGTTACCATATATAGCTCGTCGGTAATAACAGTTACTCTAACCCATTGTCAATAAACAAATATGGATAATATCAATACTGCACTGTCGAATAGTCGCTTGTTACCAGTGTAAAATGAAAGAGTATTATTATATTAAACATGTAACAGTGTTATGCACGAGATATAAATCGACGTCAGAAATGCATAAAATTGTCAATTTATAGTTGTGAACAAGGCTAATGCTATCGTCGGCGGACTAAACTGTCGGTGTTTATTAGAGTATTTATATTGTATACAACGATTGCCTCACCTTAAGACAACATCTCTGGATATTCAAGATAACACTCGCTGTTTTCCAGTCAGTTATAGATAACATGTAGATGAATCAAAATTGCTTGAATGATGTTGGTACATACATGTACAATGACATACGTCCATGTAATATATAAATTTATAAAAAATGTATTCAACCCACGTGATAAATGTAAAATGTGTGTTTACACATAATTCAATATAACTTATCTTTTATCGGACCGACTGGATCCGGAACGAATTCTGCGCAATTTTATGTCTGAAGTATGTAAAATGATAAACAAAACTTGCACAGTTTCTATACCAGTATATATAATAGGACGAATAATCTGTAACAAGATGAGCTACAGAACAGCGTATGTACTGGCTTCACGTACCGTTAATCTCTTAACATAATAGTAAACAACATTTATATCTCAATCAAGCCCAATGCTCATCCTAATTTATTGAAGGGTTATTCGTGGCATAGCTACGTTTGGAATGGTTGGCATTTTAATAGGGGATTTCCCCGTCCCGAAGGGACGGAGAATACCCATTATTATGATTGTTGTTGTTGTAGTTTTGCATTGGCTAAGACTGATTTATTTTTTAACGGAAGTGACGTTGTGGTGATTATGTAGATCGACTCTCGTCTACGACTTGCGGTAGGGGAAATTGATACTGAAAAATCGATAAACAGTCGCAATTCTATTTTTATATTTTCAAGATGGAATATAAATAACATTCATCATTAAAGAGGAATGTGAAACTACATGTACTATTCTAACAGGATCTGCGGATTAATCCATATACTAGTACGCATAGAGCAAACCAGGCTTGTATTATTACCGCAATAGAATGTACCTGTCAAATTGGCTGTAACTATTTACGCCCCGTATCACGTGACATATTTATGAATGAATGAACGTAAAATTTATAGTAAAAATATCAACGAGTCGCAAACATGGCAAGTTGCACGAGTATCCAGTGTTACAGCTATGACGCATCTATTTTTAGAAACTCCAATATACTCTCGAAACTAAGTTTCATAAAACCTTCTGATAATCAATTCATTTGTATTTTTCATTTAATGAAATAGATACCCTATACTCGTGTTATTAAAAATGTTTCAATGTTAAAAGTGTGTTATTTCCTTCAGAAAATTACGAAGGTCGTTTTCATTAACGAGGGAGGTAATTGTACCAGCTAATAAGCTACTCAATTTCAGCGTGGAATTATGTTCAATGTCAAATTGGTGAAAATGGAATGCGCGCAGTTAACTAGTACGGTATATTATCGTATTTAGAATCGAAATAAAAACTCTGTTCTTGAATTTTGTCGGTGAATAAAACTCGGACACTCGTTCGGATGCGGAAAATTAAATCACTTGTGCTACGCACTCATGATTTAATTTTTTCGCATCCGAACTCCTACCCGTGTTTTATTCTCCGACAAAATACGCGAACAGATTTTTATTTCTTAATTAATTATCCATAGGATATCTAGTATGCCTAAAAACACTTAAAAATAAAATAATAAAATAAACCAAAAAGTTCCATGGTTGCTTTATATAATTATATAGTTTTTTAATGACATTGTAACTTTATAGATATTTAGTGATTTCCAGTATCAACTAGTCGGGATTAATAATACCTCCCCTATCACTGCGTTTCTAAGTGCTAAAAGACGTATTATACAGTACGACAAGGAATCTGAGAACAGTATTTGCCTTAAAAATATCTCCTCCTTAAATCTTCCTTTGCCTCACCCGAATACTCCTTTTCTCTACATGTTTCTTGGATAGAACGCTATAGTAAAATTAAAGCGCTTCGTGGAGCGTATAGACATACTAAAAGAAAGTGTATCTTGTCCTCTATAACACGACTATTACATAATTATCATACATAACGAAGTAAGAGGTTCGTGAACTTCAGTATTTAATTTAAATTGTTGTATGTCAGTATAAGCGTTTTTTATTCGGGTAATTCCCCCAGTGTTGCTTTTACATACGAATTTTGAAGTCCCTAATATTTTTAACAATATAATTGTTCCACAACTGATTCATCCGCGCAAGAAACGAGTGCCAGCAAATCCCAACCAAATAATCATTTTCAATAATTTTTAAGAACATTTGTTCCGAGCAATTGAATTATTTTTTTAATTTTAATTTTGTATTGCAAAAAAATTAATGTATTTATGCGAGTAAATTCCTACGCGCTGTAAAATGACTAATGCTTTTTAAGGGTTGATAAAAATGTCACTGTTAAAGTAACCGATTAAGCAGACGAAATTTACACTGTTTATGGTTTCATGTCTTTCATATTACAGTTTAGCTAAAAACTCCTAATATAATGTGTGCTTATTTTTCACTATTTACAATGTTTTGCATTTGTTAATAGTATTGATCGGCGTTTCATCCATTAAAGAACAACCCTTTTCTAAGCACTGTTGCATACACATTTCCCGCCGAGATTCGATACCATACCGGTTATTTGTGTTGCGTCCTCTTTCTGATCCAGTCGCGCTATTCGTACCCAATCCGGTTCTAGAGTTATAGAATTCGGACTTAGTGTAGATTTTAGTTGCTAGCTTTTATTTCATATTCTAGCGCCCATTTAATAGTATTGATCGACGTTTCATCAATTAGATTACACAGATCTTCAGCAAAATAGTCTGCGTCTGTCGTTAAAACAACGCGTTTCTATAAATTTTTCCCGCCGAGATTCGACACCATATCCGTCTATTTTTGTTTTATCCCCTATCTGATTCGTTCGCGCTATTCGTACCTTATCCGGTTCGTTTATAATTTATACATGCAGCTGTAGAGTTATGGAATAAGGACTGTGTGTAGTTTTTTTCTCCATTTTGTGTGCCCATTCATCCCAAATGCAGTTATTTATATTATTTTTGTTAAATACCGGCTAACATTATTTGTGCAGTTGCGGGGTATTATCATTTACTGTTATTCTTATTCTTTTTAATACTTTTTCTCAGCTTAAACTAGATCTTTCGGTATCCCCTTTACAGTTGAAACTAGATCACTCAGTTTTTTATAGGTGCATTTTGTTTATGGGTCCGTTGGGTGAGATGTGAATGAGTTAGCTGTCATCGACATTTCTGTTTTCACAATATTCACATTTTTAATCTATTACCATTTAAGGTAAACCTATATTATCAAGTACTAGTATTGGGATTCCCCTCCCCAAGGAACGGTACTTTCAGTACTTTGATCATTAATACACTTGTAAGCGACGGTAATGATCTAGAATACAATTTAAACAATTGTCTTTGAATAAGTGATTCAATATTTGAGGTACTTGAATATAATTATGTAAGACAAGTTTTATGTGTGTTTGATCGGCATCATTTTACCATATTTATCCATTTAGCAGCTGTAGTAATACTTATAATTAAGAACGTTTGTAATTCTAAAAAAATAACCACCCCGTTATAATTATAATTGTTATAAGTGATAGGCCTGTCAATTTTAATTTTGTAACAAAAAATTAATTCCCGATGTTACCCCGGTGTACCCCCCGGTCTGAAAGAATATTCTAACAGTTTGATACCGGAGTACCAAGGCCAGGGTCATTCCCGGTTCAGTACGGTGTCGTTAAGGTATCATTACGGTGCAGAGCGGTAGGACCCCGGTAAAGCACGGTTTGGTCCCGGTTGTTGCCGGTGGTGTAACGGTGACAGTCGGTATCGCCACGGCTGTGTCCCAATGAAACCGGGGCGCATCGGGGCCATACCGTACATTACCGGGGTTGAGCCAGCTCTTTCGGCAGTCTGTATCATTCCCGGTTGTGATATGGTCTTTCCCCGGAAGGTCCCGGTATTGTCCCAGCGATCCCCGGATTAAGCCAGTTCTCGGTATCGGTCCCGGTAATTTCCGGTGTCACCCGGTTGTATTAAACATTTTAAAACAACCGGTACTGTTAGTCGGTGCATCACGGTTTATCACGGATCGCCCCGGATGATAACGGGTGTTCACGGTGCCGCTACGGTTGTCTCCCCGGTTAGACACGGTTCCCCCGGATTACAAACCGGGACTCACCGGGGATACCAAACCGGGACTGTGAGAACGGGGCTTTAGATAGATGGTTTATTTTATTTTCATAAGGCTGATGTGATAGCCTAGGAGGTCAATACAGTGCATTTTGAACGAATAATGATACAACACATGTATCTCATCCTAAAAGGCTATTGGTAATCAGTTCATCTACGGTCTGACCGGGTCGATAATTGGTATTTTAAGATGTTTTCTAATTTGCGCATTAATTAGTGTTTTATTTACAAAATTCAATGTCTTATTTAAATGAATTCCTAACAACCCTTTAAAACAATGCATTAACAACAGTCTGTTAATTTTACGTGTATAAATAATGCTTAAAGTCAGTAATGTGATAATGTTGTTATTATGGTGCTTTTATGAGTTTTTATGTCTCTTATCATTCAATGTTAAATGGTTATGTACATTTGAACTGTTTATACTGTGTAAAGTTTTATGAATGCACATGAACATAAATGAGACACTAATAAAGAATACACGTATATACATGTAGGTATAAATAACAAGCAAATTCGTTGAATTAATATCCCCCGCCTACAGGTTATCAGTATTTCATTGCACAGTTTGGAATGTAAGCTTCCATCAGACAACAATTGTCAATAAATCAAGGGCAATAACTCAACAGAAAATTAACCGATAAAAATAACTTCACCGGCATCATCACAGTATAGTTGTTCATATTTATTTTAAGTTTCATGAAATTCTACCCGCTAGTTATTAGATGAAATTAGTCAATAAACCAAGGGCAGTACAAGGGCAGTAACTCTAAGGAAAATTGACCAAATTGAATAAAACAAGTGTGCTAAGATGGCCCTGTATCCCTCACCTGTGCACATTGAACTAGAAGAACCATATTCAAACAGGACCTTGATTGTGTTGCCATGGTTCTGCATGAATTTCAATTATTTAGCTATTCATAGAATGGAGCACTCAAGAAATATTGTTACCAAGTTCTGATGAAATCCAGTCTGCCGATAAAAGTCTTCACTATTTAAAATATATAGGGATAAACGAGCCCCACCCACTGGCGGCCATGTTTTTAGACGATAAACGAGCCCCACCCACTGGCGGCCATGTTTTTAGACGAATCATGACAAAAATGTCAATTTTGTAAGAGGGTCACCTAACAAGTATTTCTGTAAAATTATTTTGAAATCTGGCCAGTGGTTGATTTTATATGGGTTTTTAAAAGTTTTTCCAATCGGTTGCCATGGCAACCAGAGTTATTTATAGATTTCAATTCTTTTAGCTATTTTTATAGAGGATTAGCAAATGAACATTGTTAATAATTCATAATGAAATTCAACCAGTACTTTTAGAAGAAGATTTTTAAAGATTTTACTATTTATGTATAGGGGAAAATGAGCCCCACCCACTGGCGGCCATGTTTTTTGACAAATCATGATAAAAATGTCAATTTTGTAAGAAGGTCACCCAACAACTATTTCTGTAAAATTATTTTGAAATCGGGCAAGTGGTTGATTCTACCTGCTAGTTACAGAGAAATGGCTGCGGAAGGACGGACGGACTGACGATTTTTTATGAATTTTTTAAGTTTTTCCAATCGGTTGCCATGGCAACCAGAGTTATTTATTGATCAGAAAAAAAACTTGACGGTCATCATCCCAGTATGCTAGTTCACATTTAGTTTAAGTTTCATGAAATTCTACCAGCTAGTTACAGAGAAATGGCTGCGGAAGGACGGACGGAATGACGGACTGACGGACGGACAACGCCATTTCAATACCCCCCTACCGATTTCATCGGCGGGGGATAATAACGAATTAAAAACATGCTTATTACTATTGTGGAGAAATGTATAGTTAAAATTCACATTTGTTAACAGCATGTTCATCCCATTCTGATCACCTCGGTCTTCACTGCAATAGGCCGAGATAGCCGATTAGATGTTTCACGAGTAATCATTACACCAACCGCGTTTCAGTTTCAGTTTAGTTTATTCAATAAGTGCAAAATCCTATAAAATAAGGAAACATATGCATTATAAATTTTCAATAGCAATTTGGCTGTCACAGTGGCACTGGGCATATCGTTTCGTCATATCTACTATCCATTTAATTATTTAAAAGTCAAATTATTTATTGGCATAAACAACTAAGTCCATCGCCAAGTAAACATATATACAAATCAAAATTGGCGGTAGAAAAGTATAAGTTATTTATACATGCAAGTAAGTGAAAATTACAAATAAACATGGTACTTATAACAGCTATTAATACGGATTGTACGAAGCCGGCCAGTAAACCGGCTACCTAATACATCAGGGGTTAGTCAAGTTCCCAAACTATCTTTCGGACGAAGAATACTCTGGTGAACGAGAATGAATAATGCACGAAATGTAATAGCACAAAACATAACTTCAATCAAAGCAATAAGTATAATAGACATTTTAATTCCATTTAAATGCGAACTTGTAGTGTTATTGATAGTGAATGAGCAACGTTCTTATCATAAATGTTTCATTGATATGCTTTTTCGAATATGATGTGTCATTTTTCACGCTTACTTATAAATTACGGTAGATGCCAGTAAGTATGGCTGGATAAAAAGTATCTACTAAATCGTGAAGTATGGGTTATTTCTGTTTTCCTCCAATAAATGAAGCAATACAGAAAAGCTGCAGGTAATTACAATGTGTATAATTATTTCCGGGTACATTTGTATCTATTACAGTGATCAAAGTGCCAAAATCATATTGAAAATGACGTTTCATTTGTTAACCCATTTTTGAAAACTTAAACACGTGGATGTAGGGCAAACGTTAAAACACGTAGATGTAGGTTGAAAATTTGAACACGTAGATGTAGGGCAAACTTTATAAACGTAGATGTAGGGCAAACTTTATAAACGTAGATGTAGGGCAAACTTTATCAACGTAGATGTAAGGCAAACTTTATAAACGTAGATGTAGGGCAAACTTTATAAACGTAGATGTAGGGCAAACTTTATAAACGTAGATGTAGGGCAAACTTTATAAACGTAGATGTAGGGCAAACTTTATAAACGTAGATGCAGGGCAAACTTTATAAAACGTAGATGTAGGACCAACTTTATAAACGTAAATGTAGGACAAACTTTATAAACGTAGATGTAGGGCAAACTTTATAAACGTAGATGTAGGGCAAACTTTATAAAACGTAGATGTAGGGCAAACTTTATAAAACGTAGATGTAGGGCAAACTTTATAAACTTAGATGTAGGGCAAACTTTATAAACTTAGATGTAGGGCAAACTTTATCAACGTAGATGTAGGGCAAACTTTATAAACGTAGATGTAGGGCAAACTTTATAAACGTAGATGTAGGACAAACTTTATAAACGTAAATGTAGGGCAAACTTTATAAACGTAGATCTAGGGCAAACTTTATAAACTTAGATGTAGGGCAAACTTTATAAATTAGATGTAGGGCAAACTTTATAAACGTAGATGTAGGGCAAACTTTATAAACGTAGATGTAGGGCAAACTTTATAAACTTAGATGTAGGGCAAACTTTATCAACGTAGATGTAGGGCAAACTTTATAAACGTAGATGTAGGGCAAACTTTATAAACGTAGATGTAGGACAAACTTTATAAACGTAAATGTAGGGCAAACTTTATAAACGTAGATCTAGGGCAAACTTTATAAACTTAGATGTAGGGCAAACTTTATAAATTAGATGTAGGGCAAACTTTATAAACGTAGATGCAGGGCAAACTTTATAAAACGTAGATGTAGGACAAACTTTATAAACGTAAATGTAGGGCAAACTTTATAAACGTAGATGTAGGGCAAACTTTATAAACTTAGATGTAGGGCAAACTTTATAAACTAAGATTTAGGGCGAACTTTATAAACGTAGATGTAGGGCAAACTTTATAAAACGTAGATGTAGGACAAACTTTATAAACGTAAATGTAGGACAAACTTTATAAACCTAGATGTAGGGCAAACTTTATAAAACGTAGATGTAGGGCAAACTTTATAAACGTAGATGTAGGGCAAACTTTATAAAACGTAGATGTAGGACAAACTTTATAAACGTAAATGTAGGACAAACTTTATAAACCTAGATGTAGGGCAAACTTTATAAAACGTAGATGTAGGGCAAACTTTATAAACGTAGATGTAGGGCAAACTTTATAAACTTAGATGTAGGGCAAACTTTATAAACGTAGATGTAGGGTAAACTTTATAAACGTAAATGTAGGGCAAACTTTATAAACGTAGATGTAGGGCAAACTTTATAAACTTAGATTTAGGGCGAACTTTATAAACGTAGATGTAGGGCAAACTTTATAAAACGTAGATGTAGGACAAACTTTATAAACGTAAATGTAGGACAAACTGTATAAACGTAGATGTAGGGCAAACTTTATAAAACGTAGATGTAGGGCAAACTTTATAAACGTAGATGTAGGGCAAACTTTATGAACTTAGATGTAGGGCAAACTTTATAAACGTAGATGTAGGGCAAACTTTATAAACGTAGATGTAGGGCAAACTTTATAAACGTAGATGTAGGGCAAACTTTATAAAACGTAAATGTAGGGCAAACTTTATAAACTTAGATGTAGGGCAAACTTTATAAACTTAGAGGTAGGGCAAACTTTATAAACGTAGATGTAGGGTAAACTTTATAAACGTAGATGTAGGGCAAACTTTATAAACGTAGATGTAGGGCAAACTTTATAAACGTAGATGTAGGGCAAACTTTATAAAACGTAGATGTAGGGCAAACTTTATAAACTTAGATGTAGGGCAAACTTTATAAATTAGATGTAGGGCAAACTTTATAAACGTAGATGTAGGGCAAACTTTATAAACGTAGATGCAGGGCAAACTTTATAAAACGTAGATGTAGGACAAACTTTATAAACGTAAATGTAGGGCAAACTTTATAAACGTAGATGTAGGGCAAACTTTATAAACTTAGATGTAGGGCAAACTTTATAAACTTAGATTTAGGGCGAACTTTATAAACGTAGATGTAGGGCAAACTTTATAAAACGTAGATGTAGGACAAACTTTATAAACGTAAATGTAGGACAAACTTTATAAACGTAGATGTAGGGCAAACTTTATAAAACGTAGATGTAGGGCAAACTTTATAAACGTAGATGTAGGGCAAACTTTATGAACTTAGATGTAGGGCAAACTTTATAAACGTAGATGTAGGGCAAACTTTATAAACGTAGATGTAGGGCAAACTTTATAAACGTAGATGTAGGGCAAACTTTATAAAACGTAAATGTAGGGCAAACTTTATAAACTTAGATGTAGGGCAAACTTTATAAACTTAGAGGTAGGGCAAACTTTATAAACGTAGATGTAGGGCAAACTTTATAAACGTAGATGTAGGGCAAACTTTATAAACGTAGATGTAGGGCAAACTTTATAAACGTAAATGTAGGGCAAACTTTATAAACGTAGATGTAGGACAAACTTTATAAACGTAAATGTAGGGCAAACTTTATAAACGTAGATGTAGGGCAAACTTTATAAACTTAGATGTAGGGCAAACTTTATAAACGTAGATGTAGGGCAAACTTTATAAACGTAGATGTAGGGCAAACTTTATCAACGTAGATGTAGGGCAAATTTTATAAACGTAGATGTAGGGCAAACTTTATAAACGTAAATACAATACTACAAGTAATTTCATTCTTCCCATTTGATGTTTGGTATGTTCGTTTTTTAGAGCTGCCTTATCCACTTTGGACAATAGGCAACTTGTGCCACATTTTTACATATTTTATGCAGAATAGGACTTTGTACCGTTTGTAATTGTCTTTTTGATGACAATAATTTAATGTCGTGTAGATTATCTACTTACATTAAAAAGTAATTAATCAACAAGATTTATATAGCGTGTGCCCTTTTCATGCGACGCACACATGTTCAGTGGCGCTAAATACGTATATAGTGTTGCAACCACAAGGCTCAGTGCATCCTCTATACAAGTGCAAATACAGCATGGTCTGACCAGACAGACAGACTGAGAGGAAGCACCCGAAGGGATAGAGAGACATAGAGCGATAGGCATGTCCGGCACCGCAAGTGTGCGCCTAGCACTTATTTCTAACAGATTACCTGGTTCTTTAACGTGTCCGGTGTGTACAGGGTTAAGCACTATTAGTTTACAATACTGTACACGTAACATTATATTTTCTGAAGATTTAATCAGTCCATTCGTATTTTATTTGCAAAATATCTGCAAAAATAAACTTGTTATTCCTAATGAAAGTTTGAATCATTGAGTATGTATACATGCGTGTTGCAAGAGTTCAGAAAACACAAACCAGCCGAACATTTCCGGGAACATACATTTAACCACCATTTATCTCCAAGTAAAATAACGTGCAAGTGCAATTTAAAACACATGAATAATGGCGAAGGGTTAAGAAGCTATTAACACTATATAATATGCAATGTCCTTGAAGATGAGTTTCATTTTTTGTTTGAATGTCCATTATATAATGAAATTAGAAAACTACATATAAAGAAATATTATTGGAAGCGTGCAAATATTATTAAATTTATAGATTTGATAAATTCTGGAAATAAAACTGTCATTAGAAATCTTGCTATGTATACATACAAATCCTTTGAATTGAGAAACAAAACATTTTATACAAATTAATACACTCTTATGCAACTTCCACTCCAATTGTAACGATTTTGTGTGGAATCAGTATACAACTGTACTACAAACATTCTTATAGGTATTGTATTGTACTTACTATAACTTTGGAAGTTTATTTTGTTTCGTGTTTTCATACACAATTTTATTCACTATTAACGTTGTAATTGTACGTGTTTCAATTTATAATGTATTTTCAATAATGTTGACTTGAGTCAGTGACTATACATAATTATGTACATGTATTATTAATGGTGCCATTGACCATTGTATGTTTAAATTTGTATTGTAAATATTTGTAATGCTCATAGACTGTAAAGTCTCATGTATTGGAAAATAAACTATATATAATACAACGTACAGTTCTTATGTTTATTGACTACTTTACAGTGGAAAGAATTATTTTTGATTCAGACAGGTTGCATAACGTTTTGAACTAATGTTTAATTAATGCATCATTGCCTTGTTTTTGTAATTGGAATACAGATCGCATTAGTAACGTGGGAGTCGGTAGTGAAGTAGGTCTTGCAGTGAAGTAGGTCTTGCAGTAAAGCGAGTCTTGCAGTAAAGTGAGTCTGGCAGTAAAGTGGGTCTGGCAGTGAAGTGGGTCTTGCAGTGAAGCGAGTCTTGCAGTGAAGTGAGTCTTGCAGTGAAGTGGGTCTTGCAGTGAAGTGAGTCTTGCGGTGAAGTGAGTCTTGCAGTGAAGTGAGTCTTGCAGTGAAGTGCGTCTGGCGGTGAAGTGGGTCTGGCAGTGAAGTGGGTCTTGCAGTGAAGTGAGTCTTGCAGTGAAGTGAGTCTTGCAGTGAAGTGGGTCTTGCAGTGAAGTGAGTCTTGCAATGAAGTGAGTCTGGCAGTGAAGTGAGTCTGGCAGTGAAGTGAGTCTGGCAGTGAAGTGAATCTTGCAGTGAAGTGAGTCTTGCAGTGAAGTGAGTCTTGCAGTGAAGTGAGTCTTGCAGTGAAGTGAGTCTTGCAGTGAAGTTAGTCTTGCAGTGAAGGGGGTCTTGCAGTGAAGTGAGTCTTGCAGTGAAGTGAGTCTTGCAGTGAAATGAGTCTTGCAGTGAAGTACATCTTGCAGCGAAGTGGGTCTTGCAGTGAAGTGAGTCTTGCAGTGAAGTGAGTCTTGCAGTGAAGTGGGTCTTGCAGTGAAGTGAGTCTTGCAATGAAGTGAGATTTGCAGTGAAGTTGGTCTGGCAGTGAAGTGAGTCTGGCAGTGAAGTGAGTCTGGCAGTGAAATGAGTCTGACAGTGAAGTGAGTCATGCAGTGAAGTGAGTCTTGCAGTGAAGTGAGTCTTGCAATGAAGTGAGTCTGACAGTGAAGTGAGTCTTGCAGTGTAGTAAGTCTTGCAGTGAAGTGAGTCTTGCAGTGAAGTGAGTCTGGCAGTGAAGTGAGTCTTGCAGTGAAGTGAGTCTAACAGTGAAGTGAGTCTTGCAGTGAAGTGAGTCTTGCAACTTTTACAGCTGCGGAAATCCTGTGTCTCCGTATTGAAGCTAAATGAGAATCTTTCATACATACAGAAGGGAATTCAAATAGATGATATTTAGATTAAACAGTCGGGGAAGGTAGCACTCAACGTAAACAACCAAGCACAGAAAACATAAACATATCACATACTTTATAACAAAAATAACAATAAATATAACAACAATGCCCAGCGCAACTACACAATCACGACATCCCACACCGATAGAATGCCGCTGCCTCAGTCAGTCAATCTAAACCAGAGTAAGAGCCAGGTAACAAGAATATAACAAACGGACGACACACATCACAATGACAACTCACAGTGGTGAGTGGCAAGCCACAATGAATATCACTTCGATCATAATGTCCTGGAAATGGCTCTCGTGTCATTTTAGATTTGCTACAGAGGAGGGTCTTAGAATAAGACCGAAGCAATCACAGGGCTCTGTTCAATTACCGAACAATGGCAAAACGTATGATAGTATTATAGATATCTGTCGGATGGCTAGCTAGAATTTAGCCAAACTGTCCCTAGTTGTATGATGCTCAGAATAAACACCTTCATACATACTCGTACATGAGATTTTGGTGCACTTGGCACACATCAAGTACGTTCGTGTAAATGTTTCCTTAATGTATGAAAATGTTCGAGGTTCAATATTCAGTGAATGTGTAATTATGAACACGTATGCATCTTAATGTAGACTATTCACGAATATAGTTAAGTACAGGTCAACCTCACATGTCATTGTAATGTTTTATTTGCCATATTAAATCTATATAATTAATGTTTATATACGTCTAGCACTATTGATAAAGTTCAACTAGCCTGGTTGTCTCTGTTTAATGCCAAGAGTATGCCATAACTGTCAGCTTGAAGGACACTCGCGCAGTAAATACAGGATTTATTAGACTACACAATTTAATAAAGAAACAACATTGCTAACAAAGTATTCATGTGATCGCCAATGTTAATATTGTCCTTATAGACCTACTAGCTACTGTTTTTAACCACTAACCCCTTGTTTTTCTCAATGTGGGTACTTTTCAGAAATAGGTCACCATAGCAACAACACAAGGTCTTTTAACATAATTCATGGAGCAAAAAGTTTTGAGATGGTACACGAATATGTGCACGACAGCAACCACGGACTGTGAATTAGCGGGATGATACGGTGTCACGTTAGAGCCATCGTATTTTCGACTTTTCATCATCGTGGTTTCGACTTTTCATCATCGTAGTTTCGACTTTTCACTATCGTTCTTTCGACTTTTCACTATCGTACTTTCGACTTTTCATCATCGTAGTTTCGACTTTTCACTATCGCATTATCGCCTTCCTGTTAGACATGCGCACGTTGACCAAATACACGGTAAAAATGATAGCTTATTAACCGCCAATAAACCACTCCCTCCTAGTGAATTGTGGACACTATATTTTTCCGAAGCCTATGGTCAGAAGTATTTCCCTTAACATGGAATCGGTTACGTTCAATGATAATTATTGTCCGATTTTATAATCAATCACTCTAATGGGTAGACTTGCAGTTTTATACTGCATAATTATAGCGCCGTGTATTTATGGAAAATGATACTTCAGCTCTTCGTTGGGTACTCACCTCCCAAGTACAGCAATCCCAGGCCTAGTTAGGTACTCGTCATCACTTGACCCTTACAGCAACACCCATGCGACTATTTCCAGTCATTTGAGATGCGCACCAGAACAAAAAATAGGGTTTACATGAGTACAGACACCATATGCTAAATGGAGTACTCATTTTGACAACATCAAACCGTACTATGCTCTAATTAATACTCATCACCCAAACGTACAGTATTACTGGGTCACAAGGGAGACTCTTTATCACCTAGACCGCCATCACATACTACATAAATATGAAGTAACCATCACATAGTGCAGTCACCCTAGCCTCTATGGGATAGTCAGTTTTAGTCACTACCACTAAGTTCAGCCATGCCCGGCCTTAAGTCATCATTTGACCATTTAGTTGGCCAATATTGTGCGCATGCCTAACAGGAAGGCGCTAATACGATAGTGAAAAGTCGAAACTACGATGATGAAAAGTCGAAAGTACGATAGTGAAAAGTCGAAACTATGATGATGAAAAGTCGAAAGTACGAAACAACGAAAGTACGATGGTGAAAAGTCGAAACAACGATGGTGAAAAGTCGAAACAACGATGGTGAAAACACGAAACAACGAAAGTACGATAGTGAAAAGTCGATATTATTTTCGACTTTTCATCATCGTGGTTTCGACTTTTCATCATCGTAGTTTCGACTTTTCACTATCGTTCTTTCAACTTTTCACTATCGTACTTTCGACTTTTCATCATCGTAGTTTCGACTTTTCACTTTCGTATTATCGACCTCTTATAGCTATGCAGCGATGGCCCTAACGGGACACCGTAAAATGACGTTAACAAATAGTTGCGTGGTGACGTGTGCCTGCTTACACCGAACGTTATATGACGTCATCCATGTGACGTCATTCTCAAGCCGCCTTGGTCTACTAAGGTTGAACCACACGTCACTGACATTTAAAAGTACGGAGAGTCATGTAAGACTAGTGTAGTAAATTGTAAAATGTTTGCAATAAGAAAATATGGTTTATGAACTACTACTTGAAATATTTGACACTTCATTAAATACAGTACCCTTCGAGAAGTCTGGTTGTCATAAGAAATTGATTTATGAGTCGTAAATGAAATAAATAATCCCGTGTTTCCTCGATTTCTAATGTTCCTTAGTTCGTATATCCAGAGACAGTCTCAGGTATATAATTCCAATATCGAGTGTGGCTGTTCAGTACAGTTCCGATGATTATTTTTTTCAGCGTAAGAATTTACACCGATAAAATTTCAGCTTTACATACAGACCCCCACAGCTTGCAATCTATGCGACATGTTTAAGGGAACCTAAAGCGTTATAACATTTGTAAACTTCATCTAGTCCATGAGCCACCAATAGAAGACCATCCCCCCCCCCCTCTAGGGAATTTTGGTCACTATATTTTTCTGAAAGCATATGGTCCCTGGAGTATTTTCCTGAAGTCTGCACTTTGGCCATTGGGGCGTTAAGATTTTTTGGGGTAAAACGTCAAAAAATATAAACGAAAAGTACAAATTTTCGGAATCAGTTAACTACAATCTTATTTATTATGTTATTTTAAAATAAATCTCTGTAACAGGTAGATATTAACCTGTCCTATCTAGACTGAAAAAATCAGAGTGCTGCTACTGTGCAAAATGGCTTTTTTGGGGTAAAACGCTAAAAATTATAAGAGAAAAGTGCGAATTTTTGGAATCTGTGGACTGCATTGGCATTTTTTTTTTTTTTTATAAAAAATACTCTAATTGAAAGATATTATAGTGCAGTTTCATACTGCAAAACATTAAAGCCATGTTATTACGCAAAGTGTGATATTTTTGGGGTAAATCATAAAAAATATAAACCGAAAAGTGGGAATATTAGGAATCTGTAGATTACAATAAAACCATTCCTATGATATTTTTTTTGTAACTAAATAATATTAATGTGATAAATTTGTAGTAACATGCAGTTTAAGATTTCAAATATATATTGCCAGATGAGATACTTTGGGGGAAAATTACAAAAATAATAAGTGGAAAGTGTGATTTTTGGGAATTGGTGTCCTAGTTGTAACTTACGACCATCGGGTACGGACATTTCTAGTCCTAATGGGTATTCAAAATTACATTCTAACCATATATAGGCAGTTCTGGTACTGTTGGGTAAATTATTATTAAAACACTAATAACATCCATACCTAGTCCTAATTGGTACATACGAATAACCATTACATGCAATATTGGTTCTATTTAGCACTAAACAACCCTATACAGACATCAGTTGTCCTATCGGGTATTATTAAACTACCACCATGCACAGACAGTCATAGTCTCATTTGATAGCATAGCCAATACCATTCCTTAGTCTAAGTTCTATTTGATATTCAAAACCACCATACTTATACAGATAATGCTGGTCAGGCTGGGTACCCATAACCACTAGTAGGTACATTCATTCCTCGTCTCAATGGGTAGTCACACTTACCATGTTCTAATTGGGTACTCGTAACTGCTTATTGAAGTACATACATGCCCAGTCATAGTGGTGACTTACATATCCATATACAGACATTCCTGGTCCTATTTGGTACTCTAAACCACAATGTACAGGCATTATAGGTGCAATTGGGTACTCATTTCCACCATGTACATATATTGCTGGTCGTAAAGAATACTCATAACCACTAGGTTCAGACATTCTCGTTGGATACTGCCGATCATCAATTGACAACTCAGGCGCGCCATGTGGCTACATGCTTGGCCTTATTGACCACTCATAACATATGTACTACTCGAAACCTTCATGTACAAAATCAGTTGTACTGATTGGGAACTACCAACTACTAGGTGCGACCATTTGTTGTCCTATTGGGTAATCACTACCCCCGTGTACAGACTGTGATGTTCTTATTGGATACTCGTACATACATTCCTAGTCATAGTGGGTACCCCACCTACCATGAACATGCATGCCTGGTCCTATTGAATACACAAAACCACAATGTACAGACATTTGTGACTGGGTTGGGTACTAACAACCACTAGGTGCAGTCATATGTTGTTCTATTTGGTCACTGCTACCACCATCTACAGGCAGTCCTGGCCCTATCAGGGATACATAACCACTAGATGCATACATTCATAGTCCTAGTGGGTACTCAAACCCACTATGTTCATGCATAAGTGGTATAATCGAGTCCTCACAGCCACTATACTCAGCCATTATTGGTCCCTGTGGGTACTGACTACCATGCATATACATACATTCCTGGTCGTATAGGGTGCCAATAACCACGATTAACAGACATTCCTCTGTAGGATAGATACTGAACATCATCATGTTAAGACATCTCTCAACCACTAGTTACATACATTATTTGTCTAATTGAGTACAGACAACTATTGGGATCACCCATTCCTTGTCCTACTGACACCATGTAGAGACATTCCTGGTCTTTAAAATTCAGCAGTGAGCATGCCTAACCCTCAGCTGTGACCATTTGTTTCATCAAATTGGGTAATCACTAACCCCATGTACATGAAGCATGGTCTAATTAGATACTCATATCGACTAGGTACATACATTTCAAGTCCTAGTGGGTACCCACAACTATCATGTCCCATGCATTCCTTGTCCTATTGGATACTCCAAACCACAATATACAGACGATTGCAGACTGATTATGCACTAACAACCACTAGGTGCTGTCATTTTTTGTCTGATTGGGTCATGATTACCACGATGTACAGACAGTCCTGACTTTATTAGGTACTCATAACCACTGGATACATACATTCCTAGACTAAGTGGGTACCCGTAACCACCATGTACATGCATAAAAAGTGTGATAAAGTACTTGCAGCTACAATACACAACTGTTATAGGTCCTATTGTGTACCCACTACCATCATTTACTAGTACATGTACATACATTCATGGTATTATTTGGTATGCATAGCCACTATTCCGGATCCTGTTATGTACATACATTACTGGTCTTGTTGGGTACAGACAACCATTCGGAGAACCCATTTCTCGTCGTATTGACGACTTAGTGCCTAAGTAGAACATTCCTGGTCTTGTTAGGCAATCATAAACACTGGGTAAATCAGTCCTAGTCCATGTATGTATTCACGACCACCTTGCACATAAACTCCTAGTCGTATTAGGTACTCATAACCATTAGGTACACCCATCCTAGTCCTAATGGGTACCCACAACCACCGTGTTCATGCATACTTGGTTGTATTTGGTACTCATAACCACTAGGTGCATCAATTAGAGGGTACCCAATACCACTAGGTACAGGTATTTATGGTGCTGTAGGGTACTGACACACACCATGAGCAGACAGTACTACTGGATACACACATCCATAGTCTTATAGGATGTGCACTATCATGTGGTATCTCATTTATTGCACTATGTGTACTGGCAACTACAAGGTCAAGAAATTCCTGGTCCTCTTGGATACTCACAACCACCCAGAACAGCCATTCCTGACACAACCATGATGCACAGCCATTGTGTCACAAGGAATAGCTGTACAATAACATTTGAAAAATATGAATGTATATTTACCCCATTCACTCTTGTAAAATACATGTAAGTATAATTTAACACAATCCATACAAATGTTACTGATGCCAACTATAACATACATTGCAAACAAAGTGAAATAGGAAATAGATTTCAAAATCATATTGCGAGTACTTGTTAATAAGTAGAACGACTGTTTTCAATACTTTTGTCACTTTAGCGGCCATTTTGATGGCCATTTTCCATAATAGACCCACCTTTTGTGCATTTAAATGTTAAAATACATTTTGGGAATATGCCTTTATTGGTATTCACAATTGCAATTAAAATACAGTAAGGCGCAATGTGTTATAGCATAGTTAAGTGAATACATCGTTACAATTTGTACATCATTAAAAGCAGGGGAGATAATCTTATTTTTGCTTTTCCTGCTGAATACCCAATGTCTGAAGTGCAGACTTTGGGAAAAGTATTGATAGGTCAAAGCCTTTCATAATTACCAAAAAAAAAGATCAATGACACTGTATTCTGCCATTAAAGTGTACCGATTCTCAAAATTTGCACTTTTTCATGTATTTTTTAATGTTTTACCCCAAAAATATCCCATTTGCATAATAACAGGGGTCTAAAATTTTGCAGACTTAAACTATGAGTTAATATCAAGCCATGAAAGTGTTTAATTACAAAATAACTTACTAAATGTGATAGTAATTAACCAATTCCAGAAATTCACACTTTCGTTCATATTTTTAACGTTTTACCCCAAAAAATCTTAACGCCCCAATGTCTGAAGTGCAGACTTTGGGAAAAGTATTGGTAGGTCAAAGCCTGTCATAATTACCAAAAAAAAAGGATCAATGATATTGTATTCTGCCATTAAAGTGTACCGATTCTCAAAATTTGCACTTTTTCATGTATTTTTTAATGTTTTACCCCAAAAATATCCCATTTTGCATAATTACACGGGACTAGAATTTTGCAGACTTAAACTATGAGTTAATATCAACCCATGAAAGTGTTTAATTACAAAATAACTTACTAAATGTGATAGTATTTAACCAATTCCAGAAATTCACACTTTCGTTCATATTTTTAACGTTTTACCCCAAAAAATCTTAACGCCCCAACGGCCAAAGTGCAGACTTTGGAAAAATACTCTACTGGTCATACGCTTTCAGAAAAATATAGTGTCCGAAATTCCCTAGGGGGGGGGGGGGGGGAGGGTTTACCCCACTGGCCCATGGACTAATCGTATTGTTGAGGGAGTTTTTGAAGCGTCTAGATTAACATAATTACACGGCAGCTACATTCTATACATTAGTAGTCCTCATATTCAATGAGATAGTATTACTTATTCATGGACTTGGGCGTTAATGAGATAGTATTACTTATTCATGGACTTGGGCGGCAATGAGATAGTATTACTTATTCATGGACTTGGGCGGCAATGAAATAGTATTACTTATTCATGGACTTGGGCGGCAATGAGATAGTATTACTTAGTCATGGACTTGGGCGTCAATGAGATAGCATTACTTATTCATGGACTTTGGCGGCAATGAGATAGTAAATACTTATTCATGGACGTTGGCGGATCATTGTGTTTGGCATTGTGTCTTGTATGTTTTTTTATGTTTTCTGTGCTCGGCTGGTTAAGTTGAGTGCTGCCTTCCCTGTCTGACTATATGCTTATCTTTTTAACTAGATTAAAAACAATGTTTAGCATTATTTCGGGTCACCTGTCAAAGTCCAAATTCGTTCAACCAGATCAAATTTGAATGTTTCACATGTTTCACATGTCGAGTGCGTTCTTGTGGCATATTTATGAATAGATAATCGCTCGAAGCATGACCAACTCGGTTCTGGTGGAAAATCCACGATTTTTATGATAATATTTGCGAATCACTGTTGCTGGATTAAACATGATCAACTGAGCGTAGGGAACAGGGTACTGTTTTATCAAAGCACTTAAGGAAATCTTCAATTTACGTCAACATTTGATCAGGAAGTCTTTATAATGATTTAACTGCTACAAATTATGATGAAGGGATATGGTATATTAATAATGATTTAGTTAATGATCTCATACAAACAATATATATCACCAATTTGCATTTGTTAAAGAATTATCATGAATTCAAATTTGAGCCTAACTTTCAGATTATCGTAAGTGCTTTGATAAAACAGAACCCTGATACGTACGAGGGTTGTCCGCAAATGTTACGACAATCGATTTGTACTACAATATATTATAGTGTCGTCCGAAGTATTGAACGTTTGCGTGAACAGGTTTTTATACCTTGCATGGAAGTCAATAGTATTTATACAATATAAATGGTTTGCGCCGAATCTAGCCAACTGACATCAGTAAATCAAATTTAATTGAAAAATTCAGGGGCATTCTCCGTGACAGATATTCAGGAAAATCATACAAAGTGCTGATATGGGAGAAAATGTCCGCGACATTTGCGGACAGCCCTCGTACAACATTTCATCCGTACAATTTGCAACTATCGTCTTATATTCATGTCTAGATCTTTCTTCCAGCTGATATACCGATAAATTTAATTCCTCATAATTAAATCAGATATACGAGGTCTTGTTCCCCCTTCAATACAACATTTAAATATGAATATATTTTGTTTAACCTCACTGCAGTGGAATTGCCTGACACATATTCATAACCATTGGCTCATCTGCGATGCAGATCCTGTCCTTTGAGACATCATTTTCTGTCTGGAGACATTATACAATGTAATTGGATCTGGGAATGTTGTTTTAGAAATACCATGATGCAAATTGGAAAGTACGTTTATACGTCCTACAACACAGGTCATGTTGCATTATGCTAATCATGTGTATCTTGTGGAGTCAATAAGTCTGTCGATATGTGTTAACGTTAACAATTGCAAGTTCTAAAAATTAAAAATCAAAGCACTGAGAGTACCGATGGGAGGCGATCTGGTTGCTGCTACTAAAGCTTAAACCGACTTTACACGTTTAATGTTCGTTTTCTTACTGCCGATCTTGTCTTGAATGTCAAAATAGGCATATGTGACTATATAGGCATGTTGGGTATCTAAATAATTGTTAAAAGGTGCATATTAATTTATTTGTAATACGTGTATTGAATGCGTATATCAAAAGTGGCTTTAAAATAATACTACGCGCCTATTTATCAGATTCTACAGTACCGTCTTGTAATCACTTCCCTCACAGCGTGAGACAGTCTATAGAAAGCGGCTAGCTAGTACAGCGACACCATATAATTGCATAACAGTACTTTGCAGACCGTATACGATTCATTGATAAAACCATCACTTGACCGTAGTCTGAAGTTTCTAAAAATACATTTACAGCCGGGACATTTGATGAACGGGTCATTTTCGTATTATGAAACAAGTTCGGTATCGTCCGGTGTAGAGATTTTTTTGCAAAAATATCGATTTAACGAAGTTCGAAACAGTTTCACAATAATTTTTGATCTTAGAATTAACAAATGTTGCTGATTGGCTTAAATCAGTTAAAAATTTGGAGAAACATATGTAGCAGTATTGGGAATGTTGACAGTTTCTGGAACTACTTGAATGCGGATTCACATAGCAGCCTAAAGGCGGCTAATTTTGTATTAAGAAATGGGCAATGGTAGTAATGATAGGCTTAAACGCCTCCCAAAAACTGTTAGTGTTTAAATTTGTCAATGCAACTTTATCACCGCGTATAAACCAAATCACTGCACGACTTGTTGGGATACTATACAATTCAAGGTGTACTCCTTATTGCGATAACCGGAAGTTGACTCGTTTATACACTGTGTTTATATATACTGAGAGCTAAATTGTTGATATTTTGTTTTAAATTAGACTGGAAGTCTATCAAAGAAAAATAATTTAATAAGACCAAGTGTCTTTCATACTAATTCTTTTACATAAAATGTTGTTAATGCGTAGTAAAATGTATCTAAAGGACCGGTATCTCACGATTTTCTCGCAGAAATTGATATATACAAGCAAACAGCTGGTAATATATTCATGCATAAAGGTCAGGATCAGGTGAAAATTATACGTGCTATTATACATAAAAACTAGTGGTCCAATTGTCACATTTGAACATCTATTATAATTACAGGTCCATTCATTTTGTGTATTATATAGGTCAATTCATTTTGTTCAGTTCACATACATTTCGCTGGCTTAGAATTAGAAGGTAGTAAGTACTACTTAATACCTTATAAGACTCATGCATATTTGAAATCTGCAACTCATGGCGCTTTTTAAGAGCCTATTTTCATGAAAATCGGAAGCGGTCATGTTGACCAAACTGAAGTTTAAAAGGCTTGTTTTCCAAAAGTAAAGAATACATGTAGTTTTCAGATAGTTTTTTTTGTTTTCTCAAAATATTGTACTTACGACCTATTAATCCTAAGCCAGCGATTTGTACAATATTATATAGGTCCATTTATTTTGTTCAATTCACATGCTTTGTCTGTTTGGTGCCAGTATCACATCTAGTGGTGGTCATCTGGATCCGTTTTCACTGTTTTTATTCCACTTATAATAACCATATGCAAGATAACTGTATTTATTATGCTTCAGGCATCAACGAAATAAGCGTACGCCATAAACACACACTTAACATTGTACCTAAAGTCCTAATACGAGATGTATTTTGTAGTATATTGTTTTCTAATGGCTCGTTGTATGATATTCTCAGAATACTTGTGTACTAGAATATTTAATCTGGTAGCAGCCACTTAGGTTTAAAAACATTTATATTGAGTGTTTAATGCCACAAGGTGTTTTTTACGTTTAGAGCTAATTGAGACACAGCTTGTTTGATTTTTTTTTATTTGAATTTAAAGTGATCTATGCACGGAGCGCCTCACTCATTATACAACACCACCCAACACCTAATACCCGTATATTAAATTGGAAGCCTTTTTCGATGAAAGGAAAGTGAACTACTCTAAAAAGTGGAACATTTAAACATCATCCCTTCCAAAGTCTCATGCTCATTTAGAAAAAAGCAAACCAGAAGGTACACACAGGAATGGACACAAAGCAAAACCAAAACGATCCATGGTATACATTCAGTCGAAACCCACCTTGCGACCACACCGAACATACCGCCACCACAATACGGGCACTTTTTGCAAGATGTTTTCCTCCTTTATTTAATAGTCACTTATTCCGAAATTACGACCATCCCGCCATTCCGTAATACGACCAAATGGTCACTTTGTTCCGATTTGTACATGAATGAAACAGGAGCAATTAGGACAACCACATGACACAAGACCATACAGTCCAACAATAAACATTGAACTACTACAGAACACCAAAAAAGCAGCAGGGACATATTTAAGACAATTTGCAGAAACTTGGTAAAGCAGCAGCATCAGCAGCAGTAACAACAGAAGAAGAAGAAGCAGTAACAACAACAGCAGCAGAAGAAGAAGCAGTAACAACAGCAGTAACAGCAGTAGAAGAAGAAGCAGTAACAACAGCAGCAACAGCAGTAGAAGAAGAAGCAGTAACAACAGCAGTAACAGCAGTAGAAGAAGAAGCAGTAACAACAGCAGCAAAAGAAGAAGCAGTGACAACAACAACAGACGAAGAAGCAGTGACAACAACAACAGACGAAGAAGCAGTAACAACAGCAGCAGAAGAAGAACAGGTACAGCAGCAGCAGAAGAAGAAGCAGTAACGACAGCAGCAGAATAAGAAGAAGAAACGATAGCAGCAGAATAAGAATCAGTAACGACAGCAGCAGAATAAGAATCAGTAACGACAGCAGCAGAATAAGAAGCAGTAACAACAGCAGCAGAATAAGAATCAGTAACAACAGCAGCAGATTAAGAAACAGTAACAACAGCAGCAGAATAAGAAGCAGTAACAACGGCAGTAGAAGAAGAAGAGGTAACAACAATGTATTACATAGGTACTGTTATTATTTTAAACCATTCCAGAGGTTTGATAGTTTACCGATCTACTCCAATTACTAGTAATCCATTCGCAAATTTGTCTACTTTGGCATAATCATTACAAGCAACATTTAAGCCATCCTCATACGTCAGTGATTATGCATGCGTGAGGTAATACGTCACCTATTTGTTATTGCCATACTAGTGTTAGCTATCAATATGCTTCCAATATATCGAAATCAGACACCTCATTTGTAATCGTCACAGCCTATTCCAAGGGTAACCGGGGATATGCCAATCAAACCATGACTCTGTACTCCTATACTACTCCAAGGGCGTGTTCGGAACGCTGTTCTGCACATTCCGGATAGTAGAACACACGAACAAACCGGAACACTGTTCGGAACATGTTCACTAAAGTGGTGGTGCACGTGATTACAAAACATCAATGGCCGCTTGTGTCATAAAATAGAATACAATATTTTATTTTCTAATTACGGACCGTTGGTGGTAAAGAATCACATTTAAATATATACACACTTTGTTCGTAATATTCTGCATACTGTTCGGAACATTAGTTACGAACACACCCCAATATCATTTAATTTATAGGCAATAATACCTCAGTTGATAATGAATAAATTGCATGCTTGTTGGGCATTACTCATTCCTAGGCTGTGTATTCATTCATGATTGTGACGATCCTAGTCTGTCCTGTGAATTATTGATGATTGATTGATAAGATAGCCTTGCATAATTATATGACACCAGACCTTTTTAGAACTTTATAGTTTTATGTGATTATGATGTCACAATTTGTAATGCAGTATTGATGATCAGATTGCATCGATTAGCTCGTGCATCGTGTAGTTTATGTATTATACAAGACCCGCTATCATCAATCAAACAATTAGATCCACCACATTAAATATCAGAATAACGTCAACTTGTGTTTATTGGACATTTAGTCTTATTTTTTCAACAGGAATTAATTACATCTGACGTACAGATGTGTGTACATAGGTTCATAGTAATCTGTCGTTTTCTAACAGATGGTAAATAACGTAAAAGCACCACCTATCCAATTTAATTCGACTTAAACATTAATGCCGGTTTTGGGCAACTGTGCAACTTATATATTGTATATGAATCACTCAGGATATCTCATTCCTCATGAAAACCATCTCAAGGAAAGTATGAGGGCGATATAGAGAGAGAGAGGGAGACAGAGGGGGAGACAGGGAGAGAGATAGGGCGGGGGAAGAGAGAGACAGGGGGAGAGATGGGGGAGAGAGAGAGGGGGGGGGAGAGATGGGCGGGGGAAGAGAGAGACAGGGGGAGAGATGGGGAGTGAGAGAGGGAGAGAGGGGGAGAGATGGGGCGGGGGAAGAGAGAAAGGGGGAGGGGGAGAGATGGGAGAGAGAGAGAGAGAGAGAGAGAGAGAGAGAGAGAGAGAGAGGGAGAGATGGGGAGAGAGGGGAATATATAGAGAGTGAGGGTGAGAGAGAGGGAAATCAGTTTTCAATTTGATGCTGAGCGTCTAGTAGATCGTCTGTTGAGTAATAATCGGCGGTCAGTGGTCTAAATCGGGTTTGTTCTTTTGAATTTACCAACAACATCCGAAATTGTCATCCTGCTGGTGCAGTTTACTCTAAACAGATTCCCTTTTCTCATGTATACGTTGCACACATTGTTCCGTACTTATTTTTGTCTTCTAAAATAGTCATCTAAAATAGTCCTTATAAACAACATGATAGAAAATACTCATGGTTATAACTAGTTGTAACATTATTAACTTCCCAAGTTACATATACTTGTGAGAAACTGATTTTTAGTTGCTTTACCGCAAGTACTACGACTATATGGACAAAACGTCAACCGTGTTAAATAATTACATAAATAGCCTCAAAACAGTAAAAAATAAAGAAAAGAAAATCAGAGATTTTATGAAATATGCAAATACCTTACAATAAAGACCCAATATACATAAATAAGCTAAGCAGAGTATATCAAACTACAAAATTAATGTAATTACCATGTACGTCATTAATACAATTAGCAATGACATGCGGTGGCATATTGTACGTAAAATGTCATGATATTTATTCATATTATGGCACATTACTAGTATATATAATTTTATGTACATTGTACATTCTATATATTCTCTGTGTGCCGTTACTATGGTAATGCGACAAAATATACAAACGCGTAATAAGTGTGTACTTCAAGGAACTTGGAGGGGTTTTGAGACAAAAATGTATGGTTCCTAAAAAGGACCATAACTCTGGCAAAAATCATTATATATAAACTTTCTGACAATACGCACAACAAGTTTTGTTACCAACTGTTCAGATAAGTTTCACTGAAATCCGACCAATGATTAAGGAGAGCAAACGCAGATAAACTTTGTTACATCCATCCAGACTAGGAGGGTGTTGAAGACAAAGCCTGTGTTTCCTAAAAAGGGTCATAACTCAGACAAAATCATTCGAAATAACACTTTCCGTCTCTGTGCATGAACATACATGTAATTATGCAATGCATACACTGTTTTTTGCATGCCATTAAATATGTTTGTATACATGTACTATTATAGATCTGCGCTTGTTTAGTTGGGCATTTTAATCGAATCTTATCATGTCTAGGTGCAGGCTATAATGTATAAATTTCCAGTCTAGTCCCCTCTTACTTGAAAGTGGGATCCAACTGTACCTAACACCTGGAGGGCCATCATAAAACAGGAGGGTGTACCTTTTATTACCTATATATTAGATGTTTGAATTTATTACCTATTTATTAGAATATTTGAATTTATTGAAATTTATTATGCCTACTCAAATCTTCTTCAATTCATGATTGAGTGGAAACACGTTTTAGTGAATATTAAAGTTCACTCCTTAAACAGTGCAATGAACACCAAGTACTGAGTTCTACAAGTTAAAACTGGTACTTATGTCAATATTGATAAAAATAAGATAATGTAAAGGCAGAAAATTAAAAGATGTTGAAACTGAATATCATTTCCTTTTACGTTGCCCATTGTACTGTGAACTCAGACGGAGATTTTCAATACATTAAATTTTATCCTTTTCGAATGTCCAAAATTTGTTAATGTTGCTTTTTTGCACTAAGAAGCCATAAATTAGAAATATTGCACATTCGTTAATAATACTATGACTCTGAGGCACAATAAGAACCTGACGCTTCAGCTGCTTCTTAATGAGTTTAATAATGTATAATGCTTATGTTGCACTTCATAGTTATTATTATGTATTTATGCATGGTGTATGTATTGTAATTGATTCACTGTATGGCTATATTATGTATTTTGTATTGTGGCCAAAGTTATGCTACTATGCTGATTTACCAATAAACTTTGAAACTGTTAATAGCGAAATATAAAACGTGTACGTTGTTTCCAGCTTGAACTGACAACAGGGGGGTATATTACGTGACAGCAAGGGATTATATTACGTGACAGAAAGGGGGATATATTACGTGACAGCAGGTGATTATATTACGTGACAGCAAGGGATATATTACGTGACAGCAAGGGATATATTACGTGACAGCCAGGTCTATATTACGTGACAGCAAGGGATATATTACGTGACATCAAGGGATATATTACATGACAGCAAGGGATATATTACGTGACAGCAAGGGGTATATTACATGACAGCAAGGGATATATTACGTGACAGAAAGGGATATATTACGTGACAGCAAGGGATATATTACGTGACAGCAGGTGATTATATTACGTGACAGCAAGGGATATATTACGTGACAGCAAGGGATATATTACGTGACTGCAGGTGATTATATTACGTGACAGCAAGGGATATATTGCGTGACAGTAAGGGGATATATTACGTGACAGCAAGGGATATATTACGTGACAGCAGGGGGATATATTACGTGACAGCAAGGGATATATTATGTGACAGCAAAGGATATATTACGTGACAGCAGGGGGATATATTACGTGACAGCAAGGGATATATTACGTGACAGCAGGGGTATATTACGTGACAGTAAGGGATATATTACGTGACAGCAGGGGTATATATAACGTGACAGCAAGGGATTTATTACGTGACAGCAAGGGATATATTACGTGACAGTAAGGGATATATTACGTGACAGCAGGTGATTATATTACGTGACAGCAAGGGATATATTACGTGACAGCAGTTGATTATATTACGTGGCAGCACGGGATATATTGCGTGACAGCAAGGGATATATTACGTGACAGCAGGTGATTATATTACGTGACAGCAAGGGATATATTGCGTGACAGTAAGGGGATATATTACGTGACAGCAGGGAGTATATTACGTGATAGCAGGGGATATATTACGTGACATCAGGGGATTTATTACGTGACAGCAGGGGGATATATTACGTGACAGCAAGGGATATATTACGTGACAGCAGGGGGATATATTACATGACAGCAGGGGGATATATTACGTGACACCAAGGGATTTATTACGTGACAGCAGAGGGATATACTACATGACAGCAGGGGATATATTACATGACAGCAGGGGATATATTACATGACAGCAGGGGGATATATTACATGACAGCAGGGGATATATTACATGACAGCAGGGGATATATTACATGACAGCAGGGGATATATTACATGACAGCAGGGGGATATATTACATGACAGCAGGGGATATATTACATGACAGCAGGGGATATATTACATGACAGCAGGGGATATATTACATGACAGCAGGGGGATATATTACATGACAGCAGGGGATATATTACATGACAGCAGGGGGATATATAACGTGACAGCAGGTGATTATATTACGTGACAGCAAGGGATATATTGCGTGATAGTAAGGGTTTATTACGTGACAGCAGTGGGATATACATTGTATAACATGACAGCAGGGGATATATTACGTGACATCAGGGGATATATTACGTGACAGCAGGGGATATATAACGTGACAGCAATTATAATCTACCGGGGCGATTATCACTCAATGACACTGCTCAGCCATTCATTGTTCTGTATAATGTTGTTGTGTTTTCATGAAAACTACTCATTTAAGAAAAAAAAGACATAACATTTTCCGTAAATGATAGACAAACCCATCGTCGTTTCAGAAATGGTCAAACTTGGATCTATTCGCGTAGTTCTATCACTTAAATTCTCCGTAACTTTCTTATTATAAAACGGAAACATATCATATGGGTATTCATTTTTTTGGTTATAAAATTTGCTACATTTTGGTGTATGTTTTTATGCAAAATTCTGAAAAAAGTTTTTCACATTTGTGTGAATCTCAGTGTAGATCTATCTCGTCTAGACCTAGTAAACACGGATTTAAGGTCTAGATTTTAGACAATCGGTGTAGATCTAGATACAATTTTGAAATGTGTTATCCTGCATGTCCAAATCTATCAATCTGGTTTGCAAGTGATTCAAGAAGGCCTACGTTACGCTTGGCGCCGGCCACTTTTGAGATGCAAATGACGTAACGTTACGCGTGTACGTGTTCCAAGGGCGATTACCACTGATAATAGCCCTGCACGAGGCGGGCCAAAAGCTGATAATACTTTCAAAGGCGCATAATACATTTTTTTCAATGCAATTTTGTTACTATATATAGTAACATAAGTATTATTACGTGATAGCAGGGGAGATATAACATGACAGCAGGGGGATATATTGCGTGACAGTAAGGGGATATATTACGTGAGAGCAGGGAGTATATTACGTGATAGCAGGGGATATATTACGTGACATCAGGGGATATATTACGTGACAGTAAGGGGGTATATTACGTGACAGCAGGGGGTATATTACGTGACAGCAGGGGGATATATTACGTGACATCAGGGGATATATTACGTGACAGCAGGGGGATATATTACGTGACATCAGGGGGTATATTGCGTGGCAGCAGGGGGTATATTACGCGACAGCAAGGGATTTATTGCGTAACAGTAAGGGGGTATATTATGTGACAGTAAGGGTATATTACGTGACAGCAGGGGGATATATTACGTGACAGCAGGGGGAGATATTACGTGACAGCAGGGGGTATATTACGTGACAGCAAGGGATTATTGCGTAACAGTAAGGGGGTATATTATGTACCAGTAAGGGGGTATATTATGTGACAGTAAGGGGGATATATTGCGTGACAGCAGGGGGTATATTACGTGACAGCAGTGGGATATACATTGTATAACATGACAGCAAGGGGTTTATGTTACGTTGCTCGTGCTATATGAGCCGGAGCTCTGTCCTACAATATTTATATAATTTTATGTTGTTATGTTTTCGACTTTTTGATTTACAGTGATGCTCATTTTTTTGGTTTATTTTTCGCATTGCAATGAAATTATTTGCATAAATATTCTAGGAGACATTCAAGTATTACATGTATTATTTCATTCACAATCCAAAATTCAACTATAGCCATTGATTAATAGTGGAATTAAAAAAATACGTGTTGCGTTAGGATTGTGATTCAGTATATATGTTTGGATATATTAAATACTGGGGGATGTGTTGTTATCGTACAAAGCGGAAAGTATAACATTATTACACAACGTAAAACAATATCGGACGTGGTGTTTCACAATGTTTTGTGAAGAACAGACAACAATCACTTCATCTTTGAATGTAACAATTTACGAGTTAGTAAAAAACCACCATAGATCTAGTACAAAATATCTAGTAAAATTCACCCACGATTTATCGCAAAAATATCTAAAAAATATCGAAATCAAAACTTACCTGTTAATAGTAAAGACGATATTGCAATGAGCGATATTGTCAATAAACGCGATATTATTCCAACATCCTCCATAGTTCACCCAGTACACTGTTTATTATACAACAAGGACCTATGAGGAATCATATTTTGAACGATCTCTTCAATGGCTAGCCATTAAATGAAACACATACATCCAAAACACGTTATAACATCCACTCACTGCTTGAACAATTCACTTTTATGGAATTCTGACGAACTTCTGTCGGAACGTCGATTTTCCCAGACGGATCAATACTTGGTTCTGCCTACTTCACATTAGGCTTTATAAGCTTCGTATTTAAGCTTCAAGTGGCACTGCATTATTCATATACTTTCGCGATCTGATAGATCATGTTTCCATTGAGTTACATAATAATTACATAATAATAATCATTGAAAAGAAACAGACATCAAGACGAAACTCACTTCCGACTTCTGTCCGCGGAAGGAGAAATTTAATAGACATTTTCTACAAAAAAAAGAAAACATCGAAACGGAACTACCGCGAGAAGGGAGTCTGACATATTGAGTTTATAATATATGTGAAAATGAAGTTTGTATACATTTTGTAGTTGTATAATTAAAGCGTATACCTGCGTAATGTATATAGGCTACGTTATATAAATCATATATTCTCAGTTATTATACAAGATTACGGTACATACAGGTCAAGTATGACCCAAGTTTATAACGTTTATTATCGGCTTACTGGCAAATGATCGAATTATAAGAAATGATGAACGAAGCAATCTACAGTATAAATCAGTGGTGTGTTTGTTATTTAATTGACATTCATTGGGCGATGTATAGATTGGCTTCACTGATCGTTACGTATACAGGGAAGATCCTCTATTCGTTTGCAAAGTGCCCACCGGTATAAACAACAAAAACCTGCCATTTACCAATCGCAAGCTGATGGGCACATTTGTATATGAATACCTCTGTATACAGGGTGTTTCATAATATTTGACCTCATTACAACCGAATGCCATGAGAACATGCTTAATCTCATCTGATGGTTTCTAATACCAATAAAAAGCTTACATTTATTCAATATATAACATGACCGTGTTACTATTGATGCAAGACCTTGAAGAATGTCATTTTTACGATAAATGTCAAATTGACGTCCGAACTGAATTTGTTCCAGAGTTCAATCATTTAGCTTGTAAAGTATTGCACAATGTAACCAGTTCAATAGTGTTTTAAACAAAATATTATATCAATTCAAAAGTTTCATATGTATGCAACATCTAAAAGCTATTAAATGTTAGAGTTGCTTTGGTTACCAGTTGCTAGATAACAAAATAACCTAACACAAAAATTACATTCTCGTTTATAGCCAAGTAAACAGGGGAACTGTTTTTTTCTACAATATAAATTATTGTTTTAATTTTCACCGTTTTAAAGTATGTATGCAACAATTAACAACCATATGCAAAAGATAAGTTTTAAAAAAAAAAATCAAAACACAGTCACATGTTTACTTGGTTAGAAGCAAAACGGTACTCTTGTGACAGGTTCTTTCGTCGCCTAGCAACTTGTAACTAAAGCAACTGTAATATTAATAAGTTTCAAGGTTATCACAAATAGATGAGACTTTCAAATCAATATAAAAGTGTGCTTGTAAACTCTTATATCATGCCATACTTTACAAGCTATTTAATTTAACTTTGGAAATTAATTCAATTTGGACGTCAATTTGACATTTATCGAAACTGACGTTTTGCAAGAATCTAAATTCCTGGGTTGCATCGATAGTAACATGGTCATGTTATATATGGAATAAAACTCCTAAATGTTAGCTTTCCATTGGTATATGAAAACATCAGATGAGATAAACATTTTTTCATGACATTCGATTGCGACGGGGTCAGATATTATGAAACACCGTGTACAAACATGACCTCTTCTATAATTTTGTAGTTTAACAAAGTATCTTCGTGTTTACCGTATGTCAAACATTACCGTATGTCAAACATTACAGTATGTCAAACATTACAGTATGTCAAACATTACCGTATGTCAAACATTACCGTATGTCAAACAGTAGCGGATAAGAGCGTACAGTATAAAATGATTATACCTCTAACTAAACGCGATAATCTGCAATGTCAGTGGCACAGGTCCCCATACCGCGTTAGAGTTATGCCTAGTTAGACGATCTACATTATAAGCCGCAAATAACTTATCACAGCGCAGTATTGCCATCGTCTAAATCCCGTTATCCAACACTTTTGAGCTGAATAACCAGTGATTTTGATCCTTTGTTGTTTTGAGTTTTAAGTGCAGAATTTAAATCTATCGCTGGGAGCAAATTGCATAAACTGGTCAGAAATAAATTGTACAACTTCTTCGATGTGCATGAATAACGGGACACCTACAAATTAGTCAGTCACGTGGCCTAAGTCAGATATACATCTCGTATCACTGGTTATGAGATTAGACGCTCGCTGAAGCTCGCGTCTAAATCTCATAACCAGCGATACTCATTGTCTATCCTTTACTTATTGTAGTGGACTGGTACATTGTATTCAAAGTAAAATTAATATCTAGGTTATGAATATGTTTGTTCTTTTAAACTATTGACTAATCCGATTAGAGGTATACTAAATATTAAACACATTGATTTTTACAGTTGTGATAGATAGTCTATACTCAACATGAAAGCATGCCTCCCTTTTTTCACATATGAGTCCGTTATTTGGATAACCCAAATTATACATGTAATGATAGTGGGAAACCTATTATTTTGACTTTGAACAGTTGTGCGCATTTCTCGCAATAAGCATATTAAAGAATGATAATCAATGCCGCTTTTTAGAGAGTAGGGCTTATTGTAGTATCATATATACATGTATATATGCTATGTTTAATGACCAGCAAACATGTGCTTATAAAATTTATTAATGGATAACCATTAAATCTTCTTTATGAATATTGAATAACAGTATAATTACTATTTAATGTGTACTATGTATGCTTTATATATACCATGACGATTGCAAGCTGTGTGGTTGTGTGCGTGTGTGTGTGCGTGTATGTGAATTATACCACAGGAATTTGAAGTTCTACCAGTAAAATATAATACAAGTCGGTCCATCACAAATCACTCTATACGTATATATAATACTGAAGGAACGCAACGCCTCCCCCCTCCAAAATGGAATCCCGTAGCCAGTGCGAACAAAATAAAAGATACAAGCGATCAAGTTAGCTAATTCGACGAAGACGAGCAAGATTTGCAATGAAAGTGTTGCCAAGCTATGATAAATATGCTTTATTAATGCGTATTTGTTGATAAACTCTAAGGCCCATATTCACATGTCGGTCCTCCACTCCAACTCGACTCACACTAACCTAAGGTAGCCTCAAGTGTAGCTGGAGTGACGGTCGAGTTAGTGAAGGTCGAGTGGAGATTTGGTATTCACATAGGTAACTCACCCTCGACTTTCCTGAGTGTGTGACCGTTATAATATACGTTAGGATATTACACTGTACAAACAATCTGTGCTTTATTATTGAATTGGGTGGTTGGGTTTCGATGCATTTTCGTAATGTATACTAACACAGTCAAATTATAATTTTGATGATTTTTTTTGCTACATTCTTTATTATTTCCTTGAGCTCGCTCAAATGAAACCTTCATTTGAATAATCACAAATAGAGAGTATGATTATTGTAATGATGATAGTGGATCAGTTAACATAAAACATAACATAACATAACATAACATGTAATTAACGTTAAATGAACGTATATATTTACAAAACATTTATGCAAGACAATGCGTACGAGTTTTAAATGAATAAAGGATGATCATATCGAAGAATACACCATACGAAATGCCGAATGTTTTCGGCATGGACTCAATATTAAATAGCATATCACGTCAATAATAATTCCACCGACCGTCAAGCAGATAATGGCATGTCAATAATTTAGAAGTCAGATGAGATGAACTTAGTTTACTTTTATAAGCAGCTTGTCAGATGATTTTGTAAACTTATTACTACACGTACATCGTTCAGACCGTTCCGGGGAAGGCCGACAACTAGAAAGCCATAATTCCTAGAATGTCATTTAATAAGCGACATGTATAAAATATAATTTACATATTATGGCTCTTGGTTTTAGGTTGATTATGAAACAAGTTTGTCCAACCTTGAACTAATATTAACCATCCTCGACACCTCATGTCCGAGTTTATCCATCGTCACAATGGAATCGATAAACATAAGAGAAGCCAGCTTTCGCTTATTATGCTAGACATCTTACAAGGGAAATACTAATACCATTTCGTTTTTAGCATGAAGTGACCCCGGATCGAACCCGGTGCTTCCCACATTCGAAGCGGACGCTCTAACAGTAGGCTATCGAGCCGTCTCTTGGACTCATGAATGGTTGCAAATAAGAAAAAATAATGCACATCATCGGTATGTGTTGCAGATACTTCATACACTTATTACAGTAACTTTATTTGTCCAAATAATATACTTTTAGATAACAAATTATAAATAAAATTATATTTATCAACCCATACGATCATATGAATTTGTTGTGTAGTTTAATTTGAAATTACAATAACTTTATTAGTTCAACATTCGTTGCGCTAAATCGGTATGCACGTAACTATACATTTGAGTGTAGCTGGGGAACTTTGCCAAGAAATTAATTCACATTATCCATGCTTTCTAAGGATTTTCTTCTATCCGGGACATTTCTTAAAGGTCAAATCATATCCTTAAATTCTTCTACCTCGAATGGATTGTCCATTTTAGTTAGTGACTAACTTTGGTATTCACTAACATTCCATTGAGTTTGGTTGGAGTCACGCTGAAGTCGACGTTTCGCTCCCTCGAAAATTCCTCACTCAGTCGAGTCAACTCCAGCTACACTTACCGTTGTGAATACCAATTTCAGGTTAGGTCGAGTTCACACTCAAACGCACGGACGAAACAACAATTAAATTTGGATTAATTCAGTGAGTGAGATTGGAGGAGAGGATGTGAATATGGCCCTAAGGGTATATGTAGTACATTGTAATGCTATGTTTGTTATGCCCACCAACTTTTAATTTGAAGAAAAAAACGCTTACTGAAAACATATGCCCTATCGCACTATAGAATGCCCTTAAGTGTTTCTACAAAGTGGGAGTGACTCTAGCATTTATCTCCAACCGTTGCACGTTTTCCTCGTGGCAAATCAGTAATATTTACAAACCAGTGACATTCCTTAGCTACTCACTTGGATCGGTGCACGAGTTTATCGTGCGTAAATAGTGGGCCGATGTGTTAAAAATAACAAAATCAACTGACCGTGAAGGGAAAATACAGGGTTTCCCATATACAAACTCAGCTCGGGGCGTGGTTTGTGAAGAGACAGAACGGCACCGACGATGTACTAGATATTGAACTTTGAGAAGTAAATCACGAATAGTTCGCGTAAATTCAAGAAAATATATTGATTGTCGATTAGATTGGGTACATTTAAGTTTTCTTCGTCAAATGAGCTAACTTGATCGCCTGTATCTTTTATTTTATTAGCACTGACTACGGGATTCCATTTTGGAGGGGGAAAGGCGTTGCGTTCCTTCGGTATTATATATACGTATAGAGTGATTTGTGATGGACCGACTTGTATTATATTTTATTGGTAGAACTTCAAATTCCTGTGATTATACTCTTCTCGTGTATGTAATTGATGCCACCTTATATGGCTAAGAATGTATTATATAATAAAAAATAGGTTCATATGCCAATAAATTGAATTGAAGTAAAAATCAAAGTCATTGTTTTATAATATACTTTGATCTATATTTTTTACACAAACTCCATCTAATGAGGTACTATTTAACGCATATTCTTTATTATCGTCTCATGTATGTACATGTTCATTCATACAACTTTACACATTATAAAACAGTTCAAATGTACATAACATTCAACATTGAATTATAAGAGACATAAACACTCATAAAAGCACCATAATAACATAATTATCACATTACTGACTTTAAGCATTATTTTCACACATAAAACTAAGAGACTGTTGTTAATTCATTGTTTTAAAGGGTTTGTTAGGAATTCATTTAAATAAGACATTGAATTTTGTAAATAAAGCACTAATGCGCAAATTACAAAACATCTTAAAATACCAATTATCACCCGGTCAGACCGTAGATGAACTGATTAACAACAGCCTCTTAGGATGAGATAAAATAAGCAAATATTAAGAAAATTTGTCAAGCGCATATATCTATATAACACCAATATATTAAATTACCTATATAAATTATTTTCCCTGGATTTTAGAATCATAAAACAGGCTTTGGCACTAGCTTTAACAATTGAGTTGTTGGATAAAATATAGATCAACTTTTCTTCATCTATCAGTTCGGCAAAAGTTGTATTGATATCAGAACATGCATGCATTAAATAATTTATTTCTGATATTGCAATATGCTGAACAATATAAAAGTACATGTAATTCATTTTCGATGTTATCAGTATTGCAAATTTGACAGAGTCTGTTATAAACAGTTATATTCTCATACCGTCCAGTTTCAATTCTTAAGGGTGCCACCACACATCTAAATTTGGTTAATGCAGTCCTATGTGTTACCGGCACTAACATAGACAAATAGCTCTCTCTTTCAAAATCTTATTTTAAGTTAAACAACTTATTACCACCTCTACAACTTATTCCGATATTACTATTAAGCTGAGCTCTCCATTCGTTTACAAAATTATGCATGTACAGATCAACAAATTTGTCACAAAAACATTTCGAGGTCATGGTAAAACATAATCTAGATGGTTCTTCTACTCCAAGGTTATTCATATTCTTGATAGACTCGAACTGCCAGTTTTTACAATTATTTCCACTCTTAGACAAACAATATGCAAATATGCGATAAATAATTCTTGACTGTTCCATTTTATTAATTCTATACCACTGCTGGCACACAGATTTCATTTGTTTAATATGTGGTGGCTGCCAGGCCATCTCGCCATATAGGGCTGTGTTGGGTGTGTACTTACCAACGCCCAAATAATAGCGCATGACCCTGTTTTGGACTGCATTGATACAGGAGTATGATTTGTTGCCCAATATGGAGGAACTATATGCAATAGCCACGAGTGAAAATATAATTTTATGTGATCACCAGTGAAATAAAATTGATCTTTCACCAAAAATCAACAAATTTTCTGTTTATTATATACCTCAATTTCTCTTAAAATGTGTCGTAATTGGCTTAATTGGAAAAAAATCACGTCAAAATTGGAACGTGTCGACGTGATAATTATGACGTCATGATGACGTAACGCATATTTTAAAGCCCGGCGCCGTTGACGTTACGTTTCTTTTTCTGAACGATACTTGAACCAGCTTCTAAAACAGTGAAAATAACAAGTGGTAATTTCACTGTTATTTTCACTGTTATTTTCACTGAAAAATCTCCGCAAGCCATTGAAACCAAATAATAATACATTATATTTTCACATACTTGTAAAGACAAATGCGTGGCAAATGTCTCCATAAATCACGATGTGATATGCCATAAGCCACTTAAATTTTTAGTATATAAGTGTTTTATTTATTTCTCTCGGCATAATGAACATGGGATGTGAGTGGCAAGTCGGTGGCTAAGAATTAGAAGGTATTAAGTACTACTTACGACCTTATAAGACTCATGCATATGTAAATTCTGCATCTCAAGGCGCTTCTAATGAGCCTATTTTCATGAAAATCGGAAGTGGTAATGTGGACCAAACTGAAGTTTAAAAAGCTTGTTTTTCCAATAGTAAAGAGTAGTTTTCCGACAATATTTCTTGTTTTCTCAAAATATTGATTTTATACTTACGACCTTTTAATTCTAAACCAGCGATTTATACACTGTGGGGAACCCACGTGACCAGATGCTAATGTTCGGAGCCAATTTTGTAAACAAACCGCCTCGATTCAGGTAACATTTTTGCTTGTAACTTTCTTAATAATTGGTCGATCTGGATGAAATATAGACGAGCGCCGTCTCCTTTCAAAAGCAAATCACCGACGCTCTTACCTGGGTGACAAAATTGTGTACTTTTTGTTATTTGGGCAACGGCGCATTTCGTAAACCGCAATCTGCTATGCTACGGTTCGGAGCAATTCACTAAAACATGTCCTTAACAAATTACAGCTTCATTAAAAGTTATAATTTAATAGCGATAATGTGGGTCGCAAAATTTAAGATCGACAAGCAAAATATTTCTGATAAATATGAGCAACAGACAAAATGAGACGACATAAACAAAAATGCTACAGTTCGGAGCTAAAATGAAAATGCTACAGTCCGGAGCTATTTTCATAAAATGCTACGGTTCGGAGCTATTTTCAGAAAATGCTACGGGTCAGAGCTAAGACTATGTGCTATATGCCTTTTTGAATATCAACACTATTAAGATCATCGACCAAGTATGAATATTCAATTTTTTAACAGTTTCGCGGAACACAAAAAAAAATAACACACACATGTCGATGCCGGACACCCCTTATAAAATGTATTCGTGTAGGCATCTTCCGCACCATTTTGTCATGTGGTGACAAATTTAGAGGCACAAAAACAACGCGTTTCTCGGAGTTTGAACTATACCTCAGTACATCTAGAAACGCAACAATTTTATCCTCGATATTTTTTCTTTTATTGTAAATACATCTGTTCTGTTCTGTTCTGTAAATTCCGTTTTCCAGAGGCGTCTTATCATTTGTAAAGTGCGCCTAGGATAAGGAAAGGTGATGAAATGTGGTACATTCCACAAAAAGTGGATTTTTCAGATGTGTACTATTTATCAATGATATTTTAGTACAATACTGACCTTATCTGTTTACTTTAGTAATTTGTAAAACTAATTGTGCAACAGTTGACCAAACCGATTTATATTTGTAAATATCACATTATCCTGGGCGCACTATAATGGAAAGAAAATCACAACAGACGAGTCACGTGTTTCGGAATAAAAATGCCATGATTGTCCAAACATGTGCATATACACACCTTTGGGACGTTTGTACAAAGAAGCACGGTGACCTATCTTTTTTTCTTAATATTCTAATAGAGTACACTTTCATTAACATCATTTGGAAAAAATAAAACATTCTTGGACCAGATTTTTTATTGGCCTCTAGAGTACTATTTTGCGCCATTTTCATGCCGTTTTCTTTGAAAAGGGAGACACTTCTGGTTAAATAGCACAAAAAGAAATACGGTGACCTATGTTTTTTTCTTATTATTCTGATGGATCACACTTTCATCAACATCATTTGCAGAAATAAAAAAATTCTTGGACCAGATATTTTTTAATTAGTCAATAATGTATCTTTTTTAATTTTCGAGCTTTAATTTTGGGCAAATTTTGAAAATTCATTTGTTGTCAAAAATGTGATAATGTTATTAAAGATTCAAAATGTGCATAGGTATATTTAAGTAGTACATGTATGTATGTTTTTGTACATCGGAACTAAAAAATATCTAATGAAAAAAAATATGATTTTTATTAAAAAATAAAAAATAAATGAAAATTCATGATTTTTGTCATTTTTATAGAAAAGTGATGTTGCAAAATCTCATTTTCTGAGAAAACGAGTTCGGTGACCCCTGTTTTGCTTTAGCTTATTGTTTTCAGAATAAGATTTCCAATACAATAAAGTGAGTTTAAAAAATCTTGGAAGAAAAAACTATAGACAATGTCTTGAGTCACGCTACTAGCACACTGACACCTTTCGCGACCGTCCCTGTTCAGGTCACCCACGTTTAAAAACTGCCCGACAGGACCAGTAACACCGCGAGAACATCCTCCGAAACAGGTTCACAACTGCTTCAGACATTGCGAAACAACATGTTGGTCGTCATGGGAAAGTAATCAATCCACCATTAATCGATATTTTGCATATTCACTTAGAACGACCATTCTGAAAAATGAGGATTTTTTTGCTTGAAGTTAAAGTTGTTAGTAGACTCAAGGTTGCGTTTCTAGATGCACTCAGTATATTTTTGGTGGAGCATACATGTATGTTACATGAATCACAAACTTTAACGTATGAAACTATTGGTCACACACATGTTTAAAACGAACAGTGCTAGTTGTCTTGGTAAAATATTTATTTTAGTATTTTAAATATAATTATTATCAATTCAATATACATTTAATGTTTCTGAAAATATTTAACCTTTTCATCATGGTGTATATGCATATCGGACCCCTCTGTGCTGGCACTGGGCACTTTTGTGCAAAACGATGGTTTAACAGTCGACTCTGAATCAGAGATGTTAGAAAACGTTTTGTCCGAATCATAGTTTTTTGCTTACAGCTGTATTGATCACGAGTTGACGCAGGGTTTTGTTGTTCTATTAATTTTGTTTCATTGAATGTAGGCCGTGCTACTTTCTCGGATGAACATTGGGTCGTGTTTACGAAGCTTGGAGATGTGTCGTTGTGTGTACATGGTTCTGTTAAAATGTGTTCGGCTGTCATGTTATATTCCTTCTCATTCATTCCCATACCTTGATATAACATCATATTATACTCTATATAGCATGTGACACTTGTCAGACTGCATAGAGCCCTGCTTTTTTTCCTACATATGGTATACTTTGAAACTTAGCTCCGAACCGTAGCATTTTATGAAAATAGCTCCGGACTGTAGCATTTTCATTTTAGCTCCGAACTGTAGCATTTTTGTTTATGTCGTCTCATTTTGTCTGTTGCTCATATTTATCAGAAATATTTTGCTTGTCGATCTTAAATTTTGCGACCCACATTATCGCTATTAAATTATAACTTTTAATGAAGCTGTAATTTGTTAAGGACATGTTTTAGTGAATTGCTCCGAACCGTAGCATAGCAGATTGCGGTTTACGAAATGCGCCGTTGCCCAAATAACAAAAAGTACACAATTTTGTCACCCAGGTAAGAGCGTCGATGATTTGCTTTTGAAAGGAGACGGCGCTCGTCTATATTTCATCCAGATCGACCAATTATTAAGAAAGTTACAAGCAAAAATGTTACCTGAATCGAGGCGGTTTGTTTACAAAATTGGCTCCGAACATTAGCATCTGGTCACGTGGGTTCCCCACAGTGTTATACAAGTATATGTATTTAATTGCAAAAAGTGTTTGTACGCCCGACACATGACCGACCACACGGCACTAGAAATTAAAGGCCTCTTAGAAAACTGTTAGAAAACCATTGTTTTTAATTATATTGGCAACACTTTCATTGTTTATGCCCCCTGAATTATTTCCCCATCCCCGTGAACTCATTTCATGCAGCTGATTATTTAATGAAACAAAGTACAACTAGTTCACAGTGTGAAAATTCCATAACTTTTCATAACCTTCGGCAACATTCAACCGTTTGTACATGGAATATTAACTACCGCACTATATACAATGTACTGTACAGTTATTTATTGCGTGAAAAACATAATGTTTTATATATTTATTGCAAAACATAATTATTCAAAAGAAAGAACCTGATAGATTCACGGAAGTAATGTTTTTATGTATTGATAAAGGGGGCACACACCAAGGGCGAACTTGTATGGAATAAGAAACAACGTAAAAAGGTTTTGAATTGATAACGGGCATTTATTTTGTAAAATGCCATAAAACAAAACCAAATAAAAATGTGAGAAAGTATTTTTGAAACATAGTTGTTCTTAAATTACATAACTGGGCGGAAAATACCGCCTTAACAACAGAAATTAAAACATACAACTGAAATGTAAACACATAAGAGTAATAACAATTGTTAAAACATAACTATTGAACTAAGTAAATACACCTGTGCTTAAACCATATCATATTGAACTAAGTGAATACACCTGTGCTTAACCTATCATAGAGGCGGAGGAGATGGTGGTGGTGGTTCTATTTAATTTGCAAATTGACGAGGCAGCTTCCTACGTCAATGATAATAAAAGTAATGGCTGACAAGCGTTATTATTGGTCGGATCAGACCATGTTTAGTAGCGCTAAAGATCTGTAAAGCCGTACCTATCGGCCCCGGAAAGAAAACTTTCCCAATGCCATAAATGATTTTATGTGTGCATTAAATTTTATTTATGTATTGATAAAGGGGGCACACACCAAGGGCGAACTTGTATGGAATAAGAAACAACGTAAAAAGGTTTTGAATTGATAACGGGCATTTATTTTGTAAAATGCCATAAAACAAAACCAAATAAAAATGTGAGAAAGTATTTTTGAAACATAGTTGTTCTTAAATTACATAACTGGGCGGAAAATACCGCCATTATTACGTTTGTTGTAATAGTGGTATTTGCTGCATGTACAAGCATAGTATTTTTACATAGACGTACAAAAATGTTTTAATAACTTGTGACATATCAATATACATACATAGTATATGTAAAATATAACATAACAATAATTACTAGTATGTTATATAAATGTTACATGTAAAACAATAAAATACTAGAGGTGTTCGACAAGAAATGCGTCTCCATGCATATCTTTGTATTTCACGTCAAAATTGGCATATGCACCCAATAGGCTATTGTCTTCTCTTGGGTAAAATTTGGTTTAGTTCCATTCATCGGTTTTGTCATAATGTATGTTCTAACTAACTTAGAATATAACATTCTGCATTCTGATTGGCCGATAGAAATTAGCTCATTTAACCGCGAAAATGCGGCGTTTTCATTGGCTCATAATGTATGTTATATTCTAAGTTTAATATACGCTCGTTTGTACTAAGCTAAAAGAAGTTTGAACTGAACAGCAGGTCCAAACTTGAATTAAGAGATAAATTCACACACAAGGAACTTTGTGAAATTTACCAACATCGTAATGTGTCTTTTAGCAATGTTACACATGCTTGAAAGCAGACCAAGGGCATCTGAAAGACAACAACAAAAGTGGCCATCTGAAAACAACAACAGCCAAACAGAACATTGATAAAAAAAAATAGGACATTTGTCTCAAAGATGCAATATTGACCTTTGGGCAGTTAGATGCTCGTACATGCTCGAGTTTATCCAAGGTTCATTTCATTTGGAAGAAATAATAATAATAATAATAAAGACTTTATTTATAGAGGCAACATAGTTAGGCATCTGCCCAATCTTCCCTATGAGCCGCTTAAAACACATTTACATATTATATACAACATCAGTTACATCAAATATATCAAAATAACACATTTCAATCATAATAAATATTATATACAGAAAAGTCACATTATTATGGCAATCTTAAAATAACATCTTCAATGTCAGATGTCCAACTCATTGCTTGGTGCTTGTTATATTTATATAATGTGATTCTTCCAAAAAGGAACATATTTGGTTTTGAAAGTATTTACATTTTCTGCTGTTCGTAATTCTTCAGGCAATGTATTCCAGATCATGGGGCCAGAATAGTCCAATGATTTTCGAGCAAATTCTAGATTCGGTTTCTGCACATAGAGATTTTGTTTACAATCTGAAGATCTCAGATGGCGGGAATTAACCTCATGAATTTTCTGGAACTTATCTTTAAAATATATTGGACATATGCCATTTAATGATTTGTATACTATAATAGATTTTCTGTATTTAAGTCCTTCAGGAAATGTCATCCAATTTAAAGCAGCGAATAGTTCTTCAGATGGCGTATCAAAGTCTTTGTCAAGAATTACTCTGGCTGCTCGCTTTTGAAATCTGATTATAGTGTCTATTAGACTGTTATTGCAATTTCCCCAGATAGAACAACAGTAATCTAAGTGGGGGAGTATACATGTATATGCATTGAAGAATAATTTCCTGATTGGTATGTTTTACGCTCCCTACAGCGCTTTGATTTCCACTTAACCGTTACAATTCACACGCTGCTTAAACTACTAGAATATTTTGATATTTGACCTTTACAAAACTGCTGTGAACCCTGATACACATTTTCATTGACTGATGAAAGATTACTTGTTTGTATAGAGAGTTATAGCAGAGAGTTTATAGTGAATATGAAGACTACGTGTTGAAAGGTTTAAACGAGTACACACTGTATGAGGTTTAAATATTTCATGGTTCTATTGACTGGTCATTATTTATTTGTTTCAGTCAATATGATAAACTGATAGTGCGAGAGTTTTAATTAATAATACAAGTCATTCTTTTACACACGAGTGTTTTATATACAATGCATTTACATTATCACATTTGCCTCGCTGTACGCTGGTTTTGGATTCTCCTATCTAAAAATAGCAATAGCGCTAATACACTAGCGATAATGCAGAGCCTAGAAACGATGTAGTTTCGGGCGAAGCAATTGGAGAGTAGGTATGTTTATGTAGTGCTTTATTCTTTGTAGAAGATAAAGTTTTGAATTGCATTTTTTATGACCATGTTAATTTGACTTTTCCAGTTTAAGTTCTTATCAACTTGAACCCCTAAAAGGCGCTCTGAATCAGACAAGTCAATTTGATCTTGTGCTAAGTGCAGAGAGAGGCCTTGATATGATTTAGTTTTATTTGTAGCACTAATTGTCATTGCCTTTGTTTTCTTGGCATCCAGTGTCATCGAATTGTTCTGACACCATGAATATATTTTGTCTATATTGTTTTGAAGGTTTGTTTGAACTTCTTCATGAGATTGGCCAATGGCTGTTAGAGTAGTGTCATCTGCAAACATGTCAGTAAAGATATATGTTAGTTCTGCTGGCAAATCATTTATATACATTATATACATTATAAATAGTATAGACCCAAGGACAGATCCCTGTGGGACGCCTGATGCGATATGACCTGCTTCTGAGAGCTTCCCAGATACAAAAACTCTTTGTTGTCTGTTTGCCAAATATGATTCAAACCAATAGAGTGCTGATTGACTGAAATTGAATGATTTTAACTTGTTACAAAGTATTGAATGGTTCACTAAATCGAATGCCTTTTCAACGTACTTTTCATCCAACAAAGGGATTTCAAACATTGGGCTAGTTATGTTTCTCTCAGAACTTCCTCCAATACTTGTATTGCTGTTGTTATTGGGAAAAGACTGACATACATTTATGAAGAAATCATTAAAAGTGTCAGCAGTTTTTCTTGGATCTAAAATAGGGTTGCCCTGGTCGTCATTTATAAAATTTGTTTGAGTTTTTGAAGTTTCTCCTGATATAGTCCGAGAGCCCACGCACTTTTATTGCAACGAAGGAGGCCAAAAGAAGTTCGTACATATTTTGAAAGGTTATTTCATATGCTATAAGAAAACCCATTTCTTAAGTGTCAAAGCCGTGACTACCTACATTTTTTTCTCATTTTTGTATCATTGGGTATATGAAAAAAAGCACATTTTCCTAAGGGGGGTATGGGTAGTTTTATGTCTAATAAAAAACGAAAACAATGTTCAATGTGCAAAATATTTGCCAAATTTGAACGAACACATAATGGGCAACACTTTGAACATAAAAAACCATAACCTTGACTTGTAATTATGATGTAAATAGGGGTCAAAGGTCAACAATATGATAAAGCCCATAGAATTTATACAAATGCTCCAGTATACTTTTTCATCAAATTTCACATTTTCCCCCAAATTCAATATGTTGCACATAATTTTATTCCTTTATGTATACTTAATTTAAAATGTTATACAATTGATAAGAAGATATCCGAATTTGACAAAAAAACATGTTTGTATCATATGGGTGCAAATTGAAGCAATTGAAAAATAGCAGTATTTTGAGGGTATGCTTAGTTTTACTCCTACCATTGTTTCTATTGGTCAGTAACAATAGCATTGATTGAATATTGTTTTCATATCAGGTAATATGAATATTCCATCGCTCATTAAATAAGTCAAAATATTCAACTCTTTTACATGTACAAAAGGTCAAAGGTCAAATATGTAGAACAATAAATAAAAGTAGAGTTAAAACGCAAACATGTGATATCTGTATAAGTCCGAGAACCCACATACTTTTTTTCAATGAAAGAGGCCAAAAGAAGTTTGCATATATTTTGAAAGAATAGTGCATAGCCTATCTGACAACCCATTTTATAAGTGTCCAAGTCGTGACTATCTATGCTCGTTTGCGCATTTATATGCCATGAGGTCAATGTGAAAATCTATAATTTGCTGAAGGGGGTTGGGCTATGTTAATATCTACAAAAAAGACAAAATGAACTTAAATGTCAGCAGAATTGCGATATAGGTAGAATACGTATTTGGAAACATTATAAAAACTTACTAATTATAGAATGTCATTTGCAAGTACGTACTATATGGGGGTCAAAGGTCACTGAAATTTTAAACTCCATGAAACTAATGCAATCTTGCCCAAACGGTTCTTACGTTAACTTCCATTTTTCTTCAAAATTAATAATTAGTACGTAGTTCCATTCATGCATGTGTTCTTATTCATAAGAATATATATTTGGTTGAAAAAGAAGTCCAAAGGCACAAGAAAACGATCATTTATCATACTGGTAGCATCACAAAATGGCCATCATATCGAGGAAATGGTAATGTTTATATCTACCATTTATTTACTTGACAGTCTATGTAGATATATTTCAATAAATAACTGCATCTATATGTCAGGACATTTCAGTGCAGAAAAGTTAAACATGAAACGTCAAGGTCAAATATGCAGTAAAAGGTCAAGGTCAAATACGTCAAAAATATCAAAATCAGCCCTGGAATGCGCAATTATTAGTCATTTTTAATGTTTTCTTTCAGTACTAATATTTTATACAAAGTTATTTAGTATTGTTTATGTCTAAATTCATTTATATCAATAGTGAATATAGCGAACGATCACTGACTAACCTACCCCATCCGGAACAGCCATAATGCATTGCCGAAACTGTACAGCCATTCTTAGCCCCATTGGCTACTTGCCGCCATGAGGTACAGCAACATCAATATTGGTCATTACGACGACTCCTTTTCTACACATTGTATCCAGTTTCGTACGTCTTAAAATGCACAACGCATTTTTATTATCATCAGCTGACAAAATATATCTATATAATACTAATCATTATACAAATGTGTTATCTTCTCACCCTTTCCTTGTTGTGTCTAGCGCTCTTAGGTGTCCATACTAGTCTCAAGAGTGGGTGAACCGGGCGACGTTTACATGGTATAGCTGAACCTAGCAGTTTAACTACCTCATATAGTCTGGAATGTTACATACTCATAGAGTCAGGAGTGTTAAAGATACCAATAGGCCAGAAATGGTTTTACTTTGAAGTCGTATGTACCCATATGCATATGTAGTCAAGAACATGTATCTGTTGATTTTACGTGTAATAGCCACTCAATGGCTGTTTGTACCCGATAGGACCGGAATGGGTGTACCTGAGAGTTATGAGTACCTTCAGAGTATTATGAAAGGCAGTATATTGTGTGTATTGAGCTGTTCATCATGGGTGTGTCAGGAATAGCTGTACTAGGTGGTTGTGAGTATCAAATAGGACCAGGCATTCTGTACCTGGTAGTTGCGAGTACCCGGAGTGTAATACATGATATACCACATGAATGTGCACACCCTATAATACCACGGATGATTGTACATAGTGATTGCGAGTATCCAATAATACCGGGAATGTCAGTTCATGGTGAAAGTGAGTACCTTTACCTTTTGGTATTGAGTACCCTCTAGGACTACGAACGGATGCACATATTGGTCATTAATATCGAATACGGGGGTCAGCAATGCATGAACATGACGGTTGTGGGTACCCATTAGGACTAGGAATGGATTTACCTAACGGTTACGAGAACCTAATTAAACTAGGACTTTATGTAAAAGCAGACCGTGAATACATACATGGACAAGGAATGTATGTAACTAGTGTTTATGAGTGCCAAATAGAACAGGCATGTCTTAACTTGGGCACTAAGTAGTCGATAGGACGAGAAATTGGTGTTCCTAATTGTAACCAGGCTCATCAGGATTAGAAATGTATGTACCTTGTCGATATGAGTATTTAATAAGACCAGGATTGTCTGTATATGGGGGTAATGCTCACCCAATAGGACAATAAATGGTCTCACCAAGTGGTTATGCGTGCCCAATAAGACCATAAATGTCTCTACAAGGTGTCATAGGACGACGAATGAAAGCTCCCAGTGGTTGCCGGTACTCCAAAATAAACCCAGTAAGGTATGTCCCTAGTGGTTGATATTGCTTAGTTTGGATGGAATGTATGTACATAATGCTGTCAGTATCTAACAGGAACAGGAATGTGGTTATTTGTACCCAATACGACCAGGAATGTATGTACATGTATATGATGGTAGTGAGTACCCAATAGGGCCAAAAATGGCTATGTATAGTGGCTGCGAGTACTCTATCATACCACTTATGTATGTACATAGTGGTTGTGGGTACCAACTAGGACAATGAATGTATGTATACAGTGGTTATGTGTTTCTAATTAGGCCCGGGCCTGTACATGGTGGTAGTGGTGACCCAATACGACACGATATAGCATCACTTAGTGGTCGAAAGTAACCGACCCAACCACAAATGTCTGTACATGGTAATTTTGAGTATTCAATGTGATCAGGAATACATGAACATGGTAGTTTCGGGTACACAATAGGACTAGGAATGTATCTATGAGTACCCAATAAAAAGCGGACTATATGTACACGCGGGTAGTGATTACTCAATAGCACAACAAATGGTCGCACCTAGCAGTTGTGAGTTCCCAATCCGACGACTTATGTATGTACATGACAATTTTGAGAACCAAATAGGACCAGGAATACATGTATATAATTGTTATTGGTACCCATTAGGACTAGAAGTGGATGTACCTAGTAGTGTTGAGTACAAATATCTTTACATGCTAGTTTTGAACACACCAAATGGACTTGAATGTATGAACAGAATGGTTATGCCTGCTCAATAAGGCCAGGCATGTCTCTACATGGCGCCCCTGAGTTGTCAATTAGCGATCGACAGTATCCAACAGAAACATGAATGTCTGAACATAGTAGTAATAACTTATAAGTATCCGATACGACCAAGTATGTATGTACATGGTGGAAGTGAGTACCAAATTGTACCTATAATGAACCTAGTGGTTATTCATGGGTGCCCAATTTCGAACAGCAATGTGTTCTCTCGTATATGGTGGTCATCCAGGACTAGGAATGTATGTACCTAGTGCGTACCAAATAGAACCAGGACTGTCTGCACATGGTAGTAGTAAGTACTAAAAAGGACCACTGATGTCTGTTTTTTGTAGTTTTTGAGTTTAAAAAGAACCAGTAATACATGTACAGTGTGGTCGTTGGTACCTATAAGGACTAGGAATAGATGTATCTAAGGGTTATGTACCCAACAATACCAGAACTGTCTATACATGGTGAGAATTTAATTTTTAATATCCAATATGACTAGGGATGCCCGTACTTGATGGTCGTGAGTAACACCTAGGACTGAGAATGGTTATACCTTTTTTCCCAAAAGGTCAAATAATGTCTCTACATGGTTCAAGTGAGTAGTCAATAGGTCAAGCAATGGCTGTACCTGTTTTTGTCCAGTAGGGCAAGGATTGGATATATCGGGTATATGCGTATCCAACGAGACTTTGTATTTCTGTATATGGTTGTAGCGTGTACCCAATCAGACCAGAGATGACTGTAACTAGTGGCTTTAAGTACACTAAAAGATCAGGAATGTGTGTACATGTTGGTTATATATAGTGAGTCCCCAATCAGACCAGGAATGATAAGGACTAGCGTTTTTACTTTCTATGTGTCTAATGAATCCCTAAATAGAAGTCACCTCGTAATTTTATGGCAGATAAAGCCAGATGTAGTTTTACGCAAATGCATAGGGGATTCCAGTTTTCAAAGGTAATGAGTACCTTATTCAGTACTTAGCTATTATAATGTTTGAATTCTTGTATAAAAGGAGTCTTAATAAATAATGGTCGTAAGTACCTTAGATGACCGATACCGAGGTTGCTGTACTTCATAGCCAATTGGGTTAAGAATGGTTGTACATTTTCGCCAATGATTTATGGCTGTTTCAGGTGGGGTAGGTTGGTCAGTGATAATTCACTTTATTGACATACAAATGAATTTAGACATAAACAATACTGAATTACATGGTATAAAATATTAGTACCGAATGAAAACGTAACAAATTGTTGCGCATTCAGGGCTAATTTTGATATTTTTGACGTATTTGACCTTGACCTTTTACTAAATATTTGACCTTGACCTTTCACGTTAAACTTTGCTCCACTGAAATGACCTGACATATATGCAGTTATTAATTAAAATATATCTACATAGACTGCCAAGTAAATAAATGGTAGATATAAACATGACCATTTCCTCGATATGATGGCCATTTTGTGATGCTACCAGTATGATAAATGATCGTTTTATTGTGCCTTTGGACTTATTTTTTCAACCAAAGATATATTCTTACGAATTAGAATACATGTAAGAATGAAACTACGTACTAATTATTAATTTTGAAGAAAAATGGAAGTTAACGTAAGAACCGTTTGGGCAAGATTGCTTTAGTTTCATAGAGTTTAAAAGTTTAGTGACCCTTGACCCCCACATAGTACGTACTTGCAAATAACATTCTATAATTAGTAAGTTTTTATAATGTTTCCAAATATGTATTCTACCTATATCGCAATTCTGCTGACATTTTAGTTCATTTTGTCTTTTTTTGTAGATATTAACATAGCCCAACCCCCTTCAGCAAATTACAGATTTTCACATTGACCTCATGGCATATAAATGCGCAAACGAGCAAAGATAGTCACGACTTGGATACTTATAAGATGGGTTGTCAGATAGGCTATGAACTATTCTTTCAATATATATGCAAACTTCTTTTGGCCTCTTTCATTGAAATAAAGTATGTGGGTTCTCGGACTTATACAGATATCACATGTTTGCGTTTTTACTCTACTTTTATTTATTGTTCTACATATTTGACATTTGACCTTTTGTACATGTAAAAGAGTTGAATATTTTGACTAATTTAATGAGCTATGGAATATTCATATTACCTGATATGAAAACAATATTCAATCAATGCTATTGTTACTGACCAATAGAAACAATGGTCGAAGTAAAACTAAGCATACCCTCAAAATACTGCTATTTTTCAATTGCTTCAATTTGCACCCATATGATACAAACATGTTTTTTTGTCAAATTCGGATATCTTCTTATCAATTGTATAACATTTTAAATTATGTATACATAAAGGAATAAAATTATGTGCAACATATTGAATTTGGGGGTAAATGTGAAATTTGATGAAAAAGTATACTGGAGCATTTGTATAAATTCTATGGGTTTTATCATATTGTTGACCTTTGACCCCTATTTACATCATAATTACAAGTCAAGGTTATGGTTTTTTATGTTCAAAGTGTTGCCCATTATGTGTTCGTTCAAATTTGGCAAATATTTTCCACATTGAACATTGTTTTCGTTTTTTATTAGACATAAAACTACCCATACCCCCCTTAGGAAAATGTGCTTTTTTTCATACACCCAATGATACAAAAATGAGAAAAAAATGTAGGTAGTCACGGCTTTGACACTTAAGAAATGGGTTTTCTTATAGCGTATGAAATAACCTTTCAAAATATGTACGAACTTCTTTTGGCCTCCTTCGTTGCAATAAAAGTGCGTGGGCTCTCGGACTAATAGGCCTTTCAAGTTTTTCCACAATGCAGTTGAATCTTTTTTGTGGTTTTTGTTAATGGTCTCTGAGAAATATAATTTTTTAGCATTCTTTATCATACACTTAACTCTGTTTCTCTGCATTTTATAATTGTAATTGTCCCCAATGCTCTTGCAATGATCTTTGTGTTTTATTTCTGAATGGATTTCTTTTGTGTACCATTCAGGTTGATTGGTGTGCTTCACCCTTTTTTATTTTATGGGTGCATGGTCATTAAGAGTTGACAAAAATAGTTTTGTAAAGTAATCGAGAGCATCATTGGGGTCATCATAATTAGAAAGCGAACTCCAGGGCTGATAAAGCAAATCTCGTAAAAATGATTCTTGATTGAACTGTTTAACATCCCTGTAAGTAATTAATTTGTGCATTGGACGATCAGATGTAGAGGATGTTTTTCTAGTGAAACATACTGGATAGTGGTCACTTAATGAAAGTCTTGGGACATTTACATTCTTGAGATAATTAGGAACATTTGTGTAAACATGGTCAATTAAAGTAGAAGAAGAATTTGTAATTCGAGTTGGACATTCAACAGTTTGATGTAGATTAAATAAATCGTTTAAAGTCATCCAATTATCTACTATGGCAGATTTGACAAGTAAATTTATATTAAAGTCTCCCATTATTATTGTTTCTTTTTTTTCACAGGAAATTTTGTCAAGAGTCTGTTCGTATTCCAAGTACCAGGAATTTAAAGCTGAAGGCGGTCGGTAGACATATCCTATGATGAATGATTGTTGTTTAAAGGGGTGTATTTTAACCCATATAATTTCCATTGAATCACTCTCAAGATCTTCTCTGCGACAGCAGGGGAAATCATTTTTCACATAAAGCACAAGTCCACCACCTTTTGTTTTCCTATCCTTTCTAAACAGTAGGAAATTATTTAATTGAAAGTGGTTGTCACAGAAATTCTCATTTAAAAAGGTTTCACATAATCCTAGAATGTCAATTTCATTATGTTCACTAAGTAGAATCTTGAGTTCGTCGAATTTTGAAGATAGGTAGTGAATATTAAGATGCATTATTTTCATGCCTTGTTTGTCGAACCAAGTTCCTTCTGCTCTGTTGTTGAATGAATTGGGACCTTCATTTTCTAATATGGGAAGAAAAGACTTGAAGTGAACGTCATTTGTACCTACTTGATACCATGATCATTACGTGGTTACCAAACATGTACGAGGGTCATTCGTAGACTGGGTTCATCATTTAAATACCCAATGTCTAACACTGTCTGTATTTTGCTCCATGTAAACGTATAAGAGCTGTAGCGTTATCTAATAAACGGTATATCACGATAGCATTTCGGCTGTTTTATTTATCTCCCGCGTATAATTTGTGATTTTTATCAATGAAATTTACGTCTTGTTTATTTCATGACGTCATAAATTGTGACGTCGCCTTAGAGCGCGACGTTTTGTGTAATTTTTTTTCGTAGCGTTTCTGTTTATTCATTCGATAATATTTATATTCTAGCAACATGTTATTGCATGTATCAATTCATATGCGTAAACGTGAAATACGTAATTGGTATTTGGCGTTAGATAAGCATCAGTTTGGCGACAAATAAAGATAATAGTAAAGCTTAAAAATCCAGGGGCGGACGTTACGATTCTTTGAACAGCGGAAGTTGTCTATAGCAACATGATAAATAACCCACCAACTCCGCAAACAAAATAGTCCATTTAAATGTGTACAAATTGCACGTGTTAGAATGCAAATAGATCGCAGTTTTGCGTGATATACCGGCGAATAGATCACGGTTTGTCGTTCATATGCATAGTTATTAATCACTCAGGCCTACGGCCTTCGTGATTAATTCCTACGCATATGAACTCTAAACCGTTATCTATTCACCGGTATATCACCCAAAACAGCGATCTATTTCCTAAAAATACCACCTTACCGCGACCACCACACAGCGCTATTTATATTCTGACGTCAGTGACGTTATCTAAATAAAAAATACCACCTAACCGCAACCCCCACACGGCGCTATTTATATTCTGACGTCAGCGAAGTTATTAACGTTTTACTCCTTATCAAATGGTAAGCCCGGAAAGAAATTATGTCATTAATATGGAAATAAACATAAATATTCAAATTGTATATGATTAAATATATGTACCACAATGTCTTATATAGTGTAAGTTGATTAATGATTAATACACCAGTCAATATAAATTTTGCCCGCCCGGGGGGGGGGGGTGGCGGGCGACCCAGTGGGAATAAGACATTTTCGATTTTATATGTCTAAATTCCCACCCTGGAGACAATACTTACTGTCTAAATCCCCACCGTGGGACATAGTTTTTCATCCAGGTACTTTAATAAAACACGTATAAAAGTACCGATGTCGTCATTCGTGGTGTCAATATTCCTGGACCAAAGTCTATTTCCCGGGTCGATAAGGTTATCAAATTCTCGCCTGTCGGGAAGATTCGTCTGTCTAATTCCCCCTGTATCCCCGCCGCCGCCCCCCCCCCCCCCCCGGCGGGCATTACAGTGACTGATGCATAGCGCTAGACATAATGGCTGTACGTTGAAATGATAACGCCTCAGACATTAGGTCTGACTATGATTGAAATGTCCCTACGTAAATGCATATCTGCCCGTCCCTGCTTCGCCGTTTACAATACAATGCTGCTCTTTAGAAATTTGTTTTTGCCCCTTAAACACAAGACCACTACATGCTGTATGTTCTGCTTTCGCTCTCAGTATCAGCTCTGGGGTGTATGTTATATTTTTCTAAGACACGTGCATAGATTAAGTCTAGACATTTTGACATTCATCAAAACGTGACTCGCATTGATCAAACGGTTTTGAATCCAAACTCCAACGTCCAAATTACTCAGATTTTCGTAAAATGTCATGATGATATCTTGCAATAATTTGGCAGAAATATGGGAATGCAAATTAACTAATTCGGAATTCATATCTCGTTGAAATTATGAAAAAGATACGTTTCGTCAATCGGGGGTGGTAGTGCGTTACTATGGTAATACATAGAGGATATTTGTTTGTTTTGATTGAATATGGTTTATATCTCATCGTGTGGTGATAAAATTCAATATTTTCAAGAGCGCGTAGCGCGAGTGAAAATATTAAAATTTTATCACTACAAGATCAGATATTAACCATATTCAATCAAAACAAACAAATATTCTATTTATTTAATGCTTTTATGGTGTCAAAACTGGTACTATTTATGCCAAATTACCACTGTGGTTAGGCTACGTATGAATATGTTATTCCATTCAAATTTTTCACTTCAAAATCCGCCATCTTGGGTTATGGTGAATAGGTCAAAACGGCTTTTTTGAGAATTTTGCATCAAATCATACACCAACTTGTAGGAAATGGTCTAACTAAAAATAAAAACCCCCACATGACATGTTTCCGTTCAGTAATAAAAAAGTTACAGACATTTTAGTGTTGAGATTTTGGTAAATTAAAGTAGTCCCTGTGAGGGGGCGGAGCTTATATCAGTCACATTGTAGATGATAACCAGTGACTGATATAGGTTTTATTTCACTGATAGAACTCCATATCTCACCAGTTAGCATTAAATAAAATGGCTGATGACATGCTACTGGTTTGCTTTATTGAAGATATGTTTGTATTGACTGTAAATAATAAGTTAATGTATGTAACGATACAAGAAATTATTATGTAAGCTTATATTGTAATTAAACGAGAACGATGGTCTATGACTGTATTGAATGATCCTCGTATTATGTTTAACCAGATCTATCGTGAATATCACTCGCATATTGAATGATCCTCGTATTATGTTTAACTTGATCTATTGTGAATATCACTCGCATATTGAATGATCCTCGTATTATGTTTAACTAGATCTATTGTGAATATCACTCGCATATTGAATGACCCTCGTATTATGTTTAACTAGATCTATTGTGAATATCACTCGCATATTGAATGATCCTCGTATTATGTTTAACTAGATCTATTATGAATATCACTCGCATATTTACCCTTCTCATTCTGGTTCATTGTCACGACGTATTTATCTGAATGTTGTTCCTATTCACCTTTACAATCTGCTGGGTTTCTTCTTATCATGACTTCTGTGTGTGCTGTTATTTGAGTAGAGTACGGGGATTTGAACGTCACCCTCGGCCTTCTATTATCATAATTTGACCAACTGCTATCTTCTAAAAAAATATAACCGTACTTAGCCGCGTTTCTGTTTTTCAATGTTTTACTGTTGAGGGCCTTAAGTGCGGCAGATTGACAATTATGTCAAGTAAGCTCCCAACAAGTCATATTCTCCGTACTACGCATCAGGATTAGCAATAGGTATAGAGTTACAGAGAGAGAACTCAAACACGGGGTTATCTTCTTTAGTCGGGTTTCAAATATATCATTGTGTTTGTCCTCTGTCTGTTTTAGAACATAATTGTCGGTGGCAAAAAGGCATAGCCAGTGCAGTCAACCGTGAAAGCCCGGCCATTTCCGTTTGTCTCCGGTAAATATACAATGCATACAGGATTCCGCAGGTATATTGGATAGCTCAAAGAGAAAAGACCATGGATGGGGCACGTGACCTGTTCTCGATGGTTTACGATTTCAAAAAAAAACAAAAAAGAAGCAGTTTGTAAGAAGGTCGTGAACCAGACTAATTCCATTACTCCACGCGGGTAACATCGGTCTTTGTCGTATTGCAACAGTGTATTTACCGAAGAAGGCAGAACTATCCGAAATATCACTGAACGCAAGGCGATATTGAGACCATGTATCTAAATAGCAGGTGTCTGCAGCTGCATAAGCAAAGCGCTTCCCGGTCAATGATAAATATAGTGGGCTTTGGATTACATCCCGTAGAGAACACATTACTAGATTAACAGAAGCATGGTATTGATACATGATAACACTTATTTGGAACTATTACATTATTATACATTGTAGTTGGTTATGTTAAATTAATCGGTATTGTCTAATATTACATGTATTGGAATTATTTGGACAGATTCATTTAAACATACACCGGCGTAATTCGATCAGCATCAAAACTGCAGAAAAACAAATCCTAAACAATACAATGTACAACTAAATTATCTGCCTACAGAAAACTATTTGACTTGTACTATATATACTCAGAAATAGGTATATGTGGAAGAGATGAGCAACATCAAGATCCGTTGCAAAACCAGTACACAACGGGGGACACGGCGCATTAAGGCCTTATACACCAATGGTTGGAAGAGGATAGGTGAACTGAAGTGAGTTATATGTAGTAGTGTAAACCAGAGAATGAAGCACTGAATCTGTAAAAAAACAACTTTATCATTAAACTTGGTTTATGTAGATACTGAGGTTTTGTATACAAACTTATCTGTTCCTGAGAATAAATCTACACAATTAGTCTACATTACCAACATCATTTTATCAAGGTTATTTCAGCTAAAAACGCTTAATTTTTCAAACAAATTGGTATGTTGCTTAATGTTCAGAGCAGTATTATTTTGATGTGCTGAATGGAATTTTTTGTTTGGTTTTTATTAACTAATCATGACTATGGATGATTTTAGTCGATGATCTAGTCATGAAGCCAATCGTGAAAGCTCGGTCATTTCCGTTTTCCTCCGGTAAATACATACATTGTGCACATTTCATAAGGACCGAGTTGATCATCAGCCAGCATGGGTAAGCGTTTAAATAGTTTAAAAAGTGAGCCCCAAACGTCGGTGAAATTACGTTCACGAGAAGGATGTTTTCTTTCACACTTTGAACATTGTACAAGATTTTAACGAGTTGGCCTTCATCATCTTTCGTTATAGTGTTCGAAGTTATGGGTACGCTGTGAAAAATGTGCATACATGTTGCCGAGCGTTAACGTGCGCTGCCAAAAGCAGTCAAGCCACATATGAGGGACGTTAAAAAATAAACAGGACTGGGGCCCTCATGGGCACAGTTGTCAATATTATACAAATATTATAATATGATATCGAGTCGGAATTTAATTGCGAAAATTCGATACCTGATTTATTGAGCGGTTACACTTTTACGTCCTCTCGTATGACCTAGAAAATGATGTTCAAAAGTCATACTTTTCGCGGGTGTAATTTCGCCTACGTATTTGGGCTCATTTGTTGAGAATTTTCAAACGCTGACCAACGCTGGTACCAAGATATAGCGAACACAGTCACATCGTAAGTACATGAGTGAGTGAAGAAATTACAATCTGTATGGGACACAGCTAGCCTTAACAAGAGGGCCCAAGGGGCCCTAGGTCGCTCACCTGTTATAGCAGTACATGCAAGACCTGTGATTTGACCTAGTGACCTAGTTCTTGGCCCAATATGATGCAATATCGCACTTGACCTAGATTTTGTTGAGATGATCACTCTGACCAAGTTTCATAAGGATTAGGCCAAAATTGTGACCTCTAGTGACTATACAAGGTTTTTCTATGATTTGACCTTGTGACCTAGTTTTTGACCCCGGATGACCCAATATCGAACTTGATCTAGATTTTGTTGAGATGATCATTGTGACCAAGTTTCATAAAGATTTAGTCAAAATTGTGACGTTTAGGGTCTACACAAGGTTTTTCTATGATTTGACCTTGTGACCTAGTTTTTGACCCCGGATGACCCAATATCGAACTTGACCTAAATTTTGTTGAGATGATTATTGTGACCAAGTTTCATAAAGATTAGGTCAAAATTGTAACATCTAGTGACTACACAAGGTTTTTCTATGATTTGACCTTGTAACCTAGTTTTTGACCCCGGATGACCCAATATCAAACTTGACCTAGATTTGGTTGAGATGATCATTGTGACCAAGTTTCATAAAGATTAAGACAAAATTGTGACCTCTAGTGTCTACATAAGGTTTTTCTATGATTTGACCTTGTGACCTAGTTTTTTACCCTGTATGACCCAATATCGAACTTGACCTAGATTTTGTTGTGATGATCATTGTGACCAAGTGTCATAAAGATTAGGTCAAAATTGTGACCTCTAGTGACTACACAAGGTTTTTCTATGATTTGACCTTGTGACCTAGTTTTTGACCCCCGATGACCCAATATCGAATTTGACCTAGATTTTGTTGAGATGATCATTGTGACCAAGTTTTATAAAGATTAAGTCAAAATTGTGACCTCTAGTGACTACACAAGGTTTTTCTATAATTTGACCTTGTGACCTAGTTTTTGACCCCGGATGACCCAATATCGAACTTGACCTAGATTTTGTTGAGATGATCATTGTGACCAAGTTTCATAAAGATTAAGTCAAAATTGTGACCTCTAGTGTCTACACAAGCAAATTGTTGACGGACGGACGGACGGACGACGGACGGACGACGGACGACGGACGACGGACGAAGAGTGATCACAAAAGCTCACTCTGTCACTTTGTGACAGGTGAGCTAAAAATGGAAATAAGATAAAAACTATTGACCGACAGATATACAAGTACATGTACTATATAGTCTTCTTCACGACTATAGACAAGTGGACAACAACAAACACATATATACTCTTTATTTCCACTTTTCAGTGATTTACAATTCCATATACATGTCATACATACATTACAATGATGATAAGGAAAGTGAAATAGTACAATTATGTTCATGACATGCATAATATTATGTACAAAAATATGATAAATGAATATTACACAATGAATAAATACATGAATAAAGTTAGTAACACAATTTCTATTTTACATGTACGTATATTGCAGCTTATATGTGCAACTAAATAGATTTACCCTATACCATTTGTCTTAACCGAAATTCGAAAATGTTGAGATCAAATTAAAGACAATCTCAATAATAATAAGACCAAATATTTGTTTTGACTTGAAGTGTTCAATGTTTTGTTTTTGTAATACCTCAACCTATTCTTGAACACTGGTTTAGCAATACAGTTCGCGTAATAAAGACATTCGACGATTTTCCCGCGTATTTCTTGATCACCCCTAGTAGACATGAATAAATTTTATTTGTTATTGCAATCCGTACAAAGGACCATCTTTTATAAAACAAACAAGTATTGATCCATAAACACATAACTGCAACATGAATGTCATACTCATACCCAATGCACGTTTTAGAGGGTTCTGTTTGTATCCATAGTAAAATATTCCCCTACTTATAATAAAGTATACCACAAGCACTGGAATCACTCTCTGTACGGTGGTCTCCAAGTATGTGCACAGAATAATCCGACCCACAAACCCAATAACGAATTGCTCAAACGTATTCTGAAGGAATCGAATCTTAATGTCCAGCAGTTTCTCGTTACCAGATAACGGATTGATCGCCGCACTGTCGAACCTTCCGTTAGCAACGAGCATGATTGCTGCAAAGAACGTCGTCGCTGACAACGCTTCCCATCTTAACGTAAACACTATCCTATCGAACGCTGTTGTTAGCTGGACACTTGTCTCTGGCATGAAATAGATCGCCAGTGGTAATGTGACAAACGTCACAGCTTGTCCTCCACGAATAAGTTTCCGCACATAGACCTGCTCTGATGGGTGTGCATTCGTCTCCATATTATTTAGTGTTACGTGATTCAAAAAACGCAAATTACAACTGTTCATGTAATTTCAACAAATAGACTGAACTATGAAGTGCAGTTTTAAGTCAAGGTTATATATAGAACGTTTATATGTAATTGTATAAGCTTTATGACATTATCCATGATAAGCTAATGTGTGCATAGTACGGAGAATTTGACCTCGATCATCTATCAACATAATTTAACAGTTTAAATCTCAAGCTTTTCTATATTAATAAACACGGTTATATGTTTTCATATGAGGGCAGTGTCACAAAGATACAAACACAAATCTAAAGGACATATGCTGTACGAATTTCTCGCGGAAAATATATTCAACGCAAGATTCATGGTTAAATGTCAGAATCACGTAACATTCTCCCTGCTATACAATATGCTGATCACCGATTCATATTTACTCAGTTATAGTGTGATAAATTGGAACATACACAGAAAGGAAAAATGCTACTGGGTTAAAAAACCAGGCCTGAAATTAAAAACAAACAATATTTCTATCTTAAATAAAAACATTATTCATCACCTATAGGTGTATTTTTAGGTTATGCATGTTTATGTATAGGTGTATTTCTAGGTTATGCATGTTTATGTACTTTAACCATAGAGTTTATACAGTTAATCCCCCAGTTTAGCTACCCGAGTTGAAAATTTACCTATATAGTACTGTGATTTAAAACACGTTTAGAAATACAAAATTGTATTTCGCATTCCCACAGTACAGTGTTTCTTTTTACGTTTGGGGGAAAGAGGTCCTGGCCCGAAGGAGGGGAGAAATCAGCGCGCGGACAAGCCAGATGGGGAACTTTCACTTTAATGTTGAATATACCTTAAATGTCTAGTTTAATTGTTTATTGGTGGGAGGTCACAACAAACTATTTTAATCAATTCTGCATTCATTTATCCACACAATTTGCTTAGTGAATGTGGACAAAAATGATGCATAGATTCCATGGGGAAAATTTAGAAATGTTAGGGGGAAAATATATACTCTGCAAATAGGGGAAAGAGGCCTCATGTCTCCAGATATTTTAAAAGAAAAAAATGAAATTGAAGTAAAGCTAAGTTTTTTAAATGTAATATGCGTATACTTATTATCATAACTTCCGGATAAAAAACTATTCAAACGTCAAACTGATTAAACCACATACAAAGTCCGTTGCATTTGAGCTTGATTAACTACGAAGTATGAAGAATTGTTGATCTAATCGGAATGATCACATAACAGGCTCCTGTAATGTGAGCGACACGTTATAAATCACGAGTTAAAGTTTTAAATTCTGTCGATCACTTATATCATAACAGGTGCATGTTTTTTTTAATGAAACTGTTTTTCTAATGTCCGACAGTTTGACGAACGCTGCTTGTTTTTGAACGTTATGTTTGAAATAATTTGGATTTTAACATTGATAATGTTTTAGTTTTTAACTTAAAAGTTTCGAGCTCAGCTGTTTCTATTAATTGCTGCCTTCCCTGTTTGATTTGTCATTATCTTTTTAGATATCATACGATATGAATAATGTTGCATTTTGTATAATATATAATTCATGTCTAAATTATGTCTAGGCTCATATAGATAGACATATAGGATACGTGGTGATAAATTATATTGTCCCATACTTCTATAATTATCGTACAGCATAAAAAATGCATTTCATTTTCTAACGATGTATCTGCCATGCTAATAGACAATTATTACATATAATTTTTAACCGTCTCCAATAATACTCCAATAAACGAGTATGACTGTTGTTTAGGGACTTCCCGATTGATAAAAGACTTAAGAGTATGGCTGTTGTTTAGGGAGTTTCTGATTTGAAATATAGTTAACGTCTCGGTGGCTTCATCGGTGAACGACGTACGCTGTATCATAGGGTGATAGGGAGTCTTTGACCATACTGTCACCGCTGGTTAGTCTGCTAGACAGATGGAAAGAGAGCAGAATGCGTAAGTCTCTCCGGCCAGTACAAAGCCTCTACACCATCAAGACCTTTACAGTGCCTCCCAGCGACAGCACACGGTAAACTAGGACCTAGCAATCCTATGCTAAACTGTAAAGGATCTCGGAACAGCAAGGGTCACAGAGATGCAGTGTGTAGGCCCACCGGTGTGTGGAAACGCCCTAGCACTCATCATCCTTGTCCCAGCAATGGGTTAAATTGCCGGCTAGATCAGAGTCGTTAACCTTGGGAGGTAGCAGATCTAGGAGAAGGAAACTCTGATATAAAACCATGGTTGGAATGGATTCATTAGCTGTGGGAAGCAACCATTCTAGAGGAAGGCAACCTTGACAACAAATCCCCGGTCCGAAAGGTTGGGAGTTGAGCAAGAGAGTAATCTCCTCACCTTGTAAAAACAATATCGATTACGAAAACAAGGACTAGAAACGATTCAACTTCTCTCATAACATCGGTATACCAGCAAAATTTTGCACCTATTCATGGGGCCAGTGAAAGCCGACAGGAAACTGACCATATGAAAAGCATACTGAATACGAGAACCAAACTAAAATTGGGCTGGAATGTCCGTTCTATGTATGAGACAGGAAAGCAAGGTCAAGTCTTGAGAGAAATGAAAGATAACAACTTACACATATTAGGGAAAAGTGAATGTAGACGACAGGCTTCGGAAAGAATCTAACAAGCACTGGTGAAACAATTATCTACTCAGGCAGAAAAGATGGAAAACATCATGAAGGAGTTGCCATAATTCTAGGCAAAGCAGCTTCAAAGTCTCTGATTGAATACCACCCCATCAACGAAAGGATTATTAGAGCCAGACTGAACACACAACCAATCAAGACATCAATCATACAGATCTATGCTCGGACAAATAAAGCTGAACGTGAAAGTAAACACGAATTTTACGAAATGTTACAAGCAGATATAGAAAATATCCCGAAACACAACCTTACAATCATCATGGGAGACTTTAACGCAAAAGTAGGACAGGACAATAGAGGAAATGAAAGAGTCATAGGAAAACATGGATGTGGTACTATGAATGAAAATGGTGAACAGATGGTTGAATTCTGTTGTAACAACAATCTGGTGATTGGTGGAACACTATTCCCACACAAGGAGATTCATAAAAAGACATGGGTATCACCATGAGGAAGAGATAAGAATCAAATCGACCACATTGTTATTAATGGTAAATGAAAAAGTTCTCTTTCAGACGTGAGTGTGAAACGCGGCGCTGACGTAGGAAGTGACCACCACCTCGTCACAGCCAATATCAAACTTAAACTGATGAAAGCTATTGTAAAGTACAACACATTGATATTTGATACTGGCAAACTCAAAGAACCAAAAGTAAAACAAGAATTAAAAATAGAACTTAGAAACAGATTCCAAATATTACAGAACAGTAACATCGAAGAAGAAAATGTGGATGAGCATTGGCAAAAGCCTTAGATCAACTTTCAGTAGAACTAGTGAAAAGACACTTGTATTTAAAATACAAGTACATAAAGAATGGATCACAACTGAGACATGGAAAAATGTCGATAAAAGGATCGAATGATTTGAAAAAGAAGACGTACCACGCATTCAGAGAGATTGAAAGAGATACTGAGAGAGCATTAATCTGACAGTAATAAAGAAGAAAAGAAAGCTACTAAGAAAGATAGACAAAACTTCATAGAAGGAATGGCAAGGGGGAGGCTGAGAAAGCTGTTCAGAGCAAAGAATGGGTGACGTCTACCAAATCACAAAGACATTATGTGGACAAAATAGAAGCGCAAGCATGCCAATAAGAGATAAACAGGGAACATTGATAACATCTGTGAATGAACAAGATAAAAGATGGAATGAACATTTTGAAAAATTTCTGAATCGCCCTGACCCAGTAAACACTGAAGCTGGGGTAGATTTAGAAATTGATGAAGAAGCTCCACGAAAAGATGAAATATGCAAAGCAAACGGACTAAAAAATAATAAATCCCCTGGAAATGACCAGTTACCAGCTGAAATATTTAAAACAGACCCTATCCTGGCAGCAGATATATTTTCACCCAATATTCTGTAAGATATGGCAGAGCAACATTATTCCAACCACATGGTTTGAAGGCAACATCATAAAGTTACCAAAAATTAGGACCTTACCAACTGCGATAACTGGTGAGATATAACACTGTTATCAATACCCAGCAAGATTTTCTGCAAGATATTATTTGATAGAATAAAAACAGCAGTAGACAGCACATTAAGGGACCAACAGGCATGATTCAGGAAAGGAAAGAGCTGCAGTGATCAAATATACATAATAAGGAACATAATAGAACAGTGGACCGAATGGCAGCAGATATTAATCATAAACTTCATCGACTTTGAGAAAGTATTCGATAGCATACATAGAGATAGTTTATGGCAAATCCTGAGACACAATGGAATACCATCAATACTAGTGAGCCTAATTAAAGCCTTTTTTCAAATTTCAAATGCTCTGTCGGCAAATCGACTGATATCAGCTTCCCTGTGAAATCCGGGGGTCAGACAAGGTTATGTGATGTCCTCCCTACTGTTCATCATCACAATAGATTGGGTAATGATAACAACCCTTAATGGAGACAACACATGTATTAGATGGACCCTCCTCACCAGTCTTGAAGATCTGGACTATGCAGACGACCAAGCTCTACTCTCACATCTAGAGACACACATGCAGAATAAAACAAGAAAACTACAAGAAAATGCCAACAAGATCGGCCTGAAAGTTAATATCAAGAAAACTGCATCTGAACACAAGTGAACCACCAAAAATTTATTTAAATGGAAATACTCTGAACTGCACACCAACCTTCACTTACCTTGGTAGCGCTATAACATCAGACGGGGTGCTGACAAAGACATTAAAGCAAGATTAGGAAAAGCAAGAAACGTATTTATAAAACTTAACAACATCTGGAAGACCAGAAACATCAGCAAGAACACCAAAATGAGACTATACAACAGCTATGTACTATCTGTTCTATTGTATGGAGACGAATGTTAGAGGATGACTGAGAAGGACATAAACAGACTCCCCAGCTTTCATAACACCTGCCTCCGAAAGATATCAAACATATTGTGGCCCAGAAAATATCCAACAAAGACCAGAGACTATAGATAACATATGTAATCTATAGTCTCTGTTAAGATAACATTGTAGAATTTACTCATATTTCCGTACAATCATGTTTTCTTCCTCTTCACGCAATTTAGAACGTTTGTTGCCAATTTAGTGCATTATAGTATGACGTATATTACGGCATTAACTGTTCCTGTATTGCACATGATATAATTTAGCACATAAGTTTTAAATTTATATTTTAAATAAGAGTATGATTATCAATGTACAAATTAATTTGGCAAAGTTATATAATTATAGTCCTTTAACAAGCAGACGTGTATTTTTAGACACCCTGTATTTGACCAAGAACGGGTTGCAGGAGAAGACACAAGCATATGAGACCGAGATATACTAGTAATTGGAATAATTTCTTTTAAAAGGTCGACGTCAGTAATAGATGAAAGACCATTTAATAATGTTATCGAGAACTAGACTCTAGAGAAGACACGAACATATGTACAATTTATGATACAAATGTACAGGCCTACCTAACTTGTAGGCACTTACAACTTGAAATGACCCAACATAGAGGTCTACTTGAACATAGATTGCAAGAAGTCACAACCTGTTGAAAAAAATACAAATCCTTTAAAAATAAAGATGTTATTTTCTGAAACAGTGCAGTCCCTTTTTACATGGTACTGTAAAGAGCTAAGGGAGATCACTGCATATGCCGTCAATCGGAACGGCCTGTACGATAATTTAGCATTATATTCGGCGCAAGTTCTAATCGGCAAAGATTTATCATAATTAGACGTTCTGTGTGTTGTTTCTCGAGCTTGTTGGTAAGGTAATCTACTTTTATTTAAATCACATGATTGAGTACGTATTTCACATGATTATTTTGTTTTCTTCTATACCTAACATTCATTGCTTGTTGAGTGACTTTCGGACAGGAAGAGTTGCCGGATAGCAAACAAGACATTTACATACTCGCAGCATAGCTATAAGTCATCATTCATGTTGACAGTGGCATGGTAGTCAAGTGGTTATCACTCTAAGCTACCACCTCAGAGGCCACAGGTTGGGTCAATGTTGTTGTTGTTGTATTTCTATTACGCTATTGCCGTAGCGAAATGTTCTTTTCTGTACTTCAGTAATACTCTCTATGTGCTCTCTCTTTGTGCTTCAGCTCTTGGTACTTCGGTTTCTCTTTACAGTTGGTTGGTGCTTGTTAAGTATTGACTCGTAGCACCGATGAGTTTGTTCCTTGCTTCGTCCGTAATCTCGTCGATCTCTCCAACCAATACGGATAGGGATAAAACCCTGCACGCTAACTAGTTGGTAACCCTAGGGATTTTTATTCTATCCTAGATATGCAATGGCATTTATAATCAATCAAATATTGGCTTTTTCGGAGCCATGGCATCAGTGATTAGGTAAAATCCATTTATTTACATGGCCCCCATCTCCCGAGACATCTCAAGTAGAAATCTCAACTAAAATTGAGATTTTACTCAAATCAGAGTGTAAATTTGAGACAAATCTTAAGTTGGAACTATTTATGTATCAAACACAGAATATTTGTTCTGTTTATGATACAAATTTTGAGTTCAGCCTCCCATGTAAAAATATCATTGTTGGCACTAACGATTCATACTCAACTCAATTTGTACCGTTCTTGAAAAATGTTTTTGTTGAATTTTTTTTTAATTTAAAAGTTGCCGGGTATGCATTAGCATTGGCTCCTATTCCCTGAACCACACCTATTTCTTATTTGGGCCTCTAGATGTAAAGTAAAAATTCCCCTTTCAGTTTGTTTTTCCCCCGGCTATGGGCCCAGATCCCTTTCCAAAAAGTGAAGAAAACACTGTTTTATTTTCACTTATCCAATCATTAAATTTATGTTTTTTAAATTTACAGGACATTCATAACAAGAGGACACAAAGGGCCCTAGGTCGCTCACCTGTCCTAGTAGTGCATGCAAGCCCTGTAATTTGACCTAGTGACCTAGTTCTTGACTCAATATCGAACTTGACCTAGATTTTGTTGAGAAGATCATAGTGATTAAGTTTTGTAAAGATTAGGCCGAAATTGTGACCTCTAGCAAATTGTTGACAGATAGACAACGGACAAAAGATGATCACAAATGCTGACAGGTGAGCTAAAAATTGCGAGTATCATGCAATGGCGTGTTCTTTGCAAAACACTATAAATATATTTAGTTTTGATTATTAAATTTAATTAATAATTTTTTATTTATTTTATTAATAGTTGAAACCTTATACCTTAAGGACAAGTCAAGCAGTGGATATTCTGCAAAACTTAAATGACAGAATGTAATGGATGAGGAGGGAATCGGGTTAGGAGTAGTTCCACCGTCACCAGTGGCGACGTCAACCCAGAGGTCAGAACAAAGTGATATATCTAGATGGATTCATAGCTTGTCCCAATCAGGACGAAGGAATGTTACTCCACTATTGCCACGGCTACCAGATTTGCCCCTGGGAGAAATTGAAAGTAAGCTGTTGATGATATTTGTAATCTATACAGTTCTCAACTCTGCTGACATGCTACACGACAGTACTGCTTTGACACCATCCATGTTTTATTACATATTTATTAAATGAAGTATGTCTGTAAGATAAATTCATAATATTCTGATCCATTCTGTACTGGGCATTGCTGCAAAATTGTCCAAAACTAAATCTTTATTTATTTTATTCCAATGATTTATTATTGTAATATACTATTGTATTTTGTAAAAATAGTTCATGTAAACAAACTACGTAAGATTTGGAGTTAAGCCTGTAAAAATACAATATAGAATAGATGACCTGACTTCCATTTCAGTTGACACAGAAAATGAGGTGGATATTGTGACGGGGGCGGCTGATAGGTAATGCTATTTGTAATGAAGCCATTTATAAAATAAATATGATTAGTGATCAATGATACAAACTGAAGTACTGACTGGAGTGCATTACCAAAGTACTGACATGAGTACACAACCAAAGTACCGACATGAGAACATCACCAAAGTACCAACGTGTGTACGTAACCAAAGAACCAACATGAGTACACAGCCAAAGTACTGACATGAGTACACAGCCAAAGTACTGACATGAGTACACAACCAAAGTACTGACATGAGTACACAACCAAAATACTGACATGAGTACACAACCAAAATACTGACATGAGTACACAACCAAAGTACTGACATGAGTACACAGCCAAAGTACTGACATGAGTACACAGCCAAAGTACTGACATGAGTACACAACCAAAGTACTGACATGAGTACACAACCAAAGTACTAGCATGAGTACACAACCAAAGTACTAACATGAGTACACAACCAAAGTACTGACATGAGTACATGACCAAAGTACCAACATGAGTACACAACCAAAGTACTGACATGAGTACACAACCAAAGTACTGACATGAGTACACAACCAAAGTACCAACATGAGTACACTACCAAAGTACAAACGTGAGTGCAACACCAAAGTACCAACATGAGTGCAACACCAAAGTACCAACATGAGTACACTACCAAAGTACCAACATGAGTACAACACCAAAGTACCAACATGAGTATCAAAGTTACTCTATGAATACTTTAACAAAGTACTATGTACCAACTTGTGTACCAACCAAGTACCAAGTTTTGAACTTGCAGAATTGAGACTGGTACATTAATGCTTTTCAGCCTTTTGTTTTCATTCCGTGGACACAACATGTTTAATGTATAATTATATATAGCTGGGTACAAGATAACTGTTTATTACTATTTCAGATTCCCATTGATTGATGCTAGAAGAGCAACTATTGGATTAGATGCTGGGGTAATATGATAATAAATACTGTGATAATATTTTATTTATACATTAGTAAAAGGGATGTTTAATGTCTACACTGTGTTAACACATTGGTTGCGATGTTTTGTTTCTATGAAACTATCATTGGTGTGGAGTTTATTTGAACAATCCTCAGTTTTTCCCCTTCCTGAAAAGTCATATTTAATAATGTGCTCCGAGTGCGGGAGGTCTCGAGTTCGATCCCAGGCGCGTCATGCCAAAGACAAAATAAAAATGGTGTCAGTAATTCCTTTGCTAGACGCTCAGCAAGAAATGGAAACTGGCTTCTTTTTTCTCATACCCTCAGCAATGGATAATATAAGGAGTAAGGTGTCGAGAGTGATTAATATAAGTTGAAAAAACTTGTTTCACTATCAACCTAAGCAACATAATTATGTTGTTTCAGATGTAACCATTTACTATAAATTGCACCTCTCCTGAGCAACATACTTTGTGTTTCCCAAAGGGTATTACTCCAGAGAGATTGTACTGTATTTGATAATGTTTGAACTCTTGCAGTTAATCATACCAGTAGATGATCAGGGCTCTACAAATTTTTTCAAAATAGAGTTGTCCAGGACTACTGACCATGGCAAAATAGAGTTGTCCGAATTATAAGTTCAGTTGTCCCAATTAAAACAAGCAGAAGTCTGTCAAGTTAATAGTACTCCCATTATTTCCAACGTACTTCCATTACTCTAGGGTTTTATCTTTGGTAGTCCTATAAGTCAAGACGAGGATAACCTCTTCATTTCAGGAAGCCCCACGCTCATGTCAATGTAGTATTTACTATTATAATATCTTGACGGTAGTAAATTTTATTCTGATGCTGCAAGTGTCCACTGAACAGTGCTCATATTGTACTTCACACATTCTGTTTGACTTAGATATACTGTTTGAATAAACACCCATCTGTCCATCAACATTATTATTTGCAATATATAGTACAACACTCAAGCAGTATAATAAGTCAAGAAAAGAACTTTCACATGACAATGAAAGGAAAACAATGTTGTAGTTTGATGCAATAAATTACTTTAGAAATGATTCTTCAACACGTTGCATTATATTATTATATAGCAGATGACATGGTATACAGCAAGATGAAAAGTGCAATTTAAGATTATGTGACATGCTAACATTCTTTATTTCTTGCAAGTTGTCAATAATATATGAATAATAATTAACCAAAAACGAACTTATCCGAAAATGTGCATGTATCCGAAAATGTGCAACTCGTACGTCTCTTTTGTCATGTATTTCCGACCATTTATGCTTTGTGCGTCGAAACTCTTACAGATAGTTTGAATACCATGAAATGTGATGAATTTCAAAGGAAATTGCCACGCTGGTCTTGTCAACATCGATACAGTTCAATGACACTGAAATTTTCGAATGTTCGGCTATTCAATGTCCGCGAGTTAGACAATTATGAAAGAAAAGCAAGTTATTCTCTGCAACGCCTGAAAAGTCCAGTGCATAAACCATATTGTATCGAGCGGTCAAATTTAATACCCGCATATATCGAATCCTTTACGCCAAATAAAATTCGCATCCCGCTCATCAAAGACGCCGCGCTAGTTACAAGTCACCGCATCCTGCCTTTGAAGTCGGGAGATCTTAGAACTGCGCACCGGTTACATCAGGAACCTTGAGTGAGATTTTCGCGGGCTAAGTATGGATTGTCTGCTATACGAACTTGCATTTTTATTAAATAAAGTTTGTTTGATTGCTGTGATATTTTCATAGTGGAATTATTATATACGGATTATAGATCTATGTGTATTACAGGTATTTGATGCGTTTCGATTCTCGTTCTGTCCTCACTAATCCCGTGTCTGTTCACATGATTTGTGACATATTTTAATTAATTACTCGTCAATATCGTCCACGTGCGCAGTTGCATATTTGATCCAATCAAATTAGAGAGGCGGAGCTTAGCCGATAGTATGTAGTTTGTTTATACGAGCGTGGACCTCCCGTGACGCTTGATTACTGCTAATTGACACGGATTAACTGACTCGCGTATATTGTTTATTTCGATGCCCGGAAGGCTAATATACGCTTGGGGCCATAAATTTCTGTATACCGAGTCAAATCTCGGATGTAGGTATTAATTATACGAACTTTTGGTCAGTTGTCCGATATTGCTGTCAATTTAAATTAGACTTGTCCGGGACTAAATTTTTGCTCACAATCAGTTGTCCGAAGTCGATTTAGAGTTGTCCCGGACGTCGGACTATAGGATTTGTAGAGCCCTAATGATGTTTTGAATGTTTGAACTCTTGCAGTTAATCATATCAGTAGATGATGTTTTGAATGTTTGAACTCTTGCAGTTAATCATATCAGTAGATGATGTTTTGAATGTTTGAACTCTTGTAGTTAATCATATCAGTAGATGATGTTTTGAATGTTTGAACTCTTGCAGTTAATCATACCAGTAGATGATGTTTTGAATGTTTGAACTCTTGCAGTTAATTATACCAGTAGATGATGGTTCAGATGTAAGTTCTGTAGACAGTGAACTGATTGAAATCAACGACGGTTCTTCTGATGTACAGATTGTGGTGAGTTATCCATTCTCTTGTACTCAACAATATCTTTCAGTCTGTCTGAGGTACACTTCTGGCAAAGTCTAGTCTTGGATTGAAAACTGCAATTATTTTGTTTATTCCTCTCAGATTTTAGCCGTCATAAAATTATGATAAGTCTGTCTGTTTGCTTAATCGGGGTTAATGCTGTTTTCTGTATTGTAAAATGATTCTCTTGATTTCCAAATTATCTTCTATTATACATGTATATCAAAATTGATGTGGTAGTTTTATATGTTAAACCAAGCCCCGGTATTGGTTTTGTTTCTCAGTTGCTTGATTAAACTAAAACTTCTGTTATTTTTTTACAATATTTGTAGAGTGATTCAGATAGTGATGACAGTAGTACTTCTACAATCCTACCAGGAAGTCCTTCAAACCTTGCATCAAACCCTGCATCTAGTGCTCCTGGTCATGCTGAAGGTAAGTCTAGTCTAAGATAGGGGTGGGCCGATGCATCGAAATATCGATGCATTGCGATCCCGAGTGACCCGATAGTTTGGATCGATAGTAAAAGTCTCGATCCAATAACTATCGCCGATAGTTAACTCAACTATCGATAGTTACGATAGTTTCCTTTTTATTAATAAAGTTTATTATTAATTTAAAACAACTTCCGTTCTCGTTAAAAACTAATTTTAGGAAAATCCCGCGCATCAAAACTGCTACAAAGGACCAATATCGCTATCGTGTACATGTTCTTTTTCTGTCCAATTCATTTTAAATCATTTCCACAATTTGTAGATTAGTATGTTGTGCAACTAAATTATATCTTACGCAATGCAAATGTGCATTTACATGTTAATCTCTGGTTTTCAAATCTTGGCAATAACTATTGCAATAGTATCGCAATAGCTTCAAGCAATACAATAGTATTGCAATAGTACTTTCAGCAAAAGCTATAGAATTTCAATAGTAAAAAATGGACTCAATAGTCACCCCTAGTCTAAGATGACCTTGATTAATACTTAATCTTTGCTCAATGAAGATGTGAGACTACCTTTGCATGTGTGAAACCTTTCAAGCATATAACTGAACTTCAGGGTTTTGAGTGTACTGAAAGTGTTTTCTTTATTTTCACTATATTAATTTTTGAGAATTTCAGAACTTCTAACTTTTAACATTGGCTCTGTAACTGGCACAGTGACACGTTTTGTACATAACAAACAAGTTCAATTCAGGGGTTATGGCCATTTAATTGTTGCAATTTGGCTGACTGAATAGTTTGCACGAAATATCTCTCATGGCGAGTTGTCAACGGAATTTTTGATGATAAGTTTGACATTCTTCTTTCAGGACCGGGGTCTGATAACTTGCCTGTTGGAGGTGCATCAAATGTACTGCCTTTAAGCTCTGTTCTCGCTACTGAAGTGGAAGGATCAGGCCAACCATTGATAGATAGTACACCAGTCGTACCTATTGCTGGTTCCTCAGTTATACCTATTGCCAGTGGCTCCATTATACCCAATACTGGTACCTCGGTTATACCTGTTGATGGTAGCTCAGCTGTACCGGTTGCTGGTACCTCAGTCATATCTGTTGCTGGTACCTCAGTAATACACATTGCCAGTAGTTCAACTGTTGGGAACCAAGATAACCGTGTTACTGTTCAAGCCCTAGGTGCAGGGGATTCCCCGGCAGAGTTCCGGCAAGCAAAACGTAAGAGAGTTGCCTCCCCTGTGAAACCTGCAATCTGTGAGGATAACGGCGAGGATGATGGTGATGTGAGTTAACTTGTACTAACCTATTGATCTTTATGATAAATCCAATGAAATATTATAAGACTTCCATATAAAAAGATGATAAAAAGTCTGACATGAAGGCAGCACTCAACTTCACCAGTCGAGCATAAAAAACATAAAACATCATATACCACATTACACAGCACAATGTCCAAAACATATCTGAAAGAGAAAATGATCCACACAAGTCCCAGCTGTTAAAAAGCTGCATGAACTAGTTTCAGCAATAAAAAAGCTAAATGACCTAGTTTCAGCAATCAAAAAGCTAAATGACCAGGTTTCAGCAATCAAAACGCTAAATGACCTAGTTTCAGCAATAAAAAAGCTAAATGACCTAGTTTCAGCAATCAAAAAGCTAAATGACCTAGTTTCAGCAATCAAAAAGCTGAATGACCTAGTTTCAGCAATAAAAAAGCTAAATGACCTAGTTTCAGCAATCAAAAAGCTGAATGACCTAGTTTCAGCAATAAAAAAGCTAAATGACCTAGTTTCAGCAATCAAAAAGCTAAATGACCTAGTTTCAGCAATCAAAAAGCTGAATGACCTAGTTTCAGCAATAAAAAAGCTAAATGACCTAGTTTCAGCAATCAAAAAGCTGAATGACCTTATTTCAGCGTCAAACAGCTGGATAACCTAGCTTCAACAGTAAAAAGGCTGAAATATATGTCTGTTCTTCATTTTCAAACAGTAACCCGTTCTCGTTCACCAGCGTATTTGTCACCTGAATCATGGATGTAAACATGAAGTTAACAACAAACATTGGAAGAATATAACCTTTCAGGTTTGAAATCTATGACCTCTAGGATAGATAGGCTCAGTGGGTGAGGGGTAGAGTACCTTACTCCTGACCGAAAAAGTTGCAGACACAAATCCTACCTTGACCTTGATGTGAATACTGGGCGGTGACCTTTAAGGCTGTCATTATTGATTAATATGAGTTGTAATAACTTGTTTCACGGAATAAACTACAATCCTAACAAGCATTGAGTAATTATGTCTCCTACACATTGTGAGGGAATCATACATGTTTTTGTGCTGGACGTCTAGATGGATGGATGTCTGATTTCTAGGAAACACATGAAAACATGTACCAAGTCTAGTTGTGCATATTTTTGCCCCTTATGGCATTTGTTTATGTAAACCTTCCAATTAATGGGATAGGAAAAGTGAACAAGTTAAAATACAAAGACTTTTCAGCATAAAATATAAGTTATTTGAAGAAAAAATACCTATTTTTGACTGAGTTATGGCCATTAGACATTTTATATGTTGAATTTTAACAAAAGAACTATATTTGAAACAGAATTTTGGTGTAGGGACTAATGGTACTTAAAAGAGACTTGCATCATATTTTCAGGATAGGGCATTATGCCTGAGTAGAACCTCTGTAGTGTGTTATATTTGCATTATTATATTTATAGTGTTGCCCGATATGTTTTGAGTCGTGGACCACCTCGGGTATACATAGATTGTCTTCTCTCAAGTGTGGTCATCTATTTGGTCAAAGGTAAGAACATGTTTCCACATAATATCAGGCCACATTGTATTATCAGACTAATCTTCCCAAACCTTCTAGGGTTATGGCCCTTAAGCCTAGGTCCCACAGAGGAATTCCACATCAGCAATGTTCTCCTGATTTCTTCCGATACCACCCAATTCATCACAATTCCTTCAAATATCACAAATTGTCTCCTGACTTCCCTGAAGCTTCCCCAAGACCACAAGGAACCTGTTCCCGATGTCCTGATAGCTCATTAATTTTCATCGGGAGTACATCGCCTCGGCAAACAATTCTCAGTGTCACCTGGGCTTTAAATAACAAAACAGAGAGAAGTTAACCTGGTCCAGACTTGTATCCAAAAGCTTTTCATTTTCATCCTCAATCTTGTTAACAATGCATGTTTAATGGCTTTTACAATCAAAAGTTATCATTTACCATTGCTCAAATGGGTGTATGATGTGACATTGTGACATTCTTTGTTTGCTTTCAGTTGTATTGAAAAGTGGTTAAAAGGACAAGGTGGGAAGTGTCCACACTGCAATGCTAAAGCTAAACGACAAGATGTCCGTGTACTGTATGCTAAGTCTATCAAGGTACGATTTCTTTCTTATACTGTAAAATCATATATTTTCCTGGTGTCAAAATTTGATATAGGGAGTTAGTTTGCCGAGTTAATTATTTGCGATTTTTAAAATGAAGTGAGAAATATTTTTTGCATTTACTGTCGTAATTTATGTTCACGAGCATTGATGTTCGCGAAAATTCCATTTCGCGAATTAAGCAAAAATTAATTCCTCCCAAAAATTTCTGACTCTACAGTAGTTGATTTATTGGCTCAGTGGTTTGTCCAATATTACAAAGTGAGCTTTTGTTTATTTTGGTGTAAGGTTAAATTTTATTTCACCGAGTGATCACAGAAATCAAGTGAAAATTTAATTTAGGAATGAAAAAATATTGATCTGTCACAGAAAATCAACAAATTTTCTGTTTATTGTATGTTTAAATGTCTAATATACATGTAATGCTATAGTAATTGGCTTTTTTGGAAAAATTACGTTGCAATAAGAATGCCACAACGTGACAATTATGGCGTCTTAATGACGTTACGCATAATTTGAAGCTTGGTTCCATTGACGTTACATTTCTTTTTCTGAACGGTATTGGAAGCAGCTCCCAAGATTGTGTATATAGTGGGGAGACATGGTCTTTGTGCTGAATTGATGTAACAAATGTTGTTAGTGCCTGTTCTCCTTAATTACTGGTCAGATTTCAATAACATTTCACACAAATATTTTATACCATGCCTAGTTGTGCATATTGTCAGGAATCTTAGGTCGGATTATTTTTGCTGGAGTTATGGCCCTTTTGTAAAATATAGTTTTTGTGTCAAAAACCCTTTGGTTTTTTTGCACTCATCTTTGATGAGGGGGTATATTGCTTTACACATGTTGGTAGGTCGGTACCGACCAAAATGGTTTCCGTTCAATAACTCAAGAACGCTTTGCCCTATGATCTTCAAACTTTACATGGAGGTTGGCCAGCAACAGTAGATGACCCCTACTGATTTTGGAGTCTCTGTAATTGTTACTTGTATTGTCAAGGCTCTAGATACATCAGAACGTGATCGTGCTCTGAGAGATCTGGAGAAGGAGAGAGAAGGTAAGAGGAAAGCTGAGATGGATTGTGCCCAGCTTAGGTTGCAGTATCAGATGTCTATAGAAGAGAATAACAGGTTCAAGCTCGAGATTGAAAAGTTGAAAGCACAAATCAGACATTCTGGAAGGTACGTTTCTTTTTATAGCAGTGTTTGAATGACCGCGCACTTAGGAATGTCTTGGTTGAACACAAACGAACAACAATATACAGGTGGGCACCTGTGTCGTAGTCTGTGTAGCTGTGTGTGCTCACTATAGAGCTGTCATTGAACCGACCTCAGGCATATCGGCGATTCCTATGTATCGGAAGACAATTATCGACAATATATCGAGTAACACATATAGAAAAACAAGAAACAGGCCCATCAGTCATGATTCCCTTTTTGTCATTCTACACTGTATATGTCGGGTATAGATCCTGCTTTTGAAAACAGCACTTTTGGTTTGAATTTAGACTTGTGCCATTTTGACAACTTGTGAACTTCCATTTTAAGTTTAAACAAAGAAAATGTTTTGTGCAGGAAAATGAGGATTGTGGGTTCAATAACCCTTGTATCGATATCTCAAAATGTAAATTGCTAATCGATCGGCTAAAAAATATTGTTGATACATCGATATCACTTCTATCAATGACATCTTTAGCTGACTATACTATTATATTGCTATCAGGACATGGTTACAACTGGTATAAAAATATTTGAGATTGTGTGGTATATGTTGGATGTTATGTATAATATTTCAGTACTGGATTAACAGCAGGACCAAGCAGTAGTATTTCTAGAGACAACATGTCCAGTGGTAGCTCACACAGGCATATTTCAGGACAGTTCATGCTTGACAAAACAATCAAAATATGGGACGTATGTAGCTCTTTATACTATTGTGTAGTTTTTTTATGAATCCTTTTTATGCCCCCCTATCGATAGATGGGGAGGCATATAGTAATTCACCTGTTCGTTCGTCCGTTCGTTCGTCCGTCCGTCCGTTCATCCGTCCTGGTTAACCCAAATTGACAGATTCTTCTAGCATCATTATGGTTTGCTACAAAGTTTCCATATTTGCATGGATGTTGTACAGTGGTACCTCTCTTGAGCGACATTTGTGTGAGACAGAAATAGTGTTTGTTGTAGAGAGGGAGCCGTTGTGGAGAGGGATTGTACTTCTAACTGACTGGTGCATAAATAGCATGATTTAACCTCCAAAATATGTACAAGATGTACCCAAGCAGCGTGTCATAATTAGTAAAGATGAATAAAGTGTATTGAGGTTGCTAACTCCTAACCAGTTATGATCTTATTAATTCTGTAAAAATAAATTATTTCGCCGATTTTGCCATGAAATATTCGTGTTCACCAATTTACATACATGACGGTCCGGATCGGTCGGGCTATAGACGGTACCGTTCGCCCGACGCCATTTGTTTAAAATAAACAAACGCTTTCCTTTTTCTTGTTAGAAAAGATGCATTAATTGTCACTTTATTTTAATCAGAAGTAACGAGATTTCTCACCTTACCCTGACCAAAGTTATTATACAGACCACCAATGAATGAAAACATTCTAATCGTCGTAATTATCCAATTAGGCCAAACCACAATTTGTTAATCGTGTCACAATGCAAGTGTGAAAAATAGCGATTTACAAGCTTCTCAATGATGATTAGTATACCATATTCACACATTCTGGCAGACAGTGTCATTACTTATGAAAACAATCAACAACTGACTTAACCTATGCCGGTCCGGAGAGGTAATTCTTAGTGTCGGTACGACTTTTGAGTGACGTTTGTCGTTGGAGGGAGGTGTCGTTCCTCGGAGGGAATTTAACGTTGAAATTGCATGGGAGGAATTTTGAATGGCGTTTAAAGGAGGGAGTCGTTTGAGAGAGGTGACGTTACAAGAGGGAACACTGTATATGAACACTCTCCACACGCCTGTATCACCTGACCACATTTTGACCTTCACCTTGACTTAATTTTGGACTTATTGTAGGGTCAAATTCTTGGTTAACCCAAATTGACTGTTTCTTCTAGCATTATTATGGCTTGCTACAAAGCTTCCATACTTGCATGGATGTTGTATATGAACACTCTCCACACGCCTGTATCACCTGACCACATTTTGACCTTCACCTTGACCTAATGTTGGACTTAGACTTATTGAAGGGCCAAATTCTTGGTTAACCCAAATTGACCGTTTCTTCTAGCATTATTATGGCTTGCTACAAAGCTTCCATACTTCCATGGATGTTGTATATGAACACTCTCCACCCGCCTGTATCACTTGACCCTATATCGACCTTCACCTTGACCTAATTTTGGACTCAGACTTATTAAGCGTCTAATTCTTGGTTAACCCAAATTGACCGTTTTGTTTTACATCATGTCCATCATGACGTTGCCTTAAAACTTGGCATACTTGCTTACCATCATAAGCCCCTTACATTATCAAAGCCATGTAACACTATCCAACATTATAACAGAATTATGGCCCCTGATTTACTTAACTTTTTTATGGGCAAGGCTTCCATTGGGGGCATAAGCGTTTATTGAACGCAGTCTTGTTTGTAGATTTATTGTAAATGTGGCTACATTTCTGACATAGACTTCTATCTAGCGTTGTTTTCCTATTGTGTCAGATTTTTATTTTGCAACATTATAATTATACTGCAGCTGAATATTCTACAAGCTTTGGTTTACACGGGATGAATCCCGATACACTGCTTATCAGTTCTGTCAGAGAATCGTTCTGTTTTCATGTGGCTCTGACGGAAGTTTATATTACGTTTTTATGCCCCCGTATCGATAGATCGGGAGGCATATAGTGATTCACCTGTCCGTTCGTCCGTCCGTTCGTTTGTCCGTCTGGTTAACCCAAATTGACCGTTTCTTCTAGCATCATTATGGCTTGCTACAAAGCTTCCATACTTGCACTCTCCACATACCTGTATCACCTGACCCCATTTTGACCTTCACCTTGACCTAATTTTGGACTTGGACTTATTTATGGACAAGGCTTCCACAGGGGGCATAGGCGTTTATTGAACGCAGTCTTGTTACTCATCATGTGCAGAATATTTGTGCCTATAATGCATATTTTCCTTGTAACAATTCATGGGTGAAAGTTTCCAAGCATATGCCTAAACATCAGGTTTTTGAGTGTACCAATAAATCTGTTTCTCCTTGTTTTCCCTATATCAATCATGGTGAATTTTTCAGGACTTTAGGTTTTTCAGTATTTTTAACGACCTTCTCAGTAAATCATTATACCTTGTATATTACAGGCAGGTAATTGCCGTGTGTTAGCATACTGTCCATCACTGGCTACACTAGTAGCATCACAACCATCATCCAGCACATTATTTCCTGGATTTGGTGTAAAGAAGGTATGATATGAATTTATTACATTAGTAAGTACAGTCTAACTTGTACTAGCGACCACGCGTATTAAGCGACCTTAGTCTTAAGCGACCGGTTTCAACTCCTCCCGATCGTTTTTGTTCTATTTTCCTATTGTATTAAGCGACTTTTGTCTAACGACCAACGACCACTATTTAAGCACTGTAATTGACTGGACAAATTTCATTAAGCGACCGAAAAAAAGCAAATCACTTGTTGTCTGCAGTGACAGGTTGTTAATTACACTATACCTCGCCATAAAGCTTTGTTTGTTCACACTTCAGAGTTTGTCTTTTGTTAACCGGACCCCAATTAACAGCATTGATAATCACCATTGTGTCCGTAGTGCATGTCATACAGATGATTTTTAGTCCGATTACACACATAATAACGGATTAATTGTTGCACCTTTTGCTGCAATCAGCTTTTGTCACTTTCCATTTGGAATGGGGTAAAAACCCGGTCTATTCCGTTGTGTTCGTCGACTGGGCAAGCAAAACTCACTTACATTAATTGCATTAATTGTGTAATATATGAGTAAAATGATAAATTAAATGCTTATGAAGACAATGCATACAAATATAGAATCATCATAAAACATATTTACACACTAATGTTCATCAATTGAAGTTGAATACCGGTAGTATTCGGACAACCTAAAGTCGGAAATTCTTGAATTACACTCGATGTTTCTTGCATTTGTGTTAAACGACCATTCCGTTAAGCGACCGTTTTCAGACCTTCCACAGGGTGGTCGCTTAATACAAGTTAGACTGTACTGTGATCTTCCATGAGAGAACAAATCACTGAACAATGTTCTCCAACGTGTATGTTAACAAATGTGTGACATCACCAGTTTTCAGGGCAACAACGTAATGTCAGACGACATTGTTTTGACTCGATAACTATGCAAATGTCATAGAAATAGTCTGTCTCTCGTTGTCTTTGAGATCTACATTTCTTCGTCACGAGATTAAATTATTAAGCTCACCAAAGGTGTTGTCTTGACTCATTTAAGAAATGTTGATATCCAAAGACAACTCATGATGGATCCTATATATCTTTCACATGTTAATGTCTTTGTAGTGTAATGAAGTAATTACATAAATTTTAAACATGAAAAATGCATATTAAGTGCAATACAACTTTGGAGTGACGTTCGAAAAATAGCCCATAGGCGATATCCTCAAATTAACATGCTCACATGGGTAAAGGTTTTCAGTCTTAATACTGATTTCAGTATTTTTAGAAATATTGCAAAATGTATTTTATATGAAAAACATCTCGTTCAGTTCATTGACATGCAGTTTTCAGTATTTTGAACTTTGACCCATGTGCTTATAAAAGTTAAAGAATATAGCAGTTTTGATGTTTGACGGAAATGTTTGTACAAGTCCTTTAATAAATTTAATATGAAATGACTCATGTGTACTACCCTCTAAGAGCCTCTTAATCTCATCTGATTTAATGGTTAACTACATTCTTTTAGTAACTTCCGCTTTCTGTGTATGTACTTTATAGGAAGTAGTTCAAACTGCACAATGTGTTCTCCTTGTGAATGTTCGTTTTTTATGCCCCGGCATCTACTGATGTAGGAGGCATCTACTGATGTAGGAGGCATCTACTGATGTAGGAGGCATCTACTGATGTAGGAGGCATATTGTGATGTAGGAGGCCTATTGTGATGTAGGAGGCATATTGTGATGTAGGAGGCATATAGTGATGTAGGAGGCATATAGTGATGTAGGAGGCATATAGTGATGTAGGAGGCATATTGTGATGTAGGAGGCATATAGTGATGTAGGAGGCATCTACTGATGTAGGAGGCATCTACTGATGTAGGAGGCATGTTGTGATGTAGGAGGCATATAGTGATGTAGGAGGCATCTACTGATGTAGGAGGCATATAGTGATGTAGGAGGCATAAAGTGATGTAGGAGGCATATAGTGATGTAGGAGGCATCTACTGATGTATGAGGCATATAGTGATGTAGGAGGCATATTGTGATGAAGGAGGCATATAGTGATGTAGGAGGCATCTACTGATGTAGGAGGCATATAGTGATGTAGGAGGCATATTGTGATGTAGGAGGCATATAGTGATGTAGGAGGTATAGGCATATTGTGATGTAGGAGGCATATTGTGATGTAGGAGGCATATACTGATGTAGGAGGCATATACTGATGTAGGAGGCATCTACTGATGTAGGAGGCATATACTGATGTAGGAGGCATATAGTGATGTAGGAGGCATATTGTGATGTAGGAGGCATATACTGATGTAGGAGGCATATAGTGATGTAGGAGGCATATAGTGATGTAGGAGGCATCTACTGATGTAGGAGGCAACTACTGATGTAGGAGGCATATAGTGATGTAGGAGGCATATTGTAATGTAGGAGACATATTGTGATGTAGGAGGCATATAGTGATGTAGGAGGCATATAGTGATGTAGGAGGCATCTACTGATGTAGGAGGCATATAGTGATGTAGGAGGCATATAGTGATGTAGGAGGCATATAGTGATGTAGGAGGCATATAGTGATGTAGGAGGCATATAGTGATGTAGGAGGCATATAGTGATGTAGGAGGCATATAGTGATGTAGGAGGCATATAGTGATGTAGGAGGCATATAGTGATGTAGGAGGCATATAGTGATGTAGGAGGCATATAGTGATGTAGGAGGCATATAGTGATGTAGGAGGCATCTACTGATGTAGGAGGCATATAGTGATGTAGGAGGCATCTACTGATGTAGGAGGCATATAGTGATGTAGGAGGCATATAGTGATGTAGGAGGCATATACTGATGTAGGAGGCATATAGTGATGTAGGAGGCATCTACTGATGTAGGAGGCATATAGTGATGTAGGAGGCATCTTGTGATGTAGGAGGCATCTAGTGATGTAGGAGGCATATAGTGATGTAGGAGGCATATAGTGATGTAGGAGGCATATTGTAATGTAGGAGACATATTGTGATGTAGGAGGCATATAGTGATGTAGGAGGCATATAGTGATGTAGGAGGCATCTACTGATGTAGGAGGCATCTACTGATGTAGGAGGCATCTACTGATGTAGGAGGCATATAGTGATGTAGGAGGCATATAGTGATGTAGGAGGCATATAGTGATGTAGGAGGCATATAGTGATGTAGGAGGCATATTGTGATGTAGGAGGCATATAGTGATGTAGGAGGCATATAGTGATGTAGGAGGCATCTACTGATGTAGGAGGCATATAGTGATGTAGGAGGCATAAAGTGATGTAGGAGGCATATAGTGATGTAGGAGGCATATAGTGATGTAGGAGGCATATTGTGATGTAGGATGCATATAGTGATGTAGGAGGCATATAGTGATGTAGGAGGCATCTACTGATGTAGGAGGCATATAGTGATGTAGGAGGCATCTACTGATGTAGGAGGCATATAGTGATGTAGGAGGCATATAGTGATGTATGAGGCATATAGTGATGTAGGAGGCATCTACTGATGTAGGAGGCATATAGTGATGTAGGAGGCATATTGTGATGTAGGAGGCATATAGTGATGTAGGAGGCATATTGTGATGTAGGAGGCATATTGTGATGTAGGAGGCATATAGTGATGTAGGAGGCATATAGTGATGTAGGAGGCATCTACTGATGTAGGAGGCATATTGTGATGGAGGAGGCATATTGTGATGTATGAGGCATCTACTGATGTAGGAGGCATCTACTGATGTAGGAGGCATATTGTGATGTAGGAGGCATCTACTGATGTAGGAGGCATATAGTGATGTAGGAGGCATATTGTGATGTAGGAGGCATCTACTGATGTAGTAGGCATATTGTGATGTAGGAGGCATATAGTGATGTAGGAGGCATATAGTGATGTAGGAGGCATCTACTGATGTAGGAGGCAACTACTGATGTAGGAGGCATATAGTGATGTAGGAGGCATATTGTAATGTAGGAGGCATATTGTGATGTAGGAGGCATATAGTGATGTAGGAGGCATATAGTGATGTAGGAGGCATCTACTGATGTAGGAGGCAACTACTGATGTAGGAGGCATATAGTGATGTAGGAGGCATATTGTAATGTAGGAGGCATATTGTGATGTAGGAGGCATATAGTGATGTAGGAGGCATATAGTGATGTAGGAGGCATCTACTGATGTAGGAGGCATCTACTGATGTAGGAGGCATCTACTGATGTAGGAGGCATATAGTGATGTAGGAGGCATATAGTGATGTAGGAGGCATCAAAGTGATGTAGGAGGCATATAGTGATGTAGGAGGCATCTACTGATGTAGGAGGAATCTACTGATGTAGGAGGCATATAGTGATGTAGGAGGCATCTACTGATGTAGGAGGCATATAGTGATGCAGGAGGCATCTACTGATGTAGGAGGCATATAGTGATGTAGGAGGCATATAGTGATGTAGGAGGCATATTGTGATGTAGGAGGCATATAGTGATGTAGGAGGCATCTACTGATGTAGGAGGCATATAGTGATGTAGGAGGCATAAAGTGATGTAGGAGGCATATAGTGATGTAGGAGGCATACAGTGATGTAGGAGGCATATTGTGATGTAGGATGCATATAGTGATGTAGGAGGCATATAGTGATGTAGGAGGCATATTGTGATGTAGGAGGCATATAGTGATGTAGGAGGCATATAGTGATGTAGGAGGCATCTACTGATGTAGGAGGCATATTGTGATGGAGGAGGCATATTGTGATGTAGGAGGCATCTACTGATGTAGGAGGCATCTACTGATGTAGGAGGCATATTGTGATGTAGGAGGCATCTACTGATGTAGGAGGCATATAGTGATGTAGGAGGCATATTGTGATGTAGGAGGTATCTACTGATGTAGTAGGCATATTGTGATGTAGGAGGCATATAGTGATGTAGGAGGCATATAGTGATGTAGGAGGCATCTACTGATGTAGGAGGCAACTACTGATGTAGGAGGCATATTGTGATGTAGGAGGCATATTGTAATGTAGGAGGCATATTGTGATGTAGGAGGCATATAGTGATGTAGGAGGCATATAGTGATGTAGGAGGCATCTACTGATGTAGGAGGCATCTACTGATGTAGGAGGCATCTACTGATGTAGGAGGCATATAGTGATGTAGGAGGCATATAGTGATGTAGGAGGCATCAAAGTGATGTAGGAGGCATATAGTGATGTAGGAGGCATCTACTGATGTAGGAGGCATCTACTGATGTAGGAGGCATATAGTGATGTTGGAGGCATCTACTGATGTAGGAGGCATATAGTGATGTAGGAGGCATCTACTGATGTACGAGGCATATAGTGATGTAGGAGGCATATAGTGATGTAGGAGGCATATTGTGATGTAGGAGGCATATAGTGATGTAGGAGGCATCTACTGATGTAGGAGGCAACTACTGATGTAGGAGGCATATAGTGATGTAGGAGGCATATTGTAATGTAGGAGGCATATTGTGATGTAGGAGGCATATAGTGATGTAGGAGGCATATAGTGATGTAGGAGGCATCTACTGATGTAGGAGGCATCTACTGATGTAGGAGGCATCTACTGATGTAGGAGGCATATAGTGATGTAGGAGGCATATAGTGATGTAGGAGGCATCAAAGTGATGTAGGAGGCATATAGTGATGTAGGAGGCATCTACTGATGTAGGAGGCATCTACTGATGTAGGAGGCATATAGTGATGTAGGAGGCATCTACTGATGTAGGAGGCATATACTGATGTAGGAGGCATATAGTGATGTTGGAGGCATCTACTGATGTAGGAGGCATATAGTGATGTAGGAGGCATCTACTGATGTACGAGGCATATAGTGATGTAGGAGGCATATAGTGATGTAGGAGGCATATTGTGATGTAGGAGGCATATAGTGATGTAGGAGGCATCTACTGATGTAGGAGGCATATAGTGATGTAGGAGGCATAAAGTGATGTAGGAGGCATATAGTGATGTAGGAGGCATATAGTGATGTAGGATGCATATAGTGATGTAGGAGGCATATAGTGATGTAGGAGGCATATTGTGATGTAGGAGGCATATAGTGATGTAGGAGGCATATAGTGATGTAGGAGGCATATAGTGATGTAGGAGGCATATTGTGATGTAGGAGGCATATAGTGATGTAGGAGGCATATAGTGATGTAGGAGGCATATAGTGATGTAGGAGGCATCTACTGATGTACGAGGCATATAGTGATGTAGGAGGCATATTGTGATGTAGGAGGCATATTGTGATGTAGGAGGCATATAGTGATGTAGGAGGCATATAGTGATGTAGGAGGCATCTACTGATGTAGGAGGCATATAGTGATGTAGGAGGCATATTGTGATGTAGGAGGCATATAGTGATGTAGGAGGCATATAGTGATGTAGGAGGCATCTAGTGATGTAGGAAGCATATAGTGATGTAGGAGGCATCTACTGATGTAGGAGGCATATAGTGATGTAGGAGGCATCTACTGATGTAGGAGGCATATAGTGATGTAGGAGGCATATAGTGATGTAGGAGGCATCTACTGATGTAGGAGGCATATAGTGATGTAGGAGGCATATTGTGATGTAGGAGGCATATTGTGATGTAGGAGGCATATTGTGATGTAGGAGGCATCTACTGATGTAGGAGGCATATAGTGATGTAGGAGGCATCTACTGATGTAGGAGGCATATTGTGATGTACGAGGCATATAGTGATGTAGGAGGCATATAGTGATGTAGGAGGTATATTGTGATGTAGGAGGCATATAGTGATGTAGGAGGCATCTACTGATGTAGGAGGCATCTACTGATGTAGGAGGCATATTGTGATGTAGGAGGCATATACTGATGTAGGAGGCATATTGTGATGTAGGAGGCATATAGTGATGTAGGAGGCATATAGTGATGTAGGAGGTATATTGTGATGTAGGAGGCATCTACTGATGTAGGAGGCATCTACTGATGTAGGAGGCATATTGTGATGTAGGAGGCATCTACTGATGTAGGAGTCATCTACTGATGTAGGAGGCATATAGTGATGTAGGAGGCATATAGTGATGTAGGAGGCATATAGTGATGTAGGAGGCATATAGTGATGTAGGAGGCATATAGTGATGTAGGAGTCATCTACTGATTTAGGAGGCATATAGTGATGTAGGAGGCATATAGTGATGTAGGAGGCATATAGTGATGTAGGAGGCATCTACTGATGTAGGAGGCATCTACTGATGTAGGAGGCATCTACTGATGTAGGAGGCATATAGTGATGTAGGAGGCATATTGTAATGTAGGAGGCATCTACTGATGTAGGAGGCATATAGTGATGTAGGAGGCATATAGTGATGTAGGAGGCATATTGTGATTGTCCTGTTAGTTTGTTTCGTCTGTCCGTCTGAAAATGTTAACCTAAAATTTCAAGTTGTTGAAATATGTTTCATAAGTCCATCAAGGCATTGCTTTCAAACTTTGCATACTTGTTTACCATAATAAACACCTTACATTGTCAAAGCTATCATCCCATGTACCACTATCCAACATTTCAACACAATTATGGCCCCTGATTGAACCAAAATTTTCATGATCTTAAAACTCCATCAAGTCTAGTGGAGGCATTGCTTTCAATCTTGGCATACTTGTTAACCACCATAGCCACCTTAAATTGTCCATGTCATGTAACACTATCCAAATTTCAACAGAATTATGGCCCCTGATTGACCTAGCAAGTTATTTTAGATAAGGCTTGAACCGGGGCTTAAGCATTTATTGAACACAGTCTTGTTTTTGCTGGAACTAAGATATTGGCTTGTGGAATGTTCCTGTTTCTCATTGTTGTATACAGACATAACAAAAATATAATGGCTCTCTATCTTGCAGATAAGTACATTAGACTTCAAGACTTCACAGTATATAACCATACATTCCAAAGCCATCCGGGATCTAGCATTTCATCCATCTGTGGACGACGGAATGTTGTTATCTTGTGGACTTGATAAGAAAGTGAAAATGACCAGTCTTCTTAGTAATGCTGTTGTACAGACGTAAGTATGATCCCATTGTATACAGCCATGACCGTGGTTAGCTTGCTGGATTTGTAATCAAGTGATTTGGTTTCAATTCCTGGTCGTGACAGGTCATACCTTTCCAAGAAAATTTTGACAGTAATGTCGATTTTTCTTCACATATTGAGAAGCTGTTGGTTTCTTGTGGGAGGGTAAGTTAGTACTTGATAGGATGCAGTCCAAAATAATGTCTTAGGTTAATCTGCCACTGTATATAACTTAACAATTGTTGAGAAATGGCATTGATACTGAATAGATAAACTCGGTGTATTTGTTTCATCAAGTAATCCTTACTCATAGTTCAGTGTTTATGTTTCCATTTGCTACCAGAGTGAATTGATGATCAGTGCTTTAAATGTAATATGATCTTATTATGTATGCATTAACACGAAGTAAGTTATGTTATTATAAAGGCCATTTTGTTGAAACTGAAGCTATTTTTCTGCATTGAAAAAATCTGTCTTCACATTGTGCTTCTACAATATTGTCATAGTGACTTCAAAGAACAAGCATTGTCATTGGCTCAGATATCTTCATAGAACCATGATGCAACCAATGAAATGGCAGTATTGATTCAAACCTCAAAACAAACAAAACTGATATAATTGTTAAAATAAATAATGAGCATCTGTTCATAACAGAATTACAGTAGAAATTAGATGCCTTGAACTGACTTCAGACTGGGAAACTAGCTCAAGCCATCTACGTGTTCACGGCATGTAGGCCTACTGTATACTAGTACTTCATGTTTTGCTGCGACCAAAGAGCCTGTCTGAGGATTCTAGTGTATTCAAGCCAAAACAGTTTTGAGGCATCAAAGTTCTATTGCATTGTCGTATAAAGATACTGTAAACTAAGAAATTATTAGGGCCCCGCAAAAAAAAATTTGCGTGCCCTATAGTAATCGCCCTGTCCGTCTGTCTGTCCGTCCGTCCACATTTTTAAAGTTTTTTCTTAATAATTTGAAAACCATTATAGGTATTGACTTCAAACATAAGCTCACAACAACAGTACGCTATTTTATGGCAAGTTACTTTACTCTTGCTACAATATTGAAAAAGTTATGGCCCTTTGTAAAATTCAAATTTTTATTATTTTTCAGCTTTTTTCTTGATAACTTAAAAAGCATTGAAGATATCAACTTTAAATTTTAAACATAAGCTCACAACAACAAAACACTATTTTATGGCAAGTTACATTACTCTAGCTACAATATTGGAAGAATTATGGCCCTTTGTTAAATTCGAATTTACTCATTTTTCATCTTTTTTCTTCGTAACTTCACAACCATGGTAGATATTCAAATGAAACTTGCTATAATTATTGCCAGTGATAATACGCATATCTTTAGCAATTGGCAACAACTCTAACTTCGATAAATTTTGTCTTATGCCCCTTTTCAGCTTCAAAAACTTTAACATTGGTCAAAGTTCAAAAATGGTTCAAGATATTCAAATGAAACTTGCTATACTTACTGATATTGACTACTACAATAAGTACATGTAAGTGGAGCAAAAACAATACACACATTTTTAGCAAAGGGCGACAATTCTTTAAAACTTTAATCATTTTTGTCTGATTCCCCTTAACACTTGCACACAAAACAAACAGATTAATGTAGTTCTGTTTTGTGTATTTCCATCTTGCAAACAATATTGGCCAATCAGGAAAAGGGCAATGTCAATGAAACCAATGTCATGATTTCATGAATTCAGTGTGCAATTTTAGTCTGTCAAAGATATTTCCAAACTTTATAAAAGTCCAAGTTCATCATGGTTTCTATGTAGAAAATTAAACATGCGCTTGTCAAACAACTTTATTGAATTTTAGAAGGGAGTGAATTACTTTATTTCAGGCATCAACACATGAAAGTTTGAGATATGACTTTGTTTTTGTGTCTTAGTACAGAAACTTATAGCGCCAATAATTATGCAACCCTACTATATTTCTACACTCCTCCCTCCCCCCCTCTTACGACATGCTGCCACGGAGCCCTGTTCACGACAGTGATAATTCTAGTTGTTGCTAAAAACCTTAATATGATAGGCGGGAACTTTAAACGTGAAACTTTGTAGTCACGAATATGCTGACAATTTGCAAAACGCGAAACTTAGTATCCGCGAAAAAAGGTTGGTTTACAGTAGTTTAGGAAATTACATTGTACAGTGTTTTCACCTGCAGTTATGAGACCCCTGTTCCAGCCTGGAGCTGTGTTTGGCATGCAGAAGACAGAAATTACTTTTATGCTGGTCTACAGAATGGGGTTGTCATGGAGTTTGATATTCGTAACACAGAAGAAGCTGTACGGGAAATCAACGTGGAAGGCAGTCGATCACCCGTAGCATCATTGTGTTTCATGAAAAAGGACATGTCAGCCAACTTCAGGTCAGTGATGTAGTTTTCAGACCTTTGTTTTTAAAGTTTGTTTTAAGTCTGACTTCTCAACAGTAGTTCAGTCATATATGAAGACAACCCAGTCACATTATCCTGGAACCGGGCAAACCAGCAGTTACCGGGAACTAAGTAAGTTGAGTGCCAAGCAAGGGAGATGTACTAGTACCATTTGTAATGACTTTTCTACGCGCGATTAGGGATTGAACCAGAGACCTCTCACACTTGAAGTGGAGACTCTACCACTAGGCCATTGAGGTGGATTTCTGACCTTTACTATGTGATTTGTTTATATATTTCCAAGATTGGTTGTTGTGAACAATGTTGGCCAGTTTTTAGCACTGACTGGGTAAATATGTGACCTAGTCACTTCAACAAACCAGGTCATAATCATTGCTCGTAGCTAGATTTTACAAAAGATGTAATCCAGAATTAACAATATTTTAAATTTAATTTTCAAATTTACATGCCATACAAATAATTTTTACTGTAATTCGTTGCTAATTCTATTTCGATTTAAATAAGCATCTACCTGTATGGGGTAATCATACTAACTTCAGTTAGATTAATGCTGAAATTAGAGAAATTGCCATACGTCAGAAAGACCTGATGTCCTTTCCAGATCTGTAATATAGTGAAATGGATAAAATTTCTAGTCCCTTAGAAACAAGCCAATCTTTGCGGCAATTGCCTGACTAAAAAAAAATAGGCTTATCTTTATGATCAACAAAATAAATACAAGTTGAAGTACACTACAGGCATTAGTTGTAATAATTTGGGCGCAAAGAATATATAGTTGGGAGAATTTGCATAAGTTAACAGCTGATAATTTGTCTATATTAGTATCCCAGCGGGAAGTATCACAAAGACGCTTGGTATGTAATACCAACACAAATTTGCCAACATTGCACAATTGCTTGCAGAAATATATTTATACATTCAACACAAAAACCTTGTAATATATTCATGAATAAAGGTCAGGATCAGGTCTCCCTGCTATACAATATCTTAGCACTTCTTTGAAGGACATTTTGTAACTTTATTTCAGGGCTGGTGGATTATTCATTGGGAAATTGGATCAGGTCTCATTTTATGAATGGTTGCCTAGCAACACAACTAAACTTCATTACTTGCCTTTAAGTGGCAATCTGACAAGTTTGCATATTGAACCAAACACGCGGCATCTTCTTGCCAGTTATCGTCCGACGGCAAAAAGTCCGACAATACGGCACCAATTGTGTGAAATGATCTCACGGAACATTAGTGCTGTTCCTACTGTGATAGACAATGTTTGTAGCTGTAATGTGATTCATACGTTCCATGGAGGACATACACAAACTGTGCTGTCCAAGACCACACTGATTCAGCATCCAGGTGATGATAGCAGATTGTTGGTTTGTGGCAGTGAGGAGAAAAGTAACAGTGTAAGTATATAATGTAGGTCAGGGCTGGCTGGTATTTATAAAGCATCTTAGTGGAAAACTTAGATATTTTGACTTACGTCAAAAATTTGTGATGTACATATTTCCCACAAATTGAAGAAGAGCCCATGTTTCCTTGGTGATTATAGTAGCTCTCTACAAAATGCATATACTCATTGTAAAGAATTAATAAAATCTGGATTGTACTATTTAGCTAATACTCTAAAGAAAATTTTAAGATTTTAAGAAAATTCTTATAAACATTCTTTATAAATACCGGGTGGGGGGGAAACGGGGCCAAGGGGAGAAAAAAGAGGCCAATGCTGCATTTGATCATCATCCTAGAAACTTCAACTTCTAAGGGGTTTAAACTGGGCAAAGGTTGGGAAAAATAGGCCAATGCTGCATTTGATCAACGAACTAGAAACTTCAACTTCTAGGGGGGGGGGGGGGGGGGGCCGATTCTTCTCCTGGGGAAAAACTGGCCGGGGGGGGGGTAAAAGGACTGCTACAGTAACAGGCCAAATTTCCCCCTGTCCATTTTTCCCGCTACTCTGGGCCGATCTTTCCCTTGGGAAAAACCAGGGGAAAGAATAGGCCAGCCCCGTTTTTCGGGGGAGAAAAAAAGACCGCCGCTACACCAGTATGGGATTTCTGTATTGCTTGCAATTCTTAAAGACTTGTTTGACAATGTCATGCATGCAAACTGATCATTTTCATCAAATAAACCATGAATGTCAGGTTCCAATATGTAAGAAATAGTGAAAGTATATGATGTACATCTGTTTGATCTTATTTCCTCTCAAAAATAATTAGTATTAAGTAAACGTAATTGGCATAGTGGTCAAGTGGATAATGCTCTTGAAATGCATGCCATACCTCATTGATGAAGTAAAAAACTAATTCCATATGATGTCATGTCTCAGCTGTCATGTATAATGTTTAGCTATAGTATTAAATGTGTTGCAAATTCATGTGTGTAGCCTCAACTGTATGTATTTAATTTTATAAACCTCATACTTACATGTATATGTTGCTGGCTTAGAATGAGAAGGTGTAAGTACTACTTACAACCTTATAAGACTCATGCATGTTTGAAATCTTCATCACAAGGCGCTGCTTATGAGCCTATTTTCATGACAATCAGAAGTGGTCATGTTTACCAAATTGAAGATGAAAAAAATTGTTTTTCCATAATCAAGGAGTAGTTTTCAGACAGATTTTTGTTGTTTTCTCAAAATATCGATTTCATACTTACGGCCTTCTAATTCTAAGCCAGCAATGTATTGAGTGAGATTGTATTGTATTATTGTATTGACTATACTTCATTATTGCGCTTATGAAAGCTCTCATTCTAATTATAAGTAGTTCAGGGATTTTGCTGTATTTTTGAAGCAAGCTGAACTGAATTCTTTAATTGAAGTAACAAAATGAAAAATGGTACATAGTCAGTGATTTGTTTTCCATTATAGTCATAGTCTATAAATGATTACAAATAACATCAAATTTTAAAATCATTTTTGTATTGTATTTATCTAATTCCAGGTCCATTTGTGGGATTCGGGTACGGGTCAACTGACCCAGAGGTTGCTTGTGGGCGGAGCTTGTGTAGATATGTGTTCATTCAATATAAACAATACGATATATCTTGCCACGTTGACTGATAAACAATGTAAAGTGTTCAAATGGTCCTGATACTAGACTAAGTATGCTGTGAATTTGCTTGTAGTCATTAGGACTTGGTGCTATCAATATAACTTTAAACCAAACTGCAACAGAAGAAATGCTATCCAATAGGTGAACAAGCCTGGCATATTTTTGTGTTGCTTATATAATGCACCTTTCAATAGTTGCCCCAAGGGGAATGGAAGGCAGTCCCAGGGGAATTAGACAATTTTTTTCTTTTTTTGGTCTTAATTCCACCCTAAAGCCAAATATTTTGTCAAAATCATCACAGTGGGAGAAGATGGTTGCTGTATCAAATGGCCCATTATCTTTAAATGGTTGTCTGCATATTTCTCCAATACAATATCTCAAAGTCCAAATCATAAGTCTATTTCCCGGGTCCCGGAATCATTGCGTGTGTCAAATTCCCAACTGTCAGGAATCGTCTTCTATCTAAAGTCCCCTTTATGCCCGCCTCTCCCCCCTTGGGGCTAAATATTGATAGGTGCATAAATGTGTAATTCAGCCACCATACAATGATACTCTGATGAGAGGTGTAGGGCCATCTTGATACATATAGATTACTGTTGTTGTTTTTCATTGTTTATACTCTATGTGAATGTTTAAAATTGACAAGAAGTAATTAAAGCATGTGAAAATGTATTGATTTAATTATTTGTAAATGTAGTACCTATAGTGAGATACTGTGTGTCACCATCGTCTGGACCTATAGTGAGATACTGTGTGGCACCATCGTCTGGACCTATAGTGAGATACTGTGTGGCACCATCGTCTGGACCTATAGTGAGATACTGTGTGGCACCATCGTCTGGACCTATAGTGAGATACTGTGTGGCACCATCGTCTGGACCTATAGTGAGATACTGTGTGGCACCATCGTCTGGACCTATAGTGAGATACTGTGTGGCACCATCGTCTGGACCTATAGTGAGATACTGTGTGGCACCATCGTCTGGACCTATAGTGAGATACTGTGTGGCACCATCGTCTGGACCTATAGTGAGATACTGTGTGGCACCATCGTCTGGACCTATAGTGAGATACTGTGTGGCACCATCGTCTGGACCTATAGTGAGATACTGTGTGGCACCATTGCCAGGAAATGCAACATACAAAAGCACTATAGATCACTCCGCTATCACAACAACCCCCCCCTCCAAAAAAAAGTTTAATTTTTTATGAAAATGATTTTTTTGTAAAAGTAGACAAGAACAACTCTTCCCCCAATGACATCTTGTATATGGACACGGTAAGATGGTTGAGGTAACATGCATATATAAAGTATGACTACAAGAATAGGAGCACAGGTATGGGTGCCAGACAAATATACACTATGTTTACAATAATAGGAGCACTGGTATGAGTGCCTGACAAATATACACTATGTTTACAATAATAGGAGCACAGGTATGAGTGCCTGACAAATATACACTATGTTTACAATAATACGAGCACAGGTATGAGTGCCTGACAAATATACACTATGTTTACAATAATACGAGCACAGGTATGAGTGCCTGACAAATATACACTATGTTTACAATAATACGAGCACAGGTATGAGTGCCTGACAAATATACACTATGTTTACAATAATACGAGCACAGGTATGAGGCCTGACAAATATACACTATGTTTACAATAATAGGAGCACAGGTATGAGGCCTGACAAATATACACTATGTTTACAATAATACGAGCACAGGTATGAGTGCCTGACAAATATACACTATGTTTACAATAATACGAGCACAGGTATGAGGCCTGACAAATATACACTATGTTTACAATAATACGAGCACAGGTATGAGTGCCTGACAAATATACACTATGTTTACAATAATACGAGTATATCAGCACAGAAGTACCAGGGGCACCTATATGGGTAGCATACACATATATATTATACCTCACCCAAATTTCATTCAACTGTTTCTTTGTTATTCTAATCGGTCCATATATCCAGCGATAGACTGACTGACTTGCATGTTCCGAATACAGCAGCAGGTCAATATTATAAAAAATATGGACCGGCAAAATAATATTGACTGGCTGCTGAAATAAGCGTCTTGTTTATTGCATGACGTCATGGATACTGTGACGCTACCATAGAGCGTGACGTTGTGCGAACTTTTCTTTTTGTAACGTTTTTTTAGCTCACCTGTCACAAAGTGACAGAGGGAGCTTTTGTGATCACTCTTCGTCCGTCGTTCGTCAACATTTGGCTTGTGTAGACACTAGAGGTCACAATTTTAGCCTAATCTTTATGAAACTTGGTCACAATGATCATGTCAACAAAATCTAGGCCAAGTTTGATCTTGGGTCAAAAACTAGGTCACTAGGTCAAATCATAGAAAAACCTTGTGTAGTCACTAGAGGTCACAATTTTGACTTAATCTTTATGAAACTTGGTCACAATGATCATCTCAACAAAATCTAGGTCAAGTTTAATATTGGGTCATCCGAGGTCAAAAACTAGGTCACAAGGTCAAATCATAGAAAAACCTTGTGTAGTCACTAAAGGTCACAATTTCGACTTTATCTTTATGAAACTTGGTCACAATGATGATCTCAACAAAATCTAGGTCAAGTTCGATATTGGGTCATCTGGGGTCAAAAACTAGGTCACATGGTCAAATCATAGAAAAACATTGTGTAGTCACTAGAGGTCACAGTTTCTTCCTTATCTTTATGAAACTTGGTCACAATTATCATCTTAACAAAATCTAGGTCAAGTTTGATATTGGATAGTCAGGGGTCAAAAATTAGATCACAAGGTCAAATCATAGAAAAGCCTTGTGAAGTCACTAGAGGTTTTGGCCTGATCTTTACGAAACTTGGTCACAATGATCATCTCAACAAAATCTAAGTCAAGTTCGATATTGGTTTATCTGGGGTCAAAAACTAGGTCATTAGGACGAATCATATGAAAACCTTGTGTAGTCACTAGAGGTCACAATATTGGCCTAATCTGTATGAAACTTGGTCACAATGATCATCTCACCAAAATCTAGGTCAAGTTCGACAGGTGAGCGACCTAGGGCCCTTTGGGCCCTCTTGTTGTTTAAATTAGATTTATGTCCTGCCGACAGTTATTGCATGAATCAACTCATGTGCGTTTATGATGCAAAGTTCAATATAAGCTCTTAATACACATTAGTTTGCATAAAAATGAACAAAAAGCCAAAATTCCAGGGATGGAGATTTACACTTGAAACAACTTAAAAGTTGTCTATAGATTTATTATAGCAACACGGGTTTTCACATTTCTGGGTTATTTTTTCGGTGGATATGCAAACAGACCAAAATAGATGTAAGGCCTCCCTATAATGATATGTAGTTCTTTAGCACATAAACAACTTAAACCCAAATGTATGTAATGTTTTCTTATAAGTATCTAGATCTAGTTACAAAAGTAGGCCTATAATATCGATATTAAATGTTCGGTATAATATAAGAAATAGTTCACATCACTTCGGGCCCAATGACATTATATATGGACTGGCTAGTCAGCCCGCGTTGTGTATATGGACCTCAGCTTCGCTTCGGTCCATATACACAATTTGGGCTGACTAGCCAGTCCATATAATGCCATAGGGCCATCAGTGATGTGAACTATTTCTTAAATATTACATCTACAAGTATAGGAGCACACTTCGGCAGATCATAGATTTCTACAAGAGTAGGAGAACAGATAGAAGTACCAGGAGCACCTGTTATACGCGAGGAACAGGTTTAAAAATAGGACTTTTCTACAAGGATGTTTTCGTTCAACTGAGACAGTCTGTAGTGCATGGCCATTACACTTTATCCCTGCCTATAAATGGCCAATGACCTTCGACTTGAGGGATCTACAAGTTAAAATATTCCTACATCACTGGCTAGTCAGGTTTCCAGGGTACTGTTTTATCAAGGCACTTACGGAAACTTACGATCAAATTTAAATGTTTAATACTTTTAAGATTTCGTAAGTGCTTTGATAAAACAGTACCCCAACCACTATGATTCTGGTGAAGAATAATTATGCTGAAACTTTCCTGCAGAAAATAGGTTATGTGGTGAAAAATTTAAAGCATTGACTCAGTTATCGTCATTTGAATAAGTTTCATAAGCACAACAACAGAACAATATTGACACAATTTTGGTAAAGGGATATGAAAGTGGTAATGACATCCGAAACAGACTGGTCCCTAATTTATAGGATTGGGCCACTGGAGAATGCAAGTATATGGGCAATGTTAGATGTATCAGGCACACCTGTAGAGATAAAATACACATGTAAATAGCATGTATATGTATACAGGCATTGTTAGAAGTACCAAGAGCACCCATAGGGATAAAATACACATAGGGTCTACAAGTATAGGAGCACCCATAGGGATAAAATGCACACAGGGTCTACTACAAGTATAGGAGCACAATCAATCAAACACGTCACTAAAGGATTACAATCAATGCTATGTTCCAGTACCGGTTTGAGGCCCTTTAAATCAGTTTCAATGTTTCTATTGCCCTGAAGGAGTTTTGTGTTGGTTGAAATCATGATTAACCTTCACTTTCCCTTCCATTAAGGTAAAGTCTAGCTTAACCGTACAATTAATGAATATGTGTCATCATTGATCTCTATTCATATACATTACTTATAAACCTAGCATCGAAAATGTTTGAGTAATACAAAAACAAATTCCAACGAATATTGTTTGGTTTTTTGTAACCACATTTGCTAAAACATTCGTAATAATAAACAAATAAAACATCTGTCTCACGAACTGTAGAAAAAGGTTTGCACAGCCTTTCATAGTTCTTTGGTTAACTTTTCGGTGTCCATGAGTCGGACTTTTATTTGGATGGTTTAACACACAAGTTCAAACACCATTCATTTGTTTCTTAGTGTGTAAACTTTATACATCTTTTGGATCAAAGATCTAAATGTATATTTAGGTATTTTTTATCTTTAATATTATTACTGAATTAATATATCTTAAACCATATCGTGGTTCAGATACTTTGAAAATGTGGCAATTTTGTTGAAATGTACCTTTTAAACCAGATATCAATTTATGTAAAAAAAAACATATATTCTTTATCATTGATACGAGTACATTTTAAAACTGTGGTTTTAATGATATAATACCAAAACATATGACTTGTGTTGTGTTGGCCTCCAGTGCTCTGATTTCTGGAAACGAAAGTAAACTGATGATCATAAACGAATACCATTGATACTGGAGCTATTATCATATGGGAGCACATTCTAGTAGTGAACAGGTACGTTAGTTACTGACCAAAGAATCTGTAAAACTACTGTATTTGTATTATCAAATAGTCTCTTATAAATCAATCATGTTTGGTCGCAAGCATATATTATTACAGTTATATTATCCATTGTATTGTATATATGAAATGTGAATGAAACTAATGAAAATAATTGAATCTATATAGTTCTATTAATTAATAGTTTATATAAGTTAAATTCAAGATAATCAAATGGTTAATGCGGGGTCACTATATTAATAAGATTTGCTTAAACTATCCTTGAATATGGATGGTTCGTTCTATACCTGATTAAATTGCGTGGGTGGCTAGGCGCTGCCTTTGCGTGACTTTGAATTGTCTGTGCGCTGTAGTATTTTATTTTATATACGTACATGTGTTTCAAATGGCAAATGATGGCGTCCGCTTCGAATGTAAGAGCCTCTACTTAACTCCTTTGAATGACGGTTGATTAAAAAATCTATCGGGGAGATCGTTTGTGGCGTTTCGAAAGTTATTTTCGTAACTTTCTTCGCCGGGTCGTCGTTAATCTCTTTTCAACCGGATTTGGAACATTATATAGATGCCTAAAATACCGTCGAAATGTTCGAGTATGTGGTTAAGTATAATAATATACATGTTTAGCAATAACAAGTTTCAAAGCTGTGGTATCATACTCCAATATACATCCATGTATTGTGTTGTTTAAAACACATAGACAAGCAAAACGTGGTCTTTGTTGATAAGTCGTCTATATTAAACCTTGTCTGTACAGTAAACAATAGGTTTAAATATTAGATAATGTATCATATGTTTATGTATTTACATGATAACTACCGTTTAAACAAAGAAATTGGGTTAATTGTGATAATTATCAAATTATGTATCTTGGCTATATAGACAGCTTTATTTCCTCCAAATTGTTGAAGAGTTACATACATGAGAATAGATTACATACAAATGATACAAATACACAGGTTCAGATTTCAATCGATAGAACAAATATATAGTTTCACATAATCACACAGACAGTTACAACTTTCACTCATTCACTCACACACCACAACATGTTACAAGCAATGACATATTTAATTACAAATTATTTTCAGCAGTTTAGCATTTAAACACATGAAATCGGGGTATAGTTCTTTGTTTACCATGTTCACAATAATATCATCAGTGTATCCTAACAAATACTTCAATAAATTCATGTTTTGAGACTGTTGTAAGTAACTGCAAAATAGCCCACCAAGCAATGTTTCTATACCTTCGAAATACCCGTACATTGCGTGTTGGACTAAATTGCGGTTACCGACACAGTCAAACAGTTTATGGTTTACAGTAAATTCAACATCAAGGTTACAGGTATTGCAAGATATTTTTGATGGCCATCTACATTTGCACATCAGTTGGGATAAAAATGTCATTAATGTAAGGGAATTCGGTTTTTCAAGGGCCACACGCCATATGTTCGAAATTGTCAAATCATTATGTACTTCTCGAAATAACGCAAAGTCATTTGAAGCGTTCATTCGTTTTAGCCATTCAGATCGTTCATATAATAGCACAGTCCGTTTGCATAGTTCATTCCATGTCTTCTTATAAGGAAATGAATTATAAGTAATGAACTGTTGTAGGTAGTTACATAGGTTGTACTTGTGAATGATTTGAATCACATCATTTATATATCCTTTGTTATTGTGTGTAGACTTGTTCATGTATTGATAAAGTCTGTGAACAAAGAGTTTGAAACACACATCACGAGGGGCCATACGACACAATGTGCCGAAAAACAACAGTTTCTGAGTATCTATATACGCCTGTATACTAGTGAAACCAAGCATACCGATAGCTATGTCAGATCTAGTTTGGAATGGGATATTTTGTATCCTTTTTATACAAAAGTGGTGTGTGGCTTCAAGGTGACGCATGTCAGAGGCAGTTATAGAATTCCATAGCTCGCATCCATAAAGTGCACGAGGCAAGACGATACAAGTATATAGTTTAGCCGCTGTTATTGGATTCAATCCGTCATTATGGATACCACAAGGCGAGAGGCTAAACAAGGTCCCACGTGCAGACTGTCGTATGGCATCAACACTAGCTGGAGATTTACGATTGTCACATTGTGTAATACCTAAGTGTTTATATTCTCTGACATTTTCGAGTTGTATATCACCGTAGCACAATTGTATATCGCGTGCACGGGGTCTGCCCGGTGTCAATATCATAGTGGCGCACTTACTAGCATTATAACGGTAACGCCACTTGTTAGCGTAGTTTCTACAAGTACACAGAAGCTCGTTTCAACCGTCTTTTGTCAGTGACAACAGAACTACGTCGTCAGCTTGTGTAGGTGCGCTAAGGTTTACATCATTTATGCGTAGACCGTGTGGTGACGAGCAGAGGTCTTTAAGGAGTCCGTCAATATAGACCGTGTAAAGGAACGGAGAACATATACTACCTTGTCGTGTGCCTTGTGCGATGTTAAATTGTTTTGAAAGAAAGCCACAACAAACTACACGACTAGATGATCCTGTTAACATATCTTTGAAAAGCCTGAGTAAAGTTCCCGTAATACCAATCTCGTACAGTTTATATAACAGACCGTCAATCCACGTCATATCGAACGCTTTCGAAGCGTCGAGAAAGCAGGTGTATAGAGCATTGCCGCGTTCCAAACAATAGTTAACGGATTCTTGGTAAATGAAAGAAGTCATTTTACATGATTTACCCCTCTGAAACCCATGTTGTAAGGGATGCAAAGACTTTAACAGACCACTTTGCTCAATACGAGTCAGTAGCACCTTCTCAAATAGTTTTGAGATAACTGGTAACAACGAGATGGCTCTGTAGTTGTTAGGCTCGGATTTTGGTTTGCCTTGTCCCTTGTGTAGTGTCACAGTTATACTTTGTTTAAAACGCTCTGGGACATGTTCGCGAACTAAAATTAATGAGAATAGTTTGGACAAGCACCTTCATAGGGATTGACCCCCAAACTTAATATGTTCGTAAGTTATCTGGTCGTATGACGCGCTTTTCCCATTAGGCAGAGCCCTCATAATTAGAGACAGTTCGTTAACACCTATTAGTTTAACAAGACTCTCGCTAACTAGATTGTTGTTGCCATCGAGAAAATGTTCTAAGTTGGACTCAACTTTCGTTTTGAAATCGTTATCAAAGTGGGGGTTATTGGAAAAGCTATAAAGGTTTTCGAAGTAATTTTGCCATCCATGCAAAATTCGTTCTGGATCAGATTCTAACTTGCCTTGAAAGTTTATCTCTGAGTAAGATTGCTTATGTTTTTTCTTACGAGAGTTCACAACCTTCCAAAACCCCGTTTGATCCATTTCAGCTAAATTATCGATGCGCTCTAATTCGCGCCTTTCAAAGTCACGTGATGCTTTTCTTAACGCCCGACGAAACACACGTTTTTCATTTTTGTAGTCAATGAAAAACTTACCGCATCTTGGACGACCAGCGTTATCCCAGTTATGTCTGGCTTTTGTCATTTTAGCGTGAAATTCCTTTAACGCAGGTGACCAGTAAGGTTTAAGTTTATAGTTATAATTGCGACGGGGGAGGCACTTGTTGGCAGCGGTAGAGATACATGAAATGATTTCATTATACGAATTGTCGATATCATTATAGTCTATGTCGGCACTTTCGAGGTAATGTGTCAACTGCGTCTCGTACATACAATTGTGGGCTTGTGATGACCATTTGTAACGAGTTTTCGCGAATATCTCTGCATTTATATTAGTCGTAATCAGATCATCGGAGTTAATTGACATGTAGAGAGGTAGGTGTCTGGATACATTAAGTGGCGAGTCACATCCTATACTGCAGGACGTTATATTAGGTTTAAAAGTGTCATTCACTATCACATGGTCTATCAGCGTTGGGACGCAGTTTACACCGGGTACAAAAGAAAATGACCTCCCAGTACACAGTCTGGAGCCGGTCATTGTGTACAGGCTATGGTTAAAAATCAATTTATTAAGATATCTTTCTCTGGTATTTGTGTTTAAATCATCACGTATTTTACTGTTGAAATCACCCATGATAACAATGTGCGAGTCCTTTCCGAGTGCACATAACAAATCGTGTAGACTGTCAATTTCAGATTTAAAACTTTCTAACGGTTCCTTTGTGCAAGGTAGATATACCAGTATAATAGAGATATTCATAGATTTCAGTGATATCTTGATAGCAGCAATACGGTCACTGTGTGTATTAATCACCTGCACCGCGTTGTTAATTGATGCGTGCCATAATAACGCGACACCACCGCGTCCGTATTGGCGGCCGTTGAATGTGCGTGGGTTGCTGCAACATATTACATGAGCAGTATAACGGCTATCAAGAGATTCGAGAATATGTTTGTTGTGATCTAAGAGCCAGTGCTCTGCTATACCACAGATTGCTATATGTTTTGATTCGAGTTCGTTTAACAAAAATGGTATTGAAGTCATCATACCTGTCACGTTCCAACACATCAAATTAATAATCATTTTAGGGGAAAAGTTAATCTACTATAGTCTCATAGTCAACTTGCTCGTGTCGACGTCTGTAGTCTGAGCGTTTGAGCCATAGACGGCACACTATACCAATAGGCCATGTGTCTGGGTTTTCAACTATCGCAGTTTGGTCTTCATTCACAACAATTTGGGCGGACTGACAATCATCTCTACGAGTGAATAAGAATTTAGCGGAGCGCGTTTGTATGCCGACGTCATCTAGAAAGTCCTCTAAACCTTGCTCGTCACTACTTAAGTCTATCCCAGTAATAAGATACGATTTAGCCTTTTTTCTTATGACCCCCCTAAACCTATTTTGCCTTGAATTGGATTGGTCGTGACTAGTGTCTAAATGAATGTGTTGAGATCGAGTTACTTTTTCCTGCATAATAACAGGTTCTTGTTGATAAGACATTTTGTTACATGTTGCAGTGGGGTGTTTGTCAATGTCAGGTACATGATTGATGAATTGTACGTCCACCTCTATCGGTGGCTGTTCACAATTATTCATTGTTAAACTTTGTGGTTTGCGGGCACTACAGTCGACGGATGAGTTATCGGTATGCTTATTCACTCTACTAGTATATTCGACGTTATCTGATCGCGATATACAATTGGTCAACTGACCAAGCATATACGTTAAGTTAGAATTCAGTATGTCAAATTTTTCAGATAGAGCGGAAGAGAATAAACGAAATTGTTTTTCTATCAATTCATTGTTATCTCTGGAAGATGACTGTTTATTGTCAATATGTTTAATTTTAGCTTCTAGTGATTTTATAACACCTTGGTTAACAGAGTTTGCATTGGACTTGTCTTCTATAACACTGACCTGATGGTCCACCTTTTCGCTTATCTCTTGAAGCTGAATTTTAGTTGCATTCTTCCGTTGTGTCTCTATGTCTTGAACATTGGCTACGTTTCTAGTATTCGAATCAACTTTGTACGATTATAGGTTTAACTCATTGACAAGTGTTGTTCTACTAGATTCTAGCTTTTGAATTCTGTGGCGGATAACTTTCATCGAGCTAGAAAGTGTTGGGTTCACAACCGGGGTGTTACTGTTTACATTATCACCGTGTTGTAGGATACTAGCGCACGTATCTAATTCAGATTTGATGAGCTTACATTCCGCACGAATATTGATTGAATCTGCATCAACTTTGGCTCTCAATTCACTCGCTTCGCCTCTCAGAAGGTGAACATCGGCCTGTAGACTAGCAACGTTGTTTTTCAACTTTGCTATATCATGAAGAACATTAGCATTATGATCCACAGTGTGTGTCGGTGTTTGTATTATACTGACATCTGCACAGGTTTGGTTGGATGAATCTGTGTTATTGAACAAGTTATTAACATCTGACAAGTTGCCATGCAGAAATTGACTTAGTACAAAACAGTCATGCGCGTATTTCTCTGCGATAGACGCTGTTCTAGTGTTTTTTCCTACGCTTCAGCGAACCAGTTGGTCCATTAGCACGACGTTTTGCAATATCGGCCATATCCGATCTACGTTTATTGATAGTTTCTTCACACCCTGCGTGGTTTCAAGAAGCTTTGACACGTATAAGTCTTTGGGCAAGTTGTGCAGGTCGTCCTCCACTCTAAAGGCAGAAAAGGCAGGCTCGGGTTGTGCTAATTGACCACAACAGATGTTGCCGTCAACGTCCAATGGTGGCCAAGGGGAACAACTCGTGTCTTCATTACTTTCATTGTTACTTCCCTTATGAGTAGAAGTAAGTGTTGTCAATGAAACAGTTTTAAGGAAAGTCTGATCTGTGTCATAGTTATCGACAGGGTGAATTACTGAGTACTCGACTGCGTAATCAATGTTGCTTAAATCTTCTAAAAAGGACTCCGGTTCAGACGACACACCGTTATCCTTCTCCATCGTATATCAGTTCTAATACATTCGGTCAATCAAGGGTATAACAACACAGTTTAATTTCTTTTCACCGAGTCGATACCCAGCATTATAGACAGTTTTTACCGTTCGTTAATCACTGGTAAGTCTATTGAACATTGACCATCATAACGGACCAGTCATTATAGCCTGTGGCTATTCGAAAATCAATCCGACGTGACCCTTCTAGTGAGCGATGCTTACGAACTTGAACTTTATATAGTTAAATGTTACTTTTAAAGACAAAGAACGATATCAAGATGTTCGATTACTCACAAACGACTGTCCATATTCCACATTTATTATGTCATATTTATTCCAGCACTTATTTCCTATACACACATATGTTATTTTCCTCCTCAAGTCTTTTGAAACTACGTTAAATATCACTTTTTCTCAGAGCTCGAAACATTGCCTCCATTATTGACCGGAAGCGACACTCAGACTCGGACAGGGAAGGCTGACGTCAACTGAAACAGCATAACAGAGATCACAATCACTCGCCATAATGCTCAATACACAATTGAACGACAAAATGAAACCAAATCACCGAAACGGTCTACGATTCAGCTGTCACAAAGCCGAAAGACCGAGTCTCAGCTATAAAAAAGCTGAAAGACCTACAAAGTTCAGTTTGCACAGCTGCAAAAAGCCGTCTTCCTCATAGATCCGCGTGATTTGTGACCTCATGAATGTTTTGTTCTTAAAACGGTTTGTTTGAAGTATGATATTATAAAATATGTACATTTTGAAAGAGGCTCACGGAAAAGTCTGCGTATGCCCGACTGTGTTGTCTCTTTAATAAGGTATTTATTATCATTATTATTGTTATCAGTGAAACAAGTGATTAAACTGCAGTCCTGTATATAAGAAATGCATTTTTATGTTTCTTGAATCATCAGGATTAATGTTTGATGTTTCGTCTAAAGAGTGGTTATCAACAAACATTATATTGATCCCCTATTAGGGATATTTTTACAACAAGATTATAAATAATTGGTTTATGTTTTAAGGGTCAGGATGTGAAACGAGACAAAAACTTGCGATTTTATCGCAATGAAATCAAGTCAAGCCATGTGAACGGTATGTAAAATGTTAAAGAGAATATTTTATTTCCGAATGTTGCAATCGGTGACACAAGTAAAGGGTTCATTTATTTAAGTGTCACCTCTTCTTAAAGGTTCTTGGAAGTGTTTTGTCTTATATGTTGCACCCCCTTTCTGAGCAAATAAATTACTTCCGGATTTCTACTTTTTAAAGCCAGACACGCTGTCGTGCTTTCATGTAAAGTTGTCTTTTTTGTACTGTTCGTTTCTATCCTTATTTTTTTGTGTAGTTGTGGTTCCTACTACAAGATATGGATTGGAACCAGACATACCCGAAAAGTGTACACCTAATTAAAATTATAGTATGTGCACGTGGTTATTTGATTCTTCTAGTGAAGTAGAATACAATCGACTTCGGAAATCGGTTCGGCATATGCAAATTTTTGGAAATCTTTTATTTTTGGTTGCGGTGGTATTCTTCTTTTAAAATCACATAATTAAATAGTCAAGTGACGCGGTATAAGCAAAAAGCCAAACCTCGACATATAGGAGTTAGATTTTGTTCTCATTGGAACTATTTACAATATCCCGTGTTTGGCATATCCGAAAACTGAACACATTTAATAAATTAAATGCGTTCACAAGCTACTTTGATTCTTCTAGTATTGTCTAATAATTATTGATAGTGTAGTAAATGGTTTAAACAAACTAGGTGCCTAGTGACTTTTCTTTGAGATAATTTTCTTGCTTTTCTTTTTAATTTAATAGTGTAAATTGTGTTTCAATGTAGGTTACAAGATTGAACAAATGCTGAAATGGCGAGGTAACTATTCGAAGCTAGGGAATCTCCAGGATTATATACAATGGTAAAACATTTGCACACCACTGTATATAATGTATCCGTTAATGACTGTTGGACATGTAATAAAACATCTAATGCATTTCAGGCCTCTACTTGATATACTAAGTTTATTTTCCATCAAAAACATTTTGTACTAACGATTTATAAGTATACTTCCGGCAGACTTCTCTCTCGAGGCCTGTTTCATCATTTTAAATGTTTGTTCAGACTTTCTCCTTGATTGTGATAAAACTGTATATTTTCAAGCTGTGACTTTTCGCAGAAATATGACGTGGTTTTCGCCGGATTCGGTACACTTAGTTTTCACGTCATATATTTAAAACAAACACACTTACATCAAAGCCGTTTTAATCCACGATTATTCAATGTTTTGACGTTATGTCACGTGCATTTGACCACAGGAACTTGCATTTTCTCTCTCTTTTTTTTGAAATTATAATGCAAGTTCCTGTGATTTGACAAATGTTGCAACATCGATAGCGCGAAATCTAAACCAAGCGAAATATTCAGTTCGTGAAGATACAATTTTTACAAAGGGAGACAATTCATGATTAAAAACCAACGTTGACCCAATGACTTTACAAGAAGTACGTCGGTTAAGTAAAATACGGCAATAAGACTACGACTTATAATAAATTAGTATGTATTTTTTGGGGTAATTAATGCAATAGAAATGGTGTACATAAACGTTTTATGGCATATCTGTTTAGCAATAGTCGAGAAATACAAACTGACGAGAAAATTGCGTATTTGTCCTGAAGTATTTGGTACGAAATAAAAAGCAATGTTACATCATTGAATAAATTGTTTTCGTATTATTTAGATACTTTGAGTCAAAATAAGGAAACTAACCCCCGTACAGAATAGCTAACCCCGGTACAACAAATAACTAGATACCGTACATTAAAAATGTTATTATGGCTAGATACCGAACACAAGACAATGTTGTTTTTCTTCAATTGCATGCTTGTTAGAGGGTGTTTACTAATTAGGGTTTAAACATAGGGGAAGAACATGACAGGTAAAAGTTTAAATCTAAACTGAGTCCTGGGAAGCGCATAATTTAGCTGTAATAAAAGGAAAATGTTCTTTTTTCTGCATTGTCCTTCAACAGTGATACCTTTCGATGCTGCTTGTCAAGACATAAGGAAAGATCAGAGAAAATGATCACAATTGGGCTTTGAAATAAACATCCCGCTGCTTAAATGTGTTCACTTCAAGTAGATCACATAAATATTTACAGAATAATCATTGAAAACTTACCGTCGTCCTGAATCGATTTCCACTTTTACTTTCGTTTTAGGTGGCTATATCCGGTGTACGGTGCACCCGTGTTAAAGTTTCAAAATATATGTAATCTTATTTTTTGCACTCTTTTGGCAAAGTAATTGAAGCGCAATTCAATCATTGTCTGACTCCAATATATTATACATGTATATACAGGGTGTCCCAAAAACCGGGGACCTAGGCTAAACAATCGTAACTTTTTCTTTTTTATTAATAACACAATGTCAACATGACAAAACATCAAGGGATGAATACCGTTCAAAATAACAACATCATAATTGTGATTATTTAGTCCGAATACCCAGAGTTATCTCCCTTGTTTTCAATCACATATTTCAGTATATTAGAATACAGTGAACAGGGAATTTCAGCGTGTTCATAAACATATTTATATGCCGATCCCAAATGACATTTCAGGGGTCCCATAGTCAAGGATAATGAATCTGCATACAATTGTTCATCATGTATGGCAAACAGATTCAATATAGGGCCCCTCTCCAAGCTAAATTTATGCCAATTGCCCTAAGGTATGAGGTCAAATGTCAGTACTTTCTTGCGAATATATCAAGAATTTGCTGTTGATTTGTTGTAATAAGTGGTTTCTGCTTTCTTATAAATGCTGACAGACTAAATGACTCCGATATACATCTATGAACTTTTGATTTGGATATAAGTTCATGGTATTACCTTTTGCTTCTTACTAAGCTTTCTTTTTGATTGTTCTCAATAATAATAAATGAATCTTTATATTTTGCTTCTTTGGCGGTTGTTAATGAAAATTTTGAAGGTTGTCTGCTTCCCTTTTATTGAATAAACTTGACACTTTCTCCCCTCTTTCATTATTTCATTGCAAAGTTCTTCGATTTTTACAATATTTTCATCACCCCTGTAGCTTTAAAACTTTGTTTTCTTAATATGAACACTCAAGGCAACAATGTCTTATCTAATGATGACATTTTCAAGACCAGTCAGCAAAAAAAACCCCAGGAAATGACACCGTGTGTGAAATGATGACGTCACTTTCCGTTTTAAAGCAAAACCTATTAACAATTACCTATTGTAAAATATGAAATTACTTTTATACACTCTCAAAAAACAACAGTCAAATTCATTAAAAATTAAAAAAGTTATAAAGGATTTAGGTAGGTCCCCGTTTTTTTGAGACACCATGCACATGTATATTGTTGTGCTTTCTGTACCAGGTTGTTTCCCGTGCCGGACACAAGGGGAACCAATATCAATGCTCAGCCCCTGCAAGATGACGAAGCAAAGGTGAGATTCGTTTTGCTGTTTTTGCAGATTAAAACTGTATGAACAACAGGCTCTCCCTAAAGCGGCTCAGTATTCGTGACTTTAAGAAACTGCATCTCTGTCACGAAGGTTCAATAAAGCCTATTGCGGGTCACCATCTTACTAGCCTGGCACAACTCCCATAACAGTGCAATAACCACAAATGCCTGTGTTAACAAAATATTGTACTTGATAAATACATTTTGTGGTTTGGTAACATGGTCAAAAGGTAAAATAGAAATAGAATCGCGATGAAGTCCAACAAATGCCATAAACTGGTTTAACGTAGGTGCAAACAAATACGTAGGTTAGGTAAGGTTACAAGAACCATAATAATACGTAGTATTAATTTATATGTCCATACCAACCATTATTCATTTGATGCAAAATTCCTATCTAAAAGGCCGGGAAAAGAAATGCCGAATTAATAAACTTATTAAACATGGCTGCTTTTTGAAATACATGTGGTTGCTTGATTTAGATAATAACCAACATTTATTTAAAATTTTCTCATTTTAAGGCAATCCGTGAAGATGACGTCACTCGTAATCGTGTTCTAGAAGTCTATGTAATGATGCTAGATTGTTTTGGCATGTACTTACTGTCCGAGAAAGACGGTACAGTGGGTAGAAACCCTCGTACCTACGTAGACCGCTATAAACATATTAACAGATGAACTCTGATTGTTAAACAATGTAATTGTACAAATATTTATTTTTTCGACCACTGTCTACAACTGGCTACATCACCACATATATAAATTATGGGTCAAATAGTGTAGAAGTGTTACCTAGAGGTCGCAAGTATATTGCATGGAGGATCACGTGACCACAATGCCCGCTCTGCTAAATGTGTCAGTCTTGCTTACGCATTTGATTTAAAGGAAACATTTTGAGAGACTGCCGTGATGCAGAAAAATTCAATTTTCCTCCAGACCATGTTGCGAAAATATTCTTTACTATATCACTAAAGGGCATAAGAACCAACGCGGCATTTGAAACATTTCAAAGTAGTGTAAAAAAATAACAAGTTACTTACCGCACTGACTCAAAATGTCAATAAACACTCGTCAGTGGTATCACTTCAGGCAAAAACGTTATGCCCATTGAACATGTTTACAGTAAATATGCCTCTTTTATAGGTTTGAGTATAACTTACGATCCATTACACGAATACTGAAATCTCTGGGCAACATAGGTTATGAACGATATCAAGTTCCGTGGGTGACATTCCTGATTGAAGAGGCTGTTGTCAACAAAATGTTCCCTCGTGTGGACGATACGTGCATGGCGCATTGGATTGATGCTATACAAGACGACAGCGAGAGATGCCGAATGCGCATGCATTACATAGACAACTGTTTGAAGAATGGAAGAAAACATAATGAATTCCTTTTACATGATGTGGAAAGTAGAACTCCAGTGGATGGTAATGACGGAGCTGGTGTTTCCGTTCCTTCGGCATCCAAAATGACTAAAACAACAACGTCGGCCAGTACGGGATCTTTGGCTCAGAGGAAGGATACCAAAATCGAAATGCCGACGGCGTCAATTAATAATGACGTTCTAGTGGCTCCTACAGGGAAAGATCGGCTAGTTTTTCGTTAACCACATCTTGGGGTAGATTTGGGTTAGGTAGTAGTTCGTCACTTGTGTCTGAAGATAACAATAGTACTTCATCGAATATGTCATGCGGGTCTCGTTTGTACTCCATGCATTAATTACTGAATTAAAAAAATGCATTCACAATATGATTATAATAGTACGACGTATTTGAACTACAACTAACTAATTACCAAACATGTGTTTTTGATGTACGTAAATGAAAACGAAATTAAATCAAAGCACTGGAAGCGCTGAAGGTCTGGGGCTAAACTTTATTCGCTTTGGAAGCAGTTTACAGACTATACTGACGTAAATGTAAACGGATAAAAAACTTTTGTAGAAAATACACGTCCTCTTTAACTGCCAGTTATGTTGACCTTAGAAAGTGGTAGTGTTAATCTGTTAATCTGCTTAACTTGCCTCTGTATCTTGTTCATATCCCCCTGACCGTAAAATTCCGGTTTAGGAAAAACGGGTTTTAAGTATTACCTTGTCAATGTTTTTGGAAATAATGAGAAAAGCATAGCGAAATTATCAATGAAATCGAAATTACGGTCACCTTTTCATGGTTCCATTTCTACACTATATAAAAGTGATCACCAATTATCAAAATTACCTTCGATATCAGTATACAAATCATACTAATTTGCCATATTCACAAAATAACGACGTACGGCATTTATACTCATACTCAGTTATCTCCCTTGCTATTTTTAAAGACTGAGTGGAACTTCTTTATTGCGCATGTAGTGTTGTTTTCGATGACTATTTTGCTTCAATAATATTTCTTTCACATGAAACTGTCATGTTAAATAGTGATGTTTTGCTTTTTTAAAGGCGGGTTAGTGATATCTGGGGGGAACTACTTTTATAGGGTATGTATGCGCACGATAAGTAATTGGGAGTTTTGGGAATTTGGCTTCCGCCCCAGTCCAAAAAGTGTCCATGTTTGTTCAAAAATCTTTCAACGTCAGAAATTCTTTAATGTTTAATTAAGTATCACATTATTATGCTACCACATTAACTCGTTTTACCGTTGCTGTGTACATGCTACTACTTGAAGGTTATCAATATCTGTTTTGCACTGTAAGCTATTATGCACCTATGCATTAAATTTGCCATGCACTGTTATGTTATGTAAAAGTGTGTAGTCATGGACACATTGTCAATGTATATATGAAATAAACTGTTAAAGTGTTATTAATACAGGTATACATAAATTGTACAAATAACAAATATATTGTACAGTTTGTATACACGTGGAATGGTCAGTATATCCGATGCTTTGGTTGCAAATGTTATGTTCATTGAACAACCTTTAACCTACGATAGATATGGTGATCAGTTGGTAACGGGATATGAGTTGGTTGTCACGTAATGTCAAAACATATGGTAAGAACATGACCATGGGTCAGAAAGAGGCTTGCGTTTGTAAGATGTGTGCTTTCGGTGTGGTGGGCGATTTCAGTTAGCTTTTGAGAGTTGGCATCATGAATTGTACGATATGTGATTGCAGAGAATAAATTATGAACTGGAAGTTGCAAGTGGCTATGGATATTTAGTTATATTAATGAATATTATATTTCGACATGTGTGTTTACAAAAGATACCAGGACCTCACAAGCTAGTTGCTACGCTGGAACAAGTACATAACATTCCAGTTACAATGACACTGACACCAACTGAGCTGAGCTCAACAAACGTTATAGCATCAACACTAAGACAAGATTACATCGAGCTCACAAAAGGTGACATAACGACGTCAAATCAAAAGTTACACACAAACATCGAAGGTTTCATCACGAAACCATACAGGTTATACATGTGTTTATCATGCAATGTCCGAATAACGACTATCGAAATTCAAAATTAACAACTGACTTTACTTAAAATCGACCCTTGCAAATCATAATTAAGTTTATCTGTACATAAACACTTGTAAGACATTGACGAGTACCAACACTCATTGTTCATCTTTGTCCCATTTCACAGTTTTATGTATTGTTACAATTGATGTTCATATTAAATACATCTTGAAATCTTGTCATTGTCTTGTTACGTTGATGTTCATATTAAATACATCTTGAAATCTTGTCATTATCTTGTTATGTTAGGGTCCGAGACCCAATTGTACATATAACACTTTGATAGTTTACTCTAGTTGAATCTACACGATAGAAGTACAACGAATACATTGATCTGTGACAATAAAATATCCCTATGATTTGGTTTTGGTGCTAACCCTTGTATGGTCTGGTTCGATTGTCTGCGCATGTCTGATTTCTTCATACGCCAGACGCATGTTTTCGATCGAGTAGTTTTAAGATAGTGCAGATTAAAAAAGACTGTCTCAGTCGAACGCAAAAGAAACAAGAATAAAAGTGAACTAGCGCATAGCGTTGGTTCGATTATAGTTTAACTTGGCCTACCGTTTTCGCAGTCTCTACTCTAGTTGAACTATACGCGCCAAAAACCCAGCCTATTATCTATAACAGTAACAATAACTCGTGTATTAATATAGTGTGATAATTATAATATTTAATTCACAAACTATTATCGTAAACCCGTTAGGTCATATCACTTACTAAATATACATCAAACTATAGATCGACGTGGTACAATCACCATGGTCGAAGGAGCGTCTTCAACTACTTTTGACGACTTTTGCGTAATCACAGTGACGACGTCTATCAGTTATTTATCAGCTACGGTTGACTAGGTTACTAGTCCATTTGCCAGTGGGGTAAACCCTCTCCCCGCTAGGGAATTTCGGACACTATATTTTTCTGAAAGCCTACGATAAATAGAGTATTTTTCCAAAGTCTGCACTTTGACCGTTAAGATTTTTTGGGGTAAAACGAAAGTGTGAACTTCTGGAATTGGTTGATTACTATCACATTTGGTAAGTTATTTTATATTTAAACACTTTCATTGGTTGATATTAACTCATAGTTTAAGTCTGCAAAATTTTAGTCCCGTGTTATTATTCGAAATGGGACATGTTTGGGGTAAAACATTAAAAATACATGAAAAAGTGCAAAATTTGAGAATCGGTACACTTTAATGGCAGAAAAGTGTCATTGATCTTTTGTTTTGGTAATTATGAAAGACTTTGACCTACCAATACTTTTCCTAAAATCTGTACTTCAGACATTCGGGGGCGTTCAGCAGGGAAAGCAAAAATAAGATTATCTCCCCCTGCTTTTAAATAGTGTACAAATAGTAACGATGTATTCACTTAACTATGCTATAACACATTGTGCCTTACTGTATTTTATTTGCAATTGGGAATACAAATAAAGGCATACTCCCAAAATGTATTTTAACATTTAAATGCACAAAAGGTGGGTCTATTATGTAAAATGGCCGCCAAAATGGCCGCCAAAATGGCCGCCAAAATGACTGAAATATTGAAAACGGCCGTTCTACTATTTACAAGTACTCACAATATGATTTTGAAATCTATTTCCATTTTTCACTTTTTCTGCAATGTATGTTATAGTTGGCACTATAAGTAATTATGTATGGATTGTGTTATTTTACAAGAGTGGGTGGGGTAAATATACTTTCTTTTTTTCCAAGTGTTATTGTACATCTATTCCATGTGACACAATGGCGTCAGAAATGGCTGTTCTGGGTGGTTGTGAGTATCCAACAAGACCAGGAATCTCTGTACCTTGTAGTTGACAGTGCACATAGTGCAATAAATGAGAAACCACATGATAGTGCACATCCTATATGACTATGGATGGTGTACCTAGTGATTGTGAGTATCCAGTAGCACTGTCTGCTCATGGTGTGTGTGAGTACCCTACAGCACCAGAAATACCTGTACCTAGTGATATTGAGTACCCTCTAATGGATGCATCTAGTGGTAATGAGTACCAAATACAACCACGTATGCATGTACAGTGGTTGTGGGTACCCATTAGGACTAGGATGGGTGTACCTAATGGTTATGAGTACCTAATAAGTCTAGGAGTTTATGTGCAAGGTGGTCGTGAATACATACATGGACTAGGAATGACTACCCAGTGTTTATGATTGCCTAATAAGACCAGGAATGTTCGACTTAGTCACTAAGTAGTCAATAGGACGAGGATTGGGTGCTCCTAATGGTTGCCTGTACCCAACAATACCAATAATGTAAGAACCTAGTGTTTGAGCGTGGTTAATTTAACCAGAAATGGTTGTACACGAAGTACATAACAGGATCCGGAATAGTGGCTATGCATACCTAATAAGACCATGAATGTATGTACATGTACTAGTAAATGATGGTAGTGAGTACCCAAAAGGTCCTATAACGGTTATGTATTGCAGCTGCAAGTACTTCATCACACTACTTATGCATGTACATGGTGGTTACGGGTACCCACTTAGACTAGGAATGTATGTATCCAGTGGTTATGAGTACCTAATAAAGTCAGGACTGTCTGTACATCGTGGTAATCATGACCCAATCAGACAAAAAATGACCGCACCTAGTGGTTGTTAGTACATAATCCGTCTGCAATCATCTGTACATTTTGGTTTGGAGTATCCAATAGGACAAGGAATGCATGGGACGTGATAGTTGTGGGTAGCCACTAGGACTTGAACTGTATGCACCTAGTCGATATGAGTATCTTAAGACCATGCTTCATGTACATGGGGTTAGTGATTACCCAATTTGAAAAAAATGGCCACAGCTGAGGGTTAGGCATGCTCACTGCTCAATTATAAAGACCGCGAATGTCTCTACATGGTGTCAATAGGATAAGGAATGGGTGATCCCAATAGTTGTCTGTACTCAAAAAGACCAATAATATATGTAACTAGTGGTTGAGAGATGTCGTCTTAACATGATGATGTTCAGTATCTATCCGGAACAGGAATGTCTGTTAATCGTGGTTATTGGTACCCAATACGACCAGGAATGTACTTACAATGTATATGCATGGTAGTAAGTACCCACAAGGACCAATAATGGCTGTGTATAGTGGCTGTGAGGACTCGGTCATACCACTAATGCATGAACATAGTGGTTGTGAGTACCCTCTAGGACTATGAATGTATGCATCTAGTGGTTATGTAACCCTGATGGGACCAGGACTGCCTGTAGATGGTGGTAGCAGTGACCAAATATAACAACATATGACCGCACCTAGTGGTTGTTAGTGCCCAACCCAGCCACAAATGTCTGTACATTGCGGTTTTGTGTATTCAATAGGACTATGCATGCATGTACATGGTAGTTTAGGGTACCCACTATGACTAGGAATGTATGTATGAGTATCTAATAAGGACATGACAGTATGTACACGGGGGTAGTGATTACCCCATAGGACAACAAAATTATGGTCGCACCTAGTAGTTGGTCGTTCCCAATCCGACAACTGATTTTGTATATGAAGGTTTCGAGTAGCACATATGTTATGAGTGTTCAATAAGGCCAAGCATGTCTCCTCATGGTGCGCATGAGATGTCAATTGATGATCGGCAGTATCCAATAAGAATGTCTGAACCTAGTGGTTATGAGTATCCTATACGACCAGCAATGTATGTACATGGTGGAAATGAGTACCTAATTGCACCTATAATGCATGTACATGATGGTTTTGAGTACCAAATAGGACCAGGAATGTCTGCATATGGAGGTTTAAGTCCCCGCTAGGACTGGGCATGTATGTACTTCATTAAGCAGTTACAAGTACCCAATTAGAACATGGCAAGTGGTGTGACTACCCATTGAGACCAGGAATGAATGTACCTACTAGTGGTTATGAGTACCCAGTCTGACCAGCAATATCTGTATAAGTATGGTGGCTTTGAATATCAAATAGAACTAGGAATCGTATTGGCTATGCTATCAAATTAGATTAAGACTGTCGGTGCATGGTGGTAGTTAATACCCGATAGGAAAACTGTGTCTGTATAGGGTAGTTTTTGAGTTCTAAATAGAACCAATATTGCATATAAAGGGTGGTTGTATGTACCAATTAGGACTAGGTATGGATGTACCTAGTGGTTTAATAATAATGTACCCAACCGGACCAGAACTGCCTATATATGGTTAGACTATAATTTTGAATACTCATTAGGACTAGGCATTTCCGTACTCGATGGTCGTAAGTTACAACTAGGACACCAATTCCCAAAAATCACACTTTCCATTTATTATTTTTGTAATTTTCCCCCAAAGCATCTCATCTGGCAATATATATTTGAAATCTTAAACTGAATGTTACTAAAGATTTATCACATTAATATTATTTAGTTGCAAAAATTATCATAGGAATGGTTTTACACATGTATTGTATTCTACAGATTCCTAATATTCCCACTTTTCGGTTTATATTTTTTATGTTTTACCCCAAACATATCACACTTTGCGTAATAACATGGCTTTAACTTTTTCCAGTCTGAAACTGCTCTAAAATATCTTTCAATTAGAGTATTTTTTTATAAAAAAATAAATAAATGCCAATGCAGTCAACAGATTCCGAAAATTCGCACTTTTCACTTATAATGTTTAGTGTTTTACCCCAAAAAAGCCATTTTGCACAATAGCAGCACTCTGATCTTTTTTAGTCTAGATAGGACAAGTTTATATCTACTTGTTACAGGGATTTATTTTAAAATAAAATAATAAATAAGATTGTAGTTAACCAATTCCAAAAATTCGTACTTTTCGTTTCTATTTTTTGACGTTTTACCCCAAACAATCTTAACGTCCCAATGGCCAAAGTGCAGACTTTAGGAAAATACTCCAGGGACCATATGCTTTCAGAAAAATTTAGTGACCAAAATTCCCTAGGGGGAGAGGGGGTCTTTTGGTTGCTCATGGACTATACGTATAAGTTATATAGTTACACATGTTTTAGATTGATGGTATTTTGTAACTTAGCTTGTGCTCTCTCTATCTATTAGAATATAACATTATTGTGCTTAATATGGTTTTATTGTAAGTACACCACTGTACTTTAGAAAAATAATGACATCAAGCGGTAAGAAGATGGTAAAAAACTACGAGGGCTGTTTCTATATTGCCTGGACTTATTGAAACATTCTGTTTACCACAAATGTACATCATCGGACGGTTATCGCACCCTGGCTAGTATATTGAGGTTTACCTACATGTATTCTGGTAAATGAATGGTACATTTGTAGATAGAAGCTCAATCTTTTTCGTTTTTATAACTTTTTTGGTTACGAATTTAGCTAAATGTGATAGATTCTATATGAAGTCAATTTTTGACGTTTGTTCTATGTTTTTTCTAGGATTGACATTTTCTTTTTCGCTGTAACGACACATTCTAAGCATAATTAGGCGTGCATATGGCACTTTTTCTTTTTTACAGATTGCATGGGAAAATATTAACACAATTCCTGTTTAGTAAGAAATATACTGGCAGGATTTCTTCAAATAATCGGTATCGAATAAAGCTTTATTTTTTGTTGAAAATTGCCGATGATATCAATAATAATAATGTACTACTATTTATTATGATTATACAATATACATGTACCAATATTAAGGCTAATACAGTACAGTCAATCGTTATGTTATGAAATCAATTTTGTGAAAATGACAAAAAGCCGAAAAAAACATCGTACGAGACATTCTACTGGACAAATATAACGCTTGAAATGACGTATTAATTTTTACAGCAAGTAAAAAAAAATCACACAACACGGTAGGTAATATTCTACCATTTATCACAACAGCAAAAAAAAACAATGCACTGGTGCGTATTTGCTCTGTCTGAAGCGTAATACAATGGCTACGCCGTGAGACAACGACGAAAATGAGTATTTTCCTTTTATGGGACATTTTACTGACAATTATAGCGTAAAACAAAATGTATGTGAACGCATTAGTTTTAGGAATAAATATTACATAAAGCAACAACATATTTAACCATTTTCTCATATTTTGTCAAATTTCATCACACGAATACATGATTCTGATTATCTTGACAATTGTAGTATTTTAGTCTTTAAAATGACGTAAAAACGTTCGTGGGACATAAGTCTTGTTTTCTTTTATACACAATTTTCAGGCACAACAGTTAATATTTATAACATTTGTTTAACACAAAGTAAATGCGTATGCATTCAAAATCTACTTCAATAAACCTTTACCGTTTGAAATTGGATCTTTATAATACCTTTTTTCAAAACATATTGTGTTATACCGCCAATTGTGACGTCATTATAACGTTGGGACAATTCCAGGTTACGTGTTTATAAATGAAATAAAATTCTCAGTGATGATAATACCTAAAATAAATAGTACATTATTGTGCGGATATATATAAGATACAAATTCATTAAAACAGAAGTGTCATTGCATTTATTAGTGATAGCTAAAATGGGTTTTTTTCTATACCTATTCTTGCATTGGTCTGATTTGTGACACCTGATGGTAGTTTCCTAAAATCACGGCCAAACGCTTATTATTTACGTATGCTGTTCGCGGGCATGATGTCTCGTCGTTATGTCATCGTGATACAAATTGGTGAAGTTTTGGCGATTTTTGATAAAAAATGTCGATACAGCATGTTTATGCATCCCGATGTCTTGCTTTTGACCAAACGTGTAACACAGTTTTTTGACGTCACTTTCTTTTTTAGAACGCAGTATACACGGTGGGGAAACCACGTGACCAAAAGTGGTGCAGTGCACGATTTTCGACCGAAAACAGCGTCGATTCAGGTAGGTTTTTTCACTCTAACTTCATTGATACACCATTGTTTTTAGTCAGATAGCGCACATAAACCCCGCGATTGAAAGCGGTTTCATTGGCTTTATGGATCTTGATGCAATTCTACTCCGTTTTTCCGTAATCCTTGCCCAACCGATTCCAAATTTGTGAAATGTTTAGATAACGTACACTTCAGTTCGCAAATTATGCATCTAGCACAGCTTCTATGGCAAATACTCTGTCAAATGATGGATTAAATGGAAGCTAGTTAATATTCTAAGCAGTATGTGAAATATAAAATATGTCTCTTAAGAAACTTTGGAAATATCATCATATGCTGGGTTTGGTAACGTACACTTTGCCATATTTCTGAAGGTAACGTACACGCGATCTTTCATAAGGTAACGTGCACTTACAAATTATTTTTTATAATTGAAATATATAGGGTTAAGTAAAGTAAATTGTATAGTTAAAATCTATTTAGTGTCATTTCAGTTGACTTTTCTGGCCCTGACGTTGATGTCTATGTCAATAATGTTAACTCTCTATATCAGCACTGATTGTACTTACTTACTTAATTACTTTCCCGTTATGCACACTCAGCCAGGCTGGAAAGTCAGATGTTAAAAAGCAGCCACTTCGTGACAGCAAGCTTGTCAAGGCTGTATTTTTGTGATCAAGGATTAACTTATTCGTGTTACTTCTCATTTCAGGTTCAATCAGACCTATACCACCTCGTCCCTTTGGCGCAACAAGGTTGTATCTCCCTATATAGTATATAGAGAGATACAACCTTGTTGCGCCAAAGGGACGACCTAGTGATCTACTACACTGAAGAAGAGGTAATCTTTAGGAGAGGCAGATCTTCATGAGCGACCGGAGTATGCCAGAAAACCGAAAAACAGTTTACATGAAATTCCAGCGCAATGACGACTGGTCATGGTCTCATTTACAAACACATGTACAGTCGTCTGAACAACTGACAGAAGATCTGAAATTAGTACCCAAACTTCTGTTCCGACATACAAAAGAAAAAAATGGATGCTCTCTTACCCTGGTGGCAATGGATATGAAGTGCAACGTTTTATTAATGGGGATTGTCTATTCATTTATGTAATTCAGTGTATATGGTGTATACAGTTAAACTAGTCTTATATAGTCATATATGGAGTAAAGTGTTAATTGTGCTATTATTGTAAAACTAAAAATGTATATTCATCGCTGATAAAAATGTGATGTTTTCATTAATTTTATGTATCGGCTCATGATGAAATCAGGGTAGAAACACTGTCGAGTCAGTTGAGTCTCTTGACTACGTAGTACAGATTTCAAGTTCCCTGTGTTAATGGTGAATGTTGACTTTTAAGATCTTTTTCCAATTGTCAGAAGTTTGATACCATTTTCTATCTGTGACAGCACTCCAGAGTACTTTCTACCTTCCAAGCTGAAGGTACAGACATTCTAGTAATTCCAGACTGAGAGATATATAACAAATTTTAACTTGGTCCTCAAACTTTCTATTTCATTGCATTATTGAACAGTTGATTGCTCAGCTATAATTTAATGTCTGCCTTTGTTTTTATCAGCGATTAAGATAATGAATGTATATGAGGTTTTATAAAACTACTTCTATACACCTTCAACAAGGCATGACTTTCTTGCAAAATTTGATTTATTCTGCACAAAAACCTTAATGCTTAAAGGTCGAGGACCAGGTTAATTTGTTTCGGGCTATAGTTTGTTTTGCAATTTCAATAACATAATTTCTACCAATGGTTTTCTACCACAGCAGCAGTATTCTTTGATAGCAGGCTGTCAGTTGGATTACAAACCAACCTGATCTGGTTAGAGAACCTAGCTAAAAATGGTGGAGTGTAGAAATGTGCATTATTCTGTTAGTGTTAAAGTAGGATATATATCAACAGACAGTAATTATACGTATTAAACGCAATATTTTATTATGGTTTAATAAGTGCATTTTATATACAAATATACTGTACTGTAATAACAAAACATACATACATTGAATAAATAATACTTTCTTAGAGTGTTTAAATATTTTTGTCTACATGTCATTTACAGCAGCCGATTCACCTAACAAGTTTTCCTGGCATGTTTTCTATACATTTTCACAAGGTAACACCAACCTTTCCACCTGTGGAAGAAAATCTTCATGATTGGAAAATTTTATGGAATGGTATGACTTGCCATTACCTTAAAGTCCTTTCCACAAGGAACCACCAACATCTCCACATTTGGATTAAAATCAACATTGACAATTTTCTGGTCAAAGTTTGACAGAACATTTAGAATATTACCCGTTCCTACCTCTAAATATCTACATAGAGATTTCAACAGGTGTATAATGAAGTATCGGCAAAAATAAAGTACCACAATGTGTTCGCACAGATTATTTGATTCAAAACGAATCGACTACGTCCCTTTTAACAAGTGACAGAAACTAGCCACAGGATATCACCAGGTCAACTGTTTCAACGTGAACACGACTTGACGGGCTTGGTATATTTCTTGACAATGCCGTGTGATTTTTGAGGTAAATTATTCATAACCATCACACGTGCACCAAGTTTGAAAATACTGCGAATGTCTGCTTGTCTGCTGGGTGACCAACTATGGGATGTTCATTATTTATCGTAGATTGCGGGTTGACACTGAAACCCATGGAACTGTTAATATAGACCATTGGTTATGTTCAGACCATGTGTTGTCATCGAACTGTCAAGATGTGTGCTTGTACCAGCACTGTATACATAATGTTTGAGGCCATTCAATGGTGCTGGTGAAATTTTGATCAAGTCCACTTCTGGTGTTGATACATCTTCCTACATGTTTTTTGATCAACTACTGTTGATCATGATCGAGCTTTGGTCGGTACTGTATCAAAGGTTTCTAGAAGAAGTTCTGACTTCAGTGTAGCAATACCACGTGGTTTTTGGCTACAGTTCCAAGTAGAAATTTGTAAATATTGGAACACAAATGTAGCCATAAGTATTTTATTTCTTCATCGATTTCTATGAAATATACACCACGCTAAGGGGAACATTATTTGCTTTCCGTGAAATATAAAATCCTTTTCAGCGGCTGTGCCGTTTTGTCCATTACCCTGTGAAACCGTGGAACGTGTAGGTTTCACAGGGTAATGAAAAAATCGGTAAAGCTGCTGAAAAAGATCTTATATTTCATGGAAAGCAAATAATTTCCCCCTTAGCGTGGCGTATATTTCATAGAAATCGATGAAGAAATAAAATACTTAAGGCTATTTTATTTTTCCAATGTTAACAAATTTCCTCTTGTAACTGTAGCAAAAAGTCACGTGGTATTGCAGAGCTGAAAATATATTATAACATGGTGTAAATAAACTAAACCAAGATGATTTCGGTAAATGTAGAGAATTATACCGCGAGCACGTTGACCCATGACATAAGACTCTAAATACAAAAGTTAGGGTCAGGGGGTATCAACCTATTACCCATGCATTGATTCTATTGAAAGCATTTTCAATAATCTTACAATATGCAAATTAAGGTGCGCAGAATTACCCGATGTGCAGAATTAGCCGAAACGACTGTAGTTGTCAGATATTCCGCTAGTACATTTCGTCCCAATCTTATTCGTAATCCGATGCCGTTTTGGTGATGGTAAGACTTTTCATACGTAACAAACATGCACAAAAACAGCGCAGAATTAGCCGAAACGACTGTAGTTGTCAGATATTCCGTAAGTATATTACGAAGAGAGATATAGATCTATAGAACCTTTGGGTATAAACTATATGAAAATTCAGTCATGACGCATTACTCGTTTTCGATCAACATCTATATAGTTCGATGATAACAAAATCCTTTGTTTTCTAACAATAATGACTATAAATCACAATACATTTTTATTTGCATTTGTAAACAAAAGTAACTGTAGTGTTGTCGTCGGCAGACTATAGATATATCATCTAGAAGTATTGATGTTTATAGATCGAAGACGAGTATTGAGTCGTGACTGCACTTTTAGCTATATACTTTATATAGTAAATATTCGAAGGTTACGGCTAAGAGGTCAAATTCTATCTATAGATCTAGTGATGTTTATCTCACCATGTTATAATATTTCACAATATTTTAACCGCTCTATATATACAGTCCACATTTCAAAGCAAAAAATCCTCGAGTAGGCCTATTTGTTATTGCAAATATATGACTTCAAAAACTTTGTATTTGTGAATAAACAACATGTTTATGCGGGTATAGATTATTTGTTTGTATTCAGTCGGGCTTATCTATAAACTATTTATTAATCGAAGAGTTAAATTGTAGTATTCAGTTCGATTGTTAGAAATGAAACATTTTACGTGTACGTTACCTTCAGAAATATGGCTAAGTGTACGTTACCAAACCCTTCGTATGATGATATTTCCAAAGTTTCTTAAGAGGCATATTTTATATTTCACACACTGCTTAGAATATGAACTAGCTTCCATTTAATCCATAATTTGACAGAATATTTGGCACAGAAGCTGTGCTAGATGCATAATTTGCGAACTGAAGTGTACGTTATCTAAACATTTCACAAATTTGGAATCGGTTGGGCAAGGATTACGTAAAAACGGAGTAGAATTGCGTCAAGATCCATAAAGCCAATGAAACCGCTTTCAATCGCGGGGTTTATGCGCGCTATCTGACTAAAAACAATGGTGTATCAATGAAGTTAGAGTGAAAAAACCTACCTGAGTCGACGTTATTTTGGGTCGAAAATCGTGCACTGCACCACTTTTGGTCACGTGGTTTCCCCACCGTGGTATATATTTCTTATACAAAACGATACTCTTTCAATAGGTACATAAGAACGTAGCTCCATGTTTGTTTTTTCCGTCGATATACAGTACTTGATAGTAGTGCGTTATTTCTATGCATTAGGCTCACTAATACCAGGCATTACCTTCGATTTATCAAAATGGCACCAGTTTCGTGCGTAACGTCATAGTGCTTTTTCACATGTGTTTGTGTACTTATAATGAGTGAAATAATCGCTATCATCAAGGTAGTTAATGAGAATAATAATAATAATAACGCTTTATTCAGTGTGGATTGCATAATTATTTGACAGCAAAATCAATTTTCAATTGAATCTGATTAGACCAGCTGTACAAGAAAGGGGAGCCCAACCGGGGGCATTCTCCCCCGGACATTTTTGAAGAGAATTTGGATTCTGGTCGATGTAATGTACCTTATCTAAGAAATAACTTATATGTACCTGTGTTTTATCGTGGAATAAAGCACGTCACGAGTTGGGATGAGTAGTAATCATTAAATCATGAGTGATTTAATGCATGCATCCGAACACGTAACCTTGTTTTATGATAGATAAAACACAGGTACATATTTATTATTTCGATGCTAACCTGTCGGTAATTGTCTTCTGTCTTATGTCCCGTGTATGCCCGACGCTCCCCCGGGGCAAAATACTGATAGGTGCATAAATATTAGATATATAAGAATAAAGTTATTTGGCGAGCGGAAAGAGCAGGAAAAATGCATATTCTATACACATGTTCATAGGCTACCAGACGGTTTTAGACCGGAATTAATGTACTTCGTCTGGATTCTTGAGGAGGGGGGCAAACTTAATGTTGTCCTGACGTAAGGTCTGGTCCTCCGCCTTCCGGGCTCCTATGTCCATGTACAAAGCATGCGTCAGATTCATTTGTGACATTTCATCGTATTGGGAATCACGTGGTTTTAATGGTAACTTCAACGGAAAAAATGGCCGCTAAACATCCTCGACTGAACCCATACAATCAGGTATTTATCTGCTTTTTACTTATTCTAGTTGTTTGTCATACATACCAGCCTACGCAAATTGGTCTCCGAGTTTGTCGAATAAAATTTTGTGATAAATTCCACGTTATAACCATAATTTGTCTTGTAATCTTCATTTTTGCAACTTTCATGCAACATTCGTTTAAAAACACGTATATTATCATCATTGCAAATTGTATTCATACATTATTTCGAAATTTGACCCTTTCTTGATCACATGAAAACGCCTCAAAGGAAAACGATAACTTACACGGAAACGGTACGCTCCACGTACCAATGCAATAACAAAGATAACTTCCACGTATTGCCAACCATGTATTCATCGTTCAAAGTTGTTTTTATGATCACGAGATTGTTCCTTCTATATTAAATGTATCTTTTGCAGAATCTTTTCTTACTGCACGAGCAAGAGAAATGTGTATGACGTGGTTGAAGAAACATCAAACCCTCGTTCATCTGACGAAACAACATGTCGTATTTATATTGACAGTGCGGAAATATTACCAGATACTATAGAAACAAGGTATTAAACATGCACGATGGTTTTTGTATAGTGTTTGGTCGAGAAAAAATTCAGTTTGGTTTTCTGTTTACTGAATCATGGACAGGCTCCAAATGACTGCGTAATTGGGGCTACTCGTGAGATTCTTTAATAGCCTTGAATTGAAACATGCATATCTTTGTAATTATAAGTTGTAGCTATTAATAATATATATTGCATATATCACTTAGGTTAGACGGACATCGTATATATGGAGCAGCAATTGGTTTGTTTCGTCCATACGTATGCTAATTGCCAAATAAATAATAAATAGAAGTCAACAATGTGCATCATACATATTTTAAATGAATAAAAAGGATTTCAAAATTAATACACATTAATAAAGGTAGGGTGTATTGTATATATACTTTCCACCCCTTCATTTGATTCAATATATAGAAAGTGGCTGACTGGCAGAAGGAAAGATTGTACTGTACATGTATCGACTGATCGTAATGCAGTACAAAAAGGACGCTCAGTGTCCGATGAGAAAGTGCAAGGTGTAACAACTGTAAACGACTGTAATGGGTATAGAGACACGTATACAGTGTGATGTGGTAGAAATAAAAACATGACAAACGAATTATGTTCTTTGTTTACTTCTTGTAAACATTCAATACAATTAAAAACAATAATTATCACAGAATTATGCTGAATCACAAATTAATAATTTGAGCATATATACATGATATCACATGTGCAACTGACTAGTATAACATGACAAAAACAACATCGCGTTGATCATCAACAACATTATTTATGAAAAAGAACTTGAAGTTAACATACTACAGTGGACAAATAGATATTCTTAACACTATTATATGTTAAATACTTAATACAATACTTATTATTACGATGGACAACACACAGTTATACACTCGGCAAAACTTATAAGTACACACGTCGTTTTATCATTATAACTTTTTTATTTTTTATCATTTTTGCAGGAATTTTTGTGTACAAGGTATTGACTATCAAAGGACTGGATAAATAAAGGTTTTTTTTCAAAATTAAATACAGCGGTTCATTGAACCATGAAACGTCAAAAACCGTAAAATGGCCGTGAAATTGACGCGTATGTGCAAATTATTTTTATGTAAGGTAAATTTAAATTTAAGATTTATTGTCAAATTAAAAAAACACAAAATAATTCGATTTTTCAAACAACAACATGGTGTTTTTTTACTTTTAAAAACAAAAGTTTTTGTTATGGTCAAGGGGAGTTAACCATGTCCCAAATTACATTTTTTATCCGAAGTCGATATTTCTAAACCTAAATTTGGCTTGTTCCTATCATTCTTTTCTTTATTACTGTGTCCGTGAGAGAATCATAGACTTGAAACCGTACTGTATCAACGCAGCGGGGCCATATGTGCATTAGCAACCTGACAATCGCCCGATGAACACACTGCATTATTGTGTTTTTTTAGATTCTGCTGATGTCATCATTAGATTATTCTGCTTGTGACAATTTTAATCAGATGTTAAAAACATTGATTATATTGTAATTCTACATATCCAATCTACATATGTTGAAATTTTCAGCACGATCAAACACGTATTGACCGAGCTATCGGCAAATAAACAAGTGTGTACTTATAAGTTTTGCCGAGTGTAGAATGGTACTGAATATGTAAATGCATACGCAAATAATTATCTAGGTTTATAATATGCACATTTGAACCTTTTTAAAAAATTATTTAAAGTTTCGCCCCATATGGCATTATTTCGTGACAAAGCACCAATAGATAAAACAGTGTTTTGCAACATGGATAGTTTTAGCTGTAATTTTGTCGCATTGGTTCTAATAACGTAGGCTTTAGCAAATGTGATCACAAAAATGATTCAATCAATTTAAAAAGGTAGTAGTATATCTTTAGGGGACTCTTATTATTATAAAATAAAAAGTTTACACTTTGAACGTTGATAAGTCTAATCCCCTATATAGTACGCTAATATAGTGAAGATTCATTTAACTTTGCCTATAACTCCTCACCAGTCTGTGTAAAGTTTGAAACCAAATTCAAACACGATATATTTTTATATTTTGGAATTGTAGGCAAAGTGTGCAAAGATCATGGTCACCATTGTCTCGATAATCAAACTGACCCGTTTGTTAATCAGACTTGTCTTTAGAAACATTGAGAACTTTCGCCAAAGGTAGACCCATTAAATGATGTGTTACCACTAACTATGTTTGGTTTTAATGAGTCCGGTTTCAATGACACACTTGTATCGGCATGATCAAAACATTTTTCTTCCTGTACAGTGCTTGGACTTTCCATTCCATTGTGACGCCTTTTGCATTTTCTTCTGTTTTCGTTGAAGTGAAACAATGATCATCACAGCCATTCTGACAACATGTTATATCTTTACATGCACTTTTTGTGTGGTCAGTTCCTACTCCATATGCACCAATGTCATCGTTAATATGAGTGTCTGGTTTCACAGGAGTATTACAGTTATCACCAGCATGATATATTTTAGTGACAATGGTAGCCTTATGCTCCTTCTCGATCACACTTGATCCACACTCTTTATCTGGTATCGCGGAAATTTCTGACGTTCTTGATTTAGTGATTTTGTATTTCCACATCCCCAAGCTGTATATCTCATTCATTGTCAGGAGATTCACCAGGGATGCTAGTAGGCAAATTTTGACCATGTACAAATGCTCTGTTTGCTAATAATCCTTAGCTGTTTCTTGATTAGTATTATAACTATCAGCTTCTGCTTTGTCACCACTATCACTTGCAGAAGGAAGTGTTTGCATATTTAAAGATGGTTTTACACCGTCTTTTAGATTTGCGAAATTCTTGTACATCTGAACTCGCTCCTCCTTATCTTTAATTGCATCAATCCAATGTTGTATACAACCACCATTCAATTAAGGCAACGGTTTAGCGACAAAAATCTTCTCCCAACAAAAAAGTGACACAATCTAGCAATGGTTTACTGGTACCAATTTAAGTCCATTGAAAGTATGATTTGGCCTGGGATCAAACCAGGACCTCCCGCACACAAAATCAAACGTCAAGCTATGTTAACAACAACAACATTAACAAGGAAACTGATTGTCAAGACAATGGTTAAAACAAAACAAAAACACAATCATACGACACATTTCGAATCGGAATGTAATGTGCGACGTATGTATATTACATTACAACTATGAAGTAATATAGGCACTTGACATAACATTCTTTTAAACTTATTATAAGCAATTTGTGACAAATATTTGAATTAACCACGACAGTTTCATGTTAGTTCCTTGAAGTTTGACTCTCCCATAAAACTTTGACAGGCATCCATTATAGTGTGGCAGAGATGGTACCCTGTATGTAATACTGTCCAAGAAGTGTAGGAGCAGTTTGAATTACATCTCTTCTGCACTTGTACTATTATAATATCAGAACGGGTAGCTACTGGTAACCCTTGGATGCGTTTAACAGCAGAATGTTGAAAACGAGATATGGCCGTACAATCTGAGGTAAGTAGGTTGTTCCATAATTCGGAACCATACAAGTCTATCGGCACAATGATTTTTGTGTACAGACCTGCAGAGATACGTGGGTTGACCCCACATACATGAATACGTTGTGCAGACATTGCGAAGAAAGTATTTTTTGCTTTGTTTAAACGCTCGTTTATCCTATCTTTGTTTGTCAAATTGAACGAGTACAAAATGCCGAGATGAACGAAAGTATCAGCTTGTTCAATGAACTGGTTGCCGTACAAAATGCCCGCTTTAGGTTATATATACCACAGCAAAGTGTTGTATACGGAATTTATCAAACACTTTTTGTCCATGCTGATTGGCAAGCTTCTGAGATCTATGGTCTAATGAGTGGTATCAGTACAGTTTTTCCACTATATATATTTCATTGTTGACACCTCATTCCTGATGTTATTCATCACATCAAGGGTAGAGAAGAGAAGCCAAATTACTTTAATGCTCAGCATCTAGCAATGGAATTACTGGTACCAATTTTAGTTTGATGTAGGTATGATGTGGCCTGGGACTTCCCGCACTCAAAGCAGAAGCTCTACCACTAGGTTTAGTGTATTGGGTAGCTATAGTCTGATCAGTTACGCACAATGTAGGGTCAAAATCAAACTTCAAGCTATGTTAAAAACAACAAATTTAGGAAGCAAAATGATAGTCAAGCTAATGGTTAACAAGAGATGTTTGTAAAACACGTCTGCCCCATGGCAGCACAATAGTCAGAAATGGTAGAGGTCATAGTGACCTTGACCTACTGACCTCAAAATCATAAGGGTCATCTTCTGTAGATGACCAACCTCCATGTAAAGTTTGAAGATTTGGGATACCGATTGGTCTACCGACCGACCGACCGACAGACCAACCTACATGTGCTAAGCAATATACTCCCTCGTCAAAGATGGGGGCATAAAAACTAACAAACACAATCATCTTACGACACATTTCCACTGTTACATAGTTAAAATATTTAGTTATATGTATTGTAAATAATTATGTTGCATAGGCAAGTTGCCGTAAAGCAGAAATACATATTGTCATTGTCATAGAATGTAGAAGAAAATAAAGGCACTTGGCATAACATTTTTTTAAACTTATTATAAGCAGTGTATGACAAATATTCCAATTAGCAAAGACACTTTCATGTAAATTCCTTGAAGTTTGACTTAACAATTCAGTGTCAATTTTTACATGTGCCTCACATAAAAATTTGACCGACATCCAATTATGTTGCGACTAGAAATGAGACCCTGTGATTATCAGGTACTGTCAAAGCAATGTAGTAACAGTATAGAATTGCATTACTCCTTCACTTCAATCAAGCTATGAATGAACTTCAGTCAGGATTTTAAATTTTTGCTACATCATGTACTGATCAGTATCGGTCCAGTAAGAAGGGTTAACATCTGTGTGTTGATGCTGGACACGGTCATCACGTCTGACCTGTCCGTCCGATCTCGAGCTGCGGAACATCATGTGTTTATACTGTTCAAACATAGCCTGCTTCTCTCCTTCATCCTTAATACAATTAATCCAATGTGAAACATGCATCCATGTAAGTCCTTTAATATATTTGTCTGTTTGTAGTCCTTTGATAATAAACATCTGTATTAATGGTACTTGATATCGTTCATAGCCAAGCTCACCGAGTGATTTCAATATTCGTGTTATACGCATAAACTCACGATTGTCACCACTATAAAAGATAGGAACAACAATAATGGTTTTGATACAAAAACGTATCTCTCCCACAAAGGGCCATAACTCTTGCCAGAATCATTCAACCTTAAATTCCTGACAACATTCACAACTAGGCTTGGTACCATGTGAAGTTTCATTGAATACATCCCATGGTTGAATAGAATAAGCGTGGACAAACTTGAATGTGGCATCATCATCCAACAGATGTCCAGTACAAAAAAATAGTCTACCGGGTCCAACTTTATGTGGGAGACATTACAATGTCATTTTATTCTGGATATTCAATAAAGAATATTAAACTTTATCAAAGTGAAATCTCAGCTCAGTTCTAATTGTTTACACACAATAAATTACATGTATCAGGTAATTATAAAAGCCAAGACTGGTAGCTTCAACATAGAAATTCAGGTACTTGAAGGTTTGTTTATTTTTGTTCATTGAATTCTGTGAGAATAAATTAATCTCATATTGTAAACAAAATTCAATGAATACTCGACAAAGCACTGATTTAATAAATTACCCAACATTTTAGTCAGCATGGACAAATAAGTAAATTAATGTTAAAGTCAACTAAAGGGAAAGGGTATTCCCAATGTGAGCTACAAACCAAAGACCACCTAGTCACTAGTATTGTACTCTACCAACTGAGTTAATTAGGTGGAAGTCTTAAACTTGCCTCAACACATCTCCCCTACTGACATCTGAGGCCAACATGTAACAAAAACAATTACCAGTAAGGTTATGAAAAAAGCGTCTGATTTAAGATCATAAGTAGACTGATGTAAAGCAGGGCATATCATAGTCTGTATAAAAAAACTTACGCATTTAGATCTTTCCATCTCGATTTCCATCTTTTTGATGTTTTTAATTCCCCAGAAACACCATCCAATAACTTCAATCCATAATAATCCAGAACCAAAACATAAGCTCGAATCACACGTTTAAATGCTAGTTCATCATTCATAATTGCCTTAAAAAAATAAGAATACTAAGAAAGACTGGTTTTTGACACAATAAGTTTGTCTCCAACAAAAGCCATTACTCTCAGTCTGGAAAAATCATGCAACTTCAATTTAAGATAGTATACATAATTATGCTCTATAGAACAAACTATTCATGTGAAGTTTCATTGAAATCCGACCCGTGGTAATGACAACAAGCGTGACTAAACTTTGTAATATCCTGTGAGACAGACATCCAGCACAAAATTAATAAATATGTATATATAGCACATATTCTCAGAATACACAATAAATTCGCATAAAAGTGTGTCGCCCCTACATACAATACATATCTGCAGTTGTATGACCTCATGTTATTGCTTTAAATGAGGTGACATGACCATACTTACTATACAACTGGAATGTGCAGATATTCAAAATGTTGAAAGGATTTTTCTGTCGGCTCAAAAGGCCAAATACTACAAACTAGAAATTTGTGTCCTCGGCAAATTATGTCGAGCCTTGGCGCAACTTGGCTACAACTTAAATTAGTCATCAATTTGACATCTGACCTCCAACTGTGACCTTGAACTTTGAGATAGGAACCTTTGAGGGTTCGACATGACACTCCGCCTCATAGGGGTTAACATTCATGCCAATATAAGAAAGATTGGTCAATGTATAACAAAGTTATGGTCCCGACAAGCTTCAATTTGACCTTTGAACTTTGACCTCCAACGGTGACCTTGACCTTAGAGATAGGAACCTGTGGGTTGGGCATGACACTCTGCCTCATAGAGTTTAACATTCATGCCAAATATAAGAAAGATTGGTCAATGTATGACAAAGTTAGGTTCCGGACAAGCTTCAATTTAACATTTGACCTCAAACTGTGACATTGACCTTTGAGATAGGAACCTGGGGGTTGGGCATGACGCTCCGCCTCATGGAGGTTAACATTCATGCCAAATTTAAGGAAGATTGGTCAATGTATGACAAAGTTATGGTCCGGCCAAGCTTCAATTTGACCTTTGACATCCAATAGTGACCTTGACCTTTGAGATAGGTACTACGGGGTTGGGCATGACACTCCTCCTCATGGAGATAAACATTCATGCCAAATATAAGCAAGATTGGTCAAAGCATAACAAAGTTATTGTCCGGGCAAAATCGGACGGAAGCAGGCACGCACGCACATACACCAGAAGTGGGCTCGACAAAAACAGTGTCGCCAATTAGAGTGCTTATATTAAATCATGATTAGGTATGCTTTGTTTACCTTTATTAACATTTTAGCGTACGTTTTGTTACACTACAAATGATTTTTACATTTTTACATTTGAGTCCTAAAATTTTGGAAATGTTTTTGAAATATATATTTGTTCGGGAAAATAAATGATAGAATTAGAGGCGAAGAAATTTTTCATTTTTGGTGTTCTTTAATTTGGAAATCACTGCGTATTCTGAGAACAGGTGATAGGAGGGCTAGGTCACTAGGTCACCATGTTTGCAATTATGCTTAAATCAATTAATAACGCAACCATTCTAATGCGTTTTGCATGGATGAATTTCAACCTACTACGACTGTCTCAGTCGAACGCAAAAAATGAGGCAATAAAAACTGTAGACCATTGATAAATATCAGATTTCAATAGATGCGTCATTGCTGTAACACTGGATACCCGTGCATCTTGCCTTGTCATCGCATTTCGTTGAAGATTTACTATGAATTTTACGTTCATTCATTCATAAATATGTCACGTGATACGGGGCGTGAATAGTAACAGCCAATTTGATACCATGTTTTATGGGGGTAATAATACATGGCCAGGTCTGCTCTATATTTAATGGATTAATCCGCAGATCGTGTTAGAATATCATGTATGGATGGCTGCGTTTAGCTGAAGATAACTGGCTGTGCTCAGAATTAATCCACGTACGAGTACAGCAAGGTTAATTTTGGAACCCAAACACCGCACAGCAAGAGTGATTAACAAACATTGTAAAATGTAACAATAAGATAAGTTTTATAAATACCAGTAAAAACAATTCTAATAAATAATATTTAAGTGAAGCAAGTGAAAAGACATTGCTTACATCAGCTTCATGTGTATATAATGGTTGAGCTTCTTCATTAATACGGCACATTGTTGGTGTTGGAAACAACCTGTAATAATATCAAATAACCAATATTATATATGTCCTAGTGTTTGATACGGCCCAGCAATATACAAGCTATCTTAATTATATTAGAAAGGAAAAACTACGTATATGCACATATTTAATTAACTCCACATTTCCACACCGTACAACCCGCTGTGTGTAAGGCAGTCCTGTTTGCGCTACTTGAGTAGGGTAAGTATTTGTTATTTTATATGTGATTTGCGTTGCTTGTGAGAGTGATCTCTTTCATATATCGCTGACGCGATGAATTGACAATAAGTATATACAATTTATGTGCCCACAAATGCCATATTAAGCGAGTAAACAGGTTTTAGGTATGCGATGTTTGCCAAAAGTTCGAAACTTTCGCCTTTGACATTGAATTCTCAACTTAATTCGTAGTTTGGAACAATTCTAATACGTTGAATACAAACTTCAATCCTTCCTCGATATATCTGTCGTTTCCGTTTTGGAAAATGTACATTTTCTGTGAAGATACAGAGGTTTAAATTGAACGAGGTACAAAAATAATGCTAACGAAATAGGCAGTTCTGTTTTTCGAATGATAACGACAAAGGCAGAGCGTTAAATATTAATTCTAACGCACAGGCAGAGATAAGAGACTTAAGCTAACGACAAAGGCAGAACTTATAATTACTTGTCAGGGCCATAAAACCCTTTTGTACGAATTGTATGTTATAACTTATATACTACTTGACACATTTTCTTACATGGTTCAATAGTAATAAATCGATTTTATTGTGTTAGTATGACAAAATCCGATGTTCGGTTTTGTTCAAATATAATTTGAACACCACCTCTCGTATATCCTGCAAAACTAGAAGCCTGGGGTTTTGGACATATTCATGTCTCCCACAAAGGGTTAAACTCTGGAAATGCCCTGACATAATGCACAACCAGGCTCGGTAACGAGTAATCATGTGAAGTTTCATTGAAACCCTACCATTCTTGGTTAAGGACAACAAGTGTAAACAAACTTTGTGCCATCTTTCCAGACATCCGGCACAAAATCACTATGTTTCCCAAACTAGATGTGGGAGACATAACATGGATATTTATTTATTTTGAAGCTATTGGTAGTGTATAGTTTTCGTGGCAGAGACATGAAAATCTATTATATTAGTTAGATATGGAGGATTGGATTAGCTCTCCAAGTAATGGCTTGTCTTGAATGTAGGGAATTGGCTACGTACATATATACTGTTAGCACAAGTTTCATCTCAAATACAAATAATCCGTTTTGATTTACCAACAATTTTGAACATACTAAACATTTAAGTTGCTAAACAAAAGGCTTTCGATTTGTGACTTTATAAACACTTTTTACTTTACCATTGGATAAAGTATGGATAGAAGTCCAAGAAAAAATAATCCCCTTGATGTTGAAGAATAGCCTCAATTGTGTAGCCTGAAAAACATAGAAACACCATATTTCAACAGCTGTACACCCAACTGATGCACTTACAATGCAAGTTCATCACATACTTCTTATTGCTAAAATAATTTGATCATACCAAAATGTACAAATACGAGGGTTAGTCAAAAATAATGAATAATGCTTAGACAAATCAGTTTTTGTATATTTTCTACACATAATCACCGATATTATGGCGAATAACAATCTTGGATATGACATTTCGATTCTTGTTGCCAGACCACTAAAGAAGACACCATGAGGGCATGCGTTCATGCTGTCTGAAGAACAATAGTTTTCGTTGCTATGGAAACATAAAGTTATATTTGGCATTTGCAAACCTATTATTTAGTTCGTAATACATTGATCTGGCAGATATACTTAATTATAATTGAAGTGTTTGACCAATATAGAAAATATGTATACTTGACGAAATGATAAATTGTCATTATATTTGATGATATTAAAACCACAATTTTACCCCACCCAAAAAACGAATAACTTTTTTCCAAAACAAAAATTAATACATTATATTTCTATTTCGGTTAATGGACTACATGTCGTGTATTCATAATCTTACCGAAAAATTATTGTGAAATCAGTGATTAGTTTTAAAACACCATGACAACGAAACGAACACAAGCTGAAACAATTGATAAAATGTTAGTAAAACTGTTGCTAAGCAACAAAATAACACAACATTAGTGACAATTCTAAAATACCAGTAATTCCTCATTATTATAGGAGATATGCTATTCTACAAGATAAACTTGTTAGTTGTAATAATTACATTACGCTCCATAAGGTTGAACTAAATAATATAATTTACAACATATTAAATCTCCCTGTCACTAGTGCAAATGCATACCCCTAGGTTATGTTCTCTGGTTGCTCGGAAACTATATTTATAAGCCTATATCCGATAACAGAATTCGTCAGAAGATCCGCAGTGGATAATATTCGATGGTGAGTAATAGAAAATACAACTTAAAATACATTTTGAAGGCTTAAATTAAAAACGCTCAGTTATTTTTGACTGACCCTCATAGAAAGTCAGTACTTTTTTGCCAATGGCCTATCTTGTTTAAGCTCTATTGATAGAGTGCGAACTGCTCATATACAGTTAACGACTTCAAACCCTACAGAATGCAATCACACTTCTATGAGAATGTGACTGTTTCGTTATGGTTATTACACCTACCCCTGATTAATAAAGGGCAGTTGTCAGTTGCTAGTGGAAAACAGGTAAGGGCTAGTTTGCTGGCTAGAATTAGAAGGTATCAATATTTTGAGAAAACAAGAAAACATTGTCTGAAAAATACTCTTTACTTATGGGAAAACAAGCTTTTTAACTTCAATTTTGATCAACATGACCAGTTCCAATTTTCATGAAAATAGGCTCATAAGAAGCGCCTCGTGATGCAAATTTGAAATATGCATGAGTCTTATAAGGTCCTAAGTAGTACTTACGACAGCCAGCGAGTTGGTAAATAATGAACACTGGTAAGGTCACATGACTGTTGAGAAACATGATAAAACTTACCTTTTTGTACATCTGACCTTGGAGCCTCACTTCTCATTACAAACTCATTTCAATGTACATTTAATAATTTAGAACGGTAAGAATTACGGAAGCCCCGGAGGGACATTTTTTGTTATTTGCTATTATTTATTACTTACTTGTTATTACTTATTTGTTATATCTTACTTGTTAATGGTAATTTGCTAGTAGTTATTGTGTTGCTCGACCATCGGCCATTTTGAACATCGACAGTCATGACGGCGTACATGATTTTCATTTCTAAGGTAATCATTATTGATTTAATGTAAGCTTACAGCTTGAACAGCTCGCATTCCTGTTCCTTGGTACATACACGTGTATATAAAATGTATACATATTACTCATATATGGATAAATATGTGGAAATGTCCGTTGTTTATTTATAGAGCGATGGGCCATTTTTAAACAACACCATGTGTCATTGGAATATGGAATAGATATAGTACTAGTTTTTTTTATCAAAAGTGTCTTCTTACAAGGGTTATAGTACAGTTTTGTAAAGACGAACAACAAATTGTCCGAGACGAAGCCGAGGATAATTTATTTTTCGTCCTTACAAAACTGTTCTATAATCCTTGTAAGAAGACACTTTTGATCAAAAACTAGTTCTATATATCTCACTTATACTTCGACACAAATAAAATGATCACCAGAGAGACAATGTTTATCACAATCTATTCTGGCATACATTTGTAATTCATGAACAGAAGATGTTTAGCAATTTAGAAAATATAATTTTAATGTACAAAATAATCTTGACCCAATGCTCCAATGGATTAACTAACTGTCCATACATAGCATGCGCAAATTGCTGAGCAAAAATCAAGAGTATCCATGTGTTAATACACCATATTAAAGCTAAGAATACACACCTAGTCATCTTGTTTCCAACCTTTGTGAATACAGACTTGATGAACAAAGGTACATATCTGTGCATATCATTTTCATTTAATTTTGTTTTTTAAAAATAAACAATTCATGAAAATAACAACAAATATCTTCTTTCAAACAGGTTCATGTAAAAGATGCTTCTAGTAGATCTTAAACTGGTTTGTGAATGTTAAGCCAATGTTTTTGGTTCATATGTGAAATACGGCTTGCATTATGATAGAATCCTAAACAAAATTACAGATTTTCTGGTTTAAAGATACCCTTTTCATATGAATATGTTGTACTGAAATGATACTTAATGACACCACATGGTCATGAAAAAACGAATAAAGAAATGGGAAAAAATAGCCACTATTCAACAATGCATATAATTGAGATTACTTGCATTTTGCTTCAATTGCTACTGGTATTACTGACTTAATACTGTAAAATTGTTGAATTTCGATAAACTCTGATCCCAACTATGTGGTAACAAAAGAAAAAGCCAATGTTGTATAACTGTTGGGGTGTAGCTAAATCATGAGGATTGGATTTTATAATTTTGTTCAACCAATACATTGAATAAATAAAATTTAACGCAACAAACTGTTTGTAAGAATAATACAGGCAGCTTGTGTGTATTTTGAAGGTGTATATGTGCGCTCAATGTATTTAAAATCTAAAGTATAATTCACACAGGGATTCATGCACACAAGTACTCAAAGTGTCGAAAGAAGCAGAAGCAGAGAGATCGAAAACTGTTCTGTTGCATCGACGGTTATAGTCGAAAAACGATTTGACTTGAAGTAGCCTCTACCAATAACGATCCAGCTGTTTAATTAACTTTAAACATGCTCCCAGACTTTTGACAGCTGATAATGGAACAGAAAACAGCATTCTGAGTTTTCAACAGCCATTTTTAGATATATTTCGACTGACAGTATAACTGGCATTAAGAGTGTTATGTATGGATAGAGCACGCCAAACCAGAGGATAGAAGCATGGTGGTGCACACTTCGGAAGCTTGGTATTCATTGGTGGATCAACTTGTTCAAAGATAGTATATATTCAGGATTGCTTGATATCCAAAACCCAGTGATAAAAGAATGTTTGAGATTTTGTTTTACAGATGCTAAATACAGACAGATTTAGATAGAATTGCTCGGCACTGGAATTTTCATCTGCCGCGGCAGGGAATCGAACATGGATCACCGGGTTACACATTCAGTGCAGAAGTACGTTACTGATCGAGCAATGGGTAAAGCCCTGTTAAAATAAACATGAATAGGTAGCTGCATACTTTATATTAGTAAACCCCATCTTTCTGGTGATGCCTTTCTATAGTGTTTACGAGCTAAGATGAATTCTTTATATATTTTTTAACCAGACAAACTCGTTCTCTACTTGAAAATATTCACTAATAAAAATGCATCGTTTACCTGAGCAGCACACCAAACAAAATCGTTCCCTGATTTCCGGAAATACCATTTTAAAGTAGAGGCTTCAAATTTTTTTTATGATATATCATATGCCATAAATCAACCTGTTTTATAAACTTCACTACTAGCAACGTTTGAAGTGCATTTTTATGAAAGTGACGTTTTACATGTTAAAATTTGACATCATTGTTAAAGAGTAAATCCTGAATGGTCTATTATTAAAACATTCAAACACATTTGTTTATGTTTTATATACTTATCAATATAAATGCTTGATATGTTATGAAGAAGAATGAGATGTAAAATGGGACAATATGGTATACATTTGTGTTGCTAGGCAACAAAAAACATCTGGTAAAAGGGCTTTCCATACCAATACCATTGGAGGAAATTGGTTGCCATAGTAACTAAAATAATTTATTTTCACTAAGATGTACATGGATTTAGAGGCCAATTAGTATGCACTTAAAGTAAAACCCAAGACGCAAAAGTACCTTGAATACGTACTAAGAAATAATTGTATATTTACTTGGGCCCATGTAATTATTTTGCAAATTTCAAACGGTGCTTAGCTAAACGAGAATACTAAGTGTTCATTTTTTCTCTTTAAACGTCGTTTTAGTGTTTCCGAATGCAATCATAGGCACATGTCAATACTTTGTTTAAGTCATGTTGCTTGAAATTAATGTTGGAATGAAAATATTTCAAACATCTCACGATTAAAGAGAGGATGTTGTTAAAATCGTAACAACAAAAGCAAATTTTTGGATAATTAAGTTGTTGCTAGGCAACGGGGCAGTTACGGTTCATTCACAAAAAAATGTACACAATATAAAATGTGTGTATATTCCCTTTCTTATGATATATTTATCATGGATGTAGCTCAAGTATCCATGTTATTATAACGATTCCTTAGTGTAACATGTATTTTGGGACACCCTGTATACTCACTAATAAAATAAATGAGTAAGAATGCACATTAGCTATGTTCAGGAGATTTGGGGGCGGGTACATCATTGTCTACCCCCTAAATCCGCCCTCCTTGCAAACAATGTACCCAAGAAATAAGTAGTAAGAAGTAAGTAATAACAAATAAGTAATAAAAAGTAAGTAATAACAAATAAGTAACAACAAGTAACAAAAAATGTCCCTCCAGGGATTCCGTAAATAATAGCCCACTATATTTGTAACTTTTCTTTTAGAAACTAATAAAAACAAGAGATGTTTGTAAAACACGTATGCCCCCATGGCAGCCCAATAGTCAGAAATGGTAAAGGTCACAGTGACATTGACCTTTGACCTACTGACCTCAAAATCAATAGGGATCATCTTCTGTTGCTGACCAACCTCCCTGTAAAGTTTGAAAAGATCCTAGGTCAAAGACAGATAGACAGACGGACGGACGGACGGACGGACGGACGGACGGACTCATGAGACGGTATTTGTGGGGTTTTCTTTTGTTCTTTCTTTTGTTTGGTTGGAACCCAAATTAGCATTTTGCACCCCACAAGTGACGGAATGAATAGAATCTAAAAATAGCCTATTGTTCCACACCCCACAACTACCGGTGCATTCGTACGGACGGACGGACGGACGTTCCAACATTTGGGGTTTACGGGGCTTTTCCTTTGATCTTTATGTGGTTTTTTTCCATATAAGCCGACGGGTTTATGTGGATTTCCTTCTTTATTTAACTAAAATTATGGACGGAATGAACCTCATAAACTATTGGATGTTGGCCCGGACGGACGGACATGTGCAAAGCAATATACCCCCTCATCAAAGATTGGGGGGCATAAAAACAGTGACATACATATTTCATTCAAGTTCCAAATAACCCAATGTTTCTGGATACGCAGAGTTTATAGTAAGAGGCTCATTCATTTGTTAGTTTGCAGGGTTCAGAGTCTAAATATTGAAATAGTCAGTATCTATTTCATCTTACCTGGAGACGGACGAGAGTGTATTTGGTTCGTGTAGAATTTCCAATTGTCACAAGGCAAATGATCATCCATTTGAATTCCCTATATACAAGAGAAAATATTCATTAAAGTAAAGTTCACTGTTGCAAAATATCCATACTTAAATTTGATAAAACATCAATTTTAGATATTTTGTATTTCTTCTGCAGAATGACTTTTATTGATCACTCCAGACCAGCCTTTATATTGGTCCACTTTACAAGGCACTGCAGTGATATGACTGCTCATCAAGATATCACTGGGATGAATGGTACAGCATAGTACAGTAATACAGCTGTCAAAAACTAGAACTATCATTGGAGTGATGAATCATACCCGCGCCGCACTGCTTGACACAGGAGTATCATCTAAATTTATAGTTACTTTTATCTTTTAAAGTCCAGTAAGAAACATAACATGCATAACTGTATAACTGTATAAAAAAATTTTTATAAAGATTTGAAAAAAAATGATTGATGTGGTAAACATTTTTACCGAGCACTTTTAAAATCCAGTAAGAAACGACAAAGTTACAGAGCGGACACGACTTGCATGACTATATAACCTTTGACCTCTATGTGTGACCTTGACCTTTGAGCTAGGGACCTGGGTCTTTCACATGACACATCGTCTTCATGTGGTACACATTTGTAACAAGCAATGTTAAAATCCAGTAATAAACGACAAAGTTACAGAGTAGATACGATTTGCATGACTGTATAACCTTTGACCTCTATGTGAGACCTTGACATTTGAGCTAGGGACCTGGGTCTTGCGCATGACACATCGCTTTGAAGTGGTGAACATGTGTACCAAGTCTTATAAATATCCAATAAGAAACTACAAAAGTACAGAGCAGACACAAATCACATGCCTATTTGATCCTTTTAACCTTTGATCTCTAAGTGTGACCTTAACCTTTAAGCAAGGGACCTGGGTCTTCATGTTATGAACATTTGTACTAAGAATCATAAATATCCAATAGGAAATGACAAAGTTACAGAGCGGCACGATTGTGTGCCTTTTAACCTTTGACTTCCAAGTGTGACCTTGACCTTTGATCTAGGGCCCTGGTTCTTCCGCATGACACACCGTCTTGGTGTAGTAAACATTTGTACCCAGCCATTTTAAAATCAAGCAAGAAACAACAAAGTTACAGAGCGGACACAATTTTGCTAACAGACCAACGTACCGACCGCCCGACCGCCCGTCCATCCGCCCGCCCGACACGGTGACTCCAGTATACCCCCTTTAAATTTTGTTTGCGGGAGTATAATAATAAGTGAAAGTGTTTCAGATATTTGGAGCGCGGAAATATTAGCGATGATGAAATTTTCTTAGTAGAGTTCTTAGGGCCATAAGTACAGAGACAAATACTTACTACAGTATATCGCTGGCTTAGAATAAGAAGGTCGTAAGTACAAAATCAATATTTTGAGAAAGCAAGAAAAAACTGTCTGAAAAGTGAAAACTTTTTAAACTTCAGTTTGGTCAACATGACCACCTCCAATTTTCATGAAAATAGGGTCATGAGAAGCGCATTAAGATGCATATTTCAAATGTGCATGGGTCATATTTATAAGGTCGTAAGTAGTACTAAGCCAGCGATATATGAGACGTACGTTTATTTCTTCAAAAACGTGCTTTTATTTTGGATTTTTTTCTAATTTTCACAGAGGCAAGTTATTATTGTTTTCGTAACGAGTTTAAGAAATGTTGATCTCAAAGACAACGAATGGCGGATTCTTTTTATCACCTTATTATAGTTACCGAGTCAATACAAGGTCAATTAGAACGTATCTAAGCCGGCGAGGTTACATTTTCGCGCCGAAAAGCTGGTGAAGTCACGCATTTGTTATCACACATGTTGGAGAACATTGTTCCGTCATTTGCTCTCACATGGAATACCACGGTATTTATGTGATAAAGTGTATTGTCTCTTACCTTAAACCTCTGTAATACTTTACGGGTGTTATCATCTTCTTCATCATCCTCCATTGTGGTATGAAACCTTCCACCAGTCGCACCCTCCTCCGGACCAATATCCCGAGGTCCCATCTCTTCCCTTGTAGTATGAATCCTTCCATCAGTCGCCGTTACCGTTGGTGGTGGACTAATTCAAAGGTGGACCAGTTTAAAGCAATCAATACAAGTAACGAAAAGTAAAATAACTTAAGAACAGACTACATTGCACAGATTTTTTTATCTATAAAAAATTTACATTATATATAAAAATATATACTTACTTTTTTCTCGATGATACCGTTTTCTGTGCTACAGGGATGAACGATAACAAAAATAAATAAACACTATACATGTACCTGTTTACTAAAATAACAAGAGTCATGGTCACATGGCCATCTCCCGCCGTATATGATTGCCACTTATGTGTGTTAAATAGAAACATGACTAGATATAAAAAGAAGGAAAGAGACGATAGGGAAAATAAATAAATAATTAATTAATGGAATGGAATGGAACTAGGCAGAGTTCAATAGAAGGGAAAATGTTTGGTTGATCACCCCCATAATTGCAATTTGTCGAAAAAATGTGATGACTATACTGACAACAATGTCTATAAAATCATTAAATTTAATTTAAATTTTCAAAATGAAATGATTTCCCATGTACCTAATAGTTATATTAATAAAAACAAAATCAATAACAAGCAGAAGATGCGATTTAAGATAGTTATGTTCATTTATATTACACTCGGCAAAACTTATAAGTAAACACTTGTTTATTTGCCGATAGCTCGGTCAATACGTGTTTGATCGTGCTGAAAATTTCAACATATGTAGATTGGATATGTAGAATTACAATATAATCGATGTTTTTAACATCTGATTAAAATTGTCACAAGCAGAATAAACTATTGATGACATCAGCAGAATCTAAAAAACACAATAATGGAGTGTGTTCATCGGGCGATTGTCAGGTTGCTAATGCACATTATGACCCCACTGCGTTGATACAGAACGGTTTCAAGTCTATGTTTCTATCACGGACACAGTAATAAAGAAAAGAATGATAGGAACAAGCCCAATTTAGGTTTAGAAATATCGACTTCGGATAAAAAATGCAATTTGGGACATGGTTAAAGTAAAAAAACACCATGTTGTTGTTTGAAAAATCGAATTATTTTGTGTTTTTTTAATTTGACAATAAATCTAAAATTCAAGTTTACCTTACATAAAAATAATTTGCATATACGCGTCAATTTCACGGCCATTTTACGGTTTTTGACGTTTCATGGTTCAATGAACCGCTGTATTTAATTTTGAAAAAAAAACTTTATTTATCCAGTCCTTTGATAGTCAATACCTTGTACACAAAATTTCCTGCAAAAATGATAAAAAATAAAAAAGTTATAACGATAAAACGACGTGTGTACTTATAAGTTTTGCCGAGTGTAATAAGGGTTTGGCCGTGATTTTAGGAAACTACCATCAGGTGTCACAAATAAGACCAATGCAAGAATAGGCATAGAAAAAAACCATTTTAGCTATCACTAATAAATGCTATGACACTTCTGTTTTAATGAATTTGTATCTTATATATATCTGCACAATAATGTACTAGTTATTTTAGGTATTATAATCACTGAGAATTGTATTTCATTTATAAACACGTAACCTGGAATTGTCCCAACGTTATAATGACGTCACAATTGGCGGTATTACACAATATATTTTGAAAAAAGGTATTATAAAGATCCAATTTCAAACGGTAAAAGTTTATTGAAGTAGATTTTGAATGCATACGCATTTACTTTGTGTTAAACAAATGTTATAAATATTAACTGTTGTGCCTGAAAATTGTGTATAAAAGAAAACAAGACTTATGTCCCACGAACGTTTTTACGTCATTTTAAAGACTAAAATACGACAATTGTCAATTGAAATTTAAGATAATCAGAATCATGTATTCGTGTGATGAAATTTGACAAAATATGACAAAATGGTTAAATATGTTGTTGCTTTATGTGATATTTATTCCTAAAACTAATGCGTCCACATACATTTTGTTTTACGCTATAATTGTCAGTAAAATTTCCCATAAAAGGAAAATACTCATTTTCGTCGTTGTTTCACGGCGTAGCCATTGTATTACGCTTCAGACAGAGCAAATACGCACCAGTGCATTGTTTTATTTTTGCTGTTGTGATAAATGGTAGAATATTACCTACCGTGTTGTGTGATTTTTTTTTACTTGCTGTAAAAATTAATACGTCATTTCAAGCGTTATATTTTTCCAGTAGAATGTCTCGTACGACGTTTTTTTCGGCTTTTTGTCATTTTCACAAAATTGATTTCATAACATAACGATTGACTGTACTGTATTAGCCTTAATATTGGTACATGTATATTGTATAATCATAATAAATAGTAGTAAATTATTATTATTGATATCATCGGCAATTTTCAACAAAAAATAAAGCTTTATTCGATACCGATTATTTGAAGAAATCCTGCCAGTATATTTCTTACTAAACAGGAATTGTGTTAATATTTTCCCATGCAATCTGTAAAAAAGAAAAAGTGCCATATGCACGCCTAATTATGCTTAGAATGTGTCATTACAACGAAAAAGAAAATGTCAATCCTAGAAATTTGCATATACGCGTCAATTTCACGGCCATTTTACGGTTTTTGACGTTTCATGGTTCAATGAACCGCTGTATATAATTTTGAAAAAAAAACTTTATTTATCCAGTCCTTTGATAGTCAATACATTGTACACAAAATATCCTGCAAAATGATAAAAAATAAAAAAGTTATAACGATAAAACGACGTGTGTACTTATAAGTTTTGCCGAGTGTAGTTTAGTTTATACTAATTTATTTAAGGTCGATTGTGAAACAAGTTTTTCCAACTTATATTAATCACTCTCGACGCCTCATTCCTGATGTTATATATCGCCACGAGGGTATGAGAGAAGAGAAGCCAGTTTCCCTTTTATGCCGAGCGTCTAGCAAGGGAATTTCTGGTATAGTACCATTTTTATTTCGTCTTTGGTATGACGCGGCCAGGGATATATCATATATATTACCAACATAGTTTCAAAATTTCGTGATTTTTTTTCATTCATCAAAATATATAATGTCAAAATTCCTAAATAAAACTCTAATCAAAGGGCATATATCACTATCAATTACCCAAACATTTTCTTATACTGTTATGCACATACTTAGACCGAATAGAGTACAGGTTCACCTTGAAATTACCAAGATAAAACCTTTTGTACCATATTTCATGCTTTAACGATGTATAAATGCCTATAATGTAAACAAAATATTTAAAAAATATATTTTCCACCATATAACAGTATAAATATTCCATAAACACTTTGAACGAATTTGTCAAAATTATTTCAAAATTAAACAAAGGGAAATAATTTCAAAACTGGGCCATATAGAGTTATGGTTCTTGCTCACTGCATTTCTCCTAGTTACCATCTATTGACATACCAAGTTTCAAGTCAATACCTCAAATAGTTAAAGGACAAGATATGGGACGGACGAACGGACGCATAATATTACTATATTCTTCGCCTTCGGCGGGGATAATAAACAAGGTGCGTACATTACCATCAAAACATTTGGCATACAATTATCCATTTTTAGTTTTCAAAGTGTTATTGTTTTTTGAAATTGACATAACAATTAACAGGAGGGTCCGAAAAACGACAAATCAAATGATCTGATCTTGCATTGACTCGCATTTTCAGACAGATATGTCATTGTTTTCAGCCTCCAGATGCAGATTAGTGTGAATATCAGAAACACTTTGTGTATGGATTTAAAATCATGCTCAACATGTACGTACGTGTATACACTTTGTCTTGTATGCGGAAAATTGACATCATGTGTTAACAATCGACAATTGGTTGTCCAAACCTAATAAAGTTTGGCAAAATTTCACAGAGAAGCGTGTTCGATTATCAATACGGACTATGTGTGACAAATGATCGATTTCAACACTATCATAAAACAAACCATACATATATTTATTCAGAAAACAAACAAATTACAGTAACTAGATCCCGTCCACCCCACAAACCACGTACAGTTGCTAGTTGAACTAGAAATGTGTCCACAGGACTCGGATGCTCCCGCTAAAAGCTGTCATCAGACACCTTAGTATAAAGTTATGCAAATTGAAAATTTGAAATAAAGTTTGTAATTTACTTAAATGTGACATTGACCAAAAGACAAGAGCTGGGTTTGACCTTGGCATTTGAGCTAGGGATCTCGGGTGTGAATGTGAATGTTACCAAGTAATTTTAAAATCCAGAACGAAATAAAAAAGTAGACAAGATGTGTATACTTGTGTCTTTTAACTTTTAATCTCTAAGTATGACCTTGACCTTTGAGCTAAGGACCTGGGTTATGCGCATGACTAGAATTGATCTAGTCTGATCAATGTGAACTGACGATATGCACAACTAGTCTTGGTACTGATCAGTCATGCAAACTTTTGATGAAATCCGACAGATGGTTACAGAGAAATAGCCCGAACAAAATTTATAAGTGCAAACAACAAAGGGCAATAACTCCCTTAAAATTAACCCGACCAACGTGCGCCGACGATATGCACAACTAGACTTGGTACTGATCAGTCAAGCAAAGTTTCGATGAAATCCGACCAATGGTAACAGAGAAATACCACGTTCGCCCGCCCGCCCGCAAACACGCGCACGCGCACGCGCACGCGCACGCACACACACACACACACACACACACCCTCACACACACACACACCCTCACACACACACACACATACGAACAGATTGAACACTACATGCCCTTTCGCCATTTCATGGCGGGGCATAATAAAACCAATATCTCATACAGTTAAAATCTAAATCCCGTCCACAATGCAATGTTGTTTTCCTTCAATAGCATCCTTGTTAGTTCGTGTTTACTGAAGAGAATTCAGACACAGGTTAAAAACATGACAGGTAAAGTAAAGTTTAACTCGGAACAGAGTCCTGGGAAATGCATACTTCAGCTGTAATAAAAGGAAATTGTAAATTTTCTGCATTTGTTTGAAGAACAGATGGACGATGGGCTTCATTGTAAACGTTGATATATGAATCACGCAAGTTTAGCCAGGGGTGACAGGTTGATGGAAAAATCAAATTCTTAGATACAGTCAGGGTATGAAAGTAAAATTTGAGTTACATCTGTATATACCTGTGATTCCTTTCCAGTATTTCATAATCCCCTTTCCATTTCAACATTTCATCTACATATTGTCCTGAAAGTGCATAATGGAGGGGCTTCAGCATACTCAGTAGCCAGTGGCATGTAAGTAGAACTTTATAGTCAGTGGAAATTAAATAAAGGGAGATAATTCTAACATGGTGCCAGTTCTAAGACACTGTACTTGTCAGAGATGCCATCTACTTATAATCTAAGTTTCAAGTTAAAAGTCTGCAAGTCTATAACTTATGTACAGTTTTGGACTTTTGCTACAAATAAGACTCTAAACAAAGGGAGATAATTACAAAACTGGACTATAGTTATATATACTCGACTTATAGTTCTTGGTTATTGCCTTTCTCCTACTTGCCACCTATTCATATTTAAAGTCAATCATATAATGTGATTTCCGAGATATGCTACATATAAATATGTGGTTGAAGGACAGACAGATGGATATTTTATAAATATCAGATGCCTGCCTGCATGACATTGATATTGTCAACCCGAGGGCAGAATGTCACCCCGAGGCGAAGCATTCTGTTTCGAGGGTTGACAATATCAATGTCACGCAGGCAGACATCTGATATTTATTTTATTATGCGGAACAATATTATAAGTCTAGCAAAATGTTCACAGCCATGATTGGGATAGTTATAAACAGTAGACATGATATATATTTCATATATGGTTGAGTTTATTCTACATTATATTTTTAGAAAATCTTGTATATTTCAGCAGTCAAATAATTAAAATTGAAGCAGTTACTTGCCCTTGCATTATATTCAAAATGTCAGGTCGATCACATGACCTGGCAGTCAGTTTTTGGTCGATCACATGTCAAACGACTTGGACATGCCTTTGGCAGTCATAATGGCTCTCTCTGGGGGCAATGGGAGTTTGGCATTGTACTCAGGGTTGTAAGAACCAAAAAATGGTCATTTTGTTCACAAGGTGGTAAAAGCACCAAACTTTCACAAAATGACATTTAGTACATTGGCTTTCAGAAAAGTGAAAGAGACAACCTGTTAGGTCCTTTATATTTTATATCTGAGGCCCCAATCAGGGTCCACCAATTAAAATTTAATTGCACTGGACAAATACAAATAAGCTCAAAATTAAAAAACATCATATCAATTGGCCATTTTTGTACTAGAATGTGTTAACAATTTATATGTCTGATAAATTATATAATAAATTTCACTATTATAGTTGTATTGTTACCAATAGGAGGCCCGAAAGGGGTATCTTGAAGAAAAATACTCATAAAATAAAAACAGGTTTGTATACTTATTCCAGTATTCTATATAGCTGACTAAGACAACTATAAAATGCTTTCAGATGATCTACCAGTGTTTATAATATAATTTAAGCCTTTTAAAAGACACCTTATCAGTCATTTGAGGCCCTAATTGGGATATATTCAATCATGAAAAAGTAAATAAATTTAGCATTTTCACGGTTCTATCAGTGAAACACATAATAGTATCTCAATGTATAACAAAAGATCTGTAGTTCTGATTTATATTTGTTTTATGTGCGAATTCAACAAATTAATACTTAAGTAATAGTTCAAGGTGAAAATGAGGCCCCATTAGGGGTACAAACGAAAGCTTATTTCCGTAAAAGGCACAATAAAAAATATGTCAGATAATTAATGTAATACACAATTACAAGAAATAACTTTATAACTGTAATAAATATTGATCTGAGTGGCATGAATATACATCAAATAACCTAATGCATGGTCGAATTTGATAAAATTGAGGCCGAAATAGGGGTAATTAAAAAAAGGGGAAAATGAATGAAATCCAATAGTAGAGAAGCATTATTAAAATGTATTTTCTTAAAGTTTTTATCAAAGGAACTCGGTAACCCAAGTTCATACTGTGTTGAATGTTGGTATTTGAGCTTTTTCACATTTTGATAGTAAAATATGTACATGAGGCCCCGCTTGTGGTACTCATAAACTACACATGAAGTCCATTGTTAGGCATATATGGTAAAGAAATCAAATAAAGCAAAACTTTCTTGCATTATAATTGCTAAGAATATTGCATGTGTATTTGTTTCATTATTTACCAGTCCACGACTAAAGTTCGTAGTACATGTGATGATTCTTAGAATACAACTATGAATACAACATACTCGCAATTGATCTAAGCATACTCAAAACATCATAATGATTATCTTACGTTTACATTGTATTAATTAATTAAAACATGTAAAAGACTAATGAATTGCATCGAGACCGCATGCCCCTCTTCTATTCTGGAAGGGGATCAAGCTAATTTTGTATTACTGTGTATGCCCTTCAAGGCCCTGATGAAAGTTGTTGTGTGCTGGACGTCGGTACGGCACAATGGATGGTTGTGTTCTGTATCATAAGAGCACAGAAAGGCTCTTCTTGACAATAATTGAAAGTGCCTATAATACAGGGCAAAGAATGGAAGTACCCAACCTTGATAGGTACTCAATGGAGCCAGGAATACATGGTAAGGTAACACTCACGCAGTCAGAAATGGTATTTTAAGTAGGTAGTGTTAGGTACCCTAATGAGTGTACCTGACTGTGTTAGGTACCACAACGACACATGAATGTCTATGTTGAAGATATCCCCATATAGCCAGGAATATCTGTATTCGACAGTGTTAACTATCACATGGACCAATACTAGGTACCCATAGATCTAGGACACTCTCTGAATTATGCAGTTATATTGACCAAATATAGCCCGACCGCTGTATCCAGGGAGTGACAGATACCACATGAAACAATGAATGGTTGTTCTAATGTATATTAGCCTAGGTACCTACACAGACAGTAATATGTGTGGCAATAAGTGTTAGGTGCCCATTAGAGCCCGGACGGGGGCGTCGAGGAGTATTATTAAATAACCACTGGGAATGGTGTTTTACATGTAAGAGTAAACAATAAAGAAGGTCACAGCCGAGACAAGGAGTGTTAAGTACTGAACAGAGCACTAAATGGATTGTAATGTCAAGCAAGTGATGTTATGTACCCTAAGAAGCAAATAATGAATGTGTCAAGCACTGTTAGATGCACCATGCCGTATGTAATGGCTATTCCAGGCAGTGATAGGAATCCCACAGAGCGAGAGTAATGGTTCTTTCAGGCAGAGTTAGGTACCACATAGAGCTAGGAATGGCTATGCCAAGACAGGTTAGGTCACCTATATTGTCAGGAATGGTTAAGCCAGGCATATGTATCCCAAAACATGTGGTACTCTTTGATCCAGGTATGACGATTGTGTCTGACATTTAAGGTACCACATAAACTCATGAAAACTTGCTGTATTCCCTAATAGTGCTAGTAATGGTTGAACTAGGTAGTGGGAAGTACCTCACAGGATAAGGTATAGCTTCTACTATAGGTGTGTTCCCTATCAGGTAAGAAATGGTAAAACTTGGTGGAGGTGAGTACCGCACAGGGTCTTGAATACTGGTCAGTGTAATCGGTGAGGATGAGTATTGCATTATACCAGGAATAGAGGTAGTTAGTGGTGGTAAGTTCCTCGTAGGGCTGAAGTGGCTTTATTCAGAGATGGTTAGTTCTCCATAGGGTCTGGAATGGCTGGCACCGGTTAGGGTGAGCACCACATAGGGCCAGAAATGCCTATACTTAGAAGTAATGAGTTTCCAAAAAGGCCTGGAAAGGATATCGTGGGTACGTCGTATTTATTGGAATGGCTGTACTCGTAGATGTAGGATATCTTACATGGCCCGTGGTTGCTTTACTTGATGGTACTATCCATGTACTAGATGGAGTGAAAGGGACCAAGAAGTTGTTAGTTTTAATTAACTGATGTGAAAAAAACTTAGGACAGTAAGATATATATTAATTACTGATTTCAAATAATGTAGCAAATCGATTTTGTTCATCCATTTATGATAATATAGGATATGTATTTAAATAGAAAACTAATTGTGCAATCTGAACATGAATAGGTTACAACCCATTACGGACCTCAATAAAGTCTCAAATCCACATGTCATGCACAATTGTGTTATCCAGATGCACAGTATCTAAAATTCATTTTCTGGAGGTATTAGTGAAACTTCCATGATAAATTATGCCATACATTAATAGAATAACGCTGTAATTGAACTTATTTTACCTTTTTTTCACGTTATAATTTACATGTATACTAATTTATATTATTGGTCTCAAGTTGTGTTTATTGATTCAAATACACATAATTCGCATTACAAGCATAGACACATTGCTTAATTTTACAATTATGAAACTTAGTGCAATTCAAATGCTTACATTCAACATGGTATATACCATTATACAATGTACATTGTGATTAAAGTTGATTTGCTTAAAATGAGAGAGATTGATTTGTTCCTTTGCTATTATATTTTTGGTGATATTCTTGATTTTCTTATTTAAATTTACCTTAGCATGGCCTTATTTTCATCAAATTAAATTTTCATTCAGGTAATGTAGATTGTTTAGACTTTCCAATGCAACTTGATTGATAATTTATTATCAACATTTGTCGTAGGCTATATAATTTTTTTGTTTAATATTGGGTATAACATTTGGTTCAAAACATAAGTGGTGCCTCTTTTTCATAAGTTATTACATTGTATTACAATAGGTTGTGAATGTGGAAATCACGAATAAAACATAAGATAAAATGCAGTTATTATTTCTTTGCTTAACGTTTCAGAAATAACTTATGTGTATATTATATTGATCAATTTGTGAAAAATCAAGTATTTCTTTGGTTCCCCTTTGTGCAGACAACGGGAAATGGGGGGGGGGGCTCTCACAAATGTCTCGTGTAAGGTTTTATTATTACAAAAGCAACATGCCCATATTAGTAATAATTTATACAATAGTCACATAGGTTTTGCTTCACAATCTTCAAAAATGTATTTATACTGTATGATTAGTTATAATTCTTGTACCCCATTTGTGCAGGAGATAGGGCTTCTCATGAGTGTCTCTTTCGTCCTTTTAGCCAGACTGACTTAAAGTAAAAATATGCAAAGTTTGGTGCTTTATATACAAGTTAACAGTCATGTTCCTTATTCATTTACTATTTTCCAGAATCTGGGACTCATTTTTGTTGAAACCACCAATGGGGCCTCTTTTCCATGTTTTATTATCACAAAAAAACATATTTCATATACTCACATTCATCTTAATATATAATATGGTCACATATGCTTTGCTTCATAAACGGGTAAATAACAATGTATTTTATATACTGCCATATTTGTTAAAACGTATGTACCTCTTCGGGGCCTCATTTTTGTAGGAGACAGGGCCTCTCATGAGTGTCTCTTTGGATCTTTTTAAATCAGAATGACTTGAAGTACAATTATGCCAAGTTTGGTGCTTCATACACCTTGTGAACATTCATGGCTCTTACAACCCCAAGTATATTATTTAGGTATTATTCTCCCGAATTAGGGCCTCATTTTTTTCTTTAAATCACTAGCGGGCCTCTTTTCGATGTTTATTATTACAAACAGCAATGTTATTCAAATAGAAACATTAATCATGATATATACTAAGTTTGCATACGTTTTGCTTCACAATTAGGTGAAAAAAACAGGTATTTATACCGGGGAAGAAATTAAAAATAATGTAACCCTATGGGGCCTCATTTCCAGAGTATAAAAGCTTCGATCAAGTGTCTCTTTAGATTTTTTTCATCAGACTGACTAATAGTACAACTGTGCCAAATTTGGTGCTTTTACCACCTTGTGAACATTCATGGCTTTTACAACCCTGAGTATTGTAGAAAAAGTGAGGTATAATAAAGAATATTACCATATCACCATGAGGGCTTCTCTATCCACAGAACACAACACATTGCGCGGGTCATTCTGTCTAAGGAGCACACACAAAGATGGCCTCACTGTACTGGGAGAACAGCATTAAGAGGGTCTTTCTGCCTAAGGAGCACATACCAAGATGGCCTCTCTCTATGGGGAAAACAACATTGAGAGGGCCTTTCTGTCTAAGGAGCACACCAAGATGGCCTCACTGTACGGGGAGAACAGCATTGAGAGGGCCTTTCTGTCTAAGGAGCACACACCTAAATGGCCTCACTGTACAGGGAGAACAGCATTGAGAGGGCCTTTCTGTCTAAGGAGCACACACCTAAATGGCCTCACTGTACAGGGAGAACAGCATTTAGAGGGCCTTTGTATCTAAGGAGCACATACCAAGATGGCCTCACTGTACGGGGAGAACAGCATTGAGAGGGCCTTTCTGTCTAAGGAGCACACCCCAAGATGCCTCTCTGTACAGGGAGAACAGCATTGAGAGGGCATTTCTGTCTAAGAAGCACACACCAAGATGGCCTCACTATACGTGAAGAACAGCATCGAGAGGGCATTTCTATCTAAGGAGCCCACCCCAGGATGGCCTCTCTGTACGGGGAGAACAGCATTGAGAGGGCCTTTGTATCTAAGGAGCACTCCCCAAGATGGCCTCTCTGTATGGGGAGAACAGCATTGAGAGGGCCTTTGTATCTAAGGAGCACACCCCAAGATGGCCTCTTTGTACGGGGAGAACAGCATTGAGAGGGCCTTTGTATCTAAGGAGCACTCCCCAAGACGGCCTCTCTGTATGGGGAGAACAGCATTGAGAGGGCCTTTGTATCTAAGGAGCACACCCCAAGATGGCCTCTTTGTACGGGGAGAACAGCATTGAGAGGGCCTTTGTATCTAAGGAGCACACCCCAAGATGGCCTCTCAGTACGGGGAGAACAGCATTGAGAGGGCCTTTGCATCTAAGGAGCACACCCCAAGATGGCCTCTCGTTACGGGGAGAACAGCATTGAGAGGGCCTTTCTGTAAGGATGACACACAAAGATGGCCTCTCCTTACGGGGAAAACAGCATTGAGAGGGCCTTTCCGTCTAAGGAGCACACACCAAGATGCCTCTCAGTACAGAGAGAACAGCATTGAGAGGGCCTTTCCGTCTAAAGAGCACACACCAAGATGGCCTCACTGTACAAAGAGAACAGCATTGAGAGGGCCTTTCCGTCTAAGAAGCACACACCAAGATGGCCTCTCTGTATGGGGAGAACAGCATTGAGAGGGCCTTTGTGTCTAAGGAGCACACCCCAAGATGGCCTCACTGTATGGGGAGAACAGCATTGAGAGGCCTTTCTGTCTAAGGAGCACACTCCAAGATGGCCTCTCTCTATGGGGAGAACAGCATTGAGAGGGCCATTGTGTTTAAGGAGCATACCCCAAGATGGCCTCACTGTATGGGGAGAACAGCATTGAGAGGGACTTTCTGTCTAAGGAGCACACACCAAGATGGCCTCTCTGTACAGGGAGAACAGCATTGAGAGGGCCTTTCTGTCTAAGGAGCACACACCAAGATGACCTCTCTGTACAGGGAGAACAGCATTGAGAGGGCCTTTGTGTCTAAGGAGCACACACCAAGATGGCCTCATTGTATGGGGAGAACAGCATTGAGAGGGCCTTACTGTCTTAGGAGCACACCCTAAGATGGCCTCACTGTATGGGGAGAACAGCATTGAGAGGGCCTTTCTGTCTAAGGAGCACACACCAAGATGGCCTCACTGTACAGGGAGAACAGCATTGAGAGGGCCTTTCCGTCTAAGGAGCACACACCAAGATGGCCTCACTGTACAGAGAGAACAGCATTGAGAGGGCCTTTCCGTCTAAGGAGCACACACCAAGATGCCTCTCTGTATGGGGAGAACAGCATTGAGAGAGCCTTTGTGTCTGAGGAGCTAACACCAAGATGGCCCCTCTGTATGGGGCAAACAGTATTGAGAGGGCCTTTCTGTCTAAGGAGCACACCCCAAGATGGCCTCACTGTATGGGGAGAACAGCATTGAGAGGGCCTTTCTGTCTAAGGAGCACACACCAAGATGGCCTCACTGTATTGGGAGAACAGCATTGAGAGGGCCTTTCTGTCTAAGGAGCACACACCAAGATGGCCTCACTGTATGGGGAGAACAGCATTGAGAGGGCCTTTTGGTCTAAGGAGCACACCCCAAGATGGCCTCACTGTATTAGGAGAACAGCATTGAGAGGGCCTTTCTGTATAGGGGCAAACACCAAGATGGCCTCACTGTACAGGGAGAACAGCATTGAGAGGGCCTTTGTGTCTAAGGAGCACACCCCAAGATGGCCTCACTGTACAGGGAGAACAGCATTGAGAGGGCCTTTCTGTCTAAGGAGCACACCCCAAGATGGCCTCACTGTACGGGGAGAACAGCATTTTGAGGGCCTTTGTGTCCAAGGAGCACACACCAAGATGCCTCTCTGTATGGGGAGAACAGCATTGAGAGGGCCTTTCTGTCTAAGGAGCACACCCAAAGATGGCTTCTGCAGGGATAAAGACGGACAAGTACAAGATCTAAGAAGTTGACCCTTTGTTAGTATACCTACCAGTAGGTGCTGGCTTGGATCCAGTTTTGCCGAGAAGGTCCAAATCATCCCGGAGTGCAGCACTTCTTGAAGCTGATGTTTGCTGTAAAATACAAGACATCATGTTCATATATATGTACAAAATTCAAACACAGTATATATGATGCTCACAACCTGTATTATTTAATCCCAATTAGACAATTATTATCATATCAATATCAAGAACAACTGTTGTAATCAACGATGTACGGCTGCAATTTCAAGGCAGTGAGTTAAGAACAGAGAAACTATGACCCTGTCTGTTTTATACATGTAGTTGTCTGTAAAAATAGAAAATGATGAAACATACTTTTCAGTCAATTTAAAGAAAATCAAATTACTAACCCGAGTTGAGAATGTTTTCGCATAAGATGAACGTGTATCATATTGGGTCTGTGAAGTATCCTGGGGTAACTTTACATGCACTGAAGCAGACACATCCAAAGTTTTCTGCAAAGAAGAACTTTCTTCATTTGATACAGATCTTGTAAGTCTAGTCAGTTTACCATTTGAAGGTGAAAATGTTTCATCAATACCTACTGTTGTTCTTGCTATTTGAAATGATGATGAGTTCCCATCGTCAATAGATAAAGATCGAGCAAATTTTTTCTCAAAAACACTACTACTGTAGCCGACAGATGTTTTTGTCATCGAAGTAACAGACTTAGGCACTGATGCAGATATAGGGGTTTTTGAAACAACCCTGTTATCTGAAATTGTTGTTATGGATACCCTTTCTTGACCTCTGGCAGAGCTATAAGCAGCAACTGACTTGTCCATTCCAGATTTATAACCAGCAACTGACTTGCCCATTCCTAATTTGTCAATTTTATTTACTTTTGCTTTTTCTTTGCGTTTTTCTTCATCTACTATTAAAGCTCTCATTGCGCTCGTAACAGTAGGACGATTAACGCTTGATACCCTTTTTTGACCTCTGGTAATACTATAAGCAGCAACGGACTTGTCTATTCTTAATTTATCAGGGTTTTTTTCTTTTGCTTTCTCTCTGCGTTTTTCTTCATCTTCAATTGAAGCCCTCATTGCACTCGTACGGGTAGGACGATTAACGCCACTGCAAGACTTGTCGCCCGGCATTATGTGTCAAGGTTAACACAGATCCAGTACATCTATGAGGTTTATAAGTATGTTTTCAATATAATAATAATATCCACAAGACTTGAACACAGTTAATTTTAAAAATATGAAATATTCTGACATGCACCAATCATTTAAATTTTTTACATTTATCATAATGTTTAGTGTCTTCCTTGATGATTCGATCCAATGTCACCATTTTATATACATGTATATTCCCATAACTTTACTCAGCGACACTAGTTTAGCAGAACTTTATGATCTTATAAATAACTAATTACAAATCACCAGTTTTCACACTTGTTGTTAAGCAGTAACATATGTTATTCTTGCACAATATGCGGATGAGCGTACATGCTTAATTAAATACTACACGTCTGAACAGAATTGCAGGACGGTCACCAGGCATAATGATTTTGATCAACAAAAGTCATTGTTTACATTTCAAACCGAAAGTAGCAAGAACGGTAACTCTAATTAGACGAAAATATATTATCTACTTTCGTTTTCGAACTGCCACCATTCATATTATTATTTGTAACAAGTGAACCATTGCATTGTCATTATTGGTAGATCTATAGATCATTTATCACCATGTAATAAATCAATTCGAATTGATTTCTTGGAAGTCCACAGAAATCTTGGATTGTGCCAGTTTTCAACCTGAACCAGTGCTTAGATTCATGAGATCAATTTGTTAACATTTTGGATCATATGCAAGATATAACGGGCTGTATAAAGGTTTATAAAACAGCCTTCAAGTTGATCCATACATAGTTATACTCCGACACGCCCACTGATTCCATTCAAAAAGTGTACACTATTTGTCTTTTATTTTGTATTTAATATATCCATGTGAAAATGTATCATTTCGTTAAGAAACATATCATAATGTCTTAACATTCACAAAACAGTTAACAATCTATTAGAAGCTTTTTTATATGAACCTGTTTGAAAATATTTTCATGGATGGTCTATTTTTAAATACAAAATAAAAGACAAATAGTGTACACTTTTTGAATGGAATTAGTGGGCGTGTCGGAGTATAAGTAACATATGTAGTACTATTTAGTCGTCAAAAGTGTCTTCTTACAAGGGTTATTGTATAGTTTTGTGAGGACAATTGTGTTCTTTGTCCTCACAAAACTGTAAAATAACCATTGGAAGAAGACACTTTTGACGACTAACTAGTACTATATCTATTACTTAATAACACAACTGCATTTGTACATACAATGCAATCAGTACAGAGTACACATGCACTGTGTCATGTACAGTACCATGGCCGTAACTAGGGGAGGTGCGTCGGGTGCGAACGCAACCCCTTTTTCACCAAAGTAGCCCTTTTTGTTGGTGAAATTTATAAACTTTGCAAATTATCAAAGTTTGTGTGGCATGCAGCTCAGATCAACAGTTCATTTTTGCTGCTCGATCACTCGCTCAATAACGTACAATTGTACAATGTAGCTCTACATCCTCTAGCAGAAGTGCATGGAAGCCCAATACCCCTCATCTAAACATCCCCATTAGCTCTTCAAAACCCGATTTCGCACCCCCTTTTGAAAAATCCTAGTTACGGCCATGATTATTCGCGTTATCTGGATCCTTTTGAATTTACGGTGTCTTGATTTCGCGCAAACGACCTCGACTGCGAATTTACAACCTTGTTGGTAAATATGCAATGGGAGGTCAATCTTACGTAAGTTACACCTTGAAAAATAAAAAAACGGAAATTGATTGCTGAACACGGCAATTTATAAAGTTTAAAAACATGCAATATCGTAAGAAAACCGGGCGTAATGACAATTCAAGTGATTATTAAGTGTTGATTAATTGCGAACATACGTACGTTTTCACAAGTCCCATATTGCTATCATAGTCCATAATTAATAATTAATCAAACAAGTCTGACAATTTAGAACTATCGATACGCTATGTAAGACCTGTCGTCCACTAGACCCCGATGATATGCGGAAGGGTAGCCGATTACAGTTGCTTGTTTCGGGAACCTTTCGGGATCAATTATCAATACAAATGGGCGGATCTTTGCCATCGAGATCGTTTGGGATGTATTCGTGGTTCGTTATACGAAAGGTTGCAGTATAAACGCCGAAACCTATCCGAAGTAGCCGAACGCAACGCGAATGAATGCCGACAGTTCAGGATTTGGTCCCGAATGTTTCCCGATCGTGTGGAAAGGTTGCGGTTACTTTGCAGAATATGCGGAAGTGTTTACGAATCGATGCCGATGTATATAAACGATGCCGAACTACTATCTTGTTATCAGTTGAAAGTTGAATGCGATTGATGGAAGACGACATTAATCTCATTAGAAATAAAAATACAAGAACAGAGTTTTTATTTCGATTCTAAATACGATAATATACCGCACTATTTAACTGCGCGCATTCCATTTTCATCCATTTGACATTTTTAACATAATTCCACGCTGAAATTAAGTGGCTTATTAGCTAGTACAATTACCTCCCTCGTTAATGAAAACAACCTTCGTAATTTTCTGAAGGAAATAACACATTTTAAACATTGAAATAATTTTTATAACACGAGTATAGGGTAGCTATTTAATGAAATGAAAACTATGAATGAATTGATTATCAGAAGTTTTTATGAAACTTAGTTTCGAGATTATATTAGAGTTTCTACAAATAGATGCGTCATAGCTGTAACACTGGATACCCGTTCCACCTGCCTTGTCATCGCGTTTCGGTGAAGATTTACTATAAATTTTACGTTCATTCATTCATACATATGTCACGTGATACGGGGTGTAAATAGTAACAGCCAATTTGATACCATGTTTTATGGGGGTAATAAAACATGGCCAGGTCTGCTCTATATTTAATGGATTAATCCGCAGATCGTGTTAGAATAATTATTAAATCACAAGTGCGAACAAGTGACCGTGCTTTATGATATATAAAACACAGGTACATATTTATTATTTCGATGCTAACCGGTCGGGAATCGTCTTCTGTCTTATGTCCCGTGCATGGCCGACGCTCCTCTCGTGACAAAATACTGGTAGGTGCATAAATATTAGATACATAAGAATAAAATTAATTGGCGAGCGGAAAGAGCATACATTTTTTTTTTTTGTTCACTGCTACCAGACGGTTTTAGATAGGAATTAATGCACGTTGTCTGGTTTCTGGGGGAGGGGGGATTTTTTGTTGTCCTGACAAAGGGTCTCAGCCATTTCCATTTTGTCTTCGGTAAATGTACAAGGCCGAGGTGATCAGAATGCCAAATACCCCCTCATTCGTTTTGAGATACTAAAACTTTAAAGATACTACTCTATTCTAATGTAAGGTGACGAAGCATACGCTTATAAGTTATACGTTCACTTATCGTTATTCTATGTCTGGATGAATAGAATAAGATGTTGCAAGCAGGTGTATCTAGTCATTCTCGTTACTTGAAAGTTGTACTCTATGCAGTACTTTGATTCAGGAAAAGTTCGAAAACGAAAGTAGAAAACTGTATTCCGGAAGTTCGAAACCGAAAGTAGATCACGGAAGTTTTTTATTGTACGAACATGGGCGTAACATCGAGTTGTGAAAAGGTACAGTTTACATTATTTTCCTTACTTATAACTTCACTTTTTACCATATATAATGTTAAACTTTATGTACGTTATTTATTATTTAGTTATACCCGGCTGAATTCATTATAATACGTACGTACGCTTGCATTTTACGCATAGGCAGTCAGCACGTACCCAAATACTACCCCGGCCAAATCGGATTTTACCACTGTTTACTATGTTATGACAAGGTGAATCACGAAGAATGGAGTGCCTGTCACATAACTTGTCGTATTCTTTTATTTATTCACTCAAATGTTATCTTACAGGTATCATCGTGTAGCCAAGATATTTTACTTTCCAGATATATAAACAGTTTAGTCCTTAAATACACACCCTTAACACAATATAAGTCAAATCCCGAATTTATATTTTGGTCATCAATTAAGAAGTTCAGTATATACACCGGACACAAACGGAAATGGCCGAGCTTACACGATTGAACAACTATGAATGACGTGACACACACTCTAGTCAATCAAACGATCGCTTCGAAATCTGTTGAGGTCGAAAGGTTATCGGAATACTAAATAAAATTGGAAATTGACGGTGGCGAATTTCGTACATTTTTTTTTAATTATCGATCTAGTGAAATATTGCGATGTTTAATTGGCATGTGAGGTAAATTATTTAGTTACACTAACTGAAAGGATGACTAGCTAGGCCCGTTTGTGAAGCATACATTCTGTTTCAAGGCAAAATTCACGTTTACAAGCGTGAAAATCTGGGTTTTGCTGAACGTCTTAGTTAGCGACCTAATTAAGGAATTGTATTCTTGATTCTGACGTTCGGTGTGTAAACGGGTGTGTATCTAAGGACTAAAGTGTTGATATATCCTGAAAGTAAAATATAGTAGCTACACGTTGATACCCGTAATATACCATTTCAATGAATAATAAACCTACACGGCTACAAATGTGACAGGCACTTTTATAATCGGAAATATTGAAAGTAACCTTTCTTATATAGGTGAACAATGAGAAGGTTGATATGACTTGTGAAGTAGTAGGGTACGTGCAGGCTGCCTATGATTTTACGTATACATAAAATATATTCTTTAGCTTTATAGGTGTATGACTAATATTTTAACAAAATTGTATCATAATCCGTTTTTCCCCAAATAAATACGATTACATTGCGTTATTAACGGAAACATGTCCGTTGTCCCAAAACATCGCTTCACGCACAGTTACAGTACATAAATGACATTAAACGTTATATAACATAACGTAGATGTCGACATAACGATATATGATGTTTTCCGTAGAAAATAGACATCTACACCATGCTCACTGTCATATTAACACTCTACATATCACTAAAAACTTGGGCTGGGTCGGGTAGCCTTTGGTTGGGTTACTATAGTAACCACAGTTTGTGTTTGGTTGGATGAAATTATACCAAGTTTTGTCAAATCATCAAGTGGGTGAGTATGTCTTATTAAACGAAAATTTATTAAAATCGTATGTTTCAATCAAGCGCTATAGCGATAGCCCGGGTATTAAATGAACGACCCTCGTACATGACTCTTGTGTGTAATATTCAGTATGAATCCAGTATGTTGGCAACTTAATTAAGTGTGGTTCGGGTTACTAAAATTACGAGGAAGTTAATTAATACTACATGTACATACATACAAGGTAGTTTATGTGTCTTACAAGTATAATCATATAAATACTACAATACTTACGGCTAGAGTATTATAATGTAATATGATAGTAAAATTTGATATAACTACATACATACATTCTCGTTCACCTGTAGTCTGGGAACTTGACTAACCACTGATGTATGAACATGCATATAGATTACTAGTTAAATAAACGAATGTACCCCACCGATGACCATTCACAATGGATGTACTGAAATATCACCTCAATAAAATACCGCCTCAAAATTAGGACAACTTTAACTTACTCTTTAACCTCAATATTGATTAATACCCATTATCAATATATTTATATTCCAATGTAGTCCGATATATGATGCTTTACACCAGACACGTAAAAGAACCAGGGATGCTTCTGGAAGTGCGGCATCCTCTGTATCATGCACTATGCCCCAAAAACTAAACGACTATTAAACCCGTTTGGAGGCCTCGCCCATATGGATCGCCCGTTGGCGAGGATAAATAAAAGCATAATTATAAACACCATCAATCATTTATACCTGACGCACATTAAATGTTCCTACTTCTTGTTTATACTTATCATAGTATACATATTTATGACAGTAGAGACCTTAACAGTTTTAACTTTAAATGTAATATATTTCCCTGCTGTTGTGTTTTGTGCTAATTAAGCTAATCCCTGAATCCCTGGACAAACTTCACCTATGATAAGTGTTACAATATACTTAAAATGAGGAAACATAATCACAGGACAAGGCAGTTATATTAATTATCTTCCATGTACTTCGATGTTTACGGTTTACATACAATTGTATAATCTGGGTCAGACATGTTATATACTCCATACTTATACACCGAGTGTCGTTTTCTTTAAGAAATTATACATGGTTATAGGCCATGGCTAAGAACATTCCATCAGTTTATGTTGTCACAGTACTGTAGATTTAAAATAATTTTGTATTTGAAGTATACATTTGAAGTGTTAGGCTCGTACGTTAAATGCATGTTCACATGTATACTTATACAACAAAACAAACATAGATAATCAGATATCGTTCTCGGTTAAGATGATTATGTATTTGATAAGAAACAAACATGAGATACGTTTTTATGTTACTCACTTGTATACCAATTGTTATATGTCGATTATGAAACAAGTTCAATAATTAAATTTAAATCTGTCTCGACAAAGTCTAGTTTGTATGTTCTAATACCATTTTTTTTCGTGACCTCAATTTGATACTTAGGCATAGTACTTGCATTTTGTACTTGTATGGCAAGTTGATTTTGCGTACTAACCCTGTGCGGTAAACAGGCGAACCCTACCCACCGCGTATAAACCAATTTACTGTATGACTTATTGGGATACTATACAATTCAACTTGTATGACTTATTGTGATTAAAACATTCGGTGATTTCCTATCACTGTACGACTTATTGCAATACTATACAATTCAACGTGCACTCCTTATTACGATAACCGGAAGTTGACTCGATTATACACTGTGCTACCAGTGCAGCTAGATTACACGTACCTTAACAGCTGATTGGCTGCTTGTCACTTATAGTTTGAACGGATATTATTATCGTATTTTTTAATTTTCCAATGTACAAATATGTTTACTAAGAATTGTTGCCAATGTAGTCGCTATGCCACACTCTTATCCCTCCCCGGATACGCATAGTAGGCAGAACAATAGGGTGCCGAGCACGAACTTTGTGACAAATCACGCGTCTGAAACACGAATATTTTACAATACACTTCAGTGTTTAAATGTATATGTCCAGATATTATGGCAAATTCTAACACAATCTGTGGATTGATCCATTAAACATAGAGCCGACCTGGCCATTTATTATTACAGCAATAAAACATGGTATCAAATTGGCTGTTACTATTTACGCCCCGTATCACGTGACCTATTTATGAATGAATGAACGTAAAGTTTATAGTAAAAACGTCCACGCGTCGTGAGTTGCACGTGTTACAGCTATGACGCATCTATTTTTAGAATCTCCAATATAATCTCGAAACTAAGTTTCATAAAAACTTCTGATAATCAATTCATTTGTATTTTTCATTTCATGAAAAAGATCCCTATACTCGTGTTATTAAAATTGTTTCAATGTTTAAAATGTGGTATTTCCTTCAGAAAATTACGAATGTCGTTTTCATTAACGAGGGAGGTAATTGTACCAGATAATAAGCCAGTCAATTTCAGCGTGGAATTATGTTTAATGTCAAATGGGTGAAAATGGAATGCGCGCAGTTAAATAGTTCGGGATATTATCGTGTTTAGAATCGAAAAAAAACTCTGTTCTTGTATTCTATCGGTGAATAAAACACAGGCACTCGTTCGGATGCTACGCACTCGTGATTTAATTTTTCCACATCCGAACTCCTGCCCATGTTTTATTCACCTATAAAATACGCGAACAGATTTTTATTTCTTAAATACAGCGCCGTGCCATTAGTGAATGTCTAAATGTCCTTCGTTTCTGCGACGCAAAACGTGTCTGTGAAAACCTTCACTGGATTACTTTCTCTGTACGTCTAGAGACGACCGAATCTGTAGCCTGGTTAAAAATACGTGCAATGTCAGACAAAAATGCACTTTCTCCTCATCGAAAGTTGGCGATTGTGGCTATTTTCATTAACCTTTACTGATGGACACTTTATCGGCAGAGTTTCTATATTACAACGTCACCGAAGTTTATAAATAATTCATTTTATGGTAGTCCTACTTACTTGTTCCTCTTCACTCCGGTCGGAGCATAGGGCCTCTCACAGCTCTCCATCTTGTACGATCAGTAACCCGGGCTTTGGCCTAGATATGCCTAATATTTGATGTGTCTGGGTTTGTTGTGATTTCCGAGTAGTACACTACGCCGAATTTCTAATTTGCCACCCTATAAAATTTGATACTATGTGATATATTCTATCAATACATATGAAGTTGCGTTAGGTTTTCATTTCATACATTGATCTATCGATTTACAAAAATAAAACACGTGCTCAGGTACAAAATCATCCATGCGGAACGGTTAGTGCGAAATTGCTTTTATGCACGTGGTGCTCGTGTAAGGCATGAAATATGTCCTTTTTTTGTTCGAACACATCCTCTGTGGATCTCCTTTTCTGAAAAACATAAAACCTCGCGAGAGTGAGCAACGGGAACGCGCTCAAGCCGTCAGATGTATGCATGCACTTCAATAAATTTCTGTTTGACCACGTGTTTTTTAAATATATTTTAGAAAAAGTGTTTGCAGAAGAATACAAATAATCCAAACCCGATGATGTCTACTTACATTGATAGGAACACATATTTCCCACAGTAGTTTGCGCTAAATTAAACGTAAATAAAGAGTTTGCAATTTTTTAAAAAGACGTGTGGCGCACTTCGCTGTTTTGGGTGGCTGTACTCATCATTCGGAGGGCTTTGGCGAGTTCCACATTATTCAATCTCTCAAAGTTTAATGTTTTTCATAAAAGGCAACCCACAGAGGATACATTCCAACCAAATACAAACATTATTTAATCCCGTGCACGAGCACCACGTGCACAAAGCCATTTCGCACTAACCGTTCCGCATAGATGATTTTGCACAAAAACACATGTTTTATTTCTGTAAATCGATAGATTAACGTGTGGAATTAAAACATAATTCAGCTTCATATGTATTGGTTGAATATATCACATAGTATCAGATTTTATAGGGTGGCCCATTAGAACTTCGGCGTAGTGTACAGTGATACGAAAGTTTCTTTGTACACCCGGAATACGTTCATTCTGCCTTCCAATCATCTCAAAGCAAATGCTTGTTTGACATTTTTGCGCAAATATAATGCTAGTTAATACATATGCTCTTATAACATACTCTCTACAATTTTAAAGGTCGTTATTTAGTTATCTCTTTAAACCAACGACGTTTTGACGTTCACTTTTGGCAAGGCACTGTACAAGCATGGCATTAGGCAGAACTTTTAGACCGGAAGTACGATCAGAAACGCACTATTTAATATGTTGCTTTTTCTGTTTTAAGGATAGTGAGCCAACAACATACGTGAATTTGCGATTTTATCGCAATGAAATCAAGTCTAACATTTGGACTGGTATGTATATACTCTATTTGTATTGAATTGTCAAACACGCAAGCACCCGTACCGCAAAACTGTTTCAGTGTATACATGTTTATTCATTCATGCATCTACACGCACATACACAATGATTGTATTCTTTAGCATACCATAGTAGTTTCTTTTTTTTAATATTGTATAATACATGTAGTAACAGCCAAATCTAGGTTTATCTTTTACCAGCCAAATTTAGGGTTATAATCATAGGCACATGAATTCAAATTATCTGAGTGTACCCTATATGTGTATAAAGAGAAGGTCGTGCAGTGGCCATTTTAGCCGCAACGGATATGACGTTTCAGGAGATGGTATCCGTGTTTGCTGTAAACTGGGTACCAGCTTTTGTAACGTCATATCCGTTGCGGATAAACATTGTAGCTGCATTACCTTCTCTTTGTAGTTGGTACTTCAAGGTGTAACAATGAGGACTTGTCAAACACTGAAACCATGTGTCTATGGTTATAATTAGTCTATTCTTAGATGCAATTGAGAAGTGATTTACCGTTCAATATTGTATGGACATATATATACAATGTACTTATATCACAGCGTTTAAACCTCATCACTGTATGACTTATTGGGAGACTATACAATTCAACTTGCATGACTTATTGCGAGCAAAAGCATCCGTGATTTCCGGTCACTGTATGACTTATTGCGAGACTATACAATTTAACTTGTAGGTCTTATTGTGAGCAAAAGCATCCGTGATATCCGGTCACTGTATGACTAATTGAGAGACTATACAATTCAACGTGTATGTCTTATTGCGATAACCGGAAGTTGACTCGTTTATACACTGTACAAATAGAAACTTAATGATCTTGAATATACACATGTACACTCATGTAATTATGTTCCTCTCCTGATATATTTCGATTGCTATCTTATTAAGGAAATTATAACTGGCGTAGTTTAACCTACTTTTCAACAGCTTTTGTCAAACACCCGTTGAAACCATGAAAAATACAGGTTTCACGGGGTACTGGAACAAACGGACAAGCTGCTGAAAATGATCCTGTAAAAGCAAATAATTTTCTCTTTAGCGTGGCGTATATTTTATTGAAATCGATGAAGAAATAAAATACTTATGGCTATATTTGTGTCCCAATGTTTACAAATTTCTACTTGAAACTGTAGCCGAAAGTCACGTGGTTTTGCTACCCTGTGTAAGCATTGATACATTCCGCATGGATTTTACAATTTACGTATACAACTGACTGACACTTGGTTTTGACTCATTCTTAGCCTATACTTTTGCAGGTTATAAAATCCAGGAAATGTTACGATGGCGAGGCGAGTATTCGAAATTAGAGAGCAAACATGATTACATACAGTGGTAAGGGGAATGACTTTCTGCTCAATGCTAAGCTAAGTATTTGCCATTTTGTCTGTTATCAATATAACATGAACAATCCAGTACTTGCATTTTTGGAAGTGTACTCATGAATATACTTAATACTATATACAAATGTTCATGTAACTAGATTTCGTGGTAGAGTTTAACAAAGAAAATTCAACTTCCTCGAATACAGTACTAACTGGATTTTTACTTACATATTATACGCAATGACTTACTATTTATTAGGTTGTTTCCAATACCAGACAGTCGAGGAATGAATTATTCTGCCAAACCATTACTGGAAGAGGAAGCACAGGTATGTCTTTTAAACATATTCTAGTACATGTATCTTTAGATAAACGGATTCTGGCCAGGGATGGTATTCAATATTGATCTTACTTTGATCTCCCAAAATTCAGTAAATAGACTAAATACAAATAATTAGGATGTTTTTCACATAATTTTTCATGACCTATAATTTACGACAGAATATCAGCTATATCTGTCGAAAAAGTATGACAAAAAACACATTTAGTAAAATGTATGGATGCCAAAATACTCATTTTGCAAGAGTTGCTTCCCTTAGACTTTAAAGTATGCATTTATTGTTTACATTTCGTTATTTTGTTTACAAACCAACTGGAGGCTTGAATTCCGTAGTGAATTATTAATGTTGCTTCTGGTAAATTGCGGTATCCGTTTGGCAATGATTTTTTAAATAATTTTTTATGCCATTTAATGACACAGCGGGATTGGGCACAAGTTATTTCAACATTATTATTACCCGTTTCCAGAATATTAACACAATTTTAAATCAAACAAAAGTAAAGCTATAAAGATACAAACGATATTGATATTAAATTACATGCATAATAATACTTCTATTAAAACATAGACATTGCACGTGCATGTATACCTTTGGTACCTGTATGAATTAATTGGATTTTTTCTAAGCCCTGGCGGCTTGTCATACCCTTGTCTTTTTTAAGTTGAAGTCAGTCACTTTTTCCGCTTATCACCATTTCTGCACAGGCCTAAGAAATTTTATCACAAAATACAGATTTTTGAAATTCCCCATCATCCGGTCATTTACAACCGGATGCTGGTGAATTTCAGAAATCTGTATTTTGTGATATAATTAATTTCTTAGGCCTGTGATTTCTGATACCTGAAAGAAGACAGTAGCCAATAATCCGTTTTCTAGACTAAGTGCAACTTGATCTCGTTATGTAATCAACAATGTGACAGTATGTAATTAATTGCGGGGTGAGTATACAAAATGTATAGGCTTGTTTGAAATATCCATTTTTGGGGATATGGGTAGTTAGTTCTGTGTCTGACTCTTGCATAGGTGGCTAGACAATGCCGTCATTTCTGTATGGATTTGAATTGTCTGTGCACGACATTATTAAATTAAAAATATCCACATCCGTAGGCTATTCGTGACGACGAAATTACAAGGGCCCGGGTTGTTGCTGCGTATGACATGATGTTAGACTTCTATGGTATGTTCTTATATCATGAAGATACTGGTGTTGTTTGTAGACGACGGAACTATCAGGAAAGCTACGACAATCTTAACAGGTGAGTATTGTTCTAATCTAAAAGTGATCAGTGCTTTCTCTTTTCCCACCCAGCCAGTGATTCACTGGTTGGTTAATTAGATTGCCTTGTGTGTATCGGTAAACAATTTCTTCCGCCTCCTGTCCCATTGAATAAATTAATGTGTATATTTTCATTTGATCGGATCTTTCCTTCAGTCCCAATGCTAATCTAAAACGTTCGAATCGTTTTAAACATTTTTACCATTATTCAGCTTTAGACGAAGGGCATGTAAAAAAGTATATTCGGAAAGAGCTGTAGTATCACTGCCTTTTCCCTCAGAGGTCCAAGCTGGAATGGGAACACTTTTAAAATGTAAGAGTCTGTTAGGAAGTTCGGATACCCCTCCGATAAAACCGGAAGTCGGACCGCTGAGCAATCAGCTGGCCGGACCCCGTCCTGAGACAAAACCAGCTGATGAAACCCCTGGGAAGGTTTTTACAAACGATCAAGATTGTAAGAACGCTTTCGAATCCATCTTTCTAATAATTTTTCAGATCAACTCATAACTTCCGACGTATTTCAAGGATAATCAAATCCCTTGGTGAACTTGGTTATGAGAGATTTCAGGTACCATGGGTCACTTTTTTGTTGGAAGAAATTTTTGTCACTAAGCTGTTGCCTAAATTGAACGGTGGTTGTATACAACATTGGATTGATGCAATTAAAGATAAGGAGGAGCGATTCCAGATGTACAAGAATTGGGCAAATCTAAAAGACGGTGTGAAACCATCTTTAAATATGCAAGTACATGTACTTTCTTCTGCAAGTGATAGTGGTGGCAAAGCAGAAATTGATAATTGTAATACTAATCAAGAAACAGCTAAGATTGATGAGAAAACAGAGGCATTTGTACATAGACCTGGTTTACCAACTAGCCTCTCTGCCATTGATGACGGTGGCAAAGCAGGAAATTATAATTATAGTTATTACAATGCAAGAGATGAAATAACTCAATCAAATAAGCCAGACATGTCCATGTTATCAGATAAGATTGAGATGGAGCATACGGCTGGCTCTGTCACTAAAATAAATCATGCTGGTGATAACTGTAATACTCCTGTGAAACCAGACAAGCATATAAACGATGACATTGGTGCATTTGGAGTAGAAACTGACCACACACAAAGAGCATGTAAAGATAAAACAAGTTGTGATAATGGCTGTGATGATCATTGTGTCAACTCAAAGAAAATGGATGATCATGCAAAAGGCGTTACAATTGGAATGGAAAGTCCAAACACTGTACCAGAAAAAAAAAGGTTTTTAACATGCCGATACAAGTGTGTCACTGAAACCGGACTCGTTGAAACCAAACTGTGACATATTTTGTGATAACAGAGCATTTAATGGGTCTACCTTTGGCGAAGGTTCTCATTCTAAAGACAACTCTGGTGACCAAACGGGTCAGTTTGATTATGAATACAGTGGTGACCATGATTTTGGCACACCTTGCCTATCATTCCAAAATATGCGAATAGATCGTGTTTGAATTTGGTTCCAAACTTTACATAAACAGATGATAATTGAACTTCTGTATGTTGACTATATAGAGGATATTTGTTTGTTTTGATTGAATATGGTTTATATCTCATCGTGTAGTGATAAAATTCAATATTTTCAAGAGCGCGTAGCGCGAGTGAAAATATTAAAATGTTATCACTACAAGATGAGATATTAACCATATTCTATCAAAACAAAAAAATATTCTATTTATTTAATGCTTTTATGGTGTCAAAACTGGTACCAATTATGCCAAATTACCACTGTGGTTAGGCTACGTATGAATATGTTATTCCATTCATCAAAATCCGCCATCTTGGATTATGGTGAATAGGTGAAAACGACTTTTTTGAGAATTTTGCATTAAATCATACACCAACTTGTAGGAAATGGTCTAACTAAGAATAAAAACCCCCACATGACATGTTTCCGTTCAGTAATAAAAAAGTTACAGACATTTTAGTGTTGAGATTTTGGTAAATTAAAGTAGTCCCTGTGAGGGGGTGGAACTTATATCAGTCACATTGTAGGTGATAACCAGTGACTGATATAGGTTTTATTTCACTGATAGAACTCCATATCTCACCAGTTAGCATTAAATAAATCAGTGTACTATTTTGAATGGTACCATCTACAATTTGGCAGCAATGGTTTCCTTGAAATGATTGAAATCAGAATGCTTGGCTGATATGTTTTCCTTGTAAGCATGTATATCCGAGCAACTGACTATATGTATAACTATGGAACGACATTGCTGCCTTCATATTACTATTGTCGATGTGTGCAGTATATTCATCAGTACGTTCTGTCCAACCTCCTTTACGTTTGGTACATTCGTTAGTATGTGCAGTAGTTACAGCATTGCAGTAGTTACAGCAATACGTGCAGTAGTGATATCTTTATGTCCAGTAAAATAAGCTTTATGTTTAGTGCAATCTTCTTTATGTTCGGTACATTCATCATTATGTGCATTAGTTACAGCATTTCGTGCAGTAGTTACAGCATTACGTGCAGTAGTGATATCTTTATGTCCAGTAAAATAAGCTAAATATGTTTAGTGCAATCTTTTTATGTTCGGTACATTCGTCATTATGTGCAGTAGTAAAAGAAGGCAGCAATGGCGTTCTATATATAATGATAGAGGAATCGTCTAAACACGATTGTCGCATTGTGTAACTACTTACGCCAGAATGATGATTTGGTTGTGTCCTATTTTAACTTATTATTCATCGTTTCAAGCGGTGCTAACGTTACACTAAATGTATTGGGAATGTGTTATACGAGTACGTTTGGGGTAGGTTGTCTGATTACATAGATTCGTATTTTAATTTGCTATTAATAATATAATTTTATGTTTGCATATATATTGATCTATTTTGAACTAAATAATTAAATTAAATTTTAATGTATTAAGCAGACTGTATAAAAGCGTTGTGTTCATTATTGTTGCCTTACTGGCGTGAGACGTTCACGTGATGAAGTTTGTTGTGTATACCTGGGGGAAGTCGCTGATGATAACACTAGCCTTTGTTTAATGTTCGTTCACACTATGAACGGTTGTACTAGTGTAAGCGTTGGTCAGCGTTCCAGAAGTCGAAACAATGAGCCCAAACGTCGGTGAAACTACACTCGCGAGGAGGTATATTTTGGTTCACACTGCGAATGCTGTGTAGTCCTATCTATCGCATGTTAACTTTTGGGAACGTTTCCTAGCGTTTTACTGCGTTTGGCAGCGATAACAAGCGCTTGATAGCGTTTGCCTGCATTATAGTCATTTCTTATCAGCGTATGTGAACTTTTTGCCAACACAGGTAAGCATGTGTGCAGCCTGGTCTCTAACTTAAGTGGGTTCACACTATGACTATGAAAGTCGGTGAAACTACACTCGCGAGGAGGAATATTTTGGTGGCATACTACGAACGTAATGCATCTAACGAACGTTAACTTTTGGGAACGTTTCCTAGCGCTTGACTGCGTTTGACAGCTGTTACAAGCGTTTAACAACGTTTGTCTGCATTATAGTTATTTTTATCAGCGTATGTGAACGCAGGTTAGCGTGTGTGCAGCGGTTCCTTATATAGACGTCGCTGTCACAAGTTGGGGCCATTTTACTTTTACGGCGTTTTTACTTTTTGTAAAGTGATTTTATCATTATTATGTAATACATTTGTATGTTACATAATTATCATTATAAAGAGAAACAAATGATTTGCCCAATTGATTAATTTCCCTTAAAATACTACATCATTATGTTAGTACAAAGTGTCCATGAGGCGTAAAACATACGTTATGGAGGTGTTTTGTCAAGCATTTGAAATTAAACCACCCTTTCACTAATAAATCCTTGTCAAAATACATCAATATTTTGCCCCAGGGTGCGGCGGGCAGACCCAGGAGAATTACACATTTTTCTCTTTGTTTCGGTCTAATTCCCCAAAGCGGGAGATGCTAAGTGTATCAAATGGCCCGCCATCTTTCAATGGTTGTCTACTTTTTTGTCTACTTCCCAAATACCTGGATCTAAAATCCGGCCAAAGTCCATTTCCAGGGACCTGGATTCATAATTCGGCATGTAAATTCCCACCTGACGGGAACCACGTTTTCTGTCTAAAGCCCCGTATATGCCCGCCACCCCGGTCAAAATATTGATAGGTGTACCATATACAATGTAGGTAACTCTGAATATCTCTATAACATTCGCTTATTGTTGAGTGTTGATTTAAATGTACAGTCGTGTACATCGTAACTGGTAGTAATAATATTGACTTCCATACTCGACTGCATGGAGACATGGTTGATACGTCAAAACTAAGTTCGTTCTCAAGTAGATTTATATTTGATTCTCCCTCGGAATAATTTCAGGAAGGCTGGTCGAGGCGTTACCCCATCCCCCCAAACACATAAACAAATCACTGGCTTAGAATGAGAAAGTCGTAAGTGCTACTCACGACCTTATAAGACGCATACATAGTTGTAATATGCACCAAAAGGCGCTTCTTATGAGCCTATTTTCATGAAAGTCGGAGCAGGTCATGTTGCCCAAACTGAAGTGGGAAAAGCTTGTTTTTCCATAAGTAAAGAGTAGTTTTCAGACGAGTTTGTACGTTTGTTTCATTCTAAGCATAGCGAAATATCCACTCCGAAATCACCTGGAACCGCTCCATAATATTATGGTATTTTTATATATATGGATATATAAAGTACAATTCATAGAACTTGTGACTTGTCGGGCTTTGGTATACTAGTGTGTTATCAATCATGGTCCCTGTATCAATGTAGGCCTACTTTACACACTTCAATTTATAATAGCATTTATGAATGCAAAGGACAGACGACACTTACTAGTCATTCTACTTTAACAGCCAACACTCGTGCGCGGATCTAGCCATTATTTCATATTGGTGGCTCAATCAATCAGCACGTTTCCACTTTGGGTCGCCTAGCTATTGCTCAGGGTCTCCGATTAGCTATCGGAGAGGGCCCTATTGGTCTCTGAGCCCTGCCATGATTACGCGTCTCGGTATAAGCCTCCCCTAAAATGTGTACATGCATTTTTTGTCAAATTAAGGGGAGCCGAACAAACTGCAACTCCATTGGAGCCATGCACTACTTATCTACTTGTAATAATAATTGACCTTTGCACAGTAGGTCGATCGGAAATCCTACTATACATATCTTTTCACACTTTGTGTGTCCATTGATGGGTCCATACAGTAACTACTATCTGCAGTAGGAGTTGCAGACCAGTGGAGCAGTGCAAACAACTCCTCCGTTTAAATATCGCGAGTATCCACCCCTGCCTGCCTGAAATATGACCCTGCAAGATTCCCATGAACACGCTCATGACGCTGCAGTATGTCATACACGTCTGTCGGCTGTGTTGATTTCCAGTAGATTTACAACAATGGGATGCTTGTACAGTAATGGACCTCGGGTAAATATATATTTCTAGTTCTTTGCATGGATTGATAAATTTAGACATACATTGTAATTTTATTGTATCAAAATAACTAAAGATATATAAAATATACTGTAATGATCAATTGATGATTATATTGTGTTGATTCTTTAGCGTATGTACTGTACATGACTGACTGTACCCTTGCATTGTATGTACAAAAACATTTGTGTTATTATCTATGTATGGATCAACTTGAAGGCTGTTTATAAACCTGTTGTACAGGCCGTTAAATCTTGCAAATGATCCAAAATGTTAACAAATCGATCAAAACAGGATTGAAAATTGGAACAATCCCAGATTTCTGTGAACTTCAAAGAACCAGAAATCAATTCATAAATTGATTTATAATATGTTGATAAATGATCTATAGATCTATAAATTAATGACACTGCAATGGTTGATCATGGTTGACGTATTGCAAATAATAATATGAATTGTGTCAGTTCGAAAACGAAAGTAGAAAATCTATTTTTCGTCTAATTAGAGTTACCGTTCTTGCTACTTTCGGTTTGAAATGTAAACAATGAATTTTGTTGATCGACCGTCTTGGAATTCTGTTCAGACATGTAGCATTTAGTTAAGAATGTACGCTTAACTGTATTGCATATTGTGCAAGAATAACATATGTTACTGCTTGACATAAAACGTGAAAACTAGTGATTTATAATCAAATTTTAAATCTTGTCAGTTACATTTTTTTGTATTTGGGAGTTCATAACTGCTAAACATGTACTGCTTATCACTGCTAAGGTTATGGGAAGATATATACAGTGGTGATATTGCATCTATATTGTGCTGAAGGAACATCATGGACGACACTAATCATCGTTATAAATGTAGATAATTGAAATGACCAGTGTCATTGAGTGTCATCACTGAATATTTGGAATTTGAAAAAAACTATTAATTAAACCACATATAGATGTAGTGGATCTGTGTAAACCTTGAAACGTAATGTCGGGCCGCAATATTCACTGTGGCGTTAATCGTCCTACTGTTTCAAGCGCAATGAAAGCTTCAATAGTAGATGAAGAAAAACGCAAAGCAAAAGTAAATAAAACTGACAAATTAGGAATGGGCAAGTCAGTTGCTGGTTATAAATCTGGAATGGACAAGTCAGTTGCTGCTTATAGCTCTGCCAGAGGTCAAGAAAGGGTATCCATAACAACAATTTCAGATAACAGGGTTGTTTCAAAACCCCCTATATCTGCATCGGTGCCTAAGTCTATTACTTCGATGACAAAAACATCTGTCGGCTACAGTAGTAGTGTTTTTGAGAAAAAATTTGCTCGATCTTTATCTATTGACGATGGGAACTCATCATCATTTCAAATAGCAAGAACAACAGCAGGTATTGATGAAACATTTTCACCTTCAAATGGTAAACTGACTAGACTTACAACATCTGTATCAAATGAAGAAAGTTCTTCTTTGCAGAAAACTTTGGATGTGTCTGCTTCAGTGCGTGTAAAGTTACCCCAGGATACTTCACAGACCCAATATGATACACGTTCATCTTATGCGAAAACATTCTCAACTCGGGTTAGTAATTTGATTTTCTTTAAATTGACTGAAAAGTATGTTTCATCATTTTCTATTTTTACAGACAACTACATGTATAAAACAGACAGGGTCATAGTTTTTCTGTTCTTAACTCACTGCCTTGAAATTGCAGCGGTACATCGTTGATTACAACAGTTGTTCTTGATATTGATATGATAATAATTGTCTAATTGGAATTAAATAATACAGGTTGTGAGCATCATATATACTGTGTTTGAATTTTGTACATATATATAAAAAGATGTCTTGTATTTTACAGCAAACATCAGCTTCAAGAAATGCTGAACTCCGTGATAATTTGGACTTTTATCTCGGCAAGATTAGATCCAAGCCAGCATCTACTGGTAGGTATTCTAACACAGGTGTCAACTTCTTAGATCTTTTATTTGTCCGTCTTTATCCCTGCAGAAGCCATCTTTGGGTGTGCTCCTTAGACAGAAAGGCCTCTCAATGCTGTTCTCCCAGTACAGAGAGGCCCTCATGGTGTTGATCTCCTTGCCCAGGTCTCTAAATTTGATGGAGAGGCCCTCTTAGTGTTGTGCTCCCTGAATAGAGAGGCCAGGCTTTCTTGGTGATAGGGTAATAGTCTCTTTCCATCTGTCTGTCCTTCAGCCACATTTTTCTGTAGCATAAATCGGAAATCACATATAGGATTGACGGCAAATATGAGTAGGTGGCAAGTAGGAGAAGTGCAATGACCAAGAACTATAACTCTATATAAAACTTTATTGTTTATTCTCTTTTTTTATCGACGTCTCGGCCTGAGCCTTTTTCAAAACACACAAACATAAGTTCTTTGTTTGTGTGTTTTGAAAAAGGCTCAGGCCTAAACGTCGATAAATAAAGAGTATAAACCATGAGTGGTTCTTATTAACAATTCCCTATGGAATGAAATCAGAGTTATAACTTTATTGTCCAGTTTTGTAATTATCTCCTTTTGTTTAGTGTCTTATTTGTAGCAAAAGTCCAAAAGTGTTCTTGACTTGCAGACTGTTGACTTGAAACATAGAATATAAGTAGATAGCCAAAACTATGTACATTGTATTAAGTAATTGACTTGAAACTTAAATTATAAGTAGATGGTGACTGACTAAGATCTGGCCCCTGATTATAAAGCCCTTTTCATCATCAACTTAATTTCGTGCTCATGCATTAATTATTTTAAACAGTAAAATGTCTTATACATGTAATTTACTTAAACTTTTATATTTCTTGGATAGCTCTATAGAAACCAGAGCATATTTTCTGGTAAAGTAAAGCTTATCAAGGTCCGTTCTCAAGTCGAGCTGAGCATGAAAAAAGTTAAATAAAATGATGTGGTCTGGTTCCATTCCAGAATTATCTCCCTTTAGTTAATACTACAAAGGTTTTTTTCATGCCACTGGCTACTGAGTATGCCATACATGCCAGATCTCCTGCATCATGTGTGAGTCTCACGCATTCGAGACTCTACTCGCCAATTGATCAAATCTAATGCATTTTTTGGACATACTGGAATCTGACATTTTTTGTTTGCATTATGAAAATGATCAAAAATATCAGTTTAAATTGCTTCAGGAAGCATGTATGATATTGTCATTAAAGTAAAATACAAATGTAAGTGAAAATTGCATATAAACTTCAATAACTTAAGTTTAAGTTTCAGCATTGAAAATCTCACACATTTTTAATGAAATCTCCTGCATTTCCATCACCAATCTCACACAAAGGGGTTTGCGAAACATGGCATGTATGGTATGCTAAAACAGTCAATCCCTCCATTATACACTTTCAGGACAATATGTAGATGAAATGTTGAAATGGAAAGGTGATTATGAAATACTGGAAAGGAATCACAGTTATATACAGTGGTAAGTCCAACTTGACTTTCATACCCTGTAACTTACATTTCCCCTTTTCCGTCTACCCTTCATCTCTGGCTAAACTTGTGTAATTCATATATCAAAGTTTACATTCCGTCTACCCTTCATTCCTGGCTAAACTTGTGTGATTCATATATCAAAGTTTACATGCCGTCTACCCTTCATTCCTGGCTAAACTTGTGTGATTCATATAATTATCAAAGTTTACAATGATGCCCCATCGTCCATCTGTTCTACAAATATCTTATTGTAGCAGTTGTGCTTTATAAATTCCTTTTCATAATTCATTTTTAGCTCGACTTTTCGAAGAAAAAAGTCCAGCTATTGTCGTGATGGGATCATTTGCGTCTGCATGGGTGTCTGCATCAGTTCTGCGTGTTTGTTGGTTAAGTTTATTGTCAGAGTCATTTTTCTCGAAGACTATCAAAGGTATCCACTTGAAATTCGACATAGTTATTCACCATCACAAGGGGAGTCCATACTTACAAGGCTGGTAACTCTGTGACCTATATTTATGAGTTATCTGCCCTTTTTATTATTATAATTTTCTCTTACAGATGAGCAAGGGTACTATCAAGTACAAGTAAGGCGAGTGTCCAGCACTCGTAGGCGGTGCTCTTGTTGTACACATATTTATATTTCAGGTTATTCCCCATTCCTGAAGGAAGTGGATTTAATCTTTATGCCCAGCCACTAACTGAATATGAAGCTGAGGTAACTGAAGGTTTATACTGCCATAATGTCACTCCATCATGTAACCATGATTCATAGGTTCTGTAAAAAGCTTATCTTGAATGGCAGGGGTTCCATTTGACTGGGGAGTAGGGGTTTTTTTAAAATTCAAACCAAAAGTATGTATAACTTCATCTTGTGAATTTGAATAATTAGCAAAGCAATGTTGTGATCATTGCTAAGGCAACACATGTAGCCCACTTAATTGAGCAGTCCTAATTAAGTATTAGGAAATTATTGGTATCCCCTGCCGATGAAATTGGTAGGGGGATTGAAATGGTGTTGTCCGTCCGTCAGTCCAGATGTCTGTCCATCCACAGCCATTTCTCTGTAACTACCTGGTAGAATTTCATGAAACTTGAAATAAATGTGAACTAGCATACTGGGATGATGCCCGTCAAATTTTTTTCTGATCTATAAATAACTGTGGTTGCCAAACAAACTTTTCATAGAAAATCAACCACTGGCCAGATATCAAAATAATTTCACAGAAATAGTTGTTGGTTGACCCTCTTACAATATTGACATTTTTATTGTGATTCGTTAAAAAACATGGCTGCCAGTGGGTGGGCCTATTATACACTATGCCGAATTTCTAATTGGCCACCCTATAAAATATGATACTCAGGGGTCGAATTTAGAACTCGCTAGCTCGCAAAATGCGAGTTTCAATTGTAAAATGCGAGTAGGACATTCCAATCATCGCAAATTTTTGCGAGTGCATGTTGAAAGTCGGCGAATAGGAAAAGCCCTTTTCTAGCGTATCAGAGTTCTCGGCATCGCGTAATTAAACGTACTTTGACGTATACTTTGTTAATTAGACGCGTAAAATTACTGATATACAAGTTCTATGGCATTCGCTTGGCCTTGGGTAATAAAATGTTCGCATACACCGCATTCAATAAAGCATCACTCTTTCCGAGTAATTGACAGATGAGAGGCGGGGTTAATTACCCGTGGACCAATCAGTGTTCACGAGTCACAATCAGGAACGTTTGATTGACACGTCGCGCTAATCTTGAGTAACAACATATTATTGTGTAGTTACTAACCGTTATAAATGTAAACATGTACGCTTTAATTGATTTCTTGATTGAACAATTATTGATTTTATTCGATTGCCGTCTGATGATTATTATGGATTGGTCATAATTGTGATATTTGTCGTACGTTGGGTAAGCATGTTCTTTGTTATGCATACACTATGCCGAATTTCTAATTGGCCACCCTATAAATTTGATACTATGTGATATATTCTATCAATAGATTAACGTGTGGAATTAAAACATCATTCAGCTTCATATGTATTGGTTGAATATATTACATAGTATCGGATTTTATAGGGTGGCCAATTAGAACTTCGGCGTAGTGTATTAATTAAAGAAATTAGAAATTATAACTCAAAACGAATATATCTGCAAATATCTAGTGTTCGAAGAAAATCTACCTTGTAATTCATATTACGTGCAATTAATTCCCAGATGAAAATATCACAACAAGCCAAACATGTCAAGTCGTCAGTTTCATCAAACGCATGTGCGGCTTCAATCTCTATGTTAAGGACTTTTGATTTAACCGACGCGGTTCACTTCAAAGGTGCCGTGAAGTGCCTTGGCGGTCTTTGATCGTGCGACATGCGAATTTTGTCCCGTAATTTGTGTTTGATATGCATGTGTTAAATTTTAAAAATTGTTACGTTCGGATTTATGCAGCAGACTTTTATCTGAATTTGCAGAGAATGATTTGGGTCACTCGCGCACATTCGTGTAATTGATTAAATGTTCGGAATGGCGCTGGTATTATTTGAGTTTTTAACACATTTTATGACATCCAAACATTAGCAATCAAGATATGAGTTAAGGTGCATAAATTACTGCAAATGGCCGGGGAAAAACACTTGTGTAGGTTATTAAATTTGCAAGTAGCAACTAGCATTTTGCGAGTTGAAACTTTTGGCATTCGCATTTTTTTGCAAGTGGCAAAAAAAGTTAATTTCTAGTGCTGGATACTATGTGATATATTCAATCAATACATATGCAGTTGCGTTATGCTTTCATTCCACATATTAATCTATAGATTTACAGAAATATAACACGTGCTCAGGTACAAAATCATCCATGCGGAACGGTTAGTTCGAAATGGGATTTATGCACGTGGTGCGCGTGCAAGGTATGAAATATGTCCGTACTTTGTTGGAACACATCCTCTATGGATCTCCTTTTATGAAAAACTTAAAACCTCGCGAGAATGAGCTACGGGAATGCGCTCAAGCCGTCAGATGTATGCATGCACTTCAATAAATTTCTGTTTGACCACGTGTTTTTTAAATGCATTTTAGAAAAAGTGTTTGCAGAAGAATACAAATAATCCAAAACCCAATGATGTCTACTTACATTGATAGGAAAATATGTTTCCCACAGTGGTTTGCGCTAAATTAAATGTAAATAAAGAGTTTGCAATTTTTTAAAAAGGCGTGTGGTGCACTTCGCTGTTTTGGATGGCGGTACTCATCATTCGGAGGGCTTTGGCGAGTTCCACATAATTCAATCTCTCAAAGTTTGATGTTTTTCATAAAAGGCATCCACAGAGGATACATTCCAACAAAATACAAACTCTTTCATCCAGTGCACGAGCACCACGTGCACAAAAGCTATTTCGCACTTAACGTTCCGCATGGATGATTTTGCTCAAAAACATGTGTTTTATTTCTGTAAATCGATAGATGAACGTGTGAAATAAAAACATAACTCAACTTCAAATGTATTGGTTGAATATATCACATAATATCAGATTTTATACGGTGGCCAATTAGAACTTCGGCGTAGTGTATATATATAAATAGTGAAGTCTTTAAAAATCTTCTTCTATAAGTGGAATTTATTATGAAGTATTAACAATGTTCTTTTGATGATCCTCTATAGAAATAGCTTAAAGAATTGAAATCTGTAAAAAGTCTGGTTGCCATGGCAACCGATTGGAAAAACTTTTAAAAAATCATAAAAGTTCAACCACTGGCCAGATTTGAAAATAATTTTACAGAAATACTTGTTGGGTGACCCTCTTACAAAGTGACCTTTTTGTCATGATTCATCAACAAACATGGCTGCCAGTGGGTTGGGCTCATTTACCCCTATATACAAATAGTGAAGTCTTCTTATCTACAGACTGGATTTCATTACAAATTGATAGCAATATTCTTTGAGTGCTCCATTCTATAAATAGCTAAATAATTGAAATTCATGCAAAACCATGACAACCGAAATCAAAGTCCTGTTTGAATATGGTTCTTTTAGTTCAATATGCACAGATAAGCGATACAGGGCCATCTTGTCCCACTTGTTTATTGGTCAATTTTCCTAAGAGTAAGCCCTTGGTTTATTGACTAATTTCGTCCACTAACTAGCGTGTAGAATTTCATAAAACTTATGAAACTTAAAAGTTATTTTTATTGTTCAATTTTCTGTTAAGTTATTGCTCTTGATTTATTGACAATTGTTATCTGATGGAAGCTTACATTCCAAACTGTGCAATGAAATACTGATAACCTGTAGGGGGGGGATATCAATTCAATGAATTTGCTTGTAATGGTTGTGTTTATTGTGTATAGGATTATGTTTTAACGAATATATTCACAATGATACTTGGCCACGAACTTTACAGATGGCCCTCGTATTATAAATCATTCATCTGTTTTATCACGATGTCTGTGAAAATGTCATTTTATCTTAAACACTAGCGGATTCAGAGGGGGGTGCACCCGGCGCGCGTCCCCCCTAAAATCGCTGGAGCCTAGGTAATTTAATCATAGATTGGATGTAAGAACAATATTTATATGCATTTTTATGCCCCCGTATCGATAGATCAGGAGGCATATAGTGATTCACCTGTCCGTCCGTTCGTCCGTCCGTCCGTTCGTTCGTTTGTCCGTCCGTCCTGGTTAACCCAAATTGACCGTTTCTTCTAGCATTAATATGGCTTGCTACAAAGCTTTTATACTTGCATGGATGTTGTATATGAACACTCTCCACACACCTGTATCACCTAACCCCATTTTGACCTTCACCTTGACCTAATTTTGGACTTATTTATAGACAAGGCTTCCACAGGGGGCATAAGCGTTTATTGAACGCAGTCTTGTTTTTCGCTCGATTCGCTCGTGTCAATAACACAATTATCAATTAATGGATTTTTAAGTGAACTTAATGCTGTATGCAAAAAACAAGATATGGGAATGATTGGTAACATAGTGCCAAACATCGGCTACAGAATTGCCGAGATTCTTGCACATTAAAAATGTCCGACAAGTCAGTAATACAGTTGGCTTGATTTTCTTATAAACCTGTCATTTTCATTAAAAAATAAGATATCTCAGAATGCAGCTGACAAATTCCTAGTTCTATTTAAAAAGTCATGAGGCAGAAAGCCACTGGTCTCCCTAGTCGCTGGATCCCAAGTATTTCACATTTCCTCTTAAACAAAACTGGAGTTTGCAGAGTATGCTGCTCAGATAGACATTGCATTTTTTCTTCATGACGAATTTACAGCAGCTATATATATCAGTGAATATTACCCAGTCGATAATCGTTAGTTCTGGCTATGCTGCTCATATAAACAACAAATTTTCTTGCTCGCTTCGCTCGCTGTAGAACTAAGTAAATTCAAGGAAAGCTTTTGATTTACCAATGAGTTGGTTGGGTATGCTGCTCAGATAAACACTGATTTTTTTCTAATTCTTACACTTACTACATCAGTGAATATAACCAAGTAATAAGGATGTGGTGTATGCTGCTGAAATAGATAATTGCATTTTTTTCTTGCTCGCTGCGCTCGCACAACCACTATCGATTACTTTGTCAAGTAGGGAATGAATATGAGGGATATGCTGCTCAAATAATTAATGCATATATTCTTGCTCGCCTTGCTCTCACATTAACTTTATCAATGAATATTTTAAGATAAAGAACGAAATTGTGTGGAATACTTCTCAGAGATACAGTTTTTCTTGCTCGCTTCGCTCGCGCATTTTCTTGGGGGGGGGGGGGGTATCAATACATGAATGTACGCCCCCCCCTAACGCCAATCCTGAATCCGCCCCTGTTAAATGACCAATTATTAATTTTTTTCTTAAATACTAGAATAAATAATTGTGCACTAATGCATAAATACAAAATATGAACATAGATGGGGAACAATAACCACCTATTAAGCTTTTGATTTAACAAATGTTTTAATTCAGGCAATCCGAAATGATGACAAAGCTTCAAAACGAGTTTTGAGTGCATACAAAATGATGTTAGATTTTTATGGAATGAAGCTAGCTGAAGAAAATGTTGGAACAGTTGAACGATCAATGAAGAATTGTAAAGATAGATACGAACATCTCAACAGGTTAGCAATGCCATGCACACTCCTAGCTGCATGGTCATAAATATATCTTTTGTCAATGTTGTATCTTAAAATTGCTTTCAGTACAGTCAACAATAATTTAATGAATTGGACAGATAAGCTAGGAAGTGTCCTAGGAAAGCTTAAAGGAGTATATAGCGTTGCACATGTCCCATCAGTCATACGACCAAAATTGTCAGATTGCTTACTAGAAAACACTTCAGCCAACAGTCTGGAACTTGATTAGGTGGAAGTGTATGGGCTGGAGGCCTTTTGTACATTAAATAAGTATGGGGTAATGTACATGCTTATACACATCCTTTGCTCGAAACTAATGTTAATTGAGCACTCGAGTTGAGAGTGCATTGAATTGCTATAAAATACCATGACAAAGATTATAAAATTACAAGCATGAATTTTTGTGTTTTGCTTATTGTCAGCATAATTTATTCGCGACTACAAACTTGAAACATGAAACACTTGTTCACCATCAATACCTGACCATGTGAAGCAAGAACCATAACTCTGATAAGCATTTTGCGTGAGTAATTGCCCCTTTTCGGACTTAGAAAACTCCTTGGTTAAGTTTTGTGTTTAGGTCCACTTTTCTCATACACTATTTGGGCTATTGCTCTGAAACTTTCAACACTTGTTTACCATCAACACCTGACCATGTCAAGCTTAAACCATAACTCCGATCAGCATTTTGTGTGAGTTATTCCCCTTGTTTGGTCTTAGAAAATTCCTTGGTCAAGTTTTGTGTTTAGGTCCACATTTCTTATACACTATGTGGGCTATTGCTTTGAAACTTTCAACTCTTGTTCACCATCAACACCTGACCATGTCTAAGAAGAACCATAACTCTGATCAGCATTTTGCCTGAGTTATTGCCCCTTATTGGACTTAGAAAAGTCCTTGGATAAGTTTTGTGTTTAGGTCCACTTTTCTCATAACACCTGACCATGTCAAGCTTGAACCATAACTCTGATCAGCATTTTGCATGAGTTATTGCCCCTTTTTGGACTTAGTAAATTCCTTGGTTAAGTTTTGTGTTTAGGTCCACTTTTCTAATACACTATGTGGGCTATTGCTTTCAAACTTTCAACACTTGTTCATCATCAACGCCTTACCATGTCAAGCAAAAAACATAACTCTGATCAGCATTTTGCAAGAGTTATTTCCCCTTTTTTTGACCATCAATGCCTGACATTTTTAAGCAAGACTCATAACACTGCCCTACTTTATGCAAGGGTAATGGGCCTTTTACACAGTGACAATGATCAGATGAGCGTCTGCACCCGCTAGGCGGTGTTTTGTTAAGTTTCCCACAATGTCCATATAAATGCCACTTTGGTGGTGATTTAATTTCGCGAAATTCTACCACTCACGAACTCCACGAAATTAAATCGCGGGAAATAATTTCTATATTTACAGTACCATGAAGTCATGTGAATATGTTTCAATTGCAGGTCAAGGCACAACCTACTACGGATAACAAGGATTATAAAATCACTAGGAGAATTGGGGTTCGAGAGATTTCAAGCTAGATGGGTTGATTTTCTATTTAAAGAATCTGTTGTGAATAAAGTGTTATATTTTAGCCATTCTTGTTTCAACCACTGGATAGACGCCATCACCGATGATGCTGAAAGGGAGATCATGTATAGGAAAATACACGGCTTGACATTGAAAGAAGATGAACCTCTTCATAATGCAAACTCTGAAAGTGAGGGAGAAGAAGAGATGGGACTTGTGGAAGCTAGTGATAAAGGTTGTGAGGGGGGTGCAACTGGTGGAAGGACTCGTACCACTAGGGAAAGGATGGGACCTCGGGATAACAGTCCTGAGGAGGGTGCGACTGGTGAAAGGGTTCATACCACAAGGGAAGAGATGGGACCTCGGGATAATGGTCCTGAGAAAGGTGCAACTGGTGGAATGATTTATACCACAAGGGAAGTACCTTCAAAGAGTGAAGGTAAAAACATCATACCGTGTGACACTGCATATGATCCTTTAAATGAAATTGATCGAAAGGTTGTAAAAGGAGGAATGAGTTATGGATCTACTTCAAAGGATGTGCCTTCTAAGGGGCAAGAAAAAGACATCATGTCACACAACAATGCTTACGATCCTCATAATGAAATTGTTTCAAAAATATCCAGTGTGCATAAAGACCTTTCAGATAGAGAGTTTCAGACAGAGGGTGAAGATGTTGGTGAAGATGTTGATAAACTACATAATGACAATGGTTATGAGGACGATACTGAAGATGACAATACCCATGAAGCATTACAGAGGTTTGAGGTAAGACCGAATATACTGTATAAGGTTAAGAATTACAGAGGTTTGAGTTAAGACAAATTACGCTGTTTAAGGTTAAGAATTACAGAGGTTTGAGGTAAGAGACAATACAGCGTATACTATTAGTGATTGAGTTAGCAATGTGGAAAATGTTGGAGAATTTTGCAAATGTTCTATATATACACTTATATTTTATTCAGAGTAAATATTTGTCAAACAGAACCAGGCCGGTAATCACGCTGATGCTCTCCGAGGCCTCTGTAAAAATTAGAAAAATTACCAAAATAAGCATGTATTTAAAGAAATAAACGTCTCATATATTGCTGGCTTAGTACTACTTATGACATTAAAAGACTCATGCACATTTGAAATCTGCATCTCAAGGCTCTTGAAGTCTTCTTATGAGCCTATTTTCATGTTTGGTCATGTTGATCAACTAAAGCTTATTTTTCCATAAGTAAAGAGTACTTTTCAGGCACTTTTTTCTTGTTTTCTCAAAATATTGATTTTGTACCTACGACCTTCTAATTCTAAGCCAGCGATATACTGTAGTAAGTATTTGCCTTTGTACTTTAAAATGGTCCTGGAAACTCTACTAAGAAAATTTCAAAATCGCTAATATTTTCGTGCTCCAAATGTCTAAAACACTTCCATTATTTATTTATTAGTTGTTTTTTACTGCTGTATTATTATACTATGCTGTACCTTTCATCCCAGTGATATCACTGTCATATCACTGCAGTGTCTTGTAGATTGGACCAATATAAGGCCTGGTCTGGAATGATCAACAAAAGTCATTCTGCAGGAGAAATAAAAAATATCTAAAATTGATACTATTTTTTATTAATTATATAATTTAATTTTGGCTTTTTGCAATAGTGAACTTTACTAAATGATTATTTTACTCTTGTATATAGGGAATTCAAATGGATGATCGTTTGCCTTGTGATAATTGGAAATTCTACAAGAACCAAATACATTCTCGACCGTCTCCAGGTAACATAAAATGCAATATTCAGGGGCAGATATTTGCAAGGCAAAAATTTTGCGAATTTAATATTCTGAACAATAGTTAGCTAAGTAAAATGTTTGCAAATTTTTATCTTCAGAAATAATTACTTTCAGTGATTTTAAGTGTAGTTGTTAAGTTTATAAAGGAAAATATTTACAAACATATTGAATTTATGATATTATATTGAAATTTAATCCCTCATGAAAGTTTTTGAGTTTATGGCGACCATTACACTATAATGCATTTGAAACTGTGGTGGAATAACATTATTCGATTTACAGTCAACTCACCCCCCCCCCCATTCCAACTCATCCTTGATTTGGATAACTCGCCCTACCCAATGACCAACTCACCCCCCTCTAAAAATTAATATACCAACTCACCCCCCTAAAAATATTTATATTAAATATAATGGATTTGTTTAAATTGGTAATTGTTCAATATGAAATTAATAATATGTTCAATTATGCGATATAATAAATGGACGTGTTTTTTTGTTAAATTAACGGTATTTTCTATTGGCGGCCATTTTGAAAATGCTGTACTGACAGCAAAAACAAAAGTGAATAAAAGTTAAGATCGTAAATTAGTTTGTTTTCCATAATCAGGTAATTACTGCATGTAATGCTATGTTTTACGTAAAAATACAATTGTGATGTTGAAATTGTGTCATTGCAATACGTTTATATATAAGTCTTCCATTTGTTTGGATTGCCATCATTTGACGAGTTCAAAATAAGATAAAACATAGGAAAATTACATTAATTATCATCAAAATAACACATTAATTTCATTTTAAGTGTTACATAAACAGTGTTTTATGAGCTAACTTGTCGGTATTGCTTGCAATTCTTATACTTGTTCATTACGTCATATCTCGATTTGTTCAATTACGTCATTTTACTTATTGAAACTAGGTCATCCACTTATGGCTTTCAGATTTTTTGTTACTGAAATCGGGCCTTTCAACGTTTTAATATTGTTACTTAACTTTTGAGACTAAAGGCAGCTTAAACTATGTAGTTCAGCAGTTTTACTGTTGTAACTAGGTCAATCAGCTTAGGCATTCCGCCTTTTGTTTGCTGAATCTATTCTAATCACTTTTTAAACACTTCTTCGTTTTAAGATTTCCGACAGCTAAAACTAGACATCATAGTCCTTTTGCTGTGGAAACTGGGTCATTCAGCTAGTAATAATTTATTATACTTTTCGACAGCTCAGACTTGGGCGGTTCTGTGCTTGTTTAGTTGGGCATTGCGTCTTTATGTGTTTTATGTTTCCTGTGCTCGGTTGGTTCAGTTGGGCATTGTGTGTTTTAAATGTTTTCTGTGCTCGCTGGTTAAGCTGAGTGCTGCCTTCCCTGTCTGACTTAATTTAATCTTTTTGCATTAAAAATCATAGTTTCCGAACGATCAAGCGGTGGCCATTTTGAATATAACAAAGGTTAAAAACTTTAACAAACTGGCAAGTATTCGAGAAAACAGCATTTGATCTGTTAATTTATTTGTGTATAAATACACTTAATTATCATGAGTTAACACTAAGTTTAAAAATAAATATATGATATTCTACATATACGGTAAGATTGCAGTTGGTCATTTTGAAATAAACATTGGGCGAGTTGGTAGGGGGTGAGTTGGTCGGATACCCATTATTCAATCATTAGAAATTTGTTATGAAACTTGTCTTTCCTATGTTTTTCAGGCTACACAATTGAGACTATTCTTCAACATGCAGGAGACTATTTGTTCTTAGATTTTTACCCATACTTTATCCAATGGTATACTTTAGTTATTATATGTGTTTTTATGCCCTGGCTTCTACTGATGCGGAGGCATATAGTGATTGCCCTGTCTGTCTGTCTGTTGGTTTGTTCATTCGAAAATGTTTACCAAAATTTCAAGTTGTTGAAACTCAATTATTTTTGAAGTCCATCAAGGCATTGCTTTCAAACTTGGCATACTTGTTCACCATCATAAACCCCTTACATTCTTAAAGCCATGTAACACTATCCAACATTTCAACAGAATTATGGCCCTTGATTGACTTAGCTAGCTTTATGGCTTCCACCAGGGCATAAGCGCTAATATTGAACGCAGTCTTGTTTCTTATTAGTATAACCTGTTTAATCAGTTCAGTCACCTGTTAACATAACATTGTGTATATAAACATTACAACATTTAACATAACATTGTGTATATAAACATTACAACATTTAACATAACATTGTGTATATAAACATTACAACATTTAACATAACATTGTGTATATAAACATTACAACATTTAACATAACATTGTGTATATAAACATTACAACATTTAACATAACATTGTGTATATAAACATTACAACATTTAACATAACATTGTGTATATAAACATTACAACATTTCACTTTTCTTATCAATTTATAAATTCAACAGCTATTTTATATATGAGTATATAGCTAGGTGCATAAGGTGTTGATTACACAAAACAATAAAAATTATTTGTTTTGACATTGCAATGTTTGTATACAAGTGACAGACCTGAATAAACAGACCATACATAGAGATCCCTTGGTCAATTCAACTTAAACTTTAAGATGCCCTTTCAGATATAATTTGTTTTGGCTTGTTAAATATTTATCATGGTGGAAATGCAACTGCAATATAAATTTAGTTTTAATCAGTCCTATAACAGACTGACTAATTCATCTGAAGGGTTGACAAATTTGAAAGTGTTACAGTTAATTCTGTATTTAATAGTGGTATAGCGGTATACCGTCGTCCATGATACACCCCGAAATTTAGCTCAACACGGTTCACGGTACAACATTACTAAATTTCGATACGGTGCGGTACGAGATTTTTTATTAACTGAATAATTTTCTGACAACGAAAACATGTTGCAGCCTGCTGATAGTGTATAATTACCATGCATGTATTCGTCACTTTATTTGGAATAAAAAGATACTCCATATTGTCAAAATTCATTTAAAAAAGTCGTTAGACACATTATGGTTTACAACACTTGCTGTAATAATAGCAACAAAGTCATTGTCTAGATGTCTACCTACTCTCAGTTAAAAATTAAAGTATTTAAGCAACTATTAGAGAATATCATACCGAACTGAAATATACCGAACCGTAAGAAAAATTAACGGCATATATCATATTGTTGGGTGAGCGTTCGTTATACCTCAAGTATTTAAGTCAGTGGAATGTGCACAAGAGGAGCTTTCTTTCAGAATCTGATACATATTATGTTTATTGAACTTGAAGTTCATAAAACGTCATTGCATAAATACTGTATCTATTGGGTTTTTATCTTAATTATTACAGGCTGTTTCCAACTCCAACAAAAAGTCGTGCTAATGAAGAAGTACAACCATTATATCATCATGAAGCAGATGTAAGGAGTTTCTTTTCGCTTGTTTCACTTGAATATTATCTACCAATTCATTCTGCATCACCCCCTTATTCACCTATTATGTGCAGATTATAATAATATTATAAAGAAAAGTTTTGTTTTCGTTACATTTTAAAATGTGTTTTAATCACTCTTGTTGTGGTAATTTTGGTTTGAACATTGCTGTACAGGGATTAATTTCGGTCAAACACAACAAAACATGATAATATATCATTTTAGGGACACAAAATGTGTGTAAAATTCATTGCATTACATTTTCTATGATGTTTCAACTCTTACCATCATCGGATCAATTAAGAGCTGGACAACAATTTACTGTATTTAGTTAATTGTGCCTGCTATCAAACAACACCAATCAATTCCAATATAATATATATGACACCTTTTTAATAAGATTAAAAATAATTTGACAGTACCAAACTTTTAAGAAATCTGAACAAATAAGGCAATTTGGACTGTGTTTTGTTTTTCTCTGATGACACTGTAGTCGAAAGAATGACTTACAGCAGTTTACAACAGTAATTATGCCCCTTACTTTGATGAGGGGGTATATTGCTTTGCACATGTCGGTTGGTCGGTCGGTCTGTCAGCTAGTATACCAAATGGTTTCCATTCAAGAACACTTTGCCCTAGGATCTTCAAACTATTAATGGAGGTTAGTCATCAATAGTAGATGACCCCTATTGATTTTGTGGTCAGTAGGGTAAAGGTCAAGGTCACTGTGACCTTTACCATTTCTTACTTGGGCTATCATGGGGGCATACATGTTTTACAAACATCTCTTGTTTATTGTCATGTTTAATATTCTTATTTTTTTGCAGGCAATTAGGAATGATGACCTAGCATTTAAGCGTGTTGGTCGAGCCTATGTTTTGATTCTGGATTATTACGGAATGAAGCTAGTGGATGGTGCTTCTGGAGAATTAAAAATAAAATCATCAACAAAATTGAAATCAAGATGGAAAGATCTAAATGCGTAAGAACAAATTATATTTATACAGGAAATAATATGCACTTCTTTACATAACTCTTACTTATGATGTCTAAAGAGATACTATACCTAATTTAAGCTACAAGTAATTATTCCTACAGCATATGTAGGGGAAGACTATGATTTTTTGTTGGATGTTTGTTAGGAGGGATGCCATAAAGATTTTCCGCTCTTACAGGGGGTATATTACTTTGATGTTGGCCAGATTTCAACAGAACTTCACTTGAACACTCGGTACCAAGCCTAGTTGTGCATATTATCAGGAATTTAAGTTTGCATGATTCTCGAAGGAGTTATGGTCCTTTGCGGGAGACATACGTTTTGTGCGTCAAAAACCCTTCTAGTTTGTCTTAAGGTTAGGTGATTCTTACAGCCCTTTGCGGGAGACATACATTTTTGTGTCAAAAACCCTTCTAGTTTGTCTTAACCATCTTATCTTTTGTAGGAGTGACAATCATGAGTTTATGCGTGTAACACGGGTATTGAAATCACTCGGTGAGCTTGGCTATGAACGATATCAGGTACCATTAATACAGATGTTTATTATCAAAGGACTACAAACGGACAAATATATTAAAGGACTTACATGGGAGCATGTTTCACATTGGATTAATTGTATAAAAGATGAAGGAGAGAAGCAGGCTATGTTTGAACAGTATAAGCACATGATGTTCCGCAGCTCGAGATCGGACGGACAGGTCAGACGTGATGACCATGTCCAGCATCAACACACAGATGTTAACCCTCCTTACTGGACCGATACTTCTCAGTACATGCTGTAGCAAAAATTTAAAATCCTGACTGAAGTTCATTCATAGTTTGGTTGAAGTGAAAGAGAAATGCAATTCTCTACTGTTACTACATTGCTTTGACAGTATCTGATAATCACAGGGTATCAGCTCTTGTCACACCATAATTGAATCCTGGTCAAATTTTTATGGGAGTCGCATGTAAAAATTGACACTTGTTGAGTCAAACTTCAAGGAATTGATATGATAGTGTCTTGGCTAATTGGAATATTTGTCATAAACCGCTTATAATAAGTTTATAAGAATGTTATGTCAAGTGCCTTTATTACTTCATAGCTGCATTGTACGTTGGCATTATTTTCATCAAGAATTACACAAATGAGTCTGATGCTTGGAGTCAGGTGTGTGTTGCTCTAATTGTGGCGTCAACTTGGTCTACAAACAATGAAGCAATTGTCCTCAAATAACGTTTCAATAAATATACTGACAATGTTCATAGAGGGAATGAATGTTTAAGTCGCTGGACTTTGGACTGTTTTATACCCGAGGACAAAAACTTTGGTAAGCACTGACATGTTCATTATTGAAAATAGAAAATAGATATCTTGTCTTAAATAAACTTATTGATATCTTGTCTAAGAACAGATTGTTCTTTAAATGTATAGAAAACCCATATTGGGATTTGTTTGTCGTCTTATGACTTACATCACTTTAACCATTTGTAATAATATACTTGTAAAGAATAATTTATATATGACCCAAAAATACAAACGTGTGCAGATGTCATTTATCTGACAGTATTGCATACAAAATCAATAAAGTAATAATAATACAGTAGAACTTCGCTGCCTCGAACTACCTTCGGACTGTCGAAATAGTTCGAGCAATCTACCTGTTCGAGGCATCTATGGTATTCAAGAATATGCATGGGTATAAGTTCGAACTGATGTCGGTACGTGTACACATACAACTCGTGTGTGTATACTGCATAATTTATGTGTATAACTAAAATAGGTGAATAATAATTTTGTAATAGTATTCATAAAAATAATGAAACAATAGTTTGACAAAATTGACATGAAATCTGATTTATCTCCGACAAGCTCTTTGAGTGTTCACATGTCTTACAGGTTTCTTGTTAAATAGCATATTTATATAGGAGTATAAATCACCGAGCCTAAGAATATCCTTATGTCGTGGGTCAAGTTCGACTACAAATAAATAAATGGAACTGTAACAACTTGTCGCCGACTACCTGCTGTCGAACAATGGATTTCAGCAGTCAATGAAAGGTGCGAAAACTTGTATTGTTCGACTCATCTAAGGGTAAATCATAGCAAGGGATGTGCAATCAGTTTGAGTGTTCTACCTAGATATTGTTCGAGTCATCTACTGTTTTACCATATGAATAAAGAAGGGATTTTGCCGGGACCGAAGAACCAGTTCGAGGCATCTAGGGTGTTCCAGCCAGTACTGTTCGAGGCATCGAAGTTCTACTGTAATACAATAATCAATGCAATTTCCACTATGACATTTTCTTCTACATGGCACGTTACAGGAGAAATAGTCTAATGATGATTGTGTGTTTGTTAGTTTTTAACCATTAGCTTGATAATCATTTTCCTGGTTAATGTTGTGTTTAACATAGCTTGAAGTTTTTGACCCGATGTTGTGCATATCTGATCAGACTATAGCTTCTCGATATTCTAAGCCTAGTGGTAGAACGTATGCTTTGAGTGCGGGAGAATCTGGGTTTGATCTCTCAGGCCACATCATACTTACAACAAACTAAAATTGGGATCAGTAATTTCATTGCTAGATGCTGAGCATTAAAGGGTTCTGGGTTCTCTTCTCTCATACCTTGAGGTGATGGATAATATCAGGAATGAGGTGTCAAGAATGATTACTATAATGTGGAAAAGCTTGTTTCATAATTGACCTTCAATAAATTAGTATATTTAAGAAATAAATATTTATTATGAAATAAATGGTTTGGAGTTCTGACATGTAGAAATTAACTACGAAGGCTACATACCTGAGTGGTTAATACAAAGTGTCAGAACGACAAACTATTATACAACAAAAGGTATACCTACATCTTAGATGAGGGGGGTATTTGGCTTTGCACCTATCGGGCTGTCTGCCAGTCGACCAAATGGTTTCTGTTCAATAACTCAAGAACTCTTTGCCTAGGGATCTTCAAACTTTACATGGAGGTTGGCCAGCAACAGTAGATGAACCCTATTGATTTTGAGGTTAGTAGGTCAAGTTTGCAGTGACCTTTAACATTAATGACTATTTGGCTACAATTGGAGCATACATGTTTTACAAACATCTCTTGTTAAGTAATTCTCTCTATGCTGCTGTACAATGAAAAGTCATGTTGGACGTAGATGCTTTGGCCCAAACAAATTATGTGGTTCTAGTAACCCGACTGACTTTTTGGCCTGACCCTAAACATTTTATGGCAAAAAAATAAATAATTTTTGTGGAATCAGCGACTTTCTTGAACAGTACGAAAACTACGGTAATTAGTGGGCTATATATGAGTCACTTTGTTGATCAGAATGTGCCATTTAAATGGAGCAAAGGGCTTTTTTAAACGCCTGTATGATAGCAAAGGCCCTGTCGGTCTCTCTGTCCCAAAGTTTGTCCTGAGACTGAATCTTCTGTATACATTGAAGGATTTTTGAATAAGTTGGTACATTTGTTGGCCTTGATGAGACGGTGTGTCATGCGAAACAATTACGTCAATATCTCCGGTCACACTTGGAGTTGAAAGGTCAAAATGGCCATAATTGAGCTTGTCCAACCCATAACTTCATTCTATGTTGTTGAATTTAAAAATAACTGTACAATTGTTGTCCACCATGTGACAGTTTTTATGGATGTTGTTTGCCATACGTCTCTGACAAACAGGTATGTGGGGGTATCATAAGTCACTCTGTGGCAGTTCTAGTTTGTTTTAGCCTTATATAATTCACAATAGCATTAGCAGCAGATTACAGTTAATATTACTTGTATCTCAAGTGAATCCAAATATTGCGAAATCAGGATTACATCTATTCTTCGGTCTAGGCAGAAAGATACTACATTTGTAAATAGTTATGTTTTGAATCTATGATTCTGCTACTGTGCCTATGAACATTCATTCCATTAATTTATTCATTTATTTAATACCTTAATTTGTATATGCATGTATGGTGTTATAAAAATAAACAGATGAATTTTAGCCTCGTGTGATAAATGTTACAGCATTAAAATGGCAACTGGACAACCTTTAGTGACTGTCAGAGACATTACTGCTGAAAACTTGACAAGTGTCATGGAACATACGAATGTTGTCCAATTGTAGGGCTTATAATACTACTTGCAGAAACTTGGGAGCTCCGTCTCCCCGGCTGTTGCACCCGTGTGTCATTCTCATACTCTTATATGTTTACATTGTGTATTTCAAATACAGTATAACCTGATTTATTCGGAACCTGTTTTTACCGGCAACCTGTATTCTGCATTCCTACTTGATGTACCAAGACTTTACGGATCCTGCTTTATGGGTTATCCGGCATTGTTTGTCAGTCCCGATAATAGATAAATTTGATAGCATGTATACATTAACTGATATGCACCCTCATGAAATCGGAATGTATGTCGAATAAACCTGGCCCCAATTCCACGAAAAAACTTAAGTTATTGCTCAGCTGAGACTGTTATTTTGAATTTATTATGTGACTACAAGTATAGTCTTGTGATGTGGATTGCTACCAGAAACTGTGTATTTATTGGTAAATAATGATATAGCAGGTGATTTTTGTATGTAATTCTCATGGGAATCCGACAGCAATGAATAATAAAGAACGTCATACTTGAGCCTGTTATAACAGACTTAAGTTTTTGCTTTAGTTGTTTATAACTTTAAAACACTATTTTCTGTGAAAATTGGACTTATTTTGTATTGCTTTATTAAATAGGCATCTAACTGTGACGAAACAGTATATACAAGTATACATAAAGTCATTTAACCTACAAAATATGTTTTTGAAATAGCAGTCTCAGCTGAGTAATAACTTAAGTTTTTTCGTGGAATTGGGGCCAGGTTATACTGTATCTGTCTTAAAAATAAAGACATGCAAAATCAAATAAGTTACAATTTCTCTGATTTATTTACAAATTATGTAAGGTTTTTTTATCCATTTCCCAGACTGCATTTTTCCTAGAGTTTGTGTTTCCAATGTTTCTATAAAACAAAACGCAAACAGAAATACAATTGAAATTTTATCTCTGATTTTGTGTCATAAATATTATGCATACAAATGTATAAATTATCACTAACAATGCGTCAATATAAACATACATACATATAACAATACATCAATATAAACATACATACATATAACAATGCATCAATATAAACGTACATATATATTAACAATGAATCAATATAAACATAATAGAAATATAACAATACAATTTGGGTTTAACAAGTTTGCATATAACTGTAAGCCCTTTATTGTTTATTTCTAAGAACATGTTACATCATTATCACTGATACAGGATAATTAATGCAGAGTCTGACCAGTATTTGAAGGCTTAAGCCTAGGTCCCACTGAGCATTCTTATACCTCGGCGATGTACTCTCGATTGAAATTAATGAGCTATCAGAACATTGGGAACAGGTTCCTGGAGGTCTAGGGGAAGCTTCGGGGACGTCATGAGACAGTTTGTGATATTGGAAGGAATTGTGATGAATCTGGTGGTATCGTAAGAAATTGGGAGGACATCGCCAATGTGGAATTCCTTAGTGGGACCTAGGCTTTAATACCAGTAGCTCACTATACAAACTGAGAGTAATAAATGCTAGCATGGTTTTCCATCTATCCTGACTAACAATGCAACATGATAAACAGTGATCCATTATTCCCCTACAAACTTAAGTTTTAGGAGAGTGGATCTCAATTGTTTTAAGAACGAAACACATTCACAACATCAGTGGTTAGTCAAGTTCCCAGACTAGAAGGTTTCGGATGAATAATCCGCTGGTTGAATGTGAATGATTTACAATGAATGGAATAGCTTGCAGAAATATTCCTCCTACAAGATACATATCCAGTAAGTCTTCTGGCGAGACAGACAGGTTGGTTCCAGTGTACACCTTACAATATACACACATACCGGTAGTATGTCTGAAAGTTTAGACAGACAGGTTGGTTCCAATGTACATCTTGCAATATACACACATACCAGTAGTATGTCTGAAAGTTTAGACAGACGGGTTGGTTCCAGTGTACATCTTACAATATACACACATACCGGTAGTATGTCTGAAAGTTTAGACAGACAGGTTGGTTCCAGTGTACATCTTGCAATATACACACATACCGGTAGTATGTCTGAAAGTTTAGACGGACAGGTTGGTTCCAGTGTACACCTTACAATATACACACATACCGGTAGTATGTCTGAAAGTTTAGACAGACAGAGTCGTTTCAGGATACCTATTGAAACATGCACTTTCAACATAAAATATGTAAGAAACGAATCCAAAAAGAAACTAAGCAAATGTCATAGATAATCATATTGGTTATACCCACTCCACAATCTAAGGCAAAGTGGATATGGGAATGGCCACAGTCCTGTGTAGAGCACTTTGAACACTAAATATATACATTTTGTTTACTCTTCACACAATGACAGTGATTATTGAGAGGAAGCACAGTGTATGAACACACGACTGTCTTGCTATAAGGACTATTTCCTTGAATCACTCAGACACACATTAAAAGCAAGGATTTTGTTAAATTTTTTCAAAAACATGGTCCTCTTCCTTAACTCTATCTCGTTTTCTTTGCCATTCGCAATACTGAAGAGTGATCGATAGATCATGAGTCATGTTTTGGTTCCAATACTTTATCTTTGCTCAAATAATAATGCTGTTCAACAAAATTAAGTATTTGTGTCACATATTCTTTCAGGAAATAATGAGAGAGAGACAACTCACTTTTACACAACCATAATTTTGATTATTTTTTATCCCCCTCCCTCCGAACGACAAATATTTTAACACCTCAAGCTTCCCCCACCAAAAAAAAAGTATATAGCTAATTTTTCCAGGAAATGCCCCTCTATTTCAGAACCAAAATTTACAATTACATTTTAGCAAATTTCACATAAATGTTTTGGCAGTACACTGGTCCAATGCTGACTCACTCCATTAGAACAAGTCAAACAAATAACATTGATAGAAAACACCCAATAATTATAACAGAATACCCTAAATACAGCTCTAAAACATAGCAGAATTTAACAATGTCATGGACATATATGATTACCCAACGAAAACTAGCTTATCATTTCTACATACCTAATAAACAATGCCAGTGTATAAGTATGTCCATAGTTAAAGCTTTAGTTTATCAGTGGAAACCTCTTGTTGCTGTGGCAAACAAAACTCAGTTCCCAAGTCTACAATATTTACCTCCTTTGATTTGGATTGTCGGCCATTTTGGAAGGCAAATTTAACAAGCATCAATTGAAGATATTTATACTTGGTCCATATTTCAGAAAATTGCAAGAGTCTTTATATGTGACAACTATATTTTCTTAAACCTACTGTGTTAATGGCTAATGTTCTTTACAAATTCATTTTTGGTCATATTCATATAAACTGAGTTATTCATAACCACCTATTTTTGTAATTTCTAGAGAAACAAGGGAAATGAATAATGTAGATATGGCAACTTTAAATAACATGAGTACCTGGTGCTAAATCACTGGTAGACACTATATACCGGATATAACCCCCTACTTCACATGAAAACGAAAGTAAAAGTGGATATCGATTTCGGACGACGGTAAGTTTTCAATGATAAGTCTGTAAATATTTATGTGATCTACTTGAAGTGAACAAATTTAAGCAGCGGAATGTGGATTTCAAAGCATCAATGTGCTCATTTCCCCTAACGTTTCGTTATTTATTGACAGATAGCACTGAAAAGTACCACTATTGATGAACAATGCAGAAAAACGTACATGTACGGTGTCTACCAGTGTAAATGAATACTACCTGTATTTCAACTACACTGAGTACATAAAGAAACGCAGACGTTACATTTTCTCCATACGGTTACATGTTAAGCCGGTTATTTTGGTCACTCTGCCATTTTCTTCCTATACTACTTTTATCAGTTATTTTTGTGTCTACTTGTTCCCATGTATCTCTGCTTTGTTCTTAAACTGTATTCACATGTGACTCTGATGTGAAGGTTTTTAAAAGCAACTTGATGTGTTAACAATCAAAACACACCAAACTGATTGTTCTGAGTGAACTTCGAAGAAAGCGATAGGCTAACATATAGCCTTATGGAGAAGATCAAACATTTGCGTTTCTTTATGTACTTAATGTAAAAGGGTTTAGGATACGAAAGTGTTGTCTCTCTCAAAGGGCCATAACTCTGACAAAAATCATCCATCAGAACATTTCCATAATATACCCAACAAGGCTTGGTACAAAGTAAACATATTAAGTTTCACTGAAATTCGACCAACGGCTATGGTGAACATACATGATGGACAAACTCATTCATGTCATTCATCTAGACAGACAGACATCCGGCACAAAGTTAATATGTCTAACCAACTATATGTGGGAGACATCATATGTACAAGTATGTTACAATGTCACTGCTATAAGTCCTGCACAGCAAGACATACTCCTATTGTGTGACAGATAAGAGCATGATTGTATAAATTAATATTTACACTGACATTAGTATTTACAATATTTGATAAAGACTCTAAATCACACAAACGACAGTTAAGTTTGATCTTTTCTGGAATGTCTATCAGCTATTCCTACAAGGACTTCCCGTACTTCTGACACATATTCTGTAGAATCTGGTACATCTGTAAGAACCCACGTGTCCGCTGAACTGTCAACTTTGGCCCGACATATTGGACAAGAACTATGTGCATCAGTCCTACAAAGTAGAAAATTTTACATCAAATGCAATACAAATCTTTGCAACACATGCTGATGATTTGCATTAACAGCTTCTGTGTTAACTAGGATGTACCTACCTAAGTTAAGGATCTCACTACTCCTTAAATGTTTAGTTTACTAGTACGTACTACGTACCTAAATTGAGGCGTTAAGATTCAGAAAGTTGTAGTTAAACACTGGGTAATAGTGTGTTGGATTAGTAACCTGGCAATCTGATTTTGATTCCTGGGTTTTATCAAAGCACTTACAGAAATTGAAACTTACGATCAGATTTCCATTTTTATAATAAAGTCAACTCTCGTTATCTCGAATTTCACGGGACCGAGGAAATTACTTCGACATAACGAAAATTCGAGATAGAATTTTCGGCATCCAAGTTTCAAGTTTTCTCGGTTCTGTCATTCTATGCCGCCATATTGTTACGGTCGTAAGAACGACATATTCGTGAGAATTGCTTGTTGTGATATTTATGTACATGTATTCCTCCTCGAGGAAAATGCATTTTATTTTAATTATTATTTTTACAAACAATTGTTTGAGATGAAATGTTAATTGATGTTAGTACGTAACTCAAAGCTTTATGACATGTTTGCGCAAATTGTTGCAAACAAATATTTGTTTAACAATGGAAGGCGCGAAAATTACAGGTAAATCGAAGATTTCAGACTGGCGAAGTGTGAAAAACATTAGACGCTGGTCGAATACAATCAGACTTCGACCTGACTTCGAGATGAACAATAGATTTAAAGTGCAAATTGGTTAATCGGGAACAAAAAATAATTCGACATAACGAAAAATTCGAGCCGAATTCGAGCCGAAACTTAGAGATGGGTCTCGAGATTTCATATAGACAAAGAAGGAGAAAAATCGGGACTTGAAAAAAACTTCGACATAACGGAATATTCGTTTTAACGAGTTCGAGATAACGAGAGTTGACTGTATGTTTAATAAATAACAATTCAGTTAATGATCTCCTACAAACTATGTCCTTCAACAATTTGCATTTGTTAAAAAATTATAAAGAATTTAAATTTGAGCATAACTTTTTGTAAATGCTTTGAAAAAGCAGTACCCTGGTCACTGCAGGTCATACCCTTCCATGAAAATTTGCCATCAATGTCAACTTTCTTCCACATGTGGAGAAGATACTGGTTCCCTGTGGAAGGGTTTCTTCCACATGTGGAGAAGCTGCTGGTTCCCTGTGGAAGGGTAAGTTAGTATGTTTATGGTTAGGACACACTCCAGGAGACTGGTTATGTGGATAGGCTACAGTATATAAATGAAAACTTGTTGAGAAACAATGTAAAACGCAAATAATAAAGAAACTGTTTACCATTCTTTGCAGCAGTTTTCACAGAATTTGTGTGTACATGGCATTATAGTTCTAGCTTCATTATTCATACATATACAACACTCATCTTCTATCTCCAAACTTTTGTGGTCCGCTCTACAAATTACACAAACAGAAATAATATAAGTTGATTTGTACAAATCTCAATCAATGCAATAGTCACCTTGCTTAAGGTCTGAGATCCCCCCCCCCCCCAAACAAATGGGGTAGATCAAGATACGATGTAGGTGAGAAAATGTTTATTAAAGTGATGTTTTTAAACATAGTGTGTTCAAGAGCAACAGTTTTTACTTCTATGCAAAAGCAATGAAAAAAGCAAAAATATGGAAAATATCATACCATAAAAACATTTAGGATCATAGCAAATGTTTAAGGCCCAGATACTCCAATCAAACAATGTTTACGCCTAAACTCTGTATCTGACCCTAGATTTTTCAAGACTGCCATACATGTATAATGATTTTAGAATAATTTTAAAATAATTTTCGAAGATGATGTATTTTTCATCAATAGTTGAAGAAAGAAAATACAACTTAACTGTAAAAGGGTATCAAGCATGCCCAGACCTATGTTGTAACACGTCCTCTTAGCATTATTGTACTAACAACTTGTGTTGGACAATGCCTGCTGTGCAGTGTGCATGTAAAATTTACACATGCAAAAAGCTCATGCTGTATTTTCAAAATTGACTCAAGTTTGGCAAAAGCTTGAATTAAAAGCTCTTCACTTCACAGTTTTTCACACATTTAAAAAACATTGTAGCACTAACAATGACTAACAATACAATGTATGATACTTACTCATCAAGGATCATTGAAGCACATATATCTATTTGTCTAGAATTTCCGCTAGGCATGGATGATGGAAGATTTGATATTTGTTCTGTAATTTCTTTGTACACCATTATATACTGTCGCAAGCTCAAGTCACGTACTGAACAGATTCTATGTACATTCTGTGATAAAACAACCTGTGCAAAAACAAAGTAAATACAACTAATTAAAGCATGGTATGGGAAAAAGAGCAATACAAGACCCTGAAAAAATAGACTACATCTTATTATGCTACCAGTATGTTTGGGTTTGTTTGCATTTGACTGAGACAGTTTATGTGCATGGTCATTTGGTTATTTCCCTGTCAGAATGGCCAATAACCTCTGAATTCAGGGGAAGAGGTAGTTATATGATACAAGGATAGGGAGTGATACCCTAGCTTTTTTCTGATTAGACTCATTGGTTCTTTAACACAGCCAGTGAATAGCACCGATACATGTGAGACTAACTCTGGGTTACCAACAAGTCCATCTCTACAATGCCTGTGAGCAACATTAACGTTTTGGTATTCATAGCCATAGGACAATCAACTTTCTGACAATTATAGCTCATGTTAATTATTCAAAAAAAATTAAGTTGTCATGGCCCAACATAATTTATACCATGGCATTGGCCATCAGTTCACTGCACACTGCCTACTAGCCTACAGATCAGTACTAATGTAGATGGATGAATAGACCACAGGAACTTGCATTTATATTTTGAAAGAAAAAAATGCCCCTTTAACTGCCTAGATCATATGTTTTAACTATTAAGTTGGTATAGAGAAAATAATAGTATTAGAATAGTTCGTGGGATACAATCGCATTGCACTCCTGTCTATATTTTAATAGTTCAGTAGGCCTAGTGATTTTTTTTTTCAATTTTTTTTTCAAATTATAAATGCAAGATCCTGTGAATAGACTGATTGATTAATCTTATTTTATGATTGCATGTAAATCTACAAATTGATCGTATATACCCTACATCCTTTTATCTTGAACACAAAATACGATGACACTTTGGTTATTACGAGCCCATGGTTTATCTTAAGCATTCTACCTGTCCGGATCACTCCTTTAGGTAAGACTGTACCCTGAATCTAACCTGAAACTTACCTTTCTACACTGCACTTTGACTGTGCCTTTCCAGAGAATTGTTTCATCAGATCCAGGAAGGACATTAAATTGTAGTTGTTTTCCATGCTGGTCAGTAAACGAAGATGTCCTAAAACAAAATCCATACGTACATTTTATCAAGCAATATACTGGAGATGGAACACCTTCCATCATAAATCATTATTCTAAGCGATTTTCAAGGACTTTTCAAGTACATTTCCTTTCAAAATTCAAGGACTAAACAAATTGGGTATGTCATGGCAAAAACATGCAATAAATTTCTTAAAATCATGAAATAATGAAAGAATCAGACATTCAATGTCACCGTGGTCATTATATGTATTGGTAATAGTATTTTGCTATGCTTGTCCCTTTTCTATTTTTCTTAACAGCAAAATAATTATAGGCCAATTTCCAAATATTTATTTTTTCAAAATTCAGAACTTTTTGGCTAGTTTCAATCATACATAAGCATCAAAATCAAGTACTTTTCAAGTCATGTGCAAACCCTGCTATCATACAGCCTTTATGCGCCTTTTAAATTAACATTGCGTGATTTTTTTCTCCTCAAAATCTGAATGTTCATACTGGTTGGCATAGGGATTGACAAGTTAAAGTTTCCATGGGGGGATTCAGCATTTTTCAAAGTTACAAATAACCCCATTTTCAGACTCTGGATTTGCACACATTTTTTGTTTTCACAATGCAGGGCAGTAAAAGTATTGATTTTGTACTACAGACCAATGCAAAGTGAATGAGCTTATGAAGGATGCTGGAAGCAGGTAGATTTTGTGTAATACTAACATAATTATGGTAACTTACACTTGATTTAACTGTTCCACTGACTCCTTGAACTCTTTATATGACAACTTGGCAATTCTCCGTAGTATTTCTGACTGTTGCTTCAGTTTACCATGTATGATATCCACAGTGTGACCATCATGTGACTGAGAACTACCTTGCTGACCCATCTACAAAATTTAAATACAAAATAATAACCATTTCAAAAAGAAAGCCTAAAGTACAATATAAGAACTATTCTATAATATTATACCTCACCCTAATTTCATTCAACTGTTTCTTTGTTATTCCAATCAGTCAATATATCCAGCGATAGACTGATTGATTTACATGTTCCGATTACAGCAGCCGGTCAATATTATAAAAAATATGGACCGGCTGCTGAAATTAATGTCTTGTTTATTGCATGACGTCATGGATACTGTGATGCTACCATAGAGCGTGACGTTTCCTTTTGTCGCGTTTTTTGTTTGAATTAGATTTATGTCCTGCCGACAGTAATTGCATGGATCAAGTCATGTGCGTTTATGATACAAAGTTCAGTATGATTATGAACTCTAAAGACGCATTAGTTTGCATAAAAAAGAACAAAAGACGAAATTCCAGGAATGGCGATTTATACCTGAAACAACTTAAGTTGTCTATAGATTTATTATAGCAATTAACCCGGTTTTTAACATTTCTGGGTTATTTCGGTGGATATGCAGACAGACCAAAAATAGATGTTAGGCCTCCCTATAATGATATGTAGTTCTTTAGCACATAAACAAGTTAAACCCAAATGTATGCAATGTTTTCTTATTAGAATCTAGATCTAGTTACAAAAGTAGGCCTATAATATCGAAATTGAATGTTCGGTATAATATAAGAAATAGTTCACATCACTTCAGGCCCAATGGCATTATATGGACTGGCTAGTCAGCCCGCGTAGTATATATGGACCTCAGCTTCTCTTCGGTCCATATACACAACTTGGGCTGACTAGCCAGTCCATATAATGCCATAGGGCCCTCAGTGATGTGAACTACTTCTTAAAAATTGAACAGTAGTCAGACTAAGCACTTGGTAGTATCACAGGTGCAAGACACAAAATCAAATGTGGCTATGTGTCTTGCACCTGTGGGTAGTATGGTATATATTCCTGTAAGCTAACATATTCAGCAACCAGTGCCAAATTCAGCAATATGTTCTGAACATCGAATAATGTGAACTATATGGTGAACATTTGCATATATAGGTCTACAGTAGACTACACATACTTGGTCAAATGCTGAAATGGGCAGTTCCTAAGTTTTGTTTATTTCAGGTTAATATCAACGAATATCTTTTGACAGTCCGTAAACTGGCTCTTATTGAATATCTTATGTATAAACGAAGTAAAAAAGAATTGTTTCATACACTGGATCAAGTCTAATTATGCAGAATCGAGTAGAATTTACATCAAAATGTTATGTTTCCTGACAGGAAAATACAACCACTGTGTATTACGTCACACATTTTTGTGTAGGTAGTGGCTAAACTCAACAAGACCGTACCAGTTCCGTAAAGTGTAAAACACGGATCCGTCCTATTTTTTCTTTTTTTTATATCTAGTCAACCAATTCAAAGATGAATATAAAATATTTAAATATATACCGTTTCACTAAAATTATATGTTGTTAAATGACAATATCAAGCAGTGAAATTCACAAGTGCAAGACACAAAATAAAATTTGGCTATATAGGCCTATTTATATACATAATAGGCCTATATAGCTAAATTTGATTTTGTGTCTTGCACCTGTGGTGAAATTGATAGCACTGTGTAAGAAAAGTTCATGCTATCAATCAATAAGACCATTTAAATATGGGGTAAGGGACAGCAGCTGGGTGCAGTCCTTCATTAAGAAACCAGCATGTAGTCTTTGATGGAGCTACATCTGGAACAGCAGCAGTACTCTCAGGAGTCCCACAGCGTACATCAATGATCTTACAGGCAAGCTATTTGCTGACGACAGGGCAGTCTTCAAGGTAATCAAGAGCGAATATGATAGACAATTCCTCCAGGACGACTTAACAGCACTGGAACACTGGGAAATGTTGAAAATGAGTTTCAACCCCTCAAAGTGTACTGATCTGTACTGTCATTCGGATCGCTCCCCGCTGCCGTAAGACCATAGAGACCAGTTACCACCTTCATGGTTAGATATAGTTGATGCCAGCAAATAACTGGGAGTCATTATTACTGACACACTTACCTGGGACAAGCACATTATATAAGGACCATTACAAGCAAAGCATTTTTTTATGATAAAGTGACTCTCCATATTAACAAAGACCTAAATATAAATGTATATTTAGGTCTTTGATATTAAAGATTCATAATGCAAAATTCTCCGGCTTTTTTCACTTTCATCGAGTCAAGTTGACATTCTATATATGTATCAGATGGTTCAAGCCACAGCAATTTTCTCGATGTTAAGCATCTTTGTTACCTTGTTAAATAACAACCATTCAAGTATTACTACATGAAGACATTCCAACATCTTCCAATTTGATTACAATAAATACAACAGAAAACTTTATACATACTTTATCATTTATTTATACATACTCATCATTTATTTATAAATAACAATGGTTACTTTATACAGCAACAAACATTTTAATAGCATGACATGTTTCTTTGATGCATTCATCAACATTCATACAGCATTCAGGGTGTTTTAAAAGTTTGTTCTCAAAATTCAAATTCATACTAAATTTTTATTTTAGCTATTTATGCAGAGTAAAAATTTGATTTTTTACTGTAAAAGCTTCATTTAATGCCAAAAAGATAACAATGGTAGAACCCTCTGGAATTTAAACTGAACATTTTATATTCTTCTGACGTCTGAATGTTTGGTTTGTTGGTTCTCGGCCTTATGTAGCCGCAATATCTTCACAGGTACTTGTCATATTCACAGGTAGTCTCTTCAGGTAACTTAATCAATTTAACTTATTAAGTGCGCAGCATGAAGTTAAGTAGTAGGAAATTATTGGCATGTGTTGAATCTGTTGGTTGCCGTCAAAAAACTGCTAAATTCATTAGTGACAGTTTGGCGGAACTCCTTCCATGGATCGTCATGACCAGTCCAGTAGTGAGAAGGAGTTTTTCAGTAATCTCTTGTTTGCTGATACCGAACATGTTGTGGATATTGGCAAACAGCACCTCTCTTTCTCCTGAACATAGTTCACATTAAAGAAGGAAGTGGTCCTCAGTTTCAGATTCTCCACATTCACAGGCCGGTTGGTCTATTCTATACAGAATGTTTTTTATTGAAACTTAAACTTGAGACAAACTTTATTAACACCCTGTACATGTTAATATAATGTACTCCATTATCACACATCACATTAATCCTTTTATATAACCTCCTTAACAAATAAATTGCGATCCATTTTTCTTCATTGAATGAGTGTAAATGAATGTAAGTTACCTCCCTTTGTTATAATGATGCACTAATATGACGATTACCTCCCTTGTATGTCTGAAGACATCTAGCACATGGGAAGATTTTAAACAGCTGTAAATGAACGGTTGTTAAAGTCCTATCGCTCTCCAGAGTATACATTGTCATTCTCATTAAATATGCTCACGACAATTAGGTAGAAAGTGGCCTATAAAGTTATAAAATGTCTGATAATTTAACCTGACTAGTAACTAGACTCTTAAAGAGACATACATCAAAAACATTGGGTCAAAACTGTAAACTCTAGGAGAGTACAAGTTAGTTCTAAAGATGTGTTCCTGGTACATACATGGTATCCTAATAAGCCATTTTAACAAAGAGCTTTACCTTACTGTTGCACATCTAGAATAACAATAGAAACCTAGCTGCACATGTTGTTCATTATTTGATCTATGTAATACATGAGGATGGGCTAGAACGAACTATAGCATACTTATGTCCCTTGTGCTATTTGGGGTGCAGAAATTGTTGATAATGCACAACAGACACAAGGTAATCACAATAACCCTCCTTCACCATCTTCTACTTAGGTGAGTTAAAATCAACAACAAAAAGCAGTTTCAAAACACAATATCCTTCACATAACTACCATGCACATCAATTCATATTTAAAATTTACACATATGACCATTAAAATCATTCTTAACAATTATATATTGAGGCAATGCTTAAAACAGACTAAGCTTACGATAGCATAACAAGTAATATGCATTAAATAACGTGATTAACAAAAGAACAACTGGCTTCTCATGGTGATGGATACCATCATAAATGAGGTGTTGAGAGTACCAGTAGTGACAAATTTTAGGTTGAATGCCAGAATGTAAATATCAGAAAAAAACTTAACTTTATAATGTGACTCCATTGCTCTGGCACAAATGAATATAAGGTTTTTAAATTAACAAGTCAAAACATTCTTACGGCACAATAACGAAAAAACACGAAATAATAATGCGTTCCAGTTCTAATTTACTGCACTATATCATCCGAAATATTGACAAGAAACAAAGAACATGTACTGAAAGTTTTTACAGAACACGTGTCAATATAAAGTCTAGACAAAATAAATGACCAGAAAAGGTAAACAAAATGGTATTTGCATAAGTGGATTCAAAAAATGAAACATGATAATTGTGACTTTACAAACGAAAGAACAAACAAAGCCTCTTACACACTTGATAAAATACTTCGTAAACGAACGTTGCTGGAATGCATGTGTTATAACAAATGTATACAAGAAAGGTCAATATAACATCCTAAAACAATAACTTTACATCGATATCATTAAATTTTATAGATATACTGTACACCAAAATCTTTGGAAAAATATTCAAGCAAATTCATGATTGTGACCTAACAAACTGGTAAGAACTTGATATCAAAACACATAATATTCATGGCTATACGGTCAACATTATGGACTAAAATAATATGACAAAGTAATCAAAACTCCCAACTAATGGGACCATGATTAAAGCTTAATAATATGGAATCAAATGCCCTTTTAAATTTACTTAATACAGCAACAATAATTGCTTCTAAACAAGACTGCGTTCAATAAACGCTTATGCCCCCTGTGGAAGCCTTGTCCATAAATAAGTCTAAGTCCAAAATTAGGTCAAGGTGAAGGTCAAAATTGGGTTAGGTGATACGGGTGTGTGGAGAGTGTTCATATACAACATCCATGCAAGTATGGAAGCTTTGTAGCAAGCCATAATGATGCTAGAAGAAACGGTCAATTTGGGTTAACCAGGACGGACGGACGGACGGACGAACGGACGGACGGACGGACAGGTGCATCACTATATGCCTCCCGATCTATCGATACGGGGGCATAAAAACTTGAGCAGTTGTTGTTAGTATTTAACATGGTTTGTATGGACTTAGTCACATATTTTTGAAGGACTAGTGTCAAATCCTAGTATAGTTCACTGTGTAAGAACTCGAGACTAGACGTACATGTTTAGTTTCTTATTTATTGTGAGAATAAGTAACAAGAAATAACAATTAGAGTCATATTACCGTATACCTTACAACTGAGTACACGGACAATTTGGCAAAATAAGGAAGTTTTGTGTTAGAAATGGTGACCAAGCTTTTGTCCAACCAAGCACAGATTTAACAATAAACACACTTAGTGTACAGACATTCAAAAAGACAAAGTGCAAAACTGTGATCTCTTATAATTAAAAATCAAATTATTGATGACAGACATAGGTTTGTTCACAACAACAAATTGCTCTGGCGAGAGTTTTTCCTGAAAGAAATAAGGGAACTCACCATTTTCTTAAGGGTACCACAATTATTAAAGAAATGTTTGATCATCCAACCCTCTTAAGGTTAATACCTTGGAACCACACCACACTACCCCTCCCCTTCTCATGTTTTCCTAGAGAAGGCTTTAGCTCAAAATGGGAATTTACAGATTTTTATATATCACTCTGTATTAGAATTCAACAAATGGTTTACACTTATACACAGACACACATACACACTGAACAAATCACAAAATACAGAGTAAATAAATGTCAATGAAGAGATAATCAAGGTAATTGCCATTTCAGACAAATAATTTTACTGAAGAGAAAATCAATTAACTGCAAAGACGTTGAAAACATATATCATTCTACATGGGTAAAAGTAAGAAAATATTGAAAATCCTGAAAAGTTGTCACTTTACATACAAGGAAAAATAAGAAAACATCCCATTTTTGGACACTATCCTGAAATTCCTGAATAATCCTGACACTTTATTACCAATAATTCTAAATATGATTCATCACTACACAGTTTGAACAGCATGTTTACATAATTAAACATCTGCCTTCTAGCATTGCTTTCAATTGTTGAGCAAAGTAGTAGAATTTGTTTTACAACCCCAAGTTTGCATTCAGCTGATTAACAAGTCATACATTCACATTATTTTACAGACAACAAGAAAAGAGCTCAACAGAACATTCTACATTCAAGAATGGTTGTTGTTGTTTTAAATGGTCATTCCCTCCCTCGACTTTGACACTGAACAGAGAGATTTTCTCACAGAACTACCAGGCCCCGATCTCCCAAAGCATCTCAAGTAGAAATCTCAGCTTTGAGATTTTGCTTGACTCAAGAGGAGGAATTTTAGATACATCAGAAGTTTGTGATCTTGATATACAACTGCTTTGAGTCCAGCCTCCCATGGAAATTACCTCAAAGATGTATGACCATATTATGTGAGTTAAGATTTAGCTCAAATTGAGATCTTTTCAGAGATTGGGGCATGAACAATGAACCAGAAATATTCATTCATTCAGATTATATTCAACAGAAAAGCCTATTGGATAAAACTCTGATTTACTATAAGCTCTGATATAGCTACCTGATTAACAAAAGCTTAAATTATCAGTAAAAGTGTTAAGCACATTTTAAATGGAATTCTAACAACAAAACTAGAATATACATATAAATTGAACAAGAGCTATAAATAATAACAGTGTGTTGAACTATATGAACGACTGTCACATTATAATAAGTTGACAGTAAAGTGGAAAACTTTCAATCAATCAAGTTAGCGAATTTGGAATTTCACGCATTTAGCATGCAAGAATATTAGCAATTTTTTCATCATACAGTACAGACTCTCCAGAGCGGCCCTCTGTAGAGCAGCAACCTCTCTAGCGTGTTGCTCGACAGAGGTTGTACTGTAGTTTTTGAAGGTCAAAATTTTAGCAAATTAAGCAAAAACTTATAGTTCTTATAGCTGGGATGGTGACTAGGAAGACCCACGTGAAGTGTGTATAAAATATGTACAGGGGCGGCACTGGTACATGTACTTGCACACTAAAATCTCTAAGATAAAAACGGGACAAAAATCTGATCAAAAAATGAAAACAAGGAGCTAAGAAGATTAAATACTCTGATACAGAATGATGTTGATAGTCAAGACATAATTAGATTGCAGGTCAAAATATCTCAATAGGATCTCGATACTGGTCCTCATGAAAAAGCTGCAACCAATGCCAACATTGAGGTAGGCAGTACAGCTCTACATTGCCTTCACATAGATGAGCTAAGGAATAATAACTTACGACAGGAACGTGTAGGGTCCCAGCTTATGATAAATGTTTTAAAGACTTTTAACATCTTTTATAACACTGCATTACAAGGATCTGATGCATTTTCATGTTCTATTTTCCATAATTCAACACACTCTAATAAGTCCAATGTTGAAATATCAATAAAAAGTTGAAAAAAAACCAGAAAAACAATTGAACACAAATGTTGAATAAATTAATTTCACAGACATATACAGTCTAACTTGTACTAGCGACCACGCGTATTAAGCGACCTTTGTCTTAAACGACCGGTTTAAACTCCTACCGATCGCATTTGTTCTATTTTCCCATTGTATTAAGCGGCTTTTGTCTAACGCGACCAACGACCACTATTTATGCACTATAATTGATTGGTCAAATTTGATTTAGCGACCGAAAATATTAAAAAAAACACTGGTCGTCTGTAGTGACATGTTGTTAATTACTTTATATCTCGTCATAAATCATTGTTTTTCACACTTTTTTTGTTTGTCTTTTGTTAACTGGACCTCAATTAACAGCATTGATAATCACCATTGTGTCCGCAGAGCATGTCATGCAGATGCTTTTTAATCCGATTACACAAATTATTACGGATTAATTGTTATATCTTTTGCTGCAATCAGCTTGTTGTCACCATCAATTTGAAATGGGTTAAAACCCGTCTATTCTGTTTTTTGTTCTTCGAGTGTAAGCAAAACTGACTTACATTAATTGAATTGTGTAATATATGAGTAAGTTTATTAAAATTGATAAATTGAAATGTTTATGAAGACGACGCATTCAAGTATAGACTCGTCATAAAACTTATTTACACACTAATGTTTATCAATTGAAGTTGAATAGTATTCGAAGAGCCTAAAATCGGAAATTCGTTAATTACACTCGATGTTTATACCATTTGCGTTAATCGACCATTCCGTTAAGCGACCGTTTTCAGACCTTCCCAAGGGTGGTCGCTTAATACAAGTTAGACTGTACATATTTAAGTGAAAATTACCACAATAACACACCATGACCATGGTTAGATATAAACAAACAAAGGGCAATTTATAACACAATACAGTAGGTAAAGTTATGTTTCTCTTGTTCTGTCTATCATTGCATTGTAGTGAACATTTCCGTGCTAAGTTGTGGTTGATGAGAAATTGAGCAGGCATAACAATAGGACATTAGCTTTAAAAATAATACGGTAGAGTTATGGTTCTTTCACTCTGCATATAACTTCAATGTGGTGAACATTTGTGCTAAGTAATTGTAATTCACAAAACCATGCATCTGACACAGATATAAAACAAAGGACAATAGAAGGTAGAGTTATGTTTCTTTTACAATCTGCCTATCATCTCAAAAGAAGTGAACAGATACACTAAATTATTTGAGGATCTATACAGGGGTGGACGAGTTACTGAGCAGACAAAAATATGTGATAACTGGATGAAGAGAGAAAAAAATGTTTGTCTCCCCAAGTTAAATGGAACTAAAAATCCTGTATTATTATCCAAATAAAATTAACCCGCTTCTTACTGCTATGCTCGAATTACAGGGGTGTAGAAATGTTTTCACGTAGCCAGTTAATCTTCAAAAGTAGGCAGTTGGTTTGAAATCTCAAAGAAACAAAGAAGAAAGTGACAAAAAGTAGCTGACAAGTATGACCAAATAACCCGTGAATTTTGCCCCTGCCGGCTCATTTCTGCACCCCGGAATTACTGATACAACATATTTTCAAGTATCACCAGTAATTGGGTAATTAGGAAAAGGGTATATAATATGCATGTGACATGAATAATCTACAAAGACGGTTCTAAACACTCGGCATCTTAAGCTTCAGATTTTCCAAAACCTGACAATTCCAGAAAATCAAAACCTAGCTTTATGAGTTTATGAATGTTTAAATCACAAACTGTGGTTTGGGTCAATAACAAATATTTGAGTTCATGAATAAAAAATTCAGTAAGTAAGATGACTGTTCAGTTGAAGTGGAAACCTTGTGAATGATGACTTTACGAGGCATACGTGTGTCCTCTCCCTAGAATGTGAATATAGTAGAAGTCACGTATGATATTGCATTTACGTTTTGGTTAACATTCTCAAAAATAACAAAGTTGCACACTGGGTGTTCCTCGTATTGTTGGTTTGAACACTGTTCTCTCACTAGAGCTACTTTACTACACAACTTTATCCATGGCGGCTCCAGCATATTGCAACATCCCATGTGTTTGTTATCTTCTGTTTTTCCATGCAAAATGAATATAATGACTCATGTGTATGATATATATACGACATATTTCATTCTTTTTCTTCCTTGCTTTCTGTGTTTGGTTCGGGGTCGCTCTGAGGTGGAGAGGAAGGGTTATGCTGCATCATTGATCGATGTGTCTGGTAGCCAGCAGCCGGCTTCCTTTGTTTGTCTGCTTTGCGGAACACTGTGATTTCCTACAAATACAATTGATCGTTTTTGAATATATCTGAAATCAACAAGACAGGTTTTCGACACAAGGTCATCAGACCCTTAATTCCTGGCAATATGCACAACTAGGCTAGGTACCAAGTATTCATGTGAAGTTTCATTGAAATTGGACCAGTGACAAACTTAGTGACATCCATCCATATAGATGTCCAGCACAAAATTAATATGTCTCTCCCATACACTAATTTAGACATAATTTGTTGCATTATTTCAATTTGCCACAAGTGCATCATTGTTTACAATGATCAATGATGTTACAGCTTCATGTGTAGTCATAATGCTTTTCGCTTATAAAAACAAACATCTTAAGTTAAATATAGAGAAGAAATCAACTGTCAATGATGCTAATAGAGGGTTTGAGGATCAGGTTCATATCTCTGCATTCTCCTCACTCAACTACACAGAACTCTTAACTCACAAGACAAAGTATTCACCTTTCACACAGATCTCCATGATCAGGAAACAAAACCTAGTAATTCGTTAGATTATACTATAATTTATTTTACATCAATTGAGAAACAAGTAATTAAGAATTGCAAGCAATACAGAAGTCCCCTACCAGTTTTAAGCCATTTTCAATGTTTCTGTTGCCATAGCAACCACAATTTTTGTCAGAATCAAAATCTTTTTAGACGTGCATAATCCCCTTATTGCCCCCTATCCACATACCAAGTTTCATAAACTTAGCTTGGAAACTGTTTGAGTTATGACAGGATCCAGATTTGGGCATATTTTCACTCTTTCTGTCGCCATAGCAACCACAATTTTTGTCAGAATCAAAATCTTTTTAGACGTGCATAATCCCCTTATTGCCCCCTATCCACATACCAAGTTTCATAAACTAAGCTTGGAAACTGTTTGAGTTATGTCAGGATCCAGATTTTTTGACGACTGACTGACTGACTGACTGACTGACTGACTGACTGACTGACTGACTGACTGACTGACTGACTGACTGACTGACTGACTGACTGACTGACTGACTGACTGACTGATGGAGGGCATACCTATAGTCCCCTCCGGTCAAAAACCGGTAGGGGACTAACAAGTTTTTCCAACTTTTATTTAATTTAATCATTCTCAACACTTCATTCCTGATGGCAAACCTCCCCACGAGTGTATGAGAGAGACAAATCAGCTTTCCTTTAAAGCTGAATGTCAACCAAGGGAACAACTGGTACCATTTTTATTTCATTTTTGGTATGGAGCAACCTGAGATCAAACCCAGGACCTACTACACTTAAAGCAGACTCTCTAAACTAAGCTGTCGATTGTACCTCAGTATAATTATGAGGATGAACAAGAACAGTATTAAACCATTTAGCAAGACTAACCATCTCCCAGCAGTGGTGGTGGACAACGGGGGTATTTGACACAAAAACATTTGTCTTTAACAAAGGGCCATAACTCATAAATCATCCTGTCAATATGCATAAGTAGGCTTGTGCCTTGTGCCTTGTATGTGTTTTATGTTTTCTGTGCTAGGTTGGTTCAGTTGGCCATTGTGCCTTGTGTGTTTATAATTTTTTCTGTGCTCGGTTGGTTAAGTTGAGTGCTGCCTACCCTGTCTGACTTAAAATGATCTTTCTTAGACCCAAGTAAGGAGTCTTATTAAAATTGGGTCAGTGGTTAAGGAGAACAAACGCGGACAAACTTAACAAAAGCCATCAAGACTTCCATCACAAAATCAACATGTCTCCCTATAATACTCAACCAGAATGAATCCTCAATGAACAGTTACAATACAATTACAATTGAAATGTACCTGTTGTTTGAAATATCGTCTTTCTTCTTCATCGACAAGAACGAGGTTCAAGTAATACCTAACACTAAACTTTTTATTTATATCTCTCATGGTTGGCGTTAACTCATACCCACTGAGGAACAGCCGGATTGGTATTGACTCTCCTGTAATAAAGATGAAGAAAGTTTAAAGATAACAAGAAGGGTAAATGTATGAATCCCACTAAGGGCCATAACTCTAGCAAATATAACCTGACCTAAAATTCCTGACAATATGCACAACTAGGCTTGGTACCAACTTAGTATTCTTGAGAAGTTAAATTGAAATCTGAGCAGTGAGAGGAGAACAAGCAGAGACAAACTTGTGGAAAGGTGGAATACTTGCCTCTTACTGGAGCACCGTCCATGATCTCGTATTTTGCTATAGTTTCATTCTCATTGAATGTGTTTGGACCTGTAATACATCAAATCAATAAGTAAATACAGGGGTTCTACTGAGGCATAATGAAAACAAGTTGCAAGTTTGTTTCGGATGCCATTAGCACACATCGCTACACCTCAACTAGGTTTCAAACATTGTTTTATTATTAAATTTCAGATTATGGAACTTCAAATGACCATAGCTTTGTCAATTCTTTAAATTTTTAATTATTGTAGAAACCACTTAGTTTACTGACCTATAGACCAACCGACCAACAAATGTTAAAGTATATGACACCAACTGATTTATCACAAAATGTAGCAAAAGGTACTTTATGTAGATGGTGAGGATCCAGACTTTATAGTTACGGTAGTCATATGGCTACTGTTTAAAGCACTTACGAAAATCTCAAAGTTAGGCTCAAATTTAAATTCTTTATAATTCTATAACAACTGCCAATTAGTGACGGATATGGTTTGTCGGGGTTCAGTAATTGAATCATTATTAGTATTGCAGCTCCATTTACCACACTTAATAATTGTAAACAAAGTATGAACAATTTAAATTTGATTGTAAGTTTACAATTTCCGTAATAGTGCCCTGCAGTGTAACCAGTCATATTATCTGTACACTGGGCCAATCAGTCCTAGAATTACCCTTCATATAAAATATAGAGGACCGCACACTGGAGCTATACCAATATCATTTTATTTGGTTAATTGGTCAAACCTACATGCTCCCATTCTCCCAGTAATTTCTCAATTTAACCATTAGACTAAAGCAGCAGGGTTCAAGATAGTATCATACATGCCATGTTTAGCAGACCCCTTTACGTGAGATTGGTGATGGAAATGCAAGAGATTTCATTTAAATGAGGGAGATTTGTATGCAGTTTTCACTTATTTTACTATGATGACAATACCATGCATGCTTCATGAAGCAATTTAAACTTATATTTGTGGTCATTTTCATAATGTAAACAAAAAATGTCAGGTTCCAGTATGCCCTAGAAATACATGAGATTTGATCAATTGGCCCTGATCATGCCTGACTAGAGTCTCAAATGCATGAGACTCACGCATAATGCGGGAGATCTGGCATGTATTTAGTATATTTTAGCAGAGAAATATGAATTCACAAATTCATGAACAAATTTTAAAGACAGTTAAAATCTATGCTTAATTTAAGTATAAACATAAATTATGTATCCTTTATATTATAATACATGTACCAACGAAACATTTAGGTATACATTCAAAATATGTTAAAAGTTCACTAGAATTAAAGCACACACATATACAATGGACTGGACCAATAATCCATACATTAAAAACTGCCAAAATAAAACAAAACAACTAGACAAGACGACAACACAAGTAATCTACAAACAAAACCAAGAAAAGCATACGGCTACGCTTATACATATATAACTCCCTGTCTAAAATTTTGAAAGTTCCCTGCATGATGCAACATCTACATCAGACACAGAATCACTAATGAATAGATACTTGTTCATGTACTTATTTTCTTTCTCAAAAGTTTCGGTCAAAATAATCTAAGGTTATCAAGCTTTGCGAAAACTGTCAGTCCGCTAGTCTTGACTGACAAAATTTTACTAGGACTGACAGAAAATCCTGTATTATTCTACTAGACGAAGAGGATCATTCACTTATTTCACCAATTCGGACTGACAAGTTTAAAAACTTTTCAAAGAGCCTTGGTTATAGATTACATACTACAGTTGTTTTTTATAAATATTTTTATCCCAAGACTGTCGTAGATTGTCCATGATTAAAAGCAACAATGACAATGGGTATTGAAAGACTTTATAAGTGGTTAACTTATGGCAACTTGGAAATATTGACAAATTTACATCATTCTGAGAAATCGACAATTACGCTAGTATTTCCGCATGCAAAATGTCTGAAAGTTCAAATTTGCTAGCTTTATGGTCCGCATGGTTATTATGGTTTTTTACCTGTGCTATTATTCGCAAATAGAGTTTTTCACATATCAATATTAACATGAACAGTAACATGAAAACGTAAAAATACTTTCCTAACATGAAAACCCATAATACATGTAGAACATTCAACTGCAAATTCATAAAACTGCGAAATAATTCTGTTACCGAAATTCATGAAATAAAGATCACAAGAATATCAAGTGATCAACAGTAGACTCGTAACATAATGAATACTATAAAACAATTTACTTCGCAAATACTAACTTTCGCATTTTGCTGATCGTCAGCATATTCACGACTACAAGTTTTTGCATTTATAAGTTTCCTGCAATGTCCATATTAATTTCACGGAGACTTAATTTCGCAAATTTCTACCAATCGCGAACTCGGCGAAACTAAATCGCGTGAAATAATTTCTAGGTTTACAGTAATGAATAATGGCAAGGAATGAATACCTGTTCCTGTACTCTCTCTTTTTATAATCTGTATCTCCATATGTTTGATTTTTATTCTCACCAGTAGAAAGTAGATCTTTCCCACTATCACATCCTTTAAATGATACCTGTTCACAAGGACAAGACGATCAAATCTCCACAACAACAACGACTAAAGCTGGGCCTTGTATAAATTACCTGTCTTTTCTCATCCAATCCAAAACAACACAACACTAACCTTCCGGTTTCAGGCAAGTTTTAGGCAAAGTTGACTGAAAACTTGAAGGGTATGTCACCCATAAAGACCATAACTTTGGCAATGTTCATATAACTATCACTTAAATTTCCTAAAAGGGCATGAAACAAACTATTCAAGTTTAATTGAAATCTTACCAATGGTTAAGGAGAACAAGCGCTGACAAACTTTGTGATATACTCCTATCAAGACAGTCTAGCACTAAATCATTAGGTCTCCCCTCACTAATTCTGGGAAATCACTGAACCTGGCAGATTAACTTCCACGTTATGCAGAAGGCACACACAGGTAAAGTCATGGTTGGTAGAATGGAAACACAGGTATTTTATGCTCGGCTCAATAATAGATCAACTTAAAACTACCATAGTGCACACATTTCTACAGTGAATGCATTCTAAAATGATAACAGTATTCCACAACATTTTAAGATTGTTAGTCAGACTTGACTTGAAATGTTCAAAGGTTTTTTTTCTACACTGTTTTTGTGACAAGAAGTCTTTCCTATGTAGTACCAGTAAGGGATAAAAGCTAACCTAAAACCAGGGTCGGTAATTTATAAAAACAACTTAATGGAAAGCTTAGACATGTACACTTAAGTTTATAATTCATATGACACATATCGCTGCCTTAGAATTAGAAGGTTGTAAGTACAAAATCAATATTTTGAGAAAACAAGAAAAAACTGTCTGAAAACAACTCTTTACTTATGGAAAAACAAGCCTTTTAAACTTCACTTCGGTCAACATGACCACTTCCGATTTACATGAAAATAGGCTCATAAGAAGCGCCTTGAGATGCAGATTTCAAATATGCACGAGGCTTATAAGTTTGAAAGTAGTACTTACGACCTTCTGATATCTCCCACATAAATTTTCCACTTCAAAGTCTAACAGTTTTTGCTTAAAATGTTGTGAATAATATCCTTGGTATACTTGCATATTTGAGCCTTGTTGATAGAATGAATACAATATATTCAATGCATCATTATTTTCACCATGCTATGTTAAATTAATTTCCACACTTGCTAATACAAAAAAAGACTACTAGTATTACATATTACAATATCCAAAGTGGGGCTTTTACAATCAAATAAAACTGTTCTAAGGTTTGCTCAAACCCAATACAGCAGATTTAATTCTTGTTTCAAAAGAAAATTGTTCATCGATTCGGGCGTGTATCAGTATCTAGGTCCTAGAACAACTGCTAACATACAAGTATACCAATATATTCAAAAACTAAGATAAACAATGCAGTGTAATTCTTCAAAATGTCTTCATACTAACTCTGTCAATGACTTTTTGTTAAGATGTTAGGCAATTCAAAAACAGCTGACATTACATAGCTGTCCATATCTCCAAATAGACTTTAGTCTTGATGGGGTCAAAGAATGGATTTTCATCCATAGTTTACTGAGTTCCAAAAGATGTGCACCTATTTTTAAAAGCTTTCTTTTCAAAATTGTTATCAGAAAAGTATAAAGAATGCAATCTTGAATTACAAATATCAACAATATTTGATGAATAAAATGGTACCCTTATAAGCATGTATTCTTACCATTTTTCTAATTATGTTGTTTCAAAAGTGTGAACTTTTTTGAGGTCAGATTTTTACTTTAGAAACAAGTAGTAAAATGGTACGATAAATTCAACTGTTAATGATCCATTGCCTCATTGTTCAAATCTAAGTTTACAAAGTTACTATGGCATTATTGAAGTCATACACATATATTGAAGGAAATAATAAGTAAAGTAAAAGCATAGCTATATATACACCAAGTAAATTCTAAAAATACACAAACAACAATTTACTGACAAGACAACAGCCTGAACTAATGCAGACCCTCTATAAACAGTAACCTCCAAACAATGGACACCTTTCAACAACAGTCATTCTTTGCTCATTTTATAATCTAAATCTATCAACAGCTGTGAGAATACAGCATGCTTGACTCAAGCTATTTAAGAATTTTGTAACAGAAACAAATTCTGACATTTAGTCAAAATGGTTATAAATAATCCATGATTATAAATTTATAGTCAATTAAAAAAATTTAAAACTTGCAATTTCATATGATTTAGGCAACTGTTACTTTTTTATATAACTCCTGGGCCAATATTCACAAAAATTCTTAAACAGTTTTTTTCAAGAAAAACTTATTTTCCAAGTTTGTTGAATAATTTTCAAAGATTTTTGTAAAAGTACCCTACCAGTTGGTAGTCTTTGTCTTATACAGATTTTTTGTCTGTAAGTATTGCACTATGAATCAGTAAGAATTGATATTTTGCTATTTCTAAGTGAAATGTTTTTAATCTAAGAAAATTTCTTTACAAAATATCAAATTGAATTAAATAAAACAAAAATTGAATTAAGATTTGTGTGAATACGTGCCCTGCTATCATAGGTGAAAAGTGACCATCGTATAGAGGCTGTACAGGACTATTATATAACCACCTGCTCCAGTCACTTCTCGTCGTACTATCGCTAATTCCATGTAGCGTATTTTTATCCGTACAAGCAAGAAATATATCTTGCCGACTATCACATCTTTCAAGTGGTATCTTATTAACAAAAGAAAATACTTCTATATTCTATTCATTACTAGCATTTATAATGTATTTTCTACAATAACAATGATGTTTGTAAAACATGCATGCCCTTATGGCAGTCACATAGTCAGTAATGTGAAAAGTCATAGCGACCTTGACCTTTGACCTACTGACCTCAAAATCAATACTGATGAATGGAGTACAACCTCCTCTAACATTCGAAGATTCTGGACCCAACCGTTCTTGAGTTATTGATCAAAACCATTTTGACAGACAGATTGACCTACTGGCCGAAATGTGCAAAGCAATATACATTTCATCAAAGATGTGGGGTATAATAATAAACACATGCAGTTGTAGTTAGCACCTCATGTTTTTACAACTACTAACCCCTTGCTGGGAAACTAACCAGTACTTGTCTTTTGATCAAACACCACGCAGTCTAAGCCAGACTCAAATACTGGACTGCCTGATAAGACATCAGACACGATATCCCTGACTCCTACATGTACATCTCCCAAGTTGAGCACTGCTGCAGTACATGCTTTTAGCAACAATAACAGCTGAAAAATTTGGTGTTTGACCAAATCTCAAACCATAATTACACAACAAAGATGTTAAAACTCACAAAAACAGTGAACAAAAACAAGTACACAGCGGCTGGAATTGTGGAGGCCGTTTTCTTGTCACAGCTGGACATGATCAACCTTACAATTTTTGTGCTGTAGCTAAGTACTTCGTCAGAGGATTTTGACCGTAACTCGTGTTGGCAACATATTGCTAGCTCAAAAGCTAACTAATTTGTAGAGGATTTTGACCATTACTGGCCACGGCAACATATTTCTAGCTCAGAAACTGACTTACTTTGATTTGTTATATTCAAATTCTATATGTAAACAATCTTCTATGCCCACTTCCATCTTTATACTGGAATTCATTTCTGGATATTGAGATAATGTATGGACCACTATATCCTGTTCTTTAACATAATCACTCAACCGTTTAACTATTGTCACTCGCAAGAAATATCTGAAATTAAAAGCATTCAAAACGAGATTTTAAGATTTTTGGAATTAAACTTTTAGCATTAAATAAATTAGTTATGTACAAGAAATATGGAAATTTTATCCTTGATCATTGGTTTTCAAACCAAAAGTTTTTTTCATCTCTAACAGAATTATGTTGGGTCTCCAAAAGGGGAAAATTATGTCAAAAAGAGGAAAATAGGGGAACTTTGAAAATCATTGTATATAAGCCTTCAAATTTAAATACCATTGAAATAGCTTCAATACAAATTATGAATCCCTATCTCCCTCTGTTTGAAATTTTAAGATTAAAAACATTTTTGAAATACTATTATTATTATTATACCATATTTATATAGCCCTTTTTTCATGTATATACACATTCAAAAGTGCTGTACAATCACGATTAAGACATGGTAAAAACAATATACTTAACTTATGGACAAATTTATAAATCAACACACAAATATGAATAAAATGTTACTTTTTAGAGAAAATTTTGCCTCAAATCAGATAAAAATAACAACACATTGCCAATAATGACCATAAATAAGTGATGCTTCTAAGATGGCAACAAAATTTGAATATATTGCAAAGAATCATACCCCCATTTCTGCTTAGGGGGCATGATAATCATTTCAGTAATACTTGTCATGAAAATACATGCTTATCACTGAAACTTTTAAAAGTTTGAACACACACAGTCAATTGCCCCACTTGCCGAGTAACACATGCTGACGATTAATCAACCTCTCAAATTGAGACATGGGTTATACCCTTTAATGTTCTGTAGTCCGGAAATTTTCGACCCCCCTACGAAAATGCATTGTTATCAAAATCCATGAAATTTAATACCCACGAAAATATGTGATTTTACAGTACAATATAACAACATAAGCTACTTTACCTCAGCCGTACATTAGCACCAGTATAAGATTCATATGGTTTTTCCACTTGTTGAAATTCAAAATTATAGCTTGTGTTTTGTGACATTTCTCCAGGTCTTGCAAGTTCTTTGACTAATGATGTGAACTCATGATGATTGCCTCTATCATAATACAACTCTGAAAAGGAAAATACTAACTACATGTAAAATGTTGCTTCTGCGTCTCCAAATGTCACCTTCAATACATTTAGTTTCAAAAGATTTATAATTTATTTGTAAGTAAAGAGTGCAATTTGACTCTAAAGCACTAACCTTACAATTTAATGTTTGGTTCAATTACATGTAGCAAGATCATTCTGGCGTGACCTAAGTTTTGACACCATGTGACCCTGTATCAAACATAGCTTAGATTTTATGGTTACAAGCATTGTGGCAGGGTTTCTTAAAGATTAGGTCATAACTGCAGTGAAATTCCCAGTAGGAAGATACTTTACTTCTAGAATAGGGCAGTTATAATGTTCTAAGTTATGTTCTAAACCATGCAATCAGTTGAGCATCAAAATGTGGTTCAAACATTCGGAACCAAGACAATGTATACACAATTTGAAGTATAAGCAGCTCATAATCAAATTGAATCCCAAAATAGGGAAGGAAAGTTTTCATGGGAAAAAACATACTCTTTGGCAGGGGAATGGGACCAAAATTTAAGCCGTCAAAATTGTAAATAAATTCCTGGTATAAAAAAATTGTTAAAACAATTCATCTTCAGCTTACCAATTTGACCAATAAATTCTATTTTTATGCCTTGGTGTTCCATTTTACTTCCAGCTTTCTTTAAATTTACATTCACCTGAAAAACAAACATGGATTAATTCACCAAATATCACCATAGGGGCACCTTCAAACAGTATTGCTTAGAAATGTACTGATAAGCTTTTTTAATTACAAAAATATGCAACTAACAGGCCTAGACACTTACTATTTTGGCCACTGGTCCAACAGGGCAAAAGTGCCCAATTTGTAAGTAGGACAGTTACTGGTCCTCCAGAATTTTCACTGATCCTCCAGAATTTTCACTGGTCTCGGACCAGCGGACCAGTGTTAGTGTCAAGCTCTGACTAAATACTATTTTCCAATCTGCACTAAAAAGAACTTTTTGGGTTCTTAAATCTTTCAGTTGATGAAAGTATAAACCTTTCACATGGTAATTTCCCAATCAATTATTCAACTACTTGTCTGATTCTGAATTTGTCAGCAAAATTTAATAGGTTTCCTTTATACATATTTCCTGCAGAAGAAACTTGTCTGAATCAACAAATTACAACAGGACAAGTGCTAATTTGGCAGACTGGGGTTGGCATAAATCGCAATAAACCGCATCGCCATGTTTTATGGTTATCGCCCACCCTATTGGTAAGCTGTTACCTTTCCAGATACAGTCTCTCCATCATAATATAAATAGTATCTTTCTTTCTTTCCCTCCTCTGTTTTTATTTCAGCAGTTTTCCTTGATTCTTGTCCATCTAAGACAATGTCAACTTCGGCACTTTGGCCGAAACCAAAGAAACTCTGAAATTAAATAAGTCAATTGTTCATTATCTAATATTAGATAAGTTAGTATGTTGATCAGAAATCTTTTCAAACAGTTTTAATATTATAAATAACAGTACCATACCAAGTTAGCATTTTTAGCTTAAGGTAAGGAACCACTAAATACATAAGCGGCCCAAATGGTGATACACTCGAAGAGTCCCAGGGCTTTCACTAGGTTTCAAAACCCAAGAGTCATGACTCTTGACCCCTAATTTCCAAGAGTCAAAATGACTCTTGACCCCCAAATTCCAAGAGTCAAAATATTTAATCGGTCGAAATGAAACCGTACCAGTAATGGAATGTCTTTAATTCTAAATTATTATTATTAGTATTGTGTGTGAGTCATATATTAGCATGTACTGTATAATTATTGATGTTCAACATCTTGTTATTCTTGAAGGACTTCCTCTCGACAATCAAGTGATCTACAATACTATTGGTCTCCACATAATATGACAATGTAAAATTATTCTTACCCGGTACTAAATTAATAAAAGCTCCGCGAGTCGCATGTGTCGCCTGACGACATGCACATTTGTCATGAAAAACTATCCACTATTGGGTTACATATCGACTCACAAGAGTTCTCTAATCATCTGAACTAAAAACGACAAAGTGATGCACTGGACAAAAAAATGTCACAGCAAGAAACATGCATACCTATCTTGGAGTCATTAATACTTATGGTGACAAAGTTATGCCACGGACAAGAAATGCTTATAAAATCAATCAAAGGGACAAAAATCAAAAATGGCACAAGGTAGAGTTACAATTCTTGTGTACTGCACTTGGACTTTTGGTAAGAAACATGCATACCAAATTTCAAGTCATTCAACCTCTTGGTGACAAAGTTATCCGCCGGACAAGAAATGCTCAAATAAAATTAATCAAAGGCAAATAATTCAAAAACTATGACAGGTAGAGTTATGGTTCTTGCGCACTGCACTTCGGCTTATTGCAAGAAACATACCATACCATACCATACCATACCAAATCTTGAGTCATTTGAACTTAAGGTGACAAAGTTATGCTCCAGACAAGAAATGCTCTAATACAAGAGGGCCCAAAGGGCCCTGGGTCGCTCACCTGTCGTACTTGTGCATGCACACCCCTATGGTGACCCTACACATTTTCTGAATAAAATTTAAGGAAATTCAGCCTCTATTGCAAATTTTTTAATGATTTGACCATGTGACCTTGTTTTTGACCACAGATGACCCAAAATCGATTTTGGCCTAGATTTTGTTGACATGATCATTGTGACAAAGTTTCATAAAGATTAAGTTGAAATTGTAACCTCTGGTGACTATAACTCCAACGCGATAAATTGCAGTACAAAAACAAACACAATATTGCCTATATTTTTGTTATGGATTAAAATCAAGGACCGTAACGCTTACCATTGAAAGCATTCAAACATTTGGCACAACATATAAAGTTTGCATGCTCTTAAATATTCAGAAACGATAAATATAGCGGATTTTGTGTTTGTTTTTGTATTGCAATTTATCGCGCTAGAGTTATACACAAGGTTTTTCTATGATTTGACCTATAATTTAAACAAAATATTTTCCTCCATATAACTGTACAAATACATGCCATGAAGACAAAACAATACCTAAATACTTAAAAAAATAAAAATTATGGTTCCAGTGGGGTTTGAACCCACGACCCTCAGGAAATGTCTACGCTCCCTACAGCGCTTTGATTTCCTCTTAACCATTACAATTTACACCCTGCTTAAAATACTAGAATATTTTGATATTTGACCTTTACAAAACTGCTGTGAACCCTGATACACATTTTCATTGGTTGATGAAAGTTTACTTGTATGTATACAGAGAGAGTTACAGCAGAGAGTTTATTGACCATGAAGACTACATGTTGAAAGGTTTAAATGAGTACACACACGGTCTGAGGTTTAAATATTTTATGGTTCTACACACTGGTCATTATTAATTTGTTACAATCAGTATGATAAACTGATAGTGCGAGAGTATAAATATATAATACAAGTCATTCTTTTAACACACACACGTTTTATATACAATGCAGAGCCTAGACACGATGCAGTTTCGGGCGAGGCAATTGAAGAGTAGAAAATGTCAATTGACAGTGTGACCTTGTTTTTGACCCCAGATGACCCAAAATCGAACTTGACCTAGATTTTGTTGACAGGATCATTATGACAAAGTTCCATAAAGATAAAGTTGAAATTGTAACCTCTGATGACTACACAAGGTTTATGATTTGACCTATAATTTAAACAAAATATTTTCCTCCATATAACTGTACAAATACATGTTATAAAGACAAAACAATACCTAAACACTTAAAAAAAAAAAAAAAAAAAAAAAAAAAAGTTCGGCTCCAGTGGGGTTTGAACCCACGACCCTCAGAAAAATATCAATTGACATTGTGATTTTTGTAATTGACATTGTGACTTTGTTTTTGACCCCAGATGACCCAAAATCGAACGTGACCTAGATTTTGTTGACATGATCATTTTGACAAAGTTTCATAAAGATTAAGTTGAAATTGTAACCTCTGGTGACTACACAAGGTTTTTCTATAATTTGACCTAGTGAGCTTTTGTTGAGATGATCATTGTGACCAAGTTTCATAAAGATTAGGCCAAAATTGTGACCTCTAGAGAGGACACAACCCAATTGTTGACGGACGGACGGACAGACGGACGACGGACGAAGTGTGATCACAAAAGCTCACTCTGAGTTATGGTTCTTGCGCACTGCACTTCGGCTTATTGTAAGAAACATGCATACCAAATCTTGAGTCATTTGAACTTAAGGTGACAAAGTTATGCTCCGGACAAGAAATGCTCTAATAAAATCAATCAAAGGGAAGTTATTCAAAACCTATGACAGGTTGAGTTATGGTTCTTGCGCACTGCACTTCGGCCTGATGTAAGAAACATGCATACCAAATCTTGAGTCATTTGAACTAATGGTCACAAAGTTATGCTCCGGACAAGCAATTTGTGACGCCGCAGCCGCCGCCGCCGCCAAAGTAACACCTATATGTCGCCTTTTCAGGCGACACAATAATTCAGATACGTGTAAAAGCAGATACTACGGACAGGCGCATAAGCCTTGAAGTTGGTTCTTATGGTTAGGGGTCCTCAGGACTGTGAAATTTGGGACTTTAATGCCATTTTTGCCATATTATATTCCTGCTGTACAAATTAATGTTACTCATGTGCATACGTCTGTATTGCTGGCTAAGCCACTGACTGATTAATCAAACCTAATAAACTATAATGTAACAGTTCATAAAGAGTAGTGCTCAATATTACAGATTTTCAACGTGTCGTAGAGTAACTAGAGAACTATTTTGCCGGTTTACATGCTTCCTTTGCATCGGCGAAAGATATGCAAATTTGCAATTGCTGGCTGACCGGTTTACTTTCCTTAATGTGGCACTGTCCATTTGTGGCATAGAAAAGAAGTTTCAGGCAGTAATAAAAGCTCCGCGAGTCGCAAGTGTCGCCTGACGAAATGCAAATTTGTCATGGAAAACTATCCAGTATTGGGCTACATATCAGACTCACAAGAGTTCTCTAGTCATCTGAACTAAAAACGACAAAGCGATGCTCTGGACAAAAAAATGTCCTGATAAAATCAATCTGAAGGGAGTTATGATTCTTGCGCACTGCACTTCATGTCACAGCAAAGAAACATGCATTCCTATTTTTGAGTCATTAATAGTTATGGTGACAAAGTTATGCCACGGACAAGAAATGCTTATAAAATCAATCAAAGGGAAAAAATTGAAAAATGGCACAAGGTAGATTAACGGTTCTTGTGTACTGCACTTGGACTTTTGGTAAGAAACATGCATACCAAGTTTCAAGTCATTCAACCTCATAGTGACAAAGTTATCCTCCGGACAAGAAATGCTCAAATTAAATCAATCTAAGGGAAATAATTAAAAGTTGGCAATTTTCAACTCAAAACACGCCACGCACATAATCTTTCGATGATGTCTTCCCGCCGGATCAATACGAAAGTATGCCGCGGAATGCCTCATTTAGGTCCAACGTTCAACGCCCGACACGGTTCTTATGTATCAGACTGGGAACCACCATTCAAATTGTCGAAAGATTATGTGCGCGGTGGAAAATTAGTTGACAATTGCAAACTTTCTCGCAAATTTTGTCGACAAGAGTGCTGATCGAGTATTGTCAGTATAGTGACTTAGTCATCGTACCGATTAATTTGTTTTTGAACGAAGTGCACTAGAAATATACGGGAAAGTGGCAAAACAAGTTATACACGATTAATTTTTCTATCTTTTTTATTTTTGTGTTATTTAAGCAGTAGGGGAATTACGTAGATGTTTGTATTAATTATTTTTAATATCAATTACATCCAACAAATGTGATAACTGAATGGGTCTGGATATATAATAAATATATAAAAATATTTCCAAGCACCTAGCGAGAGGGAGGCTTGGTCCAGACCCCAAGTGTTTGTGACTTTACATTGAACTTGAATCTATTTGGTGGTTCCTAACCTTAAAGTCGATATCAAACAAAATAAACAACTATGATTTGGACTTATCAATGCATATGATTGTACCTCTAGAGACAAAGATGAAGGGCAGCACAACTAGTATCAATGATTTTCATAATTATTTCTTAGCATTTCCTGTCAGTCGACTCAGTGGCCAGTCCTGACAAAACAGAAACTAGACCTAGAGTCTAGAACAAGTTAGACCATCTGGTCTTCTTTCATACAGGGTTGATCTAACATTTTGCATAACAATCATCACTTAAGCACAGTCTATTATCTATAAGAAAAGTGTGCAATAGATATTAAAATATAATAAAATCAAAATGTTAGTAATTAATGTTATTGTCATGTTTTTGACAGCCGAATCTTGTTCATTTTCGGTGCAATAGAACGATTTTCTTACACAAACGATTTTAATTACAGCAATGACAATGCGACAAACAACTTATGTACACTTCGTTCTTGCGGGAAACATCATTAATCAAACACGCATAAATATGAGTGAAGAAAAAATCACCATTTTAATGAAATTTGGTCCCTCCTCCTACAGATTTCGATAAAAATGGCGTCCAAATAACGTTTGCAAGTCTCGTTAATATGAGGAAAAAAAATGACGCAAAAGGGTCCTTTTTTCTTTAATTTTATTTTATATTAGGTGAAAAATATTATAATATCACTAAAGAGGACAAAATTTGTAGAAAATGGGGTAAATATGAAAAAAAGTAAAAAAAATAACAACACGGAAGGTGTTATTCTCACGTCGCACCGTATCCGGTACGTTTATCAACAAAAATCCGCCGGTAAGTAGACAAAGCCGCTAAGTCAATCCGTTTGAATCATACTCAATAACGCCTATGATCATAAAGTATATATCGTAGAAATATTATATTATCGCTAAATTAATATGTGTATCCGTATTTTCCAAATTAGTTTCTCAATCTTGTTTTTGTAGGAGATGAAAGTTTCGTACCTCTACCAAAATGTACCCTACTCAAAGTCGAAACGTACACAATACGTACTTTGAAAAGGCCAACTTACGATATTAAATGTAATAATATAGCTCATATATCAATCAAAACAAATTAAAAATCCGTCATAGCACTCTTAGTAGGTGATGATCTTGTATAAAATCATGAAAATGTCTTGTAAATAACATTCATAAATTTGCCATGATTTGTTAGTCCCATAAATAAGACTCTACGTACGTTCCACAGTACTATAGAGTCTCATAGTTTTGAACTTAGCTGTCTTTAGCAAAATTTTGTTTCCGAATTGAACTACTTATTCGGAATTAAACAGTTGAATCGACCGCAGTAAAGCTTATTTAAATCATAAAGTACAAAAAACGGCGTTAAACACACCTTTACACAACCAATATTAGATGAAATGTTTGTCTGACTTCTGTCGCGATTCACTTCCGTTTTAAAAACGAAAGTTACCTACAGTTGACAAATTCGTCCTAGACGAAATAATTATTCGGTACAGAGTAGTCGTTCTTGACAGACTTTAATGTAGGCCTACTTTTAGTCCGGATGCTGGGTTTTAGTTATAGCCACTTTTTGTCCAATCAAAATTCTTACAAATGTCAGAACAACAACTTTCGGAATACATCGGCTCTGTTCCACGGCTTCGATGGCGTAAATAAGGAAATTTCAGTAGTGAAATGAAACAGGAATAATTTATGTATCAATGAGGTTAGTGTTCATGCAATCATTCGTTTTCAATGATAGAAAAGGCATTAATGAAGCCATGTGTGGTGTGCCTTTACTTTGTATTGCTTTTTAGGGCTCATAATCGGTCACCAAACAGCGACAAAGAATCGTGTCGCAAAGTGCTACATACAAGTACTTGGGGCCCGGTGAGACCTAACGTAATGTAATGTAATGAAATGATACGTTTGGTCTCTGTTGGGACTAATGATTTGTCTACTTGCAATATTTAGATACTAGAAGCTTGGTCTTGGGATAGGTTTTGGCATTTATACTGCAACATTTTGTATGCTGATCTGTCTTCTGCAAATACATGTATCCCCACTGAGCCCATGGGTTAGCTCTATCCATTTGATTCATTGATAAATGATCCAAACACTAACAAACTTCTACTCTTAGCGTATGCGACAACGGGATGTAAACAGTATGTCCACACAGAGCGTGCACAGCTTTAGGCCCACCCCATTTTACTCAATTAACTTTTGTTAACAATTTGAACAAGCATTCATTCAATCATCAATGTGTCAAATTGTTCAAATGCTTTTTTTATTAAACCTCTCGATGACGCTTTTAATAATATACTTTACTTACTTGAATGATACTTTTATGGGTCCGACCAGTGATTAAACTGCTTTAAAAAAGCATAATAATAGCTTCAACGCGCACCTGTTAGAATCCAGTGACCTCGTTTAATTCTGCTGGCACTGAAAGTCGAAGACTGGCTTCCACTTTGCATGTATTTTAATATTTCTATCAATTGTCCTATATTTAACACTGAACAATTAAGCATGATATACAGATTACCGACGAGACTCAGTGGCTGGAAAACAGGTTTTAGGAGTTGCGAGTCGCCCGGGTTCTGGAACATTTGCAACAGGTGCGAGTCGAAGCTCTTAATCTTTATCTTATTATTTTATCTATTACCGATTGATTTATGCCCAACACTCGCAAAATATTGTACACATCATGCATCAACGAACCAATTCCGAGAAAACTTGTACTGCATACATGCAGGTTTTAGCCACACCGCTTAAACAAGGTGGCATTTTTTAATGTAAACAAACCCACTTTTACTTCACACATTTATACCCCCCGCACAACGAGTTGTAAGGGGGCGTATACTGGATCCAGCTTGTCTGTCCGTCCGTAGACGCATTCTTGTGGACGCAACTCCTTCTACAGTTTTTGCAGCATTTCCTTCAAACTTTTACAGATGAACAACCTCAACATGTAGATGTGCATAAAAGAAAGAATTTGCGCTGCAACAATTTTGGACAGAATTATGGCCCTTTGTACTTTTATGCACTATAGTTTCTTGTGGACGCAACTCCTCCTACAGTTTTTGCAGCATTTCCTTCAAACTTTAATAGATGAACAACCTCAACATGTAGATGTGCATAAGGGAAAGACTTTACGCTGCGACAATTTTTGACAGAATTATGGCCCTTTGTACTTTTATGCACTACAATATATAGTGAACAGTTCTTGTGGACACAACTCCTCTTACAGTTTTTGCAGCATTTCTTTCAAACTTTAATAGATGAATAAACAACCTCAACATGAAGATGCGCATAAAGGAAAGAATTTACGCTGCGACAATTTTTGACAGAATTATGGCTAGGGGTGACTATTGAGCCCGATTTTGACTATTGCAATACTATTGCTATTGCTGAAAGTACTATTGCGATACTATTGTATTGCTGGAAACTATTGCGATACTATTGCAATAGTTATTGCCAAGATTTGAAAACCAGAGATTAACTTGTCGATGCAAATTTGCACTGTGTAAGATATCACTTTGTTGTACAACATACAAATCTACTGTTTGTGGAAATGATTTAAAATAAATTTGACAGAAATCGATTAATAAAATTAAGGCTATATTGGTCCATTGTGGCTGTTTTGATGCATGTGGTTATTTACAACTAGTTTTTTAACGAAACTGGAAGTTGTTTTAAATTAATAATAAACTTTATTTATAAAAAGGAAACTATCGATAGTTGAGCTAATTATCGGCGATAGTTATTGGATCGAGACTTTTCTATCGATCCATACTATCGGGACACTCGGAATCGCAATGCATTGATATTTCGATGCATCGCCCCACCCCTAATTATGGCCCTTTGTACTTTTATGCTCTATACAATATACATCCTACATTATAAGTTTGTATTATTGATGAGTGATAAGAATGTATAGATCAACCACGAGTTTTGAGCCGTGACGGGAGATTACACTATTTAGTCATGGTGTGTGAATATACCTGGTTGGGATACCTTAAAATGCGTTAATATATATATTTGCTTGACCTGATATTGTCAGTATCGCTGGCTCAATCGGTAGAGAGCTTAATTGTCAACCTTAGACATGCGGGTTCAAGCCCTGATAACTGCACTATTTTTCTCACTTCATTTATTTTGTTTCATTTTCGTCAAGAATATGAAGACATTGTTAAAGCCATTTTTTAAATAATTATTTTGACTTTGCATTGTATCTGTAATGGTTTTTCATGCTTCGCTGTTTTTATTTCATTTTTTTCCTCGGGTCCAGTACTAATTTATCTTTTACTGAATGCAATACTTAAACTCGTGTCAATAAGTTTCGACTTCACTTGGTGTGTTGGTTGACAACCTGTCAGTTTTGTCTGTCTCTGAGTAGGATGATGCATTTGGATATCTTATAGCGGTTGCTTGAAGACCGTTTATTGCATTAGCTAACGCCATTGTTTGTGTCAAAGTTAAAAGACGCATATACTACATGTATATTCAGGCCTAGACACCAACTATTTTGGCCACTGGTCCGACAGGGCAAAAGCGCCAAATTTGTAAATAGGACAGTTACTGGTCCTTTAGAATTTTCGCTGGTCCTTCTGGATTTTTACTGGTCTCGGACCAGTGTTAGTGTCGAGCCCTGATATTATATAAATTATGAACTCCTTGCAAACTTTCTGTATAAGGTATTTAATACGAGCCATATTAAATATTCATTATCATACCAACATCTTCACCAGTATGTTAACTAGTTGAAGTCATTACACGTTTATAGTTACACGCTGTTACTATGACTAACGACACTTAATTTTGACTAATAAATCGCTCATTATTAAATACATTTTAGGAAACTTTCTTATGTAATATTACTTGAACAAGCGATTTGAAAAAAATATATAAAAAGTGATCATACCAAGGATCGAACCTGTAAAAGTAAGTCTTATAAGACATCGCCGTATCCATTGGGGCACGTATTGAGTTACTAACAGAAACTACTTATTTAACTTATGTTGTTATTGGATATATATGCATACCCTTTTAGGGTGAATCAACTTTGCTGCATAAATTAGTCACGGCTCAAAAAACATGGTTTATCTATACATACCGTAAGAAACCTTGCAATGTTTGTTTACTTTGCTTTTGAAAAAAGGAAACACTGTATAGATGAATTAACATATTATTAACAGGTGGGTTTATTAGGCCTAAAATAAAATATTGTTTGTTTCCCCATCCCCTACCTACCCGATTAAAAAGGGCCCTACCCAAAATATTTTATTGCCCAAATTGAAATAATATTTATTTTATTAAAAATTGGAAGTGAAAAGTTTATTTTTTTGTTTGCTGGCTTCTTTCTTACCATTAAATCTTAGTTGGTTTTCACCTTAGAGTTAATTCTAAATTTCATTATTTGTATGTCTAGACCATTAACTATCATACTGAAACAATTCCAAAAAAAAAATTTACCCTACCTACCTACCCATTCTAAATCTGCTAGGGTCGGGATGGGGAAACCAAGAATATTTTAAGTGCAGCCTTAGCAATGTTGTTGTTGTACATATGTAAACATCCATAACTATATCATGCCATGTCAATGCTGTTGTATGTCTATTATTTCATGTATTTGTATATGTGTTATGGCCGGAGGCCAATTATCAAATTAATATTGAATTGCAGTGAATAGTTCTTGTGGACGCAACTTCTCCTACAGTTTTTGCAGCATTTTCTTCAAACTTTAACAGATGAACAACCTCAACATGTAGATGTGCATAAAAAAAGAATTAGCTGCAATGATTTTGCCACGCGGGGGGTATATTAGTCTGCCGAATGGCGACAGTTCTAGTTTATAGTTTGATAGTGCCCAAAAAAATTATGACAATTATTCTGCATAGCATCGTAGCAGGTCTTGCACACTTAGTATCAAGAGAAGAACAGTTTATAATGTGGACTTAAAGTTTAAATATAGAGAGTCTATTAATTACAAATATTTATAATTTCATACATATTTTCTCTCTCTTCAGACTGAAGCAACCATGGATATCCGTCCGAATCATACCATTTACATCAACAATTTGAATGAGAAGATTAAAAAAGATGGTAAGAATATTTCACTATCCAACATATCAAGTTGTGCCAATGAATTTGCAGATTGAATTATTAAGATCTTAATTAAACAAAAATATTGCATACCTTGTGAAAGCATCTTATTCAACAATTTGAGTTTGCTTGCAGTGATTTTTTGGGCTATTTTTAGGGCCGAATACAGGCCTACCCTAGCAAAAGAACTTCCATTTTTTCCCAAAAAATCATATTTTTCCCAAAAAGTATGCATATTTTCTCCCTTTAATTGCTGGTTTCAAAGCTGTTTTAAAGTCAAAACAATAGATTTTCAAACTTGCAAAAGTCGTTGCTACAAAGGACTAGAGTATTATCAGTAGAAAAGAGCAAAATATGAACACTTTTAACTAGGGATGGCAACGAGTACCCGAGTACTCGGGTACTCGTTCAAAGGTCCGATTATCGAATATCAAAATCAGTATTCGAGTACTCGGACAAAAAAAAAAATTGTTAATCCTGTCTTGTACAGAACGTGTCCAAGTGTTATCTGGTCAACTAAAATTACAATTAACAACGTGTCACCAATCCTTAATCGCTTACGCGGTCGCTAATTGCAAGCCTGAAGGGTAATATCCAACACTGACCTGTCAATCATCGTCTGTTAATTTGTTTATGACACGTAGCTTGGTGTTCTTTTGTTGACATCAATCCGATTAATTGTCATCGATGTTTAATTGGCGGTTATTATTTATTGGGTATGACATTCGATGAAGAAATTAATAAAATATTACTTGAAATTATAATCGTTCTCAAGCGTATATAAAAGAACGATAACTCGCATGCGTCACGCTGTGTAAATATTACTATGTCACCGGTTGATAAGAGTATTCCCCCTTTAGTTGTTTATGTGTTATTATTCTAATTTCTAGCGTTATTGACTATAGTTTATACTGCATTTACACTGTATTGTTGTTCTTTTTATTAGTTTTTATTGGTTCAACATTCTTCTACCGATCTAGAATTGACCATCAACTGAACAGAACGGACGGGCATATACGATGTTCTATTTGATGTTGAACACGCACGTTTACATTGCAACATTTCTGTGTCCCAAATATCATTCACATTTATAGTTTTCCGAGTACCCGAGTACTCGATCGGAAGAATGACCGAGTACCCGAGTACCGATTTTAGTACTCGTTGCCATCTCTACTTTTAACCAAAACAATCATATTTAATAATTCCCAATTTCACGAATTGTTGCGCTAAACTTTCCCAATTTTAAAGGCACAGGCTGTTTAATTTTGTTCTAGAAAAATCACTGGCCTGAGCATGAACTTATCGTGGTAAAATACGTAGGCTTTATATATGTGTGACTGAAATACTGTTGAACAGTGGGACCTAAATTTAACAATATTGAATGTTTTTTAAAAATTGTTATTGTTTTTTTCAGAACTCAAGAAATCATTGTACGCAATCTTCTCACAGTTTGGACAGATATTGGATATTGTAGCATTGAAAACATTGAAGATGAGAGGACAGGCGTTTGTTATATTTAAGGATATTAACAGTAGTACTAATGCACTAAGATCCATGCAGGGATTTCCATTTTATGACAAACCTATGGTAAGATAGAATATTTTTAACCAAAGGTGGTAAGTTACAATGATGTTTATAGTTAGGAGTCTTACAATTCCGGAATAATCAGGAAATTTGGATTTGCTGCACTAGAAATAATTAACTTTTCTACTGAAAATCAATGTTATTTTATGAAAAAAATCAAAGTTTTGACCAAGTTGTGGTCATTTGAAATTTGAATTATTTCATAAACCAAATTTTAACTATTGAACAATGTTTGACACAAGTTTTGGTGTAGGGATGTGAATTAATGGCACCCGAAACAGTCTAGGATTTGGCATTATGTCTCAGATGGACCCCTGGACTTATATGTTGATCACATTTGTTTTCTATTCTTTTCACTCGCCATGAGAATGTGATTCATTCTTGGCTAATCATGGTACCAATCTTACAAAATCTATACAAAACTGCTGAGTATATAACACAATTAAAGAACAAAAATTAGACTTCACCACTCATTTCAATCAAAGTTTCAGGTGTGATATGTTGCATTACATTAATACAATTTGAACTGATTAAAATTTGTATTTTTATGGTCACTTTAGAGAATCCAGTATTCTAAGAAGGATTCAGACATGGTTGCTAAAATGAAAGGAACATTTGTGGAACGTCCGAAGAAACAAAAGAAAGATGAAGAAGTGCCTGTTGAAAAAATGAAGAGGAAGCGAGGTCAAGCAAACGCAGCCAGGTATGTGTACTTTATTCTAAGCAGCTACAGGGAATTCTAGTTCTTGTTGAAGACATGTTCTGCAGTCTCTTGTATACCATGGAGATGGGGCAAATGTTTCCCATAATTGAATGATTAGCAGTTTTGTTAATTGAAACTGCTTTCACCAAGTATTTAAATAGTATCTAATTAGTCCCCTACCAGTTTTCACCCGGAGGTAGGTTTGCTGTCCGTCTGTCAATAATCTGGATCCTGCCATTACTCTAAACTGTTTCCAAGCTATGTTTAGGAAACTTGGTATGTGGGTAGGAACCAATAAGGAGATTATGCCCATCTAAATATTTTTTGATTCTGACAAAGACTGTGGTTGCTATGGCAACAGACACATTGAACATAGTTTAAAGGTCATGGCTTCAAACCGGTAGGGGACTTCTGTATTGCTTGCAAATTTTAGTGACTTGTTAACCAAGTAATCATCTCAGTCCTAATTTGTATGCATTAGAATGAAGTTGGGATATTACTAATTACATGTAATGTAAACTTATCTCCTCGCTGTTTATGATTTTAGAGAGAGAGCAGCTAGAGAACAAGCTAGCCAACCTGTACAGCCTGTAGTACAACAACCAGCACCAACACAAGGTAAACTTTTGTCTACTCGTATATCAGTAATAAAATCATCTTGCTGTTAAGTGTTATAGCCAAATTTTTACAATAATAGGAAATTACTGGTGGAATGACAGGTAAACGAAAAAACCACATTGTACACACCAAAGTACTACTGACTACCACAATTACTGGCCAGTGGCTACATTACAATTTATGGACAGCCCTGGCATTCAGTTTTGTTGACCTATAAGCGATTCAGACAGCATTTATTTCCTATCACTCTCCCATTTCATATTAATATAATATTACCCCTCACTTTTTTAGTAATTTTAATTTCCCAAAGGCAAACTGGGAACATTTTACTGTAACGTCCATGGTACCACTTGACTGAACATTTTTTACTGTCTCAGGGTGATAGTAAATTTTTAACAGTATTTTCTTGAACATTTTTTTACTGTCACAGGGTGAAAGTAAATTTTTTTCAGTATTTTCTTGAAAAAAGTTTGGGGTTATAAAGTAAATAACACATAGCTTTGTGGGTAACAGTAAAAATGTCAGCCCTCTGAAACTACTTTGGCCTAGGGTAACAGTACTTTCCGAGGGCCAACATTTTTACTGTTACCCTCAAAGCTATGTGTTATTTATATACTGGTACCAGGTATATTTATGTTGACAGTGGTTATTGTTTACAGTGATGTAATATTATATGTCTATGTATGTTCCAGCTCCACCATCTACCGGCGCTCCACCGGCAGCACCTGCTAGTATACCAGAACAACCACCAAACCAAATCTTGTTCTTGACAAATCTACCAGAAGAGACCAATGAGATGATGTTGTCCATGCTGTTCAATCAGTAAGTTCTGTTATCTTGACTAATGTGTGATAAGCTTCTAGGGCCAATAACCTGAAGCTTTATAAGGTTTTCGATCAATGTTATGCCAGCCTTACAACAATTATCGTAAACCTAATGATAACCTCTCCTGGTCTGTCAAATTCATAGAATATCCAGCAATTTAAGTTCTTTTGTTTACCATAAAATGTGCTATCTATCCGAGAGTAAATTTGATTGAGACATAAAACAAACTAAGTATCTAGAACTAAGTTGAAACATAATAATGCTAGTAATTAATGATATTGTCCTTCTCTTCACAAATATATCATGTATGGACATATGGGAGTTCGGTTAATCTTGGTTCTTGTACCACACATTCGGTCATGCATTTCTGTTGTATTTATATACTTATATGATAAACTTTTATTAATTTCAGATTCCCTGGTTTCAAGGAAGTGCGACTGGTTCCAGGAAGACATGATATTGCTTTTGTTGAGTTTGAAACCGAGACCCAGTCTGCTGCTGCTAAAGATGCCCTTCAAGGCTTCAAGATTACGCCAAGTAACGCCATGAAAATCTCGTTTGCCAAGAAATAGTCTCACTATTCATTCATATTTTGTAATTTGCAAATGGGTTACTTTTGTAGCTAGAAGAGATATGGTTCAAGTTTAGCTATTTCTTTAATTTATAACGGGTGTTGTGAATCGGCGGCCGTATAAAACTAAAAAAAATGTTGACAAATAACATTAAAGCACAACAAACATTGAATGTAAAAATCAAACTACTTTACTTTAAGATTGTTGATGGAATTTAAACATTGATGTTTCTTATAAAGAGCATTTTCATTTAAGTAGCAGCGCTAGTCTCAAACCTGTCTCTTGTAGCTGCATGTGCCTGTATTGATTGGATCAAAATACATTTGTATATTTCCCCCATCATATAAGCCAAATGTTAGACCATTGCACGATGGAGCTGCACATCATTTTAACAACTGTAATGTTTGTTGGGCAAGTTTGATTCCATTATTTGAGTCGTCTCCCTTACACACATTTTACATTTGGGTGTTAACTGTCTTGGTATCATGTATTGAAGACAAAATACTAATTTTGCTAGAGTTGCTTCCCTTAGACTATAAATCTTGCATTATTGTTTAGTTTACAATACATTATTTTTTCTACAGACCAACAGGAGACTGTACACTCTGTTTTTTCCATCTTATGGTGTTTTCCACCTTTGGGGCTCAACTAAAGTGCTCCGAATGCATCATTCTGCAGAAGGGTTACCAAGTTATTGTTTTTTGAAAATAGCCGTTTAGGTCTTAATGGGGCTTCAAGCACTTAAACAATGGAAGCTAGCCTAAATATATTCTTTCGCTTAATCAGTGTGTATGATGTTCCTCTTATATCAAATTTCATCAGACTGATAACGTGAAGTTAATCTTACACCTAGAAGCATATTATGCATAATACTGTTAAATTTTAATATGCCTCGTTGTAATTTTACGTTGGGGAGCCATTAAAAACTTACAATTGTCCTAAGCGCTCCTCGGTCATCTAACATTTGGTTGATATTTACGTCCACTGTGTTCTGTTTTGTGAGTATGCCCCCCATCTTTGATGAGGGGGTATATTGTTTTGCACATGTCGGTCTGTAGACCAAATGGTTTCCGTTCAATAACTCAAGAATGCTTTGTCCTAGGATTTTGATGTCAAAGGTCAAGGTCATTGTGACCTTTACCATTTCTGACTATTGAGCTGCAATGGGGGCATATGTGTTTTACAAACATCTCTTGTTAATGTTAGTAAATCCCAGTGGTACAATTTGTGTAACAAAAGTATCATCTCTGGATCCTGGTTAGAAATCATGTGGTCAATTCAACTATTGAAGTTTCATTTGTAATTTGAAGTACATGAGTTCCTAGTTTCTTCCAAGTGATCCATGCCACTGATCCACAAGTTTGTGTCAATTGATTAACTTGTGAGCACTGCGGAAGTTACCTTACAAGTGTCTCTGGAGTCTGGATTAATGACTATTTGTATTTACCTGGGTATTTACTATTCTCCGGTGTTTGAGATGCTGTGTTGTGTTCAGAATACTCAGCAGTGTACTATAATGCTGATTTCTGAATGCTTGACAGTGTTTAAAACACTTCACAGTAGTGTTTGTTTCATGTGAAGCGTTTGTATTAATAATTTAATGTCTTACTGGAAGTGTTAGTTCTAATCCATCATTGCACAATGAAACAGAATGGATAGACATTGCACTATATACTTCTTGTAAGATTGTTAATGGACTTTGCAATTAAAGTCTGTTGAGCTTGTCTTTCAAAAATAATGTTTAAATATACTTGAATGCAAAAAAAGTGCACTTTTGATTTTGGATATTATTGTGATGATATATCTTACGGTCTATGTTTGCCGTAGTGGTAACAATACTCGGCCAAATATTAGGATGTCTCGATCAAATATACCTACCACATTGATTAAGTCATCCCTGAACCATTTCACGGTCACCATAACAACTGTTACTGCTAGATACCTTGTACAATAATCAAAATTTAAAAAGTGCACACTTTTGCATTTGAGTATACTTATATAAAGACGAATATCCATTGCACACTACGGAAATATGTCACTATTTGTATGTTTTTGGTGATTTTCAATAAAGTATGATCAACAAAGTATCACTGGTTATTAATTTACTTTTTGCAATATCATCTGTTGTTTGTGGAATACTGTACTGCAATGTTGCCAGTTGTTTGCAGTAATATAGTAAGGAGAATTTGACACAACTCAACTCGACCTTTAATTAACAGCTGATATATTGTCTATATTTATTATTCCACTTGTATGTTTTCGTAAGCGGGAGGTATTGTTATGCACGGATTTCCGGCATTTACTGTTGTTGGAATAAAGTAGAACTAACGACTGTTCGGATTTCCAAACTTTGTATTTTGCGCGTGAGAATTCTCACAAGTCCACAATCAACAATAATATAAGAACAAGATATAGTCAGTGTTGGTAAAATCCAAACAAATATAATTTTAACTGCGTAATTGAATTCTAATGGAAAACCATTGATACGTTCAGCTTGGAAAACCAAGTTCGAATACCTCCAAAATCTCTACAGAACGTCGACTACAGTGTGTGAGTCTTCTGTTTTAGCCAATCAAATAATTTCATACAGTTTATGCAAGTTATCATCAACCAATCATAAATGTGGGCGTAAACTTTCGGACATCTGCTTTACCTAAACAGACCGCGTTCCTATGTGACGTAAGATCTGTACTTAATCGATTAGTTAATTCGGAATATACAATAATCGTGTCATCAGTCATATCTATATTACATATAAGTATCTAATAAAATTGCCAGATACAACTTAGTACCCTGATAATCTAATCGTTAAGCCTGCAGAAGTGAAATTTGCATAATTGTAAAGTCTGTAAAAGGTGATAAAAATATTTCAAGTAGAATTATCAGATGTTGTCAGCGAGATACTTTATCTGTTTCTATCCTTCTTTGTTTCATACATTACTGTTCATTTCCTATTTTCTTTCTCTTTCTAATTTGTACAAAATATCAATTTAAAGAATACAAAACACTAAATATATTTACAAAATGTCCTCAAAAACTTACACACAAAAATGGCCTGAAAATGCCGCATTACACTTACTCCCCCTCCTAATTAACTTCATTCCTATGAAGTTGCATAAATACGCTTAAAGACTTAAGTAATATTCTCTAATGGAATTTATTACCTTATACGAGCTAATATCAAATTTGGGCAGTTTTTAATGGGTCAATTTGTAAAAAATACAATGTCATAATTTTTATCACAAACACCAATAATAGTATTTGCTGATACATCTGAATGAGCATAAGATCGTTTCTAACCCTTAAAAGGTGTTTGCTTGTATATAAATTGCTTACAGAAGACATGGTGGTGTCCTTGCTGTAACGAAAATAAAACTGTGTAAAATTAGAACTATCTTTTAAAAAATATTATACATAACTTCATTCTGTATCTTAGTAGTTTTTAACTTCCAATATAGGTTTTTAATTGTTTGTGATTTTAAAATATGTGTTATATCACTTTAAGATATATGGTCAGTCATTTATGTACATGTAACAAGTTATGTCCTTGCAATAACAAAAATGAACAAACACTGTTAAACATGTCGTCAGATTTGCACATACAATCTACAATTTAATATTGAAGTATATGCAAAGGTTTTATGACGGGATAATCAAACGAGTAATTTTTAACAAGTAATCGTTTAGAAAACTCATACAGAACCGATATGCTTTTGCAGAAACACTTTTACTTCATGCTGATTACATTATTGAGCGTTATTTTAAGGACTGTTACTGCAAGGACGTATTTGCTTTCTCTTGTATAAATACCATAAAATCCTACAACCATTCATCTGTTTTCAATCAAAATGATAAATATACCAATATTTGACATCGGTAGGTAATATCTATTTAATAATTACGGTATTGGGTAATTGCGTAATGTGTGTAACATTAAGGACACAAATTGAAAAAACTATTTTACTTGCATTGATGAAACTTCACATTTTGTTCATAAAAATTACAACTGCTCTTTAACGATTTTATCCTTCATTTAAATGTAAATACTTAATCATTGTCGACTATTTTCCCGCATTTTATCATAAGTGTTTAAGGTTGTACATGTTGAATTATTACACTGTAACAGCAAGGACATCAATGTGAGAGACAAAGTTCAAAGCCTCAACAAACACATGTTATTGTTATAAACAGTCTATTTTATTCAAATTTGGAAACATTGGATGCTGATATTAAGCTTACATGCTTAAAAAGAATAATACTTATGTTGTACAGTATTCAAAAAGGGCTTTTCATGATGTTTTAGGGACAAAAGACACGTAACAGCAAGGACAAATTGGGTACATCAGATGCTGTAAAGAGCTAAATATGCAATATATGTCTGGTCTTTTGTGTCGAATTACTAGATTTTACTGTCATTATCAATTATTAGTGCTAAATTTCTGTATTAAAGAGCTGAAATCAAATCAAAATTTAAAAAGACAGAAAATCTGCTCAAATTTGATATTGGCTCATACGTCTATTTTCTGCAAGTATTTTATGTCAATTCTACTGTTCTATAATAAAAATATCCTCAATAAGCTGAAAACTATGTTTCAATCTGCCATATATGCAGCAAACAACAAATTAAATGTTTTATACATCAACCTCTGTATAACAATCATCTCTTTTAAGCAACAACTGCAAAATGTATACATACAAAAGTAAGATTTCAATATCATATATACAACATACAATTTTTTTTTTACAAACAGAATTCAGTATTCATCATATTTACTTGTCTTCAATGGACACTTGTGTAAAACAACCAGTATTCATATTTTCAAATATGTAGAATTGTACGTATGAGTTCATAAGTCAACTGTATGGTAGATCTCTATACTGTCCTTTCTATAATTTGTTTAATGTAAATATCACAATATAACTTCGCAATATAATGTCACATGTAAATTTTTCAGTATTCTGTTGCACAAAATGTTCATTTATCAATTTGTAGGTAACATTTCATCATTCGTGTACATTCTAAAATTGACTAAATTATTGATGGGTACTTTAAATTATTTGAAATTAATATTTACCATTCAATACACACAATTTACATAATTATCCAAAATGTTTCTGATAAAATGATTGTCTGTTTACACAGTCAATAAAAGAGCCTGCCTCGAAAGATGTCACATTATCATCACAGACGGCTGCAAAATGATTAGTTTTTCCACATATCTCACATTTGTTGTTTTTCGCAAAACAGTTTTGGAAACGGTGATAAACATCACTGCCGCATTTTCTGCAATTAAATTCCCGACATGGTCTCGGCGGCCTGTCATTGTTGCCCTTGTACATCTGGCTTACAGTGTTAATCAGTTCTATTTTTGCGGATTGGTATTGCTTTCGTAGTTGAAGTGAAAAATTAGATAATTTTTCACAAAATTTATTGTATTCATCGATGAATTCATCATCACGTTTTGACTTTGCGGTCATCTCCATTATTTGCTTATTTAATTGAGCAAATTCTATCTTATTTTGTCGCATGTTGGACACCAAAACGTTGTTTTCTTCGACCAAACGTGCATTCTTACATTCCAAATCACCAATCCGGTCTGAGTATGATTCTAACTGTGATTTGAGTTTTGAACTATCATAGTCAATTCTGTTCTTGTCTTGTTCTATTGCTTGGCGACGACGTTGTTCATTATGTACTTGTTGTTTTAGTTCACCGACCTTCAATTCAAGTTTGACATTTTGCGTTTGTGCATTTGTGTGTAAATTAGCTATATAGTGCATACGTTCTTTGTAGTTGTCTTTCATTGCTTGGTGTTTGTCAAGACACGTGGGTAGTTCATCATTGTCGATGTTGTGGAATGGAAGCGACTCTGCGGTCTTTCGTCTGATGAAGTTTGTCATGCGCTCTAGGTCCCGTTGTTTTGTTCTCACCGATTTTTCTGTTCTCACGGTGCACATACGAGCAAAATGCCCAATTCTGTTACAACGATTGCATTTTGCATTCCATGCGTGACACTGTCCAAAATGATTATGTCCACACCTCTTACACTGTAAATTTTGTCCAACCATATTTCTGTTGAATATAAACGCTTCTTCTGTATGGGAAATTATTCTCTAGTGAATAACACTCGCTAAGCTGTGAAAGTCCAGAATGAATATATCGGTACCCGGTTTCTGTCCACCATATGTTATGCACGGTTTTCCGGCATTCACTGTTGTTGGAATAAAGTAGAACTAACGACTGTTCGGATTTCCAAACTTTGTATTTTGCGCGTGAGAATTCTCACAAGTCCACAATCAACAATAATATAAGAACAAGATATAGTCAGTGTTGGTAAAATCCAAACAAATATAATTTTAACTGCGTAATTGAATTCTAATGGAAAACCATTGATACGTTCAGCTTGGAAAACCAAGTTCGAATACCTCCAAAATCTCTACAGAACGTCGACTACAGTGTGTGAGTCTTCTGTTTTAGCCAATCAAATAATTTCATACAGTTTATGCAAGTTATCATCAACCAATCATAAATGTGGGCGTAAACTTTCGGACATCTGCTTTACCTAAACAGACCGCGTTCCTATGTGACGTAAGATCTGTACTTAATCGATTAGTTAATTCGGAATATACAATAATCGTGTCATCAGTCATATCTATATTACATATAAGTATCTAATAAAATTGCCAGATACAACTTAGTACCCTGATAATCTAATCGTTAAGCCTGCAGAAGTGAAATTTGCATAATTGTAAAGTCTGTAAAAGGTGATAAAAATATTTCAAGTAGAATTATCAGATGTTGTCAGCGTGATACTTTATCTGTTTCTATCCTTCTTTGTTTCATACATTACTGTTCATTTCCTATTTTCTTTCTCTTTCTAATTTGTACAAAATATCAATTTAAAGAATACAAAACACTAAATATATTTACAAAATGTCCTCAAAAACTTACACACAAAAATGGCCTGAAAATGCCGCATTACAGTATCACGAAGATGCAGTAGGTGAATTACCAACACAGATCCAAAGAAGTGATCTTGCACGATTTGCTCGCGGAATTTTATATTTTCAACACAAGAACTTATTTATATTCATGCATACAGGTAGGAATCAGGTCAAATTCTCCGTGCTATACTTCCCCATGACTGTTCTGAGTGCATGCGGTTTTCTCTGGGATTGTTGCATAAATCTGCTTCGTTTGTTAAACACAACATACACTCCCACAAAAGTTCTAACCCGCCAGTTTATATTTCATTCCCGTATTGTGAAAAATGCATGTACATGGGTGAAAGTTTTCAGGCATATGCCTGAATTTCAGGTTTTTGAGTGTAACAAAAAGTTTGTTTTTCTTTACTTTCCCTATATAAATAGGCAATTTTTGAAGATTTCAGGTTTTTCAGAAATTCTAACTTTCACCCATGCATGTATTCACCTGACATTTCGCATACCGATACATGATTAAGAGATGCAGCTGGGTATTGGTTTATTAACTCTGTTTTGCATTCTGTGTATTGCGTAATAATACATTTTTGCACGTGCAATGCATTTGGACCAGAATTCACGCGCCAATCATCAAAATCGGCATAACTGTTCATCTTGAAAAACACATAAAATGCCGAAACTGACTCGAGAGGAACACTCATGAGATTACAAAAAACGACTGTGAACACAATTCCTAATTGATTAATATTTTTTAACAATGCATTTATTAACACGAAATTTCACATAATGACATATGAATATCCAATGAAGCCAAATATTTGTTTACTTGGCCTAATTCACCGTTTTAGACTTGTTATAGGTCGTTTGCAGCGAAAAAATCGTCTAAATTTTAAGTTTCTGTAAATCCATTCCAACAAAACATTTAAGCAAGACAATCATACGAGTTTTAAATGAATAAAGGTGCAAATATGGAAGAAGACATAATAATTATGTTTTCGGAGTGAACTCAGTATTTAGTATCATATCACATCCATATGAATTCCACCGACCGCCAAGCAGGTTAGGTCATGTTAATAATTTAGAAGTCAGAGATGAACTCAGTTTACTTTTGTAGGCAGATTCACTGTAGATAATTTTGCAAACTCATTACTGCACCGTACATCGTACAGACCACAGGCCTAAGAAATTATATCACAAAATACAGAGCTTTGAAATTCCCTTTCTTCCCGTCATTACTATATATAATAAGAGAAGAGAAGACAGCTTTCGCTTATTATGCTGGACATTATTGCAAGGAAAATATTAATACTATTTCGTAGTGACCCCGGATTGAACCTGGTGCTTCCCGCACTCTGAGCTAGGCTATCTTTGGCGGAACTTTGACTCATGAATGATTGAAAATAAGAAAGAAATAATGCACATAATCGGTATGTGTTGCAAGTTAGCACGTTTTGTTTATCATTGAAATACTTAGTATTTCAGTCATCCTTATATCAACACTGGACGGTATTAGAACAATGCTATGGTAAAGAATAAAAGCAATATGATTCCATGGTAATGCTCCACATATAAATACCATGCATTAAATTAACATCCCGGTACGATGTCAACATTTTAATTCCAGATACTTTATACACGTATTACAGTAACTTTATTTGTCCAAATAATATACTTTTAGATATCAACTTATAAATAAATGTATATTTGTGGTTGCATATTAATCAACACACTTTCTTATATAATATGAACTAAGGCATTGCCTAAAGGGGATTCAATCATCCATTGATACTATATCAAAATAACTCATTACAGTTATTAGTGAGGGGCATCTTCACAGTATGGTTGTTCATACAGTTTGTATTTATTCTACATTTCATGAAATTCAGATAGAGTTTTAATAACTCAAGGAAAATTGACTAATACAACAAGATGACCATTGGCTCTAAAGCGCTCACCATATGACCAGCAGTTTAGGCAGAATCAGTGACCTGGTGACCTAGTTTTTGACCCCAGATGACCTATTTATGAACTAGACCTAGATTTCATAAAGCTACACATTGTGGCCAAGTGTCATTAATATAACATAAAAAATGTGACCTCTAGAGCGTAAACAAGGTTTAAAATTGATGTGACCTAGTTTTTTACCCAAGATGACCCAGTTACATACTTGACTTAGATTTCAAAGCGACAAACATTATGTCCAAGTTTCATATAGATTAGGTAAAAATGTGACCTCTAGAGTGCTAACAAGGTTTTTCTTTGATGTGACCATGTGACCTAGTTTTTGACGCCAGGAGACCCAGTTACCCAGATTTCATAAAGCTACACATTGTGGCCAAGTGTCATTAATATAACATAAAAAATGTGACCTCTAGAGCGAAGTGATGTACCGATTATCGGATAACATCGATTAGTGGTGTGCAGAAGTCAGCCGATTCCGATGATCGATGTCATTCATCCATAATCGATCATCGGATAAATATAACAAAATGTAAAACAAGACTTATTTAATCAAAAATTGCTAGGAAAATTTCAAAGCATGGAAGTTTGAACCAATTGGATGCCTGTTAGAACCAATTCAAAGAAGTTGTTCAAACTTAGATAGTAAAACGTCTACCGAAAATCATTGTTTTTCCCTTTGTCACCTTTTTTCGCGACTTGGGAAGTAGGAAAACATGCATTAGTACACTGCATATTCAGTCCCTGTTCTGCCGATTATTAATCGGGAAAATCGCATTGGAAGTGCCAGTCGATTCTAGCTGATGATCGATTATGATTTGCAACCGATGTCCCATCACTACTAGAGCGTAAACAAGGTTTTAATTTGATGTGACATAGTTTTTGACCCCAGATGACCCAGTTACGCACTTTACCTAGATTGCAAAGCGACAAACATTGTGACCAAGTTTCATGTAGATTAGGTAAAACATTTTCACGAGTGCTCAGGTGAGCTTAAAACTTGACGGACATCATCACAGTATGAGCGTTCCTATTCATTTTAAGTTTCATGAAATCATACCAGCAGCCAGCTATTTACAAAGAAATGAATGTGAATGGACGGGCAGAGTGAATTATTCATTAAATCAAGGGCAATAACTCTAAAGAAAATTGTCCAATAACAAAACTTGACTGGCATCATCTTAGTGTGAGCATTCATTTTCGTTTTAAGTTTCATGTAATTTTACCGGCTAGTTACAAAGAACTGACTAGGAAAGGACGGGCAGAGGTAATTCTTCAATAAATCAAGGGTGACAACTCAAGAAAATTGACACACAGAATGTGTGTTCATATTCATTTTAAGTTACATGAAATTCTTCCAGCTAATTACAAAGAACTGAATGCAAATGGACTGGTGGATGACATTTTTCAACAAATCAAGGGCAATAACTCTAAGGAAAATTTACCAATAATGACAGTCATCATCACAGTAATTGGGTGCTCATATTCATTTTATGTTTCATGAAATTCTACAAGCTAGTTACAAAGAAAGGAATGCGAATGGACAGTCAGAGTGAATTATACTGTAAATTAAGGGTAATAACTCCTAAGGAAAATTGACCAACTTAAACAAACTTGACGGGCATCATGACTTTTTTATTTTTTGTTGCTTAAAAATGTACCAGTTAGTAGAAAAATGGCTGCAGACGGAAGGACAGACAGAAATATTTAATAAATCAAGGTAAATGACTGTCAAAGGAAAAACACCTGACAGGCATCATCAAAGTACTGTATAGTTGTTCATATTTATTTTGATTAAGTTCCATGAAATTCTACATGCAAGTTACAGAGAAATGGCTGTTGATGGCGATGCGTCTTTGTAAGCCGTATGGCCAGTCCACACGCACATTACCCCAAGTGCCGGAGTAAAAGTTAAGCATTACATAAGTTCAGTGAGTCACAATGTAACTATATAGACTTCACATAATCTTCCTTTTTTGCAAAAATAATCGCGATTATTGTACCTAGTTGCTCTATTCGCTTAATGCAGCCACCCCCCTGTCAAAAAGTATTAGATTCAGAATTTCTCGCACATTGCTGTTAAATTAATTCTGTTATACTGGAAAACGGGTTTTATCCTGTAATGTTGATATGGTCAGTGACAAACTGTATCTGCAGTTATAACTGAACTACCTTTTAGGAGACCCCTAAGGAATCAAAATGATAATGAGCCAGAATATGGTTTTAAGAACAGTGTGTTTTTAGCGTTTTCTTGAATGACGACTAGAGCTGTCATTGATACGACCCAAGGCATATCGATGATTCCAATATATAGGAAGACAAGCATCGGCGATACATCGTTATACAGTTACACATATAGACAGGGTTCTTGGTAGGATTTTGAAGTAGGAGTCCCAGGACTCCTTCTTAGCAAAATGTTGGAGTCCTATAATAGACGAACAAGAAACAGGCCTTTCAGTCAATGATCCCTTTTTAGCCATTCTACACTGTACATGTTGGGTATATATACTGCTTTGAGATAGCACCTTTGGTTAGAGTTTAGACTTGACCCATTTTTACAATTTGTGAACTTACATTTTAACAGAGGGACTGTTTTGTGCAGGAAAATGATTTTTCGGTGGTTCCATTCATTTACCCAGGTAGCGGTTCTCGATATCGACATTACTCGGTAATTAAAACCCAATTTTCTGGATCCGGAATTTCACGGTCAGGGGGTTAGCGAGCAATAAGCGGTATAGTGGGAGGAGAGTATATTTTTTTCATTTTCAACGTTTAAACATGAAAAACATATAAAACAATTATTGCACATTATCATTAAACATCTTAATTTTATAAACTTTAGCAAGAATTATCTGAAAAAATGTTCAATATTTGAAATATTGCATTTTATTCTACACTGTCGCTTTCGAAGCTCTATACCGATGGTGAGAAAATACATGCATTTTTCAAGTTAAACATATTATTGAGGCAAAAATATTGTCAGCGAGGTCGTAAAATAATGTTGTCAATGTGTTCAAGTAAGACTTTATTCAAATTCTTATCTTTTGGCTAAAATAATCGCGATTTTTGTACCTAGTTGCTCTATACGCTATATCAGTTTCCCCCCTGACGTACATTCAGAATATCTCGCACATTATCGCTCAATTAATTCCGTAATCCCAGACAACGGGTTTTAACCAGTAATGTCGATATGGTGAATATTCTAAATTGTGAATCGATAATCGATTGGTTAAAAATATTGTCGATACCGCTTAGGTCAATGACAGCTCTTATGATGGCATCACACCGGAGGTCACATGACAGCTACATACTGTAATGGACAGTCACAGCAGAGCGACAGATGAATACCGATCGACACGACAGAAACTTTGTTAAACGCGGGTCAACCAACACAGACCTTAACTGGATATGAGGGTTCTTTGAAGGGTCTTGGGACATCTGTCACTTCTTCGGTCTTGTTATGTCTTTTTTTTCCAAAAAAACTTTCTTATAAATAATCATAAAAGCCCTCATGAAAAGTTACATTGTTTGTATTTTGGTCAATTCTCATATTTTTTCACGGAGATCTGTATTGACAAACCAGCAGTAGACAGTTGTGATCAATTAACATGGTCATCTAACACAGAATGATTGTTGATAATTAATTCACAACAAATGGTTGGTTGGATTGTTTGTTGTTGACAATTTGGGTACGAACAAATTTGGATACGCTTCGTTTATCAAGCTTTATGATGCAAATTAGCATCGAAAGTTGATTTCTTTGTTTACCTACGCCAATAATGTGTTTAAAAGACAGTTTTCCTTGTTTAAAACAAGTACTTTAATCGTATAAGCAGTTATTTTAACGATTGTAGGCTGTACTTACTTGACGAATGAAACAACTTCTTCCGTTTGCGAGAGACAGTCTAAAATGCTAACCGACCGCCTTTATCTCGCGCGCTAGCATTCTTACCTCCCCTATCGCGTTTAATGTTGTGTAAGCTAGGGCCTTCGGTTATCTCAAGGAACATTTTTAAACATCATTAGAAAATAAAAGTTAGCATTTTTAGCTTAAGGTAAGGAACCACTAAATACATAAGCGGCCCAAATGGTGATACACTCGAAGAGTCCCAGGGCTTTCACTAGGTTTCAAAACCCAAGAGTCATGACTCTTGACCCCTAATTTCCAAGAGTCAAAATGACTCTTGACCCCCAAATTCCAAGAGTCAAAATATTTAATCCGTCGAAATAAAACCGTACCAGTAATGGAATGTCTTTAATTCTAAATTATTATTATTAGTATTGTGTGTGAGTCATATATTAGCATGTACTGTATAATTATTGATGTTCAACATCTTGTTATTCTTGAAGGACTTCCTCTCGACAATCAAGTGATCTACAATACTATTGGTCTCCACATAATATGACAATGTAAAATTATTCTTACCCGGTACTAAATTAAAAATCTAACAGAAAATTTTTTGTTTCTTTATAATTCCAGTAGGCTTGATATGCAATGTATTTTATACTTAACAGATGACATATCATACTAAGCAATGAATGGCATTATTTTAAACTTGTGTGTTGTGCTTATTTACCAGAGAGTAACCAATATTCAACCTAAAACCAACGTATCAGGAAATTATGCGATATCCGAAATTGCGCTACTCAAGGTTATCACCGACTTCGTACTTTTGACCATTTGTCGTTATTAATGCATTTTAACTCTTGAAGATACGCTAAATAACCTTAGAATGTCTTAAAAGATCATTATATACCAGCGCTGTCATCGGCATAACTGATGACATTCGTTAAAACTCGACACGACTGCAGAACACAGTCGTCGTCACGTCACGTGTGAATATGTATTGGCATATATTCTAGCAGGGCTTGACACTAACACTGGTCCGCGACCAGTAAAAATCCAGAAGGACCAGCGAAAATTCTAAAGGACCAGTAACTGTCCTATTTACAAATTTGGCGCTTTTGCCCTGTCGGACCAGTGGCCAAAATAGTTGGTGTCTAGGCCTGTCTAGTAAGTCAAATATGCATTTTGTTTACTTTTAATTTAATTTTTAGTGTAAAAGATATGTATTGATCAGATTTAAAATTTCGTTTAGGCCTTTGGATTATCGTTCAAGTTGCCGCTTTCACGGATCGTCAAATTGTGACTTTTTAATTACTCGTCAGTCGTAACATAATATGGATATAATCAGCGCACACGTGCTCCTGTAAGCATATTAATTTAATAATTTAGTAGATCTATCATTTTTTATCCAATTAAACCCATTTGTAGGCGGGGCTTAATTTTGACAGCCTTGTAAGTTGTATCAATTATAATATTGTTTCTAGAAGGGCGATAGGTGTCACTCGATAATTAGCGGATTATACGACGACGGGTGGTCTGTCGGCTTGTCTGATGTTTAAATGACACGCACGCACTATTAGTTGAGATTTCCTGCCACCAGAAAATTCGCTCGAGGCTACAATAAAGCATTTGCCATATATATATATGATTTTTGAACACCTGAGTGACGCACAGGCCAATTTTATCGAGGGTCAAGATGACACACGATGCAGAATTTCCGAGCGTCAAAATTGGGTCATTTTCGAAATTCATGCTTCTTAGAAGATACATGACCCCCCTTTTTATTGTATAACTTAGAAGCTTAAACATTCTTTAAGATGGTATATGTGTGCCAGGTGGCCATAGACTAAAACTTGTTGACATTTGAGCCTGGCCATTGTCACTTTACACACAGACACTTGGGGTCTGGACCCCGCCCCCCAGCTGCGCACCTGGATATATTTTAATCATCAACATTATATACCCAGACCCATTCATTAATCACACAAACATTACGGGCATTAAACGTATCGGGGACAAATAAAAAATATTTGTAAATGCCTCTCTAGCTTAAAAAACACAAAGATAAAATGTTTGACTGAAATTTCTTGCACACCATCCTCGAATATTGGTTTGTGTTTAACTCAGTGTGCAACTTTCCCACCTATATTTGGTGTCCTTCGGTCAAGTACACATTACTCTTCACGATGATGATAGTGACAGAAACTGATCTCCGCCCCTGCCTCCACAATTTGCGAGAAAGTTGGCAATTTCAACTCAAAACACGCCACGCACATAATCTTTCGATGATTTCTTCCCGACAGATCAATACGAAAGTATGCCGCGGTTCTTATGTATCAGACTGGGAACCACCATTCAAATTGTTGAAAGATCATGTGCGCGGTGGAAAATTTGACAATTGCAAACTTCCTCGCAAATTTTGTTTTTGAACGAAGGGCACTAGAAATATACGGGAAAGTGGCAAAACAAGTTATACACGATTAATTTTTCTATCTTTGTGTTATTTAAGCAGTAGGGGAATTACGTAGATGTTTGTATTAATATCAAATACATCCAACAAATGTGATTACTGAATGGGTCTGGATATATAATAAATATATAAAAATATTTCCAGGCGCGTAGCGAGAGGGAGGCTTGGTCCAGACCCCAAGTGTTTGTGACTTTACATTGAACTAATCTATTTGGTGGTTCCTAACCTTAAAGTCGATATCAAACAAAATAAACATTGAACTATGATTTGGACTTATCAATGAATACGATAGTACGTCTAGAGACAAAGATGAAGGGCAGCACAACTAGTATCAATGATTTTCATAATTATTTCTTAGCATTTCCTGTCAGTCAACTCAGTGGTCAATCCTGACAAAACAGAAACTAGACCTAGAGTCTAGTCTCTAGAACAAGTTAGACCATCTGGTCTTCTTTCATACAGGGTTGATCTAACATTTTGCATAACAATCATCACTTAAGCACAGTCACGTTTAACTGTAAGAAAAGTGTGCAATAGATATCAAAATATAATAAAATCAAAATGTTAGTAATTAATGTTATTGTCATGTTTTTGACAGCCGAATCTTGTTCATTTTCGGTGCAATAGAACGATTTTCTTACACAAACGATATTAATTACAACAATGACAATGCGACAAACAACTTATGTACACTTTGTTCTTGCGGGAAACATCATTAATCAAACACGCATAAATATGAGTGAAGAAAAAATCACCATTTTAATGAAATTTGGTCCCTCCTCCTACAGATTTCAATAAAAATGGCGTCCAAATAACGTTTGTAAGTCTCGTTAATATGAGAAAAAAAATGACGACAAAAGTGTCCTTTTTTCTTTAATTTTATTTTATATTAGGTGAAAAATATTATAAATATCACTAGAGAGGACAAAAATTGTAGTAAATGGGGTAAATATGAAAAAAAAAGTAAAAAAATAACAACACGGAAAGTGTTATTCTCACGTCGCACCGTATCCGGTACGTTTATCAACAAAAATCCGCCGGTAAGTAGACAAAGCCGCTAAGTCAATCCGTTTGAATCATACTCAATAACGCATATGATCATAAAGTATATATCGTAGAAATATTAAATTATCGCTAAATTAATGTGTGTGTCCGTATTTTCCAAATTAGTTTCTCAATCTTGTTTTTGTAGGTGATGAAAGTTTCGTACCTCTACCAAAATGTACCCTACTCAAAGTCGAAACGTACACAATACGTACTTTGAAAAGGCCAACTTACGATATTAAATGTATTAATATATCTCATATATCAATCACAACAAATTAAAAATCCGTCATAGCACTCTTAGTAGATACATAAAAATGATGATATTGTATAAAATCATGAAAATGTCATGATTTGTCTATACTTCACTAATACTTGCAATATTTAGCTACTAGAAGCTTGGGATAGGTGTTGGCATTTATACTGCAACATTTTGTATGCTGATCAGTCTTCTACAAATACATGTATCCCCCTGAGCCCATGGGTTAGCTCTATCCATTTGATTCATTGATAAATGATATAAACACTAACAAACTTAATCTACTCTTAGCGTATGCGACAACCGGATGTAAACAGTACGTCCGCACAGAGCGTGCACAGCTTTAGGCCCACCCCATTTTACTTGATTAACTTTTGTTAACAATTTGAACAAGCACTTGTTCAATCATCAATGTGTCAAATTGTTCAAATGCTTTTTATGCCCCCTATCTTTGATGAGGGGGTATATTGCTTTGCACATGTCTGTCTGTCGGTCGTATAAAATGGTTTCCGTTCAATAACTCAAGAACACTTTGACCTAGGATCTTCAAAATTTACATGAAGGTTGGTCAGCATCAGTAGATGACCCCTATTGATTTTGAGGTCAGTAGGTCAAAGGTCAAGGTCATTGTGACCTTTACTATTTCTGACTATTTAAATGGTTTCCATTCAATAACTAAAGAACGCTTTGACCTAGGATCTTCAAACTTTACATGGATGTTGGTCAGCAACAGTAGATGGCCCCTATTGATTTTGAGGTCAGTAGGTCAAAGGTCAAGGTCATTGTGTCCTTTACTATTTCTGACTATTTCAATGGTTTCTGTTCAATAACTCAAGAAGGCTTTGACCTAGGATCTTCAAACTTTACATGGAGGATGATCAGCAACAGTAGATGACCCCTATTGACTTTGAGGTCAGTAGGTCAAAGGTCATGGTCACTGTGACCTTTACTCTTTCTGACTATTAAAATGGTTTCCGTTCAATAACTCGAAAACGCTTTGACCTAGTATCTTCAAACTTTACATGGAGGTTGGACAGCAACAGTAGATGACCCCTATTGATTTTGAGGTCAAAGGTCAAGGTCACTGTGACCTTCCCATTTCTGACTATTGGGCTGCCATGGGGTCATACGTGTTTTACAAACATCTCTTGTTTTTTAGCTCACCTGTCACAAAGTGACAGAGTGAGCTTTTGTGATCACTCTTCATCCGTCGTCAGTCCGTCCGTCCGTCGTCCGTCCGTCAACAATTGGCTTGTGTAGACACTAGAGGTCACAATTTTAGCCTAATCCTTATGAAACTTGGTCACAATGATCATCTCAACAAAATCTAGGCCAACTTCGATATTGGGTCATCTGGCGTCAAAAACTAGGTCACTAGGTCAAATTATAGAAAAACCTTGTGTAGTCACTAGAGGTCACAATTTTGACGTAATATTTTTGAAACTTAATCACAATGATCATCCTAACAAAATCTAGGTCAAGTTCGATATTGGGTCATCCGGGGTCAAAAACTAGGTCACAAGGTCAAATCATAGAAAAACCTTGTGTAGTCACTAGAGGTCAAAATTTTGATTTAATATTTATGAAACTTAGTCACAATGATCATTTCAACAAAATCTAGGTCAAGTTCGATATTGGGTCATCCGGGGTCAAAAACTAGGTCACAAGGTAAAATCATAGAAAATCCTTGTGTAGTCACTAGAGGTCACAATTTTGGCCTAATCTTTATGAAACTTGGTCACAATGATCATCTCAACAAAATCTAGGTCAAGTTTGATATTGGGTCATCCGGGGTCAAAAACTAGGTCACAAGGTCAAATCATAGAAAAACCTTGTGTAGTCACTAGAGGTCACAGTTTTAGCATAATCTTTACGAAACTTGGTCACAATGATCAACACAACAAAATCTAGGTCAAGTTTGATATTGGGTCATCTGGGGTCAAAAACTAGGTCACTAGGTCAAATCATAGAAAAACCTTGCGTAGTCACTAGAGGTCACAGTTTTTACCTGATTGTTACAAAACTTGTTTACAATGTTCATAACAACAAAATCTAGGTCAAGTTCAATATTGGGTCATCTTGGGTCAAAAACTAGGTCACATTGTCAAATCATAGAAAAACCTTGCATAGTCACTAGAGGTCACAATTTTGGTCTAATCTTTATGAAACTCGGTCACAATGATCATCTCAAAAAAATCTAGATCAAGTTTGATATTGGGTGATCCGGGTAAAAAACTAGGTCACAAGGTCAAATAATAAAAAAACCTTGTGTAGTCACTAGAGGTCACAGTTTTGGCTTGATCTTTAAGAAACTTGGTCACAATGATTATCTCAACAAAATCTAGGTCAAGTTCGATATTGGGTCATCTGGGGTAAAAAAGTAGGTCATTAGGTCAATCATATAAAAACCTTGTGTAGTCACTAGAGGTCACAATATTGGCCTAATCTGTATAAAACTTGGTCACAATGACCATCTCAACAAAATCTAGGTCAAGTTCGACAGGTGAGCGACCTATGGCCCTTTGGGCCCTCTTGTTATTAAACCTCTCGATGACGCTTTTAATAATATACGTTACTAACTTAAATGATACTTTTATTGGCCCGACCAGTGAGTAAACTGCTTTAAAAAAGCATAATAATAGCTTCGACGCGCACCTGTTAGAATCCGGTGACCTCGTTTAATTCTGCTGGCACTGAAAGTCGAAGACTGGCTTCCACTTTGCATGTATTTTAATATTTCTATCAATTGTCCTATATTTAACACTGAACAATTAAGCATGATATACAGATTACCGACGAGACTCGGTGGCTGGAAAACAGGTTTTAGGAGTTGCGAGTCGCCCGGGTTCTGGAACATTTGCAACAGGTGTGAGTCGAAGCTCTTAATCTTTATCTTATTATTTTATCTATTACCGATTGATTTATGCCCAACACTCGCAAAATATTGTACACATCATGCATCAACGAACCAATTCCGAGAAAACTCGTACTGCTGCATACATGCAGGCCACACCGCTTAAACATGGCAGCATTTTTAATGCAAACAAACCCACTTTTACTTCACATATTTTATAGTTTGATAGTGCCCAAAAAAATTACGACAATTATTCTGCATAGCATCGTAGCAGGTCTTGCACACTTAGTATCAACAGAAGAACAGTTTATAATGTGGACTTGGAAGTTTAGATATAGAGACTCTATTAATTACAAATATTTATAATTTCATACATATTTTCTCTCTCTTCAGACTGAAGCAAGCATGGATATCCGTCCGAATCATACCATTTACATCAACAATTTGAATGAGAAGATTAAAAAAGATGGTAAGAATATTTCACTATCCAACATACCAAGGTGTGCCAATGAATTTGTAGATTGAATTATTAAGATCTTAATTAAACAAAAATATTGCATACCTTGTGAAAGCATCTTATTCAACAATTTTAGTTTGCCTGCAGTGATTTTTTTGGGCTATTTTTAGGGCCGAATACAGGCCTACCCTAGCAAAAGAACTTCCATTTTTTCCCAAAAAATCATATTTTTCCCAAAAAGTATGCATATTTTCTCCCTTTAATGGCTGGTTTCAAAGCTGTTTTAAAGTCAAAACAATAGATTTTCAAACTTGCAAAAGTCGTTGCTACAAAGGACTAGAGTATTGTCAGTAGAAAAGAGCAAAATATGAACACTTTTAACTAGGGATGGCAACGAGTACCTGAGTACTCGGGTACTCGTTCAAAGGTCCGATTATCGAATATCAAAATCAGTATTCGAGTACTCGGACAAAAAAAAAAATTGTTAATCCTGTCTTGTACAGAACGTGTCCAAGTGTTATCTGGTCAACTAAAATTACAATTAACAACGTGTCACCAATCCTTAATCGCTTACGCGGTCGCTAATTGCACGTAGCTGAGTGTTCTTTTGTTGACATCAATCCGATTAATTGTCATCGATGTTTAATTGGCGGTTATTATTTATTGGGTATGACATTCGATGAAGAAATTAATAAAATATTACTTGAAATTATAATCGTTCTCAAGGGTATATAGAAGAACGATAACTCGCATGCGTCACGCTGTGTAAATATTACTATGTCACCGGTTGATAAGAGTATTCCCCCTTTAGTTGTTTATGTGTTATTATTCTAATTTCTAGCGTTATTGACTATAGGTTATACTGCATTTACACTGTATTGTTGTTCTTTTTAGCTCACCTGTCACAAAGTGACAAGGTGAGCTTTTGTGATCGCTCTTCGTCCGTCGTCCGTCCGTTCACAATTGCTTGTGAACACACTATAGGTCACAAATTTAGCCTGATCAATATGAAACTTGATCACAATGATCATCTTCATACAATCTAGGTCAAGTTCGATATTGGGTCATCTGGGGTCAAAAACTAGGTCACTAGGCCAAATCAAAGGAAAACCTTGTGAACACATTAGAGGTCACAATTTGAGCCTAATCTTTATGAAACTTGATCACAATGATCATCTCTATAAAATCTAGGTCAAGTTCGATATTGGGTCATCTGGGGTTAAAAACTAGGTCACGAGGCCAAATCATTGAAAAAGCTTGTGAACACACTAGAGGTCGCAATTTGAGCCTAATCTTTATGAAACTTAATCATAATGATCATCTCTATAAAATCTAGATCAAGTTCGATATTGGGTCATCTGGGGTCAAAAACTAGGTCACAAGGCCAAATCATTGAAAAAGCTTGTGAACACACTAGAGATCACAATTTTGACCTTATCTTTATGAATCTTGGTCACAATGATCATCTCTATAAAATCTAGGTCAAGTTTGATATTGGGTCATCTGGGGTCAATAACTAGGTCACAAGGCCAAATCATTGAAAAAGCTTGTGAACACACGTGAGGTCACAATTTTAACCTAATCTTCTTCACATTTTTTAAGCTACGGCTATTACGAAATTTGGAATACATGCATAGTTTTACGAACCCAAATGAACTTTGACCTTGAAATTGACCTAGTGACCTACTTTCACATTTCTCAAGCTACGACCTTCAAATTTGGAACACATGCATAGTTTACAAACCAAAATGAACTTTGACCTTGATATTGACCTAGTGACCTACTTTCACATTTCTCAAGCTACGACCTTCAAATTTGGAACACATGCATAGTTTTACAAACCAAAATGAACTTTGACCTTGATATTGACCTAGTGACATACTTTCACATTTTTCAAGCTACGACCTTCAAATTTGGAACACATGCATAGTTTTACGAACCAAAATGAACTTTGACCTTGATATTGACCTAGTGACCTACTTTCACAGTTTCCAAGCTACAGGCTTCAAATTTTGACCAAATGCATAGTTTTACGTACCAAATTGAAATTAGACCTTAATATTGACCTAGTGACCTACTTTCACTTTTTTCAAGCTAGGACCTTTAATGTTGATCATGTGCTGTTCAAAAATGTATAATGATGCGTCAAACATCCTAATAATCCAATTTTCACAAATGAAGCCTCTATTGCATAACATTGAATTTTGTGAATCAATCTTCAATGGTATTGTCTGCACAGCACAACAGGTGAGCGACCTAGGGCCCTATGGGCCCTCTTGTTATTAGTTTTTATTGTTTCAACATTCTTCTACCGATCTAGAATTGACCATCAACTGAACAGAACGGACGGGCATATACGATGTTCTATTTGATGTTGAACACGCACGTTTACATTACAACATTTCTGTGTCCCAAATATCATTCACATTTATAGTTTTCCGAGTACTCGATCGGAAGAATGACCGAGTACCCGAGTACCGATTTTAGTACTCGTTGCCATCTCTACTTTTAACCAAAACAATCTTTTTTTAATAATTCCCAATTTCACGAATTGTTGCGCTAAACTTTCCCAATTTTAAAGGCACAGGCTGTTTAATTTTGTTCTAGAAAAATCACTGGCCTGAGCATGAACTTATCGTGGTAAAATACGTAGGCTTTATATATGTGTGACTGAAATACTGTTGAACAGTGGGACCTAAATTTAACAATATTGAATGTTTTTTAAAAATTGTTATTGTTTTTTTCAGAACTCAAGAAATCATTGTACGCAATCTTCTCACAGTTTGGACAGATATTGGATATTGTAGCATTGAAAACATTGAAGATGAGAGGACAGGCGTTTGTTATATTTAAGGATATTAACAGTAGTACTAATGCACTAAGATCCATGCAGGGATTTCCATTTTATGACAAACCTATGGTAAGATAGAATATTTTTAACCAAAGGTGGTAAGTTACAATGATGTATATATTTAGGAGCCTTACAATTCCGGAATAATCAGGAAATTTGGATTTGCTGCACTAGAAATAATTAACTTTTCTGCTGAAAATCAATGTTATTTGATGAAAAAATTCCAAGTTGTGGTCATTTGAAATTTGAATTATTTCATAAACCAAATTTTAACTATTGAACAATGTTTGACACAAGTTTTGGTGTAGGGATGTGAATTAATGGCACCCGAAACAGTCTTGCAACTTCTTTTTAGGATTTGGCATTATGTCTCAGATGGACCCCTGGACTTATATGTTGATCACATTTGTTTTCTATTCTTTTCACTCGCCATGAGAATGTGATTCATTCTTGGCTAATCATGGTACCAATCTTACAAAATCTATACAAAACTGCTGAGTATATAACACAATTAAAGAACAAAAATTAGACTTCACCACTCATTTCAATCAAAGTTTCAGGTGTGATATGTTGCATTACATTAATACAATTAGAACTGATTAAAATTTGTATTTTTATGGTCACTTTAGAGAATCCAGTATTCTAAGAAGGATTCAGACATGGTGGCTAAAATGAAAGGAACATTTGTGGAACGTCCGAAGAAACAAAAGAAAGATGAAGAAGTGCCTGTTGAAAAAATGAAGAGGAAGCGAGGTCAAGCAAACGCAGCCAGGTATGTGTACTTTATTCTAAGCAGCTACAGGGAATTCTAGTTCTTGTTGAAGACATGTTCTGCAGTCTCTTGTATACCATGGAGATGGGGCAAATGTTTCCCATAATTGAATGATTAGCAGTTTTGTTAATTGAAACTGCTTTCACCAAGTATTTAAATAGTATCTAATTAGTCCCCTACCAGTTTTCACCCGGAGGTAGGTTTGCTGTCCGTCTGTCAATAATCTGGATCCTGCCATTACTCTAAACTGTTTCCAAGCTATGTTTAGGAAACTTGGTATGTGGGTAGGAACCAATGAGGAGATTATGCCCATCTAAATATTTTTTGATTCTGACAAAGACTGTGGTTGCTATGGCAACAGACACATTGAACATAGTTTAAAGGTCATGGCTTCAAACCGGTAGGGGACTTCTGTATTGCTTGCAAATTTTAGTGACTTGTTAACCAAGTAATCATCTCAGTCCTAATTTGTATGCATTAGAATGAAGTTGGGATATTACTAATTACATGTAATGTAAACTTATCTCCTCGCTGTTTATGATTTTAGAGAGAGAGCAGCTAGAGAACAAGCTAGCCAACCTGTACAGCCTGTAGTACAACAACCAGCACCAACACAAGGTAAACTTTTGTCTACTCGTATATCAGTAATAAAATCATCTTGCTATTAAGTGTTATAGCCAAATTTTTACAATAATAGGAAATTACTAGTGGAATGACAGGTAAACGAAAAAACCACATTGTACACACCAAAGTACTACTGACTACCTCAATTACTGGCCAGTGGCTACATTACAATTTATGGACAGCCCTGGCATTCAGTTTTGTTGACCTATAAGCGATTCAGACAGCATTTATTTCCTATCACTCTCCCATTTCATATTAATATAATATTACCCCTCACTTTTTTAGTAATTTTAATTTCCCAAAGGCAAACTGGGAACATTTTACTGTAACGTCCATGGTACCACTTGACTGAACATTTTTTACTGTCTCAGGGTGATAGTAAATTTTTAACAGTATTTTCTTGAACATTTTTTTACTGTCACAGGGTGAAAGTAATTTTTTTTCAGTATTTTCTTGAAAAAAGTTTGGGGTTATAAAGTAAATAACACATAGCTTTGTGGGTAACAGTAAAAATGTCAGCCCTCTGAAACTACTTTGGCCTAGCGTAACAGTACTTTCAGAGGGCCAACATTTTTACTGTTACCCTCAAAGCTATGTGTTATTTATATACTGGTACCAGGTATATTTATGTTGACAGTGGTTATTGTTTACAGTGATGTAATATTATATGTCTATGTATGTTCCAGCTCCACCATCTACCGGCGCTCCACCGGCGGCACCTGCTAGTATACCAGAACAACCGCCAAACCAAATCTTGTTCTTGACAAATCTACCAGAAGAGACCAATGAGATGATGTTGTCCATGCTGTTCAATCAGTAAGTTCTGTTATCTTGACTAATTTGTGATAAGCTTCTAGGGCCAATAACCAGAAGCTTATTAGGTTTTCGATCAATGTTATGCCAGCCTTACAACAATTATCGTAAACCTAATGATAACCTCTCCTGGTCTGTCAAATTCATAGAATATCCAGCAATTTAAGTTCTTTTGTTTACCATAAAATGTGCTATCTATCCGAGAGTAAATTTGATTGAGACATAAAACAAACAAAGTATCTAGAACTAAGTTGAAACATAATAATGCTAGTAATTAATGAAATTGTCCTACTCTTCACAAATATATCATGTATGGACATAAGGGAGTTCGGTTAATCTTGGTTCTTGTACCACACATTCGGTCATGCATTTCTGTTGTATTTATATACTTATATGATAAACTTTTATTAATTTCAGATTCCCTGGTTTCAAGGAAGTGCGACTGGTTCCAGGAAGACATGATATTGCTTTTGTTGAGTTTGAAATCGAGACCTATTCTGCTGCTGCTAAAGATGCCCTTCAAGGCTTCAAGATTACGCCAAGTAACGCCATGAAAATCTCGTTTGCCAAGAAATAGTCTCACTATTCATTCATATTTTGTAATTTGCAAATGGGTTACTTTTGTAGCTAGAAGAGATATGGTTTAAGTTTAGCTATTTCTTTAATTTATAACGGGTGTTGTGAATCGGCGGCCGTATAAAACTAAAAAAATGTTTACAAATAACATTAAAGCACAACAAACATTGAATGTAAAAATCAAACTACTTTACTTTAAGATTGTTGATGGAATTTAAACATTGATGTTTCTTATAAAGAGCATTTTCATTTAAGTAGCAGCGCTAGTCTCAAACCTGTCTCTTGTAGCTGCATGTGCCTGTATTGATTGGATCAAAATACATTTGTATATTTCCCCCATCATATAAGCCAAATGTTAGACCATTGCACGATGGAGCTGCACATCATTTTAACAACTGTAATGTTTGTTGGTCAAGTTTGATTCCATTATTTGAGTCGTCTCCCTTACACACATTTTACATTTGGGTGTTAACTGTCTTGGTATCATGTATTGAAGACAAAATACTAATTTTGCTAGAGTTGCTTCCCTTAGACTATAAATCTTGCATTATTGTTTAGTTTACAATACATTATTTTTTCTACAGACCAACAGGAGACTGTACACTCTGTTTTTTTCCATCTTATGGTGTTTTCCACCTTTGGGGCTCAACTAAAGTGCTCCGAATGCATCATTCTGCAGAAGGGTTACCAAGTTAATGCTTTTTGAAAATAGCCGTTTAGGTCTTAATGGGGCTTCAAGCACTTAAACAATGGAAGCTAGCCTAAATATATTCTTTCGCTTAATCAGTGTGTATTATGTTCCTCTTATATCAAATTTCATCAGACTGATAACGTACAGTTAAACTTACACCTAGAAGCAAATTATGCATAATACTGTTAAATTTTAATATGCCTCGTTGTAATTTTACGTTGGGGAGCCATTAAAAACTTACAATTGTCCTAAGCGCTCCTCGGTCATCTAACATTTGGTTGATATTTACGTCCACTGTGTTCTGTTTTGTGAGTATGCCCCCCATCTTTGATGAGGGGGTATATTGTTTTGCACATGTCGGTCTGTAGACCAAATGGTTTCCGTTCAATAACTCAAGAATGCTTTGTCCTAGGACTTTGATGTCAAAGGTCAAGGTCATTGTGACCTTTACCATTTCTGACTATTGAGCTGCAATGGGGGCATATGTGTTTTACAAACATCTCTTGTTAATGTTAGTAAATCCCAGTGGTACAATTTGTGTAGCAAAAGTATCATCTCTGGATCCTGGTTAGAAATCATGTGGTCAATTCAACTATTGAAGTTTCATTTGTAATTTGAAGTACATGAGTTCCTAGTTTCTTCCAAGTGATCCATGCCACTGATCCACAAGTTTGTGTCAATTGATTAACTTGTGAGCACTGCGGAAGTTACCTTATAAGTGTTTCTGGATTATTGACTATTTGTATTTACCTGGGTATTTACTATTCTCTGGTGTTTGAGATGCTCTGTTGTGTTCAGAATACTCAGCAGTGTTTGAACTATAATGCTGATCTCTGAATGCTTGACAGTGTTTAAAACACTTCACAGTAGTGTTTGTTTCATGTGAAGCGTTTGTATTAATAATTTAATGTCTTACTGGAAGTGTTAGTTCTAATCCATCATTGCACAGTGAAACAGAATGGATAGACATTGCACTATATACTTCTTGTAAGATTGTTAATGGACTTTGCAATTAAAGTCTGTTGAGCTTGTCTTTCAAAAATAATGTTTAAATATACTTGAATGCAAAAAAAGTGCACTTTTGATTTTGGATATTATTGTGATGATATATCATACGGTCTATGTTTGCCGTAGTGGTAACAATACTCGGCCAAATATTAGGATGTCTCGATCAAATATACGTACCACATTGATTAAGTCATCCCTGAACCATTTCACGGTCACCATAACAACTGTTGCTGCTAGATACCTTGTACAATAACCAAAATTTAAAAAGTGCACACTTTTGCATTTGAGTATACTTATATAAAGACGAATATCCATTGCACACTACGGAAATATGTCACTATTTGTATGTTTTTGGTGATTTTCAATAAAGTATGATCAACAAAGTATCACTGGTTATTAATTTACTTTTTGCAATATCATCTGTTGCTTGTGGAATACTGTACTGCAATGTTGCCAGTTGTTTGCAGTAATATAGTAAGGAGAATTTGACACAACTCAACTCGACCTTTAATTAACAGCTGATATATTGTCTATATTTATTATTCCACTTGTATGTTTTCGTAAGCGGGAGGTATCACGAAGATGCTCTAGGTGAATTACCAACACAGATCCAAAGAAGTGATCTTGCACGATTTGCTCGCGGAATTTTATATTTTCAACACAAGAACTTATTTATATTCATGCATACATGTAGGAATCAGGTCAAATTCTCCGTGCTATACTTCCCCATGACTGTTCTGGTGCATGCGGTTTTCTCTGGGATTGTTGCATAAATCTGCTTCGTTTGTTAAACACAACATACACTCCCACAAAAGTTCTAACCCGCCAGTTTATATTTCATTCCCGTATTGTGAAAAATGCATGTATTCACCTGACATTTCGCATACCGATACATAATTAAGAGATGCAGCTGGGTATTGGTTTATTAACTTTGTTTTGCATTCTGTGTATTGCGTAATAATACATTTTTGCACGTGCAATGCATTTGGACCAGAATTCACGCGCCAATCATCAAAATCGGCATAACTGTTCATCTTGAAAAACACATAAAATGCCGAAACTCACTCGAGAGGAACACTCATGAGATTACGAAAAACGACTGTGAACACAATTCCTAGTTGATTAATATTTTTTAACAATGCATTTATTAACACGAAATTTCACATAATGACATATGAATATCCAATGAAGCCAAATATTTGTTTACTTGGCCTAATTCACCGTTTTAGACTTGTTATAGGTCGTTTGCAGCGAAAAAATCGTCTAAATTTTAAGTTTCTGTAAATCCATTCCAACAAAACATTTAAGCAAGACAATCATACGAGTTTTAAATGAATAAAGGTGCAAATATCGAAGAAGACAAAATAATTATGTTTTCGGAGTGAACTCAGTATTTAATATTATATCACATCCATATGAATTCCACCGACCGCCAAGCAGGTTATGTCATGTTAATAATTTAGAAGTCAGAGATGAACTCAGTTTACTTTTGTAGGCAGATTCACTGTAGATAATTTTGCAAACTCATTACTGCACCGTACATCGTACAGACCACAGACCTAAGAAATTATATCACAAAATACAGAGCTTTGAAATTCCCTTTCTTCCCGTCATTACTATATATAATAAGAGAAGAGAAGACAGCTTTCGCTTATTATGCTGGACATTATTGCAAGGAAAATATTAATACTATTTCGTAGTGACCCCGGATTGAACCTGGTGCTTCCCGCACTCTGAGCTAGGCTATCTTTGGCGGAACTTTGACTCATGAATGATTGAAAATAAGAAAGAAATAATGCACATAATCGGTATGTGTTGCAAGTTAGCACGTTTTGTTTTTCATTGAAATACTTAGTATTTCAGTCATCCTTATATCAACACTGGACGGTATTAGAACAATGCTATGGTAAAGAATAAAAGCAATATGATTCCATGGTAATGCTCCACATATAAATACCATGCATTAAATTAACATCCCGGTACGATGTCTACATTTTAATTCCAGATACTTTATACACGTATTACAGTAACTTTATTTGTCCAAATAATATACTTTTAGATATCAACTTATAAATAAATGTATATTTGTGGTTGCATATTAATCAACACACACTTTCTTATATATTAGTTGTTTAATTTAATTTGATAATACAATAACTTTATTAGTTCAACATTCGTGCTCTAAATTGGTATTCAAGTAACCCCATTTGAGTGCATAATGACGATGAATTTCGAAGATTCAGGGCCATATTCACATCCTCTCCTCCACTCTCACTGAGTTAATCCAACTTTAATTATCGTTTAGTCCGTGCGTTTGAGTATAAACTCGTCCTAACTAGAAATTGGTATTCACAACGGTAAGTGTAGCTGGAGTTGACTCGACTGAGTGAGGAATTTTCGAGGGAGCGAAACGTCGACTCCAACCACACTCAATCGAATGTTTGTGAATACCAAAGTTAGTCACCAACTAAAATGGACAATCTGCGCGAGGTAGAATATATCCTTTCCGCTACCATAGCGTACTAATTCAGACTCGCTGGTATGGCCATTTTCCCTTCCGTAGTTTTCGACCTAAATTCGTGAATTTTGCTGCCATGGGTACACAGGCATCCCAGACTAAAGGATATTACGGTCCCAGGGTCGTGCACAGGTTATTGGGCCCGCTGGACCCCTTTAAAGAGGGCTTTGAACGTAGATTTTACAAAACTGAAATTACTGGTCCTACCAACCATTGCGGTACGATTCCCTGTGGAATTGCATTAACATTTAGCGCCAAAAAGTTTTTATTTTTCTATAGAAGGGATATAAGGGTAGACAAAAGGGGCCGGGATCAATGCCCTAAAGGGGCCAAAAAGTAGGCCTGTCAAGCTATAAAAAAAGAAGTTTTTCGCGCAAGGGTCACCGTCACATCGTCACTTCCGGTGACCTTTAGTCGAAATGATGACAATTTTTCCTACTTCCGGTTTGGGGTATGTGTGTAGCATCCGGATGTATCGAGTTTTTATCAGTGCTGCAAGTCAATAGTGTCTCAGGGACGGGGTATAGGGACCATATGAATTTCTCATAGCCCCCCCCCCCCCAAAAAAAATCGTGGTAGCGGAAAGGATAAATTATACGTTTACAGTGATGTATACATTCATTTTATGAACAATAGAAATAGTGATAATTGATAGAGAACAACATTAATATACAAAGCACATGTGAAATATAAAGATAGAGAATGCATAGGAATAATATAATATGGAACAAACACATTTTACAAATACATGTTATGTCATTGCTTTGTGTCTACTATTAGTGAACATGCTTTCTAGTTAACTAATTATTTCGAACTAAGCTTTATGCGTTCTCACTTTGTTTACGTGCGTGTGATGTACAAATATCATGTATGTACACTCGGCAAAACTTATAAGTACACACGTCGTTTTATCATTATAACTTTTTTATTTTTTATCATTTTTGCAGGAAATTTTGTGTACAAGGTATTGACTATCAAAGGACTGGATAAATAAAGTTTTTTTTTCAAAATTAAATACAGCGGTTCATTGAACCATGAAACGTCAAAAACCGTAAAATGGCCGTGAAATTGACGCGTATGTGCAAATTATTTTATGTAAGGTAAATTTAAATTTAAGATTTATTGTCAAATTAAAAAAACACAAAATAATTCGATTTTTCAAACAACAAAATGGTGTTTTTTTACTTTTAAAAACAAAAGTTTTTGTTATAGTCAAGGGGAGTTAACCATGTCCCAAATTACATTTTTTATCCGAAGTCGATATTTCTAAACCTAAATTTGGCTTGTTCCTATCATTCTTTTCTTTATTACTGTGTCCGTGAGAGAATCATAGGCCCATATTCACATGTCGGTCCTCCACTCCAACTCGACTTACACTAACCTAAGGTAGCCTCAAGTGTAGCTGGAGTGACGGTCGAGTTAGTGAAGGTCGAGTGGAGATTTGGTATTCACATGGGTAACTCACCCTCGACTTTCCTGAGTGGGTGACCGGTATAATATACGTTAGGATATTACACTGTACAAACAATCTGTGCTTTATTATTGAATTAGTTGGTTGGGTTTCGATGCATTTATCTAATATACATGTATACAAATGTACTAACAAAGTCAAACTATAATTTTGATGGTTTTTATGCTACATTCTTTATATTTCTTTGAACTCGCTCACATAAAACCTTCATTTGAATAATCACAAATAGAGAGTATGATTATTGTAAAGATAATAGAGATCAGTTAACATAAAACTTCGATGAAATTAACGTTACATGAACGTATATATTTTCAATGATATATTCCAAGAAAACATTTATGCAAGACAATGCGAACGAGTTTTAAATGAATAAAGGATGCTCATATCGAAGAAGACGCCTTACCAAATGCCTCATATCACGTCAATATAAATTCCACCGACCGTCAAGCAGGTAATATCATGTTAATAATTTAGAAGTCAGATGAGATGAATTCAGTTTACTTTTATAAGCAGCTTCACTGTCAGATGATTTCGTAAACTAATTACTACACATACATCGTCCAGACCGTTCCGGAGAAGCCCAACAACTAGAAAGCCATAATTCCTAGAATTTCATTTAATGAGCGACATGTATAAAACATAATAAATATTATAGCTTATGCATGAACTTCTTGGTTTTAGGTTGATTATGAAACAAGTTGATACAACCTTGACCTAATATTAACCATTCTCGACACCTCATGCCCGATTTCATTCATCATCACAATGATATTGATATACATAAGAGAAGCCAGCTTTCGCTTATTATGCTAGACATTTTGCAAGGGACATTCTAATACCATTTCGTTTTTAGCAAGTAGTGACCCTGGATCGAACATGGGACTTCCCACACTCGAAGCGGACGCTCTAACAGCAGGCTATCGAGGCCGCACGTTGACTCATGAATGATTGCAAATAAGAAAAAAATAATGCACATCATCGGTATGAGTTGTAAGTTTGTAAATTGTGTAAGTGTATAAATTTCATAGTTACGCTCCATATATAAATAGCATGCATTTATTTAACATCGCGGTAAGATGACTAAATTTTAATTCCAGATACTAATACACTTATTACAGTAACTGTATTTGTCGAAATAATATACTTTTAGATAACAAATTATAAATAAATTTATATTTATGGTAATTTATTTATCAACCCACACGATCATATGAATTTGTTGTCTTATTTAATTTGAAAATACAATAACTTTATTTGTTCAACATTCGTGCGCTTAATCGGTATGCACGTAACCACCTTTGAGTGTAGCTGGGGGAACTTTCCAAAGAATTTAACACTATCCATGCTTTCTAAGGAATTGCTCCTCTTCGGGACAATTCTAAAAGGTAAAATCATCTCCTCAAATTCTTCTACCTCGAGTGGATTGTCCATTTTAGGTATTCACTTACATTCCATTGAGTTTAGTTGGAGTCAAGCTCAAGTCGACGTTTCGCTCCCTCGAAAATTCCTCACTCAGTCGAGTCAACTCCAGCTACACTTACCGTTGTGAATACCAATTTCTAGTAAGGTCGAGTTAACATTCAAACGCACGGACGAAACGATAATTAAATATGGATTAACTCAGTGAGTGAGAGTGGAGGAGAGGATGTGAATATGGCCCATAGACTTGAAACCGTACTGTATCAACGCAGAGGGGCCATATGTGCATTAGCAACCTGACAATCGCCCGATGAACACACTGCATTATTGTGTTTTTTTAGATTCTGCTGATGTCATCATTAGTTTATTCTGCTTGTGACAATTTTAATCAGATGTTAAAAACATCGATTATATTGTAATTCTACATATCCAGTCTACATATGTTGAAATTTTCAGCACGATCAAACACGTATTGACCGAGCTATCGGCAAATAAACAAGTGTGTACTTATAAGTTTTGCCGAGTGTATTTAATTGATAGCTCAAGAAAGCTTAATAATTGCAAGTCATGGGATAATGAATATAATACGGGCAATCAGGCATTAAACCAATATTGGGTAAAGGACTCACTATCAGCTGTGTCTATAAAGGTCCCTATAGTTTCTCCACAGACGTGTGTTATGCTCTGTATGAGTGCAACTTTTTTACGGCGAGTATACATACATTGTGCCAAGAGATGTAAGTTTATGTCTACAGTTTCTGTTTTGCAGTATCTACATGTTGCCTTGTTTTGAAATTCTCTATATGTCAGCCTTCGAACTGCCGTGGAAGCGTACACTTTTTTTTACAGTATTTGCTGACGACCATATGATAGAAGGTGAAACTGATTTATGAATAAGTCTGAGGCCCATATTCACATGTCGGTCCTTCACTCCAACTCGACTCACACTAACCTAAGGTAGCCTCAAGTGTAGCTGGAGTGACGGTCGAGTTAGTGAAGGTCGAGTGGAGATTTGGTATTCACATGGGTAACTCACCCTCGACTTTCCTGAGTGTGTGACCGTTATAATATACGTTAGGATATTACACTGTACAAACAATCTGTGCTTTATTATTGAATTGGTTGGTTGGGTTTCGATGCATTTTCGTAATGTATACTAACACAGTCAAATTATAATTTTGATGATTTTTTTTGCTACATTCTTTATTATTTCCTTGAACTCGCTCAAATGAAACCTTCATTTGAATAATCACAAATAGAGAGTATGATTATTGTAATGATGATAGTGGATCAGTTAACATAAAACTTCGATGTAATTAACGTTAAATGAACGTATATATTTACAAAACATTTATGCAAGACAATGCGTACGAGTTTTAAATGAATAAAGGATGATCATATCGAAGAATACACCATACGAAATGCCGTATGTTTTCGGCATGGACTCAATATTAAATAGTATATCACGTCAATATTAATTCCACCGACCGTCAAGCAGATAATTGCATGTCAATAATTTAGAAGTCAGATGAGATGAACTTAGTTTACTTTTATAAGCAGCTTGTCAGATGATTTTGTAAACTTATTACTACACGTACTTCGTTCAGACCGTTCCGGGGAAGCCCGACAACTAGAAAGCCATAATTCCTAGAATGTCATTTAATAAGCGACATGTATAAAATATAATTTACATATTATGGCTCTTGGTTTTAGGTTGATTATGAAACAAGTTGGTCCAACCTTGAACTAATATTAACCATCCTCGACACCTCATGTCCGAGTTTATCCATTGTCACAATGGAATCGATAAACATAAGAGAAGCCAGCATTCGCTTATTACGCTAGACATCTTACAAGAGAAATACTAATACCATTTCGTTTTTAGCGTGAAGTGACCCCGGATGGAACCCGGTGCTTCCCACATTCGAAGCGGACGCTCTAACAGTAGGCTATCGAGGCGGCACTTGGACTCATGAATGGTTGCAAATAAGAAAAAATAATGCACATCATCGGTATGTGTTGCAAGTTAGCACGTTTTTTTCTTCATTGAAATAGTTCAGTTATCTTCATATCAACACTGGACGGAATTAAAAATAATGATATGGCAAGGAATAAAAATGATATAATTTCATTGTTATGCTCCATATATAAATAGCATGCATTGAATTGACATCGCGGTAAGATGACTAAATTTTAATTCCAGCTACTTTATACACTTATTACAGTAACTTTGTTTGTCCAAATAATATACTTTTAGATAACAAATTATAAATAAAATAGTTATGGTAATATATTTATCAAACCCACACGATCGTAAGAATTTGTTGTCTAATTTAATTTGAAAATACAATAGTTTTATTACTTCAACATTCATACGCTAAATCGGTATGCACGTAACCACATTTGAGTGTAGCTATGGAAGTTTTACAATAATTTCACATTATCCATGCTTTCTAAGGAATTGCTCATGATCTGGGACATTTCTAAGAGGTATAACCATCTCCTCAAATTCTTCTTCCTATAGTGGATTGTCTATTTTAGTTAGTGACTAACTTTGGTATTCACTTACATTCCATTGAGTGTGGTTGGAGTCGAGGTCAAGTCGACGTTTCGCTCCCTCGAAAATTCCTCACTCAGTCGAGTCAACTCCAGCTACACTTACCGTTGTGAATACCAATTTCTAGTTAGGTCGAGTTCACACTCAAACGCACGGACGAAACGATAATTAAATTTGGATTAACTCAGTGAGTGAGAGTGGAGGAGAGGATGTGAATATGGCCCTAAGAACAAAACCTTTTTCACACATGCCCGGTTCTGCTTAAATTTAATTGTATATTAGGTAGATACATTTCATTCACTCGTGCAAAATCTCATACTTGTAGGTGCTGTAAATGAGGGTGAAACCCTCCCCCCTTTGGCACGCGGGATTCAGGACATTTTAGGTCGTATTCGGGACGCAAGGGCGTCGTACGTGGTACGCAATAAAAAATATCTAATAGTATTCAGTACGCACGATTTCCAAAACAAAGGGTTTTTTTAACAATCATTAAAGCTTTTCGACCAATTTAACGACAACAAGCCATGGAACATGCTTCAAATGTGTGTGAAAGTGTTGATGTAACTAACTCATTTTTCCGTGAATACTATCCAATTGATAAAAAGTTTGTGTAGTATGCACTGCTAAGATATACAATGCACTTGTTTGTGCTGCTCAGATAAACAACGCATTTTTCGAGCTCGCTTCGCTCGTACAACATATTTATCAAGGCATATTAACAAGTGTGTTTGTTGTTAAATGCAAAATATTATTATGTGTTTTTCAATTTCATTCACGAAGTTAAGTAGATAACTTCGTGAGTCAATATAATCAAGCATAGACCGAGGCTGCCACATGCTGTTTGTGTAGTATACTGCTCCCATAAACAATGCTTTTTTCGCTAACGCAGTAACGGTATTTTAATCTTAGAACTCTATTAAGTAGAAACCGAGTTTGTGTGGTAGGCCTTTATTGCTCAGAAATAATGCATTTCTCGAGCTCGCTTCGCTCGCACAATAACTTTCTCAATAGTATCAGGTAGAGAATGACTGTGTGTGACATCACGACTGGTAATCACTGGCACACAACAATCGCGTTATGTGTACAAAATGTTCCAATGCATTCCCCGTTATAGTACCAATCGTCACAAATGGTCGTCAGCGTTGCGTGAAACCCTTTGTTTTTCTTTACTTAAGACATGTAAGACCGAATTTAAAAAAAACGGGGAATGTAGTGCTATGCAGTTATGTCCAGGCTTTGTTGTAAAAGCTGAAATATATATACGATCTATACAGTACTATAGATCGCTGGCCCGGATTATGAGAACAAGGTCGTTAAGTGCTTATACATTGTATATAAGACCCATATATATTTGAAGCTTGTATCACAAAGCGCTTCTAACGAACCTATTTTCATGAAAATCGGAACATATTGACCAAACTGAAATGAAAAAGGATTGTTTTCCAATAGTAAAGACAGTTTTTTCTTTTCTCAAAATAGCATTTTTGTACTTACGACCTTTTTCGTCTTAGTTAGCGAGTTGTGGGATGTGATAGTATTTTAAAAGGTTTGTATGTTTTAAGACGGGCTAAAAGTATTCGGAATTCAGCGAAAAAATAAGGTGGTATTCGGGTCTCGCTGAAAAATTAAGAAGTATTCGGGATTCATATTGGGGTGGGTGACACCCTCGTAAATACTGAGAAATTTTCGCCGCAAACGGACTATACGTAATCCAGAATAATTTACACGTGTAATGCATGCGCGTCGAAAAGAACGTGTTTATGTACGGTTTTGATGTTAGTGAAGATTTTCCTACGCGAAAAACACCTAACATGTTGAATTTGGCACGAACAGAACGCGGTTGACCTGTCTGGATGTCATCAGTTTGGATAAGTTGCGGCCCTTAGTTTTGCTTTTTATTAGCTCGCCTGTCACAAAGTGACAGAGTGAGCTTTTGTGATCACTCTTCGTCCGTCGTCCGTCGTCAGTCGCCCGTTCGTCCGTCAACAATTGGCTTGTGTAGACACTAGAGGTCACAATTTTAGCCTAATCTTTATGTAAACTTTGTCCGCGCTATTTCTCTGTTACTAATGGTCGGATTTCAATGAAACTTTACATGAATGAGCAGTACCAAGTCTAGTTGTGCATATCCTCGACAGACGTTGGTTGGATAAATTTTAAGGGAGTTATGGCCCTTTGTTTTTTTACACTTAGAAATTTTGTCCGCGCTATTTCTCTGTTACCAATGGTCGGATTTCAACGAAACTTTGCATGAATGATCAATACCAAGTCAAGGTGTGCATATCGCCGACGCACGTTAATCGAATCAATTTAAGGTAGTTATGGCCCTTTGTGTTTTTCACTTATAAATTTTATCCGCGCTATTTCTCTGTAACCAATGGTCGAATTTCAAAGAACCTGTGCATCAATGATAAGTACTAAGTCTATATTTGCATGTGGTCGACACACGTTGGTCGGATCAATTTTAAGGTAGTTATGGCCCTTTGATTTTTTAAACTTATTAATTTTGTCTGCGCTATTTCTCAGCAACCAATGGTTGGATTTCAACAAAACTTTGCATGAATGATCAGTACCAAGTCTAGTTGTGCATATCTGACTGTGTCAAGCAGTGTCTGGGGGTATTCATCACATTCAGTGATATTTCTTGTTTATCAAGAAGCCATGTGTGGTCTATACAACCGAATGAATTTTCAAACGGAATACTATCAAACAATATCGTATATTGAAGAATGTGCCTATAAGCACAAACCTTGTATATAACCAGAAATATGAGCTGAAGTGAAGCCAAATATAGGACCGTATCAAAAAAAATTATCTCTTCCAAAACTTTTTTCCCGATCATCTGGAGTGAATAGACAAATACAACGAATTACGATGTTTTTCACAAATGATCTGTAATTGACGACAGAATGTCAGCTATATCCGTCGAAATAGTATGCCAAGTTATTGCTGTTTGAAAATAGCCATTTGAGTCATAATGGGACTTTAAAATCATCAAAATAACAATCATATTTATCTGTTAAAGTGTTTCATTCTTGCTGGTCTGTAGTTTTAGATGAATCTTTCTAAAATATAAAATGTTTTATGTCTCATTGGTCAACAAAGTAAGCGGATTTAGCTCAGTGGTAACGCACCGGGATGTCAATCCAGAGGTCGTGGGTTCAATCCCTGGCATCGGAACTTGACATTTCTGAAATATTTATAATAATTCCTGCTATACCTGGCCGTGTGATCTGCAAAGTATCTGGAAGTGCCAGGAAGCTGCGTATCGGTGCTATACACCGGGCACATTAAAGAACTAAGCTGTCTATTCGAAATAAGAGCTAGGCGCACCTCTGCAGCGCCGGACTTGCCTGTATCTAATGTCTCTCTCTCCCTTCAGGGGCTTTCTTTCAGTCTGTCCCTCTGGTCAGATCATGCTGTATCTGCACTGGTAGAGAATGCACATGTGCCCTTGAGGCTGCAACATGGGTAAAGTGCCTTTGAACGTGCGTTCGCATGAAAAGGGTGCTATATAAATCTGGTATATTTATTTATTTAACAGTATTTCAGTCATATATGTATGATTGGCGGTCCTATCATCCCGACACTGGACAAACCAGCTATTACCTGAAAACCTAAAATGGTGAGCACCAAGCAACATTGGTGATTTACCAGTATCATAATTATTTTAATGACTTTGACGTGTAATAAAAATAGCACCTTTATTTAAAGATGAAGTACTTGCAATCTCATTAAAAGCAGACCCTAACATTAGCTCCAATCTAACTACACTCCGACCGTAAGAGGTAATTCTTTATTTTAGCTGTCAAAAAATGCCAATTTCTATTTAGAAAAAAACTGGGGAAAATCTTCTAAGTTCTAAATTATAATAAACTTATGTCAATCCTCAGCCCTTGAACTAATAACTTACATTTTTGTGTTCCATATCAAGTTAATATAACTTCTTTTTCTCTATTTTTATTGTCATATTTTATCCGGACAAAAAGATTCCTCCGTACGCGATCGCTCTAAAAAGTCTGGGAAAACTGGTGTGAGGTCTGGGAAAAATCAGGGAAAAGTCACGGACTTTTGTATCAGAATATTTGTTGGAACCCTGTATGTATTTGAACACCCCTCGTAGTACCCGTTCACAGTTTCTATTGTAGTACATGTAATATCACTTCATATTGTAAATATTGTGCATCCTCCTTTTTTGTCTAAAGCACAAAAGTTGCATTGATCACCATATGTGACCATTTACACACATTCTCAATATAAGGTAGACCTACTTTAGTACGGAAACTACGTTAGTGCAATGCAAATATGACACGGGGATGGCTTTTAGTCAATCTCTGTCTAAATACTTTCAAAGATTGGCTGGATAGATACTGATCGATAAAAAATACTCTAAAGTTATTAAAATTCGCGGAGGATTAATTTTCGATGATTTCGCGGATGAACTAGATCGCGAAATCATATTCCCTTGAATAATTGACCTCAAACTACGCATAAAGAGATTTTTTTCAATACAATGTACTTAAATCGATGAATTTTAGAAACCACCTAATTACCAATTTACTAAAATCCGCAAAATTTAATTCCCGCGCAAATTATTCTATTTTATATTATGCTCTCGAGCAGTATTTAATATTAAAATGTACATAGCATTTTCGTCATTTTCACTATATCATTTGTTATACGACATTGAACTCTTCAGATCTACTAGTGTTGGGATGCATAAAACAATTGGTTGACATTCCCCGGGCCTTCCAAAATACTATCAACAAGGAACATGTCTTCAAGTTATTATATATCTACTTTTGTATTTGTGTTTTGTGGATTTTTCTACTTCAGTACAGCGGGAAGTTTCTTTGACCAGAAGAAACTTTACTCAAATTTATCGGACAATATTAATCCTCATTTTCGACCAGTGTTCGACCAGTCACAGGCTCTGACGGTAAACGTTCTTGTGAATATTTTAAGCATTCAAGAAATCAATGAAAGGGAACAGTCTTTAACAAGCTCATTCGGTATATCATTTATTTGGACTTATGAAACACTGCGGTGGAACGCATCTGAATACGGTGGTATTTTTAAGTTGACACTTTTTCCTGACGAGACATGGGTACCAGAAGTGATGCTTGGAAATGTACTCCGAAACGAAATCGACCTCTTACAAAGTAATGGAATGGCTGTGGGAGTGGATAGTAGCGGTTGGACCTTATGGCATAGCGGAGGAGTGTTGAAAACTACATGCCCAATAGACATTTCCAAATATCCGTTCGATACACAGACATGTGTTGTTGTTCTATCCAAAGCCGTTCCAGATAGTGAAGTTGACTTAATACCGGTTGCGAACAAAGTCTCACGGCATGTATATATAGAAAACGAAGAATGGTTTCTGGAAAGTTCTAGCACAATAAAACGGCCTATATCTTCAGAAATATCAGCTTTAGACATCAGGTTGACTCTTCAAAGACGTCCCTTATTTTATATCATTAATATAATCGTCCCGGTGGTTATGGTTTCATTTTTGAACATTCTAAGTTTTAAGATACCTCCACGCTGTGGAGAGCGCATGAGTAACTGCGTAGCATTACTTCTGACTTTTGTTGTGTTACTAAACAGCACCGGAGAGACGATGCCAAGACTGTCAAAGCACGTCTCCTACCTACAAGTTTACATAAATTGTCAATTTATGTCCGCCTTTCTTGTAACAACAGTATCAGCTCTGTTAGTGAAAGCAGAGAACTCGGACACCAATATATATCTACCACGCTGGCTTCAAATGCTATTGCTGAAGCCTTGTCATAGAATGGCAAAGGTCGGTGCTAAAAACACGGAAACGGTTGTCCAAACGATTGAAAATATTGAAAACAATGACGATCAGAAGATTGAACCTTCAGATACGAAAGTTGAAACAAATGGTGAACTTATAAAGGAAAAAGTGATTGATTGCTTGGATAATTTTATGTTTAACATTTTTGTTGCATTGTTTGTTATATCTACACTCGTTTGTGCCGTTCTCATTCTTACATAGTACATTTGCAATCGTGAAAGCTCGGCCATTTCCGTTTGTCTCCGGTCAATTACAATGCACAAAGGCCGAGGTGATCAGAATGAGTGAGAAATGGTTATCGTTCGAACGTTACAAATTTATTTTTTTCTGTTCGACTAATTGATGCCAAATTTAGATACTTTAATTTGGATTCATTTACCACAATATATAACGTGCCGAGTAAGCTTTTGTACTGATTGGACAAAATAAAGAGACATTTAGCAAATACTCTGCAAGTTATCATATATTATATTCCTAGAAAGACAAGACAATTAAAATAGACATTCTTGATTCACATAGTTTACATATAAACTGCTTGTATGACCATCATGTGGTTTGTGATATCCAAAGGTAAACTGAACTATACGTACCTTCCAACTCGTCATCGCTTGATTTTTCTCTAGTATTAATAAAAACCTGGGAGAGGAATTAATAAAAGTTTTCAAAAACTTGCTTTCCGATCCTTTACTTATTCCATGTTTCACTGTGGGGAACCCACGTGACCAGATGCTAATGTTCGGAGCCAATTTTGTAAACAAACCGCCTCGATTCAGGTAACATTTTTGCTTGTAACTTTCTTAATAATTGGTCGATCAGGATGAAATATAGACGAGCGCCGTCTCCTTTCAAAAGCAAATCATCGACGCTCTTACCTGGGTGACAAAATTGTGTACTTTTTGTTATTTGGGCAACGGCGCATTTCGTAAACCGCAATCTGCTATGCTACGGTTCGGAGCAATTCACTAAAACATGTCCTTAACAAATTACAGCTTCATTAAAAGTTATAATTTAATAGCGATAATGTGGGTCGCAAAATTTAAGATCGACAAGCAAAATATTTCTGATAAATATCAGCAACAGACAGAATGAGACGACATAAACAAAAATGCTACAGTTCGGAGCTAAAATGAAAATGCTACAGTCCGGAGCTATTTTCATAAAATGCTACGGTTCGGAGCTAAGTTTCAAAGTATACCATATGTAGGAAAAGAAGCAGGGCTCTATGCAGTCTGACAAGTGTCACATGCTATATAGAGTATAATATGATGTTATATCAAGGTATGGGAATGAATGAGAAGGAATATAACATGACAGCCGAACACATTTTAACAGAACCATGTACACACAACGACATATCTCCAAGCTTCGTAAACACGACCCGATGTTCATCCGAGAAAGTAGCACGGCCTACATTCAATCTTAGTTTGAACTTGTGTCAGCCAATGAAACAAAATTAATAGAACAACAAAACCCTGCGTCAACTCGTGATCAATACAGCTTTAAGCAAAATACTATGATTCGGACAAAACGTTTTCTAACATCTCTGATTCAGAGTCGACTGTTAAACCATCGTTTTGCACAAAAGTGCCCAGTGCCAGCACCGAGGGGTCCGATATGCATATACACCATGATGTAAAGGTTAAATATTTTCAGAAACATTACATGTATATTGAATTGATAATAATTATATTTAAAATACTAAAATAAATATTTTACCAAGACAACTAGCACTGTTCGTTTTAAACATGTTGTGTGTGACCAATAGTTTCACACGTTAAAGTTTGTGAATCATGTAACATACATGTATGCTCCACCAAAAATATACTGAGTGCATCTAGAAACACAACACTGAGTCTACTAACAACTTTAACTTCAAACTTTAACTTTTCAGAATGGTCGTTCTAAGTGAATATGCAAAATATCGATTAATGGTGGATTGATTACTTTCCCATGACGACCAACATGTTGTCTCGCAATGTCTGAAGCAGTTGTGAACCTGTTTCGGAGGATGTTCACGCGGTGTTACTGGTCCTGTCGAGCAGTTTTTAAACGTGGGTGACCTGAACAGGGACGGTCGCGAAAGGTGTCAGTGTGCTAGTAGCGTGACTCAAGACATTGTCTATAGTTTTTTCTTCCAAGATTTTTTAAACTCACTGTATTGTATTGGAAATCTTATTCTGAAAACAATAAGCTAAAGCAAAACAGGGGTCACCGAACTCGTTTTCTCAGAAAATGAGATTTTGCAACATCACTTTTCTATAAAAATGACAAAAATCATGAATTTTTATTTATTTTTAATTTTTTAAGTAACTGTAATAAACAATATTATTCCAAGAATGTGATTTCACTGATTACTACAAAAAATTTCATTAGATATTTTTTAGTTCAGATGTACAAAAACATACATACATGTACTACTTAAATATACCTATGCACATTTTGAATCTTTAATAACATTCACACATTTTTGACAACAAATGTATTTTCAAAATTTGCCCAAAATTAAAGCTCGAAAATTAAAAAAGATACATTATTGACTAATTAAAAAATATCTGGTCCAAGAATTTTTTTTATTTTTTGCAAATGATGTTGATGAAAGTGTGATCCATCAGAATAATAAGAAAAAACATAGGTCACCGTATTTCTTTTTGTGCTATTTAACCAGAAGTGTCTCCCTTTTCAAAGAAAACGGCATGAAAATGGCGCAAAATAGTACTCTAGAGGCCAATAAAAAATCTGGTCCAAGAATGTTTTTATTTTTTCCAAATGATGTTAATGAGAGTGTACTCTATGAGAATATTAAGAAAAAAAGATAGGTCACCGTGCTTCTTTGTACAAACGTCCCAAAGGTGTGAATATGCACATGTTTGGACAATCATGGCATTTTTATTCCGAAACACGTGACTCGTCTGTTGTGATTTTCTTTCCATTATAGTGCGCCCAGGATAATGTGATATTTACAAATATAAATCGGTTTGGTCAACTGTTGCACAATTAGTTTTACAAATTACTAAAGTAAACAGATAAGGTCAGTATTGTACTAAAATATCAGTGATAAATCGTACACATCTGAAAAATCCACCTTTTGTGGAATGTACCACATTTCATCACCTTTCCTTATCCTATGCGCACTTTACAAATGATTAGACGCCTCTGGAAAACGGAATGTACAGAACAGAACAGATGTATTTACAATAAAAGAAAAAATATCGAGGATAAAATTGTTGCGTTTCTAGATGTACTGAGGTATAGTTCAAACTCCAAGAAACGCGTTGTTTTTGTGCCTCTAAATTAGTCACCACATGACAAAATGGTGCGGAAGATGCCTACACGAATACATTTTATAAGGGGTGTCCGGTATCGACATGTGTGTGAGTTATTATTTTGTGTTCCGCGAAACTGTTAAAAAATTGAATATTCATACTTGGTCGATGATCTTAATAGTGTTGATATTCAAAAAGGCATATAGCACATAGTCTTAGCTCTGAGCCGTAGCATTTTCTGAAAATAGCTCCGAACCGTAGCATTTTATGAAAATAGCTCCGGACTGTAGCATTTTCATTTTAGCTCCGAACTGTAGCATTTTTGTTTATGTCGTCTCGTTTTGTCTGTTGCTGATATTTATCAGAAATATTTTGCTTGTCGATCTTAAATTTTGCGACCCACATTATCGCTATTAAATTATAACTTTTAATGAAGCTGTAATTTGTTAAGGACATGTTTTAGTGAATTGCTCCGAACCGTAGCATAGCAGATTGCGGTTTACGAAATGCGCCGTTGCCCAAATAACAAAAAGTACACAATTTTGTCACCCAGGTAAGAGCGTCGATGATTTGCTTTTGAAAGGAGACGGCGCTCGTCTATATTTCATCCAGATCGACCAATTATTAAGAAAGTTACAAGCAAAAATGTTACCTGAATCGAGGCGGTTTGTTTACAAAATTGGCTCCGAACATTAGCATCTGGTCACGTGGGTTCCCCACAGTGTGTTTGTATGATGGTATATTTGTATACGTATGAATATTAAAAAATAACAGTTCAAACCAAATGGTTTTGTACATATCTGCTTGGTCTCCTTAGCTCACTGGTTAGCGCGCTTGCCGTCTCATCTGTCGACCCGGGTTCAAATCCGGGTGGAGGCACACATAATATGCCTGCCATATTTCAACAGAAAGCTGACTGGCAAATAAAGGCTATGCTCGGCATATCTCAAGTTTATTAAAGCCAGTAAAAAAAAGTTAAAAAAACAATGTGTTTATATTAAACATAGATACAGGGGTATGAAACTATAGTGGACATAATAATGATAAATACTTAATTTTACGAGGAAACTCATTTGACAATTATATTAAATGGCAATCTTCCATGAGATCCTCAACAATAAACAGTTGAACAAGAACACTAGTACATAAAAGAAAAGAGTGTAATGGCAATTTGGCCCATATGACGTCCACAATATCATAATTTTATATATAATTGGGGAACTTCATAAAATAGTTTTAGTTAAAGGATGCGCGAAATCGATATGTATGGGATCTACAATAAATGGAAGGAATAAATCAAAATACTTAATCAATTAATTTTATAACTAATCACTAACTCAGTCATGCTACTCGATGGGTTCCGTTAATTTAATGTTTGATATTTTACATTCTTTTATAACTTGTCACTGTGTGATTGGAGGCATTATATGGCGGGAAACTTTTAATTTCTGTTCCATAAGGCTGTCTGTGATGTGATTGTGAGGTCTGGTGCACTGTAAAACACTGTAAAGTCCCCCAGTGACAGTACAAATGCGAAAACCCCATGTTTTATCTAGAAAATAAGATAAAGATTTTTGTCACTGTACCTTTTTGTTACACATGTTCATTCTGTATGTGCCCTTCTGCAAACTCTTTGCCAAGCACAAGGCCGTTTCGTTTCTTTCAGAAATGCTTACAATCAGTTTCTGCAGAGTGTAAGTTGTGTGTAGTTCTTGTGATGGGTGGTCGTCTTGGTACAGTTCATGCGTAGGCATTCCGCCTTTTGGTTGCTGTATCTTTTCTACTGGGTCATTCAGCTAGTTATAATTTATTATACTTTTCGACAGCTTGGACTTGGGCGGATCTGCGCTTGTTTAGTTGGGCATTGTGCTTTGTGTGTTTTTAATGTTTTCTGTGCTCGGCTGGTTAAGTTGAGTGCTGCCTTCCCTGTCTGACTTAATATACTGTTTTTGGTACAGTTCATGCTCTACTGTATCTGCAGAGTGTACGTTGTGTGTGGTTCTTGTGATGGGTGGTCGTCTTGGTACAGTTCATGCTCTACTGTTTCTGCAGAGTGTAAGTTGTGTGTAGTTCTTGTGATGTGTGGTCGTCTTGGTACATTTCATGCTCTACTGTTTCTGCACAGTGTACGTTGTGTGTAGTTCTTGTGATGGGTGGTCGTCTTGGTACAGTTCATGCTCTACTAATTCTGCAGTGTACGTTGTGTGTAGTTCTTGTGATGGATGGTCGTCTTGGTACAGTTCATGCTCTACTGTTTCTACAGAGTGTACGTTGTGTGTAGTTCTTGTGATGGATGGTAGTCTTGGTACAGTTCATGCTCTATTGTTTCTGCAGAGTGTACGTTGTGTGTAGTTCTTGTGATGTGTGGTCGTCTTGGTACAGTTCATGCTCTACTGTATCTACAGAGTGTACGTTGTGTGTAGTTCTTGTGATGTGTGGTCGTCTTGGTACAGTTCATGCTCTACTGTTCCTGCAGAGTGTACGTTGTGTGTAGTTCTTGTGATGTGTGGTCGTCTTGGTACAGTTCATTCTCTACTGTATCTACAGTGTGTACGTTGTGTGTAGTTCTTGTGATGTGTGGTCGTCTTGGTACAGTTCATGCCTTACTGTTTCTGCAGAGTGTACGTTGTGTGTAGTTCTTGTGATGTGTGGTCGTCTTGGTACAGTTCATGCTCTACTGTTTCTGCATAGTGTACGTTGTGTGTAGTTCTTGTGATGTGTGGTCGTCTTGGTACATTTCATGCTCTATTGTTTCTGCAGAGTGTAAGTTGTGTGTAGTTCCTGTGATGTGTGGTCGTCTTGGTACAGTTCATTCTCTACTGTAGTCCATATTCTTAATTACAGTTTGTGGTAAAACTGACATTTATAGACGGGTGATAACGTGGTGAGAGCATATCCTTCATCCATTGTCACAGCTTTGCAGTGACAATTAAAATATTCACCTGGAAATGGTGATTCGCAGTATTCTATTGACCTATATGCGCCGGTCTCGCAAAAGGTAGAACATTCGTCGAAAGAATATGTCAATGTATGTCGCAAGTCATGTCCATGAATATCTTTGTTTGGGTACATGACATAACATTGTTCATTACCGGTGCACATCTCTGCAAAACAAAACATCAATTTAACGCACATGCTTGTCAAATTTGTAACGTGCAGCACGGACAGACACCAACATATCCCGTCAGTGAAGAGCTAGTTTTACCAAGGTTTACCAAGTGTGCTTATTAATCCGAGATTTGGCATGGGAAACACACGTGTAAGGCAACTCCAGTCTGGCAGTTGACCTCATTCCACCGCTGCCACCATTTGTAACGTTCCGAACGGACAGACACCAACAAATCCCATCAGTGAAAAGCTAGCTCACCACTAAGGGTGGTTTGTTAGACTTATATACTGTCATTCTACTCTAATGACCATCTTCGAGGTTTACAAATTGCGCATATTAATCCAATTACCCCCCTTTATGCATTCAGCGACCGTTACATTGTATACTATCAGTATATACTTATCTATATATACTACGAGTCAAATAGTTTTCCTCGGCTAGATAATTTACAGACCAGTATTTACTACAGTAACTTTACTTAAGAAATAATGAATGTGTACATGTATTTATCGTAGAATAAAGCACAGTCACTAGTTTGGATGCGCACAAGCTTTATTATAGATTCAACACAGGTACATGTTTATTAATTCTATTCTAATATAGCCCATATTCCAAATCACTCTTTTGTAAACAAACCAACTGGAGGTTGTACAATGTATTTCGTTTTGGTCGATCTTATGGCGTTTTCTACCTTTGGGACAACTAAAGTGCACATAATGCATGGCTCTTCAAATAGGTTATCAAGTTACTGCTTTTTGAAAAGTTAAGGCCTAATGTGGCTTTAAGTTCGTATCCATTGCATTTCAATAATTTATCAAGAATAATATACTGATTGCTTATCGTAAGCTTGTTGTCTCTATCCTTATGTCAAGTAAGATCGATATTGAATACCAGTCCGGAACCATATTACTATTTACAATATAATAATACTCAGTCACATGGTATTGATGCATATTATTTTATGCGTGTGCGACCGCCATATATATTATATGAGATATAAGGCGGTCGCACATGCATGAAATAATATGCGTCAATACCCTGTGTACTCAGTTCATACTTACTTTCATTACACGTAAGTTCTGATCCGTTCCAGCTACCATCTGATAGACATACTCGAGTCAATGATCCATTAACAGGTCTATAGTCAGGCTTACATGCATATTTTATTTCAGAGCCTTCTAAAGTACCGTCGTCAGTCACTATCAGCGCATCTGGTGGGGTTGTTAATTTGCCACAGTCTGTGGTATGCGATGTAAAAGCAATAACAATGATTTTATCTCGGGGAAAAAATGATAGAAGAATAAAATCAAAGAAAATAAATTTCCGGTACATGTACTGTTATAAATGAGACCGTAGCAACACAACGCATTTTATTTCATGCTGCACGCGCTAAATTAAAAGAACTACCCTGTAATCAAGTACACTTGTATGCATGTAGCGTGGCGCAGATCCCTGTTCTTTGTTCTGAACCACGATTTTGATGATCGCAGTATACGAGGCTAAAAATAATAACAAGTGGTTCCTCCTAATATGAACTAATGCACAGCATATGTAGCGGACTATGTCAGTTGTCCTACATTATTTGTAACATGCTCATCTAGTACTGGATTGTTTGGTGATGCATAACTTCACAAAAAATTGTTTGGTTACGAAGTTACGAATCTGGAGCAAGCCATTTCCAAAAGGCGCTACCGAGCGCTTTCCTACGTCTATGCAACCTATCGAAGCGGTTCGTTGCACAAGAAAGCGCGCGATAGCGGTTTGATACGAAATATTGGGTACAAAGTAACGAAAGACGATACAAACCTGCTATCGTTTGTCAGTCCGAATGAACACGAATAATACACGTTTTTCAATTTGTTTAATTCTAGGTCTACTTAATTCAGGGGTAACTAATTTAAAAATGAATAATTAGATATAAACACAGATAACAACTGATTTCTAGGCCTTATTTGATATTTTATCTTTTTTTAATGGGTTGCATGAGCATACCAGATAGTACTTTTGTTCAAAAGAAAAGGCTATTTTCATTTCAATTAATCATATTACGATTAAATATCAAACATCTTAATCACCTTTTTTCGTTAAATAAACCCTGCAAATCGTCACAACATAAAGAGATTTAGACGGAAAATTACGGGTTTTATTGTATCCAATAACGACAACAACAACATGTAATTAGTTTTCGCGACCTTCATCCCGCGAATATTTTTTGACGATTTTGGAGGGATTTTTTAATTACATCTCGGCGAGGAATTACGAAAATGCATTTGTTTTACTTTCTTTACAATAACCTACAACTACGATGTGGATTATCACCGTCCGGTCTAGATACGTAAATACCCGAAACGGACTTTAATTAATTGTATTGCAAACTTTGCGATTGGAAATAACCGAAACTTGTGTCTTTTTCATTAGATTTTCTTAAGATTGGTTGATATTTCGCGCATATGAACGATTCCCGCTCGACTTACTTCGTTATCTCAGAGTAATCATGTGTCTCATAACAGTTTGTAGCATCGTTTATGCACTGAAAATGTTGAAATTTCCTTCCGAAGTGGGCAAAAAAATGGCTGCCTTTTTCGTGTCCAAACATTTAGGAAATAGCCCTCCCCATAAATACCCGAAACGGACTTTAATTAATTGTATTGCAAACTTTGCGATGGGAAATAACCGAAACTTGTGTCTTTTTCATTAGATTTTATTAAGATTGGTTGATATTTCGCGCATATGAACGATTCCCGCTCGACTTACTTCGTTATCTCAGAGTAATCATGCGTCTCATAACAGTTTGTAGCATCGTTAATGCACTGAAAATGTTAAAATTTCCTTCCGAAGTGGGCAAAAAAATGGCTGCCTTTTTTGTGTCCAAACATTTAGGAAATAGCCCTCCCCATATAAAAAGATTGGTTGCATAGCAACCATGGAAGACTGATAATAATTATCTTTTCTTTTCTAGACAGGGGCCTACGTTAGTTTTTGGAATATTTTTAAACATCATTAAAAAATAAAAGAAAATTTATGAGCTGCCGAATATCGCATTTTAATTATTTTTGTTATTCTATTAGCAGCCATTTTCTAGTATCTTTGCTTCAGTGCGGGATTTTAATACAAATTTTTAGATCCATTAGTGAATTCAAACTCTGACCAAACCACGTGCACACGTGTTATCGTAAACCGGATATTGTCCATTTGGGGTTCGCCCAACGTATAGTCCGCTATAACTTGCATTATTACGTCACCTTATTTCCAGAAGCATATAACATCATTTTGGCAAAATGGAGTTCTTGGTATCGTTTATTTCGTCTTGAAACACTCAACAAGATGCAATTAGTTTTATTGTCAGCACAATATTTAAATGCGTTTTTCTCAAAACTGAAAAAAATGAAGTTATATGCTTCTGGAAATAAGGTGACGGTTAAGAGAAGCTAAAAGATGTGTTATAATATTATAAATAATTGTATTCATTTGTTACATTTTACCTCGAATACATTTCACATGAGGTTCCCATGTTCCGTCTGTTGTACAAATCGACTGTTTAATGCCGTTCTTATGTTTGTAATTATGGTCGCATTTTGTCAACAATTTCATTCCAACTCCTTTGTGATTTCCAAGCATAACACCATTTGTAAGCTTTGGAAAGGTCGTGCATTCTACAAATTAAAAGTTCTGATCGTTAAAATTTGGAAAAAAGGCTTTGCAAAACTAAGCTGATCAACTTCAGCAGCCTAATGCTTTGAACGCGTTGCTTTGGAGACCACACGTCTGTTTTTGACACAAGGGCGTCAACACCCTTCCCGTAGTTTAGACTGTTTCGCGTATTTGTATATTTTATCTTGTAAATACATGTAGCTTGTACAATAACGAGATGTTATACTGATGTGAAACTAGGATCTATATGATTAATTTATGATTCTAACACGATCTGCGGATTAATCCATTAAACAAAGAGCAGACAAGAGCATGTTTTATTACCCCCATAAAACATACCTATCAAATTGGCTGTTACTATTTACGCCTCGTACCACGTGACATATTTATGAATGAATGAACGTAAACTTTATCGTAAAAACTTAATGATCCTAGTCTCCAGCAAATTCCTGACACAGAGGGTGACGCAGTTTGAAACAAACTGCGAGATCCTATGGGTCAAAATTGCCAAAGTGCCAAACCACTGCACATAGCAGCCTACTACAGACCCAAGGAGTCTGATATATCCAGCCAGGATGAATTAAAACGCTCACTAGAGCTAATTAGACAAATTAAAGGCCCAAAATGGTTACTGGGGGACTTTAACTACCCAAAATTCACATGGAATGATAATGAACCCTATATTATGACTGACTGCAAATTTATGAACATGTACCACCAGTTCATAGAAATCCTAGATGACCACAATCTCGCACAAATGGTCACCATGCCCACCAGGGGTAATAATATTCTGGACCTATTCCTATGTGACAACCCATCACTAGTCACCAAAGTAGACATTCTTCCTGGATTATCAGACCATGACATGGTCTACGCTGAGGTAAATATCAGACCTCAGTTCAGCAAACACAAACCACGCTCAATGCATATGTACAAGCGAGCCGACTGGGATGCCCTGAAACAGGACCTGGAAAGATTCAAAGATTCCTTTATGGAGACATGTCATGACAAGTCGGTGAACTGCCTATGGACAGACTTCAAAAATTCTCTCCATAAAGGTATCAATGACCATGTGCCTCAAAAGACAGTCAGCAGTAAAACATCACTTCCCTGGATTAATCAGGAAATAAAGAGACATATCCGAAAAAGAGATAGTCTCTTCCACAAATACAAAAAGGCGGCAAAGTGACCGGCAATCCTTTATTGATGCGAGGCACATTGTCAAGCAAAAACTAAAGGAGGCCCATAACAAATACATAGAATCCATCCTTGACCTTGCTACTTCTGAGGACCCTGGTACCAAAACAACCTTCACTAGCAAAAAGCTATTCTCTTTGCTGAATAACTCAAAGCAAGATAGCAAAGGTATCTCGTCACTAGGTAGCGATGGCAAATTGTACACTGACAACAAGAACATGGCAAATATCCTTAACGCACAGTTCCAGTCTGTATTCACCCCCAAAAGCCCACTTAGCCTACAACAGATATCAAACATGGCAAACAAGCCTACACCTGGAACTGATACCCAGTGTATGAGTCCCATCACAATCTCCACTAATGGGATTATGAAACTACTGAAAGACATAAACCCCCATAAGGCAGCAGGTCCTGACCAGATGAAGCCTCTTGTGCTCCAGCAGCTAAGCAGCACCATCGCACCTATAATACAAGTGATCTTCCAAAAATCGATTGACTCTGGGAGGGTTCCAAATGATTGGAACACGGCGAATGTGTGCCCCATATACAAGAAAGGAGACAAGTGTAATCCCGCCAACTATAGGCCCATTTCACTCACTTGTGTCCTATGCAAGCTGCTGGAGCATATAGTTGCTTCAAATGTTGTTGCACACCTAGACTCGAATGACATCCTGTATGACCTGCAACACGGATTTCGATCCAAGCGGTCATGTGAGACCCAACTTGTCATGCTGGTGGAGGATCTACTTCGAGGCTCTTTATCAGGCCAGCAATCTGACCTGATATTGCTAGATTTTTCAAAGGCTTTTGACAAAGTTAACCATGAGAAACTTATATTTAAACTCCATCAGTATGGCATCAGGGGTCAAACACTACAATGGATCCGAGCATTCTTGTCCAACTGTCTCAACAAGTCGTGCTTGAAAATGATACTTCAGACAGTGTACCTGTCACATCTGGAGTACCACAGGGATCAGTACTCGGGCCCATACTTTTCCTTATATATATAAACGACTTACCCGATGACATCAAATCCAAGGTCAGGCTGTTTGCTGATGATACCGCGGTGTACTTGGCAGTATCAAATCTGCAGGATGCAAAGCTCCAGCAGGATGACCTAAACAGACTCCAGGAATGGGACATGGACTTCAACCCACAAAAGTGCACTGTTATACAGGTGACACGCTCAAAACATCCAGTCCCATCCACATACACCCTACATGGCCAAACCCTGGAGAATGTGACATGTGCCAGGTACCTCGGGGTTGATATCAGCAGCGACCTGACCTGGACACATCACATAGACCGGGCAACAACATCAGCCAACCGTACGCTGGGGTTTCTGAAGCGAAATATACGTACACAGAGCCCCAGCGTACGGCAAATAGCATACAAAGCCCTAGTACGCCCAGTCATCGAATATTCATCCCCTGTCTGGAGCCCCTACACCAAGGACCTCATAGACAGGGTAGAGATGATCCAAAGGCGGGCTGCTAGGTGGGTATGTAGCGACTACTCATACTACTCCAGTGTAACTGGTATGCTAGAGAAGCTTCGTTGGAGATCCCTACAAGACAGGCGAAGTGATGCTCGCCTGTGCTTGTTCTACAAGATCGTCCACGGGCTTGTAGCCATACAAATGCCACCATATATCACACACCCTGCCAGAACATCAAGGACCCATCACCCCCTCGCATTCAGACAAATACACTGCCGAGTAGATTACTATAAATATTCCTTCTTCCCGCTTGCAGTCATACAATGGAACAGGTTACCGTCCAACATAGTCATGCTGCCTACCTTAGAAAACTTCAAGGAGGCAGTGTGTACTATTCCCCACACTATGCCATAATTCACAGTACCTTATATTTTAATAACCATACTTTTACCTTTTACTAGCTATCACTCTTCCTTCGAACTTTTAACTTTGTATTTCACTCCTATTCTCTTTTACTTTTAATTTTTTTACTTTACTCACACCACTTGGCGTGCATTCAATTGCCTGCACATAATCTCCGCGAGGGGGTGATGCAGTATACATAGATAGATAGACTTCCAAGAGTCGCCAACAAGGCGAGTTGCACGAGAATCCAGTGTTACAGCTATGACGCATCTATTTTTAGAAACTCCAATATAGTCTCGAAACTAAGTTTCATAAAAACTTCTGATTATCAATTCATTTATATTTTTCATTTCATGAAATAGATACCCGATCTACTCGTGTAATTAAAATTGTTTCAATGTTTAGAATGTGTTATTTCCTTCAGAAAATTACGAAGGTCGTTTTAATTAACGAGGGAGGTAATTGTACCAGCTCATAAGCCACTCAATTTCAGCGTGGAATTATGTTAAATGTCAAATGGGTGAAAATGGAATGCGCACAGTTAAATAGTGCGGGATATTATCGTGTTTAGAATCGAAATAAAAACTCTGTTCGGATGCGCATCCGAACTCCTGCCCATGTTTTATTCACCGACAAAATACAAGAACAGATTTTTAGTTCTTAAATCATTGATGCGACTGATAAAACAATTGTCTGGGGACCTCCTGAACAAATCTTGTTTTTCACGATGCTATCAGCGCTTTGATCTGTTAGGATGAGAGTAAATTAATAATTCATTAATTGTCTGACTGATTCAACTAATTCATAAGTAAATTAATAATGAAATATAAACAATTCAATACGCTTACGATATACATGTATATACATGTGTATCAGGTTAACCAGAAACGTCTACATAAGACATGTACGTGTTTCATAGACGTAACGTCAAAAGGTGAGGCACACTCGAAAAACGGCAAAAATCGCAATATACGAGTACACAAGTCATGTACACGGAAATAATAAAGGTACACTGTAAAATGCGTCATTTTGAGCGATTTTTTTCGTAAAACGCAGCGAGACTTGTAAAAAAAACGCATGGTCTTATAGGCATCAGTTGCAATAAAGTACTAATTACGGAACGGATTTGGATGGAAACAACGTTGTCGAGAAAATTTCGAAATGGAGCTAAGAAATGACAAAGTGAAAAAAGCGAGATTTTTGTATTTTTCTGACGTTAATATCAATTTTCTTTTACATGTATTTTAAGTCGACTTAATGTTGCGGCTATTAGAACTCAGTAACTACGATTTTTGTTCAGTATATTTGCTGACGAACAGATACACCTTTTGTAACCGAGAATTACTTATCAGTTATGATATTACAGTAAATTGAAGCTCATAATTGCCATCAAGCACATGTATGTTTTCCATGTTTTCTTCTACACCAGTTCAAATTTAGAACAAAACCTGGTTACATGTCTACTAGTAGGGTTAATGGCAGTTTCAAGCTTCATTTGTTCTTGATATCATTACTTCTATCGTACGTTTAGAAATGAAAGTTGTTAAATGGCGAGCATAGCCTTCATTTGCCAGTTAGCTTTCTGATAATATATGGCAGGCATACATGTGTGCCTCCACCTTGATTTGAACCCGGGTCGCCAGATTTGACGACAAGCGCGCTAACCACTGAGCTACGGAGGCTTTATTTCTATGGCGAGTAAAAGAAGAATTCAAAATAATTTCATCTGTGGTCATTGATTTCTAGCTTGTGCAAAATAATCGCTCTATTATTAGTTAGACGTTTTTTTTGCCCGGTATAGTTGCGTAAAGACAGCAATTGATATCGCTTGTTCTGTGACATCAACGTTAGTAATGGTTAGTGCACGACTATGATTTCCTGATTGTAGCTGTTTGAATTGCACTTGGTTTTAGTACATACTAATTTATTTTAGGTCGATTGTGAAACAAGGTTTTCCAAGTTATTAATATATCATCCACGACATCATATCCCTGGTGTTATTCATCACTATGAGGGTATGCGTTTCCATTTTATGCTGAGCGTCTAACAAGGGAATTACTGGTTCAATTTTTATTTCGTCTTTGGTATGACGTGGCTTGGAATCGATCCCGGACCTTTGGTTCTCGAAGTTGATGCTCTACCACTACGATAGCGAGGAGTCGGAACTTTGGTTGACCGAGACAATAAATGTAACAAGTTATTTTCGGAGTTTGAAACGTGCCAAATTCGTGAACATCTTATTTTTTATTCTCAGAAAATGTCAATCGGAGTGGTCCGTACGGCATTTGTACGTGATAAAATAAGAATTTGTCCGAGGTGTCCCGATTGAGAAAATGTCAGTTAACAGTGAAATTACTTTTTGACAATTTTGACATGGAGAAGTGACAGTTTCGCTTCAAGGTTCATATCTATACGGGTTTCTCCTGTCTTAAGATATTTTTCAAGTTTAGACTTTTGCCTCGCCTGCTCATTTCTCTTTGCCCCATTAGTACTGCCTTCTGAATTATCGTTGCCGTTTTGGCACTTAATAGCTCAGAAGTAATTAACATTATCCCTTTGTCACTTGCAATGAAAATAACTTTCTGGCACTTCATAGAAGTGACATTGTCCCTTCCATGTATATGAATTATCAAGGATATTTTCTATTTTCTAATTATTTTGGCACTTTACTGAAGTGACATATTCCAATTGTGGCTTCGATATGATTTCCAAAGGCCGTTTCGTCCCTTCTGTGAATTGACATTACGTATATAAAAACATTACCTTTAATGCTGCACATCTTGGTCTCTACATCACAAGCTTGTCCCAGGAGGTCACAACCAACGACACACGGGGACTATAAAAACGAATAAATCAGGAATAGTACAAGGTAGTCAGTCATATTTTCTGATTAGCGGTTGGAATGGACTATTGAAACATCAATGACATCACTTCAAAATGCCGAAACAATAATTTTAGTGTTTTAGGATTTTACATCATTACATGTAATCGTTAAGAGTCGAGGCACATATTTCTGAAAAATGCTCAATCCGGGATCGTAAAAGAGTATGTTTGTAGCAGCAAAACAGGAAATCAACTGTAGCTTCGGCATAATTGCAGTTTTAGAAATGTGCGAGTCCGGCTACTTGACACGTCATTTGAACTGTTACACGTGAAAAAGACCAAACTGAACCAAGTAGCTTCGGCAATTTAAAGTGGTGCAATGGATAACTTTACTAGTATGGTATTACATATGAAAGTTGTTTTACTTAAGTATTGAAAATCATTTTTTTAGAGGAACGGTTGCATTTTCGTTTATTTCGTCGTTGAACTCGACCACGAAATATCATCCCCCTGATTAATCGACCTTCAAAATACAGAACATTGGTTTATACTTTCATGTACTGTAATCCACGAATTTAAGACTCCACGAAAATGCATTTTATCAAAGTCCATGGAATTCAGTAATACATGTACCCACGAAATTAGGTGATTTTACAGTATATGAGCAGGGGGTATATTCACAAACAGTTTACGACTGAAACTGTAGACTTTGACTATTTTAAAATATTCTTTTTCTTTTTGATGTAGATCTATCGATTTTGATAAAAAATCTTTACAAGCGTACAGTGGGTAACGACTATTTTACAGACACAAGTTCATTGGTTTAGATTAAAAAGAAAGCGACGCTGGTAAATTTAAACTATGTAAATTTTAGGACTATTAATAATTAGTCAGAGTAATTGCAGTCTGAAAATGTTGCTGAGTAAGATATCGGTGTTAGAATAGTAATGTGTAATTAAATACAACTAGACATGTTCTCACAATACAGGGTGTTAAAAAGTTTATTCTCAAAATTCAAATTAGTTCTAAATTTCATGCGAGCTATGTACGCAGTGTACACTTTTAATTTCTTACTCTTATATTTTCATTTAATGCCAGGTAGATAAGAACAATGGTAGAACCCTGTGGGTAGTAACCCGAATATTTTTAATTCTTCTGATGCCAGAAAAATAAACTATTGAAACTTAAACATTGAGAACAAACTATTCAACACCCTGTAGATAAAATGATAAACAAGCTATGCAAACACAACTGTTCGTCTGTTATAAATAATTTGAAAAATTATCTCAAAATGCCGTACCTTTATTACTTGGATATCTTGTTGTTGAACATGAATGCAGCCGCCTGGAGTAAATTCTTTTTCAATTTCTGTAAATAACTCACAAAGGCCCATGTGAATATGATAATTCATAGCTTTGCAGTGAGACCGTAATCCACATTCTGTTACACAGTCCGATATGGTAACTCTATGATATCTTTGTATCCTGTGTGCATCACTTTGACAATGATTGTTGAATGTGATGTTGTAATTAAGTTCCAGATCTTCGTTGTGTCTCACTAACATTCCTTCTACCACTAGTGGTACCGAAAGAAATAGAAGCCACATGACTGATTGTACAAAAGTACGATTTTCTATAATATGTAAGGAATCCAGGTTTGCCTTGTTTATTGTGCTTTGTTTTATTGATCTGCGGTGATTTATCACGCTAGCTAGAGTACATCCAGTATACCATGACTCCGTGTCCGTGTTCCACAAGCGCGTTCCGCATCCGTGCAGCCTTCGCGTAAATTCAAACATTAGGAGAAGGGAAAATGATGTTTACACATTCCTTATTACAAATATGAAATTTCATTGTTGTATCTGGTCTAGTTACGTAGCTATGACGTCACAAACTTCATGTCAACTGCGTTTTGACGTTAGCAATTATGTACAATGAGTTGCAAAGACTATCTTGGGCCACGAAGGGTCAATTTAGGCCCCATGCCCAATTCCTATGAAAATGTTTCTGTGATATCACTATTTCACATGTGTAACAGAAGAGTAAGTTTTAAAGGTGTTTTATTGAAACTATGTTACCATGGCAACGACATAAATCGTTAGCCAAAAACATTGAGTTTTTTAGAATTATTGAACAAAAATGTATTTGTGTCATTAGAATATTAATCAGAATTGAAACAGACAGGACTTTAGTCAATGATCGGGAACGTTTCTAGCCTCATAAACTGGGTATAGCCCGTTTGCAGCGAAAAAAATCGTCTAAATTTTGAATGGTTAAAAATCTATTCATCAGATTTTGATGACAATTTACGTAGAATCATAATTACATTCTACTTACTCCCATTTCATATTTCATAATTTTTAATTACTTATTTAAACAAGTTTATTCTTTATTGTATATTGATATTACTTGAATTTGGACACTTTAACGCAGGGAGGAAATCTGGTATTCCATTGATGTTTAACTGCCTTTTTATTACCTGTTATAATCCGTGATCAGCGAGATTAACATTGCTGTGATGAATGCGAAATTTATGAGGCCCGTATAAGTCGATTTATTTAGGCATGTCGCTTGTGTGTATACAGATTATGTATAATACTTGAATAACACGGAAAAGCAGTGAAAACCAAACTCTTATTCACCAAGCTATATGAGTCAATTTCAAAATTCGCAGATTTTTTGCCTCCCGAATTTCTGAAATATTTTTTGTCAAATATAATGGTTTTAATTGTACAATATTATTGGCCAAACTCTTCTTGGACATTTATGTATAGTTTCGACCCTTAATTAAGACAATATATATTATGATTTTCAACTTCAAACTTAAAGTCACTTAAGTAAATTGTCTTTGATGTAACGATCAGGAAATTTAACAATACATTCTTAAAACAAACTGAATTCAGCTGATTTTTGAAGTACAAAGTAATTAAAATACTCATATCTAAATACATTTTACTGACATTGTAAATTGAATGAGTCACATGAAATTGTATAGCAATACGGTTTACCAATATCAAATCTGAACATTTTCTACTACTTTGTATTGTATATATTACAAACAAAACAGTTTTGTTTATTTTTTCTTTAATATATGTAGCATTTCCTGCATGCTATCTTTAAGATACATCTATTGTAAAGACTGTTTTCATTTCATTTACATCATACAACCTGATTTACATTGTTACACCATAGACAGATATGTTACACCACAGACATATATGTTACACCATGGACAAACACTTCAATATACCTAATTGATCAAATATTGGAATAAACTTAAGATAAAATATATTGCAGGCTTGTGTGGTGTATTCAGTGCTACCCAATATCTCTATGCAAAAACAGAAAGGATGCCATGTGTTAACAGTCAGGTCGATTTCCTTAAAGAAATTGTCCATGGTGTAACAGTTATATTACATTTATTAGTTTTATAATGGAATATAAGGACACTAGTTTGCTTTATGCAACGCATATCTGCTTTAAAAAATATGTGTCAATGAAATGCAATCGTAAGCAATTAAAAATGTCAATATATTTCTGAACTTCATAGTTATTTTACTGATTTTGTCCGTGGTGTAACAAGTTTAAATTGTTACACCATGGACAGTTACACCACGGACATTTTTTTAGATGTTATCATCATAACATGCACATCGTTTATAGCACTTCGATACTGACATTACAAAAATTCTGTATACATATATGAGTCAATTTAAAAATTCGCAGGTTTTCTTGTCCTGATTGAATAACTTACACATAAATATGATAAATGATAGTAAAACATTCATTATATAAAGCTATATATACTGTATTTATAGCAACACTGCAAAATTAAATGATTTGTCATCAGTAAATTTTTGTATTTGTGTTTTTCTGCCTAAAACAGGGAACAAATGAATGTCCCAGTACCGCAGTCCCATACTTTTATTAACAGTATTTCATGTTAAGAGACAAAACTTGTATGTGCATTTTGATGGTGAATATTTAATCATACACAGAAAATGTATTGTAAACAAAAACATACAATGAATATTGTACAAAATATATGTTTTATGCATGTCCCATAGCTCTGTGTCCTTGGTGTAACGAAATCGATTAGGTACCTAATTTTATACGATGATCCCCTAAAAAACCAAAATAACTTCTTTATTTCGAAAGAGTTCCTCTTCCTTCACACAACAGCGATGGATGGTTTTTAATTTAATTTATAATTGGAAATCTATAGACAATTCAATGTTTGTATCCCTTGTCGTACTTTTTTCTTTGTCTCCGGTGTAACGCTGTTTTTTATACATCTGAAAGCATATTTTCAAAATAGTTCGACTTTTGGTTTAAGATATATGTGTACAGTAGTGTAAGTACAGTTTTGTAATGTCAGTATCGAAGTGCTATAAACGATGTATATGTTATGATGTCCGTGGTGTAACTGTCCATGGTGTAACAATTTAAATTTGTTACACCATGGACAAAATCAGTAAATTAACTATGAAGTTCAGAAATATATTGACATTTTTAATTGCTTACGATTGCATTTCATTAAAACATATTTTTAAAGCAGATATGTGCTGCAAAAAGAATAATAATGTCCTTATATTTCATAATAAAACTAATAAATGTAATATAGCTGTTACACCATGGACAATTTCTTTAAGGAAATCGACCTGACTGTTAACACATGACATCCTTTCTGTGTTTGCAAAGATATATTGGTAAGCACTGAATACACCACACAAGTCTGCAATACCTTTTATCTTAAGTTTATTCCTAAATTTGATCAATTAGGTATATTAAAGTGTTTGTCCATGGCGTAACATATCTGTCTGTGGTGTAACATATCTGTCCATGGTGTAACAATGTCCGTGGTGTAACAATGTAAATCAGGTTTTATGATGTAACTGAAATAAAAACAGTCTTAACAATAGATGTATCTTAAAGATAGCCTGCAGAAATGCTACATATATGAAAGAAAAAATAAACAAAACTGTTTTATTTGTAATATATACAATACGAAGTAGTAGAAAATGTTCAGATTTGATATTGGTCAATTGAATTGCTAAACAATTTCATGTGACTCATTCAATTTACAATTTCAGTAAAATTTATTTAGATGTGAGTATTTTAGCTACTATGTACTTGAAAAACAGCTGAATTCAGTTTATTTATAGTATTTATTGTTAAAATTCCTGATCGTTACACCAAAGACAATTTATTTAAGTGACTCGGCTGGTTAAGTTGAGTGCTGCCTTCCCTGTCTGACTTAATATAATCTTTTTTCTTAAGTTTGAAGTTGAAAAAAATATATATTGTCTTAATTAAGGGTCGAAACTATACATAAATGTCCAAGAAGAGTTTGGCCAATAACATTGTACAATTAAAACCATTATATTTGACAAAAAATATTTAAGAAATTTGGGAGGCAAAAAACCTGCGAATTTTGAAATTGACTCATATCTTAAACCAAAAGTGGAACTATTTTGAAAAATATGCTTTCGGGTGTATAAAAAACTACGTTACACCAGAGACAAAGAAATAAAAGTACGACAAGGGATACAAACATTGAATTGTCAATAAATTACTAATTATATATTAAATTAAAAACCATTCATCTCTGTTGTATGAAGGATGAGGAACTCTTTCGCAATAAAGAAGTTATTTTAGTATTTTAGGGGATCATGGTATAAAAGTAGGTACCTAATCGATTTCGTTACACCAAGGACACAAAGCTATGTGACATGCATAAAACATATATTTTTTACAATATTCATTGTATATTTTTGTTTACAATATACATTTTGTATTTTCTGTGTATGATTAAATATTCACCATCTCATAATATATGACAACATGAAATACTGTTAATAAAAGCATGACACTGCGGTACTGGGACATTCATTTGTTCCCTGTTTTAGGCAGTAAACACAAATACAAAACTTTACTGATGACAAGTCATTTAGTTTTGCAGTGTTACTATAAATACAGTATATATAGCTTTATATAATGAAAGTTTTACTTTATTTATCATATTTATGTGTAAGTTATTCAATCAGGACAAGAAAACCTGCCAATTTTGAAATTGACTCATATAAGCTATGTATATACTCATTCATGGACATACATGTATATAATAATGTTAAATTAAGAACTTAATAAAAGCATTGTAATGTTTATGTGCGCAATGACATGTAGTCTTATGACTGAACCAGTCCTAAGTAAATGAGTAATATACATCTACCCAAACCTTTAGGATTGGTCTGAAATCGACATTCATGCACACGTTTGAAGAATGCCTAATATTAAGCAGTCAAAATTGTTTAAGACGCTGTAAATCCGTGTTTTTTTATAGTTCGAAAAGGAGGCTGCTAGACGCAAGCCATTTTTACGTTTAGACCCGAAACTATGATACACATAGACAGTACAGATGTACAGACGGGTCTCGTATATGCTATATAAATAGGTTACAAATACGTAAATGTACCGTTAGACGTGTCACGTGACCATAAAATTGGCTGTTGTGTGTGTATCGAGTCTTCTAACATGAGGTTTCATTGTAAACTAATATTAGACTATAGATCTCAGTAGCTAGCCAATCAGCATGGAGAAAAAGTGTTGAATAAATCCCGTATACAACACTTTGCTGTGGTATATATAACAATAGATTGCTATATACTATAGTAGGCCAAGCAAAATAATTGAGCATAGCTATAATAATGTATACATGCATTTAGCATAGACAATGTGGATGCCAAACATTTTTGATACAAAGTTTAGTTTAGTCTATATTGTAACAATACTATATTTTAAACAAGTAACCTATTGGACTTATTAGAATACATGTACATGTATATCAAACCTTTCTACATTTGTTCATTATTACTGTCATAATCTGAGACAACAATTTTGATAGATATTTAACCAATTAAGGTATTGCCAACATCTCTTCTGAGTGCTTACAACATTATCAGTAGAGGATGAATGCCGTGGTAGCTTCTATGGCTACAGTACGACCACTCTAGGGGACATATGTAGTGCAACAACCTCTGTATAACAAAACGTTAGTACATGTATATACTTTTGTAAATTCTGTAGGGCAACAACTTCTGAACAATGACCAATATTTGCAGCCCACAAAGGGTCTCACTCTACAGAGGTTGTTCTGTACTATTGTGTCTTCAATAATTACGTGCAGATTACCCCTCTCTTCTAAGACATCATTTTGACAGAGTAGAACTTAAACCAACTAAACGATTTAAACAAAGTGTAGGGGTTCCAATGGTGTCTGGTGATTGAAGTAAATGACTTTCATACTATCACAACCCATAATTTACAAATGAAGACCTCACCTTCAAGACCACCTTAAAATAAAGACCACTACTTTCTGTTCAATGACTTGCACATTATTCAACCTCAAATTCACAGTGAAATTGCCCCTATATGAAGACCACCTCTTTAACAAGATTGGCTCAGAATTAACCATTTTTCGTTCCGTTTTCATCTGTTTGCTCTTTTATAGAATGATGCAATCACTCAACATTATTGCGATAATTTTTTTACAGTCCCAAGAAGAAGTTTCATTATTGAGGTTTTACTGTAAATAGCTTAATTTTGCCACTTAGATCTATATATGCATCATGCAACTCTTAACATATTACATCAGCGGTTAATGGTTTATCCTACCCTATGTACTGGTCGATTTATCCTAATAAACAAAGATTATTTATCTATATTCTAAGTCAGATAGAACGACTCGTAGGTGTTGATATGGGATTATAATCCTCGTTTTACTCGGAGTTATAAATCCCATATACAACACCTACTCATGTTCTATCCTATACATATTTTACATAGAACTTATGAACAAAACATTTTTCACACAGTCATGTCCGATGTTGCTTAGATTTAATTGTATATTAGGTATAGTCTGTTAGCGACTAGGCTGGACCCCCATAAACCTTAAATATCTTAAAAAGTACAATGCCAATTAGAATAAAAAATGGTTTATCTTCATAAATCAATCTTACCAACTCTCATAAATTAAAACAGACTTTTTGGGCCACACAAAAGTGTACTTTGCATTAACTTCCAATGTGAAATTTTAAGTCTAAAACAGGGTAAATATTATGGGTGATTGAAGTGACTGGCACAGCAATGGTAAGCAAATTGGTCTAATATAACTGTACATTAAGTAACACACCAGAGACGATTGCAAATATAAAATGAGGCCCATACATCAAAGTGTATGTATTTTATGTTTAAGCTCACCTCAATACCCAACATTTTGTTTATACAAATGATCATTACAATCAGAAGGTGGGCCTCAACTACGTATATACACATTGATGACCAGTCAAATGTAGGTCAAAGTTATCCATATATGTCCCGTTACAGTTACTACAAATACAATAGCATTAGTCTAATTACCTGATCGTAATAGCTTATTTTACTCCCTGTCCATTTGTTGATTAAAATACAAAATTTGATACATTAGACACAATGGGGAAAACATTTACGAGTTAATAAAAAAATCTGAATTTTCAACACAGAGTTGGTAAAGGTAATTCACTGTACCATACCAAAGTTCAATCAAATTACATAATTACTTTAAAAGATATTTAGGGTTTATGGGGGTCCAGCCTAGTCGCTAACGGACTATAGATACATTTCATTTACTCGTGCAAAATCTCATACTTGTAGGTGTAGTAAATACTGAGAAATCATCATTTTAGACGAGTTTTTCGCCGCAAACGGACTATACTGATTCGATTGAACGTGTAGTCAAGCATCTGGACATTTTAGTCTGAAAAAAAGATCCAGAGCGTTTCTTGGTTTATTCGTGTAGAGGGATGTTTTAAGTTTAAGTTTAGCGAGGGTGGACAGTTAAAATCCTGTAGGTAAAAATGTGTTTATACCCCAAATAGTTTTCATTCATATGCGTAATATTGTCCATATACTTAATTAATGAATTTCAGCATCGACTGCCATCAGTTGCACTTACAATAAAACTTATTTCGTGTTGACATGGCGAATAATAATGAAAAAAGAGGGAATTTCATAACCCCACCCCAATTGAAATTTTCCATATATTTTGATTATCATGACAAAACTGTATGCGTTGCATTTGCTTTCATTGTGTTTTTACCGTAAAAGTGCAAAATGTGCATACATATTATGGTATGTGCAACCTTATTACACACTGATATCTAGCTCAGCATTCAAATTGATATGTTGACCATATTTTTATTTTTATGTTGTTAAAAGTGCAATAGCTTGGTTTCTTTTGCTTCAGTGAGAAGTATTCCCTCAAATCAAGTCAGTTACCATGGAAACCAAGATGGCGGCCAAAAGTACAGCTCATAACCAGTCCAAATTTCATAGTTCGGCCCGAAAACCAACAAAATTGACCTAACCTTTCATCGTTCTTCTTTAATGATTTCAGTCGACAAGACCGTTGCAATGGAATTTCTGACGGTCACCATTGAGAATTTTGAGAAAATTGGGGTTAAACGTTCCAAAATATAAACGAAACTACGAATTTCTGGAATTCGGTGAGCTGCAATGTCACTTTCAATCATCTTTTGTAATAAATCACACTAAAATGTAATTATTAAGTTGCAGTTGAAGGCTGTAAAATTTTAATGTCATGCAGACGGAGGTATTTTGGGGTCAAAACATTAAAAACTGCATCTAAAAGTGCGAATTTTGTAAATAAGTAGTCTTTAACGTCATTGGCCATTTAATTTGATAAATAATAGCTGTGATAGTTTCATAGAGACTTGCGATTAAAATATCTTCAGCTAGGCTATGGTACAAAATGTGATAATTTCGGGGTATCTGTTATTTTAGGACAAAACATACAAAATGGAAACACAATGTTAGCTTTTTGTGAATCGATTTACTACATTGTCATAAATTATTTTACTTGATAGTAAATCATATCATCATTTCATCATGTAGTTTAAGTTATCCTTCATCTAATACAATGCTTTGAGCTTATGATGCGATATATTGGAGTAAACATCACTTAATATATGATAATTGTGGCTTTTTGGAATCCATTGACAGGTCAGGTACAACTACATAAAGCCATTCGGGTCTTATGATTAGTATAATTTGATCATATCGCTGACTTAGAATTAGAAGAACAACCTTATAAGAATCACGCATATTTGAAATCTGCACCTCAATGCGCTTTGTAGCAACGTTAAACGTGGCATCGACGCTAAATGTCGCACTTGACGTTAAATCCCCCCTGACGCTAAATGTCGCATCTGTGACGTTAAATGTCGCAACAAACTGGCCTGACGTTAAATGTCGCAATACTAACGCTAAATGTCGCAATCCTTTATAAACACTCTTTTGTAATATTACTGTTCTAGTTTTAGTCCAGACGTATCCACCGTTATTAGGGGTTTATTCAAAGGCATTTAGCGTCGGTTGTGACATTTAGCGTCAGCCTTGCGACATTTAACGTCAAGTGCGATATTTAGCGTCGATGCGACATTTAACGTTGCTACACGCTTCTTATGAGCCTATTTTCATGAAAAATGTTGACCAAACTGAAGTTCAAAAAGCTTGTTTTTCCAAAAGTAAAGAGTAGTTTTCAGACAGTTTTGTCATGTTTTCTCAAAATATTGATTTGTAACAGTTTTAACAGTTTATTTTATATATACATTGGACAAATAGTACACAATTTTACATTTATAAATATTTATATATAGATATTACATCCAAAGAACATTACATAACTGTGCATGACAAATTTGATACATAGGTACAGAATAGCTTACAGGGCAAAACAGGTATTGATATTGATAACCTTCATAAAAGTAGCATGTATACAGCAAAGGTAAAAACCAGATTAATGTGGTTACATAATAATGCGATACTTAATTAAACACCAAAGAATTCCTGACGTTAAAAGATTTTTAAACAAACATGAACAATTTTTTAATTACGTTTTCGGACGACAACAGTTCGATACATTTTGGGATGTGGCCTTTTCCAAAAGTCCTGTACATACGACCATCTAATTATAAGCCAGTGATATAAGGTTCCTATTAGCAACCACATACAGGCATCACATGGCCTATGGAGTAATTACAACAACTGAGCAGGGATTCCATTTGACTCGGGAGTAGGACTTTTGACCCTTAAAATTTCCAAAAAGCCACATTTTGACCCTCAATATATTGGTTTTAAGGACCATGTTCTTTAAAATCATGGGTATTTTGCCTATAAAATGGTAAAATTTAGTCAAAAGTATCAATATGACTTAATTTTAATTTCCCTGGACCTCATTGTCCATCTGACACATTCTGGCAAATGCATTTTTCGCTACATATTTATATTGCTCTATCAAGCCTAGGTCCCACTGAGGAATTACTCATCGGCGAGGTAGAATTACACATAGTTTCTCCTGATGACCCTTGATGATTTTGCACAACCTTTCTCCTACACCCCAAGCTCCTGATTATTTTGGGAAGTACATCCTCTTGGCAGTGGGACCAACGTGTCACTTAATACATAATACTGCTAGACTCAGTCATCCATAAATATATAGAGTATCAAACAATGTATGGCGTTACTATTCCTTGCTCCATTTGGTCATATACATGACCTGAAACAGCCCTTCCGTGCTTTATATGGTACCCAACACAGTTTGCAACTACCCGTTGTCGCTCCGTGAGTGTATATAGCACATCCTAGGGTACTGTCATTGCTTTGCATTACCTACTTGTACTCGACCCGACAAACAGTTCTATAAATAGCCGTTGCCTGCAATAGAGCCATTTGTGTGATCGTAAGGGTTACCTTATACTGTACTACTGGGAACAGCTATACCTGGATCTATGGGGATGTTCTGACTCTACCTGACTGAGTTGTCCCTTGTTTGATAGATTCCAGACTTTTAGGATATTTTAAAACACTGCATGTGAGAACCATATTGCACTCTATATGGTACCTTACACTGATATGGAAGGTATTCCTGGTTCTACATGTATTAGGGTAACAAAACACTGCCTGGTATACCAGTTACCATTCCAAGCTGTTTACAAACTTCTGCCTGGTACTGTTATTGGTTAACCTAACTCCAAAATTCCACCATTGTCCTATATACATGTATATACCTTTAGTTTCACCCAAAATTGTCATATTGTAACGTGCCGGGCGGACAGACACCAACAAATCCCGTCAGTAAAAAGCTAGCTCACCACTAAGGGTGATTTGTTGGCCTTATATATGCCATTCTACTCTCATGACAACGTACAGAGTTTACTTTGTGCATAATTATCCAATTACCTCCCTTTATGCACCCAACAACCGTTACATTACTTCCCCCTCCGAGAAATCTCGTCCCGAGATTTGGCCTGGGAAATACGTGGGTAAGGCAACTCCGGTCTGGCAGTTGACTTCATCCCACCGCTGCCACCATTTGTAACGTGCCGGGTGGACAGACACCAACAAATCCCGTCATTGAAAAGCTAGCTCACCACTAAGGGTGATTTGTTGGCCTTATATATGCCATTCTACTCTCATGACAACCTACAGAGTTTACTTTGTGCATAACTATCCAATTACCCCCCTCTATGCACCCAACAACCGTTACAATATTTTGCACAAATATCTAAACTGTAAGGTTGTTTATACTATTTACATTGACATATTAAATCACCAAATAAAATGATCCGTGACATTGTGCATAGTCTACCGATTTCAAAACCTTACAATTTTCAATGTTTTACCCAATAAATCTAGCTTAAGATGCTTGATATCTTAATAGCAAGTCACTATGAAACTATCACATCGATTATTTATCAAATTAAATGGCCAATGACGTTATAGACTACTTTTTCCGAAAATGCGCACTTTAAGATGCAGTTTTTAATGTTTTAACCCCAAAATACATCCTTCTGCATGAAAACACGACACTAAAATTGTACAGTCTTCAACTGCAACTTAATAATTACATTTTAATGTGATTTATTACAAAATATAATTGAAAATGGCATTGCAGTTCACCGATTCCAGAAATTGGCAGTTTCGTTTATATTTTGGAACGTTTTACCACAATTTTCAATGGTGACAAAATGCCACCCGTCAGAAAATCCATTCCAACGGTCATGTCTACTTAAATCATTAAAGAATAAACAATGAAAGGTTAGGTCAATTTTGTTGGTTTTCGGACCGAACTATGAAATTTGGACTGGTTATGAGCTGTAATATTGGCTGCCATCTTGGTTTCCATTGTAACTGACTTTATTTCTGCTAACCACCTTCTCTAGGATTAAACTTCAAACACTTGCCTACACGAATACACAAAACAACGTATGGTTTGAGGGAATACTACACGCTGAAGCAAAATAAACAAAAGCTATAGCACTTTTTACAACATAGTAATGTGACTTGAACAATTGTCTTTAATTGTCACCTTGTAATGACCTTCAGCTTCGTGACCTTGGTCAACATATCAATTTGAATGCTGAGCTAGATATCAGTGTGTAATAAGGTTGCACATAAAATAATATGTATGCACAGTTTGCCCTTTTACACACGGTGAAAGCAAATGCAACGAATACAGTTTTGTCATGATTATCAAAGTATATGGAAAATTTCAATTGGGGTGGGGTTACGAAATTCCCTCTTATTTCATCATTATTCGCCATGACAACACGAAATAAATTTTATTGTAAGTGCAACTGATGACAATCGATGCTGAAATACATATACTAAGTATATGGACAATATTACGCATTTGAATGAAAACTATTTGGGGTAAAAACACATTTAGGTCTTTTGACCTCTAAATGACCTTGACCTCGACATTAAATGACCTTGACTCACATATCATCTCAGAGCTCTTTACTGGTACTTTAATTATTACACATAATAAAATTGTTATGTGTTTGTACATACCCGTTAGAAAAGTTAGATTAAGACGGGTGTGTGATAAAAATTGGCTGGGAATTTTGACGCAATATTGGTTTCCATGGTAAACTACAGGATATCAGATGTCCACCTTCGCTAAAATTAAGCTTCAAACATCCCTCTACACGAATAAACCAAGAAACACTCTGGACTTTTTTTCACACTAAAATGTCCAAATGCTAGACTATACATAATATCTGGAAATGTTATAGGGTGGATGTGTCCTATTCTGGATTTGCTAGTGGTAAGGGACAACCGTCTGGTATAAATACCACCTGGGATCTGTGTAGATTTATCCTTGGGTAGCGTGGAGGTCCAATGGTGAAGAATGTGACCGCATTTCCGATTGTTATATACATACATAGACGTAAGCAAACATATTAAGAAATCAATGAAAGAGGCAAAAGAGGCCAATGTCAAGACATTGACCACAGCTTAAAGAATAACAACTGTTAGAAAGTCTACCAATGAGTAAAGGTTCTAACAACCAACTAAGAAACATGGCCGAGAGTCTACTATTCAGGACACGTCATTAAAGTGCCCCACGGATGATACATGGAAGGTCACCAGGAGTCGACAACATACCCTCATAACTACTGAAGAACGGAGGTGAAGACATGATCAATGCCCTCACAGTAAGCTGCAAGAAGATCTGGCAAACTGGTGCGTGGCCGGCAACTTGGACTCAATCATTGATAATCACCCTCCCAAGGAAAAGGAATTTACAGCTGTGTAACAACTACAAAACAATCAGCCTTATCAGTTACCCAAGCAAAGTCATGCTGAAAATTCTCCTTATTAGACTGAAACCACAAGCTGAGTCGGCCGCAGTACTGCTGAACAGATATTCAACCACATATGTGAAAAGTACCTTCAACACCAACAAGACCTCTACCATATATTTATTGACTTTAAAGAGGCATTTGAAAGGGTGTTTCATGCAGCTCTATGGGCAACTATGGGGTCATACAGCATTAATGCCAACCTTAAAAAAGACAATACAAAGCCTATATGACAAAGCTACTAGCGCAGTTTGTCACGGTAGGACCTTTGGAAATGGGTTCAAGACAAGAGTTCGAGTGAGACAATGGTTGTCTACTTTCGCCCTCATTTTTCAATAAATATCTGGAGAGAATAATGACCGACGAATGAAGATCATCAAGGTACAGTAAATATTGATGGCAGAGTAATGACCAACTAACGCTTTGCCAATGACATTGGTGGCCTGGCAGGAAGTGAGAATGAACTAAAAGTGTTTTCTCAAAGACTTGGCAAAACTGTCTCATCATTCGGTATGGAGATCAGTGCCGAAAAAAAACTGGTGACTAACAACATTGACGACATCAGTACTGAGATAAACGTGAATGAAAATCATCTGGAAACAGTTAAAAAAATTAGTTTCTATGCGTAATCATCTCAAACAATGGATTAAGACATGCAGTGCTTGCAAGAATTGCGCAAACCACCGCAGACCTAGCCAAATTGAAATCCATCTGGAATGACAAGAAAATCTCAACCACATATAAGATCAGACTGATGCGATCACTCGTAATGCCAATATTTCTCTACGCGGATTTAGAAAAATGGATTCAAGCCCTGGAAATGAGATGTTATCGTAAGATACTCGAAATAACATACAGAGACAGAATTACAAATGTGGAGGTGAAGAACAGAATGAAACGAGCAATTGGTCCTTATCAAGAACTGTTGTGAATAGTAAGATCGAGGAAAATCAAATGGTACGGTCATGTGACAAGATCTAGTGGACTTGCCAAGACAATAATGCAAGGTACAGTGAATGGTAGTAGAAGAAAAGCCCGACAAAAGATAAAGTGGGACGTCAACATTACTGAGCGGACGGGCTTATGTCTCAGCGGGTGTCTAAGGGAAGCAGAGAACAGGGGTGTGTGGCGGAAACTGGCATGGCCATCTTCTGTGGTGCCCCAACGGTCTAGACTTGCGTCTGGAAAGGATAATTTTGTGGAGCGGTCACAATTGTCGCACGACTGACGTGCGACAGCTCTACGATGCATATTTGGGAATTATCGTGCGTCCGTCGCATGACGGACGTACGACGGTCGTGCGATGGTCGCACGACATAACAATTGACGCACGAAAGCCTCACGATGAACAGTTGTCGCACGTCCGTAACTAATTATGGACAAAACATACATTGTTGATATTTTTATAACCTGCTAAGTATGTTGTTGATATGCATGTATGAGAATATTCGGTCAACTTTGAAATCTTAGTTTGTAGCTGAATGTCTTTGTCATATTTATGTACAATGCAACCTCTCCAGAGCAGCCCTACACTGAGCAACAACCTCTCTTAAGCAACATAAACATGTTGTTCGAGAAGAAACAATTTACTATGTATACACATTTATCTATTCAGAGCAACAGCCTCTGTACAACAACATAATGTTATGTTTTCCAATGTGTGTCGCTATAGAGAGGTTTTATTGTTTTCAAAGTACACATTTTTCTCGAAGAATATGCTTTTATCTTAGAATTGCACTTGAGGGTATGCACTTTGAAAAAAGGACATATATGTTTACGTACGCCCATCGCACGATAGTGATGTGATTCTAAGTGCCTAGTTTGACCTTATAATCACAAACAAATCGTGCGCCCATCGTGCGTTTATCGCACGTCCGTCATGCGTTGACGTAGGACATCGCACGACGGACCTCAACAGTCACCCACCGTAGAAGATTTTGAACATGTCCAAAACACTACGACGAGTGTCCACGATTATGTTTCCCGTCGCACGACGGTCGCACGATGCATAAATTTCTTAGTCCGTCGCACGATAGTCCTCAAATTTACATCGTAGACCCGTCTTACGTCCGTCGCACGACAATTGTGAAAGGGGTTTAAGTACGAGAAGATGTTTATCTACGAAGCCAAAAGCTTATTCTTTACATTTTATTTGGTGATATGCGTATATAATATTAGTAAAAGCTTTAAACATAACTTAAACCACAAATCATATCAAATCATTAGTATCTCTAATATTTCAATCTACACCGTATCAGTATAGTAAATCCGACTTTTTACGCAGACTGCACAAGACAGTTTGAATATTCTTTAGAAAACAATAGATCAAATCGACTGATTATAGGTATAATGTAACCTCGTTTTATTATATTTTTTGTTCGATTATACAGGTCTCACATTATGTCTGTATCTCGGGTATAATTATCCCTATTGGTCTCATGTACAAATGTTTATAGGTTCGAGTAGTTTGAATGTTTGTTTAGTTTGTTTGCGTTTAATATTTAGAGATTCAACATTTAATGATAACCGTTTACGAGGGGTGTTCAAACTTGAATGCAGCTAAGTACATAAAAGTTATCAGTGATATATTTTACATTTGTAATAAAAAACCATTTGTTCCACTTGAAGTATTCACCACCGACAGAAGTTTCAGTCGGACATTCCAAATTGCAAATACATTTGCAGTATTATTCAAATACACCGTGTATATACTAGTACAGGGAAGGCAGCACTCAACTTAGAAGCTGCGCAAAGAAAACATAAATCAAAACATCACATAGGACAATAACACGATACAACGCCAAACACACAACTGAACAAGAAAATGAAAGACCAGCTGTCTCGTTTAATGACCGCTTCGTGTGTATCCCATTACCCTGCAACAACATGACTTGTTTGATGTATTTATTCAATTTGTGAAGCAGTTTACCTTTGTTAAACTTGTCATTTACGCATTTCCCATTGTATGCATCTGCTTAAGTGGTAGGACATTGACTGATTATAAACAAAATGGCATACATTACTACCGGCGCCCATGTCGCGTTTTGTTGGTGCACATTTTGCTACAGATATATTGCATGGGTTACAAAATAAACTAACGTCGCCTTGACTGCTATTTCACTAGGCAACTATCGACGTTCGTATTTAGAAAATGGTTTAACTGTTTTTGGAATGTTTACACGGGCATACGCACTGTCTTCTGTAAACTACAAACATCTTCCCCATTTTTGTATTATGATTGAGAAGTGTATGAAAAGCTCCTAATGATTGGCCAACATATTCAGTTAGTTGCCTAATTGTTGATCTTACGCAGTATTTAGTTCATTTTTGAGGATATTGCGGTATTTTGATGGCGTGCCTGAGGCGCATGTCCAAATGCAATATCACCACTAAGTTTAATTGTCTTAAACTATCCAGTAGTTAATTAGAGGTTAATACACTTCAGAGCCTGGTCGGGCGACGATAATCCGCCTCGAGGGCTTAAGTCCGAAGGTTATTGTCCATTCCGGGCGGATTATCAACTCCCGGCCAGGCTCTGAAGTGTATTGAAGTATTTAATACAAGTGTTTGTTTTCATAACTCAATGGGAGTAACAACAACTGACACTCCTTTTGGATAGAAGAACTCGAGGGCATCTAGATTAGGCTTGACGTGCACAACCTCTTTATAAAGATTCATACCAAGAAAATAACGTAGCTTTTGCGCAAAATATCTACGGAGACCAAATACAGTAAATAATACCAAAGTAGATATAGAACACTAAAGTTGCAACACATTTATTCACTAACAGTCAACAAAATTGTCATAGAAAACTTACATGTAGGCAACGTAACGTCACTTTAGCTCCAAAATGACGCCACGTTTACATGGATAACGTCACGCGCGTCCATTCAACCGGTCCGATTTTGATAATGAGATTTCGGCCCGGGCGAATTGCTGATAATCAATCACGTGATGGCAATAATCAGACGCAAATACGCCAATTTTCGTTACTATAAATAGTAACAAGTGTATTAATGACAAACACATTATCCAAGCCAAGAAAACAACAATTTTTAATTAGGACCGTATATGGCTTTTGTCCAACCATTTTAGCATTAGTGTCGATATGAGACAGTGTTACTTGACTTAAAAATTAACACGTATTTTAAAATATGTTTTATCACCTTAAAGCTGATACAAGGAACTCTGCGATAAAATATATATTTTCGTAAACATCATCCGAACACGAAAGATATAGCCTCCACATGCATTCATATTTGAACAGCCCCCGTACCAAAATATATAATATGCGTCATGAATAGAAAGACTTCCGCAATTCGAGAAGATTTATTCGTTGGGTACTTGCTTCTGATATTTACAATGGCTGTAAAATGTCTCACGAAATGAAGATTCCTATAAATAACTGCCCGGGTAGATTACGTCATGTGTCGCCATATAAAAAGTTGTGCGCAGTTTGACTGCTGCATAGTTTACGACTGGCACCTGCAGATATTTTGCTATAGAAAACTTTAATCCATGATGATATCTCTATATTTGTGGTTATTTTGCATTGGAATAATTTTGGGTGGCAGCGAAGGGTAAGTTTAATTACATCTTTGTACTGATAAGGTTAAGTGTCCAATTAACTAGAAATGCCAAAATTATTTAAACTTCGTTCAAGGTTTAACCTGATCTTAAAATGACTGAATACTAACTAGACCAAAACAGGCCATGCAAGGTATCATAAGAATACCACTTTTTGAAGTCGTAAAATGTTTGTAAGAGTTGAAGTTCGATGACGAACGTTGGCAAATGTTATGTTCGTTGAAGATTCCCTTGCCGACGTTTAGAGATAATCACGGCCACAAGACACCCGCTTTTCCTCCAAATTGTGAACAGCGTAATCGAAGCGGTCGAGTTTTCCGATGCAAAGCGCGGGATGAAAATTTTGTAAACAAGAGGTGAGTGTTGTGGTTTATTTTGTTTTTCTATTTAAACTTGTCCATTATATCAAAAATCGGGGAATGCTATTCCACGTCGATAAGTTCGATCTAAAAGAAGACGAAGTCTCCGTTCGTTAGGCGATTCTTTGGTGCCGCTAGAACTTTTGTAAGTTTCTCCGATCGGTGCAAAAATCAACACGATGACACATTTGACTCCTTATTTTGTTATATCCACTAAATTGGAGTAAATATGCAATGCCTATAACTAACCTAAGGTCTGTTAGGTACAATTTCATTCAAGTGTGTACATGGTTCAGTAAAATAAACAAGTTTTCGTCAAAAGTGTTGATGTGAAAAAGCGCGTGTGTAGGAGAACAAGCGGGCGATAAGAGGTGCAGCGGGCGATTAATAAACTTTAGAACTTTTATTTCGAATTAAGATCTGTAATATCTACTTGCAATGAGAAGATGTGACGTTGTTTTTAATCGCTTAATTTATATAAATATTACATGCATATACCTGCGTGTGTGACATGAGAAGGTATTGTCAATACGAGAGCAAAATGCCATCCGTGCTCAAAACTAAGGGTGTCATTCTGTTTCGAGGATTAACATATCAATGTCATGCACGCTGACGTATGGTATTCATATATGACTGTGTGTATTGTGGCAAGGTGCGACCGTTGTAGCAAGTGCTTATAAGTCAATTATGTACAGGTTAAATTTCAGCTTTATTTATTGGTAATTTATAACTTAAGTGTAATTTTTTGGCATTCAAACTAGCTTTTTTCTGTGTTTTCAGAAATACGTCTTTGCTTGGATGGATTAAGAAAGTGCACGTGACCGGCCATATTAACATTGATTCGTTGGACATGTATACCGTTGCAGTAATCATCTATGAATCTTGAAGAAAACCGTCGTTAATTTTGTTGTTTTATTTGTGTCAAAAGCCTAAAAAAGATCATGGTACAAATTGCAACCTCAGCACGAAACTGGCACGATCAAACTGACGAAAACCAGACACATACATTAGATATGATATACATGAAAGGTTGTGGACTTTATTATGGAATAGCCAGAGGAAGCATGGCGCCAACCGACAGCATAAACAATGGTGGAAAAGACGTTACATCGCTTGTGCATCGCAAAATAGAAACTCGATCATGTCTTGTGTTATATATGATCCAGTCTCCAGGAAAACTGCTATTTTGACATCATGTAATTACGATTATGTTACAAGGTTTAGAAAAAGCATTAAAATGAGTAATAAATTAAGTAATTTACCCGTTTAGTACTATATCTTAGCTTTAAAATTTCTCTTAAATTATATCGAAATCACATACTTCGTTGATTTGGTGACCAATTCCGGAAAAGTACTCCGATTGAGAAAAACGAGGAGTTAGTTGTTTAAAACAGGAGTAGCCTTTCTCTGAATGCAAACAATTTTGATAGATATTTTGAAAATTTAAACATAATTCTAAAACATGATACTTTTTTCAACAGTTTATGAATGGTGTAATTATGAAATTCTTGTTGCAGTGGCGTCGAATTTCGTATTAATGACGTTTGTGACGTACCACAAAAAGCACCAAATAGGGACCCTGTACAAAAACAGCTGTAACGTCCTAAAAACTCAAGATATTAACAAAGTTTCTTTTGCATTTCGCTTCAATAACATTGTCCTTTAAGACTTTAGAAAATCTCAAAATCAATATGTTTGTCAAAATAGCAGGTTTTCCTGGAGACTGGCTCATATACATGTACATTTGTTTAATTGGATTTGCACGAGATTGAAAATGGCAGGTCGATTACATGACCTGACAGTCACTTTCGGTTGATCACATGTCAAAATGTTTGGATATGTCTTTGACGGTCACAATATCTCTTTCTCGGATAATGGGAATTTAACATTGTAGGAAAAAGTTAGGCGGAATAATACCGATTTCTCTCCTGATGCTGATAGGTTGCTCATGTAGCCTGGAGGGTTGTTAGATTACATTAGGTACAATTGAAAACCCGGGAAATGGGAAAGCATTTCTGAAGTATGTGATATTATTTAGCTGTTTTGTTAAATGTATTGTTTTGTAAAAATATAGTGTTTTATCTTTGTTTCTGGAAGTTTTGTCTGTGTGATACCGAGTTTCATAGATAAAATTTACCAATGTTTGCAATTGTTTTTTTTAAATGAAACCAAAGACATTTAAACTCTAGCTCGCGATGTACATTCATCATCACTTGGTATACACTGTACATACATATTACTAGTATGCAGTGACAAGACAAAAACAATGCTTTATTTTATTTCATTTTATTGAACTGCACTGCAACACAATTATTTAAAGGAACATACATATTCAAGAATCATGTTTAAAGGGACTGCCTCACGTATTGGTGTATTGCAAAAATAAAATAAAATTGTCAAATATTCATGTAATTTTGGTATAGTTGCCTGTATATTCCATAAACAAACACAATGACATCAAAAAAACTTGAGAAACTTCGGCATTTTGTAGTTATCGAGTATTTTTACATCAAAAATTCTATAGTGTATTAATACCCTATAGAATTAACACTACTATAACTTAATGTTGCCTGAAATTTGTTCGCATTTGACGACAACGAATCGAAAAACAAACCAAATACCTCACTGATGTTTACGCTGTAGTTTGTTGATGTTACAGTTCGATCACAAGTGAATTACATAATTCACAAAGCATGTTGGAAGGAAACTTAGCGCTTTTTTCAAGAAAGAATACTCAGTTGGCGTCATCAAGAGTGGTTAAAATTACTTATTTGCACCAAATCTCTCAAAAAGCAACTGTCAGTGGCTTTTTATTACATCAATACTTGGTTAGGTTGGAAAATCACGATATACAAAAATTTAGCCAAATCTGTGAGGCAGCACCTTTAAAACGTGAACCTAAAATCTGTTCACTGATTTTGACCATGAGTCAATTTGGCTTTTTAAAGTTTAATTTGAGTGGTGCACATAACACCAGGACACTCAAAAGTTCATCTAAACAAATTATATTATACACAAGTGCTAGGTATGTGGATATGAGCCTTTTGTACCCTCTATTGGACCCCAAACAGCATGTACGTGTATATAGCATTTTGCAACAAATAATAACAAAACAGATGTATTATCAGTAATCTAGTTTTGTTATATTTGACCATAGGGTGTCATGTCCATATGCCGAGCACCTGTGATATTATCTGGTGAATTTAAAAACAACAATATATTGTTCAAATGAAACACATGTACGTTCAAAAATATATGACGAAACCAGCGGTACATTAATGCCGGTTTTCTTCAAGATTTATAGATGCTGACTGTAACGGTATACATGTCCAATACACCATATTGAATGTAGATATGGCACTTCCTAAATCCATCCAAGCAAAGACGTAGGTCTGAAAACACAGAAAATAGCTAGTTTGAATGCAAAGAAATGACACTTAAGTTATCAATTACCAATAAATAAAGCTGAAATTTAACCTGTACATAATTGACTGATAAGCACTTGCTACAACGGTCGCACCTTGCCACAATACACACAGTCATATATGAATACCATTCGTCAGCGTGCATGACATTGACATGTTATTCCTCGGAACAGAATGACACCCTTAGTTTTGAGCTCGGATGGTATTTTGCCCCCGTATTGTGACTATTGACAATACCTTCACATGTCACAAACGCAGGTATATACATGTAATATTTATATAAATTAAGCGATTAAAAACAACGTCACATCTTCTCATTGCAAGTAGATATTACAGATCTTAAATTCGAAATAAAAGTTCTAAAGTTTATTAATCGCCCGCTGCACCTCTTATCGCCCGCTTGTTCTCCTACACACGCGCTTTTTCACATCAACACTTTTGACGAAAACTTGTTTATTTTACTGAACCATGTACACACTTGAATGAAATTGTACCTAACAGACCTTAGGTTAGTTATAGGCATTGCATATTTACTCCAATTTAGTGGATATAACAAAATAAGGAGTCAAATGTGTCATCGTGTTGATTTTTGCACCGATCGGAGAAACTTACAAAAGTTCTAGCGGCACCAAAGAATCGCCTAACGAACGGAGACTTCGTCTTCTTTTAGATCGAACTTATCGACGTGGAATAGCATTCCCCGATTTTTGATATAATGGACAAGTTTAAATAGAAAAACAAAATAAACCACAACACTCACCTCTTGTTTACAAAATTTTCATCCCGCGCTTTGCATCGGAAAACTCGACCGCTTCGATTACGCTGTTCACAATTTGGAGGAAAAGCGGGTGTCTTGTGGCCGTGATAATGTTGTTGTAAATTGTTAAGCTATACATGTACTGAGTTGGTCTAAGTCGGCAAACGTCGGTTCAGTCGCTGACGGTATTGGTGCATTTAGCTGAACGTTTGTCCTACAGGGGCAAATAGGAACCGGGCTCAATGAACACGATATTAACGCAAGGGGCAAGCGTAGACCAACTTTCCTTAGCATACTAGTAACTGAAAGCTTGTGCCTATGAGGTCAGTCTGTATAACAACGGATTATATCGAAACCAGAAAAAAGCCTACTCGTTCTTGTGAGTTGGACCGAGACGGGGAACGCTGCATGTAATGCTACATCTGCGTTGGCATTCTTTTCTTTTACTATATTCGTGTGAACAAATCATCGTTGTTATCTTTTCTAGTGTAATTTGTCTTTTGGCTTTTAAGCATTAATACAGGATCCATACCGGAAGATTTTCAATAGATAGATTAGATAGAAATTATCGAGTAAGCACGCGTTTCATGTGTCATTCGTGCTCACTTCTTCCCTAGCCGATCTGTGATTATGTTTTTGTTGACAGCCTTTACAAATCATGCCCGAAGTTACAGGGTCGTACAATTGAGTGTAGTAACACTCGCAGACACCTCATATTGAACCAACATCGATTTTTCTTGCTTGATTAGGAAAGGTACACGTACCGGACAAATTTAGAAAATTTACGTCGTTTTGACCCAAATCGAGATGTTGTAACTGGAAATTTCTCAGAAACAAGACATTTTTCTCAGCAATACGGACGGGCGGGAATGAAATAGCTAACATTTATCTAGTTTGCAATAAATTGTTCATATTTTCAAATAAAATGTGGCACATTTCAACTTTTAGCATGAAAAGATGCAGAACGGCACCAGATTGGGAATTTCTTTCCTTTGAAATTGGGAAAATTGATAATGTTTCTGATTGTTTAACGGGAGGGAAACTCTGTCCCAATTGACATCAGAAAGTAGGATGTCGGTCGGTCGGTCTTTCGGTTGGTAGACCAAATGGTTTCCGTTCAATAACTCAAGAACACTTAATTTGCCCTAGGATCTTCAAACTTTAGTTGACCCCTATTGATTTTGAGGTCAGTAGGTCAAAGGTAAAGGTCAGTGTGACATTTGCCATTTCTGACTATTTAAATGATTTCCGTTCAATAACTCAAGAACGCATTGTTATAGGATCTTCAAACTTTACATTGAGGTTATCCATCTACTGTAGATGACCCCTATTGATTTTAAAAGTCAATAGGTCAAAGGTCACTGTGACCTTTACCATTTCTGATTATTACCTAGCACTCTTTATAACGAGTAATTCGTTATTTTTGACTGTTTCATGTCTTAATGTTTATTTTTAGATTCAGGTATGAAACAGTTCATTACCAGGAGGGCAACAGTTTTGACTGTTACACCCCTGGATGAACTGTTACCTGCGCACTACGATGCGCAATATAAATTCCTGCAAAAACACCCTGCTAGATCTATAGCGTATTTTTAATATAACTCTTAAACAATGTTTTGTCCCTTTTTGCTTTATTACATGCCGATTTTATTTGTTTGATAATAAAATCATGGGGATAATGACAATCTTGAATTTATAACAAAAAATATCTGCTATTAGTATGACAAAATGTCTTAGAAATATCCTTTTTGTTTGTTGTATAAGTAGAACTTTACTGTAGTTATATAGAGTATTAGGTAATAAAACAGTTATTTCAAGTCTGTTTTGGGTTAACAGTCAAAACTATTGTCCCTCGGTATCGGGGAAGACATTTTGAACTGTTGCCCTCGGCCTTTCGGCCTTGTGCAACAGTTCAAAAGTCTTCCCCGATACCGAGGGGCAATAGTTTTGACTGTTAACCAAACAGACATGAAATAAGTGTATACTATCGGGCTGCCATGGGGGCATATTTGTTTTACAAACATATCTTGCTAATGTTTGTGGTCTGTGGTTTGTTCTGTTTTGTTTGTTTCCGTTTAGTGCTGCCTTCCTTGCCCGATGCATTGCCTTTGATTGCAATAGTGTACTGTTTCATATCTACAGTATACATGTATGATAACAACCATGAGATGACTTTGTGTATACGTATTTGAATATACTAGTAGTATAGATAGTATTATAGCATAAAAAAGGTGATTTTGCCCATACGTTAAGGGGACGAAAACCATGCGTAAACATAAAGATTCACGCGAGAACGCTCTGTTGGTGCCCTGTTTTACGTATGCTAACTACGGGGCCCCGCCGACGACTATAAACGATGTACAGCGTTATATGCACGGTAATTCCCATTCTATTTGTAAATACTAATTAATTTTCTATAAGATTTAAATTATGAATTTATACAAACCGGCATAATCCATGTTCTCTAGGTATTTGCTGATCCCGGAAGTCGAAGCTCATAACAAATACTGTTATGACGTAACGTTTGTTTTTGCGACGAAACGTTTGTTTTCACGACGTCGACACAAAATCTCCCACCAAAATGTAATTGTTTTGAAAAACAAACGTATAAATTGAAGTTTTGCATGTTATAATAGAGTTTACGCATGTTTTTCGCGCTATATCATATGCAGAGTCCCTGGCGGGCTTGGGCACCAACCGTCCCTCTGGACTCTGCAGATGTTATAGCACAAGAATACACGCGTTAACCTTATAGCCTAAGAGCTGAGGGCGATTTATTCAAAATTGGAGCCCATCTCTTAAACTTGCACCACAGTTGGACATATGACCGAACATTAAGAAACTCTATTTCTTACAAACTTCCTTTTTCACAACCGCTCAGCATCCAAGATGGCGTCCAAGATGGCCGCCATTTTTACGCGAAAATGGTACTGAACGCTTATTTGTGCATGAAATGAATTGTTTTCTCACAAATATGTTTCAAAATGTACTTATCAGTTGAAAAATGAAGACACACTTTTATCTGTTTTGATAGTAAACTATGACATTTTGAAAAAGCTATGACCCATATAGAGGCCCATAATTGCCTTCTTTTAGGGTATTTTTCTTAAGTTTGTATTGTCAATAACTTAAAAGTACATTTATGACTGTAATTTTTACATTTAAATGATTTTATTTATTTGGTAAATTTAGCATGAAGAAAATGAGGGTGTAAGATTTTTTAGTTGTATGCTATCGCTAAGTGTTTGAAGTGGGTGGGGTAAATATACCCCAAAGTGAAAAAAATAAGAAATTGCATAACTTTGACTACCTTTATGTATTTAGAGCATCATGGGTTGACTTGTTGTACAATGTGCATGGAATGTTGTGTTTTTGAAATTAGTTTTGGTTGCTCTTGTTCTTTTCTACGAAGTGGGTGGGGTAAAATTTCACGAATAATAAAAAAAACTAAACAACAAGATTAACCGATGGTTGTTTAAACTCTGATCTCTGTTTTTCTTCTTACCTATGATAAACTATTCTGAAATGTTCAATACGTTTCTTATGTAGATAATAGATGAGAGTTTTTTTTTTAAAAATAAGCACGTTACATGACTTTGCCTGTTGAAAGTGGGTGGGGTAAAAAACTGAAAAAATGAGAATAATGGAGATTTGCAGAAAGTGCATTCTATGTATTATTTTGCTCAATATAAACAGTACACATCTCATTCTTTGTAAAATACTTATTTGTTGTGACCTATTGTTGTTTTTAAACTAGATGTATATCGAGCGTGCTTAGTTTATGGGGTGGGTGGGGTAAATGTCTGATAATAGGAGCGTTTATAGTGCTAAAACCAATGGATAGGCAAACATTTATAAGAGTAAAACTAGCGTTTTCATACATACTCCATACTTAATATGGCTAAGAATGGCTTATGCTGGGAGTAGTTAGTAAACATTTGGCTAGTAATTGCTTGATACGTTGGTGGTGAGTACTCCATACTGCTAGGAATGATTTTTTTAGCGTTGGTGCATACCCTCACAGGACTGGGAATCAGTTTACCACTGGTTGGGAGTTCTACAAATGGATATGAATGGCTTTTTCTAGCAGTATTGAGTTTCTTAAAGGCATTTGAATGACATATCCACTTGTGACAATTAAGTACTCTATCTGGCAAGGAATGACTTTATCCGCTGTTTGAGAGTACATGTACCCCATAAGGCTATAAATGGCTTTTTTCGCTGGTTAGGAGTACTCCAAAAGGCAAGAAATGTCTTCATACGCTGTAGGGGGTACTCCAAAAGGCAATAAATGTATTCATACACAGTAGGGGAGTACTCCATAAGGCTAGAAATGTCTTCATACACAGTAGGTGAGTACTCCAAAAGGCAATAAATGTATTCATACACAGTAGGGGAGTACTCAATAAGGCTAGAAATGTCTTCATACGCAGTAGGGGGTACTCCAAAAGGCAAGAAATGTCTGCATACACAGTAGGTGAGTACTCCAAAAGGCAAGAAATGTCTTCATACGCAGTAGGGGAGAACTCCAAAAGGCAATTTATTTAAAAATGTCTTCAAACGCAGTAGGGGAGTACTCCATAAGGCTAGAAATGGCTTCATCCACTGGTGGTGACTACTCCATTAGGCTAGAAATGGTTTCATCTGCTGGTGGGGAGTACCCCATAAGGCTAGAAATGGCTTCATCCGCCGGGGTGACTCCTCCATAAGATTAGAAATGTCTTCATCCGCTGGTGGTGACAATTACATGAGGCTAAAAATGTAATCATCCGCCGGTGGTGACTATTCCATAAGGCTAGAAATGGCTTCATCCACTGGTGAGGATAACACCACGAGGCTAGAAATGGCTTCATCCACTGGTGATGACTACACCTTGAGGCTAGAAATGGCTTTACCCACTGGTGATGACTACTCCACGAGGCTAGAAATGGCTTCTTCCACTGGTGATGACTCCTTCATAAGGATAGAAACAGCTTCATCCACTGGTGGTGACTCCTCCGAAAGGATAAAAATGGCTTCATCCGCTGGTGGTGACTATTCCATAAGGATAGAAATGGCTTCATCCACTGGTGAGGAATACTCCACGAGGCTAGAAATGGCTTCTTCCACTGGTGATGACTCCTCCATAAGACCAGAAACAGCTTCATCCACTGGTGGTGACTCCTCCCTAAGGATAAAAATGCAATCATCCGCCGGTGTTGACAATTCCATAAGGCTAGAAATGGCTTCATCCACTGGTGAGGACTACTCCACGAGACTAGAAATGGCTTCATCCACTGGTGATGAGTACTCCGCGGGGCTAGAAATGGTTTCATCCACGGGTGATGACTACTCCACGGGGCTAGAAATGGCTTTATACACTGGTGATGAGTACTCCGCGGGGCTAGAAATGTTTTCATCCACGGGTGAGGACTACTCCACGAGACTAGAAATGGCTTCATCCACTGGTGATGAGTACTCCGCGGGGCTAGAAATGGCTTCATCCACGGGTGATGACTACTCCACGGGGCTAGAAATGGCTTTATACACTGGTGATGACTACTCCACGAGGCTGGAAATGGCTTCTTCCACTTGTGATGACTCCTTCATAATGCTAGAAACAGCTTCATCCACTGGTGGTGACTCCTCCCTCAGGATAAAAATGGCTTCGTCCGCCGCTGGTGTTAACCATTCCTTAAGGCTAGAAATGGCTCCATCCACTGGTGGTGACTACTCCATAAGGCTAGAAATGGCTTCATCCACTGGTGAGGACAACACCACGAGGCTAGAAATGGCTTCATCCACTGGTGATGACTACACCTTGAGGCTAGAAATGGCTTCATCCACTGGTGATGACTACTCCACGAGGCTAGAAATGGCTTCTTCCACTGGTGATGACTCCTTCATAAGGCTAGAAACAGCTTCATCCACTGGTGGTGACTCCTCCTTAAGGATAAAAATGGCTTCATCCGCTGGTGGTGACTATGCCATAAGGATAGAAATGGCTTCATCCACTGGTGAGGAATACTCCACGAGGCTAGAAATGGCTTCTTCCACTGGTGATGACTCCTCCATAAGACCAGAAACAGCTTCATCCACTGGTGGTGACTCCTCCTTAAGGATAAAAATGCAATCATCCGCCGGTGTTGACAATTCCATAAGGGTAGAAATGGCTTCATCCACTGGTGAGGACAACACCACGAGACTGAAATGGCTTTATACACTGGTGATGAGTACTCCGCGGGGCTAGAAATGTTTTCATCCACGGGTGAGGACTACTCCACGAGACTAGAATTGACTTCATCCACGGGTGATGACTACTCCACGGGGCTCGAAATGGCTTTATACACTGGTGATGACTACTCCACAAGGCTAGAAATGGCTTCTTCCACTTGTGATGACTCCTTCATAAGGCTAGAAACAGCTTCATCCACTGGTGGTGACTCCTCCCTCAGGATAAAAATGGCTTCGTCCGCCGCTGGTGTTAGAAATGGCTAATCCACTGGTGGTGACTACTCCATAAGATTTAATAACGAGATTAACCGATGATTGTTTTTAAATATCGCGTCTAATTCTCGTGTCTCGTTTCTTGCCTCGCGCAATTCTCGTGTCTCGCCCTTGGAGGGCGATACACGATATTGAAAATGGCACTAACAGGATTCCGTACTTAATGGAACTTGAAATGTGCACAACAAGTCGTAAACGTACTGTGCTCACGATAGGATTTTTGTCTTGACCCTTGGAGATACAAGAGACGTATTTCTTAAAAGAGCATACACATACGGAATATCACTGCAGTGTGTTGATCCGTTGGGCCGTATTACCTCAAGTATGGCACAAGCAACGAGAGGTAATACGGCTTCACGGATCAACACAACTGCAGTAATATTCCTTTTATTATATACCTACAAAAGTGAAAAAAGCGTTTTTACGCGCGAAAATGCGTTTAATGTGTATACATTGACGTCATGAACGTCGGCATATTTTCGGCATATAACGCGACACCCATTCATAAAAAAGTCAATGTTTACGTCGTGACGTCATTGACTTCGGCATATGTTCGGCATATAACACGTCAGACATGCATGATACGGATTCAGAAAACCAGACATGTATGATACGGAAAATGCAATCTGTCGCGTTGTATTCCACTGTGCGAATTGGCCTGTATTCGTGACAATACAGTGCTGGGTATATAATAAATATGTTTATCACTGTCTGAAACATGTGTGATGACTGTAAGTTACTTGTGTATTACCTGTTTACGTTGGTATCCTATTTGTTTAGCTTTTTTTGTGTTGATAAGTCAATAATTCTATCGATGCATTATTTATCATTCTAACACTGTATTTTCCTCCATGTAAACGTATAGAGCTGTAGCGTGATCAAATAAACGGTATATCACGGTTGAATCTCGGCTGTTTAATTTGTCTCCCGCGTATATTGAGCGATTTTTATCAATGGAATTCACGTCTTTTTATTTCATGACGTCATGAATTGTGACGTCGCCGTAGAGGGCGACGTTTTGTTTTCTTTTCTTTTCGTAGGGTTTCTGTTTATTTATTCGATCATATTTATATTCTGGCAATATGTTATTGCATGTATCAATTCCTTTGCGTAAACGTGAAATAAGTAATTGGAATATGGCGTTCAAAAAAGCATAGGTTTGTTGACAACCAAACATGATAGTAAAGCTCGTGCGTCGATTCGTTACAACGTCTTATTTCTTCGCTCAACAAAAACAACTACAACTTGTCTTCTAAAAAATTGCTGTTTGATCTGATGTAGTGAAATTTGGTTTGATTCCTTTTTAACTCATAAATTATATCGAAGTTACTTGGTGAGTAGAAACCCCCAACCTTTTCCTTACACTTGGCCTTCGTTTCAAAATGGCCATGACCTTTCATTTGTTTTCCAACTGACTTCCGGTACGAAGTTAACAAACATGTTTACAGGTATCTTACTAAACCTCCTGTTGTTGTCATATGTTATTAATTTCTGTCAGACACCAAAATATGTTCCAGAAAATTATCTATCTGTGTATTCTTCCAATTTTACTTCGAATCATATGTCAAAAAAGCCCCTATGTTGTGCATCTACAATATCGCAAGTTATGAGAGCGCGGTTAAAATTTCCTCGATCCTTTCCGGTAGAAAGCCATAAGAATAAAGCAGTTTTTAATCTTGCTATCCCTTTGTTGTCCATGCCAAGTAATATTGAGACAAACCCAGGACCTATTTATTGCTGAGGTTCATGTGATGAAGAAATTCATGATATAGATCCAGCAGTAGAGTGTGATAAATGTGCTCAGTGGTACCATATTTCTTGTCAAAAATTTGATTCAGATTGGTATCAACAGTTAGTTGATAATGATACGTCTTTTGCCTGGAAATGGAGCTCTTGTGACAATCTTAACCTCTCCAACATCTCTAGTAGTAGTATACTGTCAGTTTCCTCTCAGAATAGTTTCAGTTCATTGAGTGATGAATATACATATTCCCAAAATACAAATACTGTTCCCAAACCCTTGGACTTCATGAACAAGTTGAAAATTATATGTGTTAACTGTCAATCAATAATTAACAAGAAATAAGAATTTCAAATTTTAATAGAAAATGAGAAAAATGAGTCGTGGTTACAAAAAGATCATTATGATAATGAAATTTTTCCACCATTACTCATTAAGTCCAATTTTACTGTTGCAGAACAACCACAATCTGTAACAGACTGTGAGATTATTTGGATCAAAATTAATATTAAGGGTTGTAAGCCTGTATTTGTGGCCTCTTATTACAGACCTGCAGAGTCAGACATGAACGGTATTCAGAATTAGAAAAACCACTTGGTCTAGTTCAAAAAGTTAAAGGTAACAAGTTAATATTGGGCGATTTTAACCTTCCCAAATTCAAATGGGACATTGATCACACGCTTAATGTGAAACAAGGAACAAATATCCCACCAGTTTATGATAAACTTATTGATGTCATGAATGACAACAATTTGACTCAAATGGTTACTGAAAATACTCGTAATGACAATTTACTTTATCTCTTTCTAACCACAAATCATACTCTTGTCAACTCAACTAAGGTCATTCCAGGTATAAGTGGTCATGACATTGTATCTACAAAAGTAAATATCAGACCTAACATCTCTAAACAGAAACCCAGAAACATACCAATATTTAGAAAGGCAAACTGGTCTGAGTTCAAGTATTTTATGCTCAAAGCAAAATAATCTATACTAGAGGATGTAGATTCTGCCTCCGTTGAAGATATTTGGAACAAATTAAAAAGTGCTATTGAATGTGGTGTCTCCAAATACTCGTATGTTCCCCTTCAGAAAATTGGAAATAAAAGATCCTTGCCATGGATAAATAAAAGTATTAAAAATGATTAAAAAAGGGATAAACTGTAGAAAAAAGTAAAAGGAATCCAATCTAATGCTCAGCCAAAAAACAAATTTAAAACAAATTCAGAAATCTCAAGTTACATACTTAGAAATTATCCTCAACGTAGCTAATGAAAATGAATGTTTGGCGCGAAATAAATTCGCAACAAAGACACTTTACTCACTGCTGAAAAATTCAAAACAGGATCTTCAAAATGTCTCACCTCTCAAAGACTAAGTGACAGGTAGCTTATAAACTGACAACTGTGAGAAAGCAAATATATTAAACAAACAATTTCAGTCAGTATTTTCTGACATGTCACCTCTATCTCTTAAATAAAACTGTCTTCAAACCCTAAAAGGTATCCTGCCTTCACAATATTGTAATTACCCCATAATGGAGGATGTATCAATCAGCTCAAATGGAGTATTAAAACTATTGGCACAGTTAAAGCCAGGAAAAGCAGCAGGTCCAGATTATATAAAACCTATTTTCCTTAAGGAGCTCCGATACGAAATTCATGAAATCATTGTTTATCTGTTTGAAAAGTCCATTTCCTCAGGGACCATCTCAGATGACTGGAAAAAGGCATGTGTCTGTCCAATCTTCACAAAAGGGGATACAAGCAACCCGGCAAATTATTGCCCGATATCTTTAACATGCATACTATGTAAAACACTTGAACATATTGTAGCCTCCAATATTTCCTCTCATCTTACTGAAAATAACATACTATAATTATGGCCTCCAGCATGGATTCCGGAAAAAGAGATCATGTGAAACCCAACTCATACAATTAAGGCATTTGATAAAGTAAATCACTCCAAACTTCTACTAAAACTTCAGGACTATGGTATATCAACTCAAGTTCTGAAATGGTCAGAAGCATTTCTCTTAAATAGATCTCTGGAAGGTGAAAAATCTGGGGTCAGTCCTCGGTCCGCTGTTATTTCTAATTTACATTAATGATCTACCAACATCCTAAAAATCACAAGTACGTCTTTTTGCCGATGATACTGTTGTGTATCTCACTACAATCTCCCCAAATGACAACAATACCTTACAAAATGACCTTAATCAATTGGAACAGTTGGAAAGTAATTGGGAAATGGAATTTAAACCAAGCAAGTTTCAAGTCATTTATCTTTTTTAAAGTAAAAAAGTGGTTAAATTTCAATACTTCCTCCATGGACAAGTTCTGCAATCTGCTGAAACTGCAAAATACCTGGGGCTTGACATCACATCTGACTTAAATTGGAATACACACATCAGAAGAGTTACAACAAATGCAAATAAAACAATGTGCTTTGTAAGGAGAAACATTAATTCTTCAAAATTAATGCTTATGTAAAAACCTTGGCCTATAAGACACTTGTTTATCCCCAAGTTGAATACACTCCCCAAAAGTTCTAACCCGCCATTTTTTTATTTCATTCCCGTTTTGTGAAAAATGCGTGTATTCACCTGAAATTTCGCATACCGATACATGATTAGGAGATGCAGCTGAGTTTTGGTTTATTTTGACCGTTTTCGAGTTAATTTCAGTGCATTCGGTGTATTGCGTAAAAAATACTAAACATGCATTTTTGCACGTGCAATGCATGTGGACCAGAAATCTCGCGCCCATCAACAAAATCGGCATTACTGATGACTGTTCATCTTGAAAAACACATAAAATGCCGAAACTGACTCAAGAGGAACACTCATGAGATTACGAAAAACCACTGTGAACAAAATTTCTAGTTGAAATGTTTTTATTTTATTAATACTTTTTTAATAATGCATTTATTAACACGACATTTCACATAATGACATATGAATATCCACTGAAGCCAACTAAGTTGTTTGTTTTGGCCTACTTACGGTCTAATTCACCGTTTTAGACTTGTTACGTACTCTAGAATAATTTACACTTGTAATGCATGCGCGTCGAAAAGCACGTGTTTATGTGCGGTTTTGGTATTAGTGAAGATTATGCTACGCGTAAAACACCTAACATGTTGAATTTGGCACGAACAGAACGCGATTGACCTGTTCTGAAATCATCAGTTTTGATAAAGTTGCGGCCCTTAGTTTTGCTTTTTATTACAAAAATGATTTTCTATTTCGTTTGTAATTGTTATTTTAATGATTATTTCCATTTTTTTATTCACAGGAACCTTCAATGTTTTAAATCAACACTCAAGCAAAATTTGCAAAAGAATCATTTCATTGAAATAGCCTTTGTGAAATTTTGTTGTAAGATTCTTTTACTTCATCCAAGTTAGTTTTGCGTCAATCTTGGCATGTAACGTGTTTTTCTGGGAGGGCAGACATCGGTTGTGCTAAATGTTAATGAATACGTGTTTGTTGCGTTGCAATATGCACGTGTTCATGAACAATTTGGGTGCAATATGTTGTGACTTTGTAAAATCGACTTCATTACGTAACGCGCCTGTAACGAGTTACATGGCCGTTTGTCTGCAAAAATGAATCAACAATTGAATGCAAGTATTATTCAAGTATTGGTATGCAAAATTTCATGAGGGTACGAGCAGTATTAACAAAATTATAACACATTATATACGAAGGCGCGTTAGAACTTTTGGGTAGTGCCAAAATTAACAACAATAAAATTGAAATGGTACAACAACATGTACTGAGGTGGGTTTGCAATGATTACTCTCCTCCTTCTAGTGTCACAGCCATGCAAGATAGACTGGGTTGGCGCTCACTCCATGACAAGCGACTTGATGCCCGCCTTATAATGTTCTTCAAAATCTATCACCACCAAGTTTTTATTTTTGCAGTTGAGTTAGACCCCAAATCAACAATTTTGAAGGGGCATCGAATTGAGCTTTTTTAAGACAGAAAACACCAATTGATGGTGTAAACATTGATCGAGTGTAAACAATACTGCTTTATCGTTAAGATTCCAAAGTTTATGAATACAGGATTGTAAGACTTCGGCATTCACTATTCTGATGAAATTTACTTGGAATTTGTGTTCTTAAGGTATCGAATAGCGTGATTGTGGTGGGTTATAAAGCTGAGTGTTGAACAAAACACCATGTTCTAGGCATTGTCGTATGGAACTAGATGTGGCAAACATTTTGTCCAAAATCTATTTTAAACGTTAGGAGCATAATACTGTGCACTCTTCCCCCCTTTGTAGAATAAATATGAGTTATGTTTTATTAGTTTTAACAAACAACAGCACAAGTCATGCAACTGGGTGGGAACTTACGTTGCTTAACGAATGTTAACTTTTTGATAGTCAATTAGACATTTCTCAAATAGCAATCTGTTGTGTAACCGTTAATATCTCAATGATAAAGCATTGTCTCAACAGAGGGACGAAGTTATCGAAATTACCGTTCCGTTGTAGCATGTACGGGGGTTAAAGGCAATTGTCTCCCTTGGAATTGTTTGGTTAAATCGTTGATGAACACCGACCGTTTTTCAGAGCTTGGCATGCGCCATTTTTGGAATGACTTGATTAATAGTTTCGAAGGATACTCCTACCTTCATTGCAATACCCATTTTAGTTATTGAATTTTTCCTAGTTATCATATAACCAATGGGTGCGGTTTTTGAAGGAATCGTCACTTTTTGGCATTTTTTAATATTTTGTGTCATTTCATAAAAAAGGCAAACGCCACACCCTCTACAAAATTGCTGATTTCGGCTCGAACCATATTGCAAACAAACCAAACAGTTAGTGCACATGTTACCTGACGCATCATTTCACGCGGTTCAAAACAGTTATTTCATTTATATCGGGTTAGCATGAAAATGCCGGACATTCAACGGTGTTCAAATATAAGTGGGGCACCTCTCGTACCAGAAATTGGTGTTGACATTATCAAGAAGATGGATAGCTAAAAAATCCAGGAACGGACGTTACAATAAGCTACATTGAACAGCGGAAGTTGTCGATGGCAACATAAAAAATCCGTATAAAATTGCACACATTACACGTGTTAGAATGCAAATATATTGCAGTTTAGCGTGATATACCGGTGGATATATCACGGTTTGTCGTTCATATGCATAAATATATAAAAAAAAAATATATATATTTCCTAATTATATTGTATATAAGATTTTGATTTACATGTAAATAATTTGTACATACATAGCATATCATCTTTGAGGTGGAAATAAAGATATCCAATTGAATTGAACTAGTTTTGTGACGTCTAACGTGTATCATTTCATTCTCATTTTTCAAGTTACGCCTGGATCTGGACATATCTGGATAGATATGTTGTAGGGCCTTTCGGCATACACACAGCGGACAACAATATTTTTATTGTGCACAAATTCAGTTGGTCACTTTGGTTTGACGTTGAAAGTAATAGAAGCAGGCTAAATAGTTGAGTAAAAATGTGAAAAGATAAATGTTGCCTGATTTCGTGGCTTTATTATCTTGGCCAATCAGTTCTCGGGTTAACGTTAACGCGGGAAATTTTGATATAACTTTTTATTTGGGATATCGTTCAATTATCCACGATTAGGGGGAATAATATACTGGGTTTCAAATGGATGTGACCATAGGTCAATATAATTTTCTAAGGGTGTGTTCAAATAAATGAGGGAACCAAAGAAACACTCACCATGTTAGTTCAGTAATTTGAACGTCCGTCCGTCAGGCGAATGAGGATTTTATGCACTTTCAAATAAGATTTTATTAGGGTCCCGCAAAATCTTTTGTGGTGCCCTAGATATATATTTATCCGTCCATCCGTCTGTCTGTTTTCAACAGTACGCTATTGTATCCCTTTGTAAAATACTGCTTTTCCTCAGTTTTCATCTTTTTTCTTAATTACTTACAAACTTTTGAATATATCGACTTCAATCAGATAGGCTCACAACAATAGTACGCTATTTTGTGGCAGCTGACTTTACTCTAGCTACATATTGGAAGAAAAAATAGCACTTTCAAGGCTCCCAATTTTCCATAACTCTGTCAAAAAGTGTTTGATATTGTTGAAGTTTTCAACGTATGCAGCTTGGATACGTGGAATTACAATTCAATTGATTTTATTACAATCTGATAACACTTTTCACAACAGAATAAACAACACATGACATCAGCAAAAGCTAATGTCACACGTTTTGTCGTGTGTTCACCGGGTGTTTATCAGGTTGTTAATGCAGCTGTGTATCCTCTTTGCTTATCAATTTTGTGTTCAAACCTATGTACTTCTCACGGAGACAGAAATAAAGAAAAGAATGATAAGAATACAGCCCAATTTACATTTATAATTACCCACTTCTTGTCTTCAAATGCAATTTGGGAAGAGTTACCTCCCTTTGACCATGACATTCAAACTGTATTTTCAAAAGTTGAAATCCACCATGTTGTTGAGTGAAAAATCGCATAATTTTGTGCTTTTTTGAATGTAACGATATATACAAAATTCTAATTGACCATAAATAAAAATTACCTACGCGCAAATTTGTCGTGCATTTTACGTGTTTTGATGTTTCATGGTTCAGTGATCCGCCGTATTAATTTTGAAGAAAACGCTTTATTAATCTAATCCTGTTTTATTCGATAGCATATACACAAACTTTCATGCAAAAATATTCGTAAATAAAAAAGTTATTTGGGAAAACACGTGCACACTTATGAGATTTGTTAAGTGTAGTCACATAATCCTGACACCAAGATCACATCGGTTTCTTTGATCTACCCTTATGAGTTGAGCGTAACGGGATTGGATACGAGTGATATATTTTCCTTTGCATTTCAGAGGATATTGTAAACGAGCAAAGACTTGCTATTCTTCATATTACAGAAGTTGTGGGTGGTTGTAAGTACAGATAAGTATTACATTAGTATTAGATCTCCATAATTGTTGCTACACATGACAGAGTTAGAGGTAACATATATCAAACTCAAATGCTACGCTTACAACTGAGCCAGTCTACAGGAAAACCTGCTATTTTGACAAAGACTTTGATTTTGACATTGTCCATAATTGTGTTAAGAAAGTGACAGCTGCTTGCATTTGTTTTTGCGTGACCCCATAACGTCATTCAAACATTGTTTGACGTAACTGTACATGGCGCGTATTGCATTAATACAGTATTTGGTCGATTCTGGACATAAACTGTTCAAAATAGTGTCACATTTTAGAATTAAGTTTTTAAAATCTATGATAAATCATAAATATTCACATTTAAAGAAAGGTTACATTTGTATAACTACTGTTTTGAACAGCGTTCTCGTTGTTTTTGCTCTATCGGAGTACGTTTCTGAAATTGGTTACTATGGTAAAGGTGTATGTTATTTCAAAATAAATCATGAGAAAAAATATATAAAGCTATAATACTGTATGGGAAAATTACTTAAAATTGTAACACAAATGCACCTGCATTGTTCCTAAAACCTGTCGAACACTTGGTGAATTGTTTGCAGGGGATTGAGTAGGTGTAGAAGTACTAGGAAATGGACATGCTACTACAATGTATGCTGCCCAGGATACAAAGGATCATCTTGTAATACTCGTGAGTATGATAAACACAAGTCACTTTACATAGCCATTATAATACCGTGTTGTATATTATTATAACTGTACACATTTCGACGATTCGTCGTGCGACGAGAACCAACGTTGACACAACACAGAGAAAATACACAGAGAAAATACATGTTATACTGTAGCTAAGGAAGTTTTATATACGTAAAAAAGGTTTAAAAGCCATTTGCTTGTGAACTATGTAATTAATTTAATAACATTATGATTTTTTCAGCTATATGTACCACACCTTGTTACAATGGTGGCACGTGTACATACCCAAACACGTGTGCATGTCAACCTCCCTATGATGGGGACTACTGTGAAAATTGTAAGTTATTATAATTACTACACATGGCTTGCTCTGGGAAATATAAAAAACGACGAAAAAAGAGAACAATTTTAAAAGTGACAGTCATAGTTTTTGTGGTCGGTGTATGCTTTATATAACGTCTTTCCGGAAACAAGAAGTAAATACAATTTCCGTGTCAAAAAGTCGTATTTCACTTTGATTGTTCAATTCGTTTGCTTCAGAGCTACAATATTTTGATACAACATGTAAAACAGTCTCCTATTTTCCACTGCACCAAATGTTTAGTATGCTTAAAGTACGACGTACAAGATCTAGCTCTGTTTTGGACTTTTGGTAAACCTAAATGCTGGATGGCCTAAGTCAACAAGAAAGCACCAATTATGTTCACAACGAAGGAAAACGGACATAGAAAACGGAAGTACTTCAAGTCATTGGCAGTGTTGGTACCACTTACTGCTCTTTTGTTATTATCGGTTTACCTGCGGTTATGTGCTATTAGGCATTTCGCAATGTATGTTTTTTATTTCTCTGTGCTTGACCGGCTAAGTTGAGTGCTGCCTTCCCTGTTCGGCTTAATATTATCTTTTTACCTGCGTTGAAAATCAAAAACCTTTCATTCACTCATCTCATGTAATTATAAATTAATGTATTCCTTTTAGTGCTGTGTTCGCACCTATCGCCCTGCTTTCCCGGCACATGCAGTTATCCAGACAACTGTCAGTGTTTTCCAGGGTTCAAGTCTCAAGCTAGTGGGAAGCTAAACAGATGCTTACAGTGTATGTGTTACTATATTATTTAAAACATATGTTTAGTTATTTCAGCTATATCAGTGTTAAGTATGAATATGGTACAGAATGAGCTTATACATAGTTCAACATATGCTAAATTTCACTTGTACGAACTAGAAAAAGCGTTACATTTCGCAAAGCCTGCACTATATTACAACTGAAAATAACTAAAGAGTACTTAGAACTTACCAAGAATCGAAAAACTACCCAAATATCAATTTCCGTCATAAAGGTATGCCCGTATGTTAAGTACCATTTTAGTCAAGAGATAACCCACACTGGAACCCCGATAGGTTATACACTTCTGTGAATATTTGACAATATATATTTTTTGAAAAGTTACTGGTTCCTTGTGGAAGGGTATAGTAATACGGTACAACACCAAGGTCACAAATGCAATCTTATCGCCATGTTATAATCGGATGGCATACTTTTGTCTAATCGGGTAGGAAGCCGGGCAATTATCGGTTTGTCATCAGGCGGCATTTGGAGTAATGAAGGACTCTTTTAATAAACGCATTGCTACTCGACGTCCGGCGTCCACATGATGCATAGACACCGGATACACATACCATACTCGAAGATCGTCCAGCTTCCGGGTGATTGCTGATCTAAGTTTAAGCTGGTATTGGTTTATTATGATACGGTCCAGGAAAACTGGTTAGATGAAGCTGTTACCTTATGATAAACCCTAATAAACGAATAGAGTGAATTGTACATAATACACTTATAATTTCAGTTTCAGAAGAAAATAATCAGCCGATTATTGAAGACTGTGAAATAACACTGGCTTACTACAGACGACATGGGGAACACAAAGAACTGTACTACTTTAAGTAAGTGCCTTGTATGTTTTGAACCGAAGATGTAACATTCATTTACTCCAACATTGGCGACATCTTTCGTGAATTCAGAGATGAAGGAAATTTCATCATAACAATTAATCAATAGTTAGAAAATCGGACCTAGTCCAAACCATGCATTTGATTTATTTAAGGTTGTTAATTTAACAGTATGGGATTTGCGTATTTCGGTCGGCCGGTAAACGGAATGGTTTCCTATCAATAACTTAAGAACGGTTGAACCGCCTACGATCTTCAAACTGACATGGGTAGCTGGTCAAAGGTCAAGAGCGCCGTGACCTTATAAAAGTTAATGCCAATTCGGATGCCATTAAATGATTTGGGCATGAAATGTTTTATATACATAAGTTGTCCACATTGATAGACCATTACAAAAATATAATAATGAACCGGACAGGGAATTCAGCTTACAAAAATGGCGGAGCACGAAACGGAGACAAGAATAAACAATAAAATAGAAACTTAACAGGAACGAAAACACGACACCCTACTTTGAAAATTGCTCTTGTGTTTATGTTTTACATGTTTGTATAGCTTTCCATGTTCCGGAACAACCACAAAGGATACTATTTGGTGTAACGAACCATTGTTCAACTACGTGAACTTCACCATGCAAACCAGATATCCAGCTCTGGAGTATATACCTCCTTCACCGGAATATGTACACGATTATGAGTTTGGAATCATCTATAATGCGATGGAAGTCCTGCATACAAAACATCCAAGAAACGGTAAATAATAATATGAACATAGTTTTATAATATAGGTAACTGAAATGGTTAAGTTTACGAGGGTTGACCGGAAAGTTTTGAGACTGTGTTTTACCTTTTGGTGCCCCAAACGTATTTATAAGTGGGGGCATATAGTATTGGTGCTGTTCGTCCGTCTGTCTGTACGTTTTGTACGTAACGCAAATCTTGTTTGTAGAATTTATCCTGCACTGTAGTAATTGCACTCATCCCTTTGAAAATTAAGACACACCCCACCAATTATCATTGGATTTAGCCACATCGCTTCAGTTAACATCAATGTAAATTGCCGCAGCCATGATCTAAAGGATGAAAGGATATGCACGGAAAGAACATGTAATAAATATGCATTTCTGCACCAGGCGTGAAAATGCACGTGCGAATAACTGTGAAAGTTTTTAGTAACTGATTTGTTGCGAGTGTAGTAGAAAGGTTACCTGTGAACTTTTATTTCATGATATTGAAAAATAAATAGTTTATTCCAATTTAAAATATGTATACTTAGAAATGTCTAGTGTATATATATTATTATTTCAGGCACCAATCGGTTCGTAGCTCTCAATACAACATACACATGCAACGACGTTAATTATGAGAAACCAGCGACAGCATCATCGACATGCATCAAACTGGAACCCAACTATATCATTAATCTTGAAGATGATGACACGTAAGTTGATTATGTAATAGAATCCCACTGACGGTCGTTTTATGAAATATTTGTTGCAAATTAGCAATTTAAACCACTCTTGATATCGCAGACTCAGTATTTATTTTTCCTTTTAAACATAGCGCAGAGTTTCCTTCCAATATGCTTTGTGAATTATTTAATTCACATATGATCGAACTGTAACATCAATAAACCACAGCGTTAACATCTGTAAGGTATTCGGTTCGTTTTGCAATTCGTTTTCATCGAATGCGAACTAATTTCAGGCAATTTAAGTGATAACAGTGTCAATGATGTAGGGTATACCCAATAAAATTTTGGAGGTAAAACTACTATATAACTACAAATGCCAATGTTTTGCAAGTTAATTTTGATGTCAGTATGGCTGTTTATGGGATATACAGGCAACTTTATCAAAATAGCGTAAATATTTGACTGTTTTATTTTATTTCTGCAGTTCACTAATATGTGAGGCAGCACCTTGAAAGACAGGAATTGTAAAACTTGCGCATCAATTTGATTGTTTTCAAACTTGGTCGCAATGTTATAGACATAATACATGCATCTATGCCAAGTTCTATCTTCAGCCTAATCGACACCTCAGTTTTTAGAGACGTACATACATGAACGACTGGACTTGTTCAACGGTGTTGTCTCTTGAAATATATTTAAAGTTGTTTCTATTAAAAGCAGGACGGTCAATAGTACTACTTTAAAAAACCTGACGGAAATCCTTCACCAATTTCAAATTAAAATGTGTTATACTGTTTGACTCTTGAAATGCTACCAATTGCGATAAAGGGTTGTTCAATATTGATACATTTTAAAACTCCTACAAAACACATTTGTCCCCTCGCCGATATGGAGGTTTTAAAGAGTAATTAAGAATTTAAATTTAACGTACCCAATTTCCACAAGCGTTTTGATAAAACAGTACCCTGCTGATCATATACAATATGGACAGACAGTAGACGCTGTGTGAATATACCAAACTCGTATTTACAGATTCAGTGCAACGTACATAACAAAAAGTGGTGGTTTCCGGAAATTGTATAATCAGGGTTCATTGTACAGAACGCAGAAATTTACCGGAGAAACTGTAACAAAAGAATTAGAATTCAAATTTGACTTCATTGCTCCTCTTCACTGTTCAGAGACGAATGCAACAACCAAGTGCACCAACAACGAAAAACCAATCTACCTAGATGAGGACATCACAACGGTATTCCATACTCATATAAACTAAATGTAGTTCCCATACATGAATTTATAGTACAAAGTCATGCAGTTGATGAATTTTGAAGTCGAGGGTGAAAAGCAACGTTTGTATATTCTATGTAACTTAAAGAAATCACAAGTTAACTGTCAGGCATAGCCCGTGGTTGTGTATCAAATAATGGTCATGTTGAATAAATTTATAAAGTACAAAAACTGTCATGATTATGCGGTAATTCTTAGAGCATGACAATATAAAATATATAAAGCCAAAACCAATTATACTGTTATTATATTTGTGTCTGATTTTATTCTTAGAGCCTGATTAGCCCACATTGGAATGGCTGGTCGGACAGTATAGCCGGAATAGGGCGCTATGTATTGGAAGCATTCCATCTACAGCCTAATGTCCACAGTGAACTAACAGAACTTGATCCATTGAAACCTTTCTTTGCCAAGACGTTTGACGTTACCGTATACGATGATACTAGTGACACATCGATCATCCCACCCCAACCAGGAATGTATTCAATACTTCTTTCGGTGTTTGATAACGCCAACAACTCGAAAGTGGCTAGACGACTTGTATTGTATGACAATGAGTCAGGAATAAGCCTCACAAAACCAGGACTTCTGCCTGGGTACGATCGGAATGTGTCTGACATGAATATTGGTGTGGTGGTATTTATGTGATCAGTGCTCTTTCTGAGACTGGTTACATGTGGCAAACATCTGTTCCAGGGATAGAGTCGCACATTGTTGTAGACTGGAAAAACCATTTCGTCAATAAACTACATACAAATGGAATGCTGTTGAATAAAGTACTTCCATACCCTACACAGTTCGCTACTATTGAAGATGATGCTGTACTCCGGAGTACCAAGTAAATCGTTGCACGATTTCCATAAGACACTTACAGTTTAGCAATACCACGTAACTTTGAAATCACTAAAGGCTGCAAATCCATGACGACACTTTCTTCGCATCGGAAACAAAAATAGCAGTAAATATTATATTTCTTCGTCGATTTCTATGAACATACTCAAGTCTAAGGCAAAAACTGCAGTTGGGTCGTTTTTTTCCAGCACCCTGTGAAACCTTCCGAGTTTCAGGCCGTCCTCTTTTCCCATGTTTCACAGGGTGCTGGAGAAAAGGGTGCCGCTGCTGATTGGGAATCTACACTTCGTGGAAAGGTTAGACTGGCGTATGTTTTAAAGAAACGGTATAGAAATAATATACTTACCGCTATATGTATTTGTTGTCGAAGCGTATTGGATTTGTAGCATTTAGTGATGTCAAAGTCAAGCGGTATTGCTACACTTACTAAGTACTATTCATCCAATTTCATTAACTTTGAAACCGTTTGGTCGGAAAAAACAAATTTCATATTTATGTAAAACTTTCAGAAGTCAATTTTAAAGCACTATTGATATTGCATGATTCGCGTCACATGATGTAAATCTTGCAATACCAGTGGTGATTTAATGTAGCACTGTGAAAATTATCTAGAGTGTTTTCAACGGGAAAGGGCTTTGTGGATTTACTCTATACACTCTACCGGGAAACTATTGTGATAATAATTATTATTATGAAAGAGCTCGAGGAGACGAATACAATGATACCCATAAAACCTCCAAAATGATCAGAATTACTTAGCGTTTTGTGGAAATCCTGCGACGAAATCATGATTAAAACTGTCTACCAGTAGTTCACCTTGTATTGGACCAAATATTTTGATTTTTTACATTGTTTGTCTCATTGGGTGAAACACCTGTTCTTAAATCACCGCCCATTAAACATGCACATGTTCTAAAATTATATATACATCTTGTTTGCATTATCAACAAACGAGGCTAGTAAATTAATGTGTTTGCCACTTATAATGCATGTTTTTTCAATATGCAAAAATAATTCTATCATTTTTACACGGGTAGTGAGATTCAGATATATTGTTTAATCTTTGTTCATGTTGATTATATGTATCATATTATGACATGGGTAATGTCGATAGACGTGTTGTGAATATAACGAATATTAAATCTCACCCGTTTCAGACACGTATCGTTAGATGACGAAGAAGGTCTTAGAACCGTTGCCGCTATTCCCAATCTTAATGGTATTATCAAATTTGAAGTCAAAAGAGTATACTCTGATGATAGACAGCAATTATTGTTTATTTAAGCGTTGTTTGCACAAGAACACATTCTAAATGAATTGGCGTTATGAATTCGTCCATTAAACAATAAATAGGATTGTAAAATATTTACCAAACTTCTTCATGATTGTAATGTCACTTTATAAAATGTGTTTTGTGTCACGAAGGCAATATGGATACACTTAAGTCAGGTACTAACAGGTCAGATGGATATTAGTTCATTTTAAACTTTATCTGCTTTGAGTTTCTTTCTGCACTTATTTCAAGGTACCAGAAATTTGGGATCCACACCCGTTTTCCGAAAGACTCGAATTCAATGAACTTTTGTCTGACGGGAGTCATGTCAGGGTTTGGGTTCGTGCAACAGATATAATGAACCACACGTCGGAAGACTACACCGAGGTACATATCGACAATACACCACCTAGAGTGGCCGATGAGAGGTTTGAACAGAATATTAACAATGGGACGTACATATACACATCTAGGTTAGTGTATTGAGCTGTTTTTAAAGCTTGACTTCTAATTTCCCCATGTTGAAATTACTGGCTACTTAATTACTAAGGTGACCAATTTTGGAAAGATATTCTGGTTGAGAAAAACAAGGAGTTAGCTGTTAAAAGGGCAGTAGTCTTAAACTAAATGCGAACATTAAAGAATTTTCTACATACTTGAAAAAATAAAAACATAACTCATATACTGTACAATAAACTATGTTGAACAGTTTATGTCAAGAATTTATGAAATACCGTATTTATAAAATACTTGTTACAGTTACGAATGCTCCGAACATGGCCTCTATAAAAACAACTTTCGCCAACTGAAATGCAAGATATTTCTTTTGTTTTTTGTTTCATTAGGAATTTTCGTTTACATTTTTGAAAATCTCAAAATATTTTTTTGTCAAAATAGCAGGTTTTCTTAGAGACTGGCTCTTATTCACTTGTATCAAAAGCACGTGATGTTAAGATATTGCGATTGGATTAATAGTTCAGTGCGTAAAACCTTTAATATTTCATTTCAGGACTACATTCATTGCTTCTGATGATGGTAGCGGTGTGCATAAACTTGGATATAAGTTATATATTGACGAAGAACTGCACGAGAGCGGCAACATTCCAGCGAATATCAATCAGGTTAGTTTATAGATGGTTGTGAATTAAAAACATTCAGTAAAAAACAGCTACAATTATTGTTTAAATCACATCCATGTTTCTGGACACTCCAGTTGTCACTGTGAACAGTATACTGACATGTATAAGACGTCGATATAGTGACGTAATGGATCATGACATATTATACTTGCTTTGCATGAAAGTGGTCCCGGTCAAAATGACGAATAATGAGTCGACTTCCGGTTGACTACTAAGGTCATCTAAGTTTGATAAGTATTATTATTCATGGTTTTGATCCACTTACAGGGCATAAAGACATAATGTTGTAGTGATTTGTCTTGAAACTGATATACTTGTTTCTATTTTAGGCACCAAATGCATGTGCTACCGACCCAAAGTGTAACTGTGTGTTGAACAAATGTTACCTTCGAGAGCAGATTGTAGACATTGACAATTGTTGGTTTTTAGTACCCAAGTCGAAACTCAATGTCTCCGCATCATTGACGATAGAAGTTTACAACCAAGCCCTGTTGACAGAGAAAATTTCATTTAGAGTAAGTATATACAATCAAACAATACATAGGCTAACATAGCTACATTCGAATGTAAATGACTAAAGTTGAGTGCTGCCTTCCTGTCTGACTTGATATTATCTTTTTGTCAGTTTCATGAATGTTAAATGTCAAAATGATACCGTAATATATAAAAAAGATAGAATTTATAACTTTAACATTTCTAATCGTTTTTATGTCGACACTTTTTTATTGTTATGTATAATTCATGCAAACATGATTTTACAACGGTTTGCAGATGCAGGTCTCAAACAAATCATTAAATTTTGATTGCAAAATATTATTCTGTCAGATCCGCGATTGCCAACTGCTCGGTTCCCCAATTATTAAGTTAAGTGTTTTTCGCTTTTCAGATCGACCGCCTTTCAGACTTGCGTGGATTAGAAGAATGTATGTTTACGTTTTTGATTTTATGTGTTGTACAATAATGTTTGTTACAATATGCTTTGTATGACGATGTACTTTTCTGTATGAGTCTAAATAAACTGATTCTGATATTCTATATGGATCAAAGGAAAATGCTCACACAAGAATACAATTATACCGACTTACGATTTGTAATGTCCTTACTATACACAATTATTGAGGAAAAGGACGGCCAATCTATAATCATTCTACTGTTATAGTTTCTCTTTATAATTAAATGATAAATTAATTTACAAACCCTGATATTTTGTATGATGAACTTTACGAGGTCATGTTCTGTAATTTGTCTGTTCTAATTACTAATTAACAGCTTATGATTCATAAGACATACTAGTAATTGTCCATATTATTGGTGATAAAATTCGAACACCTTTATTACAAGGGTGATCGAAACATGGCGGAAAATATATTAACTGTTGTCGGTATTGTATAAATAACACATGGCTGCGAGGGTGATAGTAAATAATACCAACCCGAGAATAGTTATATCACCCGAGGCGAAGCATTTTGCAAAATAATTTATCAACAAATGTAAGCAGAACTTAGATTGCCGTTATGACAATTTTACATGTACAATCCCAGTCCGAATAAGTTTCTAATGATTATGTGCTATTTTTAGTAAATCATGTCAGTTTCAACGGTTGAAATCGACAAGATGTACTAAAAATAGCATGTTTTATATACCCAAACATATAAATAGCATACGGATACTCTCTAGCGGGGTGTTTTCCGGACTCAAATAGTACAAATTTCTATAAACAGCCCAGCCTCGTTTTTACTAGTAGTGATCGAACAAAATATCACATAGTGATCGAACAAAATATCACACGGAAGGTCTATGGGGAAAAGACAATGAGAGGTCACGTGAGGTATAATAAATGTTCTTATCCCACTTAAGGCACATACTACAACATGCAGTTTTATACGTTTGTTATATATCGTTATCAGATTCAGGACCAACAAATATAAGGGTTGTAAAGAAACTTGACACTGGTGTACAGTTGGCATGGGATCTCCCTAAGAAAGCGTCCTGTTATGGTCGAGCTGATATACAAATCATTCTAGTGTTACCTGATGGTAAGGTGAGAGTGATCAATGTTTACAATGAAGAGACCTCTATTGACCTTGTTGGCCTTGATCCAGAACAAACTTACTCTTTGTCATTGAATCTTGGCTATCGAGGTACTGAACTTTCATCAACGTCCTTCCAGTTTCAAACTGGTAAGATATCTTTATATATTTATATATTACTAATAATGTTTTATTACGATAACATTTATTGCATTTCAAATGCTAATACGCTTAGCCAGACTACAGACATTTCCGAAACAAATATTGTTTAATTCGAAGATAATAACTCTTCACTGAATTGAAGGAGATATGGGTGTAAAGTATAAACATTTACTTCATTGAATGTGGCAGTTCAAGTTTTCTATAAATGATCGTGGTTTCATTAAAGCTTTAAAATTAGCAAAACTTGTTAAATCAATGTCACAATCGTTGAGTATACATGTATAGCATGTCTTGACGGTCACCTATGCCTGGACTTCAGACACATCGTGTTTGAAATTTTAAAATCATGGTCTTGATTATTATAGTCTATTCCATATAATAAACATGTAGTTTGTCTTTTTGTCCAAGGTGTGCGATTATGTGCATTAGCTTTCCTTCGCCAGACCATCTGTAAGTCCGTCTACATTTTACACAGCATTTTCAAAACCGCTTAATGAATTTTGGGTGATCGTCTTGCAAAGTTCAATATCACTGATCGAGGCTAACATTACTTTTAAAGGTGAAAAGTGTAAAATCATATTCCCCAGAAACCACAATGCCTATAGCTTACAATGAACATGTACTTGGATTGATTTTTGGTCATCCTGATCTTCCTGTCTTAGTAATAATGCCATTTGTAAACTCGTTAACATTTGAATGCTGCGATGCATTTTAGCTAAACGACAGAACTTTCTTGAGGGAGGCGCTGTTGCTGGAATCATTGTCGGTACGTATCAGATATTTACATTGTCAGGCTTCACTCTAAGTGACGCAGCTGTCGGGTCCACTATTACGATGTAAAACCAATTATATTTAGTATTATACATACATCTATAATTTCAATACTAAACTAACGTACTATACCAGTATTCGCTCTACGTATTAACTCAAATGTTGTAATATTTTGTGTACATACATCATTCTCAGAGAATATCCTAACTGGGATGTAATGTCTGGACATTTGTAACACACAATTAGTCACATAACCACGTTTGGCTTTATCTCAGTCATACAAATGCACTAGTAGTTTATGTTTATTTTGGCATCAAACGACTGTCCAGACGCTTGATGCTTATAGATCGATTTCGAGCATTTAGTCGTGACTGCATTTTAAAGGGTTCAACCATTACTCGATATGGGTTGGTATAAGTTTGACCAATAAGATAAATAATAAAATTAAGGCCAAGTTGTTCGTATGCCTGAATCATCGTGACAGTAAAGTGCTTGGTAATTCGTAAAGTTAATTTTGCCATACCTTGGCAAGTTCCGAATCCTACCACATTCTTTTTATTATATATATTTTAATGAACACAACTTTCAAAATCCGTGTAATACTAGTATATGTGACAAACCGTATTTGTTACATGTATATTGTAGAACGTAATGACTGCTAATCAACGTAATGTGATATTAATATTGTCAGTAAGCGTGTAATACACAAATGATCAAAATAAGTGAAAATGAAAAACATATTGAATCTACACATCTTCATGGATAAATTTAAAAATTAAAAACACGTATACTTATAAACTCTTTACATAACATAAAACAATGCGTTTTAAAAAAATTAGCGAATTGGGGATTCGAACAACCGAATGTTTTGTTAGAGATTCTGAGCGTTGCCAACTGCACTTAACTGTCATTCGTTTACAAACTTATAGCTGTAAGAATCATGCAATTAAATAATGACATCCGAACGTAATAAAGCATAGTCCACCCGCCAAAATGGACTAGTCCGATAGGCCAAGGCTCGGGGTTCAAAATTGAACGATACATACGAAGAAATGGTCACATGAAAGGATTCTATTTTGGTTGTAAAAACACAAGAAACTGTGCACATCTTGCATAATCCAATGGATTTGCTTGATTACATTCGACAAACATCTTTGGTGTAGCATTTTCTACACTGACGATTGGTCAATTGCAGTTTTTTAGTCATAACCATGTTTGTGATATGATAGGTGAGAAGATGACAACATTTTATAATGCGCTCATAATAATGAAAAAGGCGGGAAAATTTGACATATTCCACATGATTTATCATTGATGTTTTTAGTACAATACGCTGACCATATTTGTTACACTGAACTTTGTACTTTAGTAATTTGTAAACCAATATTGCAACAGTTGCCTAAACCGACTTGTGTTTGTAAACATCACATTAGCCTGGGCGCACTATAGTTAACAGGGACTTGATGTACGTGTGCGAATACAATAATGTGTTACAGTCGTATACACATGTAGTACATTGTTTTATTTGGTAAACAATTATAACGAAACTGAGTTAAAAGTACCTGCTTTAGTAAGTCCAGATAATATATGTTGTATGGAATGAAATTCTTAACACATACATTGGAATTGATTATGTTTACAACTTGTAGGTATTCTGGTCATTATTGGAATACTCATTGCCATATTTGTTGTGCTTCTCCGCCGAGGTCATATGAAGCCTGTACGCCGGAGTTTGACCGCTGTATCCGTCAAATACAGAAAGACAGTGGCTGGAATACGAAACCATTCAGTAAGGCATCATATAATAGTACCCCCTAAGGGTGGTATTACGATATGAGAAAGTTAGTTTTATGTCCATTGGTCAGTCTAATCGTTAACGATGATGTCAAGAGGACACAGCGAAGGGACATATAAAAGGCAATGGGCAACATTAATGCGTAAACAAAAAATGCCCAGTCAATTAAAAGCCACATTAGGCCTAAATTTTCAAAAAGCAATAACTTATTTAACCTATTTGAAGAGCCATGTATTTGGAGCACTTTAGTTAAGTCCTAAAGGTTGAAAACACAAGATGGAAGAAAACGAAATAAAACCTCCAGTTTGTTCGTTAACAAAATAATGAATTGTAAACAAAAAATGCACAATTTATAATCTAAGGGAAGCAACTCTTGCAAAATTAGTATTTTGTCATCCATACATTTTACTTAAATGTGATTTTTGGCATACTATTTCGACAGATACATTTAACATTATGTCGTCAATTATTGGCCATTTGTGAATATATCCTAATTCCTTGTAATTCGTTTATTTACTGGATGATCGGAAAATGGTCTTGTGAGAGATAATGTGGATTTAATGATTTTTCAGTGGGATGCACGAGGATAGTAATATACTAATTGGATTAAATTTCTGTCTGTTTAAATGTTAAATATAAACAGTAACTATTACATTAAAAATGAAATTCCATAGATCAAGTACGAGTATGTATGTATTTTATATTAAGGAAGCGCATGGAAATTCAATGTATATGTATGGTGATGTTGACTTTAAAGACGTGGACACGTGGCAAATGGCGAGAGATGATATTGTGTTTGAAACATTGCTTACATCCGGGAACTTTGCTGATATTTACAAAGCAACACTGCCTTCGAGAAATACGGATTGTGTGGCTAAAACTCTCAAAAGTAGGTTTATCTTATTGCACTGTAAACAAATCGTCTCCTTACTGTGATAAATTAAATACTGTACATATTATAGACGTACCACGTGGTATATGACTAATTTTTGACTAATACTAAGATTAAGTAGACATATATCAACAAAAAGTTATAAAGAAACCGTAAGTATTTATTCTTCAACCGATTTTCATCCTCACTAAAGTCGAGAATGAGTAATTATACACACAACTTAATATTTTTCAACAAAATGTAACAATTCTGTCCGAAACAGGCCCAGCAGTTGGGTCGGTTTCGGGCAAATGTGGTAAACGTTTGCACAAAACTATTAAGTAGCATGTATAGTTCTCATTCTTGGCTTAAGCGTCGAGTATCGTTAAATCTATTTGTTTTATTCGTTTATTGTTTACTTAGCGATAAACTTAATTGTATTTGCCAATAAATAATTTGCCCTGGTTTGACTTGAATTGACTCCGCCTAATATATTACAGAGAATTACAGCGTGGATGATGAACACATTATGAAATCGAAGATCAACTTTAGTGCAATAATTGTCGGACACCATGAGAATGTTCTAACTTTTATTGGTGCCGTGGTTGAAAATTCCGAAAGTAAATAGTTATATCGTTCTACTAAATTGTTCTTACCTTATCTTAAAAATGGTTTTACTGTCATTATATAATACTTTCCACCAGTTCAATCGTATTCTAGATCATTTAAACCAGGTCGGTGTAAAGGTATTAAAACAATATATATCAGTTGTGTGGTGAATTACCACTACATTAAACCTTATCAATTCAGAAGTATAGCAAGAGATGTTTGTAAAACACGTATGCCTCCATAGCAGCCCAGAAGTCAGAAATGGCGAAGGTCACAGTGACCTTGACCTTTGATCTACTGACCTCAAAATCAATAGGGGTCATCTGCTGTTAATGACCAACCTCCATGTAAAGTTTGACGATTCTAGAACAAGGCATTCTTGAGTTATTGAACGGAAACCATTTGAATAGTCAGAAATAGTGTAGGTCGCAGTGACCTTGACCTTTGACATACTGACCTCAAAAGCAATAGGGGTCATCTACTGTTGCTGACCAACCTCCATGTAAAATTTGAAGATCCTAGGGCAAAGCGTTATTGAGTTATTGAACGGAAACCATTTTATGCGACCGACAGACAGACCGACAGACATGTGCACAGCAATATACCCCCTCATCAAAGATGGGGGGCATAATTATAACCCCTCATCAAAGATGGGGGGGGGCATAATTATAATTGCCTAAAGAGGAAGTGTGAACTGCAATACGTCTGAACTTGAGAAGGGTTGAAAGCAAAAGAGGAAGTGTCTTGGTCCACGCATGCGCCAACCGGAAGCTCTTCTCATTGGATGACACAAGTGAAGTAATCTGCCAGACCGTTGCCGTGCAGACGTACACAATACCGCATATGAATCCAATGCCGATAATACTTTAATATTTAGTTATCATAGAACAAGTATTACATAACAGCAAAGAAGAATACCGTAATTCGAACCCATTCTGTAAGGCGCCATCGCCTAGAAATCCGAAGTAGGAAAGCGTTAGTCCACTCGACTATTCCAACATCGCCCCCAAAAAGGTTGCGCAAATAACCAGTATAAATGTAACTTTATCACATTACATCACATGTATATGTAAGGGCGCTGCATGGCACACATTGGTGTTGTGAAATAACTATTGTACTTATACTGACTGTATGTATCATAAATTTACAGTCGGGCCATTCATGGTAAACGAGTACTGTTCGAATGGAACGATGAGAGATTACGTTGAATCCTTGAAAAACAGCTTGACACCAGAAACACATGAAAAACTACTTCGTTTTGGACTAGGAGTCGTTCGAGGCATGGAGTTCCTTGCTAACATGAACGTAAGTCATGTGTAGTACTCGCAAAGCATCTCAACAGAAAACTTCTTAAAATCTGAATATTTTCCCTAAAGTGTGTCAGCTAAAGAAGAAAAGTCAATACATGTATTGTTATGTTCTGAAGCATTTTGCAAAGAGATACTCTTATCACTAAGAAAACATGGATTGTTGAAATCATGAGAAGCGCAAAGTTTTCAAAATATTTAAGTCTTCAACTTCTTGGATGCTTTGTGAATACCTGCCCCGTACATTAGGGATTGAATGAATGTTTTGTTTATCATCGGTTTGATGGGATAAGCAAAGATATGGGAGCAATATTTAGACAGCATAGGAGAAGTTAATGGTCACTGCCAAGTATATGTTATTACAGACACATTGTCTCTCCCAAAACCTTTTTTCCGATCATCCAGTAAATAGAATTATTACAAGGAATGGGGATATATTCACAAATGACCAATAATTGACGACATAATGATAAATGTATATGTCGAAATAGTATGCCAAAAATCACATTTAAGTCATTTTGTATGGATGACAAAATAATAATCTTGCAAGAGTTGTCCTTCCCTTAGATTATAAGGTGTGCATTTATTTTTGTTTATAATTCATTTTTTTGTAAACAAACCAACTAGAGGTTGTATTTCGTTTTCTTCCATCTTGACTCAACTAATGTGCTCAAAATACACGGCTCTTCAAATACGTTACCAAGTTACTGCTTGTAGTTAAAGTTAAATTCAGTCCGTTAAATGATCGGTGAAAGCAGAACAAATATTTTAACTATTGTTTAATGAAGTTCCACCCGACAATGATATTTCAGACATATGGATACTATAGTTATACTACCCAGTCACATTTTCCTGATACCGGGTAAACCCGCAGTTACCCGAAACTAAACTATACTGAACGTCAAGCAAACTAGATATATTAGTACCATTGTAACGACTTAGGTATGTCGCTGTCTGAGATCGAACCCAGGATGTCTTGTGCTCTAAGCGGACGCGCTACAACAACGCCATCGAGAGGGGGGTATCCACAAAACCAAGGCTACTGTTTTTACTGTGTTTCTTACCACCTCTACACTGATTATATTCACAGATTGTTCACCGTCGTCTGGCTGCTCGGAACATCTTACTAGACATTGCGCTGGAAGTGAAGATTACAGGATTTATTCCACAACCTATTGGCGAAAATGAACGGGATGGTAATCCACACAAGAGAGTACGATACAAACATTTTGGAAATCACTTCATATTTCATGAACGACATTTCAAATGGCTATTATTATTATTAGTCCCCTACCGGGTTTTACAAACAAAACAAAGAACAAAAGAAAACCCCACAACGTCAAGTCGGGGAGAACGTCCGTCCGTCAAAAAATCTAGATCCTGATATAATTCAAGCTAGGTTTATGAAACTTGGTATGGAGCAATAAGGAGATACTACACGTCCAAAAATATGTTGATTCCGACGAAAATTGTGGTTGCTATGGCAACAGAAACATTGAAAATGGCTTAAAACCGGCAGGGGACTTCTGTATTGCTAGCAATTCTTAATGACTTGTTTTCGATTTCGCACTGGCAATGTATTGTTTTGCAATTTTCTCTGTGAAACCTCTCCAAATTGAACGTTTAAAACTGTCTGGTACATGCAGACAAGTCATATTCTTTGGTTGTACGATATGCAATTTGTAGGATATGTTTGAAAAAAGGCTAGAAACTGTGAAGCGAGGTCACGACGTAATGAGCGAACATGTCTTATATATATATATAAATCAAATTGAGATGCTTTGGGAGATCGGGGCCAGAGCTTACATAACCACTTGTGTTCGAGAATATGTTGTCCTTTGCCTACCAGGTTCCACTCAACAACTTGTGAATGACAGTTTTCGTTTTGTGAATAAAACTACATTTTTAACATGTAGTTTATGGACTCAATGTATTTAAGTTGGAGTACATTTATGTTTCATCTAACAGCATTCGTTGAATGTATTTTCCTGCGCAAGGTCAGCACCTAAGATCCCGCCTAAAGAACAAAATACATGTGCAATATAATTCAGAAATTTTAAAATCACAGTCTTTTTACAGTAAAGTTTATATCTTGTTTTAAAGACTCACTTTTTATAGGAACGAATCCCGATGAAATGGATGGCACCTGAATGTATCAAATCAACCGTTCACGCCACTGAGAAGAGTGATGTTTGGTCCTATGGTATTGTTCTATGGGAAATATTCACATTCGGTAATTCCGAAATTTAATCAATTAAATTAAATTAAATTTAATTATTTAGGTTTTGTGCATTTGCCCATATTTGAAACGCGCACCTATCCTACCGCTAATGAGCCATTATGACGAAATGCTTTGGGATTTTCCTTTTAATTAAACTATGTGGTATTCAGTAACTCATTTCGTCATTTTAATATATGGTCATATATATTATTATTATTGGTATTATTTTTATTATTACGTTAACTAAATATCTGTTTTATATACATACTGCCTAACGCACAGTTCGAGTATTATTGACAAGAATGGCATACGTCAGATGATAAAAAGAATAGGGAGTCAGTGCGAGGTAATGCAAGAATAAACAGTAAATGATTTAGCAAAGAACAAGAACAAACAGTAAATGCTTTAGCAAAGAACAAGAACAAACAGTAAATGCTTTTAGAAAAAGAACAAGAACAAACAGTAAATGATTTAGCAAAGAACAAGAACAAACAGTAAATACTTTTAGCAAAAGAACAAGAACAAACAGTAAATGATGTTAGCAAAAGAACAAGAATAAACAGTAAACGCTTTAACAAAGAACGAGAATAAACAGCAAAGAAAATAACAGTACACTTGAAAGCGATGTATTAGGATTACTACAGTGTATAAAAGGTATATGTTACTAACGTAGTGATGCATAATTTGATTACATAAAATGGTACATTTGTACATGTATTTATATGCAATAATCTTGTATTACAATATGTCTGGTCCAGCCTAATATAATAGAACACGATGGTATGCAAAGTCGTATGAAAATAATGTACCTGCCAATTCCAGGTGAAAGCCCGTATGATGACATCAAAGGTCGAGATTAGCCGGCCAGGTTGAAGGGTGGTTATCGTCTGCCGAAACCTGAACAATGTGAGGACAGGTAAGTGTTTATTTACTCGTTTGTCCGAAGTTAATTATTAATTATTTATGATTTTGTTTAAGCAAAAGTTATTGCCATTAATACATGTATACATTACAATTATTTAGACAGTTCCATGGCATACATGGGTCGAGCATTGTATCAGATATTATTTAAATACACGAAGCACATTAAGATGATACGAGTTTTAATATTGGCAGTAACATGTAAATAGGTTGCATTAATAGTTGGATTCGATTGGTCTACTGTATGGTGCAATTGTCTGGTAATGCGACGTTCGGGCAAAGAATGCGGTAAAACGGTGTTATCTTTGGTTCGGGGCATATATAAAGGACACCGTAAGAAACCGTGTTAATATAGACAACTTCATTCCGTATCCAGTATATTTTCAATATTTTCAAGATTTTTTCAGAACATCAGTTATGTAATACATAAATCTGAAATAGGTAAGAATGACCCCTGATTACAATATCAATTTAAATTCTTAATCAAAGAATACATTCTAGTGTATATCCGTGTCTTAATACATGGCGAACTTGTTGTCAATGTTTATCAGTGGGGGAAATTGCCTGAATTGGGCAATTCGGTGATTCACCTAACTACTTGCCCGATCGGGAAATTATGCTTACAAAATTGCCTGATAGGGCAATAATATCGTCAGTTTATACATACCTTAGAATAACTGATCTGTGCATGAAGAGATTTGACCGGGCATAATCTGAACACATGTTTTATATCATATAGTAAAGAAAGTATACTAAGTATCTAAGATCCAACCATTCAAATTTTCATTACATTGTCTAGATTCTGAGATATTTAGCCTAAAAAACTACCTATTTGACCAGTCCAAATGCATTGTGCTAACTTGCCTGTTTTGGCAACTTTCTACTTTTCAAAATATATTAACTGATCAAGATATTTAAGTTGCCAAAACGGGAAAGTGAACAAAAAGACTTAATATATCAGAATCTAGTGAAGATAGACACATTAAAAATAATTTTGAACGGTAGGGTTTTAGATAAACCTTTCGTGGTACGAAATATGTAAATCAGATCAATTCCATGTCAAATATCCTTATGTGCAGGTTAGTTTTCAGAAGTCGGCATTTCTTTTTCCCGATCAGGCAATTTTTTTAGCAAAATGTCCCGATCGGGCAAGTATTTAGGGGAATCCCCGAATTGCCCAATTGGGCAATTTCCTCCACTGTTTATAAGTAAGTAACTATGAACTATATACAGAAATGTGGTCGTTTCAGCTGGTATCAGATCATGAAGAGGACGTGGTCAGTGTCACCGAACACTCGTCCGACATTCGCAGAGATTAGAACAGAATTGGACGAGGTATTCGTGTCAGCACCTGTGGATGATTACTATTATTACAGAAAGTAATAGATGTGATCGCCACTTCAACGATTGTGATTGGAAATGTTCATATCATGCTAATGGAACTCAGTCCTGACAAAACAACAAAGCTGTTTGAGTTTGATAATCTATTATCTAATATTCTTCCCGAAAAGTATTCTATATAAATATATATATTCAATAAATGTAAGTGTAATTCTTTATCAGAAGTTATTTAATTTAATGAGTTGGCGGATACGGCCATGACAGCAGAGGAGGAACTCCATTGGTTAAACGCCAGAGTGGAGTTGAATTTACTACCGACCAGACATGAGAAGGAGCGACCAGGAGCAAACATGAACGTTACCGGAAATCGCCCACCCAGTTGCACTATGTAGCCATACTGCAAACGCCGCTGGCGTATATAATCGCACCGCTGGTGCTACATAAAAGCAAGCGCATCGCCTGATGCGTTTAGACCCTGGGAAGGCACCGCTGGTGCCATATAATTTCTGCAAACGCCGCTGGCGTATATATATAATTGCACCGCTGGTGCGATATAAAAGCAAGCGCATCACCTGATGCGTTTAGACCCTGGGAAGGCACCGCTGGTGCCATATAATTTTAAGCTATCGCCGCACGGCGAGAAATAAGTCCGCATGGTACGCTGTACCTAATTATTCGACTACCAGTGCAACATAATGTATAATACAGCTTAACTAAACAAGATCCTAACTAAAAGTGTGAGCCAATTAGAGACCGCCTAAGACGCTAATCTATCGAGCACATCAGTAACCGCTCATTTAACCCAAATAATATTTTTTGGAAGCAAGCCAAGAATCGTAGACCGACAGTTAAAACAGGTAGCGGTAAACAATCACAGGCTGCCATATTTCATATCTTTAACATCACCATTATCCCGTTTTTTAGAAGGATAAAATCCTAACGCTTCAGTACCCCTGGTCGCTCCTTTAATAAGAATTCCGCCACAAAATTAAATGTAACATTTAATTTCCGCCAATTCTTTTTTAAAATCAATTTCTCTTCTAATGTAAATAAAGTACAAATCTAAACCGACAATGAAAAGGTGCACCTGCCCTTTCCAAAGAATCCAGGTGTCAATGTCCATACGCAGACTTGTATGTTTTGGTAAACGATCTATAATTTTGTGGCCAAATTTGTTAATACACCGTCGTTTCCTATCAATAGCTTTAAGCGCTTCAGCGGCTATTCCATACGATGTGAGAACCCGGAAGTGCCTGGTGCACAAGCTCTGTGCCTTCTACCATTTTGAAAATAAAGCGGAGGGAATTGTTTATCACGTCATTCCCCCACAAATGGAAAACTATTACCGTTGGCTCGGGTCGTAGATCCACGGGAAGCCGAATGCAGTGCTGTAAGTCGCTCCAGCCCAAACAACCCACTCCACCATATAACACCAAGCCCTTCCGGAAGTCGTAGATTAGGCCTACCGCGTTCATTGGCACTAGCTCCTGTCCAGTATGGGATCGAATCATCCAGGATCCATATATCTGCAAATATATACAACTTAGTCGACACTTATTTTGTTTTTAATACAATGTATATTTGGATACGACTCTAATTTTTAGCCTTAAATTTCATTTGTAATAAGCATTTCCTAATAACCGCTGAAAATTGATATCGAGTGACGGGTTTGTGTTTGCATGAACAAATAAGTGTCCTGGAACTGTATGTCTGGTGTCCATGTAGTAAAATAGACATATAGATGTGTAATAAAAATGTATGCACTTGACAATTTTACTTATCGTGATAATTATACAAAATTTACATAATTCCTTCTATTTAATCGAAGCGCTGAAAGCGCTAAAGTTGTTCAAATGAATGTAGGGGAAGTCATAAGTTAAAGATGATGCAACTTTATTTTTCTACTGAATTATTTGTACATTTATACTAGTGTATACTCTTTAATAATACATGCGTGAATGCCTTGATGTAAACTTCTATCCGTATATACTAGGACTGGAAGATATATGTAGCTTCTGACATGCTGAAAAATATATGTCAATCTACAGATTAAGATCATTTAAATATGCCACAAATAATAGTGACATTCACATACCAACTACACAGATATAATTGCTTATCAGTCAATGTTTTGCCCCAAGCAGAAATAAACATATACATGGTCTATAACTAGTAAATATAAATCGGTCTATTTAGACCGGGATATAGACACATGCAGTTCATTCAGGAGTGTGGCATGGTCTTGATTCTATTGCGGGATGTTTTGGCTTTCTTCGGTCAATAAAATACTGCGATGCGACAAAGACCGATGTGGTCCGCATGAAATAATTAGTACTGGTTTGCATGACCGGTTTACATCCGCATAGTTTGTTATGCAACATTACTGGCTGACCGGTTTACTATTGCAAAGATGGCGCCGCCTGGTGACGGCGTTGGAAGAAAAGTAGTTTCATCAGCTAAACCATAAGGGATTGTAGAACGTTTGTATAAATTTAGTTATTCGGTAAGTTGAACAAAAACCCTAATAGTATAGTCGGCTCAGGACCACATGACCCTATATTCTGTTTCAGTACAGGCCAATGGCAGAAGAATGCAAGTATGTGTTAATTGAACACCGTGGATAAACCCACTTAAAATGCTTACAGTACCACGAGTAATTTTTGAATCTTGCTATAGCTCGGATAAATTGACATGATCCCGACCCCTGTGCACGCACACACCATAATGTCATTGTGTTGAATATATGAATTTCCATGAGTAAACTTGCAATATCAGTGCCCTAGCTTTGTGTTGGCATCACATCTAAGCGTCCTCTGACACTTCCCGCCATGAAAACCAACGCAACTATAAATATAACCAGCGTATCAACTGTTAAATTATGCTAATAAAAGTTCGAGAGGCATGTCAAACTCGCCGGACTGTCCTTATTGTTAACATAACTTAGTTTTGCAAAAGCAGTGATCAGTCATCCCCTACTTAAAGTGGGAAAGTCGTGCCGTTGAAGACATAATAAAGTACTAGCTACAATCTCGTGCTCGACAGTTAATTGTATGTGGCTTATAAAAACACCGGCGGCTTTTAAACACTAAACATAGTGACACATTTGTCGATCATAATTCTATTCTAAAGTACACTAGAAATGCACGTGAATACCGGTACACATATTACCAAAACAATGTTTTATCTTTACAAACCAAGTGTCAAATCGTCAAACGTGACAGTGGCAAGCTACATAAGTACAGATCAGTCAAAGTTAACGATTGTTCATCGAGTCCGCTAATTAATCCACCTGCTGGTAATACAAACTCATACTATCCGACCAACAGTTTTGTCAACAATCTATAAATAATCAGGGTATATCCCCAACGGATTAATGATTTTATTAAATAGAAGTATGTCCTGATCAATTCTAATAGTCCAAACAAAACCTGGTCCTGTGGATGTGTAGGTTGCTTCTCACACAGGCGGTCCAAGTTCAAAGCTTGTGGTAGACAAACTATATGAATGTATTTTTTGTACAATATACGGGACACATATTTAATGATTTAATACAATAACGAATTTGAAAATATTCTTTTGCCTTATGATTAATAAAAGCTCTAAAAATCACATTATCTCTAAAACACGTTTAGAACAGACGCTGCTTTCTCATTATTCTTAAAAAGAGACTCACTACAATAATCTAAAACACGTTCTTAGCCATTCAAATTAGCCATCTTAAGTTTAGTGAAATGACAAAGATGTAATTCATTTTTCACACATAATTTGTATTCAATTGCAAAATAGTAACGAGCGGGAAAAAGTTACGCTTACGGGGTTCGAACTCGATACCTTTCAACTACTAATACTGCCCCGTTATCCTCTCGACTACGATATCATATTGAGATTATAGGTAAAGAAATATAATGATAATCCACATTGTTTTAGAACAATTAATAAAGTAAACATTGGATTGTAAACACAGTGTGACGTCACTGTCAGGTATCCCTGGTCGGATAGTACCTTTACGCCAGATATCTCCTATCACTGTCTGGGACAAACTAGTACAATTATGTATATTCGTCCCGGGTCTTTAACTGTAAGAAACCAAGTAGTCAAACAAACAAAAATTATCTCATCACGTGGCTTCGCCCTGTGTTATAAGAAGTACAGCCGACAACATTTGACATGTCCCTAATTAGTCTTCGTGTGTTTTCGCTACGGTACCATAAGCATGATTCGATTAGTTAATTTGAAGACTCACATTTGACAATGTATAAGCACATATGTTAAATGTTATTTGCAATGAGTCAGCCATATTGCCCAAAACAATAAAACATTTCCCTTCCGAGACGAACGCGCTAAGCTGTGCTGTTGTATTGAAGACAAAATAAAAATGGTACCAGTAATTTCTTACCACGTGGCGTCTAGGCGACAAACTAAGAGTACTTAGGTAATAGTGCATGACCCGCTTCACCATTAACTCAAATGAATTATTATAATCGATATATATCAGTTGTCAATACATAAATGTTGAAATAACCAACCGACTCATGTGTTTATATAAATATACCACAATTAACTTGTGCTATGAACAGGCTCATGCCATCGCTATCATTACACATGAACATATTCATTACGGACTCGTGACAAGACTATTATGAATGTTCAATATTTACCAAAGCAATATAAATTGAACTTATTCCGTAAGGCACAAAAACTGCGCTTCAAGCTTCATGCTTGCTGCATGAATTCAAATTATTCAATACCTGCTTGTCACATTTCTCCGTTTCATTGATATGTTATGGCTATATGACCTGTTCCACGTGTCATGCAATGACTACAAAAACAATAAACGCATTACTTATCTTTTCTACCATATTCCGTGTGTCGCAGCAATAGTTGTGTTCAAATTCGCCGTTGCACATTCATTTTACCTCGAACCCACGCCATCCAAGGTGTGAACAGTTGTCTTTTGAAGTGTAATAAATTTAATGACACCGGACGAGAACCGATCGATGATTTATATAGCCTAGCCTTGCTACGTCACCGAATCACCGGTTGAGTAATTTGTAAATACAGATAGTAAGGTAGATAATAACCACAAAAAATTTACACGACCTGAGACACTAAATGACTGAGCAAAATAACTTAGATTAATTATTAGAAATTAATCTTTATTTAAGAAATAAAAATCTGTTCGCGTTTATTGTCGGTGAATAAAACACGGGCAGGAGTTCGGATGCGGAAAAATTAAATCACGAGTGCGTAGCACGAGTGATTTAATTTTCCGCATCCGAACGAGTGCCCGTGTTTTATTCACCAACAATATACAAGAACAGAGTTTTTATTTCGATTCTAAATACGATAATATCCCGCACTATTTAACTGCGCGCATTCCATTTTCAACCATTTGACATTGAAAATAATTCCACGCTGAAATTGAGTGGCTTATTAGCTGGTACAATTACCTCCCTCGTTAATGAAAACGACCTTCGTAATTTTCTGAAGGAAATACCACATTTTAAACATTGAAACAATTTTAATAACACGAGTATATGGTATCTATTTCATAAAATGAAAAATATAAATGAATTGATTATCAGAAGCTTTAATAAAACTTGGTTTCTAGAGTATATTGGAGTTTCTAAAAATAGATGCGTCATAGCTGTAACACTGAATTCTCGTGTAACTCGCCTTGTCATCGTGACTCGAGGAAAATTTACTATAAAGTTTACGTTCATTCATTCATAAATATGTCACGTGATACTGGGCGTAAATAGAAACAGCCAATTTGATAGGTATGTTTTATGGGGGTAATAAAACATTGTTAGGTCCGCTCTATATTTAAACGATTAATCCGCAGATCGTGTTAGAATATTTGTGTACATATCAAATACTGAGTCCTTATGTTATTTTACTCTAAGTTGTGGTTTATTTTTATACTATACCAAAAACTAATTATTTACGTTCTTTTATGCTTAGTTGTGGTTAACTTGTGTACTATACCTTATACTGATTGCTTACGTTCTTTTATGCTTAGTTGTGTTTAATTTGTGTACAATATCAAATGCATTAATGTCGACTTCATAAGATACTGCAGAGTTTACAATTTACGTTTTTCCATACGCTTTTTGGTCAGGTTAGAACTTGAAGGTACAGTAGGTCTTTGTAGCTATTCAGATTCATTTGGTTGTCAGTTTTGTGTTAGTGATTGTAGCATGTGCTTGTGGTATATGGGTTTTTGTGTTCCTTTTTATGCTCTGTTGTTTCTGTTGAATGATGCCTTCCTTGTAATTATATTGTTATATGTTTGGAAGTTGGATCTATGTTTTATATGTCATATTTTATATATGGTTCATGTTCCATTGACACTAAATATTGTGAATAAAACTGTAAATGTATCAAATATGTAAGGGTCCGTTTACAAAAAAATTTTTGGTCAAACATATTTTGTATGTGTGTTGAATAATTGTCTTACGAATCGATTTTAGTTTTTGTCTCAGATGGATTTTTGTCTTATTATTGCACTTTTTATGCAAAAAGTCCGAATAGCTGCAACAAATTAAGACCCTTTTTATTCCTAAGTTAATAATTTTCGTCAGAGAAAATGTCTTTAAAATATCTAAGGAGCTTTATCTACTCTGAACCACTATGTACCAGTGTATTGACTTAACATTATTGTTTGAATTTGTTTCTTCTCTGGGCGTGTTTATTCTAGTAAATCGTTTACTGTGCCTGTTTCGCCCTTTGTATAAACGAATAGTAATTCCAGGTTAAAAAGCCACATTTAAGCAGCAAAAAGGACGTCTCAAACACATATAATATGAAGCCACTTTTCAACATTTAAATGCTAAGCAAACGAAAATACTAACTTTTAAATACCATTTTTATTTCGCATTCGTAAACATTAAGTGCAACTCACCATCTGCACTCCAAACGAACACTTGGACAAACCACTAGACAAGAGGGGCGGTCTCACTTTTGTCGATTTTGTTGTACGAAGACAGCTTTAAATCATGAGTGCTTTGCACGTTACATAACATGTTCAATCTTTAATCATTGATGTACGTTAAATGTTCTTCTTGTTCATTCATTGACCACTAGTGTCTTGTCCACTTCTACACCCCTCTTTGCCCCTTAAGGTACATGCCGCCATTCCTCGGGAAAAATAAACTTCGGACGATTGTATTGAAATTTGGTACATTTGTACAAACAAACATTAATACTGACCCCCTTCATGTTGGTGTATTTATTTTGGTCATATACAGGGTGTCTCAAATTACATGTCCGCTTGTTGAAGACATATAATTCCGTAATGCCTTGGTGTGTGTATCTGATTGATATTTATGACCATAGGGCAATCAAACCAATGTTGAAAACACGAAACAATTATCCGAAATGATGCATACGAAACGTTATATAAGCATTTTGAGTATCTACCCTAAATATGTTAAAACCATTGTTTAACGTCGTTTGACGATTTTAATGACGTTTTTATAACGTCTGGCGAGACATTTACAATTACTCCACAAACTGATATTTCGAGTATTGATGTAGTTATATATCTTGAACTGTATAATCTCACATTCAAATAGTATCAAAAGAAATAAATATTGGATGATTTTTTGTTATTTCTTTTCTGATTTTGATGAAATCAGTATCACCGAATTCATCCTCCGACCACGACAGTGTTTGATGATGGATCATTTATTTAGTACTAGTTTAAACTTTCAAGTTATTTTATATGATCCTATTAGTCCATGTCCCAGGCCTTGAAAATTGAAGGTTCATTACCAAAGAGGTGAACAGATCCAACAATGATTTTCGGTTAGCTTGATATCTCAGCAGTCTAAAAACGGTTGATGGACTTGCGGGTCACTTTGCCAAATGACCTTTTGGCGGCCATCTTTAAAGATGGCCGCCATTATTTTAAGCAATCATAAGCTTTGGGAAAACTTGAATTATTCCTCACTCAGTAGGGCTATCGGCTTGCAATATGTCTTAAAATGTTCGTATTTCAACCCCACATTTGCTGATATATTAATCATAATATTATAAGAAAGTGATTACTTCGAAATTTATGGTATTCTAAGAAAACTTTGATATGTTTCACTTTTTTCATTATTTTTTCTCTTGCAACTCCGATTGGGATTTATATTTAGCCATTTTTTGTTTGTAATATTTAGAGGGTAACTCTAGGCATCCATAATATAGTATTACATTACATTGATAGATTTTCACTTTGAAGTCAAAAATTGGTCAGGAATATATGACAACTGATATCTAATTAAATGGATATTTTTAAGACGCATGCATATATCTTTTCCAATAATCTCAGGAACAACCATTAATTTTGGTTTATTATTTCAAAGTTGCTTTGCTTGTTCATATGCACATACCTATACATGTGTAGGTATCTGAAAATCGAATCCATTGCCTAATAGGATGTGGGTATGATACCGGACCCCAGCTAGAAGTCTTGCAGGCGAGGGTCCGGCTATTAGTACAGGATCATACACGCCATGGGCCGAGTGTTTCAGTATAACTTAATATTTGATTCTTTCTTTCCTAAAAAGTTAATCATTAGCGAATTGCATTCTTATTCAACACGAATGTATGCCAAATTTTAGGTTCCTAAGTTATATGTTGTCTTCTGAAAAGTACGTTTTGGTGACGTTTTAGAGAAGTCATAATGAAAATATTATTATCTCAAGCGAAGGGTTCTGTATCTGGCATCATCAGACTTACCTTCTTGGTCTATATGATTACCATCACTGACAGTCATGTTTAACTTAAAAGATTAAAAACTGCTGCGTGAGTTATAACGATTTCTGTGGGGAGCCTAGAAGTAGGGTGTATGCTTCGGGATCGAGAGGTCCCCGGTTCAATCCTCAAATGGACCACTGCTTAGTTTCTCTGAGCAAGAATAATCCACCTTCCCCACTTACCCAAATGTATAAATGGATACCTGAGGGGGTCAAAAGCCTGCCAGCAGCCAACACCACCGAGCGAGTGTAACAACTGACGTGAGACTCAATGAGTGAATGTACAGTCGGTCGAATGGTCGAATGTTTGAAAATTGACTTTAACTGGGTGCTTTTTACATACAAAATAATTTAAGTATCGAAGATGCAAGTCATTTGTTCCTACATTCATGGCCAGTGTTTATATTAAGAGTCATACCCCTTGATTGCAGGGCTAGGAGTAGATGTACACTGTTTTTGTAGGTATTCATAACAATGATGACCGGCGTTAGTCGTACCCCTTGATTGTAGGAAAGCAGTAGGACTAGCAGTTGCTATGCCTAATGTTATTCGGTAACTGTTACCAGTGGTAGTTGCATCCAATGGTTGTAGGGAACCAATCTGGCGGGGAATTACTTATCTACATGTACCTCATTGAGACAGGAATAGCAGCAAACCGTGAAGTAAGACGCATCATAGGATCTTGTAGGTATAGCTTCGCCTGTTGAATATGGATAGCCCATGACACAAGCCCAGACAAAGTGATGTGGGGGATAGCCATTAGGAGAGGATGTGCTGTTCCTGTCATTGGTCGTTATCCCTTGTAATAGCTGAACTTGACTGCAGAATGTACCCCATAGGAACCAAAGTGGATGTACTATGTGGTGGACTTTACTCCCATAGAGAGAGAAAATGATGTACAGGCAGTAGCATAATTATACCTTATTGGGACTGGAATGGACAGAAGCATCTCCGAAGGAATGTTCTTCTATATATTAAGAAAATAGATGGATTTAATCGGTGGAATATTCCCCCACGGGGTTAAGGATGGTTTACTTAGAAATATGGTGTACTTTAAGGACCCAGAATGACTATACCGATAAAATAACAAGCCCAATATGGTAAGGAATGACCATGCATATTCACCTACTAGTATTAAATCAGAAATGACTGTGACCATAGTACCCCCAATAAGATCAGGAATGAATGTGTCCATCAGTAAAATGTACCTCATATAGACATTATAAATGGAAGTTCCTATCTTTATTAGTAACATGTTATGTAACAAATATTACCAGGAATGTACCACATATGGTCAGGAATGGCTGTACTCATTCTACCCCTCTGTATGATGTACACCATGTGGTCAGGAATGCCCGTGCCCAACTGCATAGTTACGAAAGGCTGTATGTATGTATCTGTATGTATCAAGTATTGTCAGTAATGACTGTACTCATATGTAATGACATAGTTATGGTCAGGAATATTTGTATACCCAATACCCATCTGTACTACGGATTCCATATAAGGAATTGATATACCTATAAATAATATGTGCACCACATGACCAGGAATCTATGTACCCATATGTAGGCTGTACCACACATGGTTGGGAATGACTGTCCCATCTGTACTGTGGACTCCATATGGCCAGGAATTCATGTACCCATATGTAGTCTGTACCACACATGGATAGGAATGGCTGTACCCATCTACTACGGACTCCATATGGCCAGGAACAATTGTACCTATCAGTAGAATGTACTTCATATGGTCAGGAATGGCTGTTCCTTCATGTAGCATGTTTTAGTACTCATATAATAAGTACGTGTACTAAGTATCATATGTGGTCAAGAATATCTGTATTCATGTGTAGTATGTACCCAATACGGTCAGGAACGAATGAACCTATCTGTAATATGTATCTCGTATGGTTACAAATTACTGTACCCATCTGTCGTACCGGTATGCATTAATAACCCATATGGTCAGGAATGGCATTGTCCATCCGTAATATGTACAAAACTGAATTGACTGTAGCTGACACATACTAGTAATCCATGAGTTCAGGACTAAGTGTACTCATCTTTGGGATGTACATCACGGAGACATCTAAAGGTAGTGCCTGCAGGCATGGCAGAGATAGTCGGTGATGCTGAAAACATTTATAACTCGCAGGATAAATATCCCCGTGGTTGACACCTTGTAGTTGTATTTGTAGTTGTAATTATTTAAACCTTTCAGTCAAGGATAACTTCTTGATATTCCATATGGGGTCATGTGCTTTGCTGAAGAGACAGCAAGTAGAAGTGACTGTGGTGTGATACAAGGAATCTGGATGGGATACCCTAGCTCTTTCCGAATAGATTCATTTTTGGTTCTTCAACGTGCCCAGCATATAGCACCGATACTCGTGAGAATATCACACGATTGCAACCAGTTCATCTGTAGTTGGGTGGGAAATACTGAACACTGGTCAATGAAATTTCGAACCAGGGACCTCCGGATTGGTAGTCAAGAGCACTAACTCCTCAGCCACCATCGTGTCACCAATTACAATCTTGGTTGTGGTAGGGTTGTGGAGGCTTTAAAAATGTGTGTATAGTTTTACAAATTCTATTAAGAACGGTTATTTAAAGGTTACTAAGGTCCACCTGAGTCAGAAAAGTAGTAAGCTAGACACTAGACAAAGATCAACTGATTCAATATATAATTTTGTTTATTTTGTATCCCCTCTATCCTTTATTGTTTCCCTTCGAATACGTTCCTGCTTTCACATTCATTTCTTAGTGAATGCGCGAAACGAATAGAATTTAACAGTGGGAGGTATGAATTCTTACATGCTTTACTATTATTAAAGAAGAATATGAAAACAACGTTAAAATAATGTACTTTTAATGTAATATTCGGAACTTTATAAACAAAAATGTATAAATAAATGTATAAACTCATATCAAATTATTTTCCAATCATTTGGAGTCATGTTTATTTTCCGTTTCGCTGAATAGTTATTCAAGTTTTCCTGTCAATAACCATTTTTTTGAAAATAATGTCATATGAACTCATACAACTGACCGGATCCGAGCCGCCAAACCATCCAGCTAGGGGTCAGGTACCACACTAACACCCTTGTGACACGGTACTGAACACCTAGGCATATATATACGCATCGTATCAACAAAGTAGCCATGGAATAAAAGAAACGGTCTATTCATATGCCCTAAAATATCTATTTAATTTGGCATTAGTTGTCATATATTCCTGACCAATTTTGAACTTCGAAGTTAAAATCTATCAATTTAATGTATATTATGGATGCCTAGAATTATTCTCTGAATGTAGCAAACAAAAACTGGCTAAATACAAATTCCAATCAGAATTGCAAGAGAAAAAATAATGACAAAAAGTGAAAAATATCAAAGTTTTCTTAGAATATCAATAAATTCGAACTAATTCCTTTATCATAATATTATAATGTATATGTCAACATATGTTGGGTTGAAATACAAACATTTTAAGACATATTGCAAGCCGATAGCCCTATTGAGTGAGGAATAATTTAAGTTTTCCCAAAGCTTATGATTGCTTAAAATAATGGCGGCCATCTTTAAAGATGGCCGCCAAAAGGTCATTTGGCAAAGTAACCCGCAAGTCCATCAACCGTTTTCAGACTGCTGAGATATCAAGCTAACCGAAAATCATTGTTGGATCTGTTCACCGTTTTGGTAATGAAATTCGGTCTGTCACATGGACTATATGGACTGTTGGAGATTAGCTAGATATACAGCTGAAATTCAACCGAGAGTTTTTGTTTCGAGGAGTTTGGTGTTGCCTTTATGAATATGATATGCTAAGAAATGTGTGAATATCAACTTTTAAGTCCCAATTGGTTGCTTTGTTTCTTCCCTAAAATGTGTCCTATTTCATTTTCCATTCTTGCTAACAAATCTCTTTAGTTTCTCAGACAGTGTGAGCATACTATTGTACAACTGACTATTACTTTACCCATTAAAGACAAAATAAATACTCATGTTCCCATAAATTCATGTTTTCTACCTCTTCGGGCATTTAAGAACGTTTCCAATGACATTATTATTGCGTCATCAACTGTTCCTACATTGACACATGATATAATTCACAAAATAAGTGTTAAATATATCTTTTACATGAGACTATGGTTGTTCCATTTTGCCACTTGTCCATCCTAAGTCTATCAACTCGCGGTTGGTTGTCTTCGCCAAGATTCTGACATTACCTACCTATCTCCATCTTCGTTTCTTGTAAAGATCTTTGTTTGAGATGTTTTGATATGGTGTTTGTTAAAAACAAATACGTAGAATTCTTCTTAGACATGTTGTTTAGAAGACATCTAGACTGTGGGTTATAATAGAATATTCGTAGTTGTGGTGTTGGTACTGCAATATTGCACGCCAATTTCGAACTGGAGTCCAATATCCATTTAACAATGAGTTCGATATTCACATGCATACGACTGTGAATTTTCAGCTGCGACCATTTCGAATATCAAGATTTGTGTTATTTTTCACTTTTAGTGCATGTGCAAATAAAGTGTTTTCATCAGTAACGTGTTATATCATCATTTGCATTATCTAATTTATCTCCCTTGCTAATTTAAGAAACCATGATGTGTGTCATTCATTGTGAGAGGCAGTATATAGACGTACTTAAAAAATCATTTTGGTGGCATACGGGTGGTACATTCTGTCTGTTTTTTGTGTTGGTGGCTAGGCACTGTCGCCGTTTCTGTATGGCTTCGAATTGTCTGCACATGTATAGTAGATTACTAGTAGCTAATTGTATAATGTTACAGTCACACGTCTGAAGCAGTAGCAATTTCATCAATATCAGAGTTCTCAATGAATCTGTGTCTCTGATCAATCTCGCCATGCCACAAGCATTACTACGGCAATGGTGACATGGTCACTTACTCCCACAAAGTGGACATGGTCACTTACTCCGACAGAGTGGACATGGTCACTTACTCCGACAATGTGGACATCGTCACTTACTCCGACAATGTGGATATGGTCACTTACTCCGACAAAGTGGACATGGTCACTTACTGCGACATAGTGGACATGGTCACTAACTGCGACAATGTGGACATGGTTACTAACTCCGACAAAGTGGATATGGTCACTTACTCCTACAAAGTGGACATGGTCACTTACCCCGACAATGTGGACATGGTCACTTACTCCAACAAAGGGGACATTGTCACTTACTGCGACACAGTGGACATGGTCACTTACTCCGACAAAGTGGATATGGTCACTTACTGCGACAATGTGGACATGGTCACTTACTCCGACAGAGTGGACATGGTCACTTTCTCCGACAATGTGGACATCGTCACTTACTCCGACAATGTGGACATGGTCACTTACTCTGACAAAGTGGACATGGTCACTTACTGCGACATAGTGGACATGGTCACTAACTGCGACAATGTGGACATGGTCACTTACTCCGACAAAGTGGACATGGTCACTTACTCCGACAAAATGAACATGGTCACTTACTCCAACAAAGGGGACATTGTCACTTACTGCGACAAAGGGGACATTGTCACTTACTGCGACAAAGTGGACATGGACTCTTACTGCGAAAATGTGGACATGGTCACTTACTCTGACAAAGTGGACATGGTCACCTACTGCGAAAATGTGGAAATGGTCACTTACTCCGACATAGTGGACATGGTCACTTACTGCGACATAGTGGACATGGTCACTTCCTCCGACAAAGTGGACATGGTCACTTACTGCCTGCGACATAGTGAACATGGTCACTAACTGCGACAATGTGGACATGGTCACTTTCTCCGACAGAGTGGACATGGTCACTTACTCCGACAAAGTGGACATGGTCACTTACTCCGACAAAGTGGAAATGGTCACTTACTCCTACAAAGTGTACATGGTCACTGACTCCGATAATGTGTACATGGTCACTATTTCAAACATTTAAAAAATGTTTATATACCGGACAATAAAATTTGCATTTGTGTAAACGGGCTACATGAAGTCCTGAAGTGTGTGGTTATTTTGTCGACCATATTGTGTAGACCATATTGGACATTTTGAAAGGGGGTTTAATTTTCGGTGATTTAGCGAAAATATGCACGGCTCTGATGTTTCTATTAGCCAATTATAGAGCCGCTGTTACTCGGTGATAGCTTAATCTTCATCTCGACATGGCACATTGAATACTGTATGTGTCTGTACGGGTACCATTCTATTCCTGTACCATCCAGGGTCGGCTGTCCCTGTACCTGACCAAGCATTCGCTGTCCATACGCACCCGCGAGATGTACACCATTCAAATTGGAACTGCAAAGAAGTAAAACACCGAGTTAACGTATACTGAAAATACCCACTCCCCATCCTTGAGTCGCAAGTCGGCTATTGCATTCGGTGCCGATGGCAGCCACAACACATTGGTTTTCATCCACTCGGGAACGCATTGATGCACCTTGGTAAAGTGGAGCATTTGGAGTAATTCTTGCTCAGGAGAATTAAGCAGTGATGCAGACTGGTATCGAACCCGGGACCTCTCAATTGAAAATCACGCACGCTACCTCTAGGACAATGCTCCGAGCAACTGCAAAGTTTATGAGTGTATGGGGTGTCATAAAAGAAACTTTACAATTTCAATATATATATATATATATATATATATATATATATATATATATATATATATATATATATATATATATATATATATGTTTTTTGGTATAAAAGTCGAAGCGCAATGAATATGTACATAAAGTCGAAAAATTTAAAACCGTTATATATCTATGACTTCGTGGTTTATTCTTTGTACGGATATTTTTTCGGACGATAATATTGGTTATAATTGTTCTAAAAATTATAAATTTTCTTTGATAGGTGTGTTAATTAAAAATATTCGACCTTATGTCCATGATTTTGTTCGACTTAATGTTCCTTCAGATATAATTCGACTTAACGAAAAACTATTAATGAATTGGATGCAAAGTAGATGGACATACTTTACAAGTGTACTTTGATTAACATTACAAAGACAAAACACGTTTTACTGATAAATAAGTGAAAAATATTCAAATGTTCACTTATATTTCTGCGTATGTGTAATTTTTTTGCAATATATCTTAATAGCGTATCACGGTGACTTCGTATAAAATTTGGAGATGCACTCGTTCGAAATGATTGTAATTCATGATAGTAATACATTGAAGCTTTTACACACATTAACTGACGTGTTCCGTGTTGGTTTTTCTGTGATGATTTATCATTTGAGTGTTACTGTATATTTTTAATGTATTCAGCTTCGTCTCCGTTACTAGATAGAAAAAGACGGTCGATTGTTTTGAACAAATTTTTTCACGTTATTTTTTTTCGGCGCAACCGTTCATGAGGAGATGACATTGCCTCTAAGCGAATCGAAAAGCATGTTAGCGAACACCTATGAATATCCATGTATGAAACCCTGTATGATTCGCCAGTCTGGTAAAAAGGACTAACAATAAATAATATAGTTTGATATTCATCTCGTAAAAGTGAGCCTTAAGTATGTAGATGTCTGGATTACGTTTATTTACATTTGATGTACCTTATAAAACGTTTGGGTGGGTGCATCATAAACCGGGTTAAACTCACCAGTGGCCTGGTGCCACTGACCGTTCCAATGCGGTGCCACTTCGTGTTCTTTTGATGTCCGTCGTTTTCTGTCTTGTCTGTGTATGGGAATGGGGTGGTGGTGGTGGTGCTACGGGACGGAGTCGGTTTTTGTACGTGTATTTTTCTGATGGGTTTAATTATTGTTTTGGTCCGTTTCTGTTTCAATCTATCTACCTTGTTTGATATTTTGTTGTGTTCAATGTGTAAGGATGTAGTGTTTGCCTATCAGCCCTGTCTGTTATTTTGTTGTATGTGAAATTGTGTTTGTCCTCTATCTTTTTGTTGGAAGAGGTGGTTATGTGCGCTCCGGGTCGGTAGCTTTTTTGTATGTGTCTTTTCCTCGTGAGTTTAATTGTTTTTTCAATTAATTCCGCAGTGACTTGTTACATTTATTCAAAGAACTCAAAAGTAAGTACATGAAATCTTTATTGATTCTGTTATCATTTAATTTTATTTAATGCGTTACCTATGCGTATAAATCGACCTTATGTGTATTTTTTATGCGAAAAAGATTTTTCACAAAAACATGACACGTCCATAATAGTAAAATAGATGGTTGTACAAACGAATATATGTGTCAAGGTGTCCAACGGTGTGATATTGTCAGGAAAACGAGTCGGCATTGTTCCGTGATGAGTTTTCATATTCCTGTGAGTGGTTATGTATATTATTTATCATAATTTTTCTTTGTTCGTCTTTGTCTGTTATTTTACAGAAAAAGTATAATTCTTAAATTCAAAAGTACATGTGTCATGAAAGCTGTCGGAATTTCAAATTAATGAAAATCAACCGTAAGTTACAGGCTAATTGAACATTGTAAAATATGATAGTTCTTGTTAATACAATGTTGTTTATAAATTGACCTTTTGCATGTTTAATATAAATGGAAAATCGACCTTATGTATATTTTTCTTTCAAAAAAGATTTTCTTCCAATACATGACACTCAAGCATATTACTCACTCGATATAAATACATTAATGCTTGTACAAACAACTTCAAGATGTCCATCAAAGTGATATTTTCAGGCAGGACAATGAATTGTCATTGTTCTATGATGGGGTTTCTATATTCCTGTCAGTCCACCTGTACATTATTTATCATATTCGACTTTGCATCCGTAATTATATAGAACATGTTTCTCTATTAAATGTTCCATGAGAGCAATGACAGTGCCAAATTTGAAAGTAATGAAATATAGACCGTAACTTATAGACAATGGACCAGGCTTACTTGAAGCAATCAATTTCGGTGGTTGTTCTTTTTAAGTACAAGGTTAGCGATAAAAGTCTCGAGCACTGTAGTTAACGGACATATCTAATGCATGCTTTTCCTTATAGAACTATATATTTGAAGACATATTACTGAAATGATGATAATTATAAGATAAATTCAAATTCGTTTTGGGAAGTTATTGATCATTAGTAATGAAGGAATAAGTTAGAAATAGTGTTTTGGAACTGTGCTATATTTTGAGAGGACAAATGAAATCTTACCATACCATTCGATTTTTTTCTCAGAAATAAGATAGTAATGAGATGAATATCCTGTCTAAATACAATTTTTCACTAGTAAAACACACACTAAAGCATTATTGATTCTGTAAGTATATTCATTATCATTCAATCGATTTAATTTATTACATTGAGAGTATGACATATCAATAGAAAATCGACATTATGTACATATTGGTTTAAATAAAGATTTTTCCCCAAAGCCTATTCTTACCAGGATAGAAAAAATCGATGCTTGTACATACAAAGTAACGTGTTCAGGATGTCCATCAAAGCCATATGTTCACGAAAATAAGTCGGCCTTGTTCTGTGATGAGTTTCCATATTCGTGTGAGTCCACTTGTACACTATTTATCATATTCGACTTTGTATCCGTAATGATATAGAAAATGTATAAATATTAAAATGTCCATGGGAGCAATGCCAGTGCCAAATTTGAAATAAATGAAATATGAACCATAACTTACCGACAATGTACCAGGCCTATTGGGAATCCATGCATTTTGGTGCTTGTTCTTTTTAAGTACAGAGTAAAACGATAAAAGTGCTCGAACACTTTAGTTAACGGATCGACATAATGCATGTTTTTCTTATAGACATATATATTATAACTGAAGACACATTACTGAAATGATGATAATAATAAGAAAACTTCTAATTCGTTTTGGGGAAGTTATTGATGATACCTAATGAAAGAATGAGGTTTGAAATAGGTTTTTGGAACTGTGCTATATTTTGACATGAACAAATAAAATCTTACCATACCATTCGATTTTTGTCTTAGAAATAAAATGGTAATGAGATGAAGCTCTATTCTAGAATAGCCTGTTTCAATTCAATTTTTCACCAGTAAAACACACACTAAAAATTATTAATTCTGCAAGTATATTCATTATCATTCAATCGATTTAATTTAATACATTGAGAGTATGACACATAAATAGAAAATCGACTTTATGTACATATTTATTTTAAAAAAATTCTTTTTCCCCCAAGCTTATAACTGCGCAGGATAGAAACACATTGATGCTGGTACATAAAACGTGAAGTGTTCAAGATCTCGACAAAGTGATATGTTCGGAAATGAGTCGCCATTGTTCTGTGATGTGTTTCCATATTCCCGTGAGTCCACCTGTACATTATTTATCATATTTGACTTTGTATCCGTAATTATATAGACAATGTATAAATATAAAATGTCCATGGGAGCAATGCCAGTGCCAAATTTGAAATAAATGAAATATGAACCGTAACTTACCGACAATGTACCAGGCCTATTTGAATCTCTGCATTTTGGTGCTTGTTGTTTTTAAGTACAAGATAAAGCGATAAAGTGCTCGAACACTTTAGTTAACGGATCGACCTAATGCATGTTTTTTCTAATATAAATATACAACTGAAGACACATTACTGAAATGATGATAATAATAAGAAAACTTCTAATTCGTTTTGGGAAGTTATTGATGATAACTAGAATGAAGTTTGAAATAGGTTTTTGGAACTGTGCTATATTTTGAGTGGACAAATAAAATCTTACCATACCATTCGATTTTTGTCTTAGAAATAAAATGGTAATGTGATGAAGCTCTATTACAGAATAGCCTGTTTCATGTTGTGACCTATCTGTGGTAGGTTTATGTCCATGTTTGATTATATATTCAGCCAATGAAGTAATTCTGCTTGACATCAGGGAAAAAACATGTTTACTTATTTATTCAATCTTTCGTTGGACATATGACTACCTAACTTGCCATATACTTGTCCCAATAATTATTGATTGACGCTTGCTTTAAGATATTTCATTCGCCAAACAAGTAAGAATTGTGATTTTATGTTTTCTATTCCTTTGGGATCATAGAGTATACTCATTTTGTATATAATAGAGTACCGCTCAAGCCGGTGCTAGACGGCTTGAGTGCTGTCGCATCTTTCATTACCACTCCTGAACAGGCCCAATAAAACCGAGTGTGCTATTATATTTTCTTGGTTGCATTATGTGCTTCCAAAGGATCTCTTTTTTAAGATTATATAGTACATCTTTTTCAACAATGCTAATTGCATTGTTTACTCCAATTTGGCATTGTGTTAGGAGAGGCTACTCTTCGAGATCGAGGGACGTATATATGTAGGGCATTATGGTTAATGGTAATAAACAGAATAAAAATTATACAGCTCATGAATAGTATGCATCTTATGACTGGCATAACAATAAAGGACCCATGAATAAAATGCACTTCACGAAAGAATCAAAACAAACAGAATAACAAAAACATCTAACTATTATCATGCAATTTATTATTAACTTAATCAAATACAGATAACATATATACAACTTATCCATATTAAAAATGCTTGTCATATTTTGACTAAAAATCTTATACAGCTCATGAACACTATAAAAAACATTTAAAGAGAATGTATCAAATAGTATTTTATAATTGCAAATACAGCTCGAGAATGTTATGCATTTCATGAAATAAAACAAAGAGAAAAAACATGTACAACTCATGGTTTTAAAAGAGCGTTATACAGTTAAACAGCGTTTTTGTCCGATGATGTCCATGTATTTTTATAAACCGAGTTTGGAAAATACCTGGACTTCATCGGACAAAAACTTACGGTCCCGAATGAATCACCTTGTAATTCAATGTAGAATAACCCGTTTAATCCGAATTGTGATAGTAGTATATTATGAAATACTAATACTAATCTTGTATTTTTACATGCAATTCAATGATAACATGCATGCATTTCATACATTTTATGAAAAATTAAACAGATAAATATATACATCTCATTTTACAAGTGAGGTATAATTGTGCTAGTGTCATATTATAGAATGTTAATATGTGGTTTATAATTGAACAAACAGCTCAATCATTTTATGCATTTTAAGATCAGATATATTTATACAGTTCATAAATGGTATGCATTTCATGCTTTTATTAAAACAAATGAAACGAATGTCACCAGAGGCATTAATTATTTACTCATTTCATAGAAAAACTCATGAATATCATGCATTTCATGAACTAATGAAACGCGCAACAGATAACCATTGAATATTATGAGTTTAATAATATGATGAGAGAAAAACATATACAGCTCATGAATATGATGCAGTGCATGAAATGATAATATAAAGAGACAAACATATGCATCTCATAAATAGTATACATTTCATAAGATACTCATAACAACTATGAGAACGTCATTACAACTCATGAATATTACGCATCTCATGAAATACTTTTAATCAATAATGAGAACATCAAGTACATTTTATGAATAGCATGCATTTCACGGACTAATTTAAACAATTCAAAGATAAAAATATACAGACTCTGAATATTTCGCATTTCATGAAATAATTAAAACAATTAAAATAAAAACCATATACAGCTCATGAGTACCATCGTAGTCGGGACGTTTTTTGTCAACCGGAACACTTTTCAACTGCACGATGGCCGAAACGAAACATAAAGCGCAGAATATTAAACGATGAACCAGAATGTAAATATCAATCATCATGCACCTTAACATGAGCCGGTTTCCACTACCTGAGCCAAATATACTTAATGCGTTTGTGGTTTCGTGATGAGTGTACCTTTGTGCAGGGACGGGTTTCAATTAATGATTACGTGGATCATTGATCGATTTGCTAATTTAGAACTTGCCGAATTATGTCTAAAGAACTACACTTTGAAAATAATTATCATTTCAATTCAATTCAATACGAAGGGGAAGTAGCCTTCAACGTAACTACTGTCAGCGGATGTAACATTTCAATAATGTTTTAGGTCAGAGGTTTGCGGATTGAATATATGAGTTCGTTTTACGCGCAGCGTGTATTACAAGTAATAGAACTGCAAAATGATGTGATTATTTTAATTATTACTATTATATTGTATATCTATATTGTTCTTAATTATGTATGAATGATACAATATGTTTATGGATGGAAATACATTGGTATAACCTTCGCATGGGAACTTAAATGATTAGTATACAAACTAAAAATCTTTTCTTTGATAATTTTGTGGTAAATAACCCAGAATAGCAAGACTAAAAACCAGCAAAACCCACCATATAAAAATACCGCTAGGACGAAAATATCCCATCATACGGTCTTTTTCAAGAAAGTACAAGGCAGAAAATGAAGAGACAATTGGAGTTTTTGAGTGAATGAGTGATGTTCGAACATCTAAAATGAGAAAGAACAGTTGAATGTTAAGCGATAGAAAACACATTAAAACACGCCATGACAAATTCTTCCAAAACACAATTGCCAAATAGAATAAATACCAGATGTCCAAGATATTTAAAATGTTAAACATCGGAGGTGAACTTTAGAGTACAGTTTGCCAATAGACGTAATTGGAAACTACTTTAAGGATAAGGATATGCAGAACTATAAAAAAATTCCATATAATAAAAGACCAATAACTAGATAAAAAGCACTAGGATATCAGGCCGTAATAATTCTAAATAGGTATCTTAATGGTGATATTGATATATATATTTATTTCAGTAAAAATCAAAACATGAACAAGTACAAGAATAAAAGATTAAATGCAAACATATAAAACTGCACATATGATTAAAAGTAACATAAAAGCACATACAGTCTTCTAAAAATTGCATTAAATATCTTGTACTAGGACATGTTTTCATCTACCAAGGATAGCACAATAAGGACCTATACCAAGGACATGGTCATGGGTGTTGAAGGGAAGCTTGAGAATGGAAAAGCACAATGCCTGAAAGGGTTCCCACCGAAAGCTCTAAAGATAGATCGATACAACATCAGCAGATCTACTTATAGGGCTACTTCAGGATATTTAGGGAAAAGAAGAAATTCCAACAGAATGGAGAACAGGCTTGATCGTCAAACTGCCATCTAAAGGTTGGCCTGGGGACTGTCAGTACGAAATGGAGGGTCATCTAGCTGTTATCGTCGCCAAGCAAATGATATTCCTGAAATTAATCAAGCACTATGAAGTGGAAAAGGGCGAGCAAGCAGGGTTCCGTCAATGAAGGTCACGTACAGATCAGATTGCAACGCTAACAATATTGTACATATATTTTATCAATTTCCGCAAAGCTTTAGATACCATCGGTAGAACAATAATTTGGAAAATCATGAAGCATTATGTTATCTCAGATAAGAGGATCAACATCATCCGAAGCTTATACAAATACATGACCTACCATGTGATTCACAACACGGACATTTTCATCCCTTTACATTGTCAACAGTTATCCGCCAGAGTTGAACACCTTTCTCACTAGTTGTATATTGGATAATGAAGTCAGTGACTACAGAACCAAGGGGGTTAAAATCAATACAAAAATACAAGAAGTTTGCCACGAGAGGTAGTCACGAGTGTAAAGTTCGGCCGCCAAAATAAGGCAAGGAAATTGGAACTATTTATTCGTTTTTAAGCATTATATGTGTGTTTCAATGTTGAAACATAATATATAAACGGACCTTTGTGTTACTTCTATTTGCTATATTTTTGTCTTACTTATTTAAATTAAAATCTATAACGTTTGTAAAATAAGTGCTACAAATTTATGTAGAACATAAATGAAAAGAGAAGGACGTCAAAAAAGATAAAGGACGTTCAACTTCAGAATGGATGTGGCTTCGCCTGAGAACTTAATGAATAGACTGAAAATAAGTATATTTTATTGAAGTAAGATTATATTTTAAATAAACTAATGGCTGAAACTGAGCATATATGCTGAATGTATGAGCGAGAGTGCAGACTTTGATCAACTAAACATGCAGAAGAAAAAATTAACTCAACATGGACTTTGACCAAACAATGGACGGATGATTTGAATGAAAAAGAGTGAAAAAGAAACAATATGTACCTGAATATTGATGCTGTTGCAAATAAGCATTACTGTTATCATACAAAATATCATTTTCAAGCAATAAAATAAAAAGTGAGAGACATTTTATTTCAATGGAAGTAACAGGGAACTGTGTTACTTTGAAAGTGATAAAGGATAAAGTGAGTCAATACGATACGATTGGATAGAAGACTTATGGCAGCGTTGTCATTGCATGTTGAGCGACTCATGCCGCAGATAAAAAAGTTTGCCGATCGACAAAACTAGAAATTACCTAGAGAGATTAGAGATTATATATGGCAAACCACAAACAGTTTTCAAAGAAAATCCAAATAAAAGAAGACCAATAGATATATTAAAACACGTCACTACGATATAAGGTCGTAATAATTCCAAATAGTTCTCTTAATATTCCGTATGAAAATAGACTTTGTATCATTATTTAAGTATGAGAAAGAAACCAATATGGGGACAATATAAATAATGATAGATTTGTAATTACTGTACTAATGTTTATGAACTCTAATTGTGCAAATATATACATTTAATAAACTAAGCAAAACTCACTATGACAAGTATGAATATTGTATAAGTATCTCCTACGAGTGATTCATATTATTCGCAAAGACATAATAATGAACAAAAAAATTAAAAATTATCATTACCATTCAATTCAGGGCAAATAGACTCCTACGTTTATTGCTATATATTTATATGATTCTTAGTATTGTTACTATTATATTGTAACCTCTTTAACTATAGCAGTGGTTAAATATTGAATAATATTGATTGTTATAAGATGATTATTGGTTGAAAGACATTGGTAAAAGCTTTGCATGGGAACTAAAATGACTAGAATAGGTAACTTTTCTTTGGTAATTAACTTGTAAATTACCGAAAGTTGCAAATCCAAAACCAGCAACACCTAAATGCAGGACAAAATTCAAATGTGAAATTATTAAGGATCTTCAAAAAATGAAAGACAGAGGATGAAGGGGAAATTGGAGTGTATGTTATACGATCCAAAATTCAATTTGACAGACTCAGATGTTCAATCCTCTGATGAATTTGATGCCAATGATCAAGCACAGGGAAATGATTAAGACTATATTTAAGACTTATCTGTACGTCTGATGTAATACCAAGTGTGAAATTCTACCTGTTCTGTAGATAAAACAAGTAACCTGTTCATCATCCCATATTTTCGCTCACCAGGACAATACAACAGACACTTCGGTTTATGCTAAGGAGACCAATATCAGTCTGTGTGGATTGGAAGTATGTCATTATAAAATTTCTATGGCAGCCATATTTTATACATGTATTTTGAAGATCAAGGGCATATAGCACAGACTTGGTAGTGCAAACCATGGAATCAGAGTACCTAAAGTGAACTGTGCTTCACAGTTATTTCAAGGTATTTTAAAACCATTCCATAAATGCCCGGACACAAATTGCGGACAGACGGAGAGATCAAAAACTTTTAAATCTTTTATTTTAAATGATAGAGACAATTTGATCGCCTTATCAATTATTTAGACGCACTACTTTTTACATAGGTCGAAAAGATATTAATGCACCAGGAAACTCCGCCATCGGAGGGAAGAGAGATTTTTTAACTGTGTTGATCGAATTTAATTGGGATTATTTAAAGATCTGATAATTAAGTTTTCTAGATTTTGTCCTATCAAAATCATTTTTTTGTAAATGAGTCGTGTTGTGTTTAACTTTTATTGATTGACATCGTGCTACAATGCTTTAAATTAAGTTTTTTATCTTCGCTCAATCACACTCTCAGATTCTCTACTGACTTCGGACATGGATACTATGACCTGACTTAAACGCATGTGAAAATATCACTTTCAGCATGGATGTTGTTCGTGCACTTGTAAGTAAGAACAAGAGGAGATTGAAAGAAGATGGGTTTGATTTGGATCTTACTTGTATCATTTTTAGTGCAGAGAATTTACAGAAATTACCTTTTTACTGTTTTACAATTTACTGTATGTTGTTTTTTGGGTTTTATGTTCGGACCTGCTATTCTCGCGTCTTGGGCTTTCTCGCTGTTTTTTATGGCTGACCGTGATGTATTTGTTTCTGATTGAAATATACGAGAGTGCCCATATTTCATCACCATACGAAATTCAGTTACTTATGCAGAATAAAAGGTAGCAGGTCAACACGTCCTCAAGTCAACCCGTTTGACACAATAAGCCGTTTTAGAATACCTTAGAATAAAGTAGGGGGAAATTCCCCCAGTTACTTTGAAAAATAGGGGGAATTTTAAAAAGAAGGGGGATCAACGAACCTACGCCTTCCTGCGAACCAAACAATTTACAGGGGATTCCCCGGATCCCCCTAGAAAATTAAGCCTATACATGCATTTAGGCCTTGCTACGACTCTGGGGTGGATTTTTACCAGGTGAACAAATGGTCTGGAGTGTGCTCTCCTTATACGTACATAACTTTGAAACATTACTTTTAACTATTTTGTTTTTTTAACTCACGTAACAGTGTGCACATGCTCGAATAAACTGAAATGTATTTAGTACGTTGATCGACACATGTGCCATTTTATTCAGAACAAAGAGATACTCACATTAGTCTTAATTGAATAGGGTCATTTTTACCCTTAAATGAAATTTCATAAGGTTCCTGGTAAAAGCCTGTATTTTATTTTGTGTTCTGATGATTGAGGATTTATAATCAAAGAGACAATTATAATTAGAATTATTTATTTACCATAAGAATACTCCTATAAGCGTGAGGTAATGACAGTATTTTTAATGGATCTCATAAAACATTTGATTATCATCACCACACTCGTTGTGATGAAAAGTATGTTCGATCAATGAATATTGATAAAAGACTTGTGTGAAGTTTATAAAAAAGTATTATCTATTTAACCCATACTGCTTAAAAAAGCTTTTTTTCTGTTTTTGTTTCTAACCTAACGGAAACCTAAGGTGCTTTGTAAATTCGAATTTAAGGTGTTCCTTTACCTGAGGAGATTTATTTAGCTTAAAACCTTAGGTGAATACGGTCACAGTCGTTTAGAAATGTTGAAAATGTGGCACCGGTTTTTGTTCGTTTGAAAAAAGCAAGAGAAGATTCTTCTCAACCAAATGTCATGAGAATATCAATGAATTAAACTTTTTTCAGAACTGAAGATGGTATAACACCAGTACATGTATCATCTATACGCGGTGTTGCTGATAGTTTACAACTATTGTTAGCAAATGGACGGGATCCCTATCTGATATATCAGGTTTTGTGTTCATAGTGTCTTTTCTTATGATACTGTATTCGTAGAAGGTTAAATGTATACAAAAATTGAATTTTTATATCCATAATCAAAAACAAATTCTTAGCAAATTGTAAAAACGTGAAATTGCTTAAGGAACACCTATACACAAAAGACCTGACCTTTCAGACTAAAATAAACCGGGAGAAATTACACTAGAGCTACGCATTAGTGAAGACCCAAAGAAGACGAAAACGCAAAGAAAAACACACGGATGTAAGTACAAATCAAAGTGTTTAAAACACTGATGGACTAGGGGTATGTGACTATGTTTTAGCACAGACCATAGCTTTTTGTGAGTTATGTGAGCTTTGTTTTATATTCCACAGCTATAAAATCACAGCCAGTCAAGACATAAAGGCAAGCTGTTCAATTTCTATATAAATTCAAAGCTTTAAACTTGCCACAAGGCTACAAAAGGCATACAAAGTAAGTAAACTTCAACATTTGCTCTTGAATAGTTTATGAGAGATTTATAAGGAATTAATTAATAGTGACAGTTTTAATTGTATTTCTACTCTTGTATACATTCAGAAGACGTTTTAACCCCTCGAAATACTTATTGTCATTGGGTGAAGTAATAGGGAGTAGAAAATATCGATGAATCAAAGTGTTGGAAGTCCAAGAAAGGATAATTTACTGACTTGTTGTACGCAATGGAAGTCAGTTAAAATGTGTTGATGTGCAGTTTGATAAATTATTCAAATAAGTATAACATAACTACTATATTCATAGTATTGTATTTATCTACTGAATTAGAACTAGCAACTTACAGACAAGATCAGAGCCACACATATACGGTGGCGGCGCCTAGCCACCCATGTAAGAAACAGAAATAGAACGTACCATCCATATCCCCAATTTATTGTGACTGGACTGTACTAGTTGAACAATTTGAAATGCCATTTTGTTTTGAATTGTTATGTACCACGCATGTTAATTAAATGTATATGACACTCTATATTAACGTATGTAAAAGGTGTAAATATGCTGCCGCTTAACAATGTTACCGCATTAAGCGTAAAACGCACTAGTCAAATTCTACCCTGCTTTATGTAAGCCCTCATAATTTGCGTATCTATTATCCGATTTTAAATATTTAAAGCTTGTAATGAAGCAGAGATATATGCCTGTCTATTAATACAACATTCATCACGATACCCTAGTTATTAAATCCACGGCGACGAGTAAGAATCCGTTCCGCGTAAAAGTAAGTTTAAAATATCCCGTTTTTTACCAAATAAAAATTCAATCAACGGTCGAAAATCATCAAACATTAATCTAATTTTCGATCGATTTTGTTCATTAAAGCTTGTTTTAAAAGCTTATACTGTAAGGTTTTATAAAATGTAAAACTTATTTTTAAAGCATTTGCGAGTTGTCGACCGCCAACGAAATAAAACAGAACGGACGTATTCATAATAATGTTTGATGTAAACGACGCCGACCATTGATCATCTTTTGTGGCGATTTTTTCAAAGGCTAGCATCATGGTTCGTAATTTAATGCAACCAATACCTCTTAAAATGCATTTAATAGCAGGTTATATTGTAAATAATCGCCATTTTATAATTAACATTCGGCAATAAGTCCGCAAGTTCAATACAGCTACCAAAAAAAATAGTCCCGCATCGTGACAAAAATCATTATTTTTGACTCCATTTTGTAAAGACAGAACCAATAGAAACCAGAAAAAAGTACAACCAGTACCTCAAAACGTTTTTAATCTCACAATTTAAACAAGTTTCAATCAAAAATATGTTTTCAATTAGCGCATGGAAGGTGTGCAGGTGCCCGTTTCACACGCGTTTCGACGTGATTCCGCCATTTTGAAAATTTATTTGCAATAATTAGTACATAAATGCACGAAGTTTAATCAACTCGTTGGCGGTCGACAACTCACAAATGCTTTATAAATAAGTTTTACATTTTATAAAACCTTAAAGTATTAGCTTTTAAAACAAGTTTTAATGAACAAAATCGATCGAAAATTAAATTCATATTTGATGATTTTCGACCGTTGGTTGTATTTTTATTTGGTAAAAAAAGGGATATTTTAAACTTACTTTTACGCGGAACGGATTCTTACTCGTCGCCGTGGATTTAATAATTAGGGCATCGTGATGACTGTTGTATTAAAAGACAGACATATATCTCTGCTTCATTACAAGCTTTAAATATTTAAAATCGGATAACAGATACGAAAATTATGAGGTCTTACATAAAGCAGGGTAGAATTTGACTAGTGCGTTTTACGCTTAACGCGGTAACATTGTTAATAGGCCGATCGATATGTGTAAGCGGCAGCATATTTACGTTAATATAGAGTGTCATATACATTTAATTAACATGCGTGTATGTACGTATTGCACAAATGTTGCTTTTATTTCAGTTTTTACCCGATACAATAGATGTCGAATTAATGTATAAATAAATAAGTCAGGTTTGCTTGTAAAATAACTTTGTCTGACCCACTTTAAAGACCGGGGTCCATGAACCCAAATATCCGGGTGGATGGCCATTAAGCCTTAATGGATTGAGGGGTGGAGTTTTACAACCCTGTTACAGCACTGAACTGGTGTCAGCTAAGTTTATAAACATTCACTCTCTAGTAAAAGCATCTGGTCTACTGCATAGATAAAAGGTTTGGGGAACTGGTGTTATGTTGGTACAGTTGAATTCAAATATCAAAACCTTAGCTGACCTCTGCTGTGAGAAAGTTTACAATTCTATAGGAATCTAGTTGGCTGCTAGACAGGTCATAACCTCTATTCAACTGTCACTCAAGCAACTGTCAGATTTGAATTTTTTAAACTGTTTTCAAAAAGATTTTTGGATTAATACATTTATAAGTGTCACAATGAAATGAAATTTTCAGATATCTTAGCTTGTGTTCTAAATAAAAAGTATACCAAATTTCAAAAAAAAGTATGCACTATGTCGTTAGAAAATTAAAATTTTCATAATTTTCATTTCTCTGTGTCTGCTGGTAGACAGCTCGGAGAGTTCAAACCAAGAGGCCATTTTTCTGGCTTGCTGGCTTTTATAGTTTTACCCCGCCCTTTAAGGATAAGTATTTAAAGTGCATAAAGATTATATTCAGAAAGTATTAGTAATACTTAACATTATTTTACAATTATGAAGACACTGAAGAGGAGAATATATGTAAAGAAAACATATCTGAACAATGTTAACAGATAGGTAATATTTGTTAGTACGTTTGACTCGTAAAAATCCTAATGCTGTCAGCAGGCACCTAGTTAAACTCGTTTATTTAATTTTAGTATATTAGACTTTTGTTTCATGTACAATTGTTCTTTAAAAAAGATTTCACTTCTTGTTTTTTACAGTTGCTATGTGCTTGTTGTCTGTTTGCTAGAATAATCATACTTGTCTTAAATTGCAACACCCAAATAAGAAAGTAACCTTGTTATAGTGGGAGTTCTAGACAATGGTTTATTGCAGAGCAATATTTGTTATAAATTTGATGAAACGTAGTGAGAAAGAAATAGATGACATCATAGGTGGTGTGCGCCAGAACGAGACTGGCTATGTTGTAAGAGCTGTGGCCATGCAATCAATATTCTACCTGAAAGGAGAGTCTCAGATGTATCAATATTGGAAAGACAGATCAAAGACTATGAACACTGATTAGACACAGGAGAAGCTAGTCAGATCCTTGAAGCGTGGAAAAGAAAGTTCACTATAGCTATATTTCCAGCCTCTAAATAACGTTACCTGAAGTTACTGTTAATTGACTTTTTTATTTGGATCCCGAAGAAGAATATTTCCACTTATTTCGGGGACAGGAATAAATTTAATCGCTTGTTAATTAGGTGTCTGTATTATGCCAAACAAAGGATGTCATCGTTCATTGTTAGCAAGTGTCTTTTGACAGTTTTACATATATCGTTCGTTGCTATTTGGTTCAATTCTTTGGATATATTAATATGTTAAGTCCGTATTCCGGCAATCGGACAAGAACTCGTAACAATAATGGTGTTCAAGACCGATGTTGTAACATTGCTGTACGATTTCGAAGCGAAGTTAAAGTGTAACACGGACAAAATGATTCAAAGCCTCATAGCCGAGATCCAATATAAGTCTATATTCCTAATTAATATTTTCTCAAAAATACGTCAAATATGTATATTCTTTCGTAAGTACGAATATAAGTACTTGTATACCGATCAAAACGAAAGTAAAACAATACGGAACGTCATATTTTGGAGTTCGCTATAAACGTGCATTTTTCAGTGTATTTTCCAAACTGGGGACTGAAAATGTGTTCCTTATAACCGATAATTCCTTATAACCGTGTTCGCTATAACCATATTTTTTTACATTAAACAAAGAAGGGCGAGATTCGGGCCAAAAAAATGTGTTCCTTATTACCGAAAGTTCGCTATAACCGTGTTCGCTATAAGTGAAGATTACTGTACAACTTCCCGTGACAAGAATAGTTTCATGATAAAGGAAATAAAGATGTATAAACATACAACTTCCTGTGACAAGAATAGTATCATAATAAAGGAAATAAAGATGTATCAACATACAAGTTCCCGTGACAAGAATAGTTTCATGATAAAGGAAATAAAGATGTATAAACATACAACTTCCCATGACAAGAATAGTATCATAATAAAGGAAATAAAGATGTATCAATATACAACTTCCCGTGACAAGAAAAGTATCATGATAAAGGAAATAAAGATGTATCAATATACAAGTTCACGTGACAAGAAAAGTATCATAATAAAGGAAATAAAGATGTATCAATATACAAGTTCCCGTGACAAGAAAAGTATCATGATAAAGGAAATAAAGATGTATCAACATACAACTTCCCGTGACAAGAATAGTATCATGATAAAGGAAATAAAGATGTATCAACATACAACTTCCCGTGACAAGAATAGTATCATGATAAAGGAAATAAAGATGTATCAATATACAAGTTCACGTGAAACAAATGGTAATGTTAGTATTTGGCGGTTTTTGTTTATAAGGATAATGTATATGCTTACATCTTACAGCCGAATCACAGCCGACAAAAACAGGGGAGAGAAGTGAGGAAAGAAAGAAATAGAATTGCAGCTACAATGTCTCAACATACAAGTTCCAGTGACACGAAAAATATCATGATAAAGGAAATATAGATGTCTCAACATTCAATGGTGTAACATGTCACTATTTATCAGTAGATATTTTGTTAGTGCCAACAGGTGCATATAAGTGTTTTGAGAGACGGATGTGTGTCATTACATTGACTTCTTTATTGTGACGTACAGGATTATAAACATTCTTATTTTTTTATTAAATGATTATTGTTTAAGTTTTTTAATTATAATGTGCTTAGCGATTGAAGTAATGACTTGACAGAGAGGTGCTTGCAAACATGTGCATATGCTATACAGCAGGGCCTCGATTAAAATAGTGTAATGCAGACTGGAAGGTAGGGCAAACACACCATTTCGGTAACCCCAAACTAGAAAAATTGTTTCTAAATCATGATCGGCAAGACTTTTCTAATATGAAAGAGGAGCCAGTTGAAATTTAAATTGAGGAAGCGACTACTATCAGCCATGGTATCATCAAGAAGGAAATAAAGATGTATCAACATACAAGTTCACGTGACCAAAATGGTAATGTAAGTATTTGGCGGTTTTTGTTTATAAGGATAATTTATATGCTTACATCTTACAGCCAAATAACAGCCGACCAAAAACAGGGGAGAGAAATGAGAAAGGAAAGAAATCGAATTGCAGCTACAATGTCCCTACATACAAGTTCCAGTGAATCAGAGAGAAGACATGTGGCATTACATTTTTTCCACTGCTTACTGGAAGGGCAGAAAGACAGCCTCGGCCTATTAGAAAGTCATTTCTTTCATGTCATACAAAGTCTCAATGCACCCATCTTGAAAATATGGAGGAAAGATTGGACTTGTTTGCCATACTGAGTGATAGTGGAAAAAAATTGTTTTGCTTCGAAGAAGAAGCAGGTTTGTTCTTGTTATCGATCATGCCAGACTAGTTTGGCTACAAGGATTGACTCGTCCTCACAGAACTATATCACTACACATGAATGTACACACTTGTAGCATTATTAACAAACATTTGCTACAAAATACCTAGGGGAACTAGTTAAATGTGTCACATGTGAAGAATAGCAGTATGCATAAATTCGCTTGTTACAAACACAGACTAAACAGATGAATAAACAAAAGCGTTTAAATAAAACTGTATCTAGAAAAAATAATTATATATACCACTGTTAATATAATAATTGTATGCACTTTATTCTACAATTTATTTATTTGTAAATGATTGGTACCAAATTTGAATAAGTCATTTCCCTTGTTATTATGTGCCGGACAGTCACTATAGGAAATTCCCCAAATCACAACAATGGAGATCCAGACCTTTTAAAAGTTCAAGTATTATCTTCAACTGTGTAACATGAACATTGTTTGTAGTAACTTAGTGTAAGTGTTACTGTCTTTAAACTTTCTAGCCTAATAATATTCAAAAGAATGATAAAGAACTGGACTCTTGTTGGTTTTGACAGGAAAAACGTTTCATTCTTTGTGTTTATATATAACTTAACAGCCCTGTGTCAATTAGAGGCTGCTAGGCTACCATGCTGCCAATTCACGGACATATTTTGGTACTGAAGTCACTTCAGTATCAGAATGACCTGAAACTGTTCATGACGTGCTATTAAAATGCTCTCGTAAAAAGGCTGGTGGTTATGATAATATTCAATATGAACATTTTTATAATTTGCTAACACAGCATTATGCCCAGTGCGAATTTTACTTACTTACTTACTGCTTACTGGAAGGGCAGAAAGACAGCCTCGGCCTATTAGAAAGTCATTTCTTTCATGTCATACAAAGACTCAATGCACCCATCTTGAAAATATGGAGGAAAGATTGGACTTGTTTGCCATACGGAGTGATAGTGGATGTTATAGATAAATTGTGTTTAAAATGGTAATTGGTGTTACAATGTTGTGATGGGACATGATCATTGGTGTGACAATGTAGTGATGGGACATGATCATTGGTGAGACAATGTTGTGATGGGACATGATCATTGGTGGGACAATGTTGTGATGGGACATGATCATTGGTGTGACAATGTTGTGATGGGACATGATCATTGGTGTGACAATGATGTGATGGGACATGATCATTGCTGTGACAATGATAAGATAGGGCATGCTCATTAGTGTGACAATGTTGGGATAGGACATGATCATTGGTGTGACAATGTTGAAATACGACATACTCATTGGTGTGACAATGATGTGATGGGACATGATTATTGCTGTGACAATGATGTGATAGGACTTGAGCATTGGTGTGACAATGTTGTGATGGGACATGATCATTGGTGTGGTGACAATGTTGTGATGGGACATGATCATTGGTGTGACAACGATGTGATGGGACATGATCATTGGTGTGACAATGATGTGATGGGACATGATCATTGCTGTGACAATGATAATATAGGACATGCTCATTAGTGTGACAATGATAGGATAGGACATGATCATTGGATGGGACGATGATAGGATAGGACATGATCATTGGATGGGACGATGATAAGATAGGACATGATTATTGGTGTGACAATGATATGATAGGACATGATCATTGGTCTGACAATGATAGGATAGGACATGATCATTGGTGTGACAATGATAGCATAGGACATGATCATTGGTGTGACAATGATATGATAGGACATGATCATTGGTGTGACAATGATAGCATAGGAATTGATCATTAGTGGGACAATGATATGATAGGACATGATCATTGGTGTAACAATGATAAGATAGGAAATGATTATTTGTGTAACAATGATAAGATAGGACATGATCATTGGTGGGACAATGATAGGATAGGACATGATGATGGAATAGTACACGAAATTCTGGGTGGAAATGATATTTCAGTCCGAAAAATTTAAAAAGCCTTGAAAAAGCATCCCTACCACCACAACATGAATTAAATTGTACTAACAAAAACAGGTGGAAGTCCAAAGGCAACTAAGTACCGGTGCCCGTATTGTAACGGTACCAGCATCTCAAGCAGGACAAGTTGTACCAGAGACTTACATAGAAACCAGACAAGATACACAATAATTTATATATGTAAATAAAATAAGAAACGATAAAAGATAATGGAGAGACCACAAATATCAGCTGCATGGTTGAATAATTTTGTGAGGAGAAAAAACAATTCTTATAATACACTATCCATACTGACTAGCGATAATGATGTAAAATGTAAATACAGAGAAACCCAGTCAAAGACGAAATCTTGCTAGGACACGTAGGCCTCCACAAAGAAATGGACATGATTAAGATGAAGTAATACAGTGCTATACGATATACATTTTTTAAAATACACTTGATTAGTCATTGAAGGTCATCGGGTTAGTTTAAAGACCATGTCCGTAAAACCGGGTTCAATTGTAGAGCAACACGGTCATTTGGGACTGTAAGTTGTGACCATAATGCCGGATTAGCGGGTTGTCCGTAACACTGAGTGGATAATACATTGAATTATGAAGGGAGAAAATCCGTTCTTTAAAAAAATGTCCGTTTAAGCGGGGTGTCCGTTAAACCGGAGTGTCCGTAAGGATAGGATAGGAATTGATCATTGGTGGGACAATGATATGATAGGACATGATCATTGGTGTAACAATGATAAGATAGGAAATGATTATTTGTGTAACAATGATAAGATAGGACATGATCATTGGTGGGACAATGATAGGATAGGACATGATGATGGAATAGTACACGAAATTCTGGATGGAAATGATATTTCAGTCCGAAACAAGACTGCGTTCAATAAACGCTTATGCCCCCTGTGGAAGCCTTGTCCATAAATAAGTCTAAGTCCAAAATTAGGTCAAGGTGAAGGTCAAAATGGGGTTAGGTGATACTGGCGTGTGGAGAGTGTTCATACACAACATCCATGCAAGTTTGGAAGCTTTGTAGCAAGCCATAATGATGCTAGAAGAAACGGTCAATTTGGGTTAACCAGGACGGACGAACGGACGGACGGACGAACGGACGGACAGACGGACAGGTGAATTACTATATGCCTCCCGATCTATCGATACGGGGGCATAAAAACTGGACTTTTGTTGGTTTTTGACAGTTGGCGGGTAAAAAACAATTCAATCCTTGTGTTTATAGTCCGAGGTTATGTCTAGACTGCCACTGTCAGCAGGCTGGTAGGCAGCCCTCTTCACGGACATCAATTGGCACTGAAGTCACTTCAATGTCACCAGAAAAGAAGAGAAAGTTTTAAAGTAACAACGATACATACACCCTCGCTGTACGAGGTCTAGAAAACTACCAGTTATCATGTAAATCCGTGACCGCCTTGAAAAAGCATCCCTACCACCACAACATGAATTAAATTGTACTAACAAAAACAGGTGGAAGTCCAAAGGCAACTAAGTACCGGTGCCCGTATTGTAACGGTACCAGCATCTCAAGCAGGACAAGTTGTACCAGAGACTTACATAGAAACCAGACAAGATACACAATAATTTATATATGTAAATAAAATAAGAAACGATAAAAGATAATGGAGAGACCACAAATATCAGCTGCATGGTTGAATAATTTTGTGAGGAGAAAAAACAATTCTTATAATACACTATCCATACTGACTAGCGATAATGATGTAAAATGTAAATACAGAGAAACCCAGTCAAAGACGAAATCTTGCTAGGACACGTAGGCCTCCACAACGAAATGTACATGATTAAGATGAAGTAATACAGTGCTATACGATATACATTTTTTAAAATACACTTGATTAGTCATTGAAGGTCATCGGGTTAGTTTAAAGACCATGTCCGTAAAACCGGGTTCAATTATAGAGCAACACGGTCATTTGGGACTGTAAGTTGTGACCATAATGCCGGATTAGCGGGTTGTCCGTAACACTGAGTGGATAATACATTGAATTATGAAGGGAGAAAATCCGTTCTTTAAAAAAATGTCCGTTTAAGCGGGGTGTCCGTTAAACCGGAGTGTCCGTAAGGATAGGATAGGAATTGATCATTGGTGGGACAATGATATGATAGGACATGATCATTGGTGTAACAATGATAAGATAGGAAATGATTATTTGTGTAACAATGATAAGATAGGACATGATCATTGGTGGGACAATGATAGGATAGGACATGATGATGGAATAGTACACGAAATTCTGGATGGAAATGATATTTCAGTCCGAAACAAGACTGCGTTCAATAAACGCTTATGCCCCCTGTGGAAGCCTTGTCCATAAATAAGTGTAAGTCCAAAATTAGGTCAAGGTGAAGGTCAAAATGGGGTTAGGTGATACTGGCGTGTGGAGAGTGTTCATACACAACATCCATGCAAGTTTGGAAGCTTTGTAGCAAGCCATAATGATGCTAGAAGAAACGGTCAATTTGGGTTAACCAGGACGGACGAACGGACGGACGGACGAACGGACGGACAGACGGACAGGTGAATTACTATATGCCTCCCGATCTATCGATACGGGGGCATAAAAACTGGACTTTTGTTGGTTTTTGACAGTTGGCGGGTAAAAAACAATTCAATCCTTGTGTTTATAGTCCGAGGTTATGTCTAGACTGCCACTGTCAGCAGGCTGGTAGGCAGCCCTCTTCACGGACATCAATTGGCACTGAAGTCACTTCAATGTCACCAGAAAAGAAGAGAAAGTTTTAAAGTAACAACGATACATACACCCTCGCTGTACGAGGTCTAGAAAACTACCAGTTATCATGTAAATCCGTGACCGCCTTGAAAAAGCATCCCTACCACCACAACATGAATTAAATTGTACTAACAAAAACAGGTGGAAGTCCAAAGGCAACTAAGTACCGGTGCCCGTATTGTAACGGTACCAGCATCTCAAGCAGGACAAGTTGTACCAGAGACTTACATAGAAACCAGACAAGATACACAATAATTTATATATGTAAATAAAATAAGAAACGATAAAAGATAATGGAGAGACCACAAATATCAGCTGCATGGTTGAATAATTTTGTGAGGAGAAAAAACAATTCTTATAATACACTATCCATACTGACTAGCGATAATGATGTAAAATGTAAATACAGAGAAACCCAGTCAAAGACGAAATCTTGCTAGGACACGTAGGCCTCCACAAAGAAATGGACATGATTAAGATGAAGTAATACAGTGCTATACGATATACATTTTTTAAAATACACTTGATTAGTCATTGAAGGTCATCGGGTTAGTTTAAAGACCATGTCCGTAAAACCGGGTTCAATTGTAGAGCAACACGGTCATTTGGGACTGTAAGTTGTGACCATAATGCCGGATTAGCGGGTTGTCCGTAACACTGAGTGGATAATACATTGAATTATGAAGGGAGAAAATCCGTTCTTTAAAAAAATGTCCGTTTAAGCGGGGTGTCCGTTAAACCGGAGTGTCCGTAAGGATAGGATAGGAATTGATCATTGGTGGGACAATGATATGATAGGACATGATCATTGGTGTAACAATGATAAGATAGGAAATGATTATTTGTGTAACAATGATAAGATAGGACATGATCATTGGTGGGACAATGATAGGATAGGACATGATGATGGAATAGTACACGAAATTCTGGATGGAAATGATATTTCAGTCCGAAACAAGACTGCGTTCAATAAACGCTTATGCCCCCTGTGGAAGCCTTGTCCATAAATAAGTGTAAGTCCAAAATTAGGTCAAGGTGAAGGTCAAAATGGGGTTAGGTGATACTGGCGTGTGGAGAGTGTTCATACACAACATCCATGCAAGTTTGGAAGCTTTGTAGCAAGCCATAATGATGCTAGAAGAAACGGTCAATTTGGGTTAACCAGGACGGACGAACGGACGGACGGACGAACGGACGGACAGACGGACAGGTGAATTACTATATGCCTCCCGATCTATCGATACGGGGGCATAAAAACTGGACTTTTGTTGGTTTTTGACAGTTGGCGGGTAAAAAACAATTCAATCCTTGTGTTTATAGTCCGAGGTTATGTCTAGACTGCCACTGTCAGCAGGCTGGTAGGCAGCCCTCTTCACGGACATCAATTGGCACTGAAGTCACTTCAATGTCACCAGAAAAGAAGAGAAAGTTTTAAAGTAACAACGATACATACACCCTCGCTGTACGAGGTCTAGAAAACTACCAGTTATCATGTAAATCCGTGACCGCCTTGAAAAAGCATCCCTACCACCACAACATGAATTAAATTGTACTAACAAAAACAGGTGGAAGTCCAAAGGCAACTAAGTACCGGTGCCCGTATTGTAACGGTACCAGCATCTCAAGCAGGACAAGTTGTACCAGAGACTTACATAGAAACCAGACAAGATACACAATAATTTATATATGTAAATAAAATAAGAAACGATAAAAGATAATGGAGAGACCACAAATATCAGCTGCATGGTTGAATAATTTTGTGAGGAGAAAAAACAATTCTTATAATACACTATCCATACTGACTAGCGATAATGATGTAAAATGTAAATACAGAGAAACCCAGTCAAAGACGAAATCTTGCTAGGACACGTAGGCCTCCACAAAGAAATGGACATGATTAAGATGAAGTAATACAGTGCTATACGATATACATTTTTTAAAATACACTTGATTAGTCATTGAAGGTCATCGGGTTAGTTTAAAGACCATGTCCGTAAAACCGGGTTCAATTGTAGAGCAACACGGTCATTTGGGACTGTAAGTTGTGACCATAATGCCGGATTAGCGGGTTGTCCGTAACACTGAGTGGATAATACATTGAATTATGAAGGGAGAAAATCCGTTCTTTAAAAAAATGTCCGTTTAAGCGGGGTGTCCGTTAAACCGGAGTGTCCGTAAGGATAGGATAGGAATTGATCATTGGTGGGACAATGATATGATAGGACATGATCATTGGTGTAACAATGATAAGATAGGAAATGATTATTTGTGTAACAATGATAAGATAGGACATGATCATTGGTGGGACAATGATAGGATAGGACATGATGATGGAATAGTACACGAAATTCTGGATGGAAATGATATTTCAGTCCGAAACAAGACTGCGTTCAATAAACGCTTATGCCCCCTGTGGAAGCCTTGTCCATAAATAAGTGTAAGTCCAAAATTAGGTCAAGGTGAAGGTCAAAATGGGGTTAGGTGATACTGGCGTGTGGAGAGTGTTCATACACAACATCCATGCAAGTTTGGAAGCTTTGTAGCAAGCCATAATGATGCTAGAAGAAACGGTCAATTTGGGTTAACCAGGACGGACGAACGGACGGACAGACGGACAGGTGAATTACTATATGCCTCCCGATCTATCGATACGGGGGCATAAAAACTGGACTTTTGTTGGTTTTTGACAGTTGGCGGGTAAAAAACAATTCAATCCTTGTGTTTATAGTCCGAGGTTATGTCTAGACTGCCACTGTCAGCAGGCTGGTAGGCAGCCCTCTTCACGGACATCAATTGGCACTGAAGTCACTTCAATGTCACCAGAAAAGAAGAGAAAGTTTTAAAGTAACAACGATACATACACCCTCGCTGTACGAGGTCTAGAAAACTACCAGTTATCATGTAAATCCGTGACCGCCTTGAAAAAGCATCCCTACCACCACAACATGAATTAAATTGTACTAACAAAAACAGGTGGAAGTCCAAAGGCAACTAAGTACCGGTGCCCGTATTGTAACGGTACCAGCATCTCAAGCAGGACAAGTTGTACCAGAGACTTACATAGAAACCAGACAAGATACACAATAATTTATATATGTAAATAAAATAAGAAACGATAAAAGATAATGGAGAGACCACAAATATCAGCTGCATGGTTGAATAATTTTGTGAGGAGAAAAAACAATTCTTATAATACACTATCCATACTGACTAGCGATAATGATGTAAAATGTAAATACAGAGAAACCCAGTCAAAGACGAAATCTTGCTAGGACACGTAGGCCTCCACAAAGAAATGGACATGATTAAGATGAAGTAATACAGTGCTATACGATATACATTTTTTAAAATACACTTGATTAGTCATTGAAGGTCATCGGGTTAGTTTAAAGACCATGTCCGTAAAACCGGGTTCAATTGTAGAGCAACACGGTCATTTGGGACTGTTAGTTGTGACCATAATGCCGGATTAGCGGGTTGTCCGTAACACTGAGTGGATAATACATTGAATTATGAAGGGAGAAAATCCGTTCTTTAAAAAAATGTCCGTTTAAGCGGGGTGTCCGTTAAACCGGAGTGCCCGTAAGGATAGGATAGGAATTGATCATTGGTGGGACAATGATATGATAGGACATGATCATTGGTGTAACAATGATAAGATAGGAAATGATTATTTGTGTAACAATGATAAGATAGGACATGATCATTGGTGGGACAATGATAGGATAGGACATGATGATGGAATAGTACACGAAATTCTGGATGGAAATGATATTTCAGTCCGAAACAAGACTGCGTTCAATAAACGCTTATGCCCCCTGTGGAAGCCTTGTCCATAAATAAGTGTAAGTCCAAAATTAGGTCAAGGTGAAGGTCAAAATGGGGTTAGGTGATACTGGCGTGTGGAGAGTGTTCATACACAACATCCATGCAAGTTTGGAAGCTTTGTAGCAAGCCATAATGATGCTAGAAGAAACGGTCAATTTGGGTTAACCAGGACGGACGAACGGACGGACGGACGAACGGACGGACAGACGGACAGGTGAATTACTATATGCCTCCCGATCTATCGATACGGGGGCATAAAAACTGGACTTTTGTTGGTTTTTGACAGTTGGCGGGTAAAAAACAATTCAATCCTTGTGTTTATAGTCCGAGGTTATGTCTAGACTGCCACTGTCAGCAGGCTGGTAGGCAGCCCTCTTCACGGACATCAATTGGCACTGAAGTCACTTCAATGTCACCAGAAAAGAAGAGAAAGTTTTAAAGTAACAACGATACATACACCCTCGCTGTACGAGGTCTAGAAAACTACCAGTTATCATGTAAATCCGTGACCGCCTTGAAAAAGCATCCCTACCACCACAACATGAATTAAATTGTACTAACAAAAACAGGTGGAAGTCCAAAGGCAACTAAGTACCGGTGCCCGTATTGTAACGGTACCAGCATCTCAAGCAGGACAAGTTGTACCAGAGACTTACATAGAAACCAGACAAGATACACAATAATTTATATATGTAAATAAAATAAGAAACGATAAAAGATAATGGAGAGACCACAAATATCAGCTGCATGGTTGAATAATTTTGTGAGGAGAAAAAACAATTCTTATAATACACTATCCATACTGACTAGCGATAATGATGTAAAATGTAAATACAGAGAAACCCAGTCAAAGACGAAATCTTGCTAGGACACGTAGGCCTCCACAAAGAAATGGACATGATTAAGATGAAGTAATACAGTGCTATACGATATACATTTTTTAAAATACACTTGATTAGTCATTGAAGGTCATCGGGTTAGTTTAAAGACCATGTCCGTAAAACCGGGTTCAATTGTAGAGCAACACGGTCATTTGGGACTGTAAGTTGTGACCATAATGCCGGATTAGCGGGTTGTCCGTAACACTGAGTGGATAATACATTGAATTATGAAGGGAGAAAATCCGTTCTTTAAAAAAATGTCCGTTTAAGCGGGGTGTCCGTTAAACCGGAGTGTCCGTAAGGATAGGATAGGAATTGATCATTGGTGGGACAATGATATGATAGGACATGATCATTGGTGTAACAATGATAAGATAGGAAATGATTATTTGTGTAACAATGATAAGATAGGACATGATCATTGGTGGGACAATGATAGGATAGGACATGATGATGGAATAGTACACGAAATTCTGGATGGAAATGATATTTCAGTCCGAAACAAGACTGCGTTCAATAAACGCTTATGCCCCCTGTGGAAGCCTTGTCCATAAATAAGTGTAAGTCCAAAATTAGGTCAAGGTGAAGGTCAAAATGGGGTTAGGTGATACTGGCGTGTGGAGAGTGTTCATACACAACATCCATGCAAGTTTGGAAGCTTTGTAGCAAGCCATAATGATGCTAGAAGAAACGGTCAATTTGGGTTAACCAGGACGGACGAACGGACGGACAGACGGACAGGTGAATTACTATATGCCTCCCGATCTATCGATACGGGGGCATAAAAACTGGACTTTTGTTGGTTTGTGACAGTTGGCGGGTAAAAAACAATTCAATCCTTGTGTTTATAGTCCGAGGTTATGTCTAGACTGCCACTGTCAGCAGGCTGGTAGGCAGCCCTCTTCACGGACATCAATTGGCACTGAAGTCACTTCAATGTCACCAGAAAAGAAGAGAAAGTTTTAAAGTAACAACGATACATACACCCTCGCTGTACGAGGTCTAGAAAACTACCAGTTATCATGTAAATCCGTGACCGCCTTGAAAAAGCATCCCTACCACCACAACATGAATTAAATTGTACTAACAAAAACAGGTGGAAGTCCAAAGGCAACTAAGTACCGGTGCCCGTATTGTAACGGTACCAGCATCTCAAGCAGGACAAGTTGTACCAGAGACTTACATAGAAACCAGACAAGATACACAATAATTTATATATGTAAATAAAATAAGAAACGATAAAAGATAATGGAGAGACCACAAATATCAGCTGCATGGTTGAATAATTTTGTGAGGAGAAAAAACAATTCTTATAATACACTATCCATACTGACTAGCGATAATGATGTAAAATGTAAATACAGAGAAACCCAGTCAAAGACGAAATCTTGCTAGGACACGTAGGCCTCCACAAAGAAATGGACATGATTAAGATGAAGTAATACAGTGCTATACGATATACATTTTTTAAAATACACTTGATTAGTCATTGAAGGTCATCGGGTTAGTTTAAAGACCATGTCCGTAAAACCGGGTTCAATTGTAGAGCAACACGGTCATTTGGGACTGTTAGTTGTGACCATAATGCCGGATTAGCGGGTTGTCCGTAACACTGAGTGGATAATACATTGAATTATGAAGGGAGAAAATCCGTTCTTTAAAAAAATGTCCGTTTAAGCGGGGTGTCCGTTAAACCGGAGTGCCCGTAAGGATAGGATAGGAATTGATCATTGGTGGGACAATGATATGATAGGACATGATCATTGGTGTAACAATGATAAGATAGGAAATGATTATTTGTGTAACAATGATAAGATAGGACATGATCATTGGTGGGACAATGATAGGATAGGACATGATGATGGAATAGTACACGAAATTCTGGATGGAAATGATATTTCAGTCCGAAACAAGACTGCGTTCAATAAACGCTTATGCCCCCTGTGGAAGCCTTGTCCATAAATAAGTCTAAGTCCAAAATTAGGTCAAGGTGAAGGTCAAAATGGGGTTAGGTGATACTGGCGTGTGGAGAGTGTTCATACACAACATCCATGCAAGTTTGGAAGCTTTGTAGCAAGCCATAATGATGCTAGAAGAAACGGTCAATTTGGGTTAACCAGGACGGACGAACGGACGGACGGACGAACGAACGGACGGACAGACGGACAGGTGAATCACTATATGCCTCCCGATCTATCGATACGGGGGCATAAAAACTGGACTTTTGTTGGTTTTTGACAGTTGGCGGGTAAAAAACAATTCAATCCTTGTGTTTGTAGTCCGAGGTTATGTCTAGACTGCCACTGTCAGCAGGCTGGTAGGCAGCCCTCTTCACGGACATCAATTGGCACTGAAGTCACTTCAATGTCACCAGAAAAGAAGAGAAAGTTTTAAAGTAACAATGATACATACACCCTCGCTGTACGAGGTCTAGAAAACTACCAGTTATCATGTAAATCCGTGACCGCCTTGAAAAAGCATCCCTACCACCACAACATGAATTAAATTGTACTAACAAAAACAGGTGGAAGTCCAAAGGCAACTAAGTACCGGTGCCCGTATTGTAACGGTACCAGCATCTCAAGCAGGACAAGTTGTACCAGAGACTTACATAGAAACCAGACAAGATACACAATAATTTATATATGTAAATAAAATAAGAAACGATAAAAGATAATGGAGAGACCACAAATATCAGCTGCATGGTTGAATAATTTTGTGAGGAGAAAAAACAATTCTTATAATACTCTATCCATACTGACTAGCGATAATGATGTAAAATGTAAATACAGAGAAACCCAGTCAAAGACGAAATCTTGCTAGGACACGTAGGCCTCCACAAAGAAATGGACATGATTAAGATGAAGTAATACAGTGCTATACGATATACATTTTTTAAAATACACTTGATTAGTCATTGAAGGTCATCGGGTTAGTTTAAAGACCATGTCCGTAAAACCGGGTTCAATTGTAGAGCAACACGGTCATTTGGGACTGTAAGTTGTGACCATAATGCCGGATTAGTGGGGTGTCCGTAACACTGAGTGGATAATACATTGAATTATGAAGGGAGAAAATCCGTTCTTTAAAATAATGTCCGTTTAAGCGGGGTGTCCGTTAAACCGGAGTGTCCGTAAGGATAGGATAGGAATTGATCATTGGTGGGACAATGATATGATAGGACATGATCATTGGTGTAACAATGATAAGATAGGAAATGATTATTTGTGTAACAATGATAAGATAGGACATGATCATTGGTGGGACAATGATAGGATAGGACATGATGATGGAATAGTACACGAAATTCTGGATGGAAATGATATTTCAGTCCGAAACAAGACTGCGTTCAATAAACGCTTATGCCCCCTGTGGAAGCCTTGTCCATAAATAAGTCTAAGTCCAAAATTAGGTCAAGGTGAAGGTCAAAATGGGGTTAGGTGATACTGGCGTGTGGAGAGTGTTCATACACAACATCCATGCAAGTTTGGAAGCTTTGTAGCAAGCCATAATGATGCTAGAAGAAACGGTCAATTTGGGTTAACCAGGACGGACGAACGGACGGACGGACGGACGAACGGACGGACGGACAGACGGACAGGTGAATCACTATATGCCTCCCGATCTATCGATACGGGGGCATAAAAACTGGACTTTTGTTGGTTTTTGACAGTTGGCGGGTAAAAAACAATTCAATCCTTGTGTTTATAGTCCGAGGTTATGTCTAGACTGCCACTGTCAGCAGGCTGGTAGGCAGCCCTCTTCACGGACATCAATTGGCACTGAAGTCACTTCAATGTCACCAGAAAAGAAGAGAAAGTTTTAAAGTAACAATGATACATACACCCTCGCTGTACGAGGTCTAGAAAACTACCAGTTATCATGTAAATCCGTGACCGCCTTGAAAAAGCATCCCTACCACCACAACATGAATTAAATTGTACTAACAAAAACAGGTGGAAGTCCAAAGGCAACTAAGTACCGGTGCCCGTATTGTAACGGTACCAGCATCTCAAGCAGGACAAGTTGTACCAGAGACTTACATAGAAACCAGACAAGATACACAATAATTTATATATGTAAATAAATAAGAAACGATAAAAGATAATGGAGAGACCACAAATATCAGCTGCATGGTTGAATAATTTTGTGAGGAGAAAAAACAATTCTTATAATACACTATCCATACTGACTAGCGATAATGATGTAAAATGTAAATACAGAGAAACCCAGTCAAAGACGAAATCTTGCTAGGACACGTAGGCCTCCACAAAGAAATGGACATGATTAAGATGAAGTAATACAGTGCTATACGATATACATTTTTTAAAATACACTTGATTAGTCATTGAAGGTCATCGGGTTAGTTTAAAGACCATGTCCGTAAAACCGGGTTCAATTGTAGAGCAACACGGTCATTTGGGACTGTAAGTTGTGACCATAATGCCGGATTAGCGGGGTGTCCGTAACACTGAGTGGATAATACATTGAATTATGAAGAGAGAAAATCCGTTCTTTAAAAAAATGTCCGTTTAAGCGGGGTGTCCGTTAAACCGGAGTGTCCGTAAGGCGGGGTTTTACTGTAGTAAACTAATGCGGTGTTCTCTCTTCATTTTCATAAACAACAACGGCAATTTAGAGATAGCAATACAGTTTTTACCTGGCGATGCATCGATACAGTCGACATGTATCGTGAATTACACACTATTATTTTTTAACATAAAAACACGGTCTCAATTAAAGCCATGATTAAAAATAATAGAAAACGGAAACTACGAAGTTATAAAATCCAAGTTTTTGTACACCTAATCGTTTAAACTCAAATTTTCATCAATAACCTAAACCAATGCGACAAATCTGAACACCCACCTGGTGAGGAAACATGAAATGACAATTGACACAATCTGTTAACAGTTGATTAGGTTTTAGCATTAAATCATAACACAAAGTAACTCAGCATCTAGCGTGTATTTGTTATTGTAGTGTTAAAATGTAAGTAGGTACCGTATCGGGATACTACGTAATTGCATCGCCACTTAAATATTGCAATACGTATCGCTAATAATTTTCTGGTACAATGCGTATTGCGTATTGCATCGTGTCAAAAATGACATATCGTGATACGTATCGTGGCTGAAAAAAGTGGCAATGCATAGGCCTACGGCAATTACGTACAAAATGCAAGATATTATCCATAAAAATAGTGTAGTTGCAACCATAACGTTAAAGGAAATGTAGATAAACGGCGACTGCATCCATCGTTTGGCAATCTTTAAAATTGTTCTATATGTTGATATTATGAAACAGACTATACTACGTCATCACGCTTTACCATTTAGATATTCAATGATCCTATGTTAGGCACTTGTAAAATAAACTTAGTCGTACAAGCACACTAGTGTTCTCTCTTCTTTGCCTTATTAAACTTGTCATTATAAAACATGGTGTCAGAATAAAAAAAATATTATTACGGATATATACGTCGCACAAAAAGTGGACTTTAATTTCGCACAAAAAGTGGACTTTATTAAATTAAACCTAAGAAATCATTTCATAATTGGAAATTGACTCACAAAACAAGTATGGCTCTATCTGGAATAACACCACCAGTGATGAACTGGGAAAGTTACAACCTACCCACAACTTGGGAGAAATTTGAAAGGCATATAAAGCTAATCTTCTCCGGACCTCTAAAAGAAAACAGTTTCGTTCCTGTTAATATGGGTAGGAGAAAAGGGCCAAGACATCCAACAATCTTGGACATTGAGCAATGATGAAAAGAAACTATTGGACACATACTATAATAAATTTCGCAAACACGTGCAACCGAAGCTAAACGGTATCAGTTTCATAACGAGAAGCAAAACGAGGACAGCATCGAACAATTCGTGACACGATTAAAGCTCAAAATTATCGACTGTAAATTCCAGGACAATACCGTGGACGAAATGATTCGGGACAAAAAAGTATTTGGTGTTAATAACCAGAGGTTACGTGAAAAACTCATCAACGAAGGTGAAAGCTTGACAGATCGAATCAGTTCAAAGACGGGCAGCCCGCTTCGTGACAGGGGACTATCATACCACCAGTAGCACCACAAATATGTTACAGCAGCTGGGCTGGAAAACACTGCAACAGCGCAGACACTGCGCCATAGCCACCATGGCTTACCGGATAGTATATAGGCTGATCGACATCGACCCAGCAGCCTACTACAAAACCTCCATCGCCATCAACACTTCCTGGTTCATGGTACTATTTTGCCGGACTGACTCATATCGTTGTTCCTTCTTCCCATCCAGTATCCGGCTCTGGAATTCTCTGCCCACTCGTCTGTGACAGGAGCCCCCAGCATCGAGGCCTTCAGGACGAGCATCGCAGCGTACGTGTAAATAACACAGCAACGTTTTTAACCCAGCACTTGTTTTAGCCTCACATCCACCTTGTAAATAGTCACCACTTTGTACGATGATGCTCCAGAGCGGGCCATGTACAGTACGGGAAGAAGAAGAAGAATTATCTCGCAAAATTTGCACCAAACCTTGCAGAAATCACAGCCCCCATCAGGAGCCTCTTGAAAAGGATGTTGAATTTCTGTGGGACTCCCCGCAAGAGCAAGCCTTTGCTAAAATCAAGCAAATCATAACACAGTCGCCGGTTCTAGGTTACTACGACCCCAAAAAACCGTTCGTACTGGAAACTGACGCAAGCAAATATGGCCTAGGGTGTTGTCTTATGCAAGACGAAAAACCCACCGCGTACGCCAGTAAGTCATCAACGCAGACTGAAATAGGGTATGCTGTTATTGAAAAAGAATTATTAGGGATATTGTTTGCACTAAAAAGATTTCATCAGTTCACATATGGTAGAGAAGTCAGTGTGCACTGTGATCATAAACCAATTTCGGCTATAATGAAAAAGCCATTATCCGCCGCGCCGAACAAAAAGTTCACTCCTCTCATCTGGGAATTTCTAAAACGCTTGAACGCGCGAAAGACTCATTGCTTTGGCCAGGAATGTCTAAGCAGGTTACAGAATATGTAACAAACTGTGCAACATGCCTCACAGGCTCACACATAGAGACGCGAACGCATCAATGCCTTTAGTCACTACTGAATTCCCGGATCGCATGTACCAGAAAATAGCCACCGATCTATTTCATTTTCAAGGGAATGAATACCTCTTGACCATTGATTTCTATAGTCGATTCTTTGAAGTTGATTATCTGTCTAACACAAGATCACAAACAGTCATTAACAAACTTCAAAAACACATGTCGCGAATGTCAATTCCCGACATCGTTGTGTCAGATAATGGACCGCAGTTCTCAAGCAACGAATTTAAGGACTTGCGAAAGAATGGGGATTCGAACACCGGACATCATCCCCAGGTCACCCGCAAAGCAATGGCCTCGCCGAAAAGGGTGTAGGAATTGCAAAAAGTTAATGCAAAAAGCTAAGGACACTGGTTCGAGTCCGTACTTAGCATTTCTAGAATATAGAAAAACACCATTAGAATGTGGTTACTCTCCTAGTCAATTATTGTTAGATCGAAGAACAAAATCAATAGTGCCAATAACAAACAAAGCACTAAAACCAATATTAGTTGATGCCGAACAAGTCCAAAAAGAATGCAACAATCTAAGCGAAGACAAAAGTTACAGTTTGATAAGACAACACGACCGTTGTCAGCATTGTTAGTAGGTCAATCCGTGCGCGTAAAGTTTGGAAAGTTATGGAAACTAGGGAAGGTCATTAAAATACACAGTGATTCAAATGTCAGACGGTAATATATATCGGAGAAATAGGTCAGTAATACACGAAACACGCGAAAATACGAATGACTTTCAACCCTTCGATGCGCAAGTTTTACAACCTGATTTAAAGTCGAATTTCCCCGTGGAACCTCAATCAAACAATGAGTCAATCACAAACTCTGAAACAGGATACCGAACGAGGGCTGAACGATTGATAATTGACAACCGAAAATATGTTGGGAGTGAATGGGCGAAGTGAGAATGAAATTTGATATACTGAGAGTAAACTTTGATGTACTGTATTCATTGTGTATTGTTTATCATGTTTATTAAAACTTTATTGCTGTGCTGAACAAAACATTATTAAAACATAACATTTGAATGTATGTAGAATCTATCTATTATAAAATACTTTTTGATTACTAATTGAGTAAGAGTATTTCCATTTAATTCAAGTTTGGTAAACTAAATAAAAAATATAATATGATATTACACATGATATTGACTATTAATTACACATTATATCATCATGCTATTTGTATTGTATTTTTATAAAAACAGGGAGATGTTCTATATGTTGATATTATGAAACAGACTATACTACGTCATCACGCTTTACCATTTAGATATTCAATGATCCTATGTTAGGCACTTGTAAAATAAACTTAGTCGTAGAAGCACACTATAGTCCAGTCATTGAAGCTAAAAATATGGTCAACCTCAAACAAATTGCAAAACAGAGTTTCTTTGCATTTTCATCATCTACAGACTATTATCAACTACAGACAAAATGTCAAATATGCGAATTCAGTGGGGAAAATACATAAAAATCGACATGTTTAAGGTCACTTTTGGTAGCAATTTCAGCATTTTCCTTATTTCATACTACATGGGGAATTTTAAGTTCTAATAATTCCCGTGTAAGTCGTTAAATATTTACTAATTGCACCTTAAAGCTTTTATTTTCTGAAGGATACAACCTTCTTCTGTCGAATACAAATATTGATTTTATCATCAGACAATTTACTTTTCATATATATGCCAGTCTACGTGTTGGTATACTACCCATTCAAATGTCGACAAAATGACTCAAAATAGCACTTGGAAGGGGAAACAAAAGTTTTATTCATTTCTTTAATATTAATCCAATTTGTTTAAAATTTACACATATCATGTGTTGTATACATGTGTGTCTGATGGAAAAAGGATATTTGTGTTTGGACAGTATACAATAATGATAATATACAAAATGTACACGAATCTATCGATTCGGGAGAAATAGTGATTGTTCTCTTTGTTTGTTCGTCCACAATTGCATTTGTATTAACAATTTTGACTTTATGATTATGAAATTTGGTCAGAGTGATCATCTGAACAAAATTTAGGCCAAGGTAGAAAATGGTTGGTCAAGGATACAAAACTAGGTCACTAGGTCAAATTGTAGCTAAACCTTGTGTAGTCGCTAGAGGTCATAATGTTGACCTTATATTTATGAAACTTGGTAACAATAATAATATAAAGAAAATCTAGGTCAAAGTTATAAATTGGGTCATCCGGGGTCAAAAAGTAGGTCGCTAGTTAAAATCAAAGGAAAACGTTGTGTAGGTACAAAAATCACAATTTTGGTCTAATATTTATGCAACTTGGTCACAATGAACATCTCAAAACATCTAAGACAAGTATGTTATTGAATAATTTGGGTCAAAATTAGGTCAATAGGTGAAACTAATTGATGTGACTTTTTGGCGCATGAAGGTTTGTCTATCATTTGACCTAGTGACCTAGTTTTAACTCATGATAAGTAAATATTGAATTTGACCTACATTTTGTCTTCATGATCCATGTGACATGGTTTCATAAAGATTATGTAAAAACGGCGCCTTCTAAAGATTTGTTCTATAATTTGGCCTAGTGACCTAGTTTTTAACTCAGGTAAATCCAATTTCATACAGACCTTGATTTTTGTAAGGTGATCATTGTGACCAAACTTCTCAAGTGTAAGGTCGAAATTGCGACCCCTGGTGACTATATCTTGTTTTTTCTATGATTTGACCTAGTGACCTAGATTTTGGCTCCGGTTAACTCAAAATTTTATTTTAGCTAGATTAGCTTCCGATGATCATTGCTGCCAAGTTTCATAAAAATCAGACCAAAATTGCGTTCTCTAAGCACGATGTAAAAATAAGTTACTGGTACAAGTCAAGATTTATTTACATCAAAAGTGACAAATATCGCGAAAACATGTGACAATTCAAAATATTTGTAAATATCTCAAAAAGTCCCACGAATATTCAATTAGGACATTTTGTTCATTGCTAAGGATAGCTTTACACACCATATAAACACAAAACTGTTTGTTTTGCAATTAGTTTGAGGTTAAAAGTTAAAATGACTGGACTACTAGTGTTCTCTCTTCTTTGCCTTATTAAACTTGTCATTATAAAACAAAAAATGTTTGCAAATCGTATGTTCCATACGAACAGAGTAACACTGTAATTTATTAGACGTACAATCGACTCTGTTATACGTTTGTTTACTTGACACCAAGTAACATCAGGCGTTTTAGATAATATAAGCATTTTATGTAAAAAAAACATATTGTAGTACAGACACATGGTCAGAAAAATTGTCTAAATTTCAATTAGCAACAAAATGCAACCAGGACAAATATTATGAATACATTTTATTATTTGCTTTCAATGGATTACGGAGATTTTTCAGTGAAAATAACAGTGAAAATAACAGTGAAAATAACAGTGAAAATAACAGTGAAAATAACAGTGAAATTACCACTTTGTTATTTTCACTGTTAAGAAGCTGGTTCCAGTATCGTTCAGAAAAAGAAACGTAACGTCAACGGCGCCGGGCTTTAAAATGTACGTTACGTCATTATGACGTCATAATTGTCACGGCTTGACGTTCCAATTTCGACGTGATTTTTCCAATTAAGCCAGTTACGGTACCATTTTAAGAGAAATTGAAGCATATAATAAACAGAAAATGCATGATACTGGAACCAGCTTCTAAAACAGTGAAAATAACAAAGTGGTAATTTCACTGTTATTTTCACTGTTATTTTCACTGAAAAATGTCCATAATCCATTGAAAGCAAATAATAAATTGTAATCACTATCTATATTGATTTTAATTATGTTAAAATGTTATAAGATGTTTATGCATAGAACGACATTGGTTTGCATGGAAACTAAAACGACTAGAATACAAAAGAATATAACTTTTCTTTGATAATTAATTGGTAAATTACCAAAAGGAGCAAATCCAAAACCAGCTACTCCTTCCTATAAAAATGCCACCAAGACGAAGAGCAGATGCTACAGGTTAAGAGCCTTATACTGGAAGAGTGTTTTTGACTATCTGTATTTTCTGAAATAGTTCAGTACTAATCACTAGAGGTATCAAATAGTTACATTCGGTAATTGAAATGTTTATCAAAACTGTTATAATAAATGTCTTAAATAGAATTCTCTGAAATTTCGCTTTAATCCAATCTACATAAACACTGCTATTTATTTATTTGAAGCATATATAGCATAATTCTCCCGGTCTTCGACTATTTCCACATTGCTAAAACGTATCATTTGGTTTGCCTATTTTGTTTAATTGTCAAATCTATATAAGGAGCATTTTAGGCACTATTCTGCCTAAATAAGAATTACAGTTCTTCGGACACTATACACGTAGGTTAATTTGAAGACTTCCAGAATTTTTGCACATTGTAGCAGTCTTTACGATTTACTTCTTCCTGACATGTCAGTCTTATATATCAAGTTTGGTTAACATATATGTAATCAATCCTCTAACAGATTAAGCCAATTAATGTTTGAATCATTGTAAACAAGGGTCGCTTACAAGGTAGTTGATATCATCATAATCTGGTTTAAATCCGTAGACGAATATAGTTGCTTCTACATCTGAAATTCGTAAATAATCCAACGAATCCTCAGATAGGGGATACCTTCGAGAGTAAAGATATCCCACAATAATACACAATATACCTTGATGAGTCTCTCTTGGTTATATCGTCGATGAAACAATGCTTCGGGGAGTTCCATTCCCTGCACTTGAAGACGACCCTGAAATAACGGTAAGCATAGCGTTTCAATTGTATCGATATACATGTAGATTATCAGTTATCGGGTATTTATATTTTGGATGGGAAGACCAGGGTCTATACTTTTTTGAGTCATATCATATTTCTAATTTTAATGTTTTTCCTCCTCGAAAGATTGGTAATATACTCTGGTTAGTGTAGCGGAATGTTCATGTTATAACAAATATATTTATAACAGTCAAAAACAGCCTCATTTATTAGTATGAGCTCACAAAACAGAAATACCCGAGTTGTTCAATTTCTAGATAACAGAATCAGGGTCTGACGAAAACTGAGGGACCGTTAAGAATGATAATGGACTGATATAATTATGTACAATTGAACGTTCAAACTTGGTCACTCTCCAAGGGACCCATACAGCAGTTAGTTACTGTGGCGAAATCACTACGTCTTTCGTAGTGCCATTCTTACGCCAACGTAACGGAACATTAAATCAGCAAGATAATGCTCGCCCACTAAGGTGATTGGTGCCCTAGCCATTCGTGTGGCTGTATGTCATTAATAATCGAACAAGTGATTATCCAATTCTGTATTTAAGACATTCTTTCGTCCAGCGAAATACATGTCGGAATTTGAAGGAAGTAGACTGAGTCAAACTCTACGAAATATGCCAATGTTATTAATTAACACATATAGGTGAAAGGAAAACAGCCATACCTGCCGTAAGGCCCGGTTAATATAAGGGTACATTAGATACACATAGAAAAGAAAACAGTACATGAGTTATACATATAATTGGAAAATAGTATATGAGTTATACATAGAATAGAACATAAAGCATGAGTTATCAATGGAATAAACAAATAATGTATGAGTTATACATAGAGCAAAACATAGTGTATGAGTTATTCATATAATAGAAAAATAATGCGTGAGTTATACATAGAATAACATTTGTGTATGAGTTATACAAACAAGAGGGTCATGACTGGCCCTGTATCGCTCACCTGACTAGAGATAGGTGTATTACTGGAGAGGCAGTGAGGATAATTGATAACAAGGGAAACAAATGAAAAAATAAACTAATGCGCAAGTTGTGATCATGAATTGCATAAGCAAAAACATTCAAATAATTCATCATTTTCTGCCAATTAGTTAAGGAGAAGAAGTCATTTAAAGAAATCCTTATGTAAAATTGTCGACCCCTTTGCAGGCGCCTTTTTGACCGCAGACCCATAATTTGAAGGAATCTGGTAGAAGTCCACTAGTGGATGCTACATACCAATTATGAAAGCTCTAGGCATTGTGGTTCTTGAGAAAAGATTTTTGAAGTTTGCATTTGAAAACCCTTTTTTCGGGCCTCGTGACCTACTTAATCAACAGACCGGAACTGTTTAAAAGATTTCTGTACATGTCGGCCCAAGGAACATTTCTGCCAAGTTTCATCATTTTCTGCCAATTAGTTAAGGAGAAGAAGTCATTTAAAGAAATCCTTATGTAATTCAATGTAAAATTGACGACCCCATTGCGAGCCCATTTTTGACTGCAGACCCATAATTTGAAGGAATCTGGTAGAGGTCCACTAGTGGATGCTACATGCCAATTATGAAAGCTTTAGGCATTGTGGTTCTTGAGAAGCACGGACGCACTAACGACGGACGCCGGACGGATTGCGATCACAAAAGCTCACCTTGTCACAAAGTGACAGGTGAGCTAAAAATTATTAACTTATTGATGTCAAATTTCTAACTTAATGAAGTCAAATTTCTAACCTATTGAAGTCAAATTTCTAGCTTAATGAAGTCAAATTTATAACTTATCGAAGTCAAATTTATAACTTATAAACGTGTTTTATGGGAACATTGTCAAAATGGTAAACATCTTGGATGTGACCAGATGTCGCCTTTTTGGTTCTATCTGGCCTCGTTTCGAGATGTTTGCAGATATCAGCATGTAGTCGCTAGTATGCTAGAAGTTGATCATCAACCGTTCCTAGAAGAACTCAAATACAGGTAATTGAACGACTGTAAAGAATGTACATAAAATTCGCTCAGATTTTCCCATGTTTTACTGTAAAGGGATGAACTATGTTTAGACAAAAGGATCCAGCGGCTTTAATTATGTATAAGGATACTACTAGATTTTTATCAACAAGCAGCATACTTGACCTAATGGTATAAATAACAAATGAGTGTACCCGAACATCAAGTTAAAAATAGCTCAAAATTAGTGGAATATTTTTTAAAATAACGGAAATAGACAGCTTCGGAATTTTAGTCGGCCAAAAATCATTTCAAATGGCCATTTCGGCACATCCTGATGAAAATGTTCACGCAATTAATTGTTTGTGGCCGTGGAGGTTGAAAAATCTTTGAAACCCTGTTATACCTATACTTGTTCTTTTCCGTATTAATTCAAATAAGATTGATATAAATAAATGTGTTCTTACTAAAAACACAAATGTTCGTATAATTCAAAAAGTTATTGTATTTAAAACAAACCTACCTATTGTATAGAATGTGTCGTTCAAGTATCAATGCTGCAAGTTCGATATAGTACACTGACATATTCAATATCTACTATAAAACCCGAATTTTTCACATCACTTATTCTTCCATTTCCATCAGAACATAAAGAATGCGGCTTATGTGGGCTGGTGAATAAAATTACATAAATGTATATGCGAGGCGTCCGAGGCCGTTAGTATAAAATGTTAGGTTTATTTGGTTATGAGTCTGACGAGCAATATAGACATATATTGTTTTACTGAAGATGACAAATACAATTATATTAAATCTAATAAATATCGAACAATTGTTTGCACACGTTGTGCTTTTAGTTTCACATATGAATTTGGCAAATTTGAAATATATTTTCACACGCGATGTGTCTAACTCTAAGAAGCTTTACGCTGCAATGATAAACATTTGCCAATTTGTGCCGTTGAATGCAACTATTAGCATAGTTAATATTGTATCACTAGCAAGGACACCCGACACCCTTTTGCATCAAATCTTTTTTATAAGATAAGGGTTTCTCACCCTACTTAACAGTTGCCTCCCCCCGTCCATTGGATCATAAGTCGGCCATTGACGTGTGGCAAGGTACCCATTTAAATCACCAGGGTGAAATGGATCAATGAGTGTTAAGTTTTGCTCAGAATAATTAAAACGGTCCAGACATTATTTGAACCTGGGCCCCGAAGGCAAGTGCTTCCCCACTCAACCACTTTTACTACAGCTCTTAATAAAGCATAATATGACTACATATTTAAGCATCCTTGTATTTAGAAATAAAAACTTTTTGTAGTGCCCTAATACGCTTTGAATTGATTTAAAGAGTAAAAAAAACAATAAAACAGCGATTTTAAAATTTTAAATGTCAATGTATAATAGAGAACAGTAAACCCTATTCACGAAAGCCAGTCGGTTATAATTATTTGGCTGTAATAGGACGTAGGTTATTACGAAGAATTATATTACGATTTCTAATAAAGAATTATATTTATATTGATTACATAGTAGCGTTTGCTAGTAAAGTGTTTTAATACATCATATTTTTGCACACTGTACATTTGTACTTTCTAAGTCTTTTTCCATTATCAAACTTAGAATGTCCGTAATCTCTGTTAAGTTTGTACAAATGTTATAAATGTATAGATTTGTTTATATGTGTGTACTAGTATCAGTAAATACAGATTTAAACAAGAATAAAAATAAGCTTCTAACGAATTATTTTTTTATATGAAACCACCTTGTAGTCCGGCAGAACTGTCATGGGACCAGCGTGTGAGTCTCCACTATTTGCACTATTCCAACGGTATTGGTCATCGTGTGAGTCTCCACTGTTCCAGTGTGTGAGTATGTACTGTTTGTACTGTACTCAACTGTTTACACTGTTCCAGCGTGTGAGTCTCCACTGTTTGTACCGTACCAGCGTGTGAGTCTCGACCAGCGTGAGTCTCCACTGTACCAGCGCGTGAGTCTCCACTGTTCCAGCGCGTGAGTCTCCACAGTTTGCAATGTACCAGCATGTGAGTCTCCACTGACTGCAATGTACCAGTGCGTGAGTCTCCACTGTTTGTCTTGTTCCAGCGTGTGAGTCTGCATTGTTTGCAATGTACCAGCGTGTGAGTCTCCACTGTTTACACCAGGGGTGTCAACAGACCGAAATCTGAAATCCGGAAAAATCGGCTGGGTGCTTGGGGGCTGTTTAGGCCCCCAGTGGGTCCAGGGCAACGCCCTGGCCCACTATCAGGGGGTCGGAGGCCCCGAAAGCTCCCGAACTTAAGCATTATCAAGAGAGAAAAACGCATATTCTCGGTTTTTAGACTTCTTTTCAGATTGAACACTTATACATATTTTTTTTATAATGTTCAATCAAATAATTTATTGTACGTAAGTTATAAACTCATAACACATTTTAAACAAGAACGTTTTTCAATATAATTGACCTAATTCTCACCTGCGCACGTGTCAAGATTATCCATGTTAACTACGTTTTTAAAAATTAAAACTATAAACATTCAATGTTTATAAACACCGATGGCATCTTATCCACTTTGCATTTTACGTTGCACAGTAATTATTAGCGTGTAATCATAACACTAAAATTTATGTCCAACATGGCTAAGTTAAAATTTAGTTCGCGTGACGTCATTCCTCTTTGTTTGTTTTCCCGCGCGTATTGCAGCAGCAAAAGTTGTAACACCCTTTTATATTAATTACGTCACTCGTCAACTACATTAACTTTTAAAGAAAAAACAACAAATAAACTCATCAGGAAAAGACACGTTCTAAAAACGCGACCGTCCCGGAGCAAACACAACCACCACTCATTTCCACTGAAGTTTACGGTGTTCCGTTTGGACAAACGTACTTTTTTGTGTCTCCCTGAACCGCGATGCACGAAGGTACGATTATGAAAACGCGATGGTACAGAGCCAACTTAAATGTAATGCCTGTGTCACACTTTTATGCCTGGGTCACACTTTCACGGAAAGCGGTCCCGGAAGAGCTACGATCTGATCGCTACGGAAAAGGTCTATTTCGTAGCCCGCTACGGTGCAAATGCGGATAAGCTACGATGGGAATACGGGGTTCGACGGATCTGCGACAAAACGCACCAGGAGAGCTACAGAAGAGCTACGGCTTGATACGGAGCGACACGGACCCGGGCGGCTGCGCTACGGGTATTTTATGGTTCGCTACGGTGTCGATACGGGATAGTAAGGATAAGAACGGTCCGGTACGGATTAGTACGGAGCGCCATTACAAGTTTGCATTTGTCGCTCACTTCTCTACCTTATGCCTTGGTCACACTTTCACGGAAAGGGACACGGAAGAGCTACGGTTTCGTTCCGTGGCTATCCGTACTGGTCCGTAGCTCTCCGTAATGGAACCGTGATCATCCTTAGTAGTCCGTATATATCCGTATCGATGCGTAGCTATCCGTGACAATTTTTGAACATGCACAAAATTTCGCCACGGATCTAACAACCGTAGCTCCGTACTCGTCCGTACTGATCCGTAGCAAAACCGTATTAGTCCGTAGCTCTCCGTAGGCGCGCGTAGTCTGCCACGGTTTGATACGGAGGGCTACGTGTTAGTACGGTTCGGCTACGGATTTGCTACGGTTCAAATACGGTCGACCTAGTACGGATCTCGACGGATCTGCTGCAAAATGCAGGTTAACGTCCCGGAAGAGCTACGGAAGAGCTACGGCTTGATACGGAGCGACACGGATCAGGGTGGCCACGGTATCGATACGGGTAAGTACGGGTTAGTACGGATAAGAACGGTCCGGTGCGGAGTAGTACGGAGCGCACGGACAAATTTGCACACGCATCTCTTTATAAAGTCTCCACGGTCAGATATAGCGGGAAATACTAGATTTTCTGAAATGTCTAAGGTCCAGGCCGAAAATCGAACCCGGGACCTCTGGATTGACAGTTCAGTGCGTTCCCATTGAGATATCTCCCTCTTAAAACTTGTTTGTGCTGTCAACGAAGATTATTACTGTTAGATTCATGTCAGAAGTAAGTCTTGCAGGAAATTTTGTTATAAAAAAATAGCTTGTATACACATTGAAAGTTTAAAACCTATTACTTAATAATTACCCAATCCTTTTATTTAATTGACTTGTCGGTTTAACAATTTGTTGTGTTTACTTGCTATACAATTTGACCTGCCTTCAATAGATTGCCTTGGGAGGCTTTGAATTTATATAGAAATTGAAAAACTTGCCTTGATGTCTTGACTGGTTGTGATGTAATAGTTATGGAGTATAAACCATATATCTATGGTCTGTGCTAAAACATATTCACATGCCCCTAGTCCATCAATGTTTTCAACACTTTAATTTCATGTCTTGTCTGGTCCCTCAATTTTACATTAAATTACATAGGATTTCTTTAAATGATATCTTCTCTTTAACCAAATAGCAGAAAATGATGAAACTTGACAAAAATGGTCATTTGGGCGACCCGAACAAAAATTGTACAAACCGTTCCGGTTTGTTGATTAAGTAGGTCATGAGGCCCTAATTGGAGATTTTATAATGCAAACTTTAAACATTCTCTACTACAAAACCGTATGGCTTAGAGCTTTCATATCTGGTATGTATCATCTACTAGAGGACATCCACACGAATTGATGTTCGTGAAGTTGGCAGGCTAGCGGCCTAGCGGCCTAACAGCGTGAAGTTGGCGGTCTAGCGGCCTAGCAGCGTGAAGTTGGCGGCCTAGCAGCCTAGCGGCCTAGCAGCCTAGCGGCCTAGCAGCGTGAAGTTGGCGGCCTAGCGGCCTAGCAGCGTGAAGTTGGCGGCCTAGCATGTGTGAAGAGCCCTATAGTATGGTAAGGGCCTGTCCACATTTTTGTCCTGTTTTTATTTTTCAGTATATTTTCAACATGTATGCATTTGTAACGGCTCGAGTGCGATATATTTTGACATTATGATTGGTTGTATCTCGAAGATAAATGTATAAGCTTGCTACTGGAGAAAACAGTATGTGATTAATTGCCTTTTTGGAAAAGTTACAAGACTGTTTGTAAAGTTGGTGGTGTCGCAATTTTGATACCAGTTACGTCCCTGTTAATCTATATCTAGTGATTGAGAGACCAGTGAGTCGATACAGACCCCTATGGATGCTACACACCCACCTCAAACCGAAAGTAGAAAAAATTGTCAATATTTCGACTAAAGGTCACCGGAAATGACGATGTGACGGTGACCCTTGCGCGAAAAACTTCTTTTTTTTTTTAGCTTGACAGTCAGGCCTACTTTTTGGCCCCTTTAGGGCATAGGTCCTGACCCCTTTGTCTTGCCTTAATTTTAATACGGAAATCATGCATTAGTTGACATTAGGCCTTTTCGACTGGGCTGTGTCGTGGAGCAGGTTACAGTCTGTTCCCGTTCTAATTTTACAGTTGCATTACTATAGTAGTGCTGTGATTGTGGGGATGGGAACCAGGCTAAAGCTTGTGTAATGCCGTAAACGAAGGGCGTTGATACAGTGTGTGAAATTGAACTCATTTTTCCAATGCGTTGATGAGCTCTGATTACTCAACTCTCTAGTTCTTGTTGTTGGTGCTTGTTGTAATGTGAACATCCGGTTTGTTGTTTAAACAACAGTGTTATGTCTGTTGTTTTGGGAATTAGCTCGTATGTAACAACCCGTTGGTCCGTGCGTTGTGTGTGAGCTGTCAGTTTAGCTCTGCCAACGTAGTAAGTCCAGTGCGTTTTTCCAGTACAATTTCAAATATGATAACAAAGTCTCAACTAAATAAGTTATGAGAAATCCACCGTCAGTTTTTCTATTTTTATTTTCGTCGTTTCTCCAAATATTTTAACAATAACAAATATGTTTTATTTTCTTAACACACTTAGTAACTTAACTAAGCGTAGTGGAACTCCACTTTTCCTAACTTTTTAAAACCTACATCATGACTGTTTTCGTCCTAATTCATCCCTTTTTTTATTAAAAAATCTTAATTAATATACATTATTTTCAAATCATAGAAAATAAATCTTAAAAGCTTTTGACCAATCAAATTACACATTACAAAATACTTAAAACGTTCTTAGCCAATCAAATTGCATGTTATATACTTTGTTAGCCAATTAAAACGTGGCGACAACATTATTGCATAATTACTAAAAAACAAAGGGTTTACCAATATTGAACCTATTATATCATTACCTTGACTTTAATGTATGATAAAAATCTATTAAGATGCTATAGCGTGCATCCTGTCTCCAGTGGACATTTCAGTGACAATTATTTAGACTATCATAGTCGTTTTACAACCTAACAGCCCCTGGGTATTAAAATACTTTGAATGTTCTTTTCAGAAAAGCGTTGCTAAAATAGTTAAATTATGTTGACAATTTAAAACAAATGATGTGGTCAAATATTACCGCATAAAACTTGCTTCACGAAACAGCCCAGTCGAAAAGGCCTTTTGTTACTATTATCTTCTGTTATTACTGTACATAATTTGTAAATGTGTTAATGAGGCTCACAGGGAAGAATGGATTGCCTCTTTAAATAAAGTCTTTATTATTATTATTATTTTTATAGTTGAAATGATGCTAGATGAACAAGAATGTATTCTTAATCGCAGAGAATGACAAGTTATTGTAACACGTCCAAGTTTGTTGATTTTCTGACGCAAAGTATCTTTCAAAGGACATTTGCAATGCATAATTTAAATATTTTTACCCCAAAAACCTCAGCATCATAGTGTAAAATAGGGCCTACTAGGTAATTATATACAAGTCAAATAGTTTCCTGTGGGTTGTAATTTAGTTGTATCGTTTAAAATGTGGTTTCTGCAGTTTGGATGCAATTCGAATTTATTCCGGTGTTAGTTTAAATTAATGTTTCTGTCATAATTGTTCCAATACATGTAATATCGGACAATACCGATTAATCTTACAACAAATGCCATGATGAGATATAAATCGTATTCAGTTTAAATTTCGGAATAATGGTTTCTTTGGTAAATAAACTATTGTAATGCGATAAAGACCGATGTTATCCGCATGGAATAATGGAATTAGTCTGGTTCACGACATTCTTACAAAGTGCTTCTTTTTTGGATATTGTTTTTGAAATCGTAAACCATCGAGAACATGTCACGTGCCCCTCCATGGTCATTTTACTTTTGACAATCCAATATAACCTGTTTTTGTTAAATCTCATTTGAAGATCTTTGATAACATGTAAGGCTTTTTAAGGACTGATAATTACCAGTATCTCTGCCTGGAAATATATGTTGCTTATGTTTTAACAGTGTTTTATGTTTCACAAGTTTGGAGAATATTTTCTGTCATATAATTTAAACAATTGTTCAGTATACGTATATCATAATGCCAAAATCTCAGTATGGCTTTCATTGTAATAAAACTAATAATGCATTAGCCACTGAGATTGTATATACCAGATCCTGCAGTCTTATGTGATTTAGCAATAAAGGATAGCTGATAAGCTCAACCCATGTTCCCTAGCATAATGTTGAATATCTATATAGATACTCATTGAAACTTGATAGATTGGAATCATTTATAATATACAGTGATATTTTCCTACTTATGCTACGGTCACATTTGCCCTACGAGCTCCTTACGAGCTCAGTACGAGTTGATTTTGGCGAACTCGTACGGCGTCCGTACGGAGCTCGTATGGATATCGAAACTCATACGAGCACCGCACGGACTTTTGTGACTCGTAGAGGACTCGGTGAAACCGATCTCCCGAGTTGTCTACGAGCTCGTAGATATTTTTCAAGTCTGTATTATCTCTCACGAGGCCCGTGAGGACACCGCACGAGCTACGAAATACTCGTGCGAGTACCGTACGATATCCGTACGGATATGGAAATCTGCAAGGTTTTGCATCGCATGGGACGCCATTAGGATGTAGATAGTGAACATTATCTTAACTGCTAAACTTATTACAACGAATTGTTATGAGTATGGTGTATATTGCATTATTGAAAACAATTTTTTTTGAAGATTGACAGACTGAGCGAGCATAACAACATTTGTACACAGAATTGTTATATCTTTATTTCGAATGTACATGTAATAACACATGACATTGTTGTATACACTATAACATTTACTGCTATTAAGTATCCAAGTTCCGGTAGACTGAAGACTCTGCCAACAGCAAAAATCTAAGCGCTGAAGGCACTAAATTTGTTTGGGTTTGAATAATGAAAATGTAAAAAATCTTCAGTCCTCAATAACATGGCAATTCTCTTTTGTAACGTGCCGGACTGATAGACACTGGAAAAATCCCGTCAGTGAATAATAATAATAATGTCTAAAAACGAATCAGTTTTAAGTTTTGAATGGGGCAATCTAAATTAAAGTTTTAAAATTGCCTATGTTTAGTGTTTTTTGAGCATTTGGGACTAAATATCTTAATTCAGTTGTAATCCCAGCGCTTTCAGACAAAGTCGGAGGGAGTGTAGTGATTCTGGGATTCCGGTCTGTGTACAGTACAGCTGGGTACAGGTTTTATCAAGTCTGAAATGCCATGTTATTCGGTGAGTTGAGTGGTGGCTCTCTTCTAGTTTGGCTGTTGGACAGTGCGGTTGTGTGTGAAAGCGCAGAATAGGCAATAGACAGTAATTAGAGACTGATAGACTAGTGTAGAGTATGTTTTCTTCACACGTGACACAATCGGTTCAATGCAATATTCATGAATCTCTGACCATTAGAGGGTGTTATTGCAAACTTTAACAAGAGCCATGTTCACATGGCCAACCCAGCATAAATCGATTACATAAGGTGACCAAAGTAGTACAAATCTGATTCTAAAAGTGCACGAAATTACACTAGTTCATAGTGAGCTATATTCAAATTTAAGGGTAAGACAAATGAAAATTGAATGAAAAAATAAATTATTTTTCAATATCTTTTTAATCCATGGTATTTTCTGATTATGATGCATTACAAATTTATTTCAGTTCAAAAGCTTAAACTGCAGGAAATTGCATGATTATTATAGTTGACTACTGACACTTGCATGATTTAAAAATGGAAGAAATATTGGCAGGGGTTTCTGTTTCGGGACCTAGTCGCTGCGGCAAGACATTCTAGTACCATGTGCACTAGACTGACATAGCAATTTCGTTCAGGATTCTATTTACGATGCAACTTTTATCCGGTGACGGCTAAATTAACAATTCTTAAATCCAAAATCGGGAAATCGTACTTATGCATCAGTTGATTTGAATGACAACCACCAACCCCTGTGAAGGGCGGGGGATGGCGGGGGAAATTGTCGCATGTGTTAACATTTCCGACGCACCCGCACTGCCGTGCAAGTGCGGGACTTTTGTTTCGCGCAAAAATAGCGGGGAAATATAGCCGTGACTCTACCCGTGAGGCGGGGCAATTGCGGGGATTTTGCTATCTGTCAGACCCTGGGGGCACGGATTTTACCAGGGGTTTGAAAAGACAAACGTAAAAATATCCGTCCTTCCCCGGCGTTCGGGCTGTGGTTTCAATTGACTGTTGCATTACACCATACAGCTTGCTGCCAGTTAGCAACCACCAATTAGATCTTTGAAAAAACTGCATTAAAATACAGGATGTATATATATGAAGATACCAATACTATGGAGGTAGATCTACAACCTCTCAAATTTCATTGCATTAAAACCCTCTACAACCGGGTTACCCTACATACAATGTTGTTTTAATTCATATCATATCAAGTTGCTTTCAAAAACTAGAAGAGAAGTGTGTGATAAATTTCGTAGAGAAATATATCTATTGAAGTCTACATGGAGTCATTACATGACGGGCACCTATGGTAAATTGGGCTCTTGATTAGTCCTTACGAATTTTATGTTCAGTCTATTTAGATATTAGTGTCATGGTTTAAATCTAGCACAGTCAAATGAAAGCATAGTGCTAGTACATCTAAGCTACTTGTCTTCAGACTTTTAAGGAATTCTTTGCAAATAACAGTTCGACTATAACCAAACATTTAACACTGAACCTCACATAAATGTACACTTGTCGGTGTCTTCATTCCACATGTATTACAAGGTCACGATGGACGACAAATATAGAATAGAATATAATTTATTTGCATGTCGAAACGAAATTCCACATGTATTACAAGGTCACGATGGACGACAAATTTAGAATAGAATATAATTTATTTGCATGTCGAAACGAAATACAAGGCATACTTAATGGTGTAAGGTTACATTTATAAATGATTTAAATAACATATTTGAAATAAAAATGCAATACATAGAGGATATTTGTTTGTTTTGATTGAATATGGTTTATATCTCATCGTGTAGTGATAAAATTCAATATTTTCAAGAGCGCGTAGCGCGAGTGAAAATATTAAAATTTTATCACTACAAGATGAGATATTAACCATATTCAATCAAAACTAACAAATATTCTATTTATTTAATGCTTTTATGGTGTCAAAACTGGTACTATTTATGCCAAATTACCACTGTGGTTAGGCTACGTATGAATATGTTATTCCATTCATATTTTTCACTTCAAAATCCGCCATCTTGGATTATGGTGAATAGGTGAAAACGATTTTTTTGAGAATTTTGCATTCAATCATACACCAACTTGTAGGAAATGGTCTAACTAAGAATAAAAACCCCCACATGACATGTTTCCGTTCAGTAATAAAAAAGTTACAGACATTTTAGTGTTGAGATTTTGGTAAATTAAAGTAGTCCCTGTGAGGGGGCGGAGCTTATATCAGTCACATTGTAGGTGATAACCAGTGACTGATATAGGTTTTATTTCACTGATAGAACTCCATATCTCATCAGTTAGCATTAAATAAATGATTGTATTAACCCTTTCGCTGCCGACGTCGAAATGCCAAATAAAGTCGACAGTGCCAAGCCTGTTTTGACGTAAACAAGTTGACGTCATTATATCGACGTTCAAAATACTGCGCGGTATGGCGCACGTTACAACATAATTAGACGATAATTAAAGCGCCGTGTATGCATTCAAGATATGTATGTTTTAGTTTAAATATAAACACACAAACTGAACAAAATGAAACTGAACATAAGCCTGACTAAATTAAATCTTTCGAATATACATATTTTAATGCAATATTTTATCCATGGTTAGTTTTTCAAAATATTTTGTTCTAGTAAAAAAAAACATGTTACTTCATGAATAGTTAAACACAATATAAGCCCTCAAACCCTGTAAATAGTTCATCATAGATGCCTTAACATGCGTTCGGATCATATATAGAACTATTAATTGAATGATGTGCGAGTATGCAGTCGAAATTTTAAAATTCTTATAAATCTATTACGTATTTAACATACATGTACCATCTTTCATGATATTCTGCTAAAAGCCGCCATGAACTGTTCGCCTAAATGTAATGTTCAGTTCAATCTAGAACGGAGTAAATAAGCTAGGGCCCCTGATTAATGATTTTGTACTGCATCTCATAATTGAACTAAAGGATTGGGTACGAGTACATATAGCCACGGCCGTGGTTCAGTAGTTAAAGTGCGCTGGATTTGTAACCCATCGATCCGGGTTTGATTCCCGGTCGTGGCAATTCATACCATTCCGTGAAAAGTTGACAATAATATTCATATTGATTTTCCTCCCCATGTTGAAATGTTTCTGGTTGCTTGTGGAATGGTAAGTTGGTATTTAGCACGTGTTAGGGTAGTTCGGATGACAGTACTAGAAAACTGGTTAGGTGAATTGGTCGCCGCATACAGCATTTGTTATAAATCTCCTCACAGAATATCAACGGAACCATAGCACCTACAATTAATGAATATTTTCAAAATATTATTTTGACACACATTGGTACTGTGTTTCATGGGGATTACAGTGGATGTTTACAAGGCAATCATATATACGAGAAGGGATGCGGGAGGTACTGTGCGAGCGAAATATAGGTGTCTCGTAAGTCAAATTGACTGGCCCTTTCAATAGCGGGTGACACTATAATTAACAAAAACTTTACCTTTACTTTTTATATTACACCACATAGTGTGACTTAGTTTACTTTTCAACGAGTGTGGTGTAATGTTCTCTACTCATTGTGCGACTTGTTTGAGTAAGCACTGCAACCCACTTCATTTCATTCAATTTATATTTTACCAATACATGTAATACATTCGTCAGTACATAATTATGTACTAGTAAAGAACACAAAAATATGAATACGTAAAACCGAATCAACACTATAAAGGGTGGTTGCACCTTACATTTTTATACATTTATCACATGTTTGACGTCGCGGTAGCGTAATAAAGCCATTATTTATTTTTGATAATACACTAGTGTAATAAAGCTATCACGCGACGTCATTCAAAGGATAGGCGACGTCGTCAAAATTGCGCGTTTATTATAGTGAAAAATAAGTAGATATTTTATGTTTCGGCCGGAAAAGGCTAACATGTGATAAAAAGAACATTACATTTGTGACTTTCCACATTGAATTTATTAAACTCGTTGAAAAAATCAATAAAATGCTCGGCAGAGCCTCGCATTTTATTATTTTATTCAACTCGTTTAATAAATTCAATATGAAAAGACACTCATGTAATATCCTCTATGTATTTAATTTTATTTATGGTTGGTGTTCTAGTTCTTGTCTTCTTCGTGTCTTGGTGATGCGATAAGCAATCCCTCAGTATGGCGATAAAGTTTCACGGTGGTCGCTTGGGTATTGCTCTTGACTATGGATTGAGACGACACTGGTTCGAATCTCGGATGTGGCACTTGGTCATTTCTTATAGGCTGTTCAGTCAGTGCTTCCTATCCTATTACAGATAACTCACCTCATGAGTATCTGTGATGTACACCGGGTACGTTGCTAAGTTGCTAACTAATTCCATACCAAATGGTTTCTTCGTATAGCGTCCACCTTAAGTTCGTAACATATCTAGCTATCCTGGGAGAAAAAACGAAGCCCTCGAAAAAACAAGTCATACCGACTTCTATCCTCATCATTATATGGCTAATAAATATAGCTTTCATGCATTGTCAATCATAATAACTTACTGAAATAACTGAAAACGTGATTGTGTGGAAAAAATACTGAGCTTAAATTTAGAGTCAATATTTAAAAGTACACACAATCTTTACAAATCTCATTGAATAAGAGCTAAGAATACGCTAAAATGATAAACATTTATTACTTAAAAATTGTTGTTTTTCCTTCTCATGAGATAAAGTAAAAGAGATAAGGTATTGAACCCTGGCTGATCACGTACTTACGACTTTGACGTGTCTCATAAATTATATCGAGGAATCGAACTTTGTATGTGTGACGATATACTTAAGCGATTGGGGAGTGAACTAATTTTGAATGGACGTATAGACCCCATCCCTATGGTCAAACACTGACATTCATAAAATACCGATCGAAAATACGGTAGTACTTCAAGACAATGAATAAGTGAATATTCGACTCGGATAGCGCTGGTTGAAGATCCAAAGTTCGCTCAAATTTAATAAGGATCATCACCATCGAATCTCGAACGAAGTCAAGTCAAGGGGGCACTGGATGCCTACTAAAGGGGTCGTTGAACGAATAGCTAATGTATTTTGACAAACACGGGCTCATGTTAAAGTAATGTCTACTATTAGGCTTTATAACCAGTAGGTCTAGCACTTCCACTGGATAACAGACAAAGGTGAATGTGCTTTGGATAAGACCGAATACTGTCTGTTTTATGGTTGACCACAAGTCTAAGATCGAGTACAAACTTAGGACTGGAGTTGAAAGCCTATGATTGGGCATCAAACAAGTGGCTACAAAAGTACGTTGGACATAGTATTACAATGAAGTTCTATTATTTTGTGCGTAAATTGATCAAATATGTTTCTTTTAAAATTATTCCGAGGAAGTACCTCATCTATATGCTTACATCCATAATACAAATATGCAACTAAATACATCCTACATAAACTGTTCAGTGGTTGGTTGCTTATTTGGGACAGTCATGATATAGTTAATGGATTTAACTTGCGTTTAAAAACATGGTATTCAGTGTGATAATAATCGTTTAATTAGCTTCGGGTCTCGTTTCAAAGACGTAGATCTATATGGGTGATGCACAATTATTTTGTTTTATTTATATTTGTTGAATAACATGTTCCACAATAAACTCCCAATCCGGTGCCTACATTTTTGAAAGAAAATATGACGCAGAATGTGAAGATATAAGCGGATTAAGCTCAGTGGTAACACACTGGGCTGTCAATCCAGAGGTCGTAGGTTCAATCCCTGACATCGGAACTTGACATTTCTGAAATATTTATAATATTTCCCGCTATATCTGGCCGTGTGGTCTGCAAAGTATCTGGAAGTGTCAGGAAGCTGTGTATCGGTGCTATACACCGGGCACATTAAAGAACCAGGCTGTCTATTCGAAATAAGAGCCTCTGCACCTCTGCAGCGCCGGACATGCCTGTATCTAATGTCTCTCTCTCTCTCTCTCCCTTCAGTGGCTTTCTCTCAGTCTGTCCCTCTGGTCAGATCATACTGTATCTGCACTGGTAGAGGATGCACCTGCGCCCGTGTGGCTGCAACATGGGTAAAGTGCCTTTGAACGTGCGTTCATATGAAAAGGGCGCTATATAAATCTGGTATATTTTAAGACCGATATGATTTTTATCATAAATGTGCGTAATTGTACTATTGATCCCCGGAAACGCCATGGTTGGACCTTCCTGTGTGTTATTTTCCCGCGGGTCAAGTTCGTGATTAAGGGGTGCAATGTTATATAGAACATGTATGATAGCAGGCAATTTACGACATACGTTTCAACAATATAGAGCCCTATATTATATCATTAATGATGTCGAGTTTGCTTCATTAAGGTAATCCATCCATCATTGGCAATATTTAGATTTCCAATGAAACTACCTTTTTCATAAAGTGTATCACATGGCATGTCTAAATATAAATTTTTAAAAACTTTTACCACGCCGTTTTGGAGAAATTCCATTTTAACTATGGTAACCATCCATATCAAAATGGAGCAAATTTCAGAAAAGGTCCCAACAGTATTTTTCTATTTTTTGTGTCTATAAAATCAATAAATTGTGCAAAGTTTTATGTTTTTACACAGCCAATAGAATGTGTTTGTAAATGAAATGTAACAGAAATTTGTAAATTACTTCATATTTTTTTCTTTCGCCTCTATATTTCAATTTCAGTGTTTTGAATGAGTAGAATTATCAAAATATTTAAATTTCCCTTTCAAAGAATGGTATAAAATCATCTTATAAAATGATTGGCATGCTACAATAGTAACATACAAATTTTAAGTAATCAATATGGTATAAGAAAATAACAAAATAAAAAAAGTTTACCACAGATTTATTTCAGAAAATGTACTTTTCTTTGCATACCCTCATTTCTGTGCTGCTGGAGAATGAGTTCTCATTTGCTAAAAACACTGTAACTTTTTTATTATTGACTGAAAACTTGTCATGCGTGTATTCATTTTCTTAGTAAGATCATTTGCTACAAGTTGATGTACGTTCTGACATAAAATTCAGAATTTTTTTTTTTGGTCCCCTATCCGTTTTCAACCAGAGGGGACATAGGTTTACCCTTCGTCCGTCCCTCAAAAATCTGGATCCTGACATAGCTCAAACAGTTTTCAAACTAGGTTTATGAAACTTGGTATGTGGATAGGGGGCAATAAGGGAATTATGCACGTCTAAAAATATATTGAATCCAACAAAAATTGTGGTTGCTATGGAGACAGAAATAGTGAAAAAATGTCAAAATCTGGATCCTGCCGTAACAGTTTCTAAGTTAGGATTACAAAACTTGGTATGTGGGTAGGTGCCAATAAGGAGATTATGCACATCTGAATATGTTTTGATTATAACAAAAAATGTGGTTGCTATGGAAACGGAAATAGAAAAAAATCTATAAAATCTGGAATCCTGGCATAACTAAAACAGTTTCCAAGCTAGGGCTATGAAACTTGGTATACAGAAAGGAGTCTAAAAGGAGATTGTATAAACTTGCATATTTTTATTATTCTGATTGAAACTGTGGTTGCTATGGATACAGAAATAGTTAATTTTTTCCCTTTGGCTGGACGATTTAATAACCCCAAAAATAAGAAAATAACTTTTTTAGAATTTAGCATCAAAACATCCATTTGCTTATAGCTAATGATCTAACTAAGAAAATGAATATGCACACGTCATGTTTTCATTCAAAAGCAATTATGTTCTATACATTTTAGTAAACTGACAGCCACCCATTTGTCACAACCAACACAGCATTAGCCACATGTGCCTAAAAGACTACTTAGCTTTATTGATTATTTCACATAGTGACCTAGTTTTAACCCCAGATGACCCTGAGTTGATCATTGTGACCAAAGTCACAAAGTTTCATAAAGATTAGACAAATATTGTGGGCTCTAGTGACTATAGAATGTGTACATGTATGCATGGTTGGATCTATACTGGCCTAGTGTTTTATCCCAGATGACCCAATGTAGAACTTGACATAATAGACTTTGTTTAGGGATCATTGTGATCAAGTTTCATGAAGATTAAACCAAAACTGGAGACCTTTAGAGACTGCACAAGATTTATGTATGAATTGACATAATGATATTGACCTAGTTTTTGACCACTTATGACCCAATATCGAACTTGATCCAGATTTTGTTGAGATGATCATTGTCATAAAATTGGACCAAAATAGTGATCACTGTGACTTCACAAGATTCATGTATGATTTGACCAAGTGACAACTTTTTAACCCCAAATTACCCAATATAAAATAAATATTTGTTGAGATGGTTGTTGTGTCTATGTTTCATAAAGATTAGACCAAAATTGTGATCTCTACTGTCTATGCAAGCAAAAAGGGTGTGAATAACAGACATCGAGTGATCACAAAAGCTCACCTTGTGACTTTATGACAGGTGAGCTAAACTCAATATACCCAACAAGTATAACCATACACTTTATATGTCCTGCCTCATACTTATAAATGTTCAAGTTGTATATCTATGGAGTAATGGGTGAAATTAACTCATACACCCTGTATCCCAAGTTCTTAATTGACACTCAAATCTTATTTATACAAACAGAATGCACTTTGTGACACAGGAAGACTGTCACTTGGAATCAAAGTAAAGGAAATGTGTCTGCCAATCCAAATTTGGACAGAATGGACACTGATACTAATCCTGAACAATACAACCATTTCTCACTGAGTGCAAATATAGAAGTAGCATTTGTGACTGCCGGCAACGACTGGAACAACTGCGCGATATATTCCTCTATACATATGTAAATATTTAACAATCTTTCAGAAAATAGTTCCATGGTCCAATCTGGGTTATATGCCAAATCTTGCTCCCGTGCTGCATTCCGGGTAATATGCTATGTCTGATTCCACTGCTGCAATCTGTGTAGTATGCAGCGTCAGTATTTCACAACCTGCAAATAATATAATAACATTATAATTATATACTAATATGATCCTGGTGGTCCTGCACAAAAACATTTTCTTTGTTAAAAAAATTAAAGTTCAGAAATTGTCAAATTATATCAAATCTAAACTAAAACCAAAGGTGCTTTTTTCAAAAGCTGAATCTATACCCAATATTAAGTGACTGATACATGACTGATGGGTCTGTTTCTTGTTCACCTTTATGTGAAAATCGATATATCGATGTATCAATGATATATCGGAATCATCAATGACAGCTCCGATAAAGACAGATATTATAAGAACAGATCTATGACTGAACCGCAATATAATTTGAATTTATTTGGAATATAGTCATGGTAACTGCAACCAAAACAATTTAAGCAACCAAACTGATTATGTATACAATTATAAGACAGAAAGTGGTTAAGTGCACCAACTCAGTATTAATTAAAGCAAATCATTAAATTAGGAATAGGTGTTTAATTATAACCTAAATTTTGCATTAGGAACAATGTATTTGCAAAACATAGACGCACATTACTTCTGCTTATACAACTAACTGTAACAATACAATCATGCATTACCTCACAGTGACAGTACAATTTTACATTTTTCACAAGTCTGCACAAATTTCTTCAGCATCTCTAGTTTTGATGTCAACTGTTTCATTCTTGATTCCCTGCAAATATAAATAATAATTATTATCACCTTGTTTATTATGTTGACACTAAGTGACTTAGCAGATTTATAGTGTCCAGGCCTCAACAAATATTTTTAAAAGCACTCGTCCTGCAATATAGACAAAGAAGAAAACCCCAAAACCCTTTCGGTCAAGGATAACCCATGAAAGTGCAACTTATTTCCAATGAGGTCCTTTGTTTTTGCTGAACGGTTGTGATACAAGGAATCTGGGTGCGTTACCCTAGATGTTCCTAAAAGACTCCCTGGTTCTTTAACGTGCCCATGTATAGCACCGTTACACGCGAGACTACCTCTTGGTTTCCAGCCAGTTTATCTCTAGTTGGGTGGGAAACACTGAAAAGCATTTCATAAATGACCAAGTGGTCCGGCCAAGATTCGAACCCGAGACCTCTCGAATAGTAGTCAAGTGCGTTATCAACTCGACCACCGTGCCACTCTAATTTTGAGGTTTTTCGCACAACAAAAGGGCCCGAGCCTCTACACAATTCAGCGAAAAAAAGGCCTGGACCTTGAACCCGGCTTTCCCGGTTACAAGTCAAGCAAGCTAAAAAATAGACCTGCGGCTACTACAAGGCTATTTCGGTACCTGGAGTCCAGTTCTTTCACAAATATGTACATGTAGACACATGGGCTATCCCTTGTTACTTGTAGGCCTACATCATTTACACAAAAAAAACAAGTTAGACTTCCCCTGGACTTCTTAAACCAAATTATCCATTTCATCTAGTTAAAATAACACTATGCATACACGAAGATCTCAAAAATTACCATTCTAAATCAGAATAGTTCTAAAATTGAAAATGACCAAGTACAGTCGAGCTGACAATAACAAGATGTAAAATGGAGCCTATAACGCTCACCTGACGGAAGATTGCACAAGTTATACAAGAATATAATTTTTTGATCAAGAACACAATGTTTTAGTAAGTTTTACCTCAATGAAGTTGAGAAGCATCGTGATGAACATCAACATAGGCTGGTTTGCACTATTGAGTCTATTCTCGACGAAATGGTGCAACAGAAATATTTCTACTTTCGTTTTCTCAATGTTTGTTTCCGAGATTTGCATCGTTTTCAACCGAACATTCAAAAGAATAACGGTGTTCGTCCTCAAAGCGGTGTTAACCAATGTAATTTAGACTGATGATAATCCTCAACCCTTCCGAATGACACAGTTTTGGTGACAAATCGACCCCACGTCGAGAATAAAGTCTGCTCGCCATGTCATTTCGGCGCTTTATTTCGCGAGCGTTTCTATGACTTCGAATATCAAAGGGAAGTAACTCGTCCCTATTTTTTTTATTTTAAATAATTTTTTTTGAAGATCGTCAAATCTAATTGCCAAGAAATAATTCATTAAGCAGATTTATTGATGTGAATACCGTAAAATAAAAATATTTAATGTTTACGGATGTTTGTAATATTTTCCGGACGGTACCGAAGTTTCCCGTAATAACACGAAATTACGTCGGCTAATGATGGACGGATTACGTTAATTGGTTTGACGTCATACAACGTTGCGTTGAAAATTAGCGCGTCTTGTGTTTACAAGTATTACAAAATATACATTCATTTGTTAAATATTCAATGGAATTTTACTAAACTTTCAGTAGCAGACAATTAAACTCTATAGATCATGATTTTGTCCATAGTTTATGCCTAATCAACGATATCCCGTGTCAAAATGGAGTGAAAATCACGCAAATTTCGTAGCTTAATTACTGAATATCAAACAGTAATATTTAATTACTTTTGCAATCAGACAGAAGAGTTGTCATTTTTCAACTTTTGTAAATAGTTTATTTTTGTGCAACCGTCTATAAACTGCATAATTAATCACTTTTCCGGTGGTCACTTTTGATGCGTGATCCGCGAAATGGCGCCAAAATTAACGTCGTCAGACGCATGACGTCATGTCCGAATCCACCCGGAAATGACGTCATAATGTTTTGACCCCTACTTGTTTACATCTTAACCCTTTTGTACGATGTTAAGATGTAATATTTCCAGGTTCCTTATGTGCATACAAAATAGGCCCAAAATAGGCCCGCGGCACTCAACGTAGTATAACAAAATAGGCCCAAAATAGGCCCGTGGCACTTGGGGGGTTAATGCACATGACAAAATAACAATAAAATAAATGCTAATCGACAAATGACAGTAAACAAACATAAAAATTTAAGATACGGTATATGTACATGTTAGACGTGTGAATGATCTATCAATACAATTACGATAACATGGCATGAAGTTTTCTCCCACTCTAACTGGTGTAAGATAGGTTTTCAGCTCATGTAAGAAACTCCTATCTTCCATTAGTTACATCTTTCTTACATGAGCGACCACCGCGTGATTTCATTCCGATCTTAGTTTCGGGATTTACGTGTTCATGGCGATATAAAGCTTATAAAGACGAACGCCAATAGGCTCTATACCATTAAAAAACATATTATTGAGCATAACACAACAGCGTACGCCTTTATTTACGTTATTATTACTGATTGTTTTAAATGAGAACGCATGGCAAACAGCACGTTATGATGACGTTATGATGACGTCATGTTGATGCCATAAAAGCTAAATAGTGTTAGAAAGTCCCATTTTCTCAAATTACGTCGGAGAAAAATAATCCATCATGAGACAGTCGATGTAGGATAAGGATATCTCACCCTCGGGGTCGGAATTTTAACCAGGAACTCGGCAAGTCTCGTCCCTGGTTAAAATCCGACCCCTCGGGTGAGATATCCTTATCCTACATAGAAGCTCATGATGGATTCTTATAGTCTTCTTTCGATGAAAGCAGGGTGAATACAAGTGGCAAGGTTTCAATATCAGATACATTTTCACTATATCGTGCATATATATTACAAATACAAATCTTCTCCAAACTTCCAACTACCCAATGATACGATGCCAACCATCGGTATAGTGAGTAATGGGTGTGGTTTAATCAAAGCGCTTATTCCGAATGATAAATCGAATTGACCAAAATTATTGCAGCCTTGTCAAAATGCCGTTAGAATACTTCGAATACTTGGAATGCAATTCAAATAAAAGTAGAATATACTTTCGAAGTGGTCGCAAGAATTGGCCGGAATATATTGAATGTACTACGAATACAAACGCAATAAGACGGACTCTTTTAAAAATGAACTTCTATTACACAGGAATACACCTCTTATTAGACATTTTAGTCGACATTTACTAGGATATCGACGTCGTGCGATCTGGAGCATATTAGTGAATACACATTTTAGGTTTAGAGCATTTGGAACACATTCTCAATGACCACTATACGTATACATGAAATGCACCCGGAATGAAGACCGAATGCATTTCGAACATACAAGAATGTAACTTGAATTTACATTAGTACGGCATTTTGGTCCATTCCGATCCTCGTGTGATTGTGGTACATGTTTGAATGTCTCGATTTGTAGGTATAGATTTTTCAGTAGTAATCTGTAATGTACGGAAACTGAGACGTGTCTGCACTGCTCTATATATCAGGAGCCCGTTACCTAACCAAACCGCTACCGAGCGCCCTGCTATAAAACGGCTTGCTTAAAAAAAGCTACGCAGCGAACAAAGCGGGAAAATTATATCATTTAGCTACCGGCTAGCGCTCTCGGATAGACGTAGGAAAGCGCTCTGTAGTGCATTTTGGAAGCGGCTTGGTTAGGCAACGGGCTCATCGTGAATCGGCCACCGTATATATCTATAACTAAAAACCTGACGACAAACAGTAGGGCCCTACTTATGAACCGTATTCGGATATTCTGAAGTAATAAAAGGCTATTATGGGTACTAGTGCACCGATATTTTAACGACGTTCATTATTATATTATCATTATACGACAACGACGAAATATAATTTCAAAATATGTCAAATAAATTATAACTAGCTGAATGACCCAGTAGAAAAGATACAGCAACCAAAAGGCGGAATGCCTACGCTGAATGACCTAGTAACAACAGTAAAACTGCTGAACTACATAGTTATAGCAGCCTACAGTCTAAAAGTTAAGTAACAGTATTAAAACGTTGAAAGGCCCGATTTCAGCAACAAAAAATCTGAAAACCTTAAAACGAGTGACCCAGTTTCATTAAGTTAAATGACGTAATTGAACAAATCGAGATATGACGTACTGAATTGCAAGCAATACAGAAGTCCCCCACCGGTGTAAAGCCATAGTCAATATGTATGTTGCCATATCAACAACAATTTCCGTCAGAACCAAAACTGACGGACAGATGGCAAACCAATAGTCCCCTCCGGTCAAAAACCGGTAGGGGACTTAAAACTACATTAAATGACCTCAGGGGACAGAACACTACATCCATAACTCCACAGCTGTACATAGACTCATGAACGAACCCGGTAGGATGCGAACCGCTGGGAAGAAATAGTAAGAGGACAACCGGCAAATACGAATAAATAGTTAACTCCTAGCTCCTTTTGGCCCCGGTCAAAAAATTAAACATGCAAGTTTTAAACTAGGTCAAGACTTTACTCACCGTCTGAAGACTGTTTTATTCCAATTACAATAGAATAATAAATCACACATGTATATTTGCTTAAAAAACACGCACATTTGAAAATTGTATCTATTTTATTCCAATGAAAACTACAACAGCGAGAATTTATCCTCGACACATATTCGTAGAGCACATGCTTCTCTATTTTTTCATTGATGAAATCGACAAGGTTTCTAGTCAATATCAGTCAAGCGGTGACTTTTTTGACAGGTGCAAAATATAAAACTATTTTGAAATATTGAAATATTCTATCGAAACCTAGTAGACTACAGACCTACAGTGAAAATGCATTTGATATATCTAGATAATCATACTTTTTGTATTTGGTTATTTTTTTTTGGAAGTAGTTTTATTTTACAAATTGACGGGACACTGAAATTATGTTAGTCCACTGGCATTTGGGCGATTTTTAGCATTTCACAAAATACTGTATTTTTGTGTTGGTGTGTGACTGATACTCACTTCACATAATTATACCAACACATACATGACGATATTAGTTCCGCGCTGGATTCAGATCCAAAAACATAAAATAAACAGGTTTTTCACGGTGTATATTATTTTGTGCCTTGTCAAACTGTGAGTAATTGTGAATGCCGACCCACAAACGTCACATAACTGGTTTTTCACGAGTAGATTAAATATTTTTCTGTTCATGTGGTAGAAAACAAATTTTAGACAAGCTGGTTTTTTCTTTAAATCTAGATCTAAATGTGTGTAGCACAGTAACTGCTGTCGAATGAGTATGCTTGTTGTAAAATGAAAATAAGAAGAAAAATAAAAGTTTTGCCAAGTCAATTTCATGTAGGATTTAACAAATTGTATGTATGATTGATATACAAACTGTGTCGTGAAAATCAGTATAGAAAATATGAAATTTGACGGGGGTCGTCCAATATTGCTTATTCAAATAAGTTGAGCAAATGAAAAAAGTATGGGATTAACAAGGCAGAAGTCCGATGCCGCATGCGAAAATAAGACGAGCAAATCAGAACATTGTATGGGACTATTGTGCCGTACGTCCGATGTCGCTTGGACAAAAAAGTCGAGAAATTAAAAATATTGTACAGGACTATTTAGCTGTACGTCCGATGTCGCTTAGGAAAAAAAAGTGAAAGTTCATCACACAATGAAAAACCTATTTTATGGCTAGATTTTCAATATCTACAAAAACTATTTTGACTCGGTATAAAACGATTGATGAACACAACATGTACAACTTGTTAACTGGTATTGAAATAAGAAAATTGTACGGGACTCACTTAAAACTAGACCGATACAGCTTGGGAATGAAAAGTCCATTAGATGGTACATTATAAGTACTATAAGTACGAAATGAAAAACTTATTTTGGCCCGATATGAGAAAAAAAGATTTTGATCAAAATAAATTGTTCTTAAAAATAACCGGTAAACTGGTGAAATAGTATGGTTTTCACATGGTACTATTTTGGTGTAGATCCGATATTGCTTGAAAGTCCATTAGCTTTAAGTACAAAATGAAAAACCTTTTTACTAGATCATCTGAATAAAAAACTATTTTGACCAGACATAAAAATGTTGATCCGCACTGTAAAATGGTAAAATAGTATGATTTTCACAAAAACTATTTTAGTGTAGATCCGATATTGCTTGGGAAAGAAATTGAATCATTGAATCGTAGGACAAAAATTGACCGATGTTGTTTGGGAAGAATTTTATGAACATTGAATCATATTGCATAGAATTTGAATAAAAATTGCCCGATATTGCTTGTGAAGAAATTGAATCTTTGAAGCATGGCATTAGAATAAAATAATTGTGCGTGGAAAATATTTGATAAGGGATCTAGTAGAAATCTAGTCACACAATGAAAAACTTTTTCAAATAAAACCAGCTCATCTCTATACACGCTCTAATATAGGACTAACTTGACGGAGAACGAACGTGAACAATGAAAAACCTTGTTGACCAGAAATCTAGATATAAATGAAATAAGCTGTTTTTGGCTAGATACAATGTTTTTCAATTTCAGTTACGTGACAAATTATAATGTTAGATCTACGCAACGTTTTATAAAATCATAGGACAAGTTAATCATTTCCCCGAAAATACAGTATTGACAGTTATAGAATCTACTATATAGCAGTATTAGAACAACTTTTATGCGATACATGGATCTAGCTCATTCATGACTTGGTAACACAAAAAGTGTGCATATAATGAAAAACTGTTGTTTTTTGCTATATTGATTGTTCTGAAATTCAAGTCATATGGTATAGATCTACACAACCTGCAATGAAGGGACCAAATTGAATTTATGAGCCGATACTGTTTGAAACTAAAATATGTGTATAAAGAAAAACGTGTGATTACGTTAAATTAGTAGAATTTAGATCTACAATGAAAATATTTATCTGATATCCTAAACAACTTGTACATTGTTTCAGTAAAAACATTGGGAATAAATAGTTTCATAAAACATGTATGTACATCTAATTTATAAATGAGATTCTCAGTGGTGTAGGGGGCGCTGAAGAGTAAGTGACGTCATTAATTAAGGGATCTGACAAGGCAAGACAAGTAGTGATTTTGTAGAAGGATTTAATTTAGGTAATGTATGAATATATTCATTATTAAATAAAAGCCTTGGTGGCTTATAAGTACCTAGGTGGTACTGCGCTGTTTGGTACAGCTTTTTACTGTGGATGAGTTCCACATCACCCAGGGGGTGAAAGAATATATCGTCTAGGTGACGATCCAGGCACCATTTAGGTGGCCATGTTTTCTGACCAGGGGTCAAGATTGAGTTTTATTCTTCTGACCGTAGGTCAGTAATGATGTGATACATGCAGTTGATAGTATCTTTGTTGTTTTTCGTAATTATGAAGATCATATTAGATGATATTATATCTGGATATACTTGTTATGTATAATCGAATAAACGTTTATTATGCCGGTTCACAGTCCAGGTCATTTATTTCGCTTATTTCTGGGTCAGTTATTTATAGATAACTGTTATTTATAGATAACTGCAGAATCTCTGCAAACTAGGCTGCGGCTTTCAGTCTCCCTGCTATCAAGGGTAATCCGGACCAGATTTTTCACGGTCCTATAGCGCGCTCCATGCTTGACTGCAGGAGGCGGGTCTTATCTGATATCAGGGTCTAATAGTGTATTAATGATGTTAACTGGACTTTGTAGAGATAATTATCAGCGAGTATTGCAGGTGTATTTGGTGGAGTGAGGTCCCATTTAGCATACAATTTCGTAACGCGTAAGCGATTCTCTTTTCAGAAAGGTTTTTAAAAATGGTCCAGCCTACTGTATTAAAGAGAAGACACACGTTGAAAGGAACTAATCTGCTGGCATTGGTCAGGAAAATAAGGAATGTCAAGTCAAACCCGAAGGGGTTCGCCAGGATGATTTCATCTCAGCCCCTGGAAGATTTTGTAATAGGAGAGATCTACAGCTACGTCACTGTTATCTGTGATGTGTACTACGTAGTACCCACTTTCCTGGAGGTCGGACAAACATTTGTAAACAGGGGCTGCTTCTCATAAGATGTATAGTGTAGAAATGACAGAAAATGATGTATCTGGAGCTAAATTTTGCTCATCAGTTATATCTGAGCATCAAATTCAGTTGTAGAATTACAAAGATAGTAGGCCTAACATTGTCCAGGTTTAAAATCTTCTGGGAACAAATCGGAACTTGTTAAAATTGTTCCAGCTGAATAATATTTGGTGTATTATTTTGTTGAATATTTCACACCATGAAGATTCTCTGGTTGAACAATATTAATTCAAGGGAATATATAGCCTGAATTGTAATGTAACAGGTACAATAAGAGTTCACACATTAGTCAGGTGTGTAGATTATATCATGGATGATCTTATCTATTTAATACTATAATTACATCATCTGTTAATCATTGTTTCAGTGAGAGATTTGATCAGATATGTAGCCAGCATAATGATAATTAAATACTATTGGAAGCACAAGCTATTTTAATATGCAAAACATGTCTTCAAGCTTGTGGCAAAGATGACATTGGGGTGCCAATTGATTAGGGGAGGTGGTTTCAAAACAGTTTGAGATGCGTTAGCCGATGACCAGTGCAGAACGGCACCAACATTTCCTGTCCTGCAAGTGACTGGTTGGAAATCATTTCCATCACCAAGTCTTCCAGAGGGCTATGGTACTCACTGTTTCTTCAAAGGTTGATTATGGCAATAGTGACAAAGATGACTCCTCAAATTTGACACACTTCAATACATCTAAGCCATTGATGAAAGAACAATATTAATATATTACTTCTGTATTGGATATGAAGCACACATGTTAAGAAGGAGTACATTTTATCAATGCATAGACCAGGCTCCTTAAATATTAAATTCAAGTACATCAGCACTGAGACTGTTTAAATCAACGGTGATTGGAAATAAACATTACACAATAAAAAAATACACTGTGTTAAAATTGCACATCACAGCTTCAAGTGTAAAAACTAGGCAGGGAAAATACCATCATTTAATGAGATTACTCTGGGCCCGAATGCATTAAGATATGTAAAAAATTATCCGAACCAGTTCCCTGGGGACAGTATTTTGTCAGGTCACGGGGAAATACCGGAGATTTTACCAATAGGGTTGGCGGTTTATGACAACACAAAAAAGTCCCGGCCCATCCTGGAGGTGGGACCGCGGATAAAACTGACTGATGCATTATTTGTATGTGAAGTTGTTAGGCACCAGACAGTGTTACTTTAGGGTTGTAAAAACCGGCCCTGCTAGGGAAAGCTGATGGTAAAATCTCAGGTATTTCTGACAACTAAATTTTGTCCCCGGGGTATTGGTTCGGAGGAAAAATGTCCAAATGTCCAACATTTCCTGAGCAGTGCGGGGATCCAGGAAGGAAAAAACACCGCCCTTTTCCTGTCTATTCCCAGAGTATCACCGGATGGGTCGTGGATGCAACTGACTCGTGCATTTTTGGCCACCATGACGAATAATTGTAGAAGCCGTCGAACGAGACGTTGAATTTTGGGACACTTTGAGACTTTCCGATTTCCACAACAACAATTTCTGGAGAATACGTACCACGCTGTCTAATGCCCACTTAACTTTAAGGTCACAATAAAAACACATATCAAGCAAAATATGTTAATTATAGATTTATACTGTGATACACAAACAGTCATTTTTTTGAGTAAATGATTATTATAATAATAAATATATCGTACACACATAAACGAGAAACATGTTGTACATGTATATAAAAAATGTATATTGCAATTATATTTTCTCTCTCATTATAATCACACAAAGATTATTATATTTATTATTCAATAAATATCTTTATACATGTAATTCCATTACAAGTAAGTGAGTTGCTTTGAAGTCTTTTCGACCATGCACTCATCCATCTGTTACACTTTACATAATTTGTTTTATGATTTTGGAAAAGGTATGAAAAAAAAACTTGCGTGTCAGTTCTGTCCCTCTACCTCTAGTCAATATTACAAAATCATTACAAACAATGTTTTGTCCCACCATAGCGCTTTTAGCAGAAGAAGATGACATATCCATACTCATGCATGTATAAATATATAGTGAATCAGAAGGTAGTACAAACAAAGTTTGTCCGGCCAGCAACAGTTGCTATGGTCAGTGCTTATCAGTAAATCTATTTTTAGCATATCGGCCTATCTGTAGATCCCTCCTATAGAGGTATTACATAAGTGATTTATTAGGATATGGGCAAATTATCAGCAATTGGTTTTTCGCATATGCATAATTAACAGGTGATTGAATAGTCAATATTTGTTTTTAATCCGATGTTTGTGTTTAGATTGTTATATTTTATTGTTTATAAGAAACTACAGTCGTTTCGTGAGGGTCGAAGTGGCGAAAACCATAACGGATACCTAATGAACGACAACTCTGCATAGGAGATTGAAATTATAGAAGAGGGTCCGTGCTTTAAACCTGGCCAAGAGGAAGTTACTTACAACAGCAACAACAAGAAATATGGCTGAGGGTGATGCTACTCCTTCGAAAAAACCGCGTAAAGAAACTGATTATGAAAAGTTTTTAGCATTGGATGACATAAAAGTATTTAATAAAGCTTATGTTAAGCTTTGTAAAGGTCGCCTTAATTCCTTTGTTTCACTTAAAATTTTGAATTGTGATGCATCTAATGATAAACCATTTTCCAAGGCAACATGCAACGCAGAGCCAGTCTATGAGGAGCTTTATCCATTTTGTAGCCTCTTTGATAGAGGTGTAAAAATCTTGAACAGTCTTGTAAAGAATAAGTATTCAACAGAGGAAGATTATGAAACAGATGCCCTAGTTGCTCCTTTGTTGAGTTACTTGTTTGATGCCAGTAAGTAGTTTTCTGATAGAAATTCAATTATTGTGTGGAGTGTGGTGTTCTAGTTCCGCCAACGTTCTTAAGGCGCCATACTTTTTGTGTACTACATAATCTTGCGATACTTTGCAAGTGCACACAATTGATCTGGAAAAACTTTAACTAATGTTTAAGAATTACTGCCCTCAATTTTCTTTCCAAAATGCGCACTAAATAAGTAAATATCGCCTGAAATGTTTCCAAGTTGGCAATTTACTAAGTTTTAACTAAAACTTTTTTACTTGGATTGAAATTTCTTTAGAAATCTAAAAAAATTGTTGTTGTTGCATAGTTTTTTGTTAAACATTACTGTTTATCAAGATAGTTATATTGGTGACCCAAATGAGCTTCCAACAACTCACAAGATTATGACATCACACTACTTGGCGACATTATAACCATACAAAATAACGACTGACTTTATTGGCAGTTACAACTAACGTAAATTATTTAGAGTGAACGTGCATTTATCATCTAAACTTATATTAGCTGGACAAAGGCAAGATTTGTTAAACATGACAGCATGTCTTTATTGCAATTCCAGTCTTAGTTTGTTTGCAGTCCTTTGTTATTTCTTAAGTTGGCGGAAATCGGATAGACGAGGATAATTTTCTGATAGAAATTCAAGAAGTTGTGACTTGTGTTAATAATAGAACCAACTATTGTCCAAAAAATTGAATAAAAATTATGATGAACCCAGTTATCTACTCCCAGTATGCTCCAGATAAATGCATTATTTTGTATGGTAATAATTCCGCCAAATAGTGTGATGTCATAATCTTGTGAGATGTTGGAAGCTCATTTGGGTCACCAATATAAATATCTTGATAAACAGTACTGGTTGATGACCATCAAATACAGACGACCATCAAATCCAGATATCCTCTTTAATAATATGTTTTCAATCATTCAAACACATTATTTTGCAAAAGCCAATACCAGCAATTTGTTTGAAATGTTCGTAAATTTGATATAAATACAAGAATTACATCTGTCTGCAGGTTGTTTACATGTTAGTTTGGGGGAAGTAATAAACAGTGTGCATGCGTAACTATTTCAAAGAGGCTCGGTAAAGTCAAAGGGGTTAATATCGAAAACTAACGAAGCAGACAAATATTTCCAAGCAATGAAATAACACACAACAAGCTTACTGAAACACGTTGTATTCAAAGTAGAAACATCGTATTTATGATAATTCTACTTATGTTTTTATCCAAAAATTGTTGAATCACGATCATAGGTCCCCACATGTTTTAATCTTAAGGAGGCCACTAATAACCTATTTTTGTCATGAAACCATTTGTTAAATCATTATTTTATTGGTAAACAGTATTAAAATAACAGAGAATAATCAATAACTTTAAATCACAGTGTTTCTGGTTGTCCAGCGAATGTCCGGCGAAATGGTACAGTTTACCAAAGGTAAAGGAGGTGGAGTTTTCATTTTGGTTGACAAACTGTACCAGAGCCTCATCCCTGACGAGCTTCAAACCTACGTAGACTGTGAAATGCTATGGGTCCAAATTACAGTCCCAGGTGCCAAAAACCTGTATGTTGTGGTATTCTATCGTCCTCCAGACATGAACCAACCCGAATATCTAGCTCAGTTAGACACCTGCTTGTCTAGAATTCCAGCAGCTGCTAATGTGTGGGTGGGAGACGACTTTAACCTTGGTGGAATTGATTGGGCAAGCAACATCGTAACACCATCATCACCAAACGTCACTCCTTGCAAACAACTGCTTGAAATAGCTAGTGATAGATACCTAGAACAGCAAGTTACCGAACCAATAAGAATTACTGATCACTGCAGTAACACTGTAGACTTATTTTTCACTTATAACGGATCACTCATCAACAATACCAAAGTCATACCCGGTATATCCGATCATGAAGTAGTTTATGTGGAAGCCAGTTTGAGACCCCACAGATCCCCACCAACTATGAGAACAATCTTTACTTACAACAAAGCTGACTACACAAGCATAAGGGAAGAACTAACAAAACTCTACTCGACCATGTCAACCACTGACCACCTGAGTATTGATCACCTATGGGACAAGTTTAAGGAAACCATTAACAACCTTATGCATAGACACATTCCTACAAAGACGCTTAAAGAAACTCACAAGAAGAAGCCATGGATTAACCGCTCTATGAAATCGGCCATTAGAAAGAAAAACAAACTTTATAGCAGAATGAAAAAATCTGGTAAAACAACTGACATCAACAAGTACAAGAAATTCAAGTCATCAACCCAGAAACTAGAAAGACGCCTCTTTTCGGAATATGTAAACAACCTTATTGAACCTCAAGAAGAAGACAGTGACAAACAGTCTAAACAGAAAAGATTTTGGAGCTACATCAAATCGATTAGAAAGGACAATACAGGCATCACACCCCTGAAAGACCATGGGAGGCTCTACGCATCAGCCAAGGATAAAGCCAATATCTTTAACCGCCAATACATGTCCGTTTTCACCCATGCGAAAGACGACTTCATTCCAAGCCCTGTAGGGAGACCATATCCAGACATGGATGAAATCCAAGTAACGTAACTCAAGAGGGAGTACTCAAACTACTAAAGAACATCAATCCCAGGAAAGCAACAGGACCAGATAACATACCAGCCAGAGTACTGAGAGCCTGCGCCGACCATATAGCACCTATACTAACCTTGATCTTCAACCGATCTCTCCAGGATGGCCAAGTACCTTCAGATTGGCGGAAAGCTAACGTATCAGCCATATACAAGAAAGGTAGCAGACAAGATCCAGCCAACTACCGGCCAGTTTCTTTGACCAGCATCTGCTGTAATCACAAGCCTGACAATGAAACATCTAGACAAGTTTAACATCCTGCATGACTGCCAGCATGGCTTCAGAGCTAGGAGAAGTTGTGAAACCCAGTTGCTTACCTTGGTACATGAATTGGCATCTTCCCTAGACACAAGGACACAGACAGACATGATCATCCTTGACTTCAGCAAGGCATTCGATCGTGTACCACACAAGCGTCTGCTGAAGAAGATCAATCACTACGGCATTAGAGGTCATACTTACCAGTGGATCGCTTCCTTCCTAGAAGACAGAACCCAAAGACTCCTCGTAAGTGGTGAGAATTCTGCATGAGGCCCCCTCTTTAGTATCATTCAAGAGGGGCTTTCTCATCTAACCTTCTAAGGGGATCCTTCTCCAGTTACAAAGTAGCTCCAAGTGACGGATTTGAGCTGTGTCAGCGGGACCTCAGGCCCTGGTACCGCCACGGTAACTGAATTGGGTGAAAAGTAACTGGGAAAATCCTTTTTTCTTTTTCTGTGCATACCAACATTGACTGTACTAATTTCTTTCTTTTCTATTTTTTCTCTTTATAATATCTCTGCGCACCGTCATAGAAATGTCATATTTAAGATGTAGATGTAGTTTATGTAAAATGAACATGATTTAGTAACCTTCGCCCGGGCCTCACACTATGTGTTCTATTTTTAGAACTAAAGTAAAAATATTTCGTCGTATTCGCCTTGAACTAAACTTCATGCAGGTAAAAAAGTCTAGAGTCAAATGCGAGTATTTTTTTAGAAAATGTGACAAAAGTGCGAAAAGTGTCCGGTTGTGGGTCCTCAACCAGTAATGTTTAACAAAATCTATGCAACAAGAACTTTTTATTTTAGATTTTTAAAGAAATTTCAAGCCAGGTCAAAAAGTTTTAGTTAAAACTTAGTAGTAAATCATCAACTTGGAAACATTTCAGGCGATATTTACTTTTTTACAGCGCATTTTGAAAAGAAAATCGAGGACAGTTATTCTTAAACATTAGTAAAATGTTTTTCCAGATTAATTGCTCGCACTTGCAAAGTATCGCGAAATTACACAGTAAACAAAAAAGATGGTGCCTTTACAACGTTGGCGGAATTAGAACACCTGACGATACCACTTACACCATTAGCCCACTTAGACCCCTTAAATTTTTTCCAATGAGGTACCACTTAGACCCCTTTGTATATCATTCAGACCCCTTGTTTGTGAACCACATAGACCCCTGTATTCTCGATTTCGAAGTTTGTAACTAAAGTCCGAAATTCGGAATAAATTTGCATACGCCGTATAGGGGCATGCTACTTTTAACCATGACATTTTTATTTTTGAAACCAATTATGATATTTTTTCTGAAAAACATCAAATGTTATTCATTTATAAACCATTTGACACTACTTTTCCGTTAAAATATATTTATTAGTTATATTTTATGTTATGATCAGTAACGACCCTGTGGTGTGATATAAGTTTTAAGTACATATTTTTAGTACCCAGACTTCAATATGAATGAAATTTTAGATTGAATATGAAGCAATATTATCAATTCTCATGGTCCTTTGATAATATTTAATGATTTCAATGTTAAATAACCAATTTTTAATAGTCGACCCTAACGCCAAGTACGGGCTCGATTCCCAAGAGGTAAAAACGGAAATTTAGAATTTCGGACTTTAGTCACAGTTTTCGAAATGGTCAATTCCTATTTGTGCCACTTTACCCCCACTTAGACCCCTTAGTAATTTAGACTATATATGGAATTGGTTGATTTTGTAACTTCCTTGCTAACATTTAACTTAAATAACTTTTTTAACTGTGGTATTCTTTACCTAATTCACACCTTTTCATATGAAATTTCCTTGTTAAAAATACTTTATATGTAAATGACATACACTTTACTGTTATCAACAAGTGTGACATTATCCAATACTAAGTGAATACTCCATTTGTTAAAGTTTTCATCAATATCATTAGAAAATAAAAATGAAAAGAATAAGATCAATATGAGCAAGGTGTGCATTAGGGCTGCGTACGTACGGTGTCACACCGGTGAAAGTACTTCCGGGTCGTAGTATGCTAAAATAGTTCCTATGAAAACTTTAATTCTGTTCTGTTCTTGTACTGTTTGACTGTGGTAACTGTGAATTGTTGACCAAAATTCCTATATATATTTCAAATATGGACTTTCTGTCAACAGCTAACAGCCTTTAATTTTTCTTTTTCTAGATTACTACACCCTGACTGAGGGCTGGAAATGTGTGGGTGCTTCGGCCGAATCAGCTGTTGTGTATTGGAAAATAGCATAGTCTACCTGGGAGACTTGAAATAGCAGGAAAACAACACACTCAACCTGGCATTTTCTGTGACTCATTTATGAGGACAGTGTATGTATTCTATGGAAAAGGCCACAGGAAATCATTTGGGAAATCAGTGTGACTCAGGGAGAGACATGAAATTGGGTCATTTTGCATAGAAATGATAGTAGAAAATTTTACCGGTGTGACACCTACTGGTACACGATACTATCGAATACCGGTGTAGCGTAATACTCGTCCGACCGTTATATCACTCCGACCGGAGTATAACTGACAAATTTTATGCGGTGTGTACGTGCTATACACTACCCGTGATAATTGCCTGTCACGCCGAATAAATTATATCCTGGCGAGTTAAAATACCGAGCTTTGATTCGTATGAACCGTGACAATGGTTTATGTTTTAGTTTTGAATTGCCATAGACTTCTAGACATCACATATACATGTATATACAGCATATATTTAGCGCGCGCATGTTAGTTCGGTACTGTATTTCTCATGTATTTCTACACGCACCTGTTAACGCTACTTCGTGGTTTCTACACGAATAATGGACGTTTGATAGTGCTGCAGATTATATTGATATATTCCTCTCTTATCAGCTTATGTTAGTTCCAATGCTCAAGTGTTTGTGTGAGCTGCATACACGCGTGGTGTGTGAATTAAATTTATGTAAAAGAACATTTTTACCGTCGGCCTGTAGGTAACTCCACAGGGACCATTGAGTCGAAAAATATGGTCTACATACCAATATGGTCTATAAACAAGGATAAAGTATTATTTTTACATGGTATCTTTGGGTTAACAGGGTATCTAGCTGAACCATATTTTTGGACTCGATGGGCATTATCCCTGTAAGGTAAATCAGTCCTGGAACCTCTGTATCTGCACAACATGCACAATGCTAAATATAAATACAAGAATTTAAGTGATAGCTCATCTATCAATGTTTGTGTGCATGGTTTAAATATGCAATCGTCTTCCGTGGTTGAGTCTATAGCACTTACAGCTACCCAGAGGGCCCTGGTTCGAATCTAGACTGGAGCATTAAATTTCAGAAACTGCTATTAAGTGTTTCTTCATAATCCAACTTCTACTAGATTCAAGCACTGAGATGAAAAGGTTAGTAACCCAGACGCAGACTTGTGCACAAAGTGCTATACATTGGGCACATCAAAGCAACAAGGATGCCTATTCAAAAATATGAAGGTGGCTTCTTTATTGTCTGACATTCCAGGAATAAACCCAATGTCCGGCCATGCACTGATGTAGCAGATCAGTAAATCGCCAATAACATCAAGTCATGATCCGACAAATTCTGTATTACACTCGGGTCACAAATCCAAAACGGTTGCGAACAAATGAGCAGACACATATTTTTGCCAGTCGGTCAGTGATTTGGAGTGTTGTAGAGCATCGAGCAGAAGTCAGAGTGAGTGCATCCGCAATATACCAAGACATCCAAAACAAACAAGATACAGGGACTTTTGATACAGGGACATAGTTAAGCATTCAGGTGATTTGTAACCCATTTACTTATAGGAGATAGCATGAATCTATGGGTATAAATAAGAAAAATATTATAATAATTTAACATTTAATTTACATAATACAGTAAATCAAAATTAAAACAAATAACAGCAATTTCATGCTTGAATTTTTTTAAAAATTTGATACATGTACAATAAAACAAGTTCGACACATATGTAATCGATACAGTCACAGAGACATGCCACGTTAGCCCTGTGGTAGGGCCCGCGTCTTGAGATTGATCCTAGGCAAAGATATAACAAAGTCGGATCCTTAACTAGAAATTATTGCCTTCCGGCAAATGATGTCGAGCCTCAGCGCACGTTGAAAAAAATGGACAAACTTAAATGTGCAATTATTTACTTCCATCATGCATACAGAAGAAAAGATCTATACAAGCTTCAATTTGACCTCCAATTGCGACATTGACCTTTGATTAAGGAACCAGGGGTTGTTCATGACACTCTGATTAATAGATACCTTAACATATTCATTCCTGGCATCCAATTTTAAGCAAGATTGGTCAATGCAAAATCACACGCACGGACGCACATACATACACCGAATTGTGACCCAGTCGCGTTCACTGTAAGTGGGCTCAACAAATGGTACATACTGATATATTTTCCTTACTTGGGGCTCAGCACAGATAGTTCAAGGTAGCTATTTTCAACATTTAATTATTAATTCCATAGTTTTACATTTTCCCACCTAGCTTTGCAATCAAGAACAAATAATAACTCAGACTTAGTCTGCTCATTGTATGACAATTTCAATATTTGAGTGCAGAGTATAAGTATAGATTGTAATTCCGGGCACTGATGTATAATGTTAATTATACAGTAGTCCGACAACTCTCCATAATAGTATAGCTTGGCTATTTTGACCTGAGCCTGGCCTTTATGCAAGAATATATTACAAGGTTCTTGCTTTGAATATATCAATTTCCGCAAGCAAATCTTTCGATATCGATATTTCAAATTTGTGTTTGTATTACATCTCGAGCGTCTTCGTGATACTCCCCGATTATGAAAACATACAATCGGTGTTGTAAACATTAAAAATATTTCCGAGGCCTTATTCATGAAGATGACAATATGTTTTATGAATTATTCAAATAGTATAAAATTGAAATTTACAGCCTTTTCGATGCTGTTACATCTGTAAATCACCAGTAAATTGCATCCACAACCCCCCACCCCGGGGATTGGCTGTGATTTTTTATTTTTGAGTTGTAAAACCCACGCCCTCCACGGCCCTGTTGGTGACAGCTGATGGAAAATTTCCGGTATTTCCCTGGCCCCCTGGCAACTAAATATTATCCCCGGGGTATTAGTTTGGAGAAAAAAAATCCGGCGTATTGATTTGGATTTTTTTCCTAACATTTCCCCTGGCAGTGTGGGGCAAGCTGGAAGATAAAAATATGGTCATTTCCCCGGCTATCCCCGGGGGTGGGGGCCGTGGATGCAACTGGCTGGTGCATAAGAGCAGCTTGGTTATTTATCCGAAACCTTAGAGTGTCTTCAATTACTGTAAAATCAGTAATTTTCGTGGGGGGTAAATTTCGCGAACTTTAATCCCAACGAAAATTAATTTTGACCCTTGTTTTATTACCTGAAATGCAAAATCAACAAATTCAAGTCCCAACGAAATTGTCTTTTTTACCAAAACCACAAAATTTCGTCCCAACAAAATTAAATGATTTTACAGTACTTGCTCAATCAGCCATTGTTCGTGAAGAATGATAGAATTTGATGCAGTAGTTATTTCCATTTGCAGTATTTATTTCAAGTTGATGCATACCTCAAAATTCAATTCCTGATTATTTTCTAGCTACCTATTTTGGGCCCAAATAGGAGAACTTTTAGCCTGCAGAGGTAACCCACTATACCGTATTATGGAATTTCACAAGCGTAGCAAAGTGATGCGGAAAATCCGCAGTATGGTAACATGACAATTTTTCAACAGAATCTGCATTCATTAACAATGATATTTTTCTGGTTACTTCCAGTTTTACTGTGTATTCTAGAAGGAATCTCACCGTCAACTTCCTTGATACGGAAAAATGGATAACCATTGATTTTTTTAGAGAAAAACATAAATAACATTCATCATATCAGTCGAATGTAAATTACAAACTATTCGAATGTAAATCTATCATCTTATATTTATATAGATTTACATCTAACATTTATATAATATCAAGATATAAAAGCTTATAGCAAATTTATGTAAAATGAAAATAATAAAATAAAAACAAGACTGCATTCAATAAACGCTTATGCCCCAATGAAAGCCATGTCCATAAAAAGCTAAGTCAATCGGGGGCCATAATTAAGTTAAAATGTTTGATAATGTTACATGGATTTGACACTATTATAAGGGGCTTATCATGGTAAACAAATATGCCACATTTGAAAGCATTGCCTTGATGGACTTCATGTGTGATCTGGTGATACAGGTGTTATGGTTCTTTGTCATTGCACTTCTCCAAGTTGCCATCTATTTTTATACCAAGTTTCAAGTCAATTTCTTAAATAGTTTTCAAGATACGCTCAAGGCAAACAATTATTATGAAAATACTAAATGGGAGATAATTCAAAAAGTAAGACAGACAGAGTTATGGTTCTTGGTCCCTGCACTTCTACAAGCTGCCATGTATTTATATATCAAGTTTTAAGGCAATATCTTAGTCACATTTATCATAACTGTTGTACTGCACTTTAGAAGTGCATTGATAACTGACTACCTGATTTGTGAAATTTAGTGTCACCACTGTGCAGGACATTCAATTAATACACAAGCCATGTGAGAATGTCTACCTAGTTTTCACACTAGGCTGACACATTTACAGTATATACATGTAATTTACAGGTAAGATTAATTTGACAAGTCACAGTTGTCTGAGCTATAGCAGGAAGTACCCTGTCAAAGTTTTACCCTTTTATGATATGTATTAATTGCAAGCAACTGGTTTTGTTATACCCCCCCTTAAAACTTCCTGTCATAAAAGGGACTCTCATTATCTTAAATTATCTATTAAGGCATCTGGTGGATGATAGGAAAATAATTAGCAGACTGTGCAATATTATACAACAGTGTGCAATACCACGGAAATACATTAGACGGAAAAGCAACTCATTCGACCCCCCACTATATTTCCTATATAGGCCGCCATACTGGAATGAAATATCGCGATCGGCTTACTTGTACGAGACTTAACGAGACTTGGCGAGATTCTCAAGTTGGCGCTATTTTTCCCGCTAGCCGCCGCCATCTTGGATTATTTCATCAATTCAGCCTAATTTGTCAATGAGATATTGATAGATCTTAAAACATCAGGGACCACATACTGACATCATACTGAAAAAAATAGATCCAGTACCAAGCATACATAAATTGTACCCTAAAATTAGACCATGTATTTGATAAGGGACACTTAAAATAAGATTATTTGGATATTTTCCAAAACAAATGTAGGATTCAAATATATAATGTATAACAACTGAATTTCAGAGGTCATGCAACTTGATAGCCAACATCCCTTGGAGGTTTCAATGGACTAGCAAATTACTGCTAATCGATTAAATCATTAATGATAATCATCAACTGAAGTAATCGAATGATTACTGATTACTTTTAAAAATGTAAACGGAATGAAATCATGTTAATGAAGTTAAAATCACGTAACATCGATAAAGGGGGTAATCTATATTTTAATATGTTTATTAAACTAATACAATTTATTTTGTAACTTTAAATATTTACGGACCAAGTCTTGAAAGTCACGAAGTAATATTTGAATGCTGCAGAATAAAACTTGCATAATTCAGAGCATAATCTGGATTCCTGGAATTGATTTTGTATATTTGTATAAATTTGCAAAGTGATTTATAATAACTGAGGCCAGTGAAAATTAAGAAGGACCAGGGCAAGTCTTGAAGAACCCGTAGTTGTTTCCGTTACAAATTTTATACTTATTTACTATCAGACCAGTGACCAATATAGTTAGTGTCTACCCCTCAAAAGTGCAATATAATCAAAGACTCATTTAATTTTTTTAATTCAATGGTTCCAAAGACCTAATTTAGGTCTTTGATGGTTCTAACTAGTTTCCAAACAACTTTTAAGTAAAAGGAACTTACAGGCTAGAATACAAGTATGGAAGTTCTACTCAGTGTGCCAGTAATAACTTAAACTGGTACAAAGGGCTAAACAATACCAAAAATATGTATGCATTACTTGAACAATAAGATTTCATCTTTCTCCATCGTGACTTTGCCCCAGGCAATGTACAGGACTGGTATATTGTAGCTCTGAGCATGACATTGGGTGCAACTATTTTATGTGATAATTGTCACACCATATATAGGGATAATGTTTAATTTTTGAAAATTAAAGACCTACTAAAAAGGATAAAACTTTAAAGTGTAATTTTTGACACATTAATAACAGTTATAGACAACGATTATTGCTAGAATAGCAATATTATTTTGTTATACTTAAAATTCAGATTGATAAAAGTTTTTGATATTTGTTACTTACTTGCAAATAACTTCTATGTACATAAAATCATTTTAGTAAAAAACTTACATAGCTTATTTATTTATAACTGATAATTTCCAGTAGATGCACTTAATATATTACATTTTAATTTGCATCTTGTTAATTTATTTCTGTTGGTAAGTCTCATATAATATGATAATTATATAAAGTTAAATAATACACATATTAAACCTAAAGTAATCATAAAGTAATCGTAAAGTAATCATGGTTACTGCCCTTTTTCTTCAATAATCGATTAAATTATTAATCATTAATCCGAAAAATCCATGATTACTGATTAATGATGATTAATGCAAAAAAGTAATCGAATATTAATCATGATGATTACTTTAAATGATTAACCCGTGTCTGACTAGAATACATAAATTAAGAGGTATATTTGATAAAGAACACAAACAATATACAAAAGAACATACTTTTGAAATAATACGAGTCTTATCAGAGCTACAGATAAGTTTTTAGTCCAATGGGTATTTTACCCCCCAGTTTCAGTTTTGATTGGGTTTTGATAAATTTTATTTGGGTATTTAATCAATCTAATAGGGTAAATGATCTTTTATGTACTGTTTTTCACTATAGGATCCATTTCTTTTTGGGTAATACAGATTGTCATCGCTTTTTCTTACTCCCTCAGTCTCAAAATCTAGTTTTTAAGTAATTACCCTAATATGCAGCTTATCTGTAGCTCTGGTCTTTCACAAATGATTTGGAAATATGACAATATTTGTAAAGTGAGCAATGTAAAGGCTGGATTTCAGAGGTCATGCAACTGCATCAGGAACTCTAAGACTTAGACTTCACAGACGGTACAGTACCTCCAGGGTTCAATTCTCGCTATTGTTGACATTACAAAATAAATTAAAAATCGGGAATTCTGGAAAACAGGTTTTAAACTGACTGTAATGTTGATACAGTGAATGAATTACTAAGTATAATTATTTGATATAGAACATAATATTAAACTATTTTTTTCTGAAATAGTTTGGAAAATATGACAAGTTTTGTACTTTGAGCAATGTTTCAAAGAGATGAATTTCAAATGTCATGCAATTTTTCTCCTTTCCATAGTTACTAGGGTATAATTCTAAATAAACAATTAAATAATGGAGGCGTCACCAATATTTCAGCAAGCAAAGGCAATTTTTTATAAAATAATGTACCCCGTTACTATTTTTTATTGTCTTGCTGAAGAATTGAAATAAATTGGAGAGGCGGAGGGGCGGATAAGGGTCAGTGGTTTTCTAATAACAGAGAGGGCGCACCCCTCCCTCTCCCACCCGCCTACCCAATGGCCAAGACTACGCGACGAGCCTGAGTAAAGGGGGTGTATAGAGCCAGTGGATTTACACATGTAGAAATAAAGCTAGTTATTGAGGATTATATTATTAGTAGGCCTCACTACATGTGTACTGTATTTTAGTATAAAAAAACTTAAGATGGCTTGAATGGTCTTTATGTACAATTTATAGCCATAAATTAATTTATTTTCAATTCTTGGTATCAATAGTATTCAATACTATAGGATAAAACCTGTTCTCCTGAATCCAGAATGTAGCAGTCAAAGGGGCAGCCAATAGGATGCATAGCAGGAGTGAAATGAATTATTCTTTTTTTCAATGTTTAATTATTGCACAGTCATTTATGATTATAATTAAACATCTTAGTTTTAAAGCTTTAGCAAAATTTATCCTGAAAATTGTTTTTTATTTGAAATATGATATTTGAATTTTCAAGCCCTTTTCACATATTCTTATATGTTGGCAAAAATAACCATGATAATTGAAATTCTGGAAACAGGGTTTTATCTATCCTTAAGTCTAAGGTTGATGTGGTGAATGAAAGAACCAAACAATTTTGTCAATGATTAATTTAGTTTTCAGGAAAATAGTTGGAAAAAACAGAATGTGACATTAATAATTGAAATGAGAATTACCTTGCAGTTCTGGTCAGTATTAATAGTTATACCAAATCATCAGTAGATCTTAGGTAACTGCTGATGAGCCATTTTTGTAGCTAACTGTACTTGCAGTACCTGAAATAGAGGTCACTTAAGTTAATATATAAATCATCATTATATATAAATGCTCACTTCCACCAATATTACAGCAACATAAGATGAACCACTTGATTTTCTATAACACCACCCAATAATCATTGAAGTATGATAAATTTGTATTAAAGATTGACAAGACATATAAATACCAGCATGTCAAATTATTATTATTGTTTTAAATCTGCACCAAACTTGGAATTACTTAATGACAGGTGACTCAGCACCGAGCACCTAGCCTCATACAGGCATATGTACATGCCAACACAGTTCCTGATATGAAAATAATTAAAATTGATGGGTACAATTAAGTGTGCAGACCTCAACTGGCAGTCTGGACATTCTTAAATTTTCAGTCTGCATGGAAAAGGTTTAAGAAAACACAGCACCCTTGTGAGTCACCAAACATTCTGATTTTCACATTTCCACCAATTAAGCTACTCCCCTGACCAGTTAGTGAGTTGTGGCAATATCATCGATTAATCAGGAAAGTTGCGTTAACGATACAATTATTGGATATCGATAAAGGACAATCTTTGACGATCAGGAGACAACAACATGGCTTTGAATATTTTTTGGACACTTGTGGTAGCAGTAATGCATCAGTCATTTGCAACCAGGGCCCTCCAACCCTCAGGGGATGGGCAGATGATGGCTGGGGAAATTGCCTCAGTATTACCTCCCAGCTTCCCCCGCACGGCTGGGCCAATATTGGGGATTTTTTCTCCGAACCAATACCCCACGGAAATAATTTATTAATTAGTTGTCAGGGGCCGACCAGAGATTTTACCATCAGCTATCCCCCGCCGCCCGGCTGGGCCAATGTTGGGGATTTTGTCTCCGAACCAATACCCCAGGGAAATAATTTATTAATTAGTTGTCAGGGGCCGACCAGAGATTTTACCATCAGCTATCCCCTGCATTTAGGCTTAATCACAACATAAATTGAATATCCTCACGAATATGTGTAATTCAATATTCTTTCATCAGGCTGCACATATATTTTCGCCAAAATTCCAAGGGGACCTGCACAATGACGGGCGAATACCCCCCCCCTGCCACCCGTACATCATTCCACACACACGAGCCGCTCATGCAAAGCACTCACTGCATTAGATCTAGTTCGTAAATAATGTTACACACAGGTGCAAAAATACGCTCAGAAATTAAGACAATGGCCTGTCGGAATGACGAACAAAAGGTGACAGTTATCAATGCGGGAACCAGTCAAGGTGTACCCAAACTTAGGTGTACCCATATATTTTGGTCAAGGTGTACCCATTCTTAATGGTCAAGGTGTACCCAAATATAAAATATTTATATGTTTGTTATAAATCAGTCTCCATATTATTCATTTTGGTATTATAATCACATAAGCATAACATTGCATTGATTAATACATTAAAAATAAATTGAAAATAGTTTTTTATTTGTGTTTTCAGCTTAATTCTAAGTGTATAAATCAATGTAATATTAAGCTTATGGAATGTTATAAAATGCCCAAAAGAATAATATGAACACTGTATTATGACATACTTAATATACACTGAGCGGCAATGAAAACGCAACACTTTTTTAACTTGAATATTTTCGTAATCCGTTAACTTATAAACTTGAAATTTTGTATGCTCACTTCGATCTATATTATCTACAGAATTCAGCTTTTTCCATGAAAATACTTCAAGAATCACTCGTCCATAGCGGAATAGCCTTAAACTTCATTTTCCCGCGTGCTGATGGGTGGCTAGAGATTTACTCGCATATTGTGCAAATATTTTGAAGAATATGGATGGATGAGTCGGAAAAACAAAATAACTAGCAGAAAACACGAGGAAGAATCCGAAAGATCGACCGTTATGCTCAAGTGTGGGGTAGATGTACTAAAAATCAAAGTTTCGTTGATTTAAATTCCGGAAGTCATTATTTCATTCATTTATCACAAGTTAGAATACATATACACCTGTTAAGAAAGATGAAAATGGATTAAAAAGCATAGGATGTAAGAAAAAGGTTTAAGTCAAGTGCGTTAACTCTTGGATAATTATCCTCACTTTTTAAGATGAATCCCCAAACTTTTACACTAAATTGTATTACTGGATATTACTGAACTAGTCTACATGCTCAAATTATGATTTTCATTAATATTTAGACGCAAATTGTGTTTTTTCTCCATTGAGTGCAATAATCAGTCTTAAAAGAATACCTATAGCGTCCATGCAATTTATTTCCAGTAACAAATGGTGATACTCTCATTATCCTTTGGACAAATATAATTCAATTATATTAATCGAAAAAACGAGCAGTTTCTAAATGCGTTTAGAGTCGCTACATTTGAAGCAGTGTTATAAAGAAACTGACAAGTTAATTATTTACTCAATTTATTACTCCACGATTATCTCCCTTTGACCATAGACAATGCACAATGGCTCAATACACCTATGATTTTACTATTTTAGAGGTTGTGCGCGAAAAAGTGTACATGCCCCTTAAAAGTACCTGAACTTCACATAGCCCTTCTGCAACAACGGAACAGCATCCAACTAGCATTCCATGAACGTTTCATACGATTAATACGTCGCAGATGCACACGATGCATCGCTCCAGACGGTGGTTTTAAAAGATTAAAAAATGCGACTTTCTGTTTTATACTGACCCCAAAACAACTGGTATAAAACAATGTTGCTAAACAACTTTTTCCGATTCGAAGTGATAATTATGTGTCACTTGTATATATCTATTCTATGACAAAATTTCGTGATGCTTACATACTTATCAAATATGTTATGCTGTACTATGTAAGTGTTGCGTTTTCATTGCCGCTCAGTGTATATCTAAATGATACTTATTTTTGATGGTATCCATCAATGCAATACACCGATTCGGCAATTCTCCAGCCTACTTTCATGTACCAACAGAAAACTGAAATACACCTACGCACCATTTTGATGACTTAATTACAAGATAAACAATAGTTTTACCTGCCAATCTGCCTCCCGATACAGCCATCATATGCCGGAAGTGTTTGCATTTCTCCTGCCTCGCGCGCATGCGCATTTAACGTAGCCGGACGAATATACACCTCTTACAACCGTTACATGACACCGGTACTCTATGATCGATCAATATATCGTATCGAACCTTCGTGTATCGAATATTGACACGAATATCGAAAAAGAAGTGTATTTCCATTATAAAGACTTATATAAGACTTAGTAGCCTAGCCTGTGAGCGTTTTTCAAGCCAAACACTTATAATTATTTTAGAAAATCAAATGACCATGGATAATTGATAAAATTATAGATACAGTACGCGGAACGGTTTTGTTTTCAAAATTTGCATTGCGGTACCGGTCCAGTTAGCGTGCGGTCCTTATCTGTTCGTTTTGCACGATTTTAGTGTCTATTGTTTCATTTCGGTTATTTTGCGAACGTACTGGAATTGCAACCAAAAACCTTTAGATTATCGTGCATACAAACTGTTCCATTAGCATTTAGCGCTTCATTTGTTTTGGTTCTGATTACTCGGACAATGATAATACAGTGCGAAATTGTCTTCGAACGTGTTTTATTTTATACCACAATTATTTGTTACGTATCTCGATGTATACAGGCTGTAAGAAAATTAAATGGTTGTAAACACTGGGGTACTCTCTCGCATTCAAAGCCTAAAATGCTTCATTTCTATTTTGTAATTTCTATATTCTCATATTCATCTTGATAAAAGAAAATGAAAAAATAAGTCCATAAAAATGACCAATTAGTTCGACAACTATATCTTTACAAACTTGAAAGTGACAATTATCATTACATAGATCTACTCAAAGACAAATATTTGAAGTGCCAAATAATTCTGATCAGTGAGAAACATTTAAGTTTTAAAATTATTCTACTTGCACAAAATTTATAGAAAAATGATAAGCGATAAAGAAACAAAACGATAAGATGGAAAAAGATTTATACCCATGACATTTTTCTATAAATGAGAAACATCGAAGTTTTAAAATAAGTCGCAGGAAAGTCAAATTCCAGCAAAAACATTTTTTAGAAAACCAAAGTTCTTAGACAAGTTACAAAAATTTATCAGAAAATGACAACCGATAAAGATTACAACAGTGGCATGTTATCCATACTTCACTCTTCTAATTTTATATTATATTTATAACAAAATAATAAGGTTCTAATTTAAAGGATTGTTTTATTTCCTGTCTTAGCAAATGATGCATAGTCTAGACTGTTTACGTTGGGTACTATGATAATACAGATTATTTCTGCACTGTAGAGCTATAATGAGATTCAAAATCTTTCATTTCAGAGTCTCATAAGAGTCTTCAAACTTCCTTTGACAATGAAACACAATTGATGATTACGCTTGCAGCTCACTTCTTCTCCAAACTGTCAGTTTCAAATAGTTTCCAGATGGACAAATACTGTTCCAACAAAGACTCCACATTGTGTTGTGACGAGCTTAGAGAGCTCAGAGAGAGAAAACGATTTCAATCTTTATTTGGTGACACCTCTATTGGTATGTGTTATTTTTTATATATTGATATTTAGCTTTAAATTGTATTGAATAGGATTAAGTTTCAAAATTTAAAGTTCTTAGCCTGTTAGAAAAAATTTACTCATCAAGGTGTTGTTCTGTTCCGGCAAGTGTCACACTTTCTTGAGCCGGGGGGGGGGGCTACCAGAAACTAACTTCTGTTTGGCTTCTAAAAATCTTAACATTGGTCCAGCGGGCAACCATAGAAAGTAGTGTCCAGGAGGCTGGATATTCATAAATGTAGTCTTATGCTGATTGTTTATTCAGTGTTTTCTTTTTGTAATCCAGGCCGTTATATTTATTTTTTATCAGATCAAATATTCAAAGAAGTGTTTTTTTTGTAATCAAGGCAGGTAGTTTTTATTAGCTTGACTATATTCGAATAATAGAGAGGGCTATTGCACTCACCCTGGCTTAGGCGTCACCTTAATGGTTAAGGAAAATGTTGAAGCCCAGAATATCTCATCAACCCTTAAAGATATTTCATCCAAACTTTGTACACTTGTTTATAATGGACATCTGCATGTGTAGGCTAAAGGAGATTTATAACGCTACAAAAGATTCTACAATGATTAAGCCCCTCTAACAGACTTATATAACTTAACAGCACTATCTGTATCAAATAGTTCAGTGTGCAGTCGATGGGCTGTCTCTAAGACTCTTGTTACCTTCTGCAATCATGCCTGGAGGCAACTGTTTACAAAAACACACAGTCATTGGACTATATCCTGCACAGATAAATTCAACAGACCATTCCATGAACAAAAGATTTCAAACCAGTGTAAAAATATTACTTTTTCGCGCAATCATTCATAATGTACGTTTTTGGTAGCCAGAAACAGGAAACGTTATGCAATTATATTGACTAATCGTTCAATAGAAACACTAATCAAGGGTATTTAACAAAAATAGCATTGGTTTACCGTCTGCATTTTATGTAAAACGGTCATCAAGAGGCAAAAATATGTAACCTTGATGTACAGTTAAATTTATTCTGACTTGTATTAAAATTTCAGATATTCACATCACAGTGAGTTCTCTATTTAATAAAACACTTAAGCAGCAAATTCTTGAAATAAACTTATTAAACTCTTATGCATATAAGCTACTGGAGTCTGATGCTTATTAATATCTTATTTCATTTAGTAATTTTTGAGATAATTCTAGGAGCAATATGTTGGTAATTGATAGACGTAGTGTTGGTATTGTTATTATTATCATAACACAGATTCAATTTTGTGTGGTTAAGGAATCAAATTAAGGAAACATTTATTAATTGACTCTTTTCTTTCCCTAAGACTATCAAAGGTAACCACTTGAAAATCAGAATACAAGTCCATAGCTGCAAGGCTGGTAAGCCTGTGGCCCATATAATTATTTGTTGAGTTATCTGCCCTTGTTTCTACTTAGTTGAGAATTGTTTTTCATACGTAATATAAGTGTCAATATGTTCCATTTCTGGAAGGAATGCTTATACATGTGGAGGCTGCTGGCATTATGAAAATAATGAGAGTTATACAACTCATCCCAGCGTCAGTGTTGGGCGGCAAATAAATGGCATTGGTTAAAATTTTTGATAAAGTTAAATTACTTTAACAATGTCAAACCTATTAAACTGATACTCGCAGTACTTCCTTATGGGTAAAATGCACATCTGTTCGACAAGTGGCATAACTCTATAATATTTACAACATTGTAGCAGTTAAAATCGCCTTTTCAACTTAGAAATTTTGGTTAAAGTTTTCAATAAAGTTTAATTACTTGTTCAATACTAACATATTCAACTCAAACTTGGAATACTTCCTTATTGGTACAATGAATATCTGTAGTGCAAGTGGCAAAACTCTATTTACCATATTTTAACAGTTATTTTCCTTCCAACTAAGACATTTTTGGTTAAGTTTTCTCCAATATATTGACTACCCATGTAATACCTTTCAAATGAAATAATGCATATGTTTACAACAGTTATCATAACTCTGTTCACTATAACTGAAGACTTAATTATGTCATTTTTAACTTTGAAAGTATGGACATGTGGATTAAGTTTGATCTACTTAAACTTTCTCCAAGGTAAACATGGATCCGACGCGATCACGTGATAAACTAAATTGACCAATCAGCGACCGCGGCAACACGTGTTTCTATCGATAGCTTATAATAGACCACAATGTCCCACAAACATGCGATAATTGAGAGTTTTCGCATAGGGTTTTTTTGTCGATTAAATAATGTTTTGAAGAATTCCTGCAGAATAATTTTTGAATCCTCCTTGGAAGATATATCTTTCAAATGCAATACATCCACTGAGGGTGTTGTCATCATAAAAAATTTGGTTTTCGAAGTCAAAAACGATGTTTGAAAATGAAAGAAATGCATAAAGTGTCATTAAAATGGTATCGGAACATTTCCTAAACAAGTTTACAAATCCAAACCTATGTTGATACTTGAATGTAATTAAATTTACGCGAAAACGTGATTTTGAAGCATTTGTCGTGAAGAAGAACTTGGGTAAAAAACTATAAAATACGCTGATCAACGCGTCGCACGTCCGCTATTGTTTGAAGTGTATACCTGTATTTTCTCGATGGTTTTAAAGAAAGTAAAGTTCTAACAAACACTTTTGGGTTCATAAACATTCTTTTTTAAACAATAGTAAATTAACCCTTTCTTACATAAATTGAGACACATTCACATTATTAATGTTAATTAACATTTCTTAGGACGTTAATTTGATCACGCTCATTTGGTCCGTGTGTCTAAATAAAATGTAACATTATGACACGTGCATATTTAACTTTATAACAGAAGTTTTCTTTAAATACCCGAGGTCAATCAAGTTCCTACCAATACTTTGATCTTGAGAGATATGACAGTGACAATTAAGTTCTCGGCATGTGGTGTGTAGATTGTAAAAACTATATATCGGTATCCCACGGTGTCATATCCTGTTGTCACTGATTAAAATAGAATTATTCTGTTTTAATAGTTGATGGTCACTTTTGAATGGGCGGGACATTTTAATTATAATCCTTTTCTATAATTCTGTTCTGTTCTGTAATTATGATCCTTTGTAACTGATTGGATGGTAGAAACATATTTTGACGCGTGCTCTATTGTCATTTATACTTAATTGATGACCGTAAATTAGCGTGATTAGTGTAATTGCTTGGGATTTTATTAAGATTATAATTCTAGAGGTCTAATTGTTCATAGATCGACGTATTTATCGTACTTATGAAAAATGGACGTTATAAGTAAACACTTTTATACATTTTAATTATGCCATAAGTGTTATCAGTAATGGGACAGAATGCAATGTCGGTCGACATGCCGAATGGTTTTCCAACAATAACTCCAAAACGGGTTGACCTAGGATTATAAACTTTTAAGTGGAGATTAATCATCCTCCACAGACTGTCCGACTAATTTTCAATGTCATTTGGATCAAAGGTCAAACTCATTATGACCTTTGAATACACAATAATCACTGGACACCACCATAAGATATATAGGGTATAAGATAGTAAAACTTTACAGAGAGGTTTTTTATCTCCTACTAATTTTGAGGTCGATAGGTCAAAGCTCAAGGCCGTGGTGATCTTAGCTACACTAGGCTATTTACTGTCATGAGATAAGTATGTGTCACAAACCTCTTTTGTACGGTCTGTTGTCGTAATTCTTCCGGTTTTGTGTTTTCCTGGTGTGGGTATTGATGGACAATGTGTATGTAACATTTTGAGACTTCGTGCGAAAAACATTTGTTTTGCACGTGCATTTTGCATAATTTGAAAATTCACGGTTCACTGCTCGCAGTGGTCAAATTACAATTATCGAATTATCTGATATTGCTGCTATAGTATTCACATGAAGACATGCAAATAATCGGACTAGTCACGACCCCAGAGCAGACCGAACAAGCGTGCATATATTCAGCATGTTCACATATTTGGATCGATTTTACTAATTCTGTACTAGTAGTTAGTTTAACTGCTTCTCATATCCTGCGTTCACAAAATGGAGGGTTTGTCGTGGACAGCTGTTATTTCGAGGACGTATACACGACAGTAATCACATGGGTGATTCTTAATTCCTCAAAGCAAGTATTTTCAGTTTGGCTCAATTTCGTTAAAACATACACACGTAGATGATTTTAAATGATGTGTCATGTTATACATAACATAACATAACATAAAGTTTATTAACATAAAACTACATGTTCATAGTCATACACAAATTATGTACATACAAATTAAGCATAACACGAGGAAAAATTGGAATCATTTAAGGTTCACTCTAATGGACGAAAATGTGTATTTTTCTTCAGTGAATTAAATACCCTTTTGGCAAAAAAACACATTAGTATCATACATCATTTTGTAGCTTAAAGTTCAAATAATCAATATCAACGAGTGTTTTTGTAATATTCACTTGTTATAAAAATGTATTTATAAAAAGTTAATTACAAAATAGGTATACATTTTTCAAAATGTCAGTCTCATTTATTGGGTAACAAAATGCTAGAAAAATAGAAATTGTGGTTGTCAAATATTTTATCAAGGTCATGCCTGCCCATTTATTTAAATAAAAGCAGTCAAAATGCATTGATTTTGAACAATAAAATACATCAACATGAATTAAAATCTATGACATGTGTATGTGTGAAGGCCTACTTTTAATAAATCCTAAACAGTTTAGGGTACGGTGGGCCTGACGGACCAGATAGTTGTTGGTTTGTCAATAATCGATTTTATCGGGTCTATAAGACTTAAAACTTGATTTTTTGTACAAGTTTTAAGTTGCCTCGAAAGAACTGAAACAGGTTTATGGAAAATTAATTAAAGCTTTAGTATTTCTTTCAATTATAAACATATTTAGTTAGATATTTCTTTCCACTGTATTTTATTTGTATATATACCAAAGAAATTGCCTATTTATCTATAGTCGTACTGGTCCCTGATAACGTTTGTTCCGTCCGTTAGCCCGTTTCTTTTAACATGAGAAAAAATGCTGTATTTGGTCAGTTTGTGCGTTAAAATGGATAAATATTACTCAAAAAACTAATTGCAGACGATAATATAGCATGGCAGTAACCTCACACCATACATAAACTTACCGAGCACGTTGTAACATTTGCACGGACTATTCGTGTGGATTGAAATATTTTGACAGCTACATGTAATGACCAATTTAACACAAACTGTATGTGATCGCGAAACGATCCAGAAAATCGAGTTACACAACTGTGTTTGCAATGATTATACGAGCATAATTAACATAAGGATTATTTAAAAACGCATATTACTTTTGTAATTTAGCTAAAATAAAGTTTGACAGACAGCCTCGTAACACATATCAGATTATCAATTCGCTAACATGTGCAGCATTTGTTGAGATAGGAAAATGCTGATATTGATGTTTCCTTGGGACTTAAATTAAACCGTTAGTATCATATTGTATTCGATGTCATTATTCGTTATGAACGGCACATTATGAACACCGCATCATAATGGTTTTGTCGATAAACTGTCGCACTACTTTGGCGCATGAATATAAATTTGCTACACAGCGCGAAATTCGTAAACAAACGAGATGAAAACAATAATAAATATTTGGATTTCATTGTTATTATCGTATGATCGTTTGTAAAGTTGATACATTATGAATGTAATAAAGTTCGTTATTCGATCTGGCTATCGATTATGTTGATTACTTTGTTTAAAAAACATGTTGCTGTACGTTTACTGTGGTGACAGGAGGGAGCAAACATGGCGACTTCCTTGTCGAAATTACACATCAACATGAAGGTGTTTTTATCGTAAACAAAACACCAGCAGCTAATTTCAAGCCTGGCATGCCCTTGCGACGATTGATTATAAAGTATTGGCAATGAGTTCGTATTATGAAATGCAATAATGATAACGTTTGACATTTTGAAAAAAATGTTGTATTTTTCATTCGAAAATCGCCTTTATTTTAGTGTTAGCATTTGAATTAGGCAACTATATGGTACATTTTACATCACACGCAAGTGCTACAATGGTTTTCTATCATATATAATAAAAGCAAATGGTATATGCTGTTTGAAATAGTTTTTTTCAAGTGGGTGTTTTCCAAGCATTTTCAAGGGTTATGATCTACCTTAACAGAGAAGTTGGTAGTTGTTATATGAGTGTAGATAAGCTGTAATAGGAGACTGTATGGTTTTAACAATAAAATAAAAATAAAATGTAGCACCATACATATACGTAATATAATGAGAGAAAAACAAGAATACAATTAACGTATGGATTTTAACAAATGTGTTTTGTTTTCATAGTATGTGTATAATATTCATAATGTATTTCGTGAATATTTTATTTGGTCATTGTTGTTACATAAAATTAATATTTTGTATTGATAGGAAAATCTTAAGTCTGATTTCTTAGGTCAAATGCGTTATAAACAAACTTGGATAAAATGATTAGTAATCGCGTTGTTGATGTTGACATTAATGATTCGAACTTCCTAAGAGTTGGCCAATGACAGTAGTATCTTGGTAAAAGTGAAGTTCTTAGTACATGATACAGTGATTTCGTCATAGTCATTATACTTTATAGTGCTCAGTGTTTAATGACATATTGGCAAATGGTAAACAACCTGGGACCCGATCAGATAACACCATCAGATGGTATCTACACTCATTAAATTTATAAGTACACCAACACAATACATAGCGTTACGTGCAAATAGTCGGTCGATCGACATGCCGAATGGTTTTCCAACAATAACTCCAAAACGGATGGACCTAGGATTCTAAAATTTTAAGTGGCGATTATTCATTCTACACAGACGGCTCAACTCAATTTTTAGGTCATTTGGATTAAAGTTCAAAGTCACCATGACCTTTAAACACACAACAATCACTGGTCTACACCATAAGAAATATAGGATCTTAGATCGTAAAACTCTACAGAGAGGTTGCTAATCATCAGATGTAGGCTCCTACTAACTTTGAGGTCGATAGGTCAAAGGTCAAGGTCGTGATGACCTTAGCTACACTAGGCTTTTTACTGTCATGAGACGTTTATGTTTCACAAACCTCTCTTGAACGGTCTGTTATCGTAATTCTTCCGGTTTTGTGTTTTCCTGGTGTGGGTATTGATGGACAATGTGTATGTAACATTTTGAGACTTCTTGCAAAAATCATTTGTTTTGCACGTGCATTTTGCATAATTTGAAAATTCACGGTTCACTGCTTGCAGCGGGCAAATTACAATCATCGAATTATCGGATATTGCTGCTATACTACTCTCATGAAGACATGCAAAAAATGAACATGATATCATGTATAACAAAAAAGATATACGCATTACATGTCGGTGTACTTATAACATTTAACAAGTGTAGTCTAGTTCAAAGATGTTTGTAGTTGTGGACCGAGATGTCGTAACGTTTTATCTTTAATATTTTTTTTTCAAACTCAAGACTTATATATTTGAAAAAAAGAGAGTCTGGGGATTTCATAAAAACCATTTCTTGATTGTGGGCAACTTCGCGTTTTTTAAATATTTACTGTTGTTTCTGGTGTTTTTGTCAAAATGTGGACCCAACCTTGCTGATAAATCGTCTTTTTTGGAATGGATAATCATTAAAAATCAAACATATACATATAAATTTCTATGGTCAGTTAAAAAGTTAAAGAGGTATCTGGGATTTTTTTCTATTATTCAATACAGGCCTGTATTTTACGTTACCAGCCATTTTCTACGCATTTGACCATCAATCAGTTAGTGCTAACAAAACATGCATTATGAATTCCGATCAATTTTCATATATTATGATAAATTATTATATTTTAAACATACAAAAGTTTTTTGGCTGGATATATCCATGTAAATGGTATTGATAGGGTACTTTAATACTGCATACGTAATGCTAAAATTGGCTATAAACGGACAAAACACACGTATCAACAACTATATATGTATGCTGTCTGAAAATATTTGCAAGATACCTGTACTGTTTGATTTAGTTTCTATTTGTTTAATGTAAAAACTTTTGTCTTTTGTAATAAATTAAATCCGTGTGCCATCGTTATGTTGTAATATACGTTACATAACCGTATCCATACAAGACAACTGTATTGCGTTGCATGATCATTTGAATGTACACACTTTTATTTAAAAAGAGATATGCCAACAAACTACAATCGATATGTACTCAATTTTCTTAATTTAATCCTTGTAGAGTGTCTCAGAGCCATCCATACATTCGTAGAACATGAAAGTTGATACCCTATGTGAACATGTTTAAATTATTGGCACATCATAAATCCTACGCATTCTCTATGCCGTTTTTAACATCTGTTTTCTTCAGTGTAATTTACGTTACAATAGTATATGTATCATACTTATTAATTAACACTATAAAGGGCATAAGAAAGAAGTTCAATATTTGCTGTTTTTTTATTAAAAATACTACATATCTTCTTACACCAACTCTGTGAAAACATCAAATTGTCAATATACTTATGAAACCGGTATGTATATTATTACATGTACTTTTGTTAACACTCTATTTTACACACATATATCTTATATCATATTTGAATTAGTAGTGCAAAAGCGTGCGGATATTCAATGTTTTATTCACCAATCGATCTCATCACAAATGGCACTACTGGGTGATATGGCAGATTTTTAAAACAAAACTGCTTAATATAAAATGTCGGCACATGATTTTACCGAAGTTTTCGTCACGTAATATACAGAATAAACTCATTTATCGATACATGAATACAATGAAACAAGTTGTGCTTAGGAGACAATTCCGGCCTCATAATAAAAGTAAAATAAAATGATAAAAGTGTCCCAAAAATCAAATTAATGCATACATTGCTTCCAGCGGTATGTTTTCGAGTATTATGAAATGGGGTCACGAATAATACTACAATAGGAACAAACTAGAATAAAACACAAAACTAAAACAAAACAAACTAGAGCTATCACAGGAGTGATGAATCATACCCCCGCAGCACCGCCTTGACACAGGAATATTGATGTGGTGAACATTTGTACCAAGCAATTTTAAAATCCAGTAAGAAATGACAAAGTTACAGAGCGGACACGATTTGCATGACTATATAACCTTTGACCTGTAAGTGTGACCTTGACCTTTGAGATAGGGACCTGGGTCTTGCGCATGACACACCGTATTGATGTGGTGAACATTTGTACCAAGCAATTTTAAAATCCAGTAAGAAATGACAAAGTTACAGAGCGGATACGATTTGCATGACTATATAACCTTTGACCTGTAAGTGTGACCTTGGCCTTTGAGGTAGGGACCTGGATCTTGCGCATGACACACCGTCTTGATGTGGTGAACATTTGTACCAATTTTAAAATCCAGTAAGAAATGACAAAGTTACAGAGCGGACACGATTTGCATGACTATATAACCTTTGACCTGTAAGCGTGACCTTGACCTTTGAGGTAGGGACCTGGGTCTTGCGCATGACACACCGTCTTGATGTGGTGAACATTTGTACCAAGCAATTTTAAAATCCAGTAAGAAATGACAAAGTTACAGAGCGGACACGGTTTGCATGACTATATAACCTTTGACCTGTAAGTGCGACCTTGACCTTTGATGTAGGGACCTGAGTCTTGCGCATGACACACCGTCTTGATGTGGTGAACATTTGTACCAAGCAATTTTAAAATCCAGTAAGAAATGACAAAGTTACAGAGCGGACACGATGCTAACATACCGACAGACCAACATGGTGACTCCAGTATACCCCCTTCAAACTTTGTTTGCGGGGGTATAATGAATATGGAATATCTAACCACGATTTCCCAATAAGACATCTTTCAGAGCGGCGGTCTAGATGTAGGGTGAGTGCTTTGGGATCCAGGGATCCCGCATGCTCTACTTTACCAATGTAAAAATTGGTACTTGCTAGGTAAGTGTCTATTTTTGGGCGCAGTAGATCGATGTTGATTGCCTCATCCTCAGGAGAGATATAAGTGTCACCAGGGAGACTCCTTAGGTAGCCTACTATCCAGAGGTTATTAAAATGTCAATGGAACATGTGAACTGCTGAAAATAACCCTCGTCTTACTACTTAAAATGGTAAGCATTGTCTAGAGCTTTAAAATAGAATGTTTTTACGGTAACGTAAAATACAAGTCCTTAAACGTTTTTAACAACACTTAACAAACGTCAAACCTTTATCCAACAAACAAAACTCCTGTGCAAATAGCTTAGTCATATCATAATATTATATTATTCCTGAAATATCTCCAGTAACATGTCATGTTTTTCTTTACTGCTTCGAAGTTTTGAAAGCATGCATCTGTTTCAAAATACATACTGGCTCTTTAAACGTGTGAAGTTTTTTTTCTTCTTATATCAAATGAAAGGAAATATTGTATAATAACAATTAAATGAGCATGTACGACAATAACCATTGCGCACATGACAATAAATAATTGTTATATTGCTGCAAACAACTCTGGTATGATTTTGTATTCTACGTTACGAAACTTTTACTGTCATTATGCACGGAATTGCTGTCATAGTATAAACTAATTTTCCAAGTAATGGAAGGTCATCAACTAGTACATATTAAAAATGATACAGATAGCATTACCTCTCACCAAAATCACTAAATGCAGTAATTTGTTACAGTTCATGTAACTGCACGGACCGATAAGTTTATACTTTATTACTCCCACAACATCAAATGTTTTAATATTGCTTGTTTAACGTGTAAATTATACACATACTAGTTATTGAAACGTATTATATTCTAAAATTGTGATGTAAATCCCAAAATAACAAGACTGCGTTCAATAAACGCCTATGCCCCCGTGGAAGCCATGTCCATAAAAAGCTAAGTCAATCAGGGGCCATTATTCAGTTAAAATGTTTGATAGTGTTACATGGCTTTGAACTATAAGGGGCTTATGATGGTAAAGGAATATGCCACATTTGAAAGCAGAGCCTTGATCGACTTCATGTGTGATCTGGTGATACAGGTGTTATTGTTTCTTTGTCACTGCACTTCTCCAAGTTGACATCTATTCATATACCAAGTTTCAAGTCAATATTTTAAATACTTTTGAAGATACGCTCCGGACAAACAATTATCATGAAAATACTGAAGGGGAGATAATTCAAAATGTAAGACAGACAGAGTTATGGTTCTTGGTCCCTGCACTTCTACAAGCTACCATATATTTATATATCAAGTTTTAAGGCAATATCTTAAACACTTTTGAAGATACACTCCGGTCAAAATTTGATTCTGAAAATACTAAAGGGGAGATAATTCAAAATTTAAGACAGACAGAGTTATGGTTCTTGGTCATTGCACTTTTCCAAGTTGCCATCTATTTATATTCCAAGTTTCAAGTCAATATGTTAAATAGTTTTGAAGATATACTAAGAGCAAAATTTGACTATAAAAAATCACTAAAGGGGAGATAATTCAAAATTTAAGACAGACAGAGTTATGGTTCTTTGTCAATGCACTTCTCCAAGTTGCCATCTATTTATATTTCAAGTTTAAAGTCAATATGTTAAATAGTTTTGAAGATACGCTCCAGACAAAATTTTATTATAAAAATACTTAAGGGGAGATAAGTATAAGTCTAAAATTAGGTCAAGGTGAAGGTCAAAATGGAGTCAGGTGATACAGGCGTATGGAGAGTGGTCATATACAACATCCATGCAAGTATGAAAGCTTTGTAGCAAGCCATATTAATGCTAGAAGAAACGGTCAATTTGGGTTAACCAGGCCGGATGGACGGACGGACGGACGAACGGACGAACGAACGAACGGACGGACAGGTGAATTACTATATGCCTCCCGATCTATCGATACGGGGGCATAAAAAAGCAAAAGTAGGTCAATAAAGCAATCCAAATACAATTTAGTATTTAACTTAAAATTTACGTGACAATAAATTGTATTTTACGTTACGAATGAGATCGTACAAAGCCGTATCTAGACATCCATATCTGCATAAAAATAGAATAATAATTGATTAATACCAATGTCTTTCAGGAATAAATATAAAGTATGCCACATATGTCAATGATTGACAATTTACCAATTTCTGTCTAGAATAAAAATAATGTATGTAATAAAAAAGTCACAACTGTATATTAGAGAAATATTTGTAAACAACCTAGTTTAGTTTATTGAAGAAATATTTCAAATATGGACATAGCTATCACATCCACAAAACAGTGTCACGTAAAATAGACCTTACATGTTACAGAAAGGCTCTATTCGCGTCTCCCTGTGGAGACTTTTATCTCTCCTATGTGTGATGCAGCCAATTTCGATCTGTGGCGGCCAGGAACATACACTGCCGTAGCAGGTACCAATAAACAATTTGGTGGAGTTTATCATGTGAAACATCTTGATACCGAAGCATGTATCCAACTATCCACCGCCCTTAAAGATGAATTAATGAGAAATCGTGTTTCGACATTTCATAGATATTTAATGTGTACCTGTTTGGTACCAGTTTAAAAAAATGTTTATGCTAGTTTTTCTATATAGTACATAAGTATTCCACATGACCACATTTCATTCTACTCCTTAATTTGTCGCTAGAAACAATCTATAAGTTAGTACGTTTTTACCAAAAGCGTTGGTTCAGGTAAGCATTGCTCATTAACACAACTTGTAGCATTGTACTACTGTATCGATATTAGTTTATTTTGTAGTTTACGTGATGAAAACGTCAGTACAAATCATGTACTGACATATTTATTTTTAACCAGGTTATGTTTACATACTTTTCCATATTACCAAGTAGAGCCATCGGATCCAGGTCAGATTAGTGAATATAACATCGAATAGTCACAAACGTTTGTACTACAAATACACATATAATATGAGATGTATGTATGTAAAATAGAGGGTAAACAAACGTGTTTGTAATAATATACATACTGGTATCATAAGTACGAGTATATTGACAAGTTCATCTTTTCGCAGAGTTGCTATGAGAAGATATATAGTTTTTTAGTAAAATTTTTTTTTATTGAACTTTTTTCTTGTGTCCTTAATGTTAATAAGTATGATACACATACTATCGTGACGTAAATTACGCTGGTGAAAACAGGTTAAAAACGGCATAGAAAATGTGTAGGCTTTATGACGTGCCAATAATTGAAACATGTTCACATAGGGGATCGATTTCGTGCCCTATGGACGTTTATAATGAATCTGAATGTCAGCTTTTTTTTCGATTATACCATTTCGACTCCAATTTTGAGAATGTGTGACGTTTTCTTATTATGATTGGTGTTTCATATACGCTCTACAAGAATGTAACTTTAGAAAATTGAATAAATATTAATTGTAGTTTGTAGAAATATCCAACACATATCCGTTTTTAAATAAATATGTGTATATTAAAATGAGCATGCAACACAATACAGTTGTCATGTATGGATACGCTTATGTAACGTAAATTACAACATAATGATGGCATACGGAATTAATTTTACTGCAAAAGACAAAATTATTTAAACAAAACAAATAGCAACTAAATCAAACAGTACAGGTATCTTGCAAATCTTTTCAGACAGCATACATATATAGTTGATACGTGTGTTTTGTCCGTTTACAGCCAATTTTAGCATTACTTATGCAGTATTCAAGTACCCTATCATATATAGGCCAATACCATTTAGATGGATATATCAAGCCAAAAAACGTTTTCTATGTTTAAAACATAATAATTTATCAAAATATGTAAAAATTGATCAGAACTCATAATGCATGTTTTGTTAGCACTAACTGATTGATGGTCAAATGCGTAGAAAATGGCTGGTAACGTAAAATACAGGCCTATATTGAATAATAGAAAAAAAATCACAGATACCTCTTTAACGTTTTCGTGAAGTTTAAGTACCTGACTATAGAAATACATAGGTATATGTTTGATTTTTAATGATTATACATTCCAAAAATGACGATTTATCAATAAGGTTTGGTCGCGATTTTTGACAAAAACAACAGAAACAACAGTAAATATACAACAAGAGGGCCCAAAGGGCCCTAGGTCGCTCACCTTTCGAATTTAACCTAGATTTTGTTAAGATGATCATTGTGACCAAGTTTTATACAGATTAGGCAAATATTGTGACCTCTAGTGACTACAAAAGGTTTTTATATGATTTGACCTAATGACCTAGTTTTTGACCCCAGATAAACCAATATCGGACTTGACCTAGATTTTGTTGAGATGATCATTGTGACCAAGTTTCGTAAAGATCAGGCCAAAACTGTGACCTCTAGTGACTACACAAGGTTTTTCTATTATTTGACCTTGTGACCTAGTTTTTGACCCCAGATGACCCAATATCGAACTTGATCTAGATTTTTTGGAGATGATCATTGTGACCGAGTTTCATAAAGATTAGACAAAAATTGTGACCTCTAGTGACTACGCAAGGTATTTCTATGATTTGACCTTGTGACCTAGTTTTTGACCCCAGATGACCCATTATCGAACTCGACCTCGATTTTGTTGTTATGATCATTGTGACTAAGTTTCGTAAAGATCAGGCCAAAACTGGGACCTCTAGTGACTACACAAGGTTTTTCTATGATTTGATCTTGTGACCTAGTTTTTGACCCCGGATGACCCAATATCAAACTTGACCTAGATTTGGTTGTGTAGATCATTGTGACCAAGTTTCGTAAAGATTATGCTAAAACTGTGACCTCTAGTGACTACACAAGGTTTATCTATGATTTGACCTTGTGACCTAGTTTTTGACCCCAGATGACCCAATATCGAACTTGACCTAGATTTTGTTGAGATGATCATTGTGACCAAGTTTCATAAAGACTAGGTCAAAATTGTGACCTCTAGTGACTACACAAGGTTTTTCTATGATTTGACCTTGTGACCTAGTTTTTGACCCCTGATGACCCAATATCGAACTTGACCTAGATTCTGTTGAGATGATCATTGTGACCAAGTTTCATAAATATTAGACCAAAATTGTGACCTCTAGTGACTACACAAGGTTTATCTATGATTTGACCTTGTGACCTAGTTTATGACCCCGGATGACCCAATATCGAACTTGACCTAGAGTTTATAGAGATGATCATTGTGATCAAGTTTCATAAAGATTAAGTCAAAATTGTGACCTCTAATGTGTTCACAAGGTTTTTCTATGATTTGACCTAGTGACCTAGTTTTTGACCCCAGATGACCCAATATCGAACTTGACCTAGATTTTATAGAGATGATCATTGTGATCAAGTATTAAGTCAAAATTGTGACCTCTAATGTGTTCACAAGGTTTTTCTATGATTTGACCTAGTGACCTAGTTTTTGACCCCAGATGACCCAATATCGAACTTGGCCTAGATTTTGTTGAGATGATCATTGTGACCAAGTTTCATAAAGATTAGGCTAAATTTGTGACCTCTAGTGCGTTCACAAGCAATTGTGAACGGACGGACGGACGCCGGACGAAGAGCGATCACAAAAGCTCACCTTGTCACTTTGTGACAGGTGAGCTAAAAAACGCGAAGTTACCAACAATGGTATTATGAAATGCCCTGACTCTCTTCTTTCAGAAAATATAAGTCTTGATCTTGAAAAAAATATTTTAAGATAAAACGTTACAACATACGGGACTATTGTAAGCACTTAGCCGGAAACGAGCTTAAGAGTTAACTATTCCGTTGGTGTTTTCTTTCTTATTGACGATTTCAAGGGGTCTGTTCTTGCCATCTGGTAAATTGTACACATCACCTGTGTACTAGTAGTAATTGATATGTATCATCAAGGAAGGAGAGCTTCCATGGTATCCCTATTGACATGTATGTTGCATTTTGTGGGATAGAACGTCTTAATAACCGCAAAGTTAAAGTTTAACACGTTTCAATCACTAAGTATATTTAACCAGTTTAATTCACTTGTTTATACCTGAAAAATATAGATCCAATTTCACTAGCGCTGTACATCTGGTGTTGAATTACATGGTGTACTAATTGGTGTGAGAGCATTGTTGGAATGTGAATTTAGGATAATGCAATAGACTCAGTTTACGTTTACACAAATGTTAACATCCATTGTGTGAACAGGTAAAACTTGTTATAAGTCAGACAAATCGGGATACAACTGTATTATTCTAAATAATTCAATCAAAGGCCTGAAGGGCCCGAGAGTCGACTTTTGAATGATGTCCTAATGGTTGTAAAGGGGTACTAAGGCAATTACTAGTATGACATCTCAGAATGTTGAAGCATATGTTGAAGGATGTTATTAAACAAAGGTCTGGGGCCAAGATTATAAAACTTTACTCTAAACTCAAACATTTGATTGGTTAAAAGTGAGTACAATCTCACAACTGACCAATAAATTGTCTTAGATTTGAGTCCGAGTTTAGAGTGAAGTTTTATAATCTTGGCCCGTTGCTGATTTAGCCATAAGCTTTATAATAATAATTTTGGCCATATTTGAGAGTAAAGTGTAATCTTGAATCAAAAAAGCTCTTAAGCCACGCTTCTTCGGACAGGAAGATTAAAAAAAAATTCCTACATCAAAGCCTGCATGAAAATAGAGTAAACCCTGGCAGGCTTATTTTGACCCTAGGACCATAATTTGAACAAGTTTGGTAGAAGTCTACTTGACAATACTACAAAGTATCTATGCTCTAGGCCTTTTTTTAATTTTCACAAGGCCAATTTTGACACAATGGTCATATTGAATTTTAATAAACTTGTTAAAGGTCCATTAGTGAGCAGAAACCTACATTAGGCTGATAATAAAGTAAAAAGGGGCCATAACTCCAGTGAAATACAACTTCTTACAATTACACCTTATAAGTAAGTACAGGTTGTCCATGTTTCATGTTGAGATCTTTTATACGTTTTGAGTACTAGGCTTCATCAAAGCTTAAGCACAATGCAGAAATGACAGAAAGAAGTCATTTAAAGAAATCCTTATTATATGTAATTCAATGTAAAATTGACAACCTCATTGTGGGTCCCTTTTTGACTGGAGACCCATAATTTGAAGGAATCTGGTAGAGGTCCACTAGTCGATGCTACATGCCAATTATGAAAGCTCTAGGCACTATGGTTCTTGAGAAGATTTTGAAGTTTGCATTTCAAAAACACCTTTTAGGGCCTCGTGACCTTCTTAATCAACAGACCAATACAGGTTGAACAATTTTTGTACATGTCCACCCAAGGAACATTTCTGCCAAGTTTCATCATTTTCTGCCTATAAGTTAAAGAGAAGAAGTGATTTAAAGAAATCCTTATGTAATTCAATGTAAAATTGATAACCTCATTGTGGGTCCCTTTTTGACAGAAGACCCATAATTTGAAGGAATCTGGTAGAGGTCCACTAGTGGATGCTACATGCCAATTATGAAAGCTCTAGGCATTGTGGTTCTTGAGAAGAAGATTTTTGAAGTTTGCTTTTTAAAAACATCCTTTAGGGCCTCGTGACCTATTTAATCAACAGACTGGAAAAAATTGAAGGATTTTTGTAGGGGGGCTACCAAAGGAACATTCCTGCAAAATTTCATCAAGGGGTTATGAAGGAGAAGATGTTTAAAGTAAAAGTTTATGCACGGACGCACATACTAACGCCGGACAGATTGCGATCACAAAAAAAGAATAGAATAAACCCCAGGGCAGGGCCAATTTTGACTCAAAGGCATTAATTTGAACAAACTTGTAATATGTCCACTAGATAATAGTCTTCGAAATTAGCAGTGGTCCACCAGTCAATGGCCAGTACATTTTGACCATGGCCAGTGGAAAATTCCAAGTCACAAGCCCGACTGGCTTGTCTATTTTCTTAGCCTGTATCGTTTTTCATTTAATTCTATGATTAAAAATTTCTATCACTTTTAATACATGTGCTGGTACATCTTTTCTTGGCCTAAATCATCATGTTAAGATTTTTTGGGGCTAGTGAAAATATGTTTTGGCCAGTAAAAGTTTAGTGTGTACTGGCCCAAATGGCTTGTAGATTTCAAATCTAAAGTCATTGACTGAGATAGTGCTACATACAATCTAGGCTATCTTCGGCCAAGAAGATTTTTTAAATTTTCCTACATAAGCCTATATGAATCAAGTGACCTCTGGGGCAGGCCAGTTTTGATCCAAAGGCAATAATTCGAACTAACTTGGTAGAGGTCCACTAGACAATTCTACAAACAAAATATCAAAACTCTAGGTACTCTGGATTTTGAGGGTTTTTTTCATGATTTTTTAAAAAAAATCCTTCCTGTTGCTATGGCATTGAATGGAATTCTTTGTACAACTTTGGTAGAGCTTCAAGCAAGGAACACACCTGTGAAGTTTTGTTGAAATTGATCCAGTGGTTTTGGAGATGTTGTTTAAAGAAATTGTTGACAAAGGACAAAGCTTGATCCTAATAACTCACCTTGGCAGTCTGCTAAAATCAGAGCAGTCTGTCAGAGAGGAATGCATGACGATACCTGCATTAAGGGTTAAATTTCTACCCCATTCATATAAAACATGGAATTTAAGTCCCTTTTAAAGACCTTTGTTACAGATCAAAGTAGAATTTTTTATAAACTTTGCATGAATGTAGTATATGATAACCGGAACAGTTTAAGCGAAACATTTGGGTATCACTGATTTTGTTTGTGAGTCCCTTTTACATCCCTATAAAGTTACATTGAAATTGGCCAATTGTTTTATGGACGCACAGATGCATGCATGTCCACACACAGCTAAGGTACCTTAAGATGGTTAGGGGTGGCACCAAACACAAAAGAAATCTAAATTTGAAAAGGAGGTTTAAGGTTTTTAGTAATAACATTTTCAATATAAATTGACTACTAATGGAAGATGCTGCCATTTATGAAGTTGCAAACAAAAGAATATTTCTCTATATAATACTCATGCACAAAATAAAGAAAGGTTCATAATTCCGACAAAAATGATCAAATCATATAACCTCAATAATATGCAATGGGTATATTGATAACAGACATTACACTCTTGACTATGAATGTCCATTATTTACCCAGAGATGTCCATTTATTTCCCGGACATTACATTCTTGTCCATGACTGTCCATTATGTTCCCAGAGATGTCCATTTACTTCCCAGACATTACAGTCATGTCTATGACTGTCCATTATTTTCCCAGACATGTCCATTTATTTCCCGGACATTACACTCATGGCTTTGACTGTCCATTGTTTTCCCAGAGATGTCCATTTATTTCCCTGACATTACACTCATATCTATGAATGTCCATTATTATCCCAAAGATGTCCATTTAATTTCCCGGACATTACATTCGTGTCTATGACTGTCCATTATTTTCCCGGAGATGTCCATTGATTTTCGGGACACTAAACTCCTGTTTATGACAGTCCTTTATTTCCCCAGAGATGTCCATCTATTTCCCAGACATTACACTCTTGTCCTTGACTGTCCACTATTTTCCCAGAGATGTCCATTTATTTCCCGGTCATTACACTCTAGTCTATGACTGTCCATTATTTTCCCAGACATGTCCATTTATTTCCCGGACATTACACTCATGGCTTTGACTGTCCATTGTTTTCCCAGAGATGTCCATTTATTTCCCTGACATTACACTCATATCTATGAATGTCCATTATTATCCCAAAGATGTCCATTTAATTTCCCGGACATTACATTCGTGTCTATGACTGTCCATTATTTTCCCAGAGATGTCCATTGATTTTCCGGACACTAAACTCCTGTTTATGACAGTCCCATATTTCCCCAGAGATGTCCATCAATTTCCCGGACATTACACTCTTGTCCTTGACTGTCCACTATTTTCCCAGAGATGTCCATTTATTTCCCGGTCATTACACTCTAGTCTATGACTGTCCATTATTTTCCCAGACATGTCCATTTATTTCCCGGACATTACACTCATGGCTATGACTGTTCATTATTTTCCCAGAGATTTCCATTTATTTCCTTGACATTACACTTTTGTCTATGACTGTCCATTATTTTCCCAGGGATGTCCATTTATTTCCCGGACATTAAATTCATGTCTATGACTGTTGAAATTGTTGAAGGACGACAGATGACGGCAACAAACACCACTCCCAATAGCTCATCCTGAGTGATCCCTATATGTCGCAGCTACTTTGTAGTAGGCGACACATAAATTAAGAGACCGACTTATGAATTTAACAATCTTGGACTGCTTAAATGTAATGATCATGAAGAATCTGATTATAAAGACACAAATGGATGATTGTCAAATTCTTTTTCAAATGCATAGTTCCTTGTACGTCCCAACCAGGGAAATAAATCATCTGGAGCATTGCGAAGCACAGGACCAGGTTTCTTTACTTGTTCTGAATACTCATATAGAAGATCATCAACTCTTTTGAAGAAATCTGATTTATATTTAGTCATGCGTTCAGTTACTCCAGTACAGAAGTGTTTATAGTTAAGTGTCAGCCAAAGAGCTACAACAGATGAGACTATTACTACATTTTGGTCAAAAAGACGAATAGCTTTACTAGAGAGAAACACATCATTCTTTGAGTCATAAAAAGTTAGCAATATATTGTTACTTGAGATTCCTATACTAGGAATTAATGTATTCTTCAAGATACTTTTGTTTAATTTGCACTGCAAAAATGAAAACACAATCGTCTCTGCCTGGATCTGCATTATATCTGACAGTCTGAAATCGGAACTAGCTTTAATTTCAACTGAAGAAAATGATCTGTCATCAATACTATTGTCATCAACATCCAAAATGGAGTCACCAGATGCATCATTTGGAGCTATTGAGACTGCAATATCTTCCTCCATGATAATGTCTGTTTGTCCATGCCATCCTTTACTACAACCTGAAAGAATATGTAATCTTAATTGGATTCTACAAAGCTGTACTTGTATTATAAAGACATGGATATATGTTATAATATTAATAAGGCCACACCAAAATAATTTCTTGTTCGTCGGATGCAGCACACCTAATTTTTCGAATTGGAAAAAAAATTATTTTTTTTATAATTTTTTTTTTAATACCACCGCTCCTGTAAAAATTTTTGAGACAAAGCTATTTTTAAACAAGGGCACCTCAAGACGGGGCATTATACGCCAAAAGGCCGTTCTATTCAGAAAATTTGAGATTGAAAAACAAGGTCAAACATGCTTGAATGTGACATTAATCCTCCAACTAGATGGACATAAGTGCAGAAAAAATGGTGAACAAAACACAGAGACCAACAAAATGAAAAAAATATTCAAGTCATGGTTGGGCGGTTTTAACTGCTACTGGTTTTAACAAGCGGTTAAAACAGGTTTTAACGGCCCCGGTCAAAACTCCATAAGTGGTCATTAGTGGTCGATTGGGGATCTGGCTTGGCTATAATTAAAGTTTTCAGCCAATTTTGTTGCTCGTTTATTATTTATTCTTTGTAAAAACTGGTGATGCATGTTATTATTAAATACCTACATGTTTTTACTTATTTACACATTATGAAGGGATTTACATCGGTTTTTATTCTTGACAACTTCTGTGTCCCGGTGGTCATTAATGGTCGATTGGTGGTCAATATAAAAAAGCCTTATTTATATATAACAATAAGTCATTATTATTAAGGATGGCAACGGATACCAAAATTGGTATCCGGATATTCGGAACGGTATCCGAATGAATATCCGGATATCCGTATCAAATTGAATGTTGTTAACATCGCATTTAAATGAAGATAATGCTGTGTTAGAATGTAACATAATTTCGCGACCAACATAGTCTTTGTGTACCAGACAGACTTGCATTTCATGTCTCAATGCATCTGTCAGATCAACCAAAATTCAATGCTAAACTTGATTTTAAATCTGCTGATGATAAAAGAATGTTTGTAACATGCGGCGTGGAACAAACACAAAATGCGTAACCCCTCAAACGTCATTTCATCTTCGCGAATCCACAAAATTAAAACCAATTAATGGAGCTGGGTCTAATTCAGTTACTAATTAAGCAAACAACTTGTTTAAATCAGGGATTGTTACTAAACATAATTATAGAATCTACTGTCAGGCAAAAAGAATTAACCTAACTGGGAAACGATTATCAAGTAATCATGAATCTAATCACGCATGTAGATATAGATACATGATCTAATGGAGACCCCGTGTCAAATAAGTATAAACAGACCCCGCAATTAACAATCATGAATGTGTCACCACAGAATAAAATAGCCCAACTCCTATGGTGACACCGACAACAAATGTATTCTATTGTTATAGGTGTTAATTGACAATTTCTCTCGATAGGTTTTAATATAAGATTTTTCTTCAATTTTTATTACGAATATCCAGATACCAATTTGCTATCCGGATAATCGAAACTCGATGCGAATATCCGGATATTCGTTGCCATCCTTAATTATTATTAAAATTTATTTTTTTGCTGAAAAATGCATTTGGACATTACATATTTATTCACAATATATTATCATATTGGTACTCATACATTGCACAATACCATAATAAGCCATTTGAAGGCACAAACAACAAACCTTAGAATATAATAAACTTAGGATTTTTGTTGAAATTCAATCGACCACTATTTACCGCTATTGACAACTATTGACAAATTGAACTTGGCCCTAAGTATAATGGATTTATTATGTATAATCATTAATGCTATGTGATAATACTATTTTCAGTGCTTTGTACTTTGATATTAATATAAGGCGATAATATTTTATGTAGTATTGATCAGTGATGTCCACTTGAGTGAAAGATATAAACAAAATAATTAAGGAAAAAACCATATTGACCAGTTCATGAATAAATTCAAATCATAAGAATTTTGATAAAAAAGCTTCTTTTGTTTGTTAGATTATCCAATACATTGCACAATACCATAATAAGCCATTTGAAGGCAAAAGCAATAGACCTTAATATCATATAATTACTTAGAATTTTAGTTGAAATTCAATCGACCACTATTGACCACTATTGACAAATTGAACTTGGCCCTAAGGACTTAGGTGAGGTATAATGAATTTATCATGTATAATGCTATGTGATACCAGTTAATACTATTTTCAGTGCTTTGTACATTGATATTAATACATGTATAAGGTGACAATTTGTTTATAATATATTGACCACAGTCTTCGAATTTGGCCACTAGCCCGAAGCCCGAGGCTAGTAAAAACTCAGTCTGGCTAGTAATTATCTCTAGGTGACTAGTCCGAAAGTCTAGTGAAAATTTAAAATAATTTTAATAATTTAATGGTCTGACTAGTAAATATCTTCTCGGGCTAGTAAGTTCTGCCATGTTGGTAGCCCGACTGGCTAGTACTTTGAAAAGTTTTTCGTGAAAACTGTGACCAGTAATGTCCACTAGAGTGAAAGATATCAACGAAATAACCATGGGAAAAAACACATTGACCAGTTCATGAATAAATTCAAATTATAAGAATTTTGATAAAAAAGCTTCTTTTGTTTGTTAGATTATCCAATACATTGCACACTACCATAATAAGCCATTTGAAGGCAAAAGCAATAGACCTTATCATATAATTACTAACTTAGAATTTTAGTTTAAATTCAATCGACCAGTCACCACTGTTGACCGGTTTAAACCAGTATTGACCGCCGGCCCGGTCAATACTCATATTGACCTTTTTGCCAACCCTGATTCAAGTATAATGAAAGATCTTGTCAATCAGATGCTTGAGTCTTGTGTCTGTTAATTCTTCAATGCATGATGAAGTAAATGCCCATACAAGGTCTAACATACAAGAATTTTGACCTTTAACCTCTCAGTGTGACCTTGACATTTGAGGTAGAGACGTGAACCTTTCGCACGCGACACATCGCCCAATCATGCTGAACAATTATGCTAGGTCATTCTAAAATCCTTTAATGCATGACGAAGTAACTGCCCGGACAAGGTTTGACATGCTCAATTTTGACCTTTAACCTATCAATGTGACAATCACATTGACGTTTGAGGTAAAGATGTGAATCTTGCGCGCTACACACCGCCCAGCCATGGTGAACAATTATGCCAGGTTATTCTAAAATCCTTAATGCATGACAAAAAACCCCGCTGGACAAGGTCTGACATGCCCAATTTAATTTAACAATTAACCTCTAAGTGTGACCTTGACCTTTGAGGTAGGGACGTGGATCTTGCACGCGACACCGCCCAATCATGGTGAGAAAAATTGCCAAGTATATCTATTAGCCTTCACTGTATGATGAAGTTACAGCCCGGACACGTAATTGCTAAAGGACAGACGGACACGCGAACAAGACGGGCGTTATGGGTTGACTACTACTAGTATATAACTTCTAACCCTAATTCAATCCCGCAAGCTCAACAAATCAACCCCACAAGAGAAATAAAAGCTCCGCGAGTCGCATGTGTCGCCTGACGAAATGCACATTTGTCATGGAAAACTATCCAGTATAGGGCTACATATCAGACTCACAAGAGTTCTCTAGTCATCTGAACTAAAAACGACAAAGCGATGCTCTGGACAAAAAAATGTCCTGATGAAATCAATCTGAAGGGAATCATTCAAACACTATACAAGCTAGTGTTATGATTCTTGCGCACTGCACTTCATGTCACAGCAAAGAAACATGCATTCCTATTTTTGAGTCATTAATAGTTATGGTGACAAAGTTATGCCACGGACAAGAAATGCTTATAAAATCAATCAAAGGGAAAAAATTGAAAAATGGCACAAGGTAGAGTTACAGTTCTTGTGTACTGCACTTGGACTTTTGGTAAGAAACATGCATACCAAGTTTCAAGTCATTCAACCTCATGGTGACAAAGTTATCCTCCGGACAAGAAATGCTCAAATTAAATCAATCTAAGGGAAATAATTAAAAAACGATGCACGGCAGAGTTATGGTTCTTGCCCACTGCATTTCGGCTTATTTCAAGAAACATACATACAAAATCTTGAGTCATTTGAACTTAAGGTGACAAAGTTATGCTCCGGACAAGAAATGCTCTAATAAAATCAATCAAAGGGAAATAATTCAAAAACTATGACAGGTAGAGTTATGGTTCTTACGCACTGCACTTCAGCTTATTGCAAGAAACATGCATACCAAATCTAGAGTCATTTGAACTTAAGGTGACAAAGTTATGCTCCGGACAAGAAATGCTCTAATAAAATCAATCAAAGGGAAATAATTCAAAAACTATGACAGGTAGAGTTATGGTTCTTGTGCACTGCACTCCGGCTTATTACAAGAAACATGCATACCAATTCTTGAGTCATTTGAACTAAAGGTGACAAAGTTATGCTCCGGACAAGAAATGCTCTAATAAAATCAATCAAAGGGAAATAATTAAAAAACTATGACAGGTAGAGTTATGGTTCTTGCGCACTGCACTCCGGCTTATTGCAAGAAACATGCCTATCAATTCTTGAGTCATTTGAACGTAAGGTGACAAAGTTATGCTCCGGACAAGAAATGCTCTAATAAAATCAATCAAAGGGAAATAATTCAAAAACTATGACAGGTAGAGTTATGGTTCTTGTGCACTGCACTTCGGCTTATTGCAAGAAACATGCATACCAAATCTAGAGTCATTTGAACTTAAGGTGACAAAGTTATGCTCCGGACAAGAAATGCTCTAATGAAATCAATCAAAGGGAAATAATTCAAAAACTATGACAGGTAGAGTTATGGTTCTTGCACACTGCACTTCAGCTTATTGCAAGAAACATGCATACCAAATCTAGAGTCATTTGAACTTAAGGTGACAAAGTTATGCTCCGGACAAGCAATTTGTGACGCCGCAGCCGCCGTCGCCAAAGTAACACCTATATGTCGCCTTTTCTCCTCATTAATATCTATCCTCATGTAAAGTTTCAAAATCATATCTCTTTTGGTAATGGAGTAACCGTATGCTCCAGACAAAATTTAAGTAAGAAAAATACCAAAGGGGAATAACTCAAAAATTAAGTAAGGGAGAGTTATGGTTCTTGTGCACTGCACTTCTCCTAATTGATATCTATCCACATGTAAAGTTTCAAAATCATATCTTTTTTGGTAATGGAGTTATGCTCCAGACAAGATATAAGTATGATAAAAGCTCCGCGAGTCGCATGTGTCGCCTGACGAAATGCACATTTGTCATGGAAAACTATCCAGTATAGGGCTACATATCAGACTCACAAGAGTTCTCTAGTCATCTGAACTAAAAACGACAAAGCGATGCTCTGGACAAAAAAATGTCCTGATAAAATCAATCTGAAGGGAATCATTCAAACACTACACAAGCTAGAGTTATGATTCTTGCGCACTGCACTTCATGTCACAGCAAAGAAACATGCATTCCTATTTTTGAGTCATTAATAGTATGGTGACAAAGTTATGCCACAGACAAGAAATGCTTATACAATCAATCAAAGGGAAAAAATTGAATAATGGCACCAGGTAGAGTTACGGTTCTTGTGTACTGCACTTGGACTTTTGGTAAGAAACATGCATACCAAGTTTCAAGTCATTCAACCTCATGGTGACAAAGTTATCCTCCGGACAAGAAATGCTCAAATTAAATAAATCTAAGGGAAATAATTAAAAAACGATGCAAGGCAGAGTTATGGTTCTTGCGCACTGCATTTCGGCTTATTGCAAGAAACATACATACAAAATCTTGAGTCATTTGAACTTAAGGTGACAAAGTTATGCTCCGGACAAGAAATGCTCTAATGAAATCAATCAAAGGGAAATAATTCAAAAACTATGACAGGTAGAGTTATGGTTCTTGCGCACTGCACTCCGGCTTATTGCAAGAAACATGCCTATCAATTCTTGAGTCATTTGAACGTAAGGTGACAAAGTTATGCTCCGGACAAGAAATGCTCTAATAAAATCAATCAAAGGGAAATAATTCAAAAACTATGACAGGTAGAGTTATGGTTCTTGCGCACTGCACTTCGGCTTATTGCAAGAAACATGCATACCAAATCTAGAGTCATTTGAACTTAAGGTGACAAAGTTATGCTCCGGACAAGAAATGCTCTAATGAAATCAATCAAAGGGAAATAATTCAAAAACTATGACAGGTAGAGTTATGGTTCTTGCACACTGCACTTCAGCTTATTGCAAGAAACATGCATACCAAATCTAGAGTCATTTGAACTTAAGGTGACAAAGTTATGCTCCGGACAAGAAATGCTGTAATAAAATCAATCAAAGGGAAATAATTCAAAAACTATGACAGGTAGAGTTATGGTTCTTGCGCACTGCACTCCGGCTTATTGCAAGAAACATGCATACCAATCCTTGAGTCATTTGAACTTAAGGTGACAAAGTTATGCTCCGGACAAGCAATTTGTGACGCCGCCGCCGCCGCCGCCACCGCCGCCAAAGTAACACCTATATGTCGCCTTTTCAGGCGACACAAAAATTAACAAAGGGGAATAAACCAAAAATTAAGCAAGGGAGAGTTTTGGTTCTTGTGCACTGCACTTCTCCTCATTAATATCTATCCTCATGTAAAGTTTCAAAATCATATCTTTTTTGGTAATGGAGTTATGCTCCGGACAAAATATAAGTATGAAAATTAACAAAGGGGAATAAACCAAAAATTAAGCAAGGGAGAGTTATGGTTCTTGTGCACTGCACTTCTACTCATTGATATCTATCCTCGTGTAAAGTTTCAAAATCATATGTCTTTTGGTATTAAATGGAGTTATGCTCCGGACAAAATTTTAGTAAATTATAAGTAGTAAGAAACACAACTTCAATGCTTAGTAACCCCACCATTTTTAATGGTAACCAGGTTGGGGGATATAACAATGAAGTAAATAAGCTTCTACATATCAAGTTTCACTTACCAAAGCTTGTGTCTCCTACTTTCCCAATTAAGTCGTCTTTCTGTTGGCAAGGACATTTAGGTGGTTGACCAGCTTCAGTGAATAGGGCTGCAGATATAGTATAGGTACTGTCTGCTGTCAGTGCGGACAACAGATGTTGGGCAATGACAACAGACCAATCTGACTCCCTCTTATGGCTTTCAAATAAAGGTTTATAATCTGAAAATAATTGAAACAAATTGTGTTAAAATTAAACATTCAAAAGTTGTCATTAAGAGCGGACAGCCGGTCATAATTGACAGGCGAGTGTGTCCACAATGTGATTGAAGCAAAATTTCAGACTTTTCCCTCACTAAAATCAAATTTCCTTTACTAAAATTCCGGTATTCTAGACATAAGTACTGTTATATCATATATACAATTTTCACCCTATTTTTTATCTACGGTTATTGTACTAATATTTAATCTAGTTACTTTTGCTAGTCCTGAAAAAAATCAGCTGGTGAGTGGTGAACTAAGGGGTGTTCGTTTCTTAAAAAAATACTAGAAAATGTTGGAAGTAATAATGATATCAACAACAATATTATGTTAGTTTAATAAACTTAAATATCATCATCATCAATTTTATTGTTATAATCTTTGCATTAAAGAAGATGTATAAGGCTATATTGTTTATATTTTATCATTCATAGTCTCATAGATTTGTTATTCCAAAATTCCCTGACCAATATCTACATTCTATGACAATTTCCTGACCTAGAAGAAAATATATTTCCTGACTGTGGACACACTGAGCCTCTAATTTTGAAAGAAATGAAAATAAAACCATTCCGCATACTGTACTTAACAGAGATTTTAACCTATATATTTATTTACATAACAAAATGTCTGCTAAAATTATTTATTTATTTCAAGTGTAAAGGTCAAGGTAAAAGAAAATTATGGCAATGTCAAAATATTTTCATAACAATAAAAAAACAAGAGGGCCATGAAGGCCCTATATCGCTCACCTGTCCTGAGTATCGGTACACTTTGGAACTATTCAAACCCCGGGGTGGGGCCAATTTTGACCCTGTGGCCATAATTAAAACAAACTTGGTAGAGGTCAACAAGACAATGCCACATACAAAATATCAAAGGTCTATGCCTTGTGGTTTTGGAAAAGATTTTTTTTATTTTTCCCATATAATAAGCCTATATAAATCAAGTGACCACCGGGACAGGGCCTATTTTGACCCTAGAGCAATAATTTGAACAAACTTGGTAGAGGACAACAAGATAATGCTATCAACTAAATATCTAAGCTTTAGGTCTTCTGGTTTTTGAGGAGATTTTTTAACAACCCAATTTCTTCATGGAATGGAATTCTTTGAACAACTGTGGTACAGCTCCAAGAAAGGAACACATCTGTGAAGTTTGGTTGAAATTGACCAAATGGTTAAGGAGGAGATGATGTTTAAAGACATTGTTAACAACAGAAGTACGGACGACGACGACGGACATAGCTTGATCCTAAAAAACGTTAAAAAGCTTAAATAACATCTTTATGATGTTATATAATTTCTTCAAACAACTGTAACCAAAATCTTATTATTTTGTTGCCTTGTTCAATATGAAAAGCACACTGCCTGAAAAAACTGATCATGAATTGCATAAGCAAAAACATTCAAATTATTCATCATTTTCTGCCAATTAGTTAAGGAGAAGAAGTCATTTAAAGAAATCCTTTAATGTAATTCAATGTAAAATTGGCGACCCCTTTGCGGGCCCCTTTTTGACCACAGACCCATACTTTGAAGGAATCTGGTAGAGGTCCACTAGTGGATGCTACATGCCAATTAAGAAAGCTCTAGGCATTGTGGTTCTTCAGAAGAAGATTTTTGAAGTTTGCATTTCAAAAACACCTTTTTCGGCCTTGTGACCTACTTAATCAACAGACCCAAAAGATTTGAAGGATTTTTGTAGGGGATCACCAAAGGAACATTTCTGCCAAGTTTCATCATTTTCTGCCAATTAGTTAAGGAGAAGAAGTCATTTAAAGAAATCCTTATGTTATTCAATGTAAAATTGACGACCCCGTTGCGGGCCCCTTTTTGACCGCAGACCCATAATTTGAAGGAATCTGGTAGAGGTCCACTAGTGGATACTACATGCCAGTTATAAAAGCTCTAGGCATTTTGGTTCTTGAGATGAATATTTTTGAAGTTTGCTTTTTAAAAACACCTTTCAGGGCCTCATGACCTACTTAATCAACAGACCGGAAAGATTTGAAGGATTTTTGTAGGGGACCACCAAAGGAACATTTCTATAAAGTTTAATCAAATTTTGTCAAGGGGTTTAGGAGGAGAAGATGTTTAAAGTAAAAGTTTACGCACGTATGGAAGCTCACCTTGTCACAAAGTGACAGGTGAGCTAAAAACTATCATGTAAAAGTTGCATAGATTTGTATCAAAATATGACCATTTTCAATGTTTTTAAGGTACAGGTTAAATTGAGGACAAGGTCAGTGTTGAGATTTTTTCATTAGTATTGTGATTTGTGAAATTCATGTATAAGAAACACATATGTGTGTCAAAATACGGCAAATTTCAAGGTTTCAAGTCTGAAGGTCGAATGAAGGTCGAGCTTTTTTCATAAGGATTAAGATTTGAGAATATGAAATAATTCAATAAAAGTTGCACAGATATTCAAGGTTGTAAGTGTAAAGGTCAAATTAAGGTCAACAAAAAGTATGGCAATGTCAAGATATTTTCATAAGAATTAAAAGAAACTATCATGTAAAAGTTGCATAGATTTGTATCAAAATATGACAATTTTCAAGATTTTAAAAATTTATGGCAATATCAAGATATTTTTTTAATGACGACCGGACCGACTACGAAGACTATAACATGATCCCCACTTTCGCTCATAAAGGAGGGTGGGGATAATAATATTAACAGTATGAAATTATCCCATAATTCAATTATTGTGCAAGTAGGTGTGAAAAATGTTGTTATGCCAATTATAGCATAAAAACTGTGTTTTTGCGCATACTTAAACGGGGAAAAAAAGGTACGTTATTGTAAAGATTCTCGCGCACACGCGCTGTTGGTGTTCAGTTTTAAGTATGCTCATTTCGGGACACAGCCGACGAAAATAAATGATTTACAGCTTTATATGAACTGTAATTCACATTGTAACTACTAATCAATTTTCTATAATAGTTAAATAATAAACGTAAACAAACCCCCAATGTCACTGTTTTCTTGGTATTTGCCGATACCGGAAGTCGACATTCATAACAAAAACTTGTATGTGACGTAACGTTTGCTAAGCGACGTTGCGTTTGTTTTCCCGACGTCGCCCAAAATGTCCCGCCAAAATATCATAATTTTGAAAAACATACTAATAAAGTGTTGTTTTTATGCTATAATAGCGTTTACGCATGCTTTTTCGTGCTATTACATCTGCAGAGTCCCTCGGGAGTGTTGGTGCCCTCGCCCTGATGGGCTTGGGCACCAACCGTCCCTCGGGACTCTGCAGATGTAATAGCACAAAAAAGCATGCGTTAACCCTACATAAATAGAGAAATATCAGAGAAGCTATACTGTGAAACCAGTACCCAGAATCGAATCGTTATGTACTAATTTATATTTCTGCATACAACAAAGCCCAAGATTTTCTTATTAAAGTTGGTCTGCAGTCACAACACGCTAGTCTTCATGTCAAATTACTTATTAAGTGCTGTCGATTAACGACAGTAAACAAACAATTAAAAGGCACTGTGAAAAACATCGCACTCAATCTGTCGAAATTGACGAGAAATGAAATCGCAAAAAATACAATCTTATATGCTCCCGATGCACTGGCTATATGCAGTCCTTAAATTGTTAAATCCCTGTTGACCCTATCATCCATGATCGTTAATACATTTCTGACAATATTTAGTGAGTGTCCCGATAATGACCATGACACTTTCTTGTCTGTTTGTCACAACCTTAACACTCCTTTAATTGATAGATACTCATAATTATGTAATTAACACCAGCTTATTCCCCCTCGGGTCCATGTCTGTATTTAGAATTTTAGATCTTGAAAAGTTGACTGACGTATTGAAAATAAATATAAAGTATATTAAACTATGCAATGGTAATATTCTATTTCGTAAACAAAATAAATGACCCCCACATACAATTAATGACATTAAACCACTCTGTAATGTAACGGGTACACAGTACAGGTTGCTCGACAGTGAAGTAGTATGTAAAGCGTGACCACGTGTAACCTTTATCGACGGGATGAGCTTCATTAGGCTGATCTGTTTTAAGCAATTTTACGGACTTATTAAGTTAAGGATTTTTATGTAGTATCCTCGTCTATCTGATTTTCACCAACTTAAGAAATAACAAAGGACTGCAAACAAACTAAGACAGGAAATGCAATATAGACATGTTGTCCTGTTTAACAAATCTTACCTTTGTCCTGCCAATATAAGTTTAGAAGATAAATGCGCATTCACTCTAAATAATTTACTTTACTCATGACTGTCAAAAAAGTCTGCCATTATTTTGTATGGTTATAATTTCGCCAAACAGTGTGATCTTGTGATATGTTCACAGTTGGAAGCTCATTTTGGTCACACATATTAATATCTTGATAAACAGTAATGTTTAATAACATAAAACTATGCAACAAGAACTATTTTTTTAAGACTTTTAAAGAAATTTCAAGCCAGGTCAAAAAGTTTTAGTTAAAACTTAGTAAATCATCAACTTGGAGAAATTTCAGGCGATATTTACTTATTTAGAGCGCATTTTGGAAAGAAAATCGAGAACAGAAATTCTTAAACATTAGTAAAACGTTTTTCCAGGTCAAACGTGCGCACTTGCAAAGCATCAAGAGATTACGGAGTAAAAAAAAAGATGGCGGCTTTAGAACATTAGTGGAATTAGAACACCTGACGATATACACCAAATGACACACAACATTCACGGCTTCACATGATAAAAGTTTCATAGCAGGTACCCATTTATTTTTGGCGTGAAATTGTTCCCAATAGAATCTATTGGGGATTACATACACAAAGAGCAGAAAATCTCTGTTACTAGTTTGATCCTAACGCGTTTGTACCCAGCAGTGTCCGACAAATATATTTTGTGTGTGGTAGCCCGCTGGGCTACCAGATTTTTTTTCTGGTAGCCCATATTTTTTGTATTTCCGTAACTGACCGTAGTTTCCTATAATGTTTTGTGTGTGTTATGTCAATTCCCAATATTATCATGTGCGCTTAAAGGTAAAGGTTTATAGTCTGATTCAAAAGCATTCTCACCTACATATACATGTATATCACATACATGTGTATGTCATCAACTTAACATATATAGCAAGGGTGGGCCAGAATTTTACCAAGGGGGGGGGGGGGGGGGGTACAATCACCAAAGCAGATATTGAGAGCATTATTTTAGTCTACATGTCATAACAAGAGGGCCCAAAGGGCCCTAGGTCGCTCACCTGTCGTACTAGTGCATGCACACCCCTATGGTGATCCTACACATTTTCTGAATAAAATTGAAGGAAATTCAGCCTCTATTGCAAGTTTTTGTATGATTTGACCATGTGACCTAGCGTTTGACCCCAGATGACTTAATTAATATCAAACTTAACCTAGATTGTGTTGAGATGATTATTAGGACCAAATTTCATAAAGATTAAGTCGAAATTGTAACCTCTGGCGACTACACAGGGTTTTTCTATGATCTGACCTATAATTTAAACAAAATATTTCCTCCATTAACTGTACAAAAACATGCTATAAAGACAGAACAATACCTAAACACTTAAAAAAAATTATGGTTCCAGTGGGGTTTGAACCCATGACCCTCAGGAAAATGTCAATTGACATTGTGACCTTGTTTTTGACGCCAGATGACCCAAAATCGAACTTGGCCAAGATTTTGTTGACAAAGTTTCATAAAGATTAAGTTGAAATTGTAACCTCTGGTGACTGACTACACAAGGTTTTTCTATGATTTGACCTATATTTTAAACAAAATATTTTGTAATATTTTTCCTCCATATAACTGTACAAATACATGCTATAAAGACAAAACAATACCTAAACACTTAAAAAAATAAAAATAAAAAAATAAAAATTATGGTTACAGTGGGGTTTGAACCCACGACCATCAAGAAGTACAAATACATGCTATAAAGACAAAACAATACCTAAACACTAAAAAAAATATAAAAAAAATAAAAAAATTATGGTTCCAGTGGGGGTTGAACCAACGACCATCAGGAAAATGTACAAATACATGTTATAAAGACAAAACAATACCTAAACATTTAAAAAAAATAAAAATAAAAAATAAAAATTATGGTTCCAGTGGGGGTTGAACCCACGACCATCAGGAAAATGTACAAATAAATGCTTTACAGACAAAACAATACATAAACACTCAAAAAAAATAAAAATAAAAAAATAAAAATTATGGTTCCAGTGGGGGTTGAACCCACGACCATCAGGAAAATGTACAAATACATGCTATAAAGACAAAACAATACCTAAACACTCGAAAAAAAATAAAAATAAAAAAATAAAAATTATGGTTCCAGTGGGGTTTGAACCCACGTCCCTCAGGAAAATGTCTATGCTCCCTACAGCGCTTTGATTTCCACTTAACCATTACAATTCACACCCTCTAGAATATTTTGATATTTGACCTTTACAAAACTGCTGTGAACCCTGATACACATTTTCATTGGTTGATGAAAGTTTACTTGTATGTATAGAGTGTAGAGAGTTACAGCAGAGAGTTTAGTGACCATGAAGACTACATGTCTAAGTAAAATGGTGACCCCCAGGGTGGGGCCAATTTTGACCCGAGGGGAACAATTTGAACAATCTTTGTAGAGGACCTCTAGCTGAGTCTACATACAAAATATGAAAGTCCTGGGCCAAGCGGTTTCGGAGAAGAAGATTTTTTAAGGTTTTCCTTTTATAACTCTATGTAAAATTTTGACCCCTGGGACATAATTTGAACAATCTTTGTAGAGGACCCCAAGGTGATGCTACATACCAAATATGAAAGCTCTAGGCCTTACAGTTTCAGAGAAGAAGATTTTTGAAGTTTCCTTTTTGAAAATCTATTTTTAGCCTGTGTGACCTAGTTATGCGACGGACCGGAATTTTTTTAACAACTTTGGTAGAGATCCACCCAAGGAACATTCCTGTTAAGTTTTATCAAATTTGGCCAAGCGGTTTAGGAGGAGAAGTTGTTTGAAGAAATTGTTGACGGACGCACGACGACGACGGACATCTCGGTATGACAAAACCTCACCATGACCACTTTGTGGTCAGGTGAGCTAAAAATCAATGAGACATTCAAATAAATTAATGAGACATCTTTTTGCGTAAAATTTTCAACAGTACTTGTGAAATTCAAAGTCATTTTATGTGATTTCTTTCTTTGGAGGCATCTTAATACCTGATTAAGCAGGGGTTTCCCTCAACATTATTTACAGGGGGTCATCATGTCCCTTTCATGAGTAGTCATGCGGGTCATATTGAAAATTTGGGGGTCATGGGGCAAAATGGGTTTTGATTCTCGGTTAAAGGGTATAAACCCTGTTGCATTTTATTTTTTTGTGCGATGCTTTCCCCTTAGATTTAATGGTGTAGAAAATAGCCTTTTGTATTGATGACGATATTCAAGCACATAAGAAAATTTGGCAGCGACTTGTTATGCATTGTTCTATTTTAAGCATAAAATGCCATTTTAGTTACAGTATAACCAGGTGAAATAACGGTTCTCACTAGTTCTGGGACTCCCCATCACAAACCGTAAAAATTGCCCTCCCAATAGTTACAACATAAGAAGACACTATTGTATAAACTTCTACACTTATATCATTTTCACATTTTGGCTAAAACTTGCTGTTACCAGGAGCTGTTCTATAAATATACTAATGGACAAAAGTCTTGTCCGGTCTGCAGAAAGTATAATATCTTTTTTGTTTTACATCACACACTCATAAATTTGGTATCGATGGAAAGAGGACATTAATATGCATTCAATGTAAGCTGATTTGTAAAGTTTTAACCAGTTCTGATGGTACAGTTCTTTGTTGAAACTTGGCATTAAGGATTTGCATGACACATACGATTGTGTCTTCAACCAAACGGTATATCTAATAGTGTGTATGTCCCCCATTAACACGGATAAGTTTGTTGCACCTTCTCCACATTGAGGCTACATGTCTGCGGAGGAATGCAACCGAAGTTGATCCCATTCCTGGGCAATGGCGTCGCGTAACTGATTAACAGTATACACGTTCCGTGCCCTAATCCTCCGTTTCAGGTAGTCCCACACGTGCTCAATTGGGTTCATGTCCGGCGATAACGCCGGCCATGGCAACGTTTGAACATTGTTGGCCGTCATGAAGTTTTGAGTTAGTCTTGCAGCATGGGGACGAGCGTTGTCCAGCTGTAGGACAGTACCTGGATGGGCAGTAAGGAATGGGAGAACAATCGGCTGCAACACCTGGTCTACGTAACGTTGTGCAGTGAAACCTTGTCCCCGTCCTCGACCATATTTGAGGAATACAAGTTGGGTTTTATGTTGGTGTGTAAACCCTGCCCAAACCATGACGCTCGGCCCACCCCAGCGGTTAGTTTCACTGACACAGGCGTCCGTAAACCTCTCACCAGAGCACCGATAGACATGTTGACGTCGGTCACTTGAATCAACGTTAAATTTGCACTCATCCGTAAAGAGAACGGCTTGCCATTGATTCAAGCGCCAACGTTGATGACGTAAGGCCCATGCAACCCGTTGATGTGTGATCGCGCGTAAATCTTGCTCCATGATATGGCCGTCGGCAGCGTAACCCCACTGCCTTCAGACGTAGCCGTCCCGTTCTGGCACTTATGCGAGGTCGAATACGACCAGACGTGTTTCGTGCTGGGTCAATTGGAGCAGCAAAACATTTCGTAGGTGTGTTAGCTGAATATGCTTATCCTGACGTAACGTCGTTTCCCGCGGCTGTCCAGACCGGTGGAGATCTGCCACGGCACCACGCGGTGCAAATTTTGAACGTTATCAACGAATGGTTTTCTAATCAACGCCGAATTGACGACTACATGTACGGCAGTCGCACAGGCCTCAAGTTGGCCTATAGCGCGCGCACGTTGCTAATTTGAGAGCTTCATTTTACAATTAAAATCGATAATTTATTCGAATTTTCTGATGTCTTCCGAGTGGAATATCGTTAGACAAGTGGATAAGGTGAATCGTGTTATCAAATTGTCCACTATATTGTATACATGACGCGGCACGTGAAAACCGTCCCGGGTAGTGTATCTCCATTGTTAGAGTGCGGACGACTATCAAAACTTGGAAACTGGTTTGAGATACACACAGTGTAAAGTAGGCAAAATTCAGGGGTGTCAACAGACCCAAATCTGAAATCCGGAAAAATCGGCTGGGGCCTTGGGGGCCGCTAGAGCCCCTTAGTGGGTCCAGGGCAACACCCTGGCCAGGGGTTCAGGGGGCCAGAGGCCCCCGAAAGCTCACGAATTTAAGCAAATATCAAGAGAGAAAAACGCATTTTCTCGGTGTTTAAACTTGATTTCACATTGAACACATATCCATATTTTTTTATAAAAATGCCGACAATCTTCGAGCCTTCAATAGATCTTAAGATAAGTAGACACTGGATACTGCCTTTCCAACCGCAACGAAATTGGAGTCTCATTGTTCAATCAAATAATTTAATGTACGTAAAAGTTACAAATTTAAACAAGAACGTTGTTCTTTAGAATTGACCTAATTCTCACCTGCGCACGTGTCAGATTATCCATGTAAACTACGTTTCTAATAATTAAAACTATAAACATTCAATGTTTTTAAACACCGACGGCGTCTTATCCACGGTGCATTGCACAGAATACTAAGCGTGTACTCGTAACACCAAAATTTATGTCCAACGTGACTAAGTTAAAATTTAGTTCGCGTGACGTCATTCCTCTTTGTTTGTTTTCCTGCGCGTATTGCAGCTATTGTCGGTGCCGTAAAAGCTGTAACACCCTTTTACATTGATTACGGCACTCGTCTACTACCTACTACAGTAACATTTAAGAACAAACAACAATTTAACTCGCCAGGAAAAGACACGTTCAAAAAATGCTACCGCCCCGGAACATACACAAACACCACGTCATTCCCACTGAAGTTAGATATTAACTTAATTCTGAACTTTGACTACAGCACGACTTAGTGGGAATGAAGTGGTGGTTGTGTTTGCTCCGGGACGGTAACGTTTTATGAAAGTGTTTTTTCCTAACGAGTTTAACTGTTGTTTTTGTTTTAATATATCAGCACACATTTAGAACGTATCATATTATTGTGGGCATCACCCCCATTTTTGATACGGAGTATTCAGGACATTTAAAGGCATAACTCGATGCCCAAGTCTCATTTTAAGCAGTGCATAATACAGTGATTTTATAAAACATTTCTTTTTTGCCCGTCGATGTTCTACATGGTGTGTGGCTTGTGTGCGTGGCGTTCGTATGTGTGTGGTAGGGGATGGTCAGATGTGTTTTTCTGCTCGGAGGAGGCAGCGTTTTACAACGTATCTATCAGGCTTGTGGTTGTGTTTGCTCTGGGTCAGAGGCATTTATTGAACGTAAGTATGGTTAGTTTAATTGTAGGTTTTAGTGTGCATGGAATATGTGTGCATGGGATGAGGTTGTAGTTGCTCTGAGGTGGCCGTGTTTTAGAAGGTGTTTTCTGGCTAGTGTGCGTGATGTTTGTATGTGTGTGTAGGGGATGATGTGTGAGGTGGTTATTGCTCTGAAGAAGCCGCGTTTAGAACGTGTCGTTTATGACTTTTTGTGGTGTTTGTATGCGTGTGTAGGGGATGTAGTTGTGGTTCCTCTAGAGGAGGTCGCGTTTTAGAACGTGTATTTTCTGGCTTGTGCGCTTGGTGTTTGTATGTGTGTAGGGCATAAGGTGATGCTTGCTCTTAGGAGGCCGCATTTTGGTATGTGTCTTTTCAGGCGTGTGCCACTGACTGTCTTCACATTCTTTTGCTGTCCGTCCTGTTTCGTTTCTATGTTTCTGTCTGTTTAATGTGTCTTGTTTTTGTCTCGTCTGTGATGTGTTTTTGAATGGAGTGGTGGTTGTGTTTGCTCCGAGACGGGGGCGTTTTTGAACGTGTCTTTTCATGGACAGTTTAATTGTTGTTTGTGTATGCGTGGTGTTTGCATGTGTATGCAGGGGATGGGGTGGTGGTTGCTTGAGGAGGCCGAGTTTTTGAACGTGTCTATTCCTTGCGAGTTTTATTTTTGGCCTGGTGCCACTGACCGTTCCAAGGCGTTGCCCCTTCGTGTTCTTTTGCTGTCCGTCCTGTTTCGTTTCTGTCTGTTTAATGTGTATTGTTTTTGTCTTGTCTGTGATGTTGCGTTTTTGAATGGAATGGTGGTTGTGTTTGCTCCGGGACGGGGGCGTTTTTGAACGTGTCTTTTCCTGGAGAGTTGAATTGATGTTTGCATGTGTATGCAGGGGATGGGTGGTGGTTGCTTGAGAAGGTCGCGTTTAAGAACGTGTCTTTTCCTTGCGAGTTTAATTTTTGGCCTGGTGCCACTGACCGTTCCAAAACGGCGCCCCTTCGTGTTCTTTTGCTGACCGTCCTTTTTGTTTCTGTGCTTTGTCGCGTTTTTGTAAGTGCCTGTTTAGGCTTATGGTAATGGGGTGGTGGTTGTGTTTTTTTAACGTGTTTTTCCCTGGAGAGTTAAATTGTTGTTTGCATGTGTATGCAGGGGATGGCGTGGTGGTTGCTCTGAGGAGGTCATTTTTTTAATGTGTCTTTTTTTGTGAGTTTAATTATTTTTGATTGATGCCACTGACCGTTCCAAGGCGACGCCCCTTCGTATTCGTTTGCTGTCCGGTTTTTTTTATTCTGTGTTTGTCTTTTGTTTGGTCGTGTCTTGTTCTGTTGTGTGTCTGTGCGGCGGGATGATGTGGTGGTTGTGTTTGCTCCGGGACGGAGACGTTTTTTGTTAGTGTCTTTTCCAGGTGAGTTTAATTGTTGTTTTTGTGTGCGTGGTGCTTGTATGTGTGTACATGGGATGAGGTGGTGATTGCTCTGAGGAGGCCGCATTTTTCAATTCATTTTTATTCGCATGGTGCCACTGACCATTCCAATGTGGCACCCCTTCGTGTTATTTTGTGTGTCAAAGACCTATGAAGTCATACATACTAAATTTAATCAAATGCTTTTGGATGTAAATCGTAGTGTAAACACGCTAACAATTAATTGGATTAGTCGTCATAGATGTTCTTGTGTTGTCTCACGTTAATAAACTTGTAAATGTTGGGACTTAATATACCAAAACAATACTGGGACGCATGTGGATCGTCCTGTCGTCGGACACACGCCATTTACGAAAATATTTTCTGCCGAGCCAGAGTCGATTTGACACCTACCCCCCAAAAAAAAGTCCGCAAATTTACATCGATCTCAAAAGTGGTCTGGGAAGGTCGAAATCCGGAATTTTGACACCCCTGAAAATTTCAAGGTCCTAACTTTACGCATTTAAAAGATATTATGGAAATCCTTACCGGACAAGACTTTTGTCCATTAGTATAATAAAATCTCTGTTACCGACGATAGTGAGGGTCGCGGAAACTGATGACAATCGTGTTTTCCTCATCAGTCAACACTATTAATAAAAATTAGTGAGCAAATTACACATGCTTGTGTCATGTGAGATGTGAGCATGCACCTTAAATACACATATAAATGTGCTAGCTGTGTTAAAATAAAGTTGCCTTAAAAATCGCGAATTTTGGAGATTTTTTGCGGCGGCATTTTCGTTTATGTCATCATCTCATTTCCTACTTTTTGGCATGATTTAGACTCAAATTACTCTATTTTAAGTGAGAATAAGTCTTAAACAATGCAAATTTGTTTTTAATTTCGTTTTTATAGAAATATATACTAAGATATTCTTGAAATATGTGAAGATTGGATAAAACCTGTTTCTGGCCAGACTTTTCCGGATCCATTGAGTTGCGTTGAGACAGAATGTCGCACTCAGCTCAATTGCTTTGCAACAATTTTAAATAATATGCGACTATGTCGCCAAGTCGCGGCCTTTCCCGATCCCTGTTATAATGCACTGGGAATGAATAATTTATCAGAATATATGTTCTTCCCAAGACTACACATTTCATAAATTTCAACAATACTTCAGCGTATCGTTGTTGCTTTTTTGTTTATATACGAAATAACATTTTGCATTTATCTATAGCAATTTGCATTATGTTTTAAACAAACGATACAGTCATATTACTGGAATGCGAGGTATTACCGGACAGAAATGGCATAAAAAGCTTCATGTCAAGTTAAAAATCGATTTTTACCCAGAATTTTTGGTGCTGACACATACCTGTGTTCAAAAAAATAGAATTAATGACGGCACCATAACATCCAAATTTAGGGGCCCAAACAGGGGCACTTTTTACGCTTTTTTCAACGACGTTCAGCAGGTATTACCGGACAGTCGGTTTCAACCATTTTTAACTTAAAATTTGGAAACTTATTATAGGAAATGATTTAAACAGGGTTCGTACTTCCTATTTATGCGAAAATATGTCACGATTTTCGTAATAACAACTCGTGACGCGCCATGTTTTCCCGCCAGGTGGCGTTCTGTGGTAGGTCAGATGCCGTAATATACCGTACATAACATACCGATCAAAAGTCGATTAAAACGATTAAAAATCAACTCAAAGTATTTCAGACTTATGGATAAGATCTTAAAAAGGGTTACTCAACTGATATCCGTTGACAAATTTCGTAATTAACAATATCCTGCTGAAATTAGAGCTGGTATAAATGGAAGAAATTAAATTTAAAAAAAAAAAGATAAACATTTTGACGCCGCGAGGAACCGATCGCGGGTCCTCTCGCTTCATAACCTAAGACGTTAACCACTCTGCTATTCACTCTTTACATAAAATGAAGCTAATTAATTTAACTGTATAAAATCAATGACGCACGCGCTCAGCTCCAGGCCTAGACACTAACTATTTTGGCCACTGGTCCGACAGGGCAAATGCGCCCAATTTGTAAATAGGACAGTTACTGGTCCTCCAGAATTTTCACTGGTCCTTCTAGACTTTCACTGGTCTCGGACCAGCGGACCAGTGTTAGTGTCAAGCCCTGAGCTCGTGTTATTTTGCGCATGCGCACACGATGGTGATTTCCCCAAGCGCCGCTAACGTAAACACGCAGCCGCGTACGACATTTTGGATAAATAGACAATGTTTTGTTAATCTTGAATATTTTTTTTCTTCTAGATTTATTCAAAACACGCTTCTGAGTGATTAGGTACAAATTTCAATACATAGCTCCAGAAAATAAGCGTCTAGGACCAGTTGTCCGGTCATTACTGCTGTCCGGTAATACCTCGCATGCCAGTAGAGTCATGAACATGCACATTTTTAATTAAATTTTGTTTCGTCGTTTCATCAGAGCATTCAAGTTCTTTACCAAATTAAACAGAAAAACGTAACAAAGGACTTAAATTATGTCTCATCAAAAATTAAAAAAGTTTGTTAACTTTCAACACATCACCGTCGTATTGTTATTGACTAAGAACAAATTCAATATAATAAAAAGTATACTGGAGACTCGGCGTGATCGTAGGAGGGACAATACAAGTGTCCAATTAACACCTCTCAATGACGATAATTAAATGAAGCTTATAATTATGCGTGTCATAAATATTGATCGCGTGTATGTGTAAAAACAATTAACACGATTGGATTATGCAGGATATTGCACGGTAGTCCAAGCTTCTTAGACGATGATTATTTCATTTCAGTGATTATTCCAATTCATCGTCTAAGACCTTTCTTCTTTAAAACCTAACAGGTGTACGACTCAGATTGAGTCGCGTTCGTTTTATGACAAAACGCATGTTTTCAACTAAATAAATATCATCTTCCTATGAATTGAACCATATTCTACCAACGTACACCAAAAAACAAAATGTATCATAAGAATTACCATCAATTCCGTCGATTGTTTCAACCCTATGGATTTCACAGTTTCTGTTGCAAATTGCCATTATTTGAAAAGCGATAATAACAAAAGTGTTCCGAAGCAAACCACGTGATTCATTTTGGGAAATCCGGGGGTTTCCCGGTGTTACCATGGATTGTCGTCTGCGAAAATAGCATTATTTTTTAGTGCGAATTTAAGTTTAAAGTTTGTTTTTGAAAATAACGTGTTTATTTATCATGTAGATGTCTATTTAGAGGTTTGTTTCAATAAAGACACATTTTCAACCATGTTTCATAAAAAATCGTATTTTCGAAAGCGCACATGCGTGCACCTGCAACACATGTAAATATTTACCATGGCGGCTCAGTTAGTGTAAACACGGAAGTGAATTGAAACATCGGGTGTGGGATGGTTATAAGCAGGTGATATATTGATAACTTTTGGACAAAACATTTGATTGATATTACTTTTATACGAATGTGCTATTTTTTCGGCGAATTTCGAACAGTGAACTTGCATTCCAAGCGTTTATCTTAAACAGTTGACTTTTAAAGAGGACAGTTCCATAACTAAAGATCGACGTCAGTCAATAAAAAGATCGTTTAGTTATGGTACCTAGATGTGGGGCAATCTGCTAGGAGATTTTTTAATTTCTGACCTTTATCTCCATCGCAGATGTGCACTAAGTTGTCATATATCTAGGGGGGTTTGCGATCAAATTTTTATCGGCACTTGAAAAGGTGAATGAAAAGTTGTAAATACCATGAAATATATAGCATGTCCACGAAAATCAACCCTTTTTCTCGCTATTTGCACCAATAACATCCATAAAACACTCAGCGATTCGTTTGTCCGACAATTTTAACACGACGATGTCGCTCTTTTAAATTCCACAACACGGCTATTTGTTGTTGATATGTAAATCGCATTCCCCTATCGACCAATCAGAATACTCGATGGAATGAGTTTCTAGAACAATGGAGGATGCTGGGAGATCTTCGGCACTATTTGGTTTTCACAGTGGTGTACACTGGTACGCGTGAAACCAATTACACTGAGCTCGCTCGGTTGAAACTAAAAACGAAAAATTAACGAAGATTTGTTGACAAATCGAGCTGATTTTTCTTGTAAACTGATAGTTGATGACTTACGAACAGAATACGATAAGTTATGAATTTTACTGCTCGCTTAGCGATTCGCACAACGTTAGCCTATGAATTTACACAGTTGTTGCGCTCATCTATACGGGCGGTATACGCGTACCGGATACTCCCAGTTATGTTTACATTGGATTTTCGGAAATTACACGTGCCGATTTATTTATCGATTTATTGATTATAAGGACCAATATTAACAGGTATTCTGTGCCATTCGTTTATTTTTATTATATTTTACATGTTCAATGCTGAAAATGGCTCTAAATTGGCGTAAAAGACAGAATTGATGAAACTCAAAAACTGATCAGAAAAGCGCACAATGGGTCTCGACTAAGAGGAGCCTCTTAGTCGAGATAGTTTGACTATTATGGTACCCAGAACTAATTGCACGGCACACATGTACATACCGGGCTACTCATCTTATGATTTATCGGTAGTCCAGTGGGCTTACGTAAATATTTGTTGGTAGCCCAGCGGAAATTTCTGGTAGCCCGCGGCCTCCGGGCATTGGATTTGTCGGACACTGACCCTGATGATGGATAACGGCCAGTCAAAAATATCTTGTTACCCATCTGAAGGCTTAGAACAGTACAAAACTATCACTGTCACACATTGAATACAACACAATTAAGCAGCACACAATTTGAAAAAGATGGGTGACGAAATTAGTTCAGTGATAAAAATAAGACTTCGGAGGATAACGAGATAAAGGTATACCTTTTTTAACAAGAAATTCCAGAAGTTTCTGTAGTGCATTTCGCTCATTTATATGTTGTGGGAGTTTTGACGATACCAAATATCCTTCCAGCACTTTCATTCCTATTTGGAAAATTTCTCCAAACGCAATTCCCTGTGCTGCGCCCTCGTCATCTTCCCACTGGATTGGCGTTGAAATTACTGTAGCTTTCGAGAAAGATGTGTATGCGCGAGCATTACACTCATCTATACGTAAAGAGGCCAGGCTCAATTGACAAGACCATGGTCCCCTTTTCAGATCATCCAAAGCTCCCTCAAGATCACTGACTTCATTACTCTTTGTCAGGAAAGAGTAAAAAATTGGATCAAACTCAGATTTACGTTTTTTTTGCTGCGGCTCACCCTCAGCCATTATACATGTATAAATAGGCAAATGTTATTCACTAGTAGAATCTTGGCTAAACACTAGTATAATCTGAATTACCGTAAATCGTTTACCCCTTCCGTTTTCATTGCCGTAAGTCGTTCTGAACAATATCGATGGAGACGAAGTGCCCCTGAGATTAAAGGGGGAAACTACCAAGATACAGATACAGATACAGATGGCGGGAGAATTTGAATTTTCGTCAAAAACAGTTTCCGGTTTGATAGTAATACAATCACGGCTAAATTATGTATTGTTGTCGTCCGTTCAGTTGGAGTACCTTCCCCGTATCGCAATTTATTACGTTTTGGACCATTCCTTTTCAAGTTTTCAAACGATCGATACGATCAGGTGTACGGATCATTAAAACAATCGTTAGAAAGTAATCATTTATTGTACGATACATCAGTACGTTGGAATTAGAAATGGACAAGTGGATCCATTATTTATTCAGTTCGGCCTTGTCACCCGATCAGGTCACATCGTTGGGAACTTCTCCCTCGGTGTGACCGAGAATGCAGACACCTCAGGATTAGCCTTAGTGGCGAGGAAAATATGTTTCCAAAACTGTCTGCGGAGTTGGTGAACTTCTCTTGAACGTTATCCACCTCATACATGTATCACAATATTTTGTTTCTTGAAGCACCAAGAATGTGTTTCAAAAGTCTGGCCTAGTCAGTCTTACTTTCTCGATGCTGAAACTTGTACGTTGTATATTCTCACCGGTAGAGGTTTCTCGCTATTTGCATTGATTCGTGGGTTTGTATTTTCCATCTATCAGCTTTTATCAACACTCATTTCGAAATATTTATAAGGAGAACACTGATTGCCTCGTTTTAAAAACCAGTCTGATATACACATCCAAACTTATCAACAAAATCTCCAAACGAAGAAACTGCCTTGGTCGTCCACATGCTATAGCCTCAGCATGACAATTTACAATACACATACAAGAAGACCCTTCATCGAGATCATTTTGATGTATTGCAGTGGGACCTGAGCTACTCATTTACGTAACTTCTCAAATATAATAGCCTTAGAAGAGGATCAAATCCTCTCATTCGTGTGCTCTCATGTAATGTGCATGTACAGTTCATAACAACGAGCACTGTCTAAATCAACATCATAAACTGTTATGATGCATGGGAAACCCTTCATATCTGTCTTACTATGGATCGTATTTAATGATCCAGTTCCTACTTTAGAAGCGTCAAACAACTAAATAAAGAACACAGTTTTATTTTGGACAAGGGCGTCATCAGACTTTATTTGCCCTTGTTCGTGTTTCTTTGACAAACCCGTTTTGACCTAATGATCTGATTGGAAGGCCATTATATGTGTTTGTTTATACCACATGCTATATGGTAGCATTGCCGTGAAAGTAAATAAAATGAAGATCACAAATGCTTCCTCTATGAGCTCTCGATAAAACTATTAGATTTTCAATTCCACATGTATACTCATACATCACATGAAATTTTTATTTGACTTTTAACTCTACAAATTCACCAAGAATCACTCTAAACTTAGGTGAAGCCAAACATTTCATAAGTGAAACTTGGTTGTACTATTTTGAATTCATATCACATTTTGTCTGTAGAATTCTCCACAATGATCCAAGCGTAAGCTTATGAGTTCTTTACCCTCAAGAGAAGTGTTTACCTGCCAACACTTGATCAGCAGCATTTGGACTGTTTTCTGTCCTTAATTCCAATAGCCAACAGGATTGCTTACAACATGCAATTGTTAGCAAAATGCACAAATCAAATGATGAAATATGTAAGTCTAACTACATTTTTGTATCACATATAAAACACACATTTGTCGAAGTAGATACGAAAACCTACCATTTACGGAGACATGTATGTCCGTTTACTAATATGGATTTCTATGTTGATTTATCAGAGTTGGTTTAGTAAAAAACTAGAAGGAGCTAAGACATACAAATGTGCTTTAGTCGTAATAATTATAAAATTAATGTAGACATGTGTGTACAATCTTCTTTATAACAGCTTTATGAAAAAATGATACAAAAAGAAATTGCTATTTATGTTAAAATGATACAAAATGAAATTGTTTTTATTCGTATTTATGCGTTATTTTGACTCTTTAAAAATGCATACAATGTTACAATGTATTGTTTATTTACACATGTCATCCTACCGTAATTGATGTATTTTATGCTGTTGTTTTGTACATGTATATTATAGGCCCATGTGTCGCAATAAACTATTTGATTTGACTTTGTATATTTGTACCCCCAGATATGAACTATATTGTGGCTATATTGGATTCACGCTTGACTGTTGGTCTGGTCCGTCCATGCGTCTGTAGACACATTTCGTAAAGACGATTTCTCAGCAACTACTCATAGGAATTCAATGAAACTTTACAAAAGTGATTAGAACAAAGCCTAGTTGTGCATGCTTCAGCCATTTTTGTGTGGATCAATTTTCACTGAGTTATAGCCCTTTGATCTTTAGCTCACCTGATTCAATCAGCTGAGCTTTTAGGATCGATGAATGTCCATCGCATGGCGTGTTGTCTGCTCATAATTAGTTGAAGTTTAATCTAGCATCCACAGCTCTTAACCAAACAAAATCAGACTCGAACACAATGGATATGGCCACAATGTTAGGCTAATTTCGATTATGGGCAAAATTGGACAAGGACAAGAGTTATGTGCCCTTGACTTTGACAATTTGCTATACGCTCTAGAGCCTTTATTATTGAAAGGCCAAATTCTTGGTAAACCCAAATTGACCATTTCTTCTAGCATTAATATGGCTTGCTATAAAGCTTTCATACTTGCATGGATGTTGTATATGATCACTCTCCACACGCCTGTATCACCTGACTCCATTTTGACCTTCAACTTGACCTAATTTTGGACTTAGACTTATCTCTCTTTAGTATTTTTACAATAAAATTTTGTCCGGAGCGTATCTTCAAAACTATTTACCATATTGACTTGAAACTTGCAATATGAACAGATGGCAACTTGGAGAAGTGCATTGATGAAGAACCATGACTATGTCTGTCTTAAATTTTGAATGATCTCCCCTTTAGTATTTTCAGAATCAAATTTTGTCCGGAGTGTATCTTCAAAAGTTTTTAAGATACTGCCTTAAAACTTGATATATAAATACATGGCAGCTTGTAGAAGTGCATTGACCAAGAACAATAACTCTGTCTGTCTTACATTATCTCCCATTTAGTATTTTCATAATAATTGTTTGTCCGGAGCGTATCTTGAAAACTATTTAAGATCTTGACTTGAAACTTGGTATATAAACAGATGGCAACTTGGAGAAGTGCAATGACAAAGAACCATAACACCTGTATCACCAGACCACACATGAAGTCCATGAAGGCATTGCTTTCAAATGTGACATATTCGTTTACCATTATAAGCCCCTTATAGTGTCAAATCCATGTAACACTACCAAACATTTTAAATGAATCATGGTCCCTGATTGACTTAGCTTTTTATAGACATGGCTTTCACGGGGGCATAAGCGTTTATTGAACACAGTCTTTTTTATTGTTAACAGTAACGTGCCAATATTTCTCAAGTGACGTTTATACAAGACAGTTAAACTAACCCGTGATACGTCACGTGGTTTGTTCGTGTTTGTCTGTCTCCACGCAGTTACACATGCACATAATTTGTTCCAAACACTTCCGATTTATGTCCAAAGACACACCACGTTTGAAAAACATTCGAAAATCAATTATAACATCATAGTCCAGCAGGAGCCAGCTTTCAAAAAGGCCTTAAAATGAAAATCTATTTACCCCATCTGGTAAAAAAAGTCCATTGGTATTTTCAATTAATATAGACATTCAGGCTTCAGAAAAAGGTGGATGCCAGATCTGAAAGTGGTGCAGATTTTTTTTACAGGGGCAACAACTCTTGTTTCATAGCTAATTTACGAAAACACATGGCATTGAATTTTTTGTTTATGTATATTACATTGTCTATATTAATCGAAAATACCAATGGACTTTTTCTACCGTAAGATGGGGTAAATAGATTTTGAATTTCTGGTCACCAGCTCCTAGACTATCACAGGTATGCGTCAGATGATGTCAGAACAAAGATGACGTGGCGTATTTAAGGTGCATAGTGGTATATTCGTACACGGTGTATGATCAAACCTCCGTTGTTGGTATAAAAGTCAAATTAAAATGTGCATGCACAGTCCCAGTTGGCTGCAAACAAACAAACAGTGAAACAGTATTTATCTCAGTCTCCTCTTCAGCTGCCATTTTTGTTCTTTGACTGCTCTATCAAACAAACAAGAACATGAATGTTAATTACTGTGCGCAATCATGACGTCACATCCTAAATTACAATCGATGCTGTCTGAACGGATTATGCACTGGTCAGTCAGTTGAAACCACGTCCCCGGTTGGGCCGGGATTTTAACTTTGGGTTGTCAAAATTTTAACCCCCACCCTTCCACGGTCCGCCGAGACAGCTGTTGATGGTACAATCGCCGGTATTTTCTCCGGCCCCTGACAACTAAATAATGTCCCCGTGGTATTGCCTAGCATTTCCCCGGTACTGCGGGGGGAGCTTGAAGGTAAGATTCAGACCGTTCCACCGGCTATCCCCATGGACCCCTGGGGCTGGGGGCGTGGATGCATCTGACTGGTGCATTATACTCGGTCTAAGATAACTAGAAGCCCTCAGAACCGATTAGTTTCAAGCATAATATTTGGACACAACGTAGGTGCCTTAATACCAACAACGTAGGTGACTTACTATCAACTTATTATTGTAATTATATTTCCATCATCGGATGTCATTGTTGCTATTTATACATGTACACATTCTTATTGCAATATCAGACGTATAGTTAACTATCAAAACAATACCAAACTACTGTACAAGGATTCGTACTTTAAATGCCTTTTCAACACACATGACTACTTTTAACAGTAACATCAAACATAATATTCCTTATTGTGTTACATCGGGGACTGATAGGTTTACATCTTCGAGTAGTTCCGTAAAACCATTCAAGTAATGCACTAAAGCCAAATCTGCGAGTAAGTTGGTGTTAAATAAGGTCCCTACAGCGGCGACTAACCTGGTTTGTACAAAAACAATAGAAAAGTTTGGTGCGTATACCTACAAGTGAGTTGTAATCGCTAATTTTATACCAACAACGGAGGTTTGATCATACACCGTCACGTATAATTACAAGAAAAACATCACTGGTTGGTTGATTTTTAATGTAAACGCGTTTATGAGTATACAAGTTAAATAGTTCCTGCGGCCAATGGTTTTACAGACCAGTATTGTGAGAGACATTTTTTATAATTTTAGAAACTAAAACTTTTTAAAGTGTTTATAAGGCTTGATATAAAGGTATGAAGAAATCGGACAGGGGAGGCAGCACACTCAAGATACCAGCTGAGCAAAGATTATCTGATTTACTACGCTGGTTGCCAGAGCCTTTGGCATTGAAGTGACGTTATGACGTAATATCGCGCCTTTCGGAGACGTGACTGCAATTTGCATACAGATGGTAAAATCATTGAGTCGATACATTTAACAATGCCTAATACTTGTGTCCATTCCTGCAAGTAGAGAATCAGACTACATGGTGGTCATCAAGGATACCAAAATATGTATTTGTGACTTTTACCTCCCTTGGTTGATACATTAAAATGGATTCATATCAAACAGAACGTTTTGTTGTACAAATTTGAAAACTGATAATAGACGCATAGTATTGCCAAATTTCAATGAGATATGAATATGGATGACAAAGTTATATACCAAAATATAAGTGAGTACTTAAGGGGGACCACTCCTGACGATTTTGCGTCGTCTGCGCATCATTTCGCGCAGCTGGTTTACGGATGTTGCGACGATTCTGAGAACGATTTTTTCGCTGCCTGACTGCGTGTTTTGCTTTAAATATATCTTAAATTGAATTGTTCAAGCGAGGTTCGTCAATTGCAAGGGAAATAACCGCTGTGGGAGTTTGATTCGTTATTTTTTTTATATTTACGACACCGGACTGCTTTACGACACGTAAACATTTTCACGAAAATGAAACTAATGACCGTGATAAAAAGCTGTTTTAAATCAACTGTGTGCGCGAATAGACTCGGTAATATTGTCGTAGTACATGTGGGCCACTAATACATGACCAGGTTCGATCGTTTAACGTACATCATGGCAGAAGACACGAAACTCGGGTCGTATGGGACGACTCTCACAGATCTGACCTTCAAGTCAAGAAGTTGTGTCAACATTATTCGAATTCGACAATTCAGATCGTCATTGATCGTGAGTATAAAGTCAATTTGGTTACGTGTGTGTTTCCTAATACTGCCTTACAACATGTTCTATCCTTACTGGTAGGACACATGCTTGATCTAGATAATGGGACTCTGTGTAGACTCTAGTCCAGTGTAGCCACAAATGACCTGGTTGGTGTACCCAATGTTTAGGCTTAGTGTACATGCTGGGTGCAGATCGATTATCATCATAAGTCCTGGACAAAGGGTGACAGGCTACTGTCCACTTTTGTACGATGACTCGCTGGCCAACATCAGGAGCCCTTTGCCTTACCAAACTGCCACCGAGCGCTGGATAGTGGTATGCTAGAAAACAGCTTGCTTCAGAAAAGCATGACATAGCAAATAAAATATATGCTACTGGCGAGCGCTCTCAGATAGCAGACCGTTGCACAGCAAAGTGCTACCGAAGCGGTCTGTTGCATAAGAAGGCACTTGGTAGCGCTCACCTAGCAAAGTGCTGAGAAACGGTATGCTATTGACAAACACTTGTTGCTGGCTGGTTGCATGTAGTTGCAAAGACACAGTAAAGCGCTCGATTGCGGTATTTGGTAGTGCTTTGGTTAGGCAACAGGCTCCAAATGGTCACCAACAAATGTCTAAGGCACATTTTGATTATATCAGTCAGACTCTAAGCCCCGATGGCTGGCCCCTGGCCTGATTAGCCAAAATGTATGCTGGCCGATCCATCAGTCTGCGATTGAAACAAGACTCAATATATGATATTTTTTCATAATAACATAAATTTATGGAATAAAATATGTAGCCCCTATACATGCGCAACTATCTCCTATATAAGTATAACCAGTTCTTCTCAAGTTGGGTGGGAAACACGGAAAAGTGTTCCTAAAATTTTTAGTGGCCCAACTGGTATTCAAACCTTGGACCTCCACATCATTATTCAGTATTTGGTAGTGTCTAGAGCTTAATAACTTACTAAGTTTGCTTGACTTCCATAGGTCACGCATTCAGAATATATTCAAATTATTATTATAAATTACCAGGCTTCGCGAAAGTGAGAAAAAAGGGCCGGACATCCGGACCGGCATAAAATAAATTTGGCCGGACCGAACAATATTGATAGGAAACAGTTAAAAAACCAAATGTCTTTTTTTGTTGAGATTTGTATTCACAAAATGTGTTTCGGAAAATAACATACTGAAGACAGAGTACAGTATAAGTATTCGTCAAATCAGCGTCTTTTTGCAAATTAGTTCTCTTTCCGTCCTTTAAACAACCAACCTGCGCATGCGCATCGTTAAATTACCGGAAATAATGCTTCGTACCGATAAATTTCGTACCAGACGATACGAAAATTTTGACGGACATTCGGACCGGCGAGCTATAATTTTTGTCGGACCAAACTGATTTTCACCGGTCATGACCGGCGGTCCGGCGGCTTTCGCGAAGCCTGAATTACCTATAAAAGTATAATACCAAAATGTCTATAGATCTACAGGAGTTCCATTTGACTCAGGAGTAGGAGTTTTGACCCTTGAAATTTCCAAAAAGCCACATTTTGACCCTGAAGATTTTGGTTTAAAGGGTCCTTAAGCTTTTCTTTTAAAATCATGGTTATTTTGTCTATGAAATATGGTAAAATTTAGTCAAATGTATTAAAATGACCCTTCTGTTCAGATTCAGAAGCTAGTGGAACCCCTGGATCTATATAGTGATTTTTTTTATTTCATTGTTAGAACTTTGTATCAGTATAGAATTATAAAAAAATGTGACCTATTGTAACTATTGTCTGAGATTCATTTGGATTTCTAATTTCAGATTATGCTGGTCCAGTGTAAAAGCAGACATTAAACAACACAGTCTGAAAGAACGTCTACCATACTATTTGTACTATTGTGAAAATTTCAAGGCATGGTTGCATTCAGTCTGGCTATAGTACCTGCAAACAGGGTAATAATTTTTAAACTTTGCTGTATATAATATATGTAAAATCTTGTTTATGATCCGGTTTAACATGTTTAACAATTGTTCGGTTATATGCGGCGGCTCTCTTAAAAAATCTGGTTTCCTGGATGGTATTCTTACTTGTTCTTAATTACCCTTCCACAAGGATCCAACAACTTCTCCACATGTGGAGGAAAAATCAAATTTACCTACATGGACTAACAATAGAATCTGGATGAACAAGCCCACTAACCAAGATTTAACCTCAGCTACATTTTTACATCGTTTATAAAAAGTAAAGAGTGAAAATGCCTCTGACATCATGTATAGCTTATATGGAATGACAATTGTGTAAAAAGAAGTTTTTCCATTGTAACAATCTTAGTAACCACCTGAAGTTGCACAATTATTATCATTTTTGTGTATTATTTGAATCTTGTGTATAATATGCAAAGTTTTTAAATCTTGATACCAATATTAAATTATATTGCTATAGTATATTAAGTGCACTTGACTTATTTGCACTTAATAAATCTCACTGAATATTGCACATTTTGTTGCATACACAAAGTGTTACATTTATTTACAATGTCCCTTTTGTATCAAATGTTTTAATAATAAAAATTTATTTTATTTGTTTTCAGTGTCCTAGACTATTGTTCATGTACTTCCTGCTGTCTGAAGACACCCAGTGACCAAGATGTGATGCATTACTAAAAAGATAATGAAGACACTCATATAAGACATTCAAAAGTGTTCTGTGTTAAACAAGGCCAATGAATCAGTATACCAAGTGCAAATTAGTGCATACAAATTATACAAAATTAACGCATGCTTTTAAAGTTTGATTGAAATAGACATTATTCGTGTTCACAGGATGTTTAAATTGTTTATAGATATTTACCAATATTTTCTGACTTCAAATAGTATTGAAAATCATACATGCTCGAGTATTGATACATTATAGTCAGAGTTTAGTGTTGACCTACATATTTAGGTAGAAGTATGAAATAGTATATATTAGATTAATTGTTACTATGTTGCTTACAGTCAAACTTGTTTTAAAGACCACCTGTGAACAAAAATCAATATTATAAAACCCGTCTATAAAGACCACCTTTTTACACAGTGTATAAACAAGTCAATTTCCGGTTATCGCAATATAGTCTTGCAATAAGTCATACAGTGATAGGAAATCACCAGATGTTTCCATCACAATTAGTCATACAAGCTGAATTGTATAGTATCCCAATAAGTCATACATTGATTTGGTTTATATGCTGTGTTTAATGTCTCATCAGATCACTTTTCATTGATATTTGGCCTGTTTTGAGAAGATACCCATCAGCAGGAACTACATTTTACTATCTGTTTTAGTGTTACCATGGGTCATCTTTCTACACAAAACTTACTTTAATTCCAGTTGACAATTGCCAGAAATCATATACAGTATACTGATATTATTGAGTATACTATGTCAATAATGTCACTGCGGTCGAACTACTTTTTCATGTCAGCTATGGGTGTTCTTACTCACATGATTGGTTGCATGTGCAGATCCAAAAGTTGTGGTACAAGGGATCAAAATGGTTTTATTATCCCCCGCTGAAGGCGAAGGGATATAGTAATAGTATTTGTCTGTCCATCCCATATTTTTTCCATAGCATAACTCTAAAACTATTTGAGGTATTGACTTGAAACTTGATATATGAATAGATGTCATCTAGGAGAAGTTCAGTGACTAAGAAACATAACTCTAGCTGGTACCATTATTGAATTATTTCCCTTTAACCAAAGTTATGATATTCATACATTTTAACAGAATAAGGGACCCTGATTGACTTAGGTTTGTATGGACAAGGCTTCCATGGGGCCTTAAGCGTTTATTGAACGCAGTCTTGTCCTATCTAGTCCTGTTTCTATTTAATACCCGTTGGTAGCAAACATATATGGTGGGGATGGCCATGTGAACATAACTATTGTTGTAGATAACATTGTTGCTAATAAGTCTTGAAAATGGGATGCAAATAATGCATTTCATGTTTAAAGAATAATGACTTGGTATAAATTGCATGGCTTACAGTATCCATACTCTTTGTTATGCAAATAAACTGATATTTTTATGAAATATTCTTGTTTGTATTTCCTAGAAACAGTATGTGCTTTTGAAATGCATTGTCATGGGTGAAAGTTGTCAGTATAAATATAGATTACAGTATTTTGAGAAACAATTGCACTATGTAATTTACATGAAAGAAATCTATGAACAATCTTCAGTATTTGAGATTATTTTTTCAGTATTTTGAACAATTTTAATTTTCACCCATGGATAGTGTTATAAATAATTCATCCAAGACCTGTGAACAAATACCTACAAGTTTGTAGTTATATATGACAGCAGTTGATGTAACTGGTTTTACAGGAATCAAACATGCAATGCTCCGCCAACGTTCTATCCTGATACATAACTGGACAAGTTGATCTGAGCCACACTAAGTTTTTTCTGTATGACAATGCACACTCTGTCTCAATCATAGTCTCTTGCCATTGTTGAATGATCAGTTCTATGAGTTTCATGAAGTAGTATGACACAGTTCTCAAATTACAGTATACATGTAATTATCAACACAATGTCAAAATTTGGTGGATATGCACCATGATAAGGCGTTGTGTTGCGCCTCAAACTGCAGTCAAAGGTCAAGGATGGAGATCAAATGCTAAAAAATGCACATTATACTTAGTCTGTACATTAATTTCCTCTTATGTATTTCATACAGACTCTAGTATACATGTTAATAAGTGAATTTATAATAAATGTGAAGCATAAACACAATTCCAACGACATAAACACCAATATCTGCATGTCATAGGGACCACTGCCTTGTTTTCCTTATTTCTGGAGAATCGTTGCCATGGCAACAGTTTCAAATAAAAAAAGTGTATCGTACTTTGTTGTGAGCTGAATCAAGTAGTTTTAAAGATTCCTAGCAATTTATGACCAAACAACAGCTTTATTATGTGAGAAGTTGTAATGACCCATTTGTGTTGAAAAAAGTGGGTGGGGTAATTTGACATGGTTTTAAGCCAATTTGGTGTATTCTGAACGTAATAAATGAACAAATTCATTAAATAACAATGCCAAATAAATGGTATCGTATGTACAGTGGCGATCCAGTTGATTGAACATGATATGTTGATTTAAAATTAATTTATTTAACAAATATTTGGATTTTGCCTCTTTCAAACTGGGTAAGGTTACACATTTCGCGTTATAACTCTCTTAAATGCACATTAGCATATGTTTTTGAAGTTTTCTATTCAAGCACAATATATTTTTCTTTCATTTTACCATGGTCACAAAAAATCGTAGTTATTATTTCAACAAGAATTTTTAGGTTTAAATATTGAATTAAACTTCATTTTGGCGCCATTTTTAAAAGAATTTATATGTCCTTAAAACTCCCATAAAACTAACATTCTGGTCGTATTTGCCATACTTTTAATCTTTTTATCATTTGTATTGTTAGTATATCGATTATTGCCTAGATTCTGATGTACTTATAACAATTTTGGTTCATATTTATTTAATTACCGGCCATTTCTTAACCCCTACCCCCTTTTCAATAGCTTTAGATGCTGAAATGGCCGTTTTGAGGTGTGTTATTTCGATTTGATATTACAAAAAAAGTAAGTCATTAACCTATGTTTTTCTACTCAAAAACGAACTTCGCATAGGTTGAACTTGGCAAAAAACATGGTTTCAAAAAATCGTAGTTATTTTGATTTCAGGAGTGGTCCCCCTTAAGAGAAGTTGATAAGTATACCCTACCCAAAAGTGCTAACCCGCCACTTATATATTTCAGTCATGTAGTGTCAAATATGAAATTCGGCCTACCGATACATGTTTAGTAGAGGCTGAGTGAATAGTACATTTAAACCTTCGTGGTCATTCACAAATCGCTAGATCCAAAAGAAATATCGAAATCGATAAGTTATGGTAAGAAATATAACCCCACTACTTACCAGTCATCAGAATTTACCTCGGCCGTAACGCATCACTCGGCCGACCACGCATCCGGTTAGGCCGTGTGATAATGATACTTGCTAAAGTTTATTTTATTTTATTCTTACAATATAACTCCAGAGAACAAACTCTTACTCAGTTTTAGACTGAAAAAATATACTAAAAAGATATTCAAGAAACATTACACTTTTTTTACTTTCGGTTTGAAGTTTGCATGGTACAAGTTTATAAGTATCTTTCATAATCATTTCTTTGTAAGAGTTTGTTCTAACGCTACCGTTTATATATTTCAATTTTCTTTGAAATTTCTCAATGAATTGTAATGATATTTGGCACACCTGAACATCAATATATGACACTGGTTCTGACAAATGTTCAGCTCCATCCCACGATAGACTATCGCACGACACGTCTTCAGCTGACCGAGTATTTATATTGAAAGTCGCATTTTATCATACAATACCGTTCAGGTGTTTGTTATGTATGCATGTAGATGTCCTTCCTTGCTATAATGGTTGTGTTTATCGACATTTTATTTGCTCATGTTTATTAAATAATCATTAACAATATTAACCAACAAGCTAGTAAATGAACAAATGTGTTTACCGTAACCATAACGTATCTTTTGAGAAAATACGATTCCCGCAAGCTTAACTTGAAATTTAAATTTCGGGTGACCAAAACTTATATTAAACTGGATCCAATCACTCCATTGCATACAATTAACATTCTTTATTTATGGTCATGTTATGTCCAAAGGGATTCGACCCGATAAAATATCTTTCACATCTATACTATGAATACATAAGACAGGGGTCTTTCTTTATGACTGGCCCTCATATACTCAACTCAACATTATGTCCAATATTTTAAACAAGCCGAATACAATCATTTAATTTGTACTGCACACTTCAAGACTATATAATATTATACATAAAAAATACAACTTTTATCAATACACGTACACAATGTCGCCTGTGTCGAGCATAGAATGTTCACAAAATGCGTAAAACCCGGTTTGACGACATAACCCTGCACAGACAGAAACTAGAAAACGGCCTTCGATAAAGAAGAGAAATCATTATTTACACACAATCTCAGGATATTAGTACGACGATTTGATTGTGGGACATATTTTTTGCAACTTACCGCCACCTATATGTTTCTGTTCCGCTTAAATAGACGATAATCCGAGTTCAGGGAGAACTGATATTCAATTTCTAATATTTACATTCATTTCGACCATTGTAGAATCACGTGACGAATCATGTGACAATATAGAAAATGATTGGTGTTCGGGTAATACCATGCAACTCTTCGGCCAATCAAATTACTCGTAACAAAAGCCATGCTGTCACTGTCAAAATGGCAAAAGTCGGCGAATTGTTTTCAGTCAATGTTGTTGAATTGCTGCTTTCGTCTAGCTAAGCTGTACAGAAACGGACGAGTGTCGGTGAGTTAATCCAAATATGTTCCTCTACCAAATCGCCATACTAATTCCCTGAGATCGTGTGTAAATAATGATTTCTCTTCTTTATCGAAGGCCGTTTTCTAGTTTCTGTCTGTGCAGGGTTATGTCGTCAAACCGGGTTTTACGCATTTTGTGAACATTCTATGCTCGACACAGGCGACATTGTGTACGTGTATTGATAAAAGTTGTATTTTTTATGTATAATATTATATTGTCTTGAAGTGTGCAGTACAAATTAAATGATTGTATTCGGCTCGTTTAAAATATTGGACATAATGTTGAGTTGGGTATATGAGGGCCAGTCATAAAGAAAGACCCCTGTCTTATGTATTCATAGTATAGATGTGAACGATATTTTTATCGGGTCGAATCCCTTTGGTTATGTCATGTTGACTTTTATTGTGACTGAGTAAGATTTGCAATGAAATTGCTGTCATGCTTCAACACATTTGCTTTTTTGAAATTTATTTGCGTCTAACATCAAATGCAAATGTAATATGATCATAATGTAATGCCTAGTTTATCCGACAAAATAAATTTGTAAACAAAAAACGTTTTTGAAAGATAATTGCACTATTTCACTATATATTACACTCTATTATCTTAAGTTCCCTCCGTATGATTGTGTATAGATTAACTTATAATAGCCAAAAAGTTGAATATAATGAGAGGCTACGGCGGCGTTTCATGAATACTTGTATGAAAATTAGTCATAATTTGGTAACACTATTGTTATGACCAGACCATTTTGCTTACATCAAATTTGTTTCACATGACAAGTGGAATGCAAACCTTAATATGTAAAACTGCTAACGCAGCTTTTTGTGTTTGGTTATCAATTATATAAAGCAGAAATGTGTGATATCGTGTTTCAAGTTTCATTGTAGACCTGTCATCATTCAATTGAGTTAAATGTTGAAGGTTGTTGAGGCATATAAAGTGTAATAACTTAATAATCAATGGGTTTAATTAGAGGTTAATACACGACATAGCCCGGTTGGATTGCGATAATCGGCCTGGAAAATTAATGCTTTAGCCGATTTTTAGCAGCATGGTAACTCGCAGTACGAATGTGCTTAATTCCATTTTGTTTCATGAATTCTTCCATTATCAGAAACCAATTGTTGGCGTAAGCCATAGGTTGTAAATGTCAGTTGCAATACGAGGGTTGTTCGATATGTATTGTCACTTGGGCTTGGAAAAACAAACTATACCCGATATCTGAAATTTTATTATGACATTCCTTTAAACTACTCTCCCTGAGATTATATACAAATTTTCACCATTTTGACCCACGTGTAAAATACATTAAAAACGTGTTTTGGGGGTATAGTCATAGGGCACTAGGAAAAGGCTGAACCATCAATTTTTTCAGTAGCATAATTTCGCCCCACAAACATTATTTTAAGTTTTATCAAATAGAAAAGGTAAAAATGTGCCCATTTCGGAGATGTAAGAGGATTTTATGACATTACCACACCTCCTGTCTTCAAAAACTCAGTAATATTACCCGCACAGTGGCAAAAACAGCGTGGTTTTAAGCAGATTCGTGAAGTGTGAACTACTCGTTTCGCCGATTTTAAAAAAGTAACTAGTATTTTTTTCAAAACTTTGTCACGGTAGGACCAGTTATTCATCCGCCTACCCTTAGGCACCGAAAACTTGTATTTTCGGTCCTCTAATGGTAATGGAAAAGAAACTCAAAGCCTTCCGTGTATGAACTGTCCTCATTGCTATATTCGCCCTTTGACCAGAATTCGGGTCATTTTCAAGGCTGTTCCTTTCCTCAACCAAAGTTATTTTCTATTTACAAACTGTTCTATATGAGAATGAACCACCTATTTACGCACTAACAATTCCGTTTTTAAAATTCATGCACTAGATTATACATAGCGCGACGCTTTAGATAGGCTCATTTTTTAGGCTTACTTTAATCAAGTTTTGTCGGCCATAATTATCCCTAGTGTCTACGAGTAGCATATTGCAACTTCCTCTTAAACTGAGATGAAAGACAAAAACATGTATGAAATTGGTACCAATGTAAAGCTAATGAATAGATTTATCGATTTTTGTAAACCGTAAACCGTTGGGGCGGAACAAGCTCGAGACTTACGTGCAAAGACAATACATATCGAACAGCCCTCGTAGCTCAATTGTTACTGCTGATGTTGATTTCGTGGTAGCAAATGCTTCAATCCACTTTGAATGTGCGTCAATGATGATTAAGAATATTTTCCCCATGAATGGTCCTGCGTAATCCACATGCAACCATACCCATGGTCGGTCTGGCCATTCCAATGGATGTAATTTTGCTTCAGTCGGCATATTCCTGTTTAACTGATATTCACAACATGCTTTCACGTGACTTTCAATTTCAGTGTCCATTAAAGGCCACCAAACATACATTCTGGCCAACGATTTCATTCTGTTACATGTTGGATGATCGTCATGTAATGTATTCAGCATTGGTATTATCACTCGATTTTCCCCGAAGCAAACATATACAGGGTGTCTCAAAATACATGTCCGCTTGTTGAAAGGTCATAACTTTGCCAAATGGGTTAGTAAAGTCTCATATGAAAGCTAAATTTACAAATTGTGTGGTGAATTATATCATGTGTTAATACTCGAACAGTTGATGACGTCATATAAGTTATACTTACGTCATTAGCAACGGACGTTCTAAAATGTCCGAAGAGGCAGATAGCATAGTTTGTACGGTAACATGGGTAAAATTTTTTATCACATGTGGGCGTACCCTACTATGCACACACAGACTGTGAAACTGATCAGGGTTCATTAGAAAATGAAATCGAAAAATCGGACGTATTTAAGGGAGGAACACATTTTAAAAACAATTAGGATATTCACACATCTCTAGGCATATCATATTCATAAAAGATGTACCAAACGCCTCGAATGAACATACTGGATTGAATGCATAGCGATATGTTTAGCTTATCTCCAACAGTCCAAACATTATTTCTTCATATACTATTTAAAAGTTAGATTATACAGTTCCAGATATATTACTACATCGAAACTCAAAATATCAATTTGTGGAGAAAATGGAAGCATCACATCCGACTCAAAGTTATGTGAACGTCATTTAAATCGTCAAACGACGTCAAACACAGGTTTTTACCGAATTGGGGTTAGTTACTCAAAATGCATTCTATAGATTTTGTATGATTTTTTTTTATAATTGTTTCCTAATTTCTACATTGATTTGAATGCCCTTTGATTATACATATGAACCAGATATGTAAAGCAATACATTACGGAGTGATAAGTCATCAACAAGCGGACATGTATTTTGAGACACCCTGTATCAAATACACTTCCTCGCCCCATTTCCAGTTTACCCCTTTTCATAAGTAATGAATGTAACGGCTTCAATATAGTTGACACATCTTTAGAAAACATATGATAATTTTTTTAGAGAATTTAGAAAATCTACTTCTACTTATGGCATACAGTTGTTTATGGTATAGCGGATCATTGTCAATCTCAGAAACAAGAAGTAATTTGATAACTTCCAGGAAAAATCACAAATATTTAACGATTGACCTCAATAATTGAACCCTTTCGACGCTTTGTCATAATAGTCGTTTTGAAATTACAGCTTTAAAAACCTTTTTCATTTCAAGTTTGGCAATTGACACGCACGATGAAGCGGAAAAAACGTGCTCAATGAAAACGGTAAACAGAGAATTGGCCTTAATTATCATAGGTAATTTGCAATTTTATAAGGAAAAAATATGTATACATGTCTCTTTATGTGAGAAAGTAGGCAATAGTAATATGTTAATATCACACAAGGTTTCTTACCCGAGACCGTCGGTACACTCATGAAATATGTAGACTTGTTAACTCTAAGAAATCTTGTCAAATTTATAAAATCCCCGAAAGGTATTATTTCAATATAAATGGGATCATATATATACATTAATTGTATGCCAGAGCATGTAGTTATTGTATAAATCTGTAAAGAAATTTGCCTTGGCTCGTCTTGCTTTGTCTTGTTATTTAGTATTATTAATTATTTTCATAGAAACCATTCACAAAACCAAACCAAACACAAAATATGGCGGCATAAAAGGGACACAGAAAATATTTTTTGGCGCGTGGGAACGCGATAGCTACTGCTTGTTCACGTGGTGAATAAATGTTTCCTATGCACCCTACATTCCACCGTACAAAATGCCCAACATAACAGGAAATTATTTGTATAAATTTCGGACTGTACTGTTAAGTGATAGATATAAGCCGAAGACTGTCCATTGTGTAAAATATTGGTGTGTTTGATGCGCGATAGGATTACACAATTCACTGACCATGACAATTTATCATTTCTAAAGGCATCAGTCAATACACTTTTCTCATTAAAAGTCATTAAAGAAGGCTATTGGCTTTATGATTCCTTTTTATACGCCCGAAGGGTCGTATTATTAGTCCATGAGCCACCAATAGAAGACCCTCCCCCCCCCCTAGGGAATTTTGGTCACTATATTTTTCTGAAAGCATATGGTCCCCGGAGTATTTTCCTGAAGTCTGCACTTTGGCCATTGGGGCGTTAAGATTTTTTGGGGTAAAACGTCAAAAAATATAAACGAAAAGTACAAATTTTTGGAATCGGTTAACTACAATCTTATTTATAATGTTATTTTAAAATAAATCTCTGTAACAGGTAGATATTAACCTGTCCTATCTAGACTAAAAAAATCAGAGTGCTGCTATTGTGCAAAATGGCTTTTTTTGGGGTAAAACGCTAAAAATTATAAGAGAAAAGTGCGAATTTTTGGAATCTGTGGACTGCATTGGTATTTATTTATATTTTTTATAAAAAATACTCTAATTGAAAGATATTATAGTGCAGTTTCATACTGCAAAAAATTAAAGCGATGTTATTACGCAAAGTGTGATATTTTTGGGGTAAAACATAAAAAAAAATAAACCGAAAAGTGTGAATATTAGGAATCTGTAGATTACAATAAAACCATTCCTATGATAATTTTTTTGTAACTAAATAATATTAATGTGATAAATTTGTAGTAACATGCAGTTTAAGATTTCAAATATATATTGCCAGATGAGATACTTTGGGGGAAAATTACAAAAATAATAAATGGAAAGTGTGATTTTTGGGAATTGGTGTCCTAGTTGTAACTTACGACCTTCGGGTACGGACATTCCTAGTCCTAATGGGTATTCAAAATTACATTCTAACCATATATAGGCAGTTCTGGTACTGTTGGGTAAATTATTATTAATCCACTAAGTACATCCATACCTAGTCCTAATTGGTACATACGAATAACCATTACATGCAATATTGGTTCTATTTAGCACTAAACAACCCTATACAGACATCAGTTGTCCTATCGGGTATTAACTACCACCATGCACAGACAGTCCTAGTCTAATTTGATAGCATAGCCAATACCATTCCTAGTTCTATTTGATATTCAAAACCACCATACTTATACAGATATTGCTGGTCAGGCTGGGTACCCATAACCACTGGTAGGTACATTCATTCCTCGTCTCAATGGGTAGTCACACTTACCATGTTCTAATTGGGTACTCGTAACTGCTTATTGAAGTACATACATGCCCAGTCATAGTGGTGACTTACATATCCATATACAGACATTCCTGGTCCTATTTGGTACTCTAAACCATGTACAGGCATTATAGGTGCAAATGGGTACTCATTTCCACCATGTACATATATTGCTGGTCGTAAAGAATACTCATAACCATTAGGTTCAGACATTCTCGTTGGATACGGCCGATCATCAATTGACAACTCAGGCGCGCTATGTGGCTACATGCTTGGCCTTATTGACCACTCATAACATATGTTCTACTCGAAACCTTCATGTACAAAATCAGTTGTCCGATTGGGAACTACCAACTACTAGGTGCGACCATTTGTTGTCATATTGGGTAATCACTACCCCGTGTACAGACTGTGATGTTCTTATTTGATACTCATACATACATTCCTAGTCATAGTGGGTACCCCAACTACCATGTACATGCATGCCTGGTCCTATTGAATACACAAAACCACAATGTACAGACATTTGTGACTGGGTTGGGCACTAACAACCACTAGGTGCAGTCATATGTTGTTCTATTTGGTCACTGCTACCACCATCTACATGCAGTCCTGGCCCTATCAGGGATACATAACCACTAGATGCATACATTCATAGTCCTAGTCGGTACTCAAAACCACTATGTTCATGCATAAGTGGTATAATCGAGTCCTCACAGCCACTATACTCAGCCATTATTGGTCCCTGTGGGTACTGACTACCATGCATATACATACATTCCTGGTCGTATAGGGTGCCAATAACCATGATTAACAGACATTCCTGTTTAGGATAGATACTGAACATCATCATGTTAAGACATCTCTCAATCACTAGTTACATACATTATTGGTCTTATTGAGTACAGACAACTATTGGGATCACCCATTCCTTGTCCTATTGACACCATGTAGAGACATTCCTGGTCTTTAAAATTCAGCAGTGAGCATGCCTAACCCTCAGCTGTGACCATTTTTTTCATCGAATTGGGTAATCACTAACCCCATGTACATGAAGCATGGTCTAATTAGATACTCATATCGACTAGGTACATACATTTCAAGTCCTAGTGGGTACCCACAACTATCATGTCCCATGCATTCCTTGTCCTATTGGATACTCCAAACCACAATGTACAGACGATTTCAGACGGATTATGTACTAACAACCACAAGGAGTGGTCATTTTTTGTCTGATTGGGTCATGATTACCACGATGTACAGACAGTCCTGACTTTATTAGGTACTCATAACCACTGGATACATACATTCCTAGACTAAGTGGGTACCCATAACCACCATGTACATGCATAAGAAGTGTGATAAAGTACTTGCAGCTACAATACACAACCATTATAGGTCCTATTGGGTACCCACTACCATCATTTACTAGTACATGTACATACATTCATGGTATCATTTGGTATGCATAGCCACTATTCCGGATCCTGCTATGTACATACATTACTGGTCTTGTTGGGTACAGACAACCATTAGGAGCACCCATTCCTCGTCCTATTGACGACTTAGTGCCTAAGTAGAACATTCCTGGTCTTGTTAGGCAATCATAAACACTGGGTAAATGAGTCCTAGTCCATGTATGTATTCACGACCACCTTGCACATAAACTCCTAGTCGTATTAGGTACTCATAACCATTAGGTACATCCATCCTAGTCCTAATGGGTACCCACAACCACCGTGTTCATGCATACTTGGTTGTATTTGGTACTCATAACCATTAGGTACATCCATCCTAGTCCTAATGGGTACCCACAACCACCGTGTTCATGCATACTTGTTTGTATTTGGTACTCATAACCACTAGGTGCATCAATTAGAGGGTACCCAATACCACTAGGTACAGGTATTTATGGTGCTTTAGGGTACTGACACACACCATGAGCAGAGAGTACTACTGGATACACACATCCATGGTCTTATAGGATGTGCACTATCATGTGTTATCTCATTTATTGCACTATGTGTACTGGCAACTACAAGGTCGAGAGATTCCTGGTCCTCTCGGATACTCACAACCACCCAGAACAGCCATTCCTGACACAACCATGATGCACAGCCATTGTGTCACAAGGAATAGCTGTACAATAACATTTGAAAAAAAATGAATGTATATTTACCCCACCCACTCTTGTAAAATACATGTAAGTATAATTTAACACAATCCATACAAATTTTACTGATGCCAACTATAACATACATTGCAAACAAAGTGAAAAATGGAAATAGATTTCAAAATCATATTGTGAGTACTTGTAAATAAGTAGAACGGCTGTTTTCAATACTTTAGTCATTTTGGCGGCCATTTTGATGGCCATTTTGATGGCCATTTTCCATAATAGATCCACCTTTTGTGCATTTAAATGTTAAAATACATTTTGGGAATATGCCTTTATTGGTATTCACAATTGCAATTAAAATACAGTAAGGCACAATGTGTTATAGCATTATCAGTTAAGTGAATACATCGTTACAATTTGTACACCATTTAAAAGCAGGGGAGATAATCTTATTTTTGCTTTTCCTGCTGAACGCCACAATGTCTGAAGTGCAGACTTTGGGAAAAGTATTGGTAGGTCAAAGCCTTTCATAATTACCAAAAAAAAGATCAATGACACTGTATTCTGTCATTAAAGTGTACCGATTCTCAAAATTTGCACTTTTTCATGTATTTTTTAATGTTTTACCCCAAAAATATCCCATTTGCATAATAACACGGGACTAAAATTTTGCAGACTTAAACTATGAATTAATATCAACCCATGAAAGTGTTAAATTACAAAATAACTTACTAAATGTGATAGTAATAGACCAATTCCAGAAATTAACACTTTCGTTCATATTTTTAACGTTTTACCCCAAAAAATCTTAACGCCCCAATGTCTGAAGTGCAGACTTCGGGAAAAGTATTGGTAGGTCAAAGCCTTACATAATTACCAAAAAAAAAGATCAATGACATTGTATTCTGCCATTAAAGTGTACCGATTCTCAAAATTTGCGCTATTTTATGTATTTTTTAATGTTTTACCCCAAAAATATCCCATTTTGCATAATTACACGGGACGAGAATTTTGCAGACTTAAACTATGAGTTAATATCAACCCATGAAAGTGTTTAATTACAAAATAACTTACTAAATGTGATAGTAATTAACCAATTCCAGAAATTCACACTTTCGTTCATATTTTTAACGTTTTACCCCAAAAAATCTTAACGCCCCAACGGCCAAAGTGCAGACTTTGGAAAAATACTCTACTGGTCATACGCTTTCAGAAAAATATAGTGTCCGAAATTCCCTAGGGGGGGGGAGGGTTTACCCTACTGGCCCATGGACTATATGTTATGGTCTCCATCGTCTGTCCGTCTGAGACAGGCCTCTGTACGACAAGCAATGCCAGTATAATATAGGCGTCGCCTATACCTTACCTGGGGGCTTTGCTACCCCAGATGGCGTTACCATACCCCTCCATAAAGTGTTGAGTAGACATAACTGCTGTCTATTATAAAAGTATATTGTTTAGAGCAACATGTACCACATATGTCTAGTAAATATCCAATCATAAACATTTTGGATATTGAAGATAGGGGACAAATCAGATACCCATTTCAAACCAAGTTTTTCAAACCGGTTCTACAAACAATATCTAGGATGTCCTTGTTTCTCATATATCCGGGCTTTCTCATATTTCCGGTACACATCAAAGCTATCGTTTTGGAGTAATTCGTAGATTTGACCGATATTAATTGATTTCTACCAAAAACTGTATCAGATTCGGGCAAAAACGAATTTTTTCGACAAACAAAACAAAATCAGATTATTTTTTTTAAAAAGGGAAACAACTCCTCACTTCTTGCTCAAAGTCTCACTTATAGACTGGTTTGCAACCATTAATCAGGATTTCAACATGTGTTGGAAGGATAAAACCCATGTGAAGTTTGTTAGAATACCAGTCAATGAAAAATACGAAAAATACCGGAAATACGAGAAAGTGCATGTAAATTCAGACCATGGAGGTTACGTGATATGATGCTAAAAATAGACCATGAAAGTTAGATTTTTGTGATTTTGTTGATTGTATGTTTTGCATAAATGGTTAAGTCATACTTTCCTCCAATTTAACTTATTAAAAAACATTTTATAATAAGTTCTGTCCTTAGATGACCGGAAACAGGAGACAACAGGCTATGTTATATAGTAGGGGAAATAACTTTTTATAGAAAAAAGAAAAACTGCCTAATACTGATATTTATATCAATGGACATTTCACCTTAAATAGTGCAAAGTATTATTTTATAATTTATGATGACGTTTGTTGTGTGAGACCCTGCTCCTGTCAAATCGCACGCGTCTGTTTGAAAAATGACATTTATAGACAGGTTTGCCAGATTAGACATTTAGCCTGCCCCCTCACCCAATCATTTTGAATGTCACAAGCGGTGTCAATGGCAACCACATTACCAGCTCTTTCGACACTCTATCATAGTCACAGACAAGAGTTTTACTCCAAAAGCATCCCGTCTACCCTAATACAAAAACGGCGAAAAAAACCCTATTTGTTACAAAGTATAAGACACATGTGACGGTATGCAGTGGCAACTAGCAAATACCATCACTGTGACATTGAAGTTCGCAGTTACATGGTACAATATGTGTTGTGAGGTTTAACAGTGCAACACTACAGGTAACATAAGCATAATCTCTTTTGTGAGATAAAGTCAATGTATGCTTGATTAGCAGATATGTCCTAAAGCAGCTGGAATCCAAACGTTATCTTCGCTTCTCATAAAAGACCCCACTCTAAAAAGAGATTCTTACCACATATCGTTAATTGAAATATAATGCTCTTGAAATTCCGGTAGTACTTAAAACAAAATTAAAGAAAAACAGCAACCCTGCATGGCTTACAGTACAGATTTGCTAGAAGTGAAATATTAACATGCTTAGCACGCATCTAAAATACTAGCGCGTTGGTCTACTAATAGAATAAGTAATTGAATAATGGCCCATGCTACAATTGCAAATCTCAAACATGCCTACAGAATTCTTTTCAAACAAATAATCCAAGAGTACAAATCATTGCATTTCGGACGTTTTTTTATCGAATCACAAACATGTCTTGATATCAGACTAACCAAGCTCTGACCTCAATTAAAATCTTGATCTGCTATTCTGATTCAAATGTGTGATAATAAAACATGCTGACAGCAAACCATGCTTGGAATGCAGTAAGCGAGAGTTGGTTAGAAAAACAATTATACATCATAGTTTCTTTACAAATATTGCCGTTACGTTTAAAAATGAAGCTTTTATGCTGCTTGGAAATGAAAGAAGCAAAACTTATCAATCCCTATTAAAACATTTCTGTCCGAAACAAATTCTTTTCGGGATCATATTAGTCTATGTATTCTACCGACAGTCCCGTGCGTGCTTTATACGTGTAGTATAATGGTATGCGTGTCGGCACTGTAATGTCCCCTATCACACCAGAGCACGTTCGCATCACGCTCTCGCAGTTCCCATCACGTCTGAACATTTTGATGGACGTGGCGGGTACGGGTTCAAACTCGAAAAAAGTCATGTAAGTCTGCCTATTTTGCTGATTGTGCTCTGCTTGTCTGTAATCTACCAAGGAACATGTGCAGGTCATAACATATTCTACCCGTATAGTGGGTTTTGAATGGTTAAACATAGGGTCCAGTTTGAAATCTTCCTGTACTCTAGTTTTTTTGGTTTCATTTTATTATATAGACCATACACTTTCATCAATATTTTGGCGGCCATCTTGGATTCAAAATGGCCGCCAAGCAATTTTGTGATTTGATTACTAAAATCTGTACAGCTTGGTCAATTGTAAGTGGAAATGATTATAATGAATAATACTGCATTTTCAGATCGTTTTGTATTGATAACTGCATTTGAATATTCATGAATATTAACGAATATGTAAAAATAATAGCATTTTTGTCATAACCAAATATTTTCTGCATAATATGACACATCTGAGTAGTCTTATTAAATAGAAAAGAAGTAAATATACTAATGCTAACATAACATAATGATATCATGTAGAAATTACACTAAAGTTCGACTATAAGTGGGTGGGGTATAAAATAACAATGAACAAAAAAGTGTTAATTTTCATTACAGCTACTATTTATAAACCTGTACATCGTGGAGTTGATGAGCTCAAATAGTTTCAAAATGCTCGTCGTGTATAGCCCTATATAAAAAAACTCACTACATATGAATAAGCTCATTTGCATTTTCATAAATATTGAAAGCATTTTAACGATATAACACAACATAAAAGCATATTTAACATTTTCGGTCAATACAAGGAACTATCTTGAGGAATTCTAGTCCCAATGAAGCCAATTATTTCATAAGAAGTCTAGAGCTGATTTTTGCAATAATAAAGAGCTTATAGTCCCTATTTAGCAATCACTAGGAAGTCATGCAAGTGTGTGCCAGAGAGTTGTGCCTAAATCAAAATATGCAAAACCATATTTTAGCAATTTTGTTTTTGTGCCCAACAAAAACTCATTGTGCTTCATTACAATCAAAAATCAAATTTAGTTTCATGATAACTCATTTTATCTCATAGATATGATTGTCTGGGTTAGTTTACAAGGACGGAATTGTAAATATTTACTTAGATGCAGCAGTATAATAATTATACGTTAGTGATGTATTCACTGATGTTTGGTTGTCAGTATTCTTAGAACACAGACCAGGGCACCAACCACATCTGATTTGTTCGATACAGCTGTTAAGGAATGTAAATAATTGGTAGAGACAGGACCTACCTCTAAATTATTGGAAACTTGCCAAAACATGAACGAAACAACAGATAACATAGAACAACAGTTACAGCAATTCGACATCGAGATTGGACGATACCCTAGCCTAGATATATAGCTCTCTAAGCACAAAAAACGCAAAACAAGTAAATAAAGGGAGGACGCGATGGGGGAGTTTATGGACTGATACAAACCTGTGACTTGGTCTTGCTGCATTGGAGATAGTCAAAATACCGGAGGAAACAGGACTGTCCGATATTTGGAAATGCAGAACCATCTATATCACAGACACACCATCAGTTAAATAAAGCCATTAAAGACACGATTAAAACAGTGCGCAAAGATGAAAACAATGCTATCCATTCGAATGGAATGATGAAAAGAAGATATAATGAGACACTTAAATAGATATAGGTGACATGATGGAAGTAAATTATTGGTGTGAATAAAACAAAGGGAAGTACAAAACTCCAAACTATTCTCAACGGCAATGGAAGGCAAAAACAACACTATTATACATACTGTTGATTGGCTGTCTGACAGTCAACTATTCTTAAGTGATCAGTTACCGGTATATTATGTAAATAGAACTATAATGAAAAGTGATGGGTCAAAACAAAAGTGAATTGAAATATCTCATTGAAGAATTGGACACAGTACCAGCAATAATAATGAGATATATATTATAATTGTTGACGTCATGAATACTGTACACTGTTCATATTTCTTGCAGAGACATACGTACATAGACATGGTTGGAAATATCCAAGGTTTTGTTGTAATACAGCTATTGTAAATCATGTACATTTTGTATATACCAATTATTGCACTAGAAGAAAGAATCTGATTTGATATCTTTCAATGAGCTGTGAACCACATGTAGGAAGGCGAATAAATTAATATAATTGGAATGTAATGGCAAATGAAACACCATTAGATGTCAGATATTCTCACAAACTGTAAATTTAAAGACAAGTTAACTGTATATTTTGCTGTAAAGGGATGAGTCTGTAGCCGAGGAAGTGGGTGTTTGTCTGCAGCCAGGATTATCGGCTTCTTGTACTAGATGGCCAGTTCTTGGCGTTGTCAGACCAGCTCTTGTGTCGTCGTCCTCTCTATCCCCTACACTCTACATATTGTTTTCTAAGACTGTCATGCCTTGTGACTTGGTCAAACCACTGGAGATTTCTTTTCTTTACGGTTGCAAGCAGGGTTTATTTGTGTCTGCAATAATCTTGTATTACAATATGTCTGGTCCAGCCTAATTTAATAGAACACGATGGTATGCAAAGTCGTATGAAAATAATGTACCTGCCAATTCCAGGTGAAAGCCCGTATGATGACATCAAAGGTCGAGATTTGCCGGCCAGGTTGAAGGGTGGTTATCATCTGCCGAAACCTGAACAGTGTGAGGACAGGTAAGTGTTGATTTACTCGTTTGTCCGAAGTTAAATATTAATTATTTATGATTTTTTAAGCAAAAGTTATTGCCATTAATGTAGGGTTAACGCATGCTTTTTGGTGCTATAACATCTGCAGAGTCCCGAGGGACGGTTGGTGCCCAAGCCCGTCAGGGCGAGGGCACCAACGCTCCCGAGAGACTCTGCAGATGTTATAGCACGAAAAGGAATGCGTAAACGCTATTATAGCAAACAAAACATCAATTTATGCGTTTGTATTTCGAAATAATTACATTTTGGCGGGAAATTTTGTGGCGACGTCGTGTAAACAAACGTAACGTCGTAAAAACAAACAAAAACAAACGTTACGTCATAACAGTTTTTGTCATGAGCGTCGACTTCCAGGATCGGCAAATACCAAGAAAACATGGATACTGCGGGTTTGTTTAAATGTATTATTTAAATCTTATTGAAATTAATTAGTACATGTAGTTACAAATAAAATGGAAATTGCAGTTCAACAGACGCTGTAAAATCGTTTATTTTCGTCGGTGAGGCCCTGGAATGTGCATACGTAAAACTGGACGTTAACAGCGCGTTCTCGCGTGAATCTTTTTGTTTACGCATGGGTTTCGTCTCGTTAACGTATGTGCAAAATCATCGTTTTTTTGCTATAATACATGTATACATTACAATTTTTTAGACAGTTCCATGGCATACGTGGGTCGAGTATTAACTTCTGATTTGTATCGGATATTATTTAAATACACGATGAACATTTTAAGATGATACGAGTATTATTAATGGCAGTAACATGTAAATAGGTTGCATCAATAGTTGGATTCGATTGGTCTACTGTATGGTGCAATTGTCTGGTATTGCGACGTTCCGACAAAGAATACGGTAAAACGTTATTATCTTTGGTCCAGGGCATATATAAAGGACAGCGTAAGAAACCGTGTTAATATAGACAACTTCATTCCGTATCCAGTATATTTTCAATCTTTTCAAGATTTATTCAGAACATCATTTATATAATACATAAAACTGAAATAGGTTAAAATGACCCCTGATTACAATATCAATTTAAATTCTTAATCAAAGAATACATTCTAGTGTATATCCGTGCCTTAATACATGGCAATTTTGTTGTTAATGTTTATCAGTGAAGAAATTGCCCGATTTGGGCAATTCGGTGATTTCTACTACTTTCCCGATCGGGAAATTATGCTTACAAACTTGCCTGATCGGGCAATAAAATTGTCAGTTTATACATACCTTAGAATAACTGACCTGTGCATGAAGATATTTGACCAAGCATAATCTGAACACATGTTTTATATCATATAGTAAAGAGAGCATACTAAGTATCTAAGACCCAACCATTCAAATTTCCATTAAATTGTCTAGATTCTGAGATATTTAGCCTTAAAAACTACCTATTTGACCAGTCCAAATGTATTGTGCTGACTTGTCCGTTTTGGCAACTTTCTACTTTTTAAAATATATTAACTGATCAAGAAATTTAAGTTGCCAAAACAGGAAAGTGAACAAAAAGACTTAATATATCAGAATTTAGTGAAGATAGACAATTTAAAATAATTTTGAACGGTAGGGTTTTAGATAAACCTTTCGTGGTACGAAATATACAAATCAGATCAATTCCATGCCAAATATCCTTATGTGCAGGTTAGTTTTCAGAAGTCTGCATTTCTTTTTCCCGATCAGGCATTTTTGGGGGCAAAATGTCCCGATCGGGCTAGTATTTAGGGAAATCCGCGAATTGCCCGATTGGGCAATTTACTCCACTGTTTATAAGTAAGTATCCATGAACTGTATACATAAATGTGGTCGTTTCAGCTGGTATCAGATCATGAAGAGGACGTGGTCAGTGTCGCCGAACACTCGTCCGACATTCACAGAGATTAGAACAGAATTGGACGAGGTATTCGTGTCAGCACCTGTGGATGATTACTATTATTACAGAAAGTAATAGATGTGATCGCCACTTCAATGATTGTGATTGGAAATGTTCATATCATGCTATTGGTACAAAATGAAAGACTTAGTTTGGAACTTGTGCTCATTCCATTTGCCTTTTTATATATCATTGGCAATACACTATTATTTTAAACTAATTAACTATATATAAACTAGTAGTAAGCATTATGCATAACTACTGCATCAATTTATGTTTGGTTTTGTATTATTTGTGTACTATATCAAATGCTGATTCCTTACGTGGTGTAATGCTTAGGCGTGTTTTATTTGTGAATTACCAAAGACTGATTCCTTACATGGTGTAATGCTTAGCCGTGTTTTATTTGTGAATTACCAAAGACTGATTCCTTACGTTATTTTATTCTTAGTTGTGTGTGTGTACTATGCCAAATACTAATTTATTACGTTATTTTACACTTAGTTGCGTTTGTGTACTATACCAAATACTAATTCCTTACGTTCTTTTATACATGTACTTAGTTGAGTTTGTGTACTATACCAAATACTAATTCCTTACATTCTTTTATACTTAGTTGTGGTTTACTTGTGTACTATACCCAATTCTAATTCTTTACGTTATTGTATGCTTAGTTGTGTTTGTGTACTATACCAAATACTGATTCCTTACGTTCTTTTATGCTTAGTTGTGTTTTATTTGTGAATTACCAAATACTGATTCTTAACGTTATTTTATTCTTAGTTGCGTTTGTGTACTATACCAAATACTGATTCCTTACGTTATTCCATGCTCAGTTGTGTTTTGTTTGTGTACTATATCAAATGCATTAATGCCGACTTCATAACATACTGCAGAGTTTTACAATTTACGTTTTTCCATACGGTTTTTGGTTAGGTTAGAACATGAAGGTACAGTAGGTCTTTGTAGCTATTCAGATTCATTTATTTTGGTTGCCAGTTTTGTGCTAGTGAGTGTAGCATGTGCTTGTGGTTTGTGGTTTTTTTTGGTTCCTTTTTATGCTCTGTTGTTTCTGTTGAATAATGCCTTCCTTGTAATTATATTTTTATATGTTTGGAAATTGGATCTATGTTTATCCTTCATATTGTATATATGAGCCATGTTCCATTGAAACTGTAAATGTATCAAATATGTAAGTTTTTGGTCAAACATATTTTGTATGTGTGTTGAATAATTTTCTTACGAATCAATTTTAGATTTTGTCTAAGATGGATTTTGTCCTATTATTGCACTATTTTACAAATAGTCAGAATTGCTGATACAAATTGAAACCCTTTTTATTCCTAAGTTAATAATTTTCGTCAGAGAATATGTCATTAAAATATCTAAGGAGCTTTGTGAATACATTTTGAGGTATCTACTCTGAACCACTATGTACCAGTGTATTGACTTAACATTATTGCTTGAATATGTTTCTTCTCTGAGCGTGGTTGATTCTAGTAAATCGTTTACTGTGCCTGTTTCACCCTTTGTATAAACGATTAATAATTCCAGGTTAAAAAGCCATATTTAAGCAGCAAAAAGGACGTCTCAAACACAAATAATCTGAAGTCACTTTTCAACATCTAAATGCTAAGCAAACGAAAATGCTTACTTTTACCATTTTTATTTCGCATTTGTAGATATTAGGTGCAGCTCGACCATATGCACTCAAAGCGGACCCTTGGCCAAACCACTAGAAAAGAGGTGTGGTCCTTACGTTTGTCGATGTTGTTGTACGAAGATAGCTTTTAATCATGAGTGCTTTGTACGCTACATACCATTTTCAATCTTTAATCATTGATGTACGTTAAATGTTCTTCTTGTTCATTCGTTGATCAATATAGTGTCTTGTCCACTTCTACACCCCTGTTTGCCCTTTAAGGAACATGCCGCCATTCCTCGGGAAAAATAAACTTCGGACGATTGTATTGAAATTTGGTACATTTGTACAAACAAACATTAATACTGACTCCCCTTCATGTTGGTGTACTTATTTTGGTCATATACAGGGTTTCTCAAATTACATGTCCGCTTTTTGAAGACATATAATTCCGTAGTGCCTTGTTGTGTGTATCTAATTTATATTTATGACCATAGGGCAATCAAACCAATGTTGAAAATACCAAACAATTCTCCGAAATGATGCATACGAAACGTTATATAAGCAGTTTGAGTATCTTCCCTAAATATGTTAAAACCATTGTTTAACGTCGTTTGTCGATTTTAATGACGTTTGCATAACATCTGGCGAAACATTTCAAATTACTCCACAAACTGATATTTCGAGTATTTGTGTAGTTGTATATCTTGAACTGTATAATCTCACATTCAAATAGTATCAAAAGAAATAAATATTGGATGATTTTTTGTTATTTCTTTTCTGATTTCGATGAAATCAGTATCACCGAATTCATCCTCCGACCACGACAGTGTTTGATGATGGATTATTTATTTAGAACTAGTTTAAACTTTCAAGTTATTTTATATGATCCTATGGACTGTTGGAGATTAGCTAGATATACATCTGAAATTCAACTAAGAGTTTATGTTTCGAGGAGTTTGGTGTTGCCTTTATGAATATGATATGCTATTCTAAGAAATGTGGGAATATCAACTTTTAAGTCCCAATTTGTTGCTTTGTTTCTTCCCTAAAATGTGTCCTATTTCATTTTCCATTCTTGCTAACAAACACTCATTAGTTTCTCAGACAGTGTGAGCATACTATTGTACAACTGACTATTACTATACCCATAAAAAATACTCATGTTCCCGTACAATCATGTTTTCTGCCTCTTCGGGCATGTAAGAACGTTGCCAATGACATTATTATTGCGTCATCAACTGTTCCTACATTGACACATGATATAATTCACAAAATAAATGTTAAATATATCTTTTACATGAGACTATGGTTGTTCCATTTTGCCACTTGTCCATCCTAAGTCTATCAACTCACGGTTGGTTGTCTTCGCCAAGATTCTGACATTACCTACCTATTCCAATCTTCGTTTCTTGTAAAGATCTTTGTTTGAGATGTTTTGAGATGGTGTTTGTTAAAAACAAATACGTAGAATTCTTCTTAGACATGTTGTTTAGAAGACATCTAGACTGTGGGTTATAATAGGTAACTTTCCAGGACTTGTGCTCCGGAATATTCGTAGTTGTGGTGTTGGTACTGAAATATTGCACGCCAATTTCGAACTGGAGTCCAATATCCATTTAACAATGAGTTCGATATTCACATGCATGCGACTGTGAATTTTCAGCTGCGACCCATTCGAATATCAAGATTTGTGTTATTTTTTACTTTTAGTGCATGTGCAAATAAAGTGTTTTCATCAGTAACGTGTTATATCATCATTTGCATTATCTAATTTATCTCCCTTGTTAATTTAAGAAACCATGATGTGCGTCATTCATTGTGAGAGGCAGTATATAGACGTACTTAAAAAATCATTTTGGTGGCATACGGGTGGTACATTCTGTCTGTTTTTTGTGTGGGTGGCTAGGCACTGTCGCCGTTTCTGTATGGCTTCGAATTGTCTGCACATGTACAGTAGATTACTAGTAGCTAATTGTATAATGTTACAGTCACACGTCTGAAGCAGTAGCCATTTCATCAATATCAGAGTTCTCAATGAATATGTGTCTCTGATCAATCTCGCCATGCCACAAGCATTACTACGGCAAAGTGGACATGGTCACTTACTCCGACAAAGTGGACATGGTCACTTACTCCGGCAGAGTGGACATGGTCACTTTCTCCGACAATGTGGACATCGTCACTTACTCCGACAATGTGGATATGGTCACTTACTCCGACAAAGTGGACATGGTCACTTACTGCGACATAGTGGACATGGTCACTAACTGCGACAATGTGGACATGGTCACTAACTCCGACAAAGTGGATATGGTCACTTACTCCTACAATGTGGACATGGTCACTTACCCCGACAATGTGAATATGGTCACTTACTCCAACAAAGGGGACATTGTCACTTACTGCGACAAAGTGGACATGGTCACTTACTCCGACAGTGTGGACATGGTCACTTATTCCAACAAAGGGGACATTGTCACTTACTGCAACAAAGTAGACATGGTCACTTACTCGGACAAAGTGGATATGGTCACTTACTGCGACAATGTGGACATGGTCACTTACTCCGACAGAGTGGACATGGTCACTTTCTCCGACAATGTGGACATCGTCACTTACTCCGACAATGTGGATATGATCACTTACTCCGACAAAGTGGACATGGTCACTTACTGCGACATAGTGGACATGGTCACTAACTGCGACAATGTGGACATGGTCACTAACTCCGACAAAGTGGACATGGTCACGTACTCCGACAATGTGAACATGGTCACTTACTCCAACAAAGGGGACATTGTCACTTACTGCGACAAAGTGGACATGGTCTCTTACTGCGAAAATGTGGACATGGTCACTTACTCTGACAAAGTGGACATGGTCACCTACTGCGAAAATGTGGAAATGGTCACTTACTCCGACATAGTGGACATGGTCACTTACTGCGACATAGTGGACATGGTCACTTCCTCCGACAAAGTGGACATGGTCACTTACTGCCTGCGACATAGTGGACATGGTCACTAACTGCGACAATGTGGACATGGTCACTTTCTCCGACAGAGTGGACATGGTCACTTACTTCGACAAAGTGGACATGGTCACTTACTCCGACAAAGTGGACATGGTCACTTACTCCTACAAAGTGTACATGGTCACTGACTCCGATAATGTGTACATGGTCACTATTTCAAACATTTAAAAAATGTTTATATACCGGACAATAAAATGTGCATTTGTGTAAACGGGCTACATGAAGTCCTGAAGTGTGTGGTTATTTTGTCGACCATATTGTGTAGACCATATTGGACATTTTGAAAGGGGGTTTAATTTTCGGTGATTCTGTTGTTAATCTCGACCACGAAATCTTATCCCCACAATTAATCGACCTCTCAAATTCAGACATGGTTTTACCGTTTTATGTTCTGTTATACACGAATTTATGACTCCACGAAAATGCGTTTTTTATCATAATACACAAAATTTAATACCCACGAAAATATGTGAATATACAATAGTCAACATATAAGTTATGTACTATGATACATGTACAAGTTTCTTGTTGTTATCACTAAACTTCTAATTTAGCGAAAATATGCACGGCTCTGATGTTTCTATTAGCCAATTATAGAGCCGCTGTTACTCGGTGATAGCTTAATCTTCATCTCGACATGGCGCATTGAATACTGTCTGTGTCTGTACGGGTACCATTCTATTCCTGTACCATCCAGGGTCGGCTGTCCCTGTACCTGACCAAGCATTCGCCGTCCATACGCACCCGCGAGATGTACACCATTCAAATTGGAACTGCAAAGAAGTAAAACACCGAGTTAACGTATACTTAAAATACCCCCCCCCCCATCATGGAGTCGCAAGTCGGCTATTGCATTCGGTGCCGATGGCAGCCACAACACATTGGTTTTCATCCACTCGGGAACGCATTGATGCACCTTGGTAAAGTGGAGCATTTGGAGTAATTCTTGCTCAGGAGAATTAAGCAGTGATACGGACTGGTATCGAACCCGGGACCTCTCAATTGAAAATCACGCACGCTACCTCTAGGACAATGCTCCGAGCAACTGCAGAGTTTATGGGTGTATGGGGTGTCATAAAAGAAACTTTACAATTTCAATATATATATATATCAGATCTCTTCCTGTTCTACTATCACAATTAAAACTTGCACAGTAAACCTCTATAACATGACTACCATAGGGACTCTTTAAAATCATATCAAAATGCATGCAGTTTAGAAAATAGAACGTTGCGATTGTTGTATACTGTTCCTACATGTCCGTCCGAGCATGGACCATTGTTGCGTACGTTATATTACCTGTAGGACACGGATGCGCAACTGTAACACATATATGTACAAAGCTATAAAAACTGAAGGTGGAGTAAGGGCGCTTACGTCACATTTGAAATGACCAATAAGAACATATTAGATAAACGTGCACCTGTAACAGTTGTTAAACCACCAACCGGATTGCAGCTTTTTGGCGCAGTTCGTTGAAGCTTTATCGTTGTCTACATCCGGTGTAGAAAATTGCATACCGAAGTGTGTTAAATTGCCGTAGGACGGTGGATAGTGAAAGGAATCTCCTAAAATGAAGATAGAAAATCCAATAAGTAAATAAATACAAGACCATTGTATGACGTCATAAATGCGTAAATCTCCTGTTATGAATATAAAATACATAAATTAAGTGCACGGCATGTTTATCCGCAACGGAAGTGACGTATTAATTTGTATAAATTCCCGTAGCCTTACCGTTCCGGATCTGGTACCCGCGGTTTGCGTTAACCACTGTGTAGCGACCGGGCACCGGTCTTTATAAACATCATCGAGCGCAAAATTTAAACGGTCAGCCAATGTTTATTTTTTATGGAAAGTTAGTGTTGAAGGAGTGGATAGACGACAGAAACAATGCTAGACTTGGAAAAATGGTAAATAATTACGATATTACTGTAACAGTATTAGGAGTACTGCATGGGTATTTAAACCTGATGCGTCTTGGTTAAAACAGTCGTTAGATCTAATTCGTATCTAATTCGTTATTTACGCGTGAAAGAGTCTGTAGACACATGTGGATTGTATTTGTCATAATGGCGCTCGACGAAGTTTATAAATGGCCGGTGCCCGGTCGCTATATAGTGGTTAACACATACCGCGGGTACCAGATCCGGATCGGTACGGCTACGGGAATTTATACAAATTAATACGTCACTTCCGTTGCGGATAAACATGTCAGCATCCCAACCTTGTATTCTTTTTAGTACCCGGTCGATCTTTGACTAGTGCAAATCAATAATTTACGGCGAGTTGAAACCAAATGCCTATGTTCTCAATTCATTTAATTCTATCTATCTATCTCCCTTTGATGTCAAACCCCTTACGGGGACGTAGACATTTTGCGCGTCAAAACTGCCAAGACGAGTAAAAGAGTAAAAGAACAGTAAATAAATATAGGACAGTATAATACAAAGATAAAGGTTTAAAAAGTAGTAAAAACAGATTTCAGAAGACTGATTTATGGTGAAACTTGCTCAATGCGACTGACAGCCGCATTGAACGATGCTAAAGTGGAAGACTGACTACTTGATGTGGTAGGTTATTCCAGTGGTAAAAGGTCCGGGGAAGAAGGCAAACTTATAGTAGTCAGTCGTAGTGCTAATTAACCTGTATCTTAGGGGCATGTTGATCTTGGGGGGTGAGAAAGGGGCACTAGATGGGGATAACTACAAGTTTGTAGGTGATTTTATACATAAGGGATAGCCGACTGTCAATTATTCTAAGGTCAAGGCGCCTCATGTTAAGGGAGCTCAGCATTTCTGATACACTAGCAGTTCTTTGGTAGTTTGCCCTTATACATCTGGCTGCCCGTCTTTGGACAGCCTCGATTGGATCCATCTGGCTTTGGGTATGATGGGGACCAAACATCGGAGGCATATTCTAGCTGAGGTCTGACTAGCGTCTGGTAAGCGAGGGACTTAATGGATTTAGACTTGACCTTTAATTAAGGCGTATCCAAGCATAAAACTATAGCTAATCCATTTTTCAGCACGTGTTAACGCACGTCACTACATGGTTGTACAATCTGTAAGCACACGATGCCACGTCTAGCCGTTTTTATCATATGTTTGACGTCGCGGCAGCGTTATATAGAGGATCTTGCATGAGTGCACAACCTACCGATTCGAAAACCTACTGATAATATGGCTGACACTCAATTCGTGATGAAACCAGCTTGTAATAATACCGGTAGTACGATACTAGCTGCATCAGTCACCCAATCCACTACAACGACGCTCCATGGATTAAATAAACCTGCAGAGACACTTGCTCAGCCAACACAGTCGAGCAATATACCTACCAATAGTCTCCAACGTACAGACCCTACCGATAGCATCGTGCGTACAGAATCTACTGTCCCCAAACGTGCATGCTCTACCACTGATCTCCCACGCACAGACGCTTCCAATGACCGCGAACGGACCATCGCTACCAACGATCTACCACGTACAGGTTCTACCAGTGATCTAATAAATGCTACCTCTACAGATAATTCGTTGACAAATAAGTGTAGTGATAATTCAACAAATGTTGAAATGCATGATATATCATCCCCAGCACAGTCAGAGGATATTTCATTTCCCGCACCCCGTGGAAGATCTAGTGTAACTAAGGCGGCGGCTCGTTCTGAGCGTCGATCACAGTCAGCTGTTCCATACAAGAGACAAAGTAACAGTCGGTCAAGGTCGAGAGCCAATACTAACCGGGTTTTACCCAATGCTAAAAATAGCACAAATTCGCTTGACATCTCTGTTGTGCAAACACATTCCGATGAACAAAGTGATCGTGTAAGTGGCAGTCAACCGACAGAGCGGACAGGTACACCAATCACGCAAGGTGTTCAGTCAACCCAATATGACAATACTGAGAAGGTCACACTGCGTTGCGCTCTGCTAAATGTGCAGGGTCTTGTTACCCGTAGATCAAATAAACTTAAATCTCCAGAATTATGTAATATTTTCAGTAATCATGACATTATTTTATTAACGGAGACTTGGGCAAATGCCTTTTGTGATCTGAAGTTTGATAACTTTGAGTGTTATTATTTAAACAGAACAGAAAACAAACTAACCTATAAGAGGTCGTCAGGAGGAATAGCTGTTTATATTAGAAATGATTTTGTATGTACTGACACATTGGTTTTTACTTGCGAAGATGACATTATATGTGTAAAAATTAGTGCAAATAAGCTCGGTTTAAATAATGATGTATATTTTTGTCTATGCTATGTTATACCAGAAAACAGCAGTCGGCAGTCTATGGTCGATACTCATACATTAGATCGTTTATTAAATTCAATAGTCGAATTAGACGCAAAATGTAATGACGATTTACAGTTAGTTGTATGTGGAGATTTTAATGCTCATACATCGGATAGTCCCGATTTTGTTCCGGACGAATATTTAAATGATATTGATATTTTGCCTGATAATTACAACAAAGATAATAAGTTAAAGCGTTGTTCATGTGATAAAGGTAGAACTAACAATATTGGTACTATGTTGTTAGATTTGTGTAAACAAACATGTATGCGAATATTGAATGGACGTTTTGATAATGACAAAGATGGTAAATATACATACGTAGGTTCTAGGGGTTCAAGCGTAGTAGATTATGTAATCTCTACACAAAACTTATTTCAGTATATTGATATCTTTTCTGTACACAGTCCTAATATTTTATCGGACCATTGTCTAGTTGATTTTTCTTTTGTATTTATCACTAAGTGTGAGGCGACTTCAGTAAATGATCATACTCATTTAAACGGACCGGGTTTTAAATATAAATGGGATAATGATAGTAAGGATAGTTTTATTGAGGCATTGTCTTGTGATTCAATTACAGATAAATTGATTAATTTAAACAATCAGGTGGATACATCTCAAACAGATAGTGACATAAATGTTTGCATATCACAACTTTCCAGTATTTTAGATGAGGTAGTTTCGCCTATATTTAAGCATAAATGCAACGCTCAAACAAATAATAGTAATACTCAGACAAACAATAATAACTGGTTTAACAGTGAATGTTCAGATAAAAGACGTCTGTTTTATAGAAAATTAAATTTATTTAGACGTAATGGATCGGACGAAAATCGTACCGAAATGGTTAAAACCAGATCGGATTATAAAACGTGTTTACGTAAGTCGAGGTTGAATTATGATCATTCCCAAACAAAGAAACTGACGGACGCTAGATTTAAAAATGCGAAATTATACTGGAAAATGTTAAAAGAATGTGCAGGGATCAGCCAGTCAAATATTCCATTGTCAGTTTTTGAGCAATATTTTAAAAGCGTTAATAATCCGGGTGATCCGTTTTTCGTAGCTGATGATGACATTTTACACTTTATTGATAGATACGAGAACAATGAATTTCAAATTATGTTTCATGAATTAGATTTGTCATTTACTGAAGCGGAAATTTTCAAAGCAATAGGACAGTTAAACTCTAATAAAAGCGCGGGACCAGATCTTCATATCAATGAATTCTTTATACATGGGAAAAATGTATTAGCTCCATATTTGATGCGTCTTTTTAACAAAATATTTGATATCGGATACTTTCCTGAGAGCTGGTCGGAGGGATATATAATACCGTTACATAAGAAGGGAAGCATTAATGATCAAAACAATTATCGTGGTATAACACTTTTAAGTACTTTGGGAAAGCTTTTTACACGTATATTAAATAACAGATTAACGGACTGGGCAGAAAATTATTCGGTTTACATAGAGGCACAGGCGGGATTCAGAACTAAAATGGGAACTGTCGATAATATATTTGTATTACATGGGTTACTAACTCATATGATTAATAAAGGGAAACAATTATATTGTGCTTTCATCGATTTTTCCAAAGCGTTTGATTATATAGTAAGAGATAACTTATGGTCTAAATTAATTAAGTTGGGAATCCGTGGGAAACTTTTAAATATCATGAAATCTATGTATTGTTCGGTCAAATCTAGAGTAAAATACTGTAACCAATTGAGCAATTCATTCACGTGTACTCTCGGCGTAAGACAAGGTGAATGTCTGTCACCATTTTTATTTGCGATGTTTCTGAATGACATCGAAAGTGTTTTATCTGAGAAAGGCCTAAGCGGAATTGATGTTGAGTCTTTCAAGATATTTCTTATACTTTATGCTGATGATATGGTTATCTTCGCAAATGACGCGGCTGAGTTACAAACTAGTTTAGATGTATTAGATGATTACTGTAAACGTTGGAAGTTAATTGTTAACACAAAGAAAACGAAAATAATGATATTTCGAAAAGGAGGGCGACTTCCCAATAACCTAAACTTTATTTTTGATGGTAATCAAGTTGAAGTAGTAAGCAAGTTTAACTACCTAGGTATAGTGTTCTCGACTGGTGGTTCTTTTACTGATACACAGAATACCTTATCCGGACAAGCATTAAAAGCTGTTTTTAAAATGAAAAAATATTTATATAAATTTACTGATATTTCAGTAGGGCATAAACTAGATCTATTTGATAAACTAATTTCTCCAATTTTAAATTACGCAAGTGAAGTTTGGGGATTTATACAAGGTAATGCGATCGAACGCGTGCATCTACAGTTCTGCAAACACATTTTAGGGATTAAGCGTACGACGCAAAATGATTTTGTGTACGGTGAACTAGGGCGTCTAAATTATCAATGGATAAGGTATTTTCAAATAATAAAATACTGGGTAAAATTACTTTATACAGATAACAATAAATATAATAAAAAAATATATACTATGTTAAAATCTGACAGTGACATATATCCAAATAGAAAGAATTGGTGTACTCTTTTAAAAAACTTACTTAGTACGTTAGGCTTTTATGACGTGTGGTTATTTCAAGATGTAGGCCAACCTAAGTTATTTCTATTTTCTGCGAAGGAACGACTAAGAGATCAATTTATACAAGGGTGGAATGGGAGAATTCAAGAATCAAGTCGCTCATCATTATATAAACATTTAGCATCATTTAAATTTCAACCATATTTAAACATATGTACTATTGCAAAATTTCGCTCGAATCTGACTCGATTACGTGTAGCCTCACATCGATTATATATTGAAAGTGGTAGATGGACAAGACCTAATCCTACACCTATATCTGATAGAAAATGTTTAATTTGTGATATATTAGAAGATGAATACCATTTTGTGCTTGAGTGCAGTTTATACAGTGATATTAGAAAACAATACATCTCCTACTATTATAGACATAGACCAAATGTACAGAAATTTATAGAACTCTTATCGAATGAAACAGAAAAGATAGTCAGAAAATTAAGCATTTATATATATAAAGCATTTTTAATACGCAATAATAATAACTACATATAAGGTATTTTTTTCAAATTTGTATAATGATTTTATGAACCTAAATTTGTACATATTGTGCTGTAACATGTGTATTTGTACGTATGTACATGGTGTATGTGTGCGAATGGGTGGGTGGGTGTGAGTGTGTTTGTTGTGCGTGTGTGTGGTGTGTTTGGTATGTGTGATGTGTGTACGTGTGTGTACACTTTAATATTTGTATTGTATATATGTTATGTATGTCCTCATGGGTCTGTGACCTTCTGGAAAGTCAAATAAATTATCTATCGAATTATCTATCATTACATACGAGTTTTATTAAACGAGTGGACAAAATGATATGACACGAGGCTTTGCCGAGTGTCATATTGTTTTTGTCGACGAGTTTAATAAAACTCGTATGTCATGAGCACGAATGTAAGATTCTATTTATCACATAACCTTAAAAAATGCACAGTACTGTTCAAAAGGATGATGTATGATGCATATGTTTCAGCCAAAATTCAGCGGTACAATAAGCGCGACGTCATAGCGACGTTGATATTATCCTGACGTCATTGACGGATCAATGCATGGGTTGGCTAACGTCACGTCAAGCTAATTTAAATATTTAGTGCACAGTCTGGGAGTGCCGAACGATATTTACTGCACGGCTTTACGGCACTCCTGGACCGCAGGTTATGTGATAAAAAGCCATTATTTATTTTTGATAATACACTAGTGTAATAAAGCTTTGACGTGACGTCACTCAAAGTATAGGCGACGTCGTCAAAGTTGCGCGTTGATTATAGTGAAAAGAAGGAGCTATTTTATGTTTCTGTCAGAAATTGCTAACATATGATAAAAAGAACATTACATTTGTGACTTTCCACTTTGGATATATTAAACCATGTAAACTCGTCGAACAAAATCGATAAAATGCTCCGCAGAGCCTCGAATTTTTTTTTATTTTATTAAACTCGTTTAATAAATTCAATATGAAAAGACATTCATGTACTATCCTCTATATACGTTTCACACGTGGTGAGTTATACTTACTTACAACGTACATCAACCTTCTTACTTACCAGCGGTTCCCTTATATGAGCCCACAGTTAGCGCATAGTTTGAGGAGGGTCCATGCACCTGGAAGCGGTCGTATTCAGCGTATACATGGTTACCTCCCCAATCATACATCACAATACGTAATGTATAATCACCAGTCATAGTTGTCAGGAAGGAGATATTGTCATTGCCTGGAATACATGATTATATAAGCGGATTTAGCTCAGTAACGCACTGGACTGTCAATCCAGAGGTCGTGGGTTCAATCCCCGGCATCGGCACTTGATATTTCTGAAATATTTATAATATGTCCCGCTATATCTGACCGTGTGGCTTGCAAAGTATCTGGAAGTGCCAGGAAGCAGTGCTATACACCGGGCACATTAAAGAACCAGGCTGTCTATTCGAAATAAGAGCTAGGTGCACTTCTGCAGCGCCGGACATGCCTGTATCTAATGTATTTCTCTCCCTTCAGGGGCTTTCTCTCAGTATGTCCCTGTGTTCAGATCATGCTGTATCTGTACTGGTAGAGGATGCACCTGCGCCCTTGTGGCTGCAACACAATAATGTAGAGTGCCGTTGAACGTGCGTTCGCACGAAAAAGGCGCTATATATATCTGGTATATTTATAAAAGCTATTTTTGGGGCAACCATTGTACGTGTACACAAAAACCTACAAGTGTTAGATCTAGTGGTCATTTCAATTTAATTGATCGACCGAGATCACAGTCTCAGCTCATTTTTACTTTACTGGGGGACCTCCATTACAGCATTGATTTTACATCTGAATTTTGAATGCCATTTTAACCATTTAATTTCTCCACAGCCAATTTATCCCAGCAATAAACAACTACATTTGTACCAGCAAACCTCAACCAAAATCTTAATTCAACCATTATACTGAGAGTACACACACGATTTAGTAATGATCAAACATGTATCTAATAATGTAAGTTGCAATTTTAAGGAGGGTTTGTAAATGCATGTATGTCGCGACATATATAATTTAAAGGTCACGTGGTAAATGATAATTATATTACCCAGCCAAAATTCACCGTCAAAGTCACCAAATCCAGCAGCATATTCGTCCCAATTCCTGTTAAAATTAACATTTCCATCCACTCGGCGCTGTATAACCAACCAAACACCATCATCTTCTACCTGGCAATAAGCCTGCAGAACTTTGACATCATTTCCTGTTAAGGCAATTAAATAGTCGATGAACGGTGGTACGGAGACATGGTTCAGCTTTGGAAAGAGCGACACCAGAGCTGTTTTAGTGCCTGGTCGAAATATTGAAAATATTAAAATGTTTCTTTCTCTCTCAAAAACATCTTGTATTTTGAAAGTTGACGTCGTCATAACGTTACGGTGTGACTCGCCCCAATGATACATTGTACATGGATATTAATTTGGAAAAGCCTTAAGACAATGAAAATACCGACCTGATCTCGTTGAACTTGCTGATTTCTAGCGATGTTATATATACGACAAAAGTCCTATTATTTCTGGATGAACCCCTCGTAGATAACAACAAGAAATAAATGAAGAGATATAGTTCGCCGGAGATAACACTAGCCTTTGTTTACAAATAAAAATGAAAATTAAATGCATTTTCGATATTCATGTTTGATAAATATTGTGCATATTTCATTTTAATGATATAATCTTTAAATCTAAACTGATAACAAGCGGTCAGTCGACCGTGTAGTGTTGTATTATGTTTGTTTTGTTTAGTGATAAGGCTAGAGTTATCTCCGGCGAACTATACACAGATGTATTACCTATTGGGTATGTTCCGTTTATTCCCTTGTCAGCTATAGCTTCATTACAGTTCGCATATCCTGTAAGTCACAAAACAAAGACAATATATACAATAAATTTTCACTCAAAGACCACTTCAATAATGTGACCACCAATATTTCTTGACAACACTCCAATGCCTTATACAAATGTACAGTTTAAACATATTTTATTACCCAAACAATGACATACAAATAAATATTTAAATACATAATTTATATATACATACATGGGTAAAAGTTCTAAAACTTAGTGACGGCTCTCCCCTTATACCAATATCAATTACATTATAATAATTCAAGTTAATATGTTAATATGGCATAGAATTAATTTAAATTAAGTGCAGATGTTTACCTGTAATAATAATGTATACAAATTTACAAAGGTAATATTTAAACAATTTTAATTGGAATGGCTGGAATGAGAAAGAATAAAGATAGGACAGAACAGTAAGAGTAAGGTTAGGAGTAAGAAAAGAATAATGTTGTGGACGTTAGATCTTATCTTTATGCATTGAAACGTTTAGTGTCTTTAATGAATTTGTGAACAGCATTTACTATTTCTATATTATTTTCATAAGTTAAATTATCATTTCCGAACAGTTAGAGTTTAATATTTAGAGGATGAAGGTTACGAGTACTGCGAAAAAGCTCGAGTCGTTTATTTACGTATTGATTACAATGAAAGAAAAATGAACTGCGTCTTCACGTGAATTGCATTGTAAACATAGATCATGCTCAGATAGGTGATTAACATATAAATCATTATTCAAATTACTGCAATTATTACGAAGCCTAGCATGATATACAGACATTGATCTATTACCATACGTAAAGTGAGATGGGACAACCTTGGCAGGAAAAACATCTTTTAGCAGTTCGCGTTTAAACAAACTTAATGATTGACAGTTTCTTAATAATGGTGGTAAAGCGTTCCATAGGTGAATAGCAGATGGAATGAATGACCTTTCAAATAATGATGTTCTTCGGGGAGGTGTCTGAAAATCAGTTTGATGCCTTAGATTGTAATGTGAGTTTTCACTGTTCTGTCTTGGGAACAATATATTCAAATAATCAGGCAAATTGTGTTTTACTTTAAACATAAAAATAAGTTTTTGATATTTTCTTCTATCTTCAAGAGTTAACCAACCAGTTTCTATAAAAATGTTTTCTAAACTTGTAGAGCGAGTGACACCTGTAACAATTCTAGCGACTTCAATTTGGAGTTTTTCTAATCTGTTTTTTTTTTCGTATTGGGTGCAGTTATCCCAGACTATAGCAGAGTATTCAAGAATTGGTCTTAAAAAAGATACATACATTTGATTCAATGTTTTACGTCGTACTGAAAAGTTTAGTTTCCTCATAATTCCAAGGAGTTTGGATGCGGAAAGTAAAATATTATTAATATGGGTGTGCCATTTACAATCGTTGCTAAGTGTAACACCCAAATGTTTATGATTATCGATAGCAGTTATGAAATTATTATCAAATTCAAGTACTGGTGGTTGTTGATTGCCGAAGTATAAGACCTCTGTTTTATCGGGATTAAACGTGACTAACCATTGTTTAGACCACTGTGAGATTTCATTTAAGTCATGATTTAAAATGCCTTGAAGATCATTTACATTAGATGTAGTAGAAGCCAACGAAGTGTCGTCTGCGAATAATCTAGTTATGCTGAGTACATTGTCAGTTATATCATTTACATAAACTAAAAATAATAATGGGCCTAAAACTGAACCTTGGGGAACCCCTGATTTGATTCCTGTGGTAGAAGACAGAGATTGGCCTATGAAAACACGTTGTTGGCGATCATTTAAATAATTTGAGATCCAGTTTAAAAGTTGACCCTCAATTCCCAGTTGATTTAATTAAAACAATTACCCCTTATGCCAAACTCTATCAAAGGCTTTTGATATGTCACAAAATATAACGCACGTGTGCATTTTCGAATCGAAAGATTGGATTATTTGATGGTATAAGTCAATTAGTTGAAACACTGTTGAATGTCCAGTTAGAAATACAGCTCGTTTTTCATAAATGAGTTTATTTGTTATTAGGTAGTTATACATATATTTATATACACATCTTTCCACAACTCAATAGAGAAACAGGACGGTAATTACCAGGACATTGTTTATCTCCCTTTTTATAAAGAGGTAAAACAAGAGCCGATTTCCATTTAGACGGGAAAACTCTTTCATTTAAAGATCTATTAAACAACATACATAAAGGTTTTGGAATCGTAAAACGCACATTTTTTAGAACTTTATGAGAAATACAGTCTGGTCCAACCGCTTTATTAGCATCTAAAGTTAGAATAATATCTTCGATATCGGACTTTTCGATTTGAATATTTTCTAGCGTTGTAAGAGTCTTTTTGCTAAACGTTGGTAAAAACAGTATTTGAATCATCTACATTTGAAATAGAAACGAAAAAGTCATTAAGGCAGTTAGCTTTATCTTCATCACTAATACAGATGGCGTCACGCCCATCAATAGTGTGCCTTAGAACAGAAATGTTATCAGGTGATTTATAGTTTTTCATTAGTTCTTTGATTGACTTCTAGTAGTTTTTGCTATTGTTTAATCTATAATCTTCTATGTTATTTTCGATGTTTTAAAAAATATAGTTTTCGCATATATTTTAAGATTGTTTACTTTGTTACGCAATGTTTTATATTTAGACCAGTTGGCTTGAGTGTTATTCCCTAATGCGATTCGTTTTTGCCTGTCCCTGTATTTCGTTTGACGACGAATTTCTGAGTCGTACCAAGGTTTATCGTTTAGAGTTACAATTTTTGAAGGAATACAAGAATCCATGAACTCTAAGATTTTATCGGTTAGTTTATCACATGTTTGATCAATATCCAATGTATTTATAAAATCCCAGCATTCGCTTGACAATAATTCATTAAGACGTTGAAAGTCAGCTCGTTTATATAACCATACTTTTCTGGTTTTGCATGCAGTATTTTCTATCAAGTATTTGAGATAAGTAAATGTTGCTTTATGATCAGTAATTGTGTTATCAACGTTTAAACAAAAATTCGATGTTATTAGATATTATAATAGGGTCAATTAAAGTTGATGTAGTTGCTGTAATTCTAGTAGGTTCATTCATTCTCTAGATTATTAATTAGCAAAATATTTCTTAAATGCATTGTGTGGTTGTTAAGTAAATTTTCGTTCAGGTCACCCGTAATAATTATATTTGGGTTTGAATCTAGAGCTCGTTCAATACTTAAGTTAAAATAATCCCGAAGACCAACACGAGCACTTGGTGGTCTATTTATTGTACACAGTAAGAGGCAGGAGGTTTTGTATTTTATGTCAAGCCAAATGCACTGTACCGATGGTACCTCCAGGTCAAGTCTACGTTGGCAGAACAAGTCGTTGGAAACAAACACTGCGACTCCACCTGAGTGTGCAGTCAGGTCACGCCTAAATAGGTTATAATTCGAACAGTGGCTTAAAAGATATGCGTCAGATACTTGATTATCTAAATGTGTTTCGGTAAAACATAGGATGTCGTGATCGCTCAGTGTGTCAAAAATATAGTCTAGTTTATTTCTAATGCTCCTGATATTGAGATGAATAAGAGAAAGTGCATTTGAGGAATGACTTTCATATACACTTGGACCAGGATTGGTTTCTACGTCGCCGCAAAAAATTAAAAGTAAGGTCAGAACAAATACATAATGCAAATTTACATCGTTGCATATCATAAGTACGCAGATAACTTTAAAATTCAAGTATGAATGTTGAAAACAGCTCGATAAAATTTGACGTAATTCAAGGGGGGTGTTTCTCATAAAGACAGAACGTTTCAGACAGCATCTACATTTACTGTAAAATAGGCCGATAGAAGCTCGCCAACAATTTATATCATCACCCATTGGGTAAGACGAAATATACCAAAATACCTGAAAAATTGCGAACCTCCATCGGACCAACTCTACAGACTACATACAATGAGTAACAAACAAAGATACACCGTCCACAAACGAGTAAAGACAGAAAGCATAACATATCTAATGACCGGGAGTATCGGCCATAAGATGTTGTTTTGCTCGTAGTGCGAAAGAGACAAGAAAAGGGAGAGAGATAAAATATAGAGTGAATTGAGAAAATCATTACCAGCTAATAGATTTGGAGATAATGGTTTTAAGGAGGACTGAATTATAAAATAGCAATTTTCTAAAAATATCCGAGTATGACTTGTGAAGTGTTTTGTGAATTATGATAAATAGGAGAAACATAGCAGTACATGTGCAAATAGGCAATACAAACAAGGGTAGTGCCAACAATAAATATGAAATAATGAAAATTAGTTATGAGCAGCTCAAGCAATATGTGTAAATATTGTTATAACTCTATAGATAGTGTGACTTGTATTGTAATAATATGCACTAACATAATATATAAAGAGAGAACAATTATCAGTTAATACTGACTAAGTTACAGTATCATGCGTTGGACATGTATACAATTCGAGTGGTAACTTTTATCAAAATAAAATACTTTAAAATGTACAGGCTTGGGCTTGTGGCTAACTATGTAGTTACCATAGTTAAACTAGATACCGCGTAAACCTTCAGTGGTTAAACTATGGTCGAACTATCGCTAGCTCGCTTTTATTCTTGTTTCATCTGCGCCATCTTTAAACTACCAAAACGCAAATATGGGGTTTGGCGCCTTGATAAACCAGACATCCGCAGATAATCGAACCAGACTAGACTATAGATAACGCCAAAATCCACAGCAAAGTCCTCTCACATACGTATTATATATATATATATTAGGCTTTTATTAGCCTATGACTTCAGTAGCTTTATTCTTGTTCAAGAGCTTTACAATTTTCGTAGTAATGGTCATGCACCATCCAATTATAATTGATTATCGTAATTTAGTACAAATAGAGGTATTGTCTCAATGACAACCATGTCGCATGAAGATCACATCTTCGTGGCGAGGACACCAACATAGTCGTATAAATGTGTACAAAAAAGTGTTTTTACATGAATTACTATAGTTCCGCCATCTTGAATATTTCACTGTAACTCGCCATCGATTTGATGGTGCCAGACCTTACTGCGAGGATTGTGAAGATCGGGAACTAAACCATACTACTAAAGCTTGGCCTTTACAAACCCTGAAATAACCATACACGCTGATGGTCTGTTCCACTTATGAAAGCTGCAATTCAACGCGTGGAAGAATTTAAGAAGCGATCATTGTTTACCGTCTAAATCGATCCGCATATTTAGCGACTATATGGCTACAGTGCACCCGGACAATGGAACAGTGCGTACTTAATTTTGATCATTGTTGTACGGTATATATCCGCATATAAAGCGACTTTATGGCTAAAATGCACCCGGGGCAATGGAACAGTGCTAACAAATTATGCTAACTGTCTTAACGGACCAGCAAAGGGGGTATTCGTATTGGGCCATCTGGCGTTATAAGCCGATATACTAGTATACAGTAAAGCATATATAGTCGAGCACCTGATTATGAAATTGTCTTACTCTTTTCTGCTGGTGATGTTGGCATTGGATTAGTGTGGGCGTTAGTACTTGTGTCTGGAGCAAGCCTTGTAGTCACTGGTGGTGATGATGACAATGGTGCTATTGTAGTTGGTGTGGTTAATGGCAAAGTTACTGTTGTTGGCGAAGTTCCAGGAAATGTCGTTTCGATAGACGCCGAACTACAGTCGACAGGTGTGCAACAACAACTCTCGGTTAGATTCTGGTTAAAAAAAATACATATCAATTACGATGGAATATGACAGTTACTAAGCGACGTCCCATTAGCAACATAATAGTACGGTCGTCATTTGATATGAAAACTTTGAGCGCCGAATATGAACAGAAAAAATGATGTTTTAAGCTGAATGTGCACATGCATGTTGTTACGTAATACTAACGGTGGAATGTTTAAGTTAAACGTATTTTTATTCCAAGAATTTTCTTGATGTACGAAATACATTAATTGTATCAAATTATAAAAATAAAATAAGGTGATGCAGATCAAACCTTTATTTCTTCTTTCAATGCAGCATTTTCTGTCTTCAGTGACGTCACTTCTTGTAAAAGGCTGGCCTGCTCGGTGGTTATTCGTTTAATATGCGTTTCCAGGTCCGCGATGCGATCCCCATGATCGCCAAGCGATCGCATTACATAGTCATCAGCTTGAGCGATACCCGTATGTAAATGTGAACATAAAACGAGTAAAGAGAAAATCCAGTCCAGTTTGTATTTAAACATCACAGAAATTTTCGTTGAGGCTTAAAGTACAATAGCACTGGGAGTAAATGTTTAACAACAGTACGATTATCTTTGAAAGTAGGTTATCATTCCCAAACAATGTTAATTAAATGTTGGGCGGTCACGAATGTATTGCACATTTAGCATAGTGTCAAAAATTACAACCAATAATTCAGATTGCAATTAATATGAGTCGCGCCAATAAACCATGAACGTAGAAGCAGGGCACAAGCCCCCAACCGTCAGCACATGGGGCAGGGGCGTACATTTCCCCCACCCCGTCTTCAAATATGAAATTTGCATTTTTCGTGCTCGCTGCGATCGCAAAAAAAACATTAATATATGAAACTATATTATCGAACAGCTGTTAGAAGAACTCGTACAGTCTAGAGGATTTACGCGGATTTAGCTCAGTGGTAACGCGCTGGGCTGTCAATCCATAGGTCGTGGGTTCAATCCCTGGCATCGGAACTTGACATTTCTGAAATATTTATAATATTTCCCGCTATATCTGGCCGTGTGGTCTGCAAAGTATCTGGAAGTGCCAGGAAGCTGTGTATCGGTGCTATACACCGGGCACATTAAAGAACCAGGCTGTCTATTCGAAATAAGAGCTAGGCGCACTTCTGCAGCGCAGGACATGCCTGTATCTAATGTCTCTCTCTCCCTTCAGGGTCTTTCTCTAACTCTGTCCCTCTGGTCAGATCATGCTGTATATGCACTGGTAGAGGATGCACCTGCGCCCATGTGGCTGCAACACAATTATGTAAAGTGCCTTTGAACGTGCGTTCGCATGAAAAAGGCGCTATATAATTCTGGTATATTTATTTTAGAGAATGAATCTATCGGGATGCTGCTTTGAAAAAGTTTACATAAGCTCTATATTCCTAGATCTAATTGCCATTTCCATGTCAAAAAGCTCGTCCGAAACCCCTCCCTATAAAGTTCTCAGATATGTTAAGGCGTGTGCATTTGCAAGTGCATAAATAAATACGACAATTCATAAAATAAGGACTTGTTTGCGTTCGACTGAGAAATAGTCGTTAGTGCGTAGACACCCCTTTTTGTCGCTGCCTAATTAGCCAATGACATCCGGCATTGGGGGGGGACAATACCTTTGTGTGACCACTACACTAGCTTCCGAATAGACTCATTGGTGTTTTAACGTTCCCTGTGTATACAGCACCGCTAATCGCGAGATTCGAACGAGGGACCTCTCGATCCATAGTGACGAGTGTTATCCACTGAGCCACTTTGTCACCCTATAAGGACTATACATTGTAATTGGCTTGATTTTGTAATAAAACGTGCCCTACAACACGTTACTTAATTAATTAATGCATTGTCTTATTTTATGCATTCTGTGTCACAGGTGACTATATCATTAAGAGTAAAACTATTTAACAAAAATAGTAAAATTTATACATGTATATTCATGAATAGTCCAAATGTTTTGATTTGTTTTTCTTCTTAATCAATGATACAGTTACCTGTGTTCTTTGTATGACATACTTCAAATGAGTATTGTGTTTATAATAAGAGATATAACTCAAGCAAAGTTACTGGATGTATTAACATTTAATACTGTCCCATGGTTTACCTACAAAACTCTTAATACTATACAGACTATTTGTTTCGTGTATTAAAACGTAAATGTTTGTATTGTTCGTTATATCTAACGTAAACATGACAGTTTAAGAAGAAGTAATATATATTTGTGAGTTATCGTTAATTCAAGCGTAACTTTGTTTCCTCTGCGTGCACATACGTAAAGCTGCGGGCTGTGTTAGAATTCACCTTCAATTCCATATAATTTTGAGTTAAAGAGTGTACTATCTAATACTTGCTTAAAGCCACATTATCTCTCCCAAGACATTTTTTCCGATCATCCAGTAAATAGACTAATTACAATGAATTAGGATATATTCACACATGACCAATAATTGACGACAGAATGTTAAATGTATCTGTCGAAATAGTATGCCAAAAATCACATTTAATTAAGTAAATTGTATGGATGATAAAATACTAATTTTGCAAGAGTTGCTTCCTAAGATTATAAAATGTGCATTTTTTGTTTACAATTCATTATTTTGTAAACAAACCAACTGGATGTTGTATTTCGTTTTCGTCCATCTTATTGTTATGTGTTTTCCATGGCCACCTTTAGGACTCAACTAAAGTGCTCAAAATACATGGCTCTTCAAATAGATTACCAAGTTATTGCTTTTTGAAAATAGCCGTTTAAGGCCTAAAGTGGCTTTAATAATGTAATGGTTGATTGTGGCCCTTTCAACTCTGTTCATCCTCATACATCAGAGGTTAGCCAAGTTCCCAGACACTCTGTGTGAAACCAGAATACACTGGTGGGCGAGAATTCTTCTTTTTAACTTGATAGTAACGTGTAAATGCTGAAAACTGTAATATCAATCTTATTAGAAAATAAAAGATAATTTTTAAATACTAGAAATTCATGCCTTCGGGCAAATTATGTCGAGCCTCGGCCTTCGTTGAAAAAAGCACTTAAATGAGCCAAGTTACATCTTATCCTACCGTGTATAAAGAAGAAAAAGATCTGCACAAACTTCATTCAATTTGATTTTTGCCTCCATCACTGACCTTAACCTTTGAGAGAGGAACCTGAGGTTGCTCATGGCACTCCGATTAATAGAAGTTAACATTCATACCAATCATAAGCAAGATTGGTCAATGTATGAGAAAGTTATGGTCCGGACAAACTTCAACTTGATCTTTGACCTCCAACTGTGACCTTGACCTTTGAGATCGGAACCTGGGGTTGTGCATGACACTCCTCCTCGTAGAGGTGAACATTCATGCTAAATATAAGTACGTTTGGTCAAAACATAAAAAAAGTTATAGTCCGGACAAAATCGGACGCACGCACGCATATACACCAAAAGTGGCGACTAAGTCTCGCTCACCGCAAGCGGGCTCGAGTATCGAGCTCGAAGTATTTCTGTCTTAATATAAGTGTCACATAAAACAATCTAGGTACAGTCATTTGCATTTTGAACTTCCCTACCCTGTTCTAATCGTTGGGTGCTCCGGCAACAGCGATCGAAGACATTATACGTGTTTGGGCGTATTTTGTTTGATGGGATATCGAAGGGCTAACATGAAATATCGCTTTCATGCGTACTGGTGTGGGAAGAAAGGCGGGAATCATGGATATTGAGGGATTTCCGATGACATTTTGCGGGTCGGTGGCAAGAATCAGTAATTTAAGGAAGAAGTGTATGTCTCAAGATATTAGGATTGTACGTACGAGTCGAAAGGACTAAAGTACCAGAGCAATTCCATACACCAACATATACAGTGCCGACCAAAAATAAGTATACAGTTGCAAAATTAAATTTGGTTAAATTATTCAATAGTCTGTTTATCAGTCGAGCACAGTTAAACTAGATTCTGAAAGTACAGTTACTAAATGAGTCAAAATGGAGATAAAAGTAAAGAATGAAGATGTTCATGAAGATGTTCTGAATTAAAATAACCATGTGAGCCACTAGGCTGAATTGTCCATCTTTTTATGACAAAGTAACCTTTCAAGCGGGTCAAAGAAACTTTACATTTTTTACCTAGGGTACCAACCAATGTATGGTCTTTACACTTAAAGGCACATTAGGCCTTAAAGGGCTATTTTCAAAAAGCAATAACTTGGTAACCTATTTGAAGAGCCATGGCTTTTGAGCAGTTTAGTTGAGTCCCTAAGGTGTAAAACACCATAAGATAGAAGAAAACGAATTACAACCTCCAGTTGGCTTGTTTACAAAATAATGTATTGTAAACAAAAATGCACAATTTATAATCTAAGGGAAGCAACTCTTGAAAAATTAGTATTTTGTCATCCATGCATTTTACTTAAATGTGATTTTTGGGATACTATTTCGACAGATACATATAACATTCTGTCGTCAATTATTGGTCACTTGTGAAACATTTCACAATTCCTTGTAATTAGTCTATTTACTGGATGATCGGAAAAAAGGTCTTGGGGGAGATAATGTGGCTTTAATAAAAACACATAATTATTCCTTGTCTTCAAGAATAGTGTTGCTCAAAGTTCTGCAAATAGTGTTATAAATAACAGATGAGTAAATGGGGAAATAACACTGTATACTTATTTTTGGCGGGCAGTGTATATGTGCGCCACTCCAACTGACATTCACAATTCTGCACTTATACTTTGCTTTCGCATTTATAAAACCTCGATCAAATAGATCGGTAACACTTTCATTGAAGCAGGTCTATATCCATGTCTCGTGTTTGTATTACCACAACTTGGTTTAAATTTGCTCCCCTGAAAATCGATATCAATAAATCAATATGTTGATCAGTACGCGAGCTATAGTTTATATCGGGTATTGGTGACTTAAACGTCCACTCTTGTGCTCAGTTGGTAGATTAATACATAGCGATATAGGTAAGAGATTTTTTGTTTACTATTTGTTGTGTCGATTAATACATTTCTATGCTAGTTTTAGGTTGTACAATAGTGTACAATATTCATGAATACTTAATAGTTAATGTTCTGCGACCCGATGCGATTTGTATGCGATTTATTCCTAATGGAAAGACTCATCACATTTAAAGTTTCGTTCCAACCTACTCAGTATCTCTACATTATAAATGCAGTGTTTACCATAAATTAAATATACATGTTCTGAGGTGGTAAACACTTGATTATGCATGTTCTGAGTTGGTAAACACTTGATTGTGTATGTTTTGAGTTGGTAAACACTTGATTATGCAAGTTCTGAGTTGGTAATCACTTGAGTATGTATGTTCTGAGATGATAAACACTTGATTATGTATGTTTTGCGTTTCAACCCGATTTTCAATACTTAATTGTAACTGTTCTGCGATTCGATCCGATTTGTTTGCGATTTTTCCCTATTGGAAAGACTCATCACATTTAAAGTTTAGTTCCTACCTACTCAGTATCTCTACATTATAAATGCAGTGTTTACCATAACTTAAATATACATGTTCTGAGGTGGTAAACACTTGATGATGCATGTTCTGAGTTGGTAAACACTTGATTATGCATGTTCTGAGGTGGTAAACACTTGATTATGCATGCTCTGAGTTGGTAAACACTTGATTATGCATGTTTTGAGTTGGTAAACACTTGATTATGTATGTTCTGAGTTGGTAAACACCTTGATTATGCATGTTCTTAGTTGGTAAACACTTGATTATGCAAGTTCTGAGTTGGTAATCACTTGATTATGTATGTTCTGAGGTGGTAAACACCTTGATTATGCATGTTCTTAGTTGGTAAACACTTGATTATGCAAGTTCTGAGTTGGTAAACACCTTGATTATGCATGTTCTTAGTTGGTAAACACTTGATTATGCAAGTTCTGAGTTGGTAATCACTTGATTATGTATGTTCTGAGGTGGTAAACACCTTAATTATGCATGTTCTTAGTTGGTAAACACTTGATTATGCAAGTTCTGAGTTGGTAAACACCTTGATTATGTATGTTCTTAGGTGGTAAACACTTGATTATGTATGTTTTGCGTTTCAACCCGATTTGTTTGCCGGTCGACATAGTTATATTTAAGTTAAATCCTACCTACTTCTACGTTAGACACGTGTAGGCTGTTTAGTGAACGATCTTGAAACCGTCATTTGTAATACCATGCACCTAATCAGACTCCCCGTCGTAGCTATAGTAAGTTTTATTTTTAATACATGTATCTCAAACCCTAAATGCAAGCTAGAAAAATGGACCTCACCGTGCGTATGCAATGTGCAAGGAAACTGTACATTTGGCTCATGCACTGTCCGATGTTACTGTCCACGTCGTGTCCGTCCGTGACCTTCCACCTTTTACACAACCCACTGTTTCACACCGTTTCTCGACATTTTTCCAGTTCTATACTAAACGCCGGATGTTTCACACTTAACCAGTCTTCCTGGACTAGCCAGTACCAGTTACCTTAACCTTCAACAAGGAGTCATCATCTTTGTTGTAAAATTTTCATAGAATGGTATGCCTACAGCGACCTGGGCATACCACGAACCTGTCAGTGTTTTTTTCTTCGTGCTATAGAAATATCACAAACTAAAAAAAGGTCGTCATAGATTGCGAAATAACTGATCTTTGATCAAATATTATAGTATTTTGTTTAGTAAGAGTAAATATTTATTATGTACTCTAGTCAGAATTTTACCCTGACGTGTGGCATTTTATCCAAAAGTGGAATGTTTTAAAACATGTATTTAACGTGAACCTCGTTCATTTTCTATAAAACGTATTCAGAATCAATCATTCAATACAATAAACAAACATATTCAAGGAGCAATAAATGATCAATAAATTCGTGATAAAACACTGATGGTTTCAGGTATTTGTACAGCCATAGTGTTGGTTATCAAAGGTATACCCATTGTATATTTTATCTACATCGTATTTCTCGAAAAATAGATAAATAACAAATCGAACAAGGAAGTCAGCACGCAAAGAAACACCAAAGCACAGAAGGCATATTAAAAACACGATTAAAAGAAACACCACTGATCGCAACATAAGCACAAACCACAAAAAAACGAACATGAAATAAACATGAACAAGTGAAAGTGAACAGCTATAGGTAAATTCCCAACTTGGGTAGCTAAACGGGGGGATTTACTGTATAAACGCTATGGTTAAAGTACATAAACATGCATAACCTAGAAATACACCTAGACGAGTACATAAGAGGACATCCTACTCGGACAGTCTGACGCCATAAGCATACATTTGTAATGTTTAAAAGGAGTTACCCATGTGTTTACAAGGTGTCTAATTCAGGAGTTATCCATGTGTTTACAAGGTGTCTAATTCAGGAGTTATCCATGTGTTTACAAGGTGTCTAATTCAGGAGAATAAGCTAAACAACTTCTAGTATTGTGCTTGATATAAACTCAGAATTTTAGCACAAATCATGAACCATTGATACTTTTTACTGTAGTTCAAAATAACCGTTGTCTAATAATTCATGAGCTAAACTATGTTGCTTACAATCAATCACTGGCTAAGAATTCGAAGGTCATAAGCACAGGTCCATGAAACTGTCCTATATCGCCTATATATACATATTTAAATATGTATATACATGTATAGGTGGGCTAGGTCACTTTTTATGGTCCTATAAGACACATGCATATTTGAAATCTGCATCTCAAGGCGCTTCTTATGAGCCTATTTTCATGAAAATCGGAAGTGGTTATGTTGACCAAACTGAAGTTTAAAAGCTTGTTTTTCCATAAGTAAACAGTGGTTTTCTAACAGTTATTTCTTGTTTTCTCAAAATATTGATTTTGTACTTACGACCTTCTAATTCTAAGCCTGCGCAATCTCAGTGAAATATGGTTTTAAGATGAGCTTTGGCCTACAGTATGCTACATTAAGTTTACATACTTTTACGGAACAGATATGGACAAGTGCAGTCATATATACCTACTAGGTAATATCATAGTGTATAAACTAGTCAGCTTACAGCTATCGCAATAAGTCATACACGTTGAATTGTACAGCATCCCAATAAGTCATATGGTGACCGGACATAACAACTTTTACACGCAATAAGTCATACAAGTTTAGTTGTATAGTCTCCGAATAAGTCATACAGTAAGTACGTTTATACGCTGTGATAGGGGTTGAACAACTGGTAATTTTGTTAAGAATCCATATAAACGGTATAATTATGCTTGATATTTCTAATATATTGTATCTGTGTTAAAACTGTTTCATATCAGTTACGAGTTTTATACTTTGAATCTTGATTGAAGTTTGTGTCGTTTTGACACGGGTATATCTGAAAACAGATTACAAGTTAAATCAGACAAAGGCCGATACTTTTATCTATCGAGTGGTCTACAAAAGAAAAAATACATATACTGACAAAGTCAATACTAAAGTGCTCTACTTATAATAAGATTATATTTTCAATAACTCGTCTTATACAGTGCGTTCGGAAATTACCTTTAAATTAGAATATACCGGTAGGCCAGCTCCATTCTAAAAATAACACACAGATTGAGACAAAATTAATATCTAGTTCGTGTTTCACTATGATTGCAAGTTGCATTGTATAAGTCATACAGTGGTTAAGTTGATATGCTGTTTTTACCATCAGATAGTATCTCTTTTTTCTTCTTTCTAGAATGGTGAAGAAGGTCGCAGTTATCACAGGAGCTAACCGTGGCATCGGTTTTGAGACAGCGAGACAATTGTTGAAACAGTTTCGTGGTGACGTCATTATCACCGGAAGAAACACCGCAAAAGGTCAACGAGCATGTCAGATTTTGAAGGCAGAAGGGCTGAGTCCCATCTGGCACGAAATTGACGTCACACAGTCAGCGAGCATGCGTATGTTCATCGAATTCATAAATGAAAATTATGGCGGAATCGACATACTTATAAATAACGCGGGAACCATTTTCCCAAAAGACTGTACCTTATCAACGTACCGACAAGCCGAACTTACGGTGAATACAAATTTTAAAGGTACATTAAGCATGTGTCGATATTTCTTTCCAATGCTTCGCCCTCATGCTCGCGTGATCATTATGTCAAGTGAGTTAGGAGCGCTTGTGAGCCTGGGTCAAAGGGCACGAAAGGAAATTGATATTGAGAAAATATCTATGCACGCGCTAGATCACTTGGTGGATAACTACCTGACTGCAGTTAAGACTAAAGTCTGGTCAGAGTACGGATGGCCGGACCGAATCATGGTGGCTGTTAGTGTTTTCCAAAATATACTTGTGAAATGTCTCGCTAGGGATTTGAAAAACGACCCAAGACGCAATATTGTTGTTAATGCTTGTTGTCCTGGATGGACGGCCACGGAAGATATGTCAACACATTTGGATTCGGCAGGTTGTCTTGGTGGTATTAAAGCTCGTTCTCCAGAGGATGCTGCGTGTGACGTCATTGATCTAGCGCTCCTACCGTCTGGCACAAAATCTAACGGCGATGTTGTTTTCAAAGGGAACGCTATTGATATAAGTTAATACTAGCAAATCCATAGAATGAAAGATACATTTTAACTTCAATTTCCTTAAATTAGAATATAATTTTAGTGATCTTCATTAACATGCGTAATATGCAAAAGCATAAATCATCGGCACATGGTTTTAAATTATTGGAATGTACCCTATTATCTGAGTGTACCCTATATATAGAGAAGGTTGTGCAGCGGTCATGTTTAGCCGCAACCGATATGACGTTACAGGAACTGGTATCTGTGTTTGCTGTGGCAACGGTAGAAAAACGCGGTACCAGCTTTCGTAACGTCATATCAGTTGCGGCTAAACATGGCCGCTGCACAACCTTCTCTATTCATAGGGTACACTCAGATAATAGGGTACACTCAGATAATTTGAAACCATGTGCCTATGATTTATGCTTTTGCATATAAAAAATGATTTAATTTAAATATACATACATGTACGTGTATAAAAAGGGTTTCTTTAGACATAACCAATTGATCAGACGACATGATTATGTAACTTGATCGAGAACTGAGATGACCGATGAAAGAAATTATTTTTGTGACAAAACATTGGAAATAGTGCACGTGTTTTGCATATTCCCATAGTGTATCTTGATAACCTTCGACAAAAACCTCCGACAAGCAATTGGGCGGTGCGTTCTTCTCCACGATTCTCAGTTGCGTATCAATACTAACAGCTTATGGCGAGGAACGATCTTATTGTTGATCTGCTTTTTAAGTAGACAGTAAACTTGTGTTCGGGTACACACTGTGCAGTTAGGATATAAGTACAGTGAAGCACTGGTCGAATCTACTATTAACGTGTAAAACCAATTATAAAAGCATTTTCAGACACCTGTAACTTCAATGCTAAACTAAAATACTATATTGGTTTTACCTGTTCAGACAATGGTTGTAATATTTTGTGTACATATAAACGACTACGTCACTCTCACAATATCCTAACTGGACAATGTATAGGTTGTTTAGTAAAGTGACAGCAAAGTTGTAATAATTATGTTAAATTTCTTGTTACTAGTATGTGTTTGACTGTTATAGAAACATGCTTCTTCGTGTATGCAACTGGGTCATAAAGGCTATGACGTAACACATCTTGGATTTTGAAAAATAATAAAATCCTGCTTTTCTTTTATTCCGGCAAGTGTTGAAATAATACAATGCAATTACAAATAAAAATAAAATAATCAATAAAAAGCACTCTTGAGTAATAAACCGTCCTCGTATACTTAAAAATCGTGGGCATTAAATGTCGTGGGCATTAAATTTCGTGGATTTTGGTAAAATGCAATTTCGTGAGCTCCTAAATTCGAGGATTACAAAACATTGAATAGGAAACCTAGTTTGATATTTTGGAGGTCGATTAATCGTGGGGAGAATATTTTGTGGTCGATATCAACCTCGAAATCCACGAAAATTTAACTCCCATGAAAAAAGGACTTTACAGCATTTATTTAAAATCACAGGTGTCCGACATGATTGTGTCACGTTTATGATCCCCTGTGGTCCGCTCTACAACACAACAACATGTATGTACATATATAGCATTTTCAACAAGTACACTATTTCTTTTCAGATCTCTTACAACATTTAGTTATACAAAGAGGTGACCATGATAAATTCAGTCCATGCCCCATGTTATGAAAATTGAAGGTTCATTACCAAATTGCTGAACAAATTTAACGATGAGATGGGACTGAATACCCGGATATTCGGAAACCAAACGAATATTCAAATCCAAATATAATATTTGAGTATTCGAAAAAAATCAGTTTTCTGTAATTTTTACTCAAAAAATGGAAACACTTTAGTTATTCTCGTACGCTGTTATACATAACATGGCCATATGATACGTAATTCAATCAGGTCCCTAATCGAAATATTGTCGCCACGTTTATTGATTTATTAATACAACCGTATAATCTGAATTTTTTGTATATACAATGTATAAGCATTCATCAATTTGTTAATGAAGTTCGGTCTGTCAGATGACTGATAAGGGGTAATGTGCGCATGCCGAGCACCTGTAACATGAGTTCAACATGCAATACAACTGTATAGTGTTGTGCATGAACATTTCGCTGGCTAAGAATTAGAAGGTCGTAAGTACAAAAATCAATATTTTGAAAAAAAACTGTCTGCAAACTACTGTTTACTTATGGAAAAACAAGCTTTTTGATCTTCAGTTTGGTCATTATGACCACTTCCGATTTTGATGAAAATAGGCTTGTAAGAAGCGCCTTGATATGCAGATTTCAAATATCCAAGGGTCTTATAAGGTCGTAAGTATTATAAGGTCGTAAGTACTTCTAATTCTAAGCCAGCGAATTGAACATGGATGATAGAAGACAAAATCTGGTGTTTTCTTCTAACAAGCTTAGGGTCTTCACCTTGGTAGAAACGCTGACTTTCAAGCACATCAGTATAGACACGTATGAAGCAGCCTTCTTTTATAGATACACAGACTTCCTGTAAAACACTTGCATGAGTGATGCCACCTTTATTAAGTGTTCCACTGGTCAACAGGGTATTGACGCATATTATTTTATATGTGCGCGACCGCCTTATATCCCATATATGTGTCAATACCCTGTGGTTATTATGGAAACTAACCTGTCAAAATAACTTCAAATCGGAGCAACTAGCAATTTTCTGGAACTACCCTCCAGTGTTGAGCATCTTGCCATGGAACTTACTAGTAACCTGGAGTACCATTTTAACGACGGTATTTCGAGGCATGTGATCGAACCCGCAACCTCCCGTTCCCGATCCTTGATATGACGTGGCCTGTGATTGAACCCGCAACCTCCCGTTCCCGATCCTTGATATGACGTGGCCAGTGATTGAACCCGCAACACCCCGTTCCCAATCCGGACGTTCTAACGACACTGCCATCGAGGACGCTATGTGTCGACACTGATGTCCGACTTTCCGAACTGTGTGTTTCGAAGACTTTTTTCTCAGTTCGCCATAGAGTATAATAATAATAATTAGGACTTTATTTAAAGAGGATAAACGCAGTTGGGTATATACCCAATCTTTCCTGAGAGCCTCATCATAGATTTACATATATGTACAGTTATAAATGTTACATAAAGACAAAGCAACATCATAAGCTTATATACACAGCTGAAAGAAAGAGGCATTAATTTTCACTGAACACCAGAATCGCTATATGCAATAATCTTCAGTATATACTAGTACACGTGAAATGAATAAAATAGAATATCTAATTATCATTTTTGGCCCTCTCAGACATTACTTTTTAGATATATGCACATAGTTTCGAAAAGTGCTAGAGTTATTCTAACACAAAAAATTAACACAAACTTACAATATGATATCAATTATGAACAATAGTGCACATTTAATTTTATATTGATTGACAAAGGCAGTACAATATGGTATAACCAGGAATACTACATTGAAAATGACCGGAAATGAAGTATGACAATATCATAATAATATCATAATAAGGTGGCCAAACAGAATTAGAAATGGAGAATTACAGCGAAAACAATCAAAACCAGCGAAACAATCAAAATCAGGAAATGGATTGGTCACACTCACATATACGTATTAAAGGTGCTGCCTCACACATAGGACTAAAATTTTGTATGACATAATTTTCCAAACTTACTAAGTATTTATGTATAGGAAAACCACTGACGGTTGCTTTATGAAGTGAGAGTAGAGTAGAGGGTTTAAAAGTGTGTTTATTGAATATACAAGGTCTGATTTGGAAAACATTATTGTAAACTTGACTGTGAATATGTTAAAACTCTTTTTAAAAATAATGATATATTACTATTTACAGAAACATGGTTAGACTCAAGTTACAACCATGAAGTTGATGGTTTTGTTTCTTTTGTTTTGAACAGAACAGATAGACATAAAAATTCCAAAAGAAATAGTGGAGGGTTGATTATTTATGTAAGAGATGAAATAAAAGATTTTGTTGAGTTTTTGAAAAATGTGGAAGACTGTATAATATGGTTGAAAATAAAAAGTGACATTGTTGAATGTAGTGAAGATATCTTACTATGTTTATGTTACAATATACCAAGTGGTAGTAGTAGGCAGGTGTTTGTTGATAGAAATATATTTGAACATTTAGTTGATGATCTCTATTATTTTCATAATATGTTTGAAAGTAAATGTAAATTTGTATTAACAGGTGATTTCAATGCTAGAATTGCAGAGAAATTAGATTTTGTTGAAAATGAAACATTATTTAATTTAGACTTGCTACCAGATGATTATATTGAGGATGTTGTAATACCTAGAAATAGCTTAGATACCAAAGTAAATGAAAATGGTAGGTTATTACTTGAATTATGTAAATCAACAGGTTTAAGAATACTGAATGGTAGAAAAGATTATGACAAGGATGGGAAATTTACATGTGTAACTGCTCAAGGCAGTAGTGTTATTGATTTAGTACTTTGTAAAAGTGATATGTTTGACTATATTTTTAACTTTAAAGTACATGAACCAAACATTGTGTCTGATCATTGTTTAGTAAATTTTTCTATTAAGTCCTGTAAAAATGATCATGAATGCTGATACTACCAATGTTTATAATACTAATTCAATTGATGAAAACCCAAAGATGGCATATATTTATAAATGGGATACTGAAAAAAGAGGATCATTTTTAAACTCATTGAATCAAGATGAAGTTAGAACTAAATTTGACCATCTCTGTGAGGAAATAAATATGTCAGAATCACCAGATGACGTCAACATAAATTTATCCAATTTTTACCATCAAATAGAGGATGTTTGTGATCCACTTTTTAAAAAGAATATTAGTTCAAAAGAACCCAACGTTTGTTGTACGTCAAATAATCAGCCATGGTATGATGAGGAATGCCAATGTAGTCAAAATGATTTTTATACTTGTTTAAATTTTTATAGGAAAGATAAATCTGACCAAAATAGAATAGAAATGGTTAAGCGAGAAGTACATATAAATCTCTACTTAGAAGTAAAAGATATCAGTTTGAACTGAAACAGACTAGAAAATTACAAGATCTCAAGTATAAAAATGCTAAAGAATATTGGAAATTATTGAAAAGTTCATGCCAGCAAAATAAAAATTCTATTACAAAAAGTACTTTAAACACTGATAACTTTGCTGCATATTTTAAATCAATTAATGATCCAGAATCAGTTTTTCTTTCAAGCGGATGAAGATGTTATATATTTCAATGATAGGTACTTAAACGGGGAACTAGATGTTATGTTTCAAGAATTAAACGTTGATATTGAAGAAAATGAGATTGCACTAGCATGTAAACAATTAAAAAATGGTAAATCTGCAGGTCCTGATCTGATGTTAAATGAATTTTTTATAACTGGGATTAAGGATAGTCATTTTCTCAAGTGTCTGAGAACATTATTTAACAAAATATTTAAAATTGGATATTTTCCAGACCAATGGTCCGAAGGTTTTGTAGTACCTTTACACAAAAAGGGTGGTTTTAATGACCCTGGTAATTATAGGGGCATAACTTTATTAAGTACTCTTAGTAAATTGTTTACGAAAGTTTTAAATAATAGACTCACTGATTGGGCAGAGTGCTATAATGTATATATAGAGGCTCAATCTGGTTTCAGAAAACATATGAGTACCACAGATAATGTTTTTGTCTTACATTCTTTAATTAACCACTTGATAAGTGACAATAAGAAAATGTATGCAGCTTTTATTGATTTTACTAAAGCCTTTGATTATATTGTTAGAGACATTCTATGGTATAAGTTGGTCAAGTTAGGTATTCGTGGTCAAATGTTTAATATTGTAAAGTCGATATATGAGGGTTACAAAACAACGTATCGCGTAAAGTATAACAACAAGTTAAGTGATGAATTTACATGTATGTTAGGTGTTAGACAAGGAGAAAGTTTATCCCCATTTTTATTTGCTATGTATTTAAATGATATTGAAGAGTATTTTGTTTTGAACGGGTTTAAAGAAGTTGAGATAGATACATTACACATATTTTTATTACTGTATGCAGACGATATTGTTATCATTTCAGAAACAGAAAGTGGGTTGCAAAAGGGCTTACATTTACTAGAAGAATATTGTAATAGATGGAAATTGACAGTTAACATAAATAAGACAAAAATTCTAGTTTTCAGAAAAGCAGGTTCTCTTAGAAAAAACATTAGATTTTTATATGAAGATAAAGAAATTGAAATAGTCAATAATTTTAAATATCTTGGAATAGTTTTTACTACTGGCGGCTCTTTCATAAAAACTTATGAATCCCTTTCTGGTCAAGCGCTAAAATCTTTGTACATGCTAAAATCTTATTTTTTAAAATTTCCATCAATGAGTGTGAGCCATAAGTTAGACTTATTTGATAAATTAATTATACCTGTACTTTGTTTTGGGAGTGAGATATGGGGTATCAATGACGTAATACAAATAGAACGCATCCAATTACAATTTTTAAAAGAAATTATGGGCGTTAGATCCCAAACACAGAATAATTTTATATATGGAGAATTAGGGCGATACCCACTTAAAATTACATGTTTAGTTAATGTTATTAGATATTGGTTAAAAGTTGTACAGTGCTCAGATACAAAATACATTAAAGCTACCTACAATATGATGATTAAAGACTTGGAATTGTATCCAAATAAGAAATCTTGGGCAAAGTCCGTTAAACATATTTTAGATACTTCAGGGTTTTCAGAGGTATGGATTAATCAGAATGTCGCTAACAGTAAATTGTTTCTGTCTATTTTTAAACAAAGAGTAAAAGATAATTATTTACAAATTTGGAATAACGAAGTAGAAAATTCGACAAGGGCAAGAACTTATAAATTATTCTGTAGTTTCAACTTTCATTCTTACTTAGATAACATTAATTTTGATAAAAACAGGTTTGCGCTCACTAGATTCCGTGTCTCAGCACACAGGTTAGAGGTTGAGGCCGGAAGATGGCACAAGCCACATAAAATCCCATACGATGAAAGAAAATGTCATACATGTCATACCCTAGAAGACGAATTTCACTTTTTATTAGAATGTCCCCTATATCACGAAATAAGAAAATGTCATATTAACGATATTTCTGGAATCATCCAAATGTACCAAAATTTGTGGAACTTTTAAAATCTGATAATAAGACTATCCAGAAAAACCTATCTATGTTCTTACAGAAAAGTTTCGAAATAAGACGGAAGACAATCATGTATGATTTTAATTAGTACTGTAGTATATTTCACTTTAATAACTCTCTCTCACTTTGTATATATGTATATGTGTTCATTGAATAACTACAATTACAGTAGGAGTGTATATATGTACCATACATTTAAACCGATTATGTTGCATGATAAAGTTAAAACTTACAAATTGATTATATTGCTTATTATTATATCAATATATTTGATACAATTATACCTGAATATGCTAATAATGTCACCATTAACCATTGTAAAATATGTGGAATTGTATATATTTGTAGAATGATAGGCATATTTGCCTTTTTCTTGAATAAACTATACTATACTATATGAAATATTTGGTGAAATAAGCAATTTAAATCACTCTTAGTATAGCGAACTCAGTATTTTTCCATTTGAAAATAGCGCAGGGTTTCCTTCCAACATGCTTTGTGAATAATGTAATTCACACGATCACACTTTAACATCAACAAACTACAGCATAAACATCAGTGAGGTATTCGGTTTGTTTTGCAATTTGTTTTCATCCGATTGAAATGCGAACGAATTTCAGGCAATTTTAGTGATAGCAATGTTAATTCTATAGAGTATTAATAACCTTTAGAACTTTGGATGTAAAAATAATAAATAACAACAAAATGCCGATGTTTCGAAAGTTATTTTAGATGTCACTGTGGTTGGTCATGGCATATACGGCTATTACACAAAATTTAAGCGAATATTTGACAGCTTTATTTTATTTTTGCAATACACCAATACGTGAGGCAGCACCTTTAAGAAGAGAAAACACCATCAGTTGCACAGCACTTACATGGCAACACGAAGGAAAGCGGAAAGTTGGCCGGTCGAAAACCACACGGAGGCGAATAACTGAACAGGAACGGAAAGAACTCGGATGGAACAGTTAGGCAACAGTCAGGATTATTGCCAAAGACACAGTGGAGACAGCACAACAAGGCCTTATACACCAATGGGTGTGAGGATGATAGACGAGGTACATGTTTTGTAAGGTGGTGACAATATCATATATGAAGAACTGGATTGTAGTTGCATATTTTCATAGATTTTATCGAGAGTAAGGTAGGTTTTTGCTTTTATATCATTCAGTTTAGTATTTGTGGTGGATAACTTTCTTTCAGTTAACTCTGCAAGTGACTATGTCGACAAAGTTTATTGGGTTATCCCTCTTGTATTATGTCTAAATTGAGTGATTGTCGGTCCTAAGGATACCCTATTTCTTTTATTATGATCTTTGATCGGTCTTTGTAATTGCTGGTGTACGTACAGTAGTAATGGAAAATTCGTCTTTATTTATGTAATATACGAGGGTTGTTCAATAAATTCTTCTTTTTAAATGAACGGTATTTAATTAGTTCCTTGATGGCTTATTTATTAATACATAATTATATATTAAGTTATTTATATAAACACACATATATTAAGTTATTTATACAAATGCAGGTGTTTTAAGTTATTTATATAAATACACATATATGAAGTTATTTATATGGTTATTGATCTATCATATCTTGTTTAATGCAGTGTATTAGGTTTTTTTTATATAATAGCAATCTACATGTATATAGACAAATTATCCTATGTTCATTTATTGTCCTGTGATATATTCACAGTCTGACAGTTCGGACTAAATATTTCTCTTCTCAGTTTCATAATATCAATACATTCTTAGACTGGGTTCATAACTTTTTTGTTTTGTTTTTCATGAAATAATTTTAAAACCATTGCAATTACCGAAATACACAGAGAAATGCAAACTAGTTTACAATTTTACAACAAATTACAATTTAAACACAATAATAATCAAAATTAATGAAAGTATTGAATGGCGCTGAAATGCAAGCAGGGACTTTCTTGCTTTAGTTAAAGTCTGTTTAACCACAGGCCTAAGAAATTATATCACAAAATACAGAGTTTTGAAAACTTTGTATTTCGTGATATAATTTCTTAGGCCTGTGGTTAAACAAATGTTTAAACAGTCCGTTTATGCTCATTAATAGCCTCAGTGAAGTAAGCCTATGTTTATAATGAGATAACTATTTCCACTTGTTCAAATAAAGTGCTATGTACAGATATGCGTCATAAATAAATGCGTTTTAAAATAAAATAAATATACGCGAGGACTGACCGAGTAGGATATATAGCCTACTGCATGACTGAATATCGATAATCAATAGGCTACTGTTATTTTTTAGCACAGTTATTCTGACATCATTTTCTAGTTATGAAAATCGTTAAAAAAAACAGAAAAGCGTATTATGAACACGGTTATTGTGTGTGCTCCAGGAGGCTCAATTTGCGCAGTTACAATATTCACGGAAATACATTCTGTGTATATCCGTGCAATATTACAAAGGGAGCTAAAACCACTCACGTGACCAGTAGAGTAAATTGCACGACACGACAATTCTAACGAGCACCACAGTGCAGAAAGAAACATCCGGTTCTTGACAGAATCGTCTACAAAGGTCTTATTTTATGTTGTTTATTGATATTTAAAATATCTTAATGTATAAAATTATTGTTAAGTATAATAACTGCTACATATTACTATTTCTGTTGAACCATTTACTTCACGAATCTCATTTTCCCCGTTTCAGTTTATATCAAGTGCGCAATTTCTGGATAAACGATTTTCGGATACCGAAACTATTCATTATCAATTACTACACACAGCTGTTTTATTTGATCATTGAATTGACACTTTGCCCCTAAATTTTATTGGAGCTACATTTTAAACCTCAGTCTACTGATCGAAAGGGCTAATTTTCTTCCAGAAGTTTATAAACAAATAAATTCCAGGAAGTGGCCCACTACAGTGAGTGTGCCGATAACGGATCACTAGTGAAACTATCGCTGCATACTAAGGGTGTAACGATATACCGTTGGTCGGTATACCGAATTTGTTTGGTCTCTCAGGGCTAGCTCTGGCTCAAAATTCTGTTGGGCCAATTTTTTAACCGTAATAGCGGCTGGGGGCCAGGGGGCTGCGAGGGCCCCCGGTGGGTCCAGGGCGAAGCCTCTGGCCCCCTGGAAGCTCCTGCTATTTTGCTGTTTGAGAACAGTAAAATCCACTATGAGATATATCATTTCACCTTATATTCAGTCTTGAGAAACCCTGAATTGTAACTATTTTAATAGTATAAAACTTTATCAATTTAACAAAGATGTATATTCATGTATGTTTGTTTTCCATGTGAAATTTTTTTGTTGTTCATTTGAATGATTCAATGAATGTAGACTTCTGTTTAAGTTATTATTTTTTCCTGTATCTCCATGTCTAAGAAACTTATATGTATAATGAATGACAGAAACAAAATAGCATTTTAGAACTTTTTCACGTTTATTCTCTATAGCACAACACAAAGTGCCATTAAAACATGCATCCTAAATGATTCACAGTCTACCAACAATAATTAAATTAGTATAAACTATATGGGTACAAGTTCTATCTTGATGATGACACATCGTTTTTGCGAGGGGACTTGACACACAAGTTATATAAATTTTGTGAAGATATTTTTTAACTTGAGACTAAAGTCTACATCCCTAGTGCGATATGCTGTAGCCAGTCAGCAAAGTTCTGTCTTTGAAGCAGCTTCTGCTGCTGACCAACAAACTTGCTAAGTTCCAACACAAGTCCACATAAAGTGTGATCATGAACAATTGCAAATTGGTAGGTTTAAGTGGGAAACTTGTTTAGAAGCCTGTGACATCAGTTGGCATCCTGACATCTAGAGAAGACTTGACATCACAGCTGATCCACCATTTATCACAATACACTGTTGAATCTGAAACAAAATAAGACCAATACAAAATTTAACAGAAAATATAAAGATGTAAGTGTGTGTGAGCTATACAACCCTACTTAAAAACTGCATTGTCCGAAAATACGAATATCCGAAAATGCGGTCACTTCAGAATTGACAAATTTTCTTAAAAAGTTGACCGTCGAGATTTTCGAGGAATATAAGTCAAATTAAGTTTTAAAACGTCATAGGCTATCCACACACAATGTTTATGGGTTAATTTATCGGGTAAAACACCAAAACTAACGTTATTTTAGCTTAGAAAATGCACAAAAATGAAGTCACGAGATCCGCTGTTTTTTCACGTCAATTTCTTCACAAATAAATACGATTCCCTGGATAAACTGGCTTAAAAAACTTTTTAAATGGTAATATGATGATTAAGACTGAATAATTCAATGTTGAAAAATACGATCAATAATTACCTGATTTATGGCTAGGATCATGCGTTTATCGCATTTCATATTCGTGACCCGTGACGGTCAATCGACAATTTCTTTCATCAGTCAATCAGGCCGCCTTTGATTAGACAATCATCCGCTAATTATCTCACAAACTGTCATAAACACAGTCATGTATAGTTTGTTTGTTTAACAAGCTGTTTATTGACCTAATATTATGACACGTGGACTGTGTCTACCAGTTTTTGTTCATTTAGCGTCGCCCGTAGCAGTTGATCGTAAAACCAGTCTAGAAAAAATCTCGAGCATGCTATTTTTAGTAACTGGATTTTCCAATATTTGTAAAGTCATACTTTTCGATAGTTCGGGCTAATTTGATTTTTTTCGGGCCAATTTTGATTTCTTCGGGCCATTGGCCCGATTGGCCCGCGACAGCGCGAGCCCTGTCTCTGTACGGTTCACGGTACGACGATGGTCCGGAACGGTACGGCTACGATACGGCCTCTACCCATTCTCTAGTTAAAATGAGGTACTATTAAGTATCATTTGTAATTGATCCGACTGCGACATCACTGAATCAATAATGCATTTGTTACCGTCGAGCATGAAACTCGCGGCGACATAGGGGCAGCCATTTTTTTAATGCGGAATGACTAAAGTCTGTTCGGGATCGTACGTATCCGGACTGAAAATACGAAATACGACGGACAAAAAACGTTGACTCCTTGATAGCTCATACAACGTGACAGAGTGAGCTTTTGTGATCACTCTTCGTCCGTCGTCCGTCCGTACGTCGTCCGTCCGTCCACAATTACTTGTGTAGACACTAGAGGTCACAGTTTTAGCTTAATCATTATGAAACTTGGTCACAATGATCATCTCAACAAAATCTAGGTCAAGTTCGATATTAGGTCATCCGGGGTCAAAAACTAGGTTACAAGGTAAAATCATAGAAAAACCTTGTGTAGTCACTAGAGGTCACAATTTTGACCTAATCTTTATGAAACTTGTTCACAATGATCATCTCAACAAAATCTAGGTCAAGTTCGATATTGGGTCATCCGGGGTCAAAAACTAGGTTACAAGGTCAAATCATAGAAAAACCTTGTGTAATCACTAGAGGTCACAATTTTGACCTAATCTTTATGAAACTTGGTCACAATGATCATCTCAACAAAATTTAGGTCAAGTTCGATATTGGGTCATCCGGGGTCAAAAACTAGGTCACAAGGTCATATCATAGAAAAACCTTGTGTAGACACTAGAGGTCACAATTTTGTCTTAATCTGGTCACAATGATCATCTCAACAAAATCTAGGTCAAGTTCGATATTGGGTCATCCGGGGTCAAAAACTAGGTCACAAGGTCAAATCATAGAAAAACCTTGTATAGTCACTAGAGGTCACAATTTTGGCCTAATCCTTATGAAACTTGGTCAGAGTGATCATCTCAACAAAATCTAGGTCAAGTGAGATATTGCGTCATATGGGGCCAAGAACTAGGTCACTAGGTCAAATCACAGGTCTTGCATGTACTGCTTTAACAGGTGAGCGACCTAGGGCCCTTTGTGCCCTCTTGTTGGTATAAGCGATATCAGTACCTTCAAGGGAACCTGTTAGTGGATTATATCCTCTTGGTTTTGGTCCTGGGTATATAAGGTATGGTGGCGTCATTTGCCCCAAGGCACTTCCACAATACATGACCGTTAAACGCTGTTTTCCTGCAGTGATGTGAGGAACTCGGACTTCAGATCTACTTGGACCAATAACCTTTGATGAGTTACTCCCCATATTAAATCCAGTTTCATCTGCATTCCAGATTCTGCTTGGTTTATCAAATAACTCTTTCAAAAAGTCTCTGAATCTTGTGTACCACTTATTTGTGACATCTTTTGAGACTTGTGATCTTCTAAGATCCAAGGGGGTCTCAATTCTGGTTGATATGATATGGGCATTTCTTTTTTTAAATGCATTGTACCAGCTACACCCAGGCCTACCATCTTTGAAAGGTGTTTTACGCTTCTCCTTATTTATGACATCTCTAACAAAGTCTAAAAACTCACAAACTCTGAGACCTATACCCCTCATGGCCATTTCTGTCAGCCATAATGCCATTGCTTCGTCTTCTTTCTCTGTAAATATGGTGGCAGGACCTTTTGTGGAGAACATATCAACTTCACCTGACCATCTACGATACAGAAAACTGAACGAAAGATCATTTTCTTCTGCAGCTTTTCTTAAAGACAATTTCTTTGTACTTACATCATACATTTAAAGCTCTTCGCACCCGGTTCCTTTTCCCAGGTGACATTGTCTTTGAGCCCCTCTTCTTCGCAGGACACTATGTGGAATTCACCGATTTGGACAAGTTAAATAACAATTGTACAGTATTTGCAGAAAAAAATGTATATTAAATTCCAAGAATCCATCATCCCCAACTGCTGCATTAAATTTTATTACAGATCTACACTTTAATAAAACACGAACAGACTTACGAACAGACAGACAAACGGACACGTATTTTTTTTACAAACACCATTCAAATAGATTCCCTTCACAAAAAGTGCCTCAGCGTTCCTGATTGTGGCTACCGGCCTGTAAAAAAATATTTGAGACGGTCCCCAAAACTTCATGCCTCAGCAGCACGCGTCTAAAATGTGATCCGATAATGGTACATAGACACGCCCTTATTCATCCGCTGATATAATTAATCTAATTAACAGATCTATATTTATCAAATAAATTGTCACACAGTTGGATACATATGTGACATCAAATAAAAGTCAAAATAATGTACAAACCATTTATCTTATAAAAATTCTGCGATGCTCAAATCTACTTTCGGTTTTGCACGCGGCCTGATTAGCGATGTCAACAAAAAGTGCGATAGAGCGTTTCTGCGATCATGATCATACTGACCGGAAGTTCTTAACGTTGAGTTGGTAAACAAACGTTTACATAATTATATGTAAGTAAACAATATTTTTATTTCCTTGAGCAAAGTTGTTTTCATGAAAATTGACGTGTAAACTTTTTTTGATCCGTTATCGGTACTGATTCGTTATTGGCACACTCACTGTACTCGTCCACTCATAGTGCAATTTTTTTCCTTCTTTATTTATGAATCAGGATGAGTACGCTTTTGGGGGTTTCATCTTTGTCAATATTGCAGGACATGTGCTTTTAAAACTATTTGTTAAGGCCTGTGGCCGATGAAGTTTAATAATGCACCAGTCACTTGAAACCACGCCCACCCCCCAACCCCGAGGAAGGGCAGGGGAACAGTCCCGTGGTTTTACCTTTCCCATGTCCCCGCACAGCTTGGTGAGTGTGGCGCTTATGCTTTGTGCCAAAATAGCCAGGTAATATAGCCGTGTCTAATAATTACACCCGTAAGGTATAGGGCGGGGAAATTTGTGGGGTTTTACCATCTGTATGGCTCTGGGGGGCAGGGATTTTACCCAGGCTTCAAGAAAGCAAAAATAAAACTTCCCTGCTATTTCCAGGGGGGTGAGTTCAATTGACTAACCAGTGGGTAACCATTCTCGATATTATGGTATAAAACCCTTTTTCAAGAATTACAGGATTAACAGTGTTCAAAATTTGATGGATCAAAGGGTCAGTTTAACTTCAAGGTTAAATGAAATGCATGGTTAACATGCATAGCTACATGTACCGTACAGCCTGTGCGATTTTTGCCTAAAATCTTGCTTCTCTTGTATCACTGTCTGACAAGTGATTTTTCAACCAAGCCGAATGAAATCGCCATCTCCTCGATACTGTAAAAGCAGAATATTTCGCGAGGGTTTAATTTTCGCTATATTCGCGAGTCCGATAAATTCGCGAAAATTGATGCTCGTGAAATTATTAGCTACATAATAGCTTCAAATATGTTACACTTCAATATTGATTACGGCAAAGCGACGCCATTACAATCCACTCGGTATTGATAAAATACTGACGACTACGCTGACTTAATAACTTTGCCTGATAAACTTACTTTGTTTGATTGATATTTACAAAACATTTAATATATAACAGAGAATGTGAACATAAAATATTTCTGTAAAATTCTATTCATTTAGTGGTTCAATTGAATAGTTCAATGATTGTGATAAAAAGTCTGTCTACAGGTACAACGTTTAACACCCACGGCTACAATGCTTGTTCCGATAAGCTCGGAAACAATGGACTGAATACAATAAACTTTCACAGTTTTCTCATTACACAATGGTACATTCTGGTTTGGCTTAATTGAGTACTAGTAAATACCAACAAGCTAGCCAATCGACCAATTAAGAATTAATACGCCTGGATAGATGACCATTATATTATACAAACAATAGTCGTAATTACCAAAGTGATTATCACGCTGTGACAACTAAATAATGCACCAGGGATAATGACGACAAAGTAGAAGTTTATTTTTCTGAAATTTGAAATTCGCAAACATTAACCCTCGCGAACTACTTCCAAATTAGAAATTCGCAAAAATTTAGCCTCGCGAAAATAAATGCTTTTACAGTAGCCTAGTGGGGGAAGTCCCGAGTTCAATCAGAGGCTGAGTCATACAAAAGACAAAATAAAAATGGAACCAGAAATTCCTTACTTGACCCTCTGCATAAAAAGGAATCTGGCTTCTCTTCTCTCGTACTAGTACCCTTGTGGTGATGGATTACAACAGCAATGAGGTATGGCAAGGGATTAATATAAGTTAGAAAACTTGTTTCACAATGGACCAAAAATAAATTAGTATAAACTAAATCACTGTGATGATAGCATTGAAATTTCACTCGCTGAAAATAACTGCAACAACGCCGAGGTCACTGCAAGTGCAAAACACTGATTTATTTTTAGCTCGACTTTTCGAAGAAAAAAAGTCGAGCTATTGTCGTGACGGGATAGTCTGCGTGGGCATGTGTGTTGGTTTAGTTTATTGTCAGAGTCATTTTCTCAAAGACTATCAAAGGCATCAACTTGAAACTCAACATAGTTATTCACCATCACAACGGGAGTCCATACTGACAAAGCTGGTAACTCCAGGGATTTCCCCGACACAGGTTCTTGCGTCTCTGACTCAATATATTGGCGTTGGACCTGCATTTGCAACTGTGTGTGCGTCCTCGGGACCCGCAATTACCAACGGCCGCTGTAACTGGTTCGCGTTTTGCAATTTACACATTATTGTATAAAATATGAATTAATTAATCTCCGCTGCGATATTCCGCGATAGGAGTCATTCCGAAGTAAACAGACTTTATTGTTACCCGGATCTCCGATATGACGTCTCGGTCTAAAAAAGCAGACGACTAATAGCAATATTGCTGTCAACGCGAAGGTTTAGTTCCCAACACAATTGAATTTGTACTTTGAAAAAATTGTACCGTTCATGAAAAAAGTCGGGAACAAAATGACATTTTTAGGGTAGGCACATCGTTGTAGGTAACTCACTAGTGGTAAGTGTATGGTACATCATACAAATGATGAAAACAATGGTATATGAGATTTTGCTTTTTAGCTCACCTGTCACAAAGTGACAGAGTGAGCTTTTGTGATCACTCTTCGTCCGTCGTCCGTCCATCGTCCGTCCGTCCACAATTTGTTTGTGTAGACACTAGAGGTCACAATTTTGGCCTAATCTTAATGAAACTTTGTCACAATGATCACCTCAACAATATCTAGGTCAAGTTCGATATTGGGTCATTCGGGGTCAAAAACTAGGTCACAAGGTCAAATCATAGAAAAACCTTGTGTTGTCACTAGAGGTCACAATTTTGGTCTTATCTTTATGAAACTTAGTCACAATGATCATGTCAACAAAATCTAGGTCAAGTTCGATATTGGGAAATCTGGGGTCAAAAACTAGGTCACAAGGTCAAATCATAGAAAAACCTTGTGTAGTCACTAGAGGTCACAATTTTGGCCTAATCTTTATGAAACTTGGTCACAATGATCATCTCAATAAAATCTAGGTCAAGTTTGATATTGGGTCATCCAGGGTCAAAAACTAGGTCACAAGGTCAAATCACTTTAATATGTCATTGGGTCTAAATGTGATGTAACTTATAAAGCATAAGACAATATGAAAACCTTGTACATGCAATAGAGGCTACCATTAGGGGTTCATGAACAACTAGGACAGGTGAGCGACCTATGGCCCTTTGGGCCCTCTTGTTTATAAAATTGATCTGTTTGATACAAAATGCATATCTGCTTTTGAGGGACCGTCCAAATTTGTCTGGGACCCCCAAAATGCAAACCCTGAGGGCCCTGGGACCCCAATATGAAAATTCCAAGGGAAAACCCTGGTAACTCTGTGACCTATATTAATGGAGTTATCGGCCCTTGTTTGGACTTAATACTTTTTACAGCACAGAACAGCTAGTTTCTTTGTTAAAATGGAAGTTGAACTGTTCACAATTTCACAATATGCCTCGGGTTGTATCAATGACAGCTCTACATGAGTCACATAGTCAGGTGATATCATTTGTAAAACTCACAAGTGTTATAAAAATATGCTAAACCAAAATTGGTCTGTCTGTCCCTGAATTAACTGTATTCACTGTGAAATCTCCAACACTAGTGCGTGAGTGACAGACAAGTGGAAAATCATCCAGAAAACGCAGTGATTTTCGACTCAAATTAAATTTGTCCACCTTTGATGACATTGTGTGATTTAGGCAAAAATTGCCAAGCTGTTCTGTAGCCTGTTGTCTCGAATATCCGTGCTAAAAGGCGTGCTTTTTAACATTTCATAATGACTGCCCGATTTAAACTGCAATAACTATTTGTGAGATGAATTTTGGGAAATTTTACTAAATAAACAATGTTGCGCTTATATTTAAGCTTAAGGACGTTTAGGACCTTTCTCCGACGTCATCGGTAAAAAATCGCTTTTTCGCCGAATCTAATAAAAATCTCCAGAAATATGCTTTAACCTACTCTCCGTATTATGACGTTTTTTATTTTTCAAAATATCGCTTCGTTTCCTAGCAACGTGACGCTATGTACATAGGGCGTGAAATTGACGTTATGAGCGTATATTTCTGTTCTATTAAGATGTACAATAATTTTCAAAACTCTATTTGTTAGTCCTTCATCCTTTGAATCTTATATGTAAAATTTATAGCAGTTGCGACTAACAATTTCGCAACGAAAACGGTTTTATATCGAAATTGACCTGTATTTTACTGCTTATTTGCGACACCCTACTCAATTCAGGGCGCAATTTGGTCAACAAAAAGTGATTCAATCAACTAATGAAACATACCATGGTTTTGCGGTAATTCTACAGAATAAGCACAAACAATAAAAAAGGGGGGTGATCTCGCATTATTTTCGACAAAATTGAATTTTAATGAAAAACGGACATACGTTAAAGGCATAACGTCGTGCCGTCGCACGACGTTACGGGCTATTGTGGCTACGTCAGCGTCATGATGTTGTGGTGTATCCGGCGCATCGGCACATTGTTTCAATATATAAACAATATAAGAAAGCCTTATTGATGAGATCTTCAATATACCCCTAAAATTGCATGAATATTAATAATTTCTAGTGATATACATGTACATTGTACGTACATTTTCCCTATAAATAAAGAGATATGAACTTGCTACTAGCACACACTGTATAAAACACTAACCACCTCTCAGAAAGAATATTGTGCTTTAACATTTTGGCTTACGACCTATATATTGTGTATGCACAGTAGGGGGTTCGGGGCAAAGTGTTACAGTCCCTGTGGTAAAATGTTTATTGTAATAAATACCGACAAACATACTTTGGTATGTAGTTATATTTTCAATAAATGGTCAAAAGTAGTCCCAACACGTCTTCACAATGTGTTACATTTACGGACCATTTTAAACAGTTGAACTTGTTAATGCATATTCAATGCAAATTGATTAATTAAATAACTTGCATTGTAAAAATTAAGTATGGTTTGTGTATACATTATTACTAGGACTGTATAAGTGTACATGTATGCATTCAATAGGCAATGTAACAATTATACATAATATATTTTCCCCCAACTCACTAAACAGCAACAACACAACAGCTCTACAGTAAATCCCAAAGGTGGCCGAATCAAGTATCTTATGAACCAGTCATGGTAAAAACCCCGCAAATTCCCCCTGTCCTATACCTCACAGGTATAGTCAGAGTTGCATTTCCCCATCGAAAACGTAAAAACACAAGACAGTTCCCACTATCACCTGTCTTTCCCCTGGATTGGGATAGTAGTTTCAATTGACTGGTACATTATTGTAACGTCATGTTTGATGTGAAGGCCTACTCCAACTAAGGCACATAAGCCAAAATGTCAACCTATACCGTGAGTTTCGAATTAAACAAATTTGAAAAATTGTGAAAACAGTACAAAAGTTCCAGAAAAAAGCGTTGTCAACCTGTAAAACAAAATGTGTGAAGTTAAACGGGCCGCGCATTAGCCGATGCAACAGCGACTCAAACGTGTTAACATTAACTTCTACTATCTAATACACGTGTAAGACATCATACTTATACATATAACGCTATCTTTCAATTTGCTGGCTGTTCATCTACCGTCCTTATTATTTTTGTTTTTAATTAAATTTATTCACGGTTACTTTACAATCAAAATGTAGCAGACCGCACAGCGGTCTTTAATCCAGCTGTCAACATGAATTAACATGATTGCGTAACAGTGAAACCAGATATATATGCGTGGTAAGTGGCAATATTTCTAGACAAGTGGGGGACTAACTTTCCAAATGTTTATACATCAACGATTTGCTTTTATACCAAACGCTATTATTATATACATTATAACTATGTATGACTGTAAGAAAACGATGTATACATATTTTAGTTATTATTTTATTAAAGGGACGTAATTATTAGTTTGGAAGACTTCAGTTAGTTTGGAAGACTTGAGCTCATAATTATGTACAATGCATTTAATGTCCGATCGAATATCCCGAGTAGATGTTTAGATAATTTAAATACATAACTCAGCCGATGTTCTCTTTTGTATCACTGTGTATTTATCATGATGCTGTGTTCAATAAAGACACATTTTGAAGAATAATAAAACCACAGTACTGATAATATTGTAGGTATTGCGAGAGAAACTCAGTTTTGTCATTTTCACAAAAATTACCACACTTAAATTGGAATGAATAATTGCTATGTAGTGACAAACTTTGCTTTGAACAAAGCTATTATATATGATTTGATAATTGAACAGATTCAGGTGAAATGCGTGCATTTTATTCTTAACATGTAATTGTTGTACTAGTAAATAGGACGCAAGTCCGTAAATAGAACGGACGTACATAGCGCGTTACGTTGGGCGACGTAACGTTTTTACGTAAGTCCGTTTTTTACTGAAATTCAATTTTGTCGAAAATAATGCGAGATCACCCCCCTTTTTTATTGTTTGTACTTATTCTGTCGAATTACCGCATCACCACGGTGTATTTCATTAGTTGATTGAATCACTTTTTGTTGACCAAATTGCGCCCTGAAATGAGTTGGGTGTCACAAATGCGCTATAAAATTCTGTCAACTTTCGACATAAAACCTTTTTCGGTGAACAATTGTCCGTCACAATCGCTTTAAATTTAACATTTACGTATTCAACGGTTCAAGAACTAACATATGGAGCTTTGAAAATTGAAATAGACCTTATTCTGACCGAATTATGCCATTAAAGCGTCAATTTTACGCCCTATGTACATAGCGTCACGTTGCTAGGAAACAAAGCAAAATTTTGAAAAAATAAAAACTGCACAATAAGGAAGGAATGTTAAAGCATATTTCTGGAGATTTTCATCAGATTCGGCCAAAAGTCGATTTTTTACCGATGACGTCGGAGAAAGGTCCTAAACAACCTTAATTAAACAATGCGCTGATTTCAGCAGAAGACAACGAAAATATGAGACAGAGGCATATCTGTTCAAGGTTTGAACAAACCCTTACTAGTATCCTACTGTACAGATCATGTACTGCATATTTTTCTTTACATGTTTATATTATTATTTTATAAAATATTTGATCTATTTTGTATATTTCAGATTATTTTCACACGTTGTAAATGTTTTTACAAGTCCATATATTGGAAAAAAGAAGTGATGTCCTATGAGAACATCCCATTTGATCCAGCCCCGCCTCCTTACACGCCTCCAAACTCTGAAACATTCTCCACCTCGACTCATTACAAGTATCGCGATTCAGTGATTTGCTTAAAGTGTGGGCAGCTTCATGAAGAAACTGGAACACATTTGTATGACTACCATCAACCTGTGGATGAAGATTTAATGTGTCATATATGTTTACAGCCATTAGTGAATCCTATAGACACAAAATGTGGTCATACATACTGTTCAAGATGTTTAAAGAGTTACCTTAAACTACAGAAACAATGTCCTATTGACAGAAAACCTCTGACAGTCAGTGAGTGTCAGCAGTCTAGTCTATTAGTCAGAAGGTAAGTTGGATCTGGTACCTTTGTAATACTGCTACTTATGTGTTTTTAGCTCACCTGTCACAAAGTGACAAAGTGAGCTTTTGTGATCACTCTTTGTCCGTCTGTCTGTCAACAATTGGGTTGTGTCCTCTCTAGAGGTCACAATTTTGGCCTAATCTTTATGAATCTTGGTCACAATGATCATCTCCACAAAATCTAGGTCAAGTTCGATATTGGGTCATCTGAGGTCAAAAACTAGGTCACTAGGTCAAATTATATAAAAACCTTGTGTAGTCACTAGAGGTCATAATTTTGACTTAATCTTTATGAAACTTTGTCACAATGATCATCTCAACAAAATCTAGGTCAAGTTTGATATTGGGTCATCCAGGGTAAAAAACTAGGTCACAGGGTCAAATCATAGAAAAACCTTGTGTCCTCTCTGGAGGTCACAATTTTGGCCTAATCTTTATGAAACTCTGTCGTAATGATCATCTCAACAATATCTAGGTCAAGTTTGAAATTGGGTTATTCGGGGTCAAAAACTAGGTCACAAGGTCAAATCATAGAAAAACATTGTGTCCTCTCTAGAGGTCACAATTTTGGCCTAATCTTTATGAAACTTAGTCACAATGATCATCTCAACAAAATCTAGGTCAAGTTTGATATTGGGTCATCTGAGGTCAAAAAATGGGTAACTAGGTCAAATTATAGAATAACCTTGTGTAGTCACTAGAGGTCATAATTTTGACTTAATCGATTAGTTATGAAACTTGGTCACAATGATCATCTCAACAAAATCAAGGTCAAGTTTGATATTGGGTCATCCGGGGTCAAAAACTAGGTCACAAGGTCAAATCAAGGAAAAACCTTGTGTATTCACTGGAGGTCATAATTTTGACTTAATCTTTATGAAACTTGGTCACAATGATCATCTCAACAAAATCTAGGTCAATATCGATATTGGGTCATCTGGGGTAAAAACTAGGTCACATTAGGTCAAATCATAGAAAAACCTTGTGTCCTCTCTAGAGGTCACAATTTTGGCCTAATCTTTATGAAACTTTGTCACAATGATCGGGGGGGGGGGGGTATCAAGATGTTGTAGCTAGATCTAAGGACATGTTTTATCTTAACTCTGGAACTTATGACAAAAGGATAAAATTGTGACAAAACAAGTTTATCAAGTGTCGTAGGTCCAGTGATGCAACTAAGACAATATTTTGTTGTACGACAAATTGATAAAACCTGATGATTGTGTGTTATAACTATTTATTATATCACAATGCTCCTTGTAGAGTTCTAGTGACCTGTCAAAAAAAACATTTTAATTACATGGTAGCTGCACACTACAGAATAACAGATTAGTAACCATCATCTTTCTGGAGAAAACTAATATTTGTTAGTTATCTTTCACAAGGAACCAACAAGTTCTCAAGTGGAGGAAAATCAGCATTGTTGTCAAATATTCATGGAAGTATAATACCCTTTTGAGACTGGGAATCTGATCCAGAATAGATAGCCTGGGTGGTATTCAGTATTGATCTTATTTAATTGGAGAATAAGGATAGCCAATCATATCAGCTGTTACTGACAAAGAGTTTAATATTGTGTGATCTGATTGGTTGTCCTTATCCTTAAGTCAAGTAAGATCAATGTTGAATACCACCCCAGGTTACAAATCCAGCACACTTGAACATGATTACATGCAAGATGAATAACTCCTGTCAGTTTATTTGACTTTATGCACGGAGTTACATACCTTACCTGTTTTCAATGTTAAGACAGTTTAAGTGATGTGTGTTGCTATCCTGGCAATATATTTCATGTTTACCTGTCTTGTGTACAGAAATATGGCTAGAAATCTTTAATTAATTGTCAGTTTTAATGCGGGAAATGGCTTAAACAAAAAAATGTTAGAGGTGTCTGGAAAATATTTTGTTACTATAAATAGATGTATTATCCCAGCTATTACCATCATACATGTAAACAGTAAACTAGTATGGTGAACTGAAGAACATCATGCTATACATGTATGTATCATTGTATGAGGATTCAACATTTTGTATTTTTTCAACTGGAGAAAACAAAGTATAATTTTTATAATAGATTCATTGAAATTTAGTTGGATGTTCAATTTGTCTTAATTGTCTTTTGTTTAATCTGGAGTGTCAATTCAGGTTTAATGCCAATCTCAACATATATTGCATATATCGCTGTTTAATTATGCTAATAAAAGGTCGAGAGTCTTGTCAAATTCTCCATACTTTACACCAAGGTTATTTGCACATGGTTAGGATGGGTTTTGGGTCACTAAGATCATTTATATGATTTCCATGTCATGATGTGATAAGTCAGAAGGTCACTGCACGGCAAAAAAATAGCAAATGGAAATGATTGTGGGTCGCTGGGTTTTGTCATAGTGTGATAAGTATAAATTATTTCCCTCCTCAGAGCTACAGATAAGCTGCGTATTGGGGTATAACTATAGAACTTGGTCAAAATTACTACTTACAACCTTAAAAGACACAAGCATATTTCAAATCTGCGTCCCAAAGCGCTTCTTATGATTCTATTTTCATGAAAATAGGAAGTGGTCATGTTGACCAAACTGAAGTTTAAAAAGCTTGTTTTTCCATAAGTAAAGAGTAGTTTTCAAAACGTATTTTCTTGTTTTCTCAAAATGTTGATTTTGTACTTACGACCTTCTTATTCTAAGCCAACGACTTGATTAAGGGTGGAAATTATTTTATTGTAAACAGACAATATATTTGTTCAGGCTGTAAGTTTTCAATACTTGTTAAAAAATAACGACAAAGCTTAATTAGATTTTAGATAGAACCAGTAGGTATATTGATGGCATACTTAAGATATGCTTAAGGTCTTAAAAGACCAAGACATATGTCTAACTCTGCAGCCAAAATATTTGTGTTCAGTCAGGTCAGTGATATGGGGGCCTTCATAGCCCTCTCACTTGTAGGTACTTATCCCTTACACATATAGTGGGGCGTCATCCCGGGCGTCATATTGATTTTGTTACAAAAGTTAGTCTGGATGGATATCACTGTTTGTCTCCACTTGTTCTCCTCAACCTGACTGGTCGGAATTCAATGAAACTTATCATGAATACTTTGTAACAAGCCTAATACAAGTGCATTTGTCAGGAATTTTAGTTCGGATCATTTTTGCCGGAGTTACGGCCTTTTGTGAGAGACTTGAGTCTTTGTGTCAAAAATCCTTCTAGTTATAATCATTATGATTATAACTTTATAGAAATGGTGATGTCACTGGTTCTAAAATTTCATGTATGATAGATGTTTGATAAAGCAGGAACTTGTTTTCAATCTATATATTGATTCACTTTGTACCAACTGGTTAAAGGTAAATATTGTAAAACATGTTCCCTCGACATTAGATCATAAGCCAGAACACCACATGTCTGTAATGACAGTTCGTACGGTACGTCCCTAGAGAAATTAATGATTGTTTTTTCACCTGACAGCTGTTAAATTTGTATGCAAAGACCGAAAAATGTTGCTATATATTGAACAACCATCCTAAATAATAAATTGAGGTGGAATACAACATGCCCCTTCCTCAGGGAAAAAATCCTTTAGAATTTGATGCTGTTACTATTAATTTCAAAGTTTTAATTATTACCTCTACAAAATTTTAAAATCAGTTGCCCTGCTCAAAGAATACACAGTCATTTCCATTGATGTAGCTTTACACTCTGCAATATTTTTTACATTTACGAGGGTTTATCCAAACGAAATGGTATGGTCTTTTTCACCAAAACCTTAAATTTTGTCCCATTGATATTAAATGATTTACAGTATATTATTTGAATGATAATAGCTTGTGTAATTATGTAAAAAAGTGCTTAAGTCAGTGTCTTAGCACAAGTTACCTTAAACACAAACTCCATCATTGCCCCCAGCACCTTTCTGGGAAGGGCCTGGACTAAATATTGAGTTTTAACTTTTTACAAAGTTCTCGGTTAATGAGGCAGTCTTTAACAGTACATATATACTCTACTCAACTGCAGTCAATTATACAATAGTCAATAAATAATTGCTCATTGTCACATGCCAGCTGGCACGCCTGGCAGCCAAACTGTAGTTTAATCCTATTAGAAGCATAATTAGGCAGCGATTGATCGTTGTTAAAAAACAGTGTTTAATCACTGTCAATTACCTTAATTGTCTGGGTAAAATATTCAAGCCAACAGTTAGTACAGTACTTAGTCACACTGTATCTCATGCTTGTATCAAAATGGTACTGTAAACCAATTTAATTTCGCGAATACTAACTTTTTGCAACTTCAAATTTTTACGTTATCAACTTTCCTGCAATGTCCATACTAATGTTTTTAGCACTTTTGTGGCGGCTTAATTTCGTGAAATTCTACCACTCGCGAACACTGCAAAACTAAATGGCGTGAAACTATTTCTTGGTTTACAGTAAGCGAAACTATGAACATAATCCCATTCTGTAGATTTTATTATTAATTAATAAATTAAATAATTTCTTAGACAGCGTCATGACTTTCAGTGCGTGTGTGTCTGTTACTTTTTATCGCGCGACTTCCATGTTTAGTATTCAGATTTTGAGTATTATAAATGATTGGGCAAAGATGAGATCTGGCCTTGTGATTATAAAACTTTATTCATGCTCACCTCATTTTCAAATTGAGCATGAATCTTGATTTGCTCCTTTACTCAGTGTAACCACAGGTATCATTAATAAACAGTACCTAAAAAAATTTTTTTTGTTAAATTTAGAATTGTATTTCCATGAATTGACCAGGTATCAAACACAAGAATTGGCTTTCGATATCTTCATAATGTAATTATATTCGTATAACTACTTTCATGCGAAATCCCATCGAAATTGGTCAAGTAGTTAAACAGTTATGCCATAAATACGTATCACTGTGTCCACCCGGTCACTGGGGTGGACTCTATAAAAACAAAAAAAACGGAAATATTGAGGAAATCACCAACATAATTTATGTCGAATTTACCGTTGTGTAGAAACATAATAATGCGGTAAAATTAAAGAACGAAAAAGTTGGAACAGATTAACCTGGTTGACACAATGTCATGTCCACTTCAGTGAATGTATACGTGTAAACCGAAAAACGAATCGTTGGCATATTTAAATGTCAAAATAACTCCATGTTTGTCCGATTGTTTCGAATGATGCGCGTGATTTCCTTTTTGTAACAACGATTTTCATTGGTTGCATGATTTCATTGGGGTTTCCCAGGACTTGGTTACCGGCGTACAAACGATGTATACTACGCCAATGAAAACGACCGTTATAAAATACGTTTGAAATACCCGTCAGACACACTAAAAACCACTACAGCCGTCCCTACAGCGTTTTATGCCCTCGAAAAATAAAATCAAAGTTTAAACAATGAATTATATCGTACGAAGGTAAATTTAAGCATGTTTTCGAATGCTTTCGATTCACAAAGATGTTTTTGATCACCCACAGCTTTAAATAGATGATTAATGCCGTAAATGCTTTAAATTATGAAAAAAACAAAATACACCCAGTGACTGTACGATCAATTCTTCGGGAAATACACCTTGTATAAGAATTCTAAATTTAACAAAAAAAATTTTTTTTAGGTACTGTTTATTAATGATACAGTTACCTGTGAGTGTAACAAGTTTAAATTTAATCATCTTTATCAGGGAACAATATATGCCCTCGAATAAATGCTCCCCTTCTATAAGAAAAAAAAAGACTACATTGGTCATAGTAAAACCTTTTCTCGAGGGAATACGGTACATGTATACAGCTTTTTTTAAGGCTCTCCATCCCATGTATAAATGATACAATTACGCATTAGATATTTGCTTCCTCGATAGCCTAGTGGTTGAGCGTTTGCTTCGAGTGCGAGAAGTCTCGGGTTCGATCCCTGGTCGCGTCATACCAAAGACGAAATAAAAATGGTACCAGAAATTCTCTTGCTAAACGCTCAGCATAAAAGGGAAACTGGCTTCTCTTATTTCTCACACACCCTCGTGGCGATGGATAACATCAGGAATGAGGTGTTGAGAGTGATTAATATAAGTTGGAAAAACTTGTCTCACAATCGACCTTAAATAAATTAGTATAAACTAAAATTAGATATTCGAAACATTTAAATAAAGTTTGAACACAGAATGGAATTGCGTATGAAAAGGGTTTTATAATTTATATAATCATGCAATGACAATATTTATTTCTGCTTTAAGGCCACCGGCCCATGCAACGCATATACATGTATATATATACATGTTGCACGGGCCGGTGGATAAAAGCAGAAATAGATATTATAATCATGCTGGGGCCTCATTTGATTTCAAATTAAATATTATACTGGTAGCAGGTTGAATGTAGTGACGCTTGTATTTACCTTGAGGGAATCATTTAGTGCAGTGTTGTCATGTATTGATTCCATGTCTGTATGGAGCATTTATCCTCACATTTCACTCAATCAATCTGTAGGTAGCCGGTGTATGTATGTGTGGTGTATATCAGATAAGTCGCTTCAGAAATGGATATATATAAAATTTGTGGATAATGATAGTTGAGTAAATATTTTATGTTGGATTTATGATGAGTTATGATGAAAATCAATAACCATGAGGAAAACTCGCTTTTACTTTGCCCTTCAAAGTAAGTACTACAGTCTCAATATAAACATGTGCATGTTTGGTGTTTGAATTATAATTAACAGGTTTTCCAACCGAAATGTCAAATTTGGAGGCCTGGGACAGAGCAACATTTTGTCCTACTAAATCTTCCAATATCGTTTAGCTATAATATACAGGGTGTTAAAAAAGTTTGTTCTCAGCTATTTAAGCAGTTCTTACTCAAATAGCTTCATTTAATGCCAAAAATGATTATAGAACAAAAATAACATCAATACTTGTATTTTGTAATATTTAATTTTTAAAGGACAATGTCATGTTGTACTATAAAGGTCCATTTGTCTTATTAAATGGCCAGATTTTCAAGGTACCATATTGCTGGTTATTTCTGCGTGGTGAAAATTTTTGCTATTCTGCAGTCCAAGATCAATTTGCAGAATTAAATCCACGCAGAATAATATCATCCGTAAAAATTAATCAAGCAGAATAAAATCGCCGATATCAACAAAATCTTTGACTGCCGTAAATTGCCGAATAGTCTGTAGCATTTCGAATATCGATTCTCGGTTAAGTATAATTATGGGGAATTATCGCTGTAATCATCTCATCATTGTGGTACACATAATTAGTTTAAATGTCTGTTAATCTGAGCGTCTTTCAATAGAATACTTTTTACGAATTAATCGTTAAAACATCTCAGTTTTATCTATATGAGTGAAACTATGCAGATATGTAATCACGAGCATAAATGTTTATTATATACATTACATTTATACATATTTTTCTGTGAGAATTTAATCGTTGAAACATCTAAGTTTTGCCTAAATGAGTGAACATTTATTTTATTCCTACATACAGGTATATATATTATGTTCATTGCGTCCTTGTTGAATTGTGAATCAGTATAGATCGAAAATGAGCATATTGAGATATTTAATCAAAATGGATGTTATTCCAGAAACTGATGGGGAATTACACACTTTCCTGGTTTTGTACAGATGGAGTTCTGTAATCCGCAGAAATTTATTCTTACCATGAAGAAAACAGCAGAAATTTATCCTTGCCATTTTGGCAATCAACAGAAATTAAAAACGGCAGAAAAAAACCACTCATTTTTTGGACAAAAATATTACACCCGCAGAAATAACCAGCTGTACGGTATCACCTTAGTGACTGTCTCGTCAATTCCCGACAAATGGACCGTTATTATAAGTACAATATAAATTGTACAAAAAAGTATTTTCTTCTTTTTGCTCTTTATCAATGATACAGTAATACCTGTGATTTCAAGCATGTTTATTTTGAACATGATGCAGTTTTGCACTGAGTATTGAAACTTTGGTAAAGAAAAATCCATTTTGTTTTCTATCTACTTCATGATACTTGAATTGGAATATGGATATTTTTTGTAAACTGTCTCATCACATTCAATGTTTCTGTCATGAAATCTGTTTGAATTGATCAGCGCTAAATTGATAATAGATTGCCTGAAGTCATATTTATTTAATATTGAAGTACTGATATTATGGATATTGTGCGGCTATTATGTCCTCATAGATTGTCAACATGTTGTGTAAATATACTGTACAATGATGAGCCTTTATGTTAGTTACGTTGTCTTCTAAATTTAACCAGCAAATCGGTAATAACCATGTCCAGACAGAGTAATTGTAGCATACTGGTAGTCACCGATAGTCACCGCTCTCAGACTCACAGTATGGCTGTGTCCATCTGTGTGAAAGTTTGAACTAAAGTCACTTCATCCCCACACATTTAAGTTGGCTGATCGATACTGAATATAGTATAAAGTTTAAAAATGATTAATACTTTCTGTATAAACTATATACCAGGCAAAACAAGAAATGTTTACTTATAATACATGTAATGTTTATTGTTTACACTTGCATAATATTTTCAATGCATTTTTTTTGCTGACAAATACAAACCCTTTATTACTTATAAGCATAACTTATGATATCATCAATAAATGAAGCTTGCAAACTGCCATCAATGGTACCCATGAAACCCGTGTTCTGGTTTTTGGTCGATTGAGAAGAAAATGGGAGAAACATGCATGCGATTGTTTGTAATTGTGGGCTACTCACTTAACAGTATTTTCATTAATTAATTATTGTTAAATTACGAATAGTATCAAACGGTCTTTCTGTTTGTCAGCCAAAAAATATGCGTTGTTAAACAGTTTTAGTAGTCCCAAAATTAACACTGTATATAACAATATGTTATATGTAGACGTTTCGTTTTTTGCCTGGTATATAATGTACAAAGTGAACATGTTACTCAAGACGTTGCACGGTATATACTGTAAATTCAGATATTTTTGTGGGTATTACATTTCGTGGAATAAATAAAAAAGCATTTTCATGGGGTCATTTCTTGGATTACAAAATATGGAATGGTAATGCTGTGTTCTGTATTCGGGAGGTCTATTAATTGAGGGGATTAGATTTCATGGGCAAGATCTGAACAATAAAATCAATGAAAATTCAACTCCCTTGAAAAAAAAATATTTTACATTATTGTACATTTGAAAATGCAACATTATACTTAAATAGCTTACATGTATGAATGTATGTATTTACCCATAGCTCAGCCAATATGCCTTTGATTTTGCTGAAATTTTCAACGTTTGTTGCTAATATATGTCAGGGTTCCCACGGTCAGGGAAAAGTCAGGGAAAAACATAATTTTTTCAAGGTCAGGGAAAAGTCAGGGAATTTTGAAATTAGTCAGGGAAATTTGGAAATTGAGCAAAAGTCAGGGAAAAGTCAGGGAATTTTTCATTGACGCTGTGTCATTTCCTATGAAGAAAATACTTTAGCCTGAAAAAAATTCTCACTCGCTATGCTCGCTCAGAGTGTTTCTAAGAGTGTTTCATAAATGTTAATCAACAGCCTAATAAACTGCTAAACTAAACTCTTTTGTTTCATATAGAGCAAACATAGCCCCCTTTTCTCTATTTTATTGCCATATTTTGCTCTCACAAAAAGATGCTGATGTTGCCCTATCGCTCTATGAAGTCAGGGAAAACTGCTCTGTGGTCAGGGAAAAATCAGGGAAAAGTCAGGGAATTCTGTCTTAGAAAATTTGTGGGAACCCTGTATGTGGCATGACAATTAAATTACTTTTCATTACGATCTGATATGACCCTTCACAACGACAATAAAACAATGATGACACAAACAAAAGCATAATTGATGCCGAGGGGCCTTCTGCGTTTTTCAGATTGTTGATGCTGATGTGTACTTATTTTCAGATAAAGTTCGTGAACAAGTGTCCGTGCTTAGCATGAAGACAGAAATAAAGCAAAACAAAGATAAATATAGACTGTAAAATTAGTCGTATTTTTCGGTAAACCTGAAAAAATTGCTATAAAGTGTTTTTAAAACTTAAAGACCACTATTTTGCGGAGTGGTAAACCGTCTTATTTTGTGTTTTTTGAATTTGTCGATGGATTGACTATTCCAATTGACCGTACATTAAAATAATTAGCATCAATTCCTCGTACATTTTCGTTGTTTTCTGTTTCATGGTTTAATGCACCATTGTTGTGAATTTAGATGGAAAGAACATCGAGATACAATCCATGGGTCGCCACTAACACGCACACAAAATTTCATTGAGAAATATTAATAAATAAATTTGTGTTGTGTTTTCAAAGCCGCTCAGTGTATTTTAATATCACACACACAGGCATATTTCTACTGCGCATACTTTTCAGTAATGTACAGTGTTGATGCACAGTGTGCAAATTTGACATTCTTTGTTTATTATGAATCATTATGTCATGTATGTTACATAATATTACTGTAAACCAAGAAAGTATTTCGCACAATTTAATTTTGCAGAGTTCGCGAGTGATAGAATTTCGCGAGTTTAAGTCACCACGAAAGTTCTAAAAACATTCATATGGACATTGCAGGAAACTTGAAAACGCGAAAACTTGTAGTCGCGAATATGCCAACAATCAGCAAACCGTGAAAGTTAGTATTGTGAAAGTAAGTTGGTTAACAGTATGTATATATGTAGTGCTGTTTTATTTTAAGTGAAGTCAAGTGTTCATGAATATCTTGTACCGTCTTGTCAGATTTTCGCCTTGTTTATGATTAACAGAATACTATAGTATTAGATTTCTGTCGATTTAGTATTGAATTTATGAAACTCGATCATTGAATGAAACCAATATGAAGCTTGCATGGAGACTCACAGGCTTCATGTCATTTTATTCAACCTGTTCCATGAATTCCATTATAAACCAACACTCATTCAATGTCCTCATTTCTGGTATATATTAACAATATTGATTTATGATTCTGTGATATATTTTCAGATTGTTAGATAAACTGTTGGTTGTTTGTCCGAACGTAGATTACTGCGAGGAGGTGTTACCAAGATCAGATTTAGAAGCTCATTTAGCTCACAGGTAACTATGTCTTGTTTCTCTAGATCAGATTTAGAACCTCACGGGTAACTATGTGTCTCTAGATCAGATGTTGAAGCTCATTTAGCTCACAGGTAACTATGTCTTGTGTCTCTAGATCAGATTTAGAAGCTCATTTAGCTCACAGGTAACTATGTGTCTCTAGATCACATATAGAAGCTCATTTAGCTCACAGGTAACTATGTGTCTCTAGATCATATATAGAAGCTCATTTAGCTCACAGGTAACTATGTGTCTCTAGATCACATATAGAAGCTCATTTAGCTCACAGGTAACTATGTGTCTCTAGATCAGATATAGAAGGTCATTTAGCTCACAGGTAACTATGTGTCTCTAGATCAGATTTAGAAGGTCATTTAGCTCACAGGTAACTATGTGTCTCTAGATCAGATATAGAAGCTCATTTAGCTCACAGGTAACTATGTGTCTCTAGATCAGATTTAGAAGCTCATTTAGCTCACAGGTAACCATGTGTTGTTTCTGCTGTAATATAACACTCAACATGCTTGTAATGCACCAGTCAATATTATGCCCGCCCTGGGGGGGGGGTACATGGGGAATTAGACAGATGAATCGTCCCGACAGGGGGAAATTTGATAACCTTATTCATTCTGACTCCCGGGTAATATTTTCTCATAAAGTGGGCGTATGTTTCGTAGAAATCAGTATAGAAATAAAAACTAACGGCTATTATTGTTTTCAAATGCTGACAAATTTTGTCTTGTATTTGTAGCCTTAAGTGATGTAAAAGCTAGATGGTATTGCTATACTGCAATTGTTACATGATGTAAGCTATTTGAGTGATTCATATTGAAATAGAAATAAAATACTACCAGTAACGGATATTTTAGTTTTCAAATTTTGTCTTGAATTTGTAGCCTTAAGTGATGTAAAAGTCACTTGGTATTGCTACTCTACAATGGTTACATGATGTAAACTATTTGAATGATCCACATTGGTAGATATTAATCTGCTGGGTACATGTACAGTGATTGTCCCACAGGTCGGGTGCTGAATAATTGATGACCACTTTCAATGTGCAGTCTATCAATTCATTCACATACTATATGGAGATTTTTATCTGGCTTTTAATTGCAATTAGATATCTGTTTAGTCTCAACCTGCTAGCGGGCTGTTCAACTTTACAGGCTGTTCAACTTTGCGTATTGGTTCTTGGTCCCTTGAGTCACCCTTTCACAAAGGTGATTGGTTGTGATCAGTCATTGTGTGTCTCCATTGAGGCATTGACTCCCTTTGTACCCCACCCCAAAAATATATTTTTTTCAAATCTCAATGGAATAGTCCTGTGTACTGAAATGACATTAGAAAAAGCCTTTACAGGCATTCATAGAAAACATTTAGTTATACTTAATTTTAGAACAGAAAGTGTAAAATAGACATGCAGCTTAAAACGCTAATTCATTTTAAACACTGCTGACATTTGCTGCCCCCCCCCCCCATAACAAATGTTGCCAGTTTAAAGGCCCTTTAGGGTTCATTTTGTCTTTTTATCCCACAACATTTTACAATTTACATGTATTAGTGTAAGAAACATTTTCATGCTAATTGACCTCTGCATATAAAAAATTTAGTTTTTTTCACATGCTATGAAAAAAAGAATAGCAGAACTTGACATATTCTTTCAAAAAATAGCAAGAACAGAGTGGATCAAAACATGGAACGAAACTGGGACCTCTCCCACCTAGACTACTTATTATGACTGTCCCTGTCACACGTATTTTCATGTTAATTATTTACCAGTGTTTATTTCTGGTTACAGATGTCGTGGAGCTGTGAAGAAGTGTATAAAGGCAAGCTTAGGTTGTACATTCCAGGGACCTAGAAGTGCTCTACAAAGTCACTTATGGGAGTGTGACTTCAGGGATCAGCAATCAGGTCAGAACTTTATAAATCTGTTGTTCTTCTGTGTCTTATAGTGCGAAAATCCATCCATTAATATTGTCTCATGTCAAAAGCCTACATGCTGTGGCTGTATTGGTCGATTTGTGACCAGGGGTAAATGTACAGTCAGTTGATAGACATAATTATGTCCGGAAGAAGACTAAAGATTTGTATTTATGTCTCCAACATATATTGGGGGTGACATATTGATTAAGTGCTGAATATCTCTCTGGATGGATGTTGTGCTTGTTATTCATAACTCTATGTTTGATTTCAATGAAACGCCACATAAATACTTGGTACCAAGCCTAGCTAGGTATATTTAAGGAATTTTCCGTCAGACAATTTTTGCCAGAGTTATGACCCTTTGTGGGAGAGATATGTTTTTGTGTCAAAAGCCCTTCTAAAAGTTTTTACAGGGACAAATTGTATTTAAAATATTGCAGAATAGGTTTGACCAGGCACTAGTTAGTCAGTAGGTCGATAGACCGAATGGTTTCTGTTCCATAACTCGACCAAATGGTTTCCGTTCAATAACTCAAGAACACTTAGGTTCTTAGGCTCCCTTGGATCTTCTAACTTTACATGGTGGTTGGTCATCAACAGTAAATGACCCCTATTGATTTTGAGGTCAGTATGTCACTGTGAGTCTTGACTGTGACCTTCACCTTTTCTGACTACTCAAATGGTTTCTGTTCAATTACTCAAGAAAGTTTTTCCCTAGGATCTTCAAACTTTACATGGAGGTTGGTAATCAACAGTAGATAAACCGTTTTGATCAATGTGACATTCACCATTTCTGACTATTTGGCTGCCATGGGGGCATATGTGTTTTACAAACTTCTCTTGTTAATCTGATTGGGGAAGGGATAAACTTGAATATTCATGGGTTCCAGGTAAAAAGATTTGAACTATACCATACACAATGTTGTTTTTGTTTGTATCATGTAACCATATGATGTGATATTTACAGGGAAGAATGCCGTGATTAGTGGAGAAGTATCTACTATAGAGATACAGAGAGATCAAGCAGACCTGGGAATATCTGTGGTTGGTGGATCTGATACTCCATTGGTATGTAGTGTGATTTCTCTATTTGTTATACTGCACTTCTGAAGGTTCAGTCTTCTGTGCTTCTTGTTACTGTTCAGGTTTTTGACCTGTCAAATTAACATATTTACCCAATAGCAGTGCACTATAGATTAGTAATTCAAACCTTTCTGGAGATGACATATTTATTTAAAGTATAAATACTATAAATTATAGCAGTAAAAGAAGACATTCAAGTAAAAAATGTGTTCAAAACTGCGTTTTGTTTTAATTCAACTTCATCAGGTATGAGCACAGTTACACTGTACACAACACATGTATATGTTTGATGTTATGACATCACCAGCAACGATGTTATAACATTAAAATGTGGCGTTACGTTTGGCACACTTTAAAGTTATATACAAATATGTATAGTGTACACGTACGTGAGCTTATATATTTTTGACAGGTCCATAACACTGTTCAGTATACAATAGAACTTTGATGCCTTGAACTGCCTTCAGACCGAGAAAATATTTTGAGCCATCTATCTGTTTGCTATCACTGATTTAGTATGCAGTTGCTATTACTGTTGACCACAATCACTATAATTGCTGTATATTTTAAGGGGTGATCAAGAAATACGTGTAAAACTGCTCTAACTACTTTTATTACATGACCAATATTGTTGAAACTCGTCGGACAATTAATTGGTGTATTACAAATACAAAAAATATTAAGTCGAAACAAATATTTGGTAGAAAAATCATAAAAAACTGGAACGTCATTATGACTAGGCCGGTCCAATGACATATGAAAATTGACATCATTACATATTTTACGTACATTATCATAGGTGACATAATTTTTCATGAATGGTATTCAATGCAATGATTCTTAAAATATTACCAGGTAATCTAGGTACTTATTCTACACCTGTCATCAAGAAATCAAAAGTTTGTTTATGCTTGTTCTCCTTAAACACTAGTCTGATTTCAAGACTAGTTGTGCATATTGTCAGAAATTTCAGGTCGAAAGAAAAAGGCAGGAATTATAGTCCTTTGTGAGATTATGTCAAGAACCCTTCTAGTTACTAATCTGTCTACTTGTTAATGTTTGTAGGTATGCATAGTTGTTCAAGAAGTATTCACGGATGGTGTTATTTGTAGAGATGGAAGACTGCAACCAGGGGACCAAATATTAGAGGTACATAGACTGATAGAGGATCTATCACAAGTTGTCAATTGATATAAACTTATATAAAACAAGTTCTGGAAATTTTATTAAGCGAGCCTTTGGCAAGCTTAATAATGGTTACTGAACAAGTTTAAAATATTAGTTTGTATCAATTGACAACAAGTATTTGATTCTTTTATCATATGACATTAACACGAAAATACACATCTTTCTGCTGAAAAGCAGACTCCATTATATAAATGACGCCAAAAATATCGTCATTTACAGCATATTAAAATGACACCATTTACTATGATTTAGGAGATAAAGTGATGTAATTTAAACGTTATATATATATATATATATATATATACTAGTGATACTAACCCGTATACTTGGAATGTCATGTAATTAATTTTTTATGTTGTAATTTATACCTTTACTGTTAAACACTTATTAATCATGTGATTTTTAGCTTGACTATGTGAAGACTAAGTAGAGCTATTCTACTACCATTGGCGTCTCCTCACACTGAAGTTTTTGTCAAGTTTCTAATTCTGAGTATTAATTTTATACCATGTTTGGATGAACTTCAATGAAACTTGGTATACAGGCTAAATTTGCGGATTGATGAATTTGTGTTAAATGGATCCAGGACAGATCTTTATGTTATTATACCCCCCCCCCCCCCCCATCTTTGATGAGGAGGTATATTGCTTTGCACATGTCAGTCGGTCAGTAGACCAAATGGTTTCTTTTCAATAACTCAAGAACGCTTTGCCCTAGGATCTTCGAACTTTACATAATGGCATGGAGGTTGGTCAGCAACAGTAGATGACCCCTATTGATTTTGAGGTCAAAAGTCAAGGTCACTGTGACATTTAACATTAATGACTATTTGGCTGCAGTGGAGGCATACATGTTTTACAAACTACTTTTGTTGAAATGTATTTCTGCAGATTATAATGTTATGGGAAACTCCATTCACAAATAATAGTGAAAATACAAACTTTACAAATAATTCCTTTTGTACAAGTTATAGGACTCAAGGTTCGCACAGGCCTTGAAAAGTCCTTGAATTTTGTTCAAACCTTGAAAAGTACTTGAATTTAGTGCTACCTTGAAAAAATGCCTAAATGGTACTTGAATATAACTGATAATCCTTGAATTCAGGCAAACGGCTTTGAATATCCTTAAAAGTTTATAGATGTTGTCGAAATGGTACATTATCTGCGTAAAAAATGAAACAGAAACACTCTTTTTTCTTGAAATTGAAACTACAGAAATGTATGGGTGCATATGTCACTGGCAATAAATTGTAATAAATTGAGCCAATCTGGTATTCTTGTGTATGACGACAGACGAAATAGTGTATAAAATGGCAGTGCATAATGGCATTTTCGTACAATTGAACCTTGGTAAATGTTTTGGAAAATGCCTTGAAAATACCTATTCTACGAGGGTCATTCAATAGGGGTGGGCCGATGCATCGAAATATCGATGCATTTCGATCCCGAGTGTCCCGATATTATGGATCGATAGTGACAGTCTCGATCCAATAACTATCACCGATAGTAAGCTCAACTATCGATAGTTACGATAGTTTACTTTTTATAAATAAAGTTTACCCGGTATTATGCATTTGAAACAACTTGCGTTCTCGTTAAAAAACTAATTTGAAATAATCCCACGCATCAAAACTTACATTGAACACGATAAAAAAGTATATTTTTCTGTCCAATTCATTTAAAATAATTTTCACAAATATTAGATTAGTATGTTGTTCAACAAAATGATATCTTACACAGTGCAAATTTGCATTTACAAGTTAATTTCTGGATTTCAAATCTTGGCAATAACTATTGCAATAGTATCGCAATAGTTTCCAGCAATACAATAGTATCGCAATGGTACTTTCAGCGATAGCAATACTATTGCAATAGTAAAAAATGGACTCAATAGTCACCCCTATCATTCAATATATAATGCAAACTAACACATAATTTTTTATATACAATATTAATCATTGAAACATGGACATAATCATTCAAAGTAACCTTCCATATATTCAATATCTGACTTTCATCACTCTTAACAGCATGGCCGCAGCCTACTCATTGCATTGTAAATCAGGACTATAATCTCCAGGTAACTGTCGTCTCATTTCTGGTTTGTATGAACGTGCATACATCTCATCTTTAGTTAAAATTATGGATAGACGGTTTTGCCCTTCCACAAATAAGCACTAAAGCAAGCCGGTAATGAGTTTGACGCGACGTTCTGCCGATTCTGACGTAAATAATTCTGGCACTCACCGAGCGCAATCATTGCACATGGTTAACCTGTTCCTTAAAATCGAATGAACTGAGTCAAAACTACTCCCCTTTTCATGGACTTTCTTTTTGCATGTGAATATTCTGTCTGCTTTTAAAAATGATCTCATTGTTTGCTGTTTAGTATGGGTCGTTGCATAAATAAACTTCCCTGCACACTGGTTTACTTTGATTGCAATTCTGCTGATCTTATTTCCATTTGTCTTGAATGTGTCATTTCTTCGGAATATGAAAGAGGACATTTAAAAACAAGCCTCTGGTAAGGCAATAATAAATTGGGGAACTTTTGTTTCGATGGCACTCAATTGTTATGTTTACTACGTTAGTCTTGTGACGTTACCGCGTCCATGTTGTATTTAGTGACGTTGAAGGAAGGCGCGTGCTGATGACGTCATCAACGTAAAGTCCTTAAAATTTCTGAACAAAACGAAAATGACATAAATATTTATTATGCGAAATTTAGTTCAATTATCTTGTCGGGTTTTAAAGATAATTCATAATTTGCATTATATATTAAATGACCCTCTTATCTTGAAAAGTCCTTGAATAGTCCTTGCATTTTGGTGAGAGAATTTTGTATGAACCATGGGACTCATGACATGTGACGACAGCATTATGAATATTTTATTTCATAATATTCAATGCTTAAGTGATTTTAACATGTGCATTATTTCCTGTGATCCCCTAGTGAATAACATATATAAACCAGAACTACATCATGTATAGATACACATTGTTTTGAAGCTGAAATAAACAGGGCTGGTATTGGCATACTGTAAAATCACATATTTTCGTGGGTATAAAATTTCATGGATTTTGATAAAAATGCAATTTGTGGATTACAAAGCATGGAAGGGAGTTTGATTAATCATGTGCATTAGATTTTGTGGTCAAGTTAAAGAGCAAAATCAACAAAAGTTCAACCGTAACCTCCTTGAAAGATAATAATTTTAAGGTATCAGGCTGGTTCAGGAGATGGGGGCTTGGGTTCAAATTCTTGATTAAGTAGGTTATGTTCTTCCGTTTCATTAGCTACAGATACAACAGTTATATCTTCCACATGTGGAGAAGTTATCAGTTGCTTGTGGAATCAGTTATGTTTATATGTTTGACCGGTTATATTAGTTGACTACTATGTAATTATATATGTCTGAAAATTTATTGAAAAACATGGTAAAAACACATAATTTTCTTTTAATTTTTCAGGTAAATGGAGAAGATTTAACACAAACTACACATTATCATGCACGGACAGTATTATGTCATTATACACCAATGTGTTGTCTCACCATATATAGAGAGAAAGCTGAAGAAGACAGGCCTATAGAAAAAGAGGGTATGTCTTATCACTAAATTGTCATTGCCCACCCAATTAAAAAAGTGGCATATATTTATACCCCTGACAACGAGTTTTAAGGGGGGTATACTGGATTCAACTTGTCTGTCCGTCTGTCTGTCCGTCCGTAGACGCATCCTTGTGGACGCAACTCCTCCTACAGTTTTGGCAGGATTTTGCTCAAACTTTCACAGATGAACAACCTCAACATATAGATGTGCATGAAGAAAGGAATTTGCGCTGCGATGAATTTCGGCAGAATTATGGCCCTTTGCCTGCGGGGGTATATTAGTCTGCTGAATGATGACAACTCTAGTATTTTACACATTTCAGTCAGTACACCTTTAGATAAAATGGTTTACAATAACTAGCCTTGAGTCAGTAGATGATCCCTAATGGTTTTAAGAGTTGAAGGTCAAGGTCACAGTAACCTTGAACAATAAAGATTTTTTGGCTGGCTTTAGTAGCAAACTGACTTAACAAACAGTTACCTCTGCTTTACCACTGTTTGGGTGGTGTCAATGTCTAAACAATGACTTCAAAAATTATTGAAGCACTTATTCAAAGCTATACCCAACTAATATACCCAATTTCGATCGTTTGTTCATTTGAACGAAATTGTAGATACATTACAACTTCTGTAGAGCAGCACCCTTGGGTGCAAATATTGGGCATTGTTTAGAGGTTGTTACTGTACAGAGATTAAGTATATAGTTTATATTGGTTTAGGGAAATTTAAAGGTTTTGTTATAGAGTGATTGTTGCTTTACAGAGGACCACTTTTCAGAGGTTGTACTGTATACTGTGTATAATAATACCACTAATAAATATGCATTATTTAAGAAGGGAGGACTGGGTAATTATTTTGGATAGTGATTTTATTTGGTACACTATTTAGTAATGATTTCTATATTACAGAAATTCTGAAGATATGTTTACATAAAACCAAGGGCAGACAACTTGGAATCAAACTGGTTGGCAAGAGGTATGTGAAAATATCATATTAAGTCAGACAGGGAAGGCAGCACTCAACTTAACCAGCTGAGCACAGAAACATTAAAAACGTACAAGGCACAATGCCAAACTAAACAAGTTAAGATCCGCCAAGTCCAAGCTGGCGAAAAGTACAATGAATTAGTTTCAGCTATTAAAAAGCTGAATGCTTTAGCTGAATGACCCAGTTCCAACAGTAAAACGGCTATAATGCCTAGTTTTAGATGTCAGAAATCCTAAAAAGTACTGGTAGACAGTTAACCAAAAAGATAATATTTAAATCGGACAGGGAAGGCAACACTAAACTTAACATTGTTCCCATAATTAAAGCATGCTTTTTGAGATTCTTTGCCTCATAGGTTTAAATATTGCATAATACATTCAAGGTGGAAAAGTTCAATATTTCAGTGCTCCTGTAATTTAATGATTCTAGTGATGTATTTAATACGCATAGGTTAAAACTTTACATTTTATGACAGAATTCCATATTTTTAGGCATGTCACAAGGCCATTTTTCCAAATCGCGTAAATCCATCGTAAAAATTTGATGTATTTGATATTTATATGTTTTTCAGACATGGACCAGGAGTCTACATACTGAATCTAGTAAGTGTGGTTGGTTCTTCACTTGTCTGGTCTGTGTGTTTGTTGTCTTTGTTTTCTGAAATACAGGGTGCACATGTATTTAGTTCAGGACCAATTAATCACCATTTTTTTCTGCATGTTTAATTATGTTTTATAGGTTGGGATATTTTTTTGTATAACTGACACACAGTAATATTCCTTACACCAGTCACTTCTCTCTTGAGGTTTGTACGGCTTGATGTAGCCATGATGGAACAGAAAACCAACATAAACCTCTGTTGGAACTCGAGATGCATGGCTTCTCAGTTTCCTTAAGTTACCAGTTTTTCGAGGGCTGCTTTCAGCAATTCGGCCATTCAGCCAGCCTTTGACATTTTAACTTCCCCTGGTCATTGGATTACCAAAGGAATATTTCTCTCCAAGTTTGTGTGCAGCCAACATCGGCAAAAAGTTAGCCAATTCTGAATTTCTGGCATTTGCCGTATAGAAATATTAGAGATTTTTAAAACTTCTTTGCAGAGTTCTATGCTAGTTAAAAGTTACACTTAATGAAATTTTTAAAAAAATTGTAATTTTCCAATATTTCAGTCACTTAATAATGCACTGTAATATTACATATAGATACACTTATACAGTATATTCATGTCATGTACTATGTATAGTCCAGAGAATTTCACATGACTCTTGACCTTCTATTAGCATAATTTCACTGCTGATTTATTGTCTATATAAGTTGTATGTTTTCAAGAGCGGGGAGTATCACAAAGACGCACTAGGTGTAAGACCAACATAGATCTAAAGGACTGATATTGCATGCGGAAATTTATAAATTCAACGCAAGAACCTTATAAAATATTCATGCATAAAGGTCAGGATCATGTCAAATTCTCTGTGCTGTACTTTGTATACATTATATTGACTTTCCCACAGGTACCTCAAGGTGTAGCATTATTGGATGGTAGATTACATCCTGATGATCGTTTGTTAGAGATCAATGGACTGGATGTTTCGTACAGTAGCCAGGATGAGGCTGCTGCTGTAATACAGGTAAGGCCAATACAAAATTTAATCAACTTTGTGGTTCTCGTAACATACTGAAAAATAGGTGGGTAGATAGGAAAACTATTTTGTTTCAATTATGCCCCATCTTTGATGAGGTGTATATTGCTTTGCACATGTCGGTCAGTCTGTCGGTAGACCAAATAGTTTCCGTTCAATAACTCAAGAACGCTTTGCCCTAGGGTCTTCAAAATTTACATGGAGATTGGTCATCAACAGTAGATGACCCCTATTGGTTTTGAGGTCAGGAGCCCAAAGGTTAAGATCACGGTGACCTTTACCATTTCTGACTATTGGGCTGCCATGGGGGCATACATGTTTTACAAACATCTCTTGTTATTTTATTGATTTGTTGCATGGGAAAATATGCAGTGACTTCAAGCAAAATGCCAATGTAATGTTTAGGGTAGGGGCAAAAAAATAAGATATGTTGTGTTACTAGAACCACAATATTAGTTGCTTTCAAGTTTGGTCTAGGTGCATTACAGGTATACTCACTTTGTGGTAACTCAAATTGACAGAGGAAACTAATAATTTATATGCATCTGTCCCTACAATGTTCCTGTCTAAGACTCTGTTCAAAAAGATACCAAAACAAAAATGCAAAAACTTTGATATGTGGTTAGTTTAGACAATGTATCACAATTATATGTGTTGCATAGATATGTATGATATTTTATGGAATGCATTTCTGATTGTGTGTTATTATACATTCATTTCAATAACGAAGTCTGAATTAAAGCACAGCTGATTGAGGAAAATGATTGATGATGTCACATTTGATGTCATCTACAAAGCCAATTAATTTAACATTCCTAGGAAAGAATGATTGTAGTTTGCTGTCAGCTGTGTCTTGTTGTGCTGTAAAATGCACAGCATTGATGATGTTAGAATAGAAATAATGGAGAATATATAGCTGTGCTTGTTAAAATAAAAAGCACTCGTTTAGATGCACCATTAAATCACTCGTGCTACACACTTCCGGCCCCATTTTCCCGAAGCATCTCAAGTAGAAATCTCATCTCAAATTGAGATTTTACTCAAATCTGCGTCAGAATTTGAGCTCTTTAAATTTTATCGTTATAAACTAAGACTAATATTTCTGTTTTGTGATGCGAATTTGAGTCCAGTCTTCCAATGAAATAATCTAAAAGACACATTGCAATATTTTAGAAGTGATTTAGCTCAGATTGAGATGTTTCGGGAGATCAGGGCCAGATTTAATTACTTGTGCCTGTGTTTTATTCTACAACAGAGCACAGCTTCATGTTTATTATTTCTAAAATATTAAGACAGATTATCAAGTATTTGTTGATCATCCCTCATAATACTAACTTAATTTTTCATTGTGATACAGTGGAACCCCTCTAATCCGGACCTGTCCGGACCAGACAAAAAGTCCAGATAAGAGGGGTTTCTGGATTAGAGGGGTTTCTATTCTATTTCTATTAAATCTCTTCAGCCTATTTTATTTGATAACCCTCATAACTTGAAAGGGATTACATTATGTTCATGTATTGCATAAAACACACAAACTTATTTACAACAGACACCAACTAGATGCTTCAGATTGTTCAAACATATTTCTTTAACAAAACTTATTTGTATTAGACAAAAAAGTTTCATTTTATTTTGAGAGATTCTAGTAATATGGGTCCAAATTTCAAGTTGTCCGGATACTATGTAAGTAAACAAATATGCTCTAGTGAAGAAACTGGTAACATTTTGAATACATTTAACCCACAATTGTGTTTCAGAAATTAAATATGAATTAATCAAGTCAAATATATCATTAAACTTTATTATTTAACTCATTTACCTACATCACAAATTACAAAAAGCAAGCTGCACGACTCTGTATGGTTAATTACAAATTTTTAAGACAATATAATTTTTAGAACAACTATGACATTTTCACATAGTTCTGTATAAATGGATTAATTTAATTATTTGACTATGTCTGTTTGTATCCTAGTTAGTTGGAGTTATAAAGCCTATTGTCAATTTTCACACCTTTTATTGTCCCCAAGATCTTGGGAATATACAAGATGTTCACTGACACCTGTCAAAACGTCAACACTAAAATTGTCTACATTGACTGTCCGTATCTGAGGGGTGAAATTTAGAGCAAATCTTTAACTGGTTCTTGAAAATTTGTCCGGTTTCCGGAGTAGAGGGGTTCCGGATTGGAGGGGTAAAATTACAATAAAACATGAAGGACAAAATTTAGGACCAACTGATTTGTCTGGATTAGAGGGGTCCGGATTAGAGGGGTTCCACTGTATTTCAACCCTCTTTATGGTTTGCGCTGATAATAATGCTAGTTGGTACTGATTACAGGCGTGTTCAGATAAAGTACAGTTTGTGATATCACGGAAGAGTCGTCCTCAGACTCCTGATCTCATTCGTTCTACCTCAGAGACCCTTTGTAACCTTGACATTAATCATCCACCGGGGTCAACAGCAACGCCGATGTGCCGCAAGTGTCGTGAACTCACAGTCACTATATGCAAGGTACAGTGAAATCTTTCGTTCGGGAGAAAAGACTATTCAGAATCTGTAGCTGTCTAATTTCTGTTATCTGTTTTATTAGCTCACCTGTCACAAAGTGACAGGGTGAGCTTTTGTGATCACTCTTCGTCTGTCGTCCGTCTGTCGTCCGTCCGTCGTCCATCCGTCCGTCCACAATTTGTTTGTGTAGACACTAGAGGTCAAAATTTTGGCCTAATCTTTATGAAACTTGGTCACAATGATCATCTCAACAAAATCTAGGTCAAGTTCGATATTGGGTCATTCAGGGTCAAAAACTAGGTCACAAGGTCAAATCATAGAAAAATCTTGTGTAGTCACTAGAGGTCACAATTTTGACCTAATCTTTATGAAACGTGGTCACAATGATCATCTCAACAAAATCTTGGTCAAGTTCGATATTGGGTTATCCAAGGTCAAAAACTAGTCACAAGGTCAAATCATAGAAAAACCTTGTGTAGTCTGTAGAGGTCACAATTTTGACTTAATCTTTATGAAACTAGGTCACAATGATCATGTCAACAAAATCTAGGTCAAGTTCGATATTGGGTCATCCGGGGTCAAAAACTAGGTCACAAGGTCAAATCATAGAAAAACCTTGTGTAGTCACTAGAGTTCACAATTTTGGCCTTATCTTTATGAAACTTGGTCACAATGATCATGTCAACAAAATCTAGGTCAAGTTCGATATTGGGAAATCTAGGGTCAAAAACTAGGTCACAATGTCAAATCATAGAAAAACCTTGTGTAGTCACTAGAGGTCACAATTTCGGCCTAACCTTTATGAAACTTTGTCACAATAATTACCTCAACAAAATCTAGGTCAAGTTCGATATTGGGTCATCCGGGGTCAAAAACTAGGTCACAATGTCAAATCATAGAAAAACCTTGTGTAGTCACTAGAGGTCACAATTTTGGCCTAATCTTTATGAAACTTGGTCACAATAATCATCTCAACAAAATCTTGGTCAAGTTCGATATTGGGTCATCCGGGGTCAAAAACTAGGTCACAAGGTCAAATCACTTCAATATGTCATTGAGTCTAAATGTGATGTAAATTATAAAGCATAAGACAATTTGAAAACCTTGTACATGCAATAGAGGCTACCATTGGGGGTTCATGAACAACTAGGACAGGTGAGCGACCTATGGCCCTTTGGGCCCTCTTGTCATTACTTCTTGGCCGTAGTTATAGTTTGCATAAACAAACGAGGTCCTCAAACCTTCTATTAGCACAATTTTATGGTTGATTTATTGTCTAAAAATTAATGTTGGCCTATGTTTTCATAAGCAGGGAGTATCGCCATTATATATGAGATGTAATATAAACACTTAATTAATAAATTTAAGTCTCTAGCAAGACATGACTTTCTCGCAGAAATTGATATATTCCGCACAAGAAGATCATAATGTATTCATGCATAAAGGTTGAGGACCAGGTTAATTAGTTTGATCACGAGTATTGGCTTCTTTATATCATATGACACTAAAACACGAAAATACTCACCTCTCTGTTGGAAAAAAAGACTCCGCTGTATAAACGACACCAAAAATAACGTCATTTTTGGCATAAAATGACGTCATTTAGGAGATTAATTAACGTCATATGAACGTTATACTACACACTTTTTTCCTGACCATTTCATCAGGGTTCCCACGGTCAGGGAAAAGTCAGGGAAAAACATAACTTTTTCAAGGTCAGGAAAAAGTCAGGGAATAATGAAATTAGTCAGGGAAATTTGGAAATTGAGCAAAAAGTCAGGGAAAAGTCAGGGAATTTTTCATTGAGTGTCATTTTCTATGAAGAAAATACCTAAGACTGAAAATATTCTCGCTCGCTATGCTCGCTCAGAATATTTCTAAGTTGTATTAAATTAATGTTAATCAACAGTGTTAAATACTGCTAACCTAAACTCTTTTGTTCCATATAGCCTCCTTTTCTCTATTTTATTGCCATATTTAGCTCTAACAAAAAGGTGTCAATGTCGCCCGATCGTCCTAAAAAGTCAGGGAAAACTGCTCTGTGGTCAGGGAAAAATCAGGGAAAAGTCAGGGAATTTTGTCTAAGAAAATTTGTGGGAACCCTGTTCATGTTAGATTGTCCTAGTTTTTACTGAGGTAATGTTCTCAATGTTTGTAGGATTGCAGTGAATCTCTGGGTATCAGTATAGCGGGTGGTATGGGCAATCCACGAGGGGACACACCCGTTTATGTCACAAATATCAACCCTCACGGATGTCTGGGAAAGTCAGGGCAGATACAGGTACATGATTCATGTTTGTTTGTTTATCAAATTGTTTGTTCGGGATTAACGCCATTTGTCAACTATGTTTCTGTTATATGTGAAGGCTGATTCACCATACCAGTACTAACTTACCCTTTAACAAGGAACTGGCAACTTTTCCGCATGTGGAAAAAATCGACATTGTTGTCAAATTTCATAGAAGGGTAAGACCTGCCACAAATGGGAATCGAACCCAGATAGCTAGGTTAGAAATACAACAAACCAGTCACTGGAACACGGCTGCGGCTACAACATTGTCATTCAGATTAAAGATAAGTTAGATTATGTATACCACAATCTCTTATAAAATAATTGGTGATCCACACCTATATATTATTGAGTAAAGAGTTGAGTTTCTACCCAAAATTTGAATATTTTAACTTAGATTTGTTTTATTATAGAAAGGTGACCTATTGCTGAGTATCAATGGTTGTAACCTGTTAGGATTATCCCATCCTGAAGCTGTTGCTCAAGTCAAGGCTAATACAGTATCAAAAGTTGTGACCTTGAAGATCGTGGAGGCACCGGAAACATGTGCTGGTTCCGGGATGTTTGTACCAAGCTGGTTGTACTGGCAACAGATACCTAGGTATCATCAATATATTTATGTATACAGTCAACTCTTATTATCTCAAACTCACTTTAGTAGAAGCCACACTTCTTTATTTATAGAGAGGCAACATAGTAGGGCAAGCAAGCTTGTGTCTTCCCTGTGAGTCTGTATTAATTGAGTTTGTGATTTTTGTAAATTGTCAAAAAAAAGTGGGTTGGTAGATTAGATTTATATTAATACATTTACATTTAAACATCAGGTTAGACCATATATAGGTCTGACGACAAACTGCCAGTTGAAACAAAGGGACAGGTATAGCATCAAGCTGTCAGTTGGACCTCATTGGCAGGGTAAGAGGCAAACTCTGGTTGAACTACTTGGACAGGTCTAGCTGCAAACTGCTGGTTGTACCACAGGGCCATATCTAGTTAGAAAAATATTGCCAACATATTGACCCTCCTTCATTCAGAAATTCAGCATAATCTGTCTGCAGTATGACATGTGATGATCAACACATGTTGAGAACCAATATATAGGCTGTTTCAGAGGTTGTTGCTTCAGAGGGAATTTCTCAGCACTTGTGCTGTTAGCATGAGTTAGTAACTTTATGTTCTCTACATCCTAGAAACAATGTTTAATGAGATCCTTCAGGTAGAGGATCTGCATTTATAAACTAACATGCATCTGAGGAACGCACAAACAGGTTTCTATTAGATTTTTCAAATGTCATTGATTATACAAAATCTGACCCTGGGCCCCAAGTACCAAGTCTAAGAGAAACCTCATGATTGTATAGTTCTTTCATGTCTGTTGATCTCTATTTACAGTACATGCCAAAACATCAAGACGGTTACGCTTCTAAGGAGCCCATCAGGAAGCCTCGGTTTCTCAGTTGTGGGCGGGACAGATTGCGTGCAAGGAAGTCTTCCAATTTATATAAAGTCTGTTGTTATAGAAACACCTGCATATAAGGATGGTCGACTAAGGTAATTACCGATACACTCTGTGTGACATGTCTGTCTGTCCTATGTCCTTTGAGGTAATGGACATTGACTCCGCTTCTGGTAATATGAAATTAAGGAAGTTTCAGTGCCCACATTGTGAAAATTGACTGCTAAGATTTTGTACAATGATATGATATAAATAGTCTACATGAATTAACACTATTTCTAACTTCATTATGATAGAAGATATTTAATTTGTTAACTTAGATATGGAAGTTTCACCCACAGGTAATTGTAAAACAAATTGTAATAATTTTATATATACTGGGCATACTCCAGGAAAACCGGGCTTAGTGACAAAAATATGACGGCTCATATACCTCTGTATTTTGTATACAATATGACCTATTGGTACAAAAGTTTTATAGTGTGTGTATTTTAATATTGTTAAATAGGATAGCTGTGTCAAACATACATATAGCTGCATAAATTCCAGAAATAGTAACCTATTGACGTTTGGATGGAAGTCTGTCTGGATTGATGTGTCTGTGTTAGTTCTTCTTAACCATCAGTGGGATTTCAATAAAACTTCATATTGTATATTGTCAGGAAGTTTAAGGTAGATGATTTTTACAAGAGTTATGGCCCTTGTGGGAGACATACATGTTTGTGTCAAAACCTTTTGAGTTAAGTTTGTGAATATGTTTCAAATAAAATGTTCCATTTAATTCTTAAATGATATATTCTTTCATCTCTATATTATAAAAGTATCATGTTATATTTTGTTCTATTTAAGGTGTGGAGATCAGATACTCAGTGTAAACAGTGCTAACTTGGAGAACATCACCCATGCTAAAGCTGTGGAGATATTGAAGCATGCTACCGGTGCCATCACATTACGGATTGTTTCGTGGCCTGGGACGGTTGTTTGATAGATTGTTATATGATAGACTCTGGTGTATCTAATACATTGGGCATGTGCAACTATGACTATACCCCCCTACAATTTGACCAGATGCCAGATATTTACCCCAATCTTTGATGAGAGGTATATTGCTTTGCACATGTCAGTTGGTCGATTCAGTTGGTCGATAGACCAAATGGTTTCCATTCATTAACTCAATAACTCTTTGCCTTAGGATCCTCATACTTTACATGGAGGTTGATAATCAACAGTAGATGGTCCCTGTTGATTTTAAGGTCAGTAGGTCAAAGGTCAGGGTCTTTGTGACCTTTACCATTTCTGACTTTTGGGCTGCTATGAGGACATACGTGGTTTACAAACATCTCTAGTTTTGGGTTGTGAAAACATTGGAAATATTGCGCATGGATATGTTTGATGATGATAAACAAAAACCTTTAACAAACAAATGGATGGGAAGTTCTCTGGCATCTGAAAAATTGTAAGGGTTGGGGGCTTTTTGGCTGCAGTAAAAATGTGTGTGGTTCAGGTTATAGGGATATTTTACAAATGATCATCACTGATGACAGTCATATACATGTATATGAGAAAAAAAGATTTTTCTTTTGTATGCCGTCAGTGATGCAAGGTTTTTCCTTAAATGTCATCAGTACTTATCGTTCATTTCATACACCACGGTTCAGACAACTAGACCGACACGGTGAAACCTACTGTTTGCTAAAGCTTTATTACTGGTTATCATGTCAGAGGAACAAAAGTTTTTCACTACTCATAAATCTTAAAATGATTTTAACTTACTTAATATAGGAAATTACACCATTTTTTGTGTGCTTTGGCCTGTCAAAAGTTTTCAACGTTTGTTCAACTAACAATTTGAATCATGATTATCTCAATTTCCATATGAATTTTTTTTAAAAACGTGTATTTCCATCTAACCCCAAATAAATATTTTTCATAATGCTACCTAAACCACACATATTTTTTGCATCCTTATTTATTTAAAATGTAGGTTTATGTGATAAACATACATTGCAAACATGAATACACTAGTGATATATCCTACTATACAGTCCAATACACAATTGATATACCGGTATTATTTATTTATTCACCACCTATAAAGCCTAGGTCCCACTGAGCATTTTTTGCCTCGGTGATGTACTCCCGATTGAAATTAATGAGCTATCGGGAGCAGGTTCCTCATGGTCTAGGGGAAGCTTCAGGGAAGTCATGAGACAGTTTGTGATATCGGAAGGAATTGTGATGAATCGGGTGTTATCGGAAGAAATCGCCGATGTTGAATTCCTCAGTGGGACCTATGCTTAAGATATGCTTCCCATTTCTTCTGCATGGGAATAAAAATGAAAATAAGTTCATATGAAACTTAAACATAAATTTACACAAATTTACACATTTCTTAGTACCTTATATGCATTCCTAAATTAAATTCTCCAGTTTATAGTTAGAATATATAAAGATTAAAAATTAACTTCTTAAATATTTCAAACAAGCATTAGTAAACAAATATTATCTCCACACTTTAACTGCTGAAGTACTGGATATGTTTAAAAGTTTGCATTTATTTGGGTATGTGCCGTGTGCATTTAAGATGTAGTTGGGCATTTTTCTGTCTAAATTACGAATGTCTGCAAATAATTATATACTTTTCAAAATTTTGATAAGGGTCAAGGAATCAATATTTATGCCATACGTTAACTGAACAAACTTGGTTAAGAAAATACTGTGCAAATATAAAATTATCATCTAACCTGCTGCTAAATTTGAAAAATTAATGTGTTGCATTTGACACGCATTGTAAAAATGTCGTCGTTTTCCAGGTAACTGAATTTTAAAGCCTTATTTGCAGGGGCCAAAGTGGCAAGAATAACATGAAAACTTTTGTCCTTTTCTATTTTCATAGGACATAAGACCAAAAAAAGTAAAAAAAAAACGGACCAGATTCTGTTATCACAGAGACTTGAATGCAGTACAAACATTTCGATGAGGTTGGGCTTATCTGTACTTAGGCCTCAACTTTTGAGGCAATCTTTATTATTTTACAATACTGCAGATGTAACATTTATATGAGCCCGTCTCCAGGAAAACTTGCTATTTTGACAAACATATTGATTTTGAGATTTAACATATTTTTTAAGGATAATGTTGATGAAGCAAAATACAAAAGAAAATTGTGTTTATATCTTGAGTATTAAAGAAGTTACAGCTGTTCGTGTAGAGTCCCCCTTCGGAGCTTTTTGTGCAACGTCTTAAACGTCATTCAAACATTATTCGACGTAACTGTAACACTTATTTCATAATTACACCAATTGATCAATTCTTTACATAAACTGTCAAAATTAGTATCATGTTTTAGAATTCAGGCCTAGACACTAACTTTTTTGGCCACTGGTCCGACAGCGCAAAAGCGCCCAATTTGTAAATAGTACAGTTACTGGTCCTCCAGAATTTTCACTGGTCCTTCTGTATTTCCACTGGTCTCGGACCAACGGACCAGTGTTAGTGTCGAGCCCTGGAATTATGTTTAATTTTCAAAACACATTTAAAAAATGAAATTGTTTGCATTTAGAGAAAGGCCATTACTGTTTTAAACAACTAACTTCTCGTTTTTCTGAATCAGAGTACTTTTTTGAAATTGGTCACCATAGCAATGAAGTACATGTATGTGATATTGACATATTTCATGAGAAAATTTAAAGGTAAAGTATAGTACTATATGAGTACATTACTTAAACTAGAATCAATAGATATGTATTTTTTCTTAATTTAGAGCTTTTTCAAAACCTTGTTACATATTGTAATTACATAATGTCAAAATAGTAGGTTTTCCTGGAGACTGGCTCATATGTTTTTGTAAAATCCATCAGTTCATCATATTCAATAAGCAAAATATTCACAAGGAAAATGTGTTGACCCTTATCAAATTTTGAGTAGTATAGATAAAAGGAAAAGTAGAAAAAACTCAACATTTTGCATTTATTGTGTTGGACAAATCTTCATAACACCACAATGTACAAAATCACCCAATAGTTCCTGTTTTATTTATGCATACATGTACACATTCCGGATATACAGTCATTACCAACATACAGTCATCACCAGTGCAATCACTCATGTTGTACATTTTGCATTTTATTCATAGAGCTGTTTTATCAATGTTTCAGAATGATGTATTATACATGTATCAGGTTTAAAGATTTCAAACAATTAGAATTGAATATCTATAAGACACTGGCACAGTAGTAATTCTAACACACTGCTTCCCAGTGCCATCAGAGAAGTAATTCTAACACATTGCTTCACAGTGCCATCAGAGAAGTAATTCTAACACACTGCTTCCCAGTGCCATCAGAGAAGTAATTCTAACACACTGCTTCCCAGTGCCATCAGAGAAGTAATTCTAACACACTGCTTCCCAGTGCCATCAGAGAAGTAATTCTAACACACTGCTTCCCAGTGCTATCTGAGTAGTAATTCTAACACACTGCTTCCCAGTGCCATCAGGGAATTGTACTGGTTTCATTTGGCTAAGACGGAACTCAAAACTGATGTAATGCTCAGACGGAACTCGGGATACAGAAGTGAGAAGCGGTGTATCAAGGTTACTACGTGTAGTAATCAGATTCTAGCTTAGGTGGTATCTTCCCACTCTCTCCCCCTCCTTTCTCCATTAGTCTCTCTCCCATTCTCACCCCTCTCTCACCCCTCCAATACACCATCATTACTCCCTCCTTTCTCCCTCGCTCTCTCTCCCATTCTCACCCCTCCCTTTCTCCCTCCCTTTCTATCCCCTTTCTTTTCCCCATTCTGTCTCCCAAAAGAAAACCCTGAAAAGTTAAATGTTTCACTTTACTGCTTATTTAGTAAGGGGGACATTGATATGATACTGGATATCCGCCTGTTTGGTTGGACGTCACAATATTTATCTGCGCCTCTTCTCCTTTACCACTTGTCAGATTTCAATGAAACTTCTCATGTACAGTTGGTACCAAGCCTTGTTGTGCATATTGACAGGAATTTAGGTTTGGATGATTATACAGTTGCGGCCCTTTGTGGGAGACATGTTTTTTGTAAAAGAAAACAACAATATATTCATGAACAGCATGAATACAATCTCTCACAAAATATGTTAAACAAGTTTAACATGTTAAATAAATACATATCTAGAATATGGTATGCCACTTTTAACCAAATTTACATTATATACTATGTTGACCACAGGTTGAAACTTGATCAAAGACTTGTATGATTTATAGTAATGTGTATTGTTTTAATAAATTTTTCACATACATTAATTTTATGTTTCTGTTGTTCTTTATCTAGCTTACCCACAGAATTACATAGATAGACAAGTTATGTTTTAATGTTTTCAACACCCTATCTTAATCACGGGTAACTTGTATCATTGGTTAAGAGTAAAAAAATATATAAATTTTACAAAAAAATATTTTTTTTTTACTTTTGTTTTCTTAATGATACATGTTGAGGCCCACATGGAAGATCGGGAAACTCGTTAAATAAAGGCGTTAAATACTTACTAGTTACCTGTGACCTTAATATAGACTCTTGATGAAATAAGTGTGTTAAGTGTGTCGACATTGAACTTGTCCTCATATATTCTGTGTTAATATCGTCCTATCGATCTCACATTTGATGTATTTTGAAGTCATAACATTCTTGTAGTTCAACAACGAAATCACGCCATGATAATGAGTCCTGTTCAATATTGCCGCACTATATACAATATATTGCCCAATCTCTCATACAATAAACTGCAGCAAGTGTCAAATTAAGGAACACTTTAAAAAAAAAACATGACAAAATATCTAAAGATAATCTTCAACCTACGAAGAAGACCCTAGTTCATTCTCTTGATGTCTTATTTCTCGTTACTTGTGTGGAAAGTTTTAAAACATGTTGCAATATATTTCTATGACAAAGCTTATAGCTCTAACAACAAGATCATGGTATAAGTGTACATCAATTATCATTACAAATGGTACGGTACACAGGGTGACTGGCTGTTGAACCTTACCATAAATATCATTCTGCAGACCAACGTTCTAGATTTCAACATTTTATTATTTGTGATATAAAGGACTTCGGCCCACATGAGGGATCAGCCTTGTGTGATCAGCCTTGTGTGGTTTCCTGTTGGTCTTGTTCACAATGAGTTATTTCAATTAAATGTACTGTTACTATGCATTTCATTCATCACGGTTACATGTACAGAACTTGGAAAGGAGTCACACAATCCAGGACAATGTGCTCCAACGTTTCTTGGAGTAGCATTATAAATATAATACATGTACATATGCACAAGTCATGAGCATCAATTTATCCAAGGATCTGAAGATCTAGCCCCTTTCTGCATAAAGGGATACCTTGTACAAGATTTTGAAATGACATATGGCTTTCATTCCCTTGGTACAAATAGGATCGTATCTGTACACAGCCTTTTGAACAACTTGTCTGTCGTGAAAGCTTCGTTTAAGAGTGGTAATGGAAAATGGTTAAAGCTTTGATCAGGTTAATATATAATAGCGCAGACAATCCAAAGTCATACAGACACGGCGGCAGCGCCTAGCCACCAACGCACGAGTCAAACATAGAATGAACCATACATACCCCCATATGTGGCAGCGCCTAGCCACCCACGCACGAGTCAAACATAGAATGAACCATACATATCCCATATGTGGCAGCGCCTAGCCACCCACGCACGAGTCAAACATAGAATGAACCATACATACCCCCATATGTGGCAGCGCCTAGCCACCCACGCACGAGTCAAACAGAATGAACCATACATATCCCCATATGTGGCAGCGCCTAGCCACCCATGCACGAGTCAAACAGAATGAACCATACATACCCCCATATGTGGCAGCGCCTAGCCACCCATGCACGAGTCAAACAGAATGAACCATACATACCCCCATATGTGGCAGCGCCTAGCCACCCATGCACGAGTCAAACAGAATGAACCATACATACCCCCATTTGTGGCAGCGCCTAGCCACCCACGCACGAGTCAAACATAGAATGAACCATACATACCCCTATATGTGGCAGCGCCTAGCCACCCACGCCCGAGTCAAACAGAATGAACTATACATACCCCCATCAATTCATATTTCAAGCAAGCCTTATATACTTGCCCCGTAACGAATGACAGTAAACTATTGTAAATACACAGTATTCTCCCAGTTTCCCGTCGTATGTACACCAACTATGACACTGTCTTCACTGTAATTAAGCTGTCTTCTTCCTAATATGCACTTGGACAGCCTGTTGGCATACTGGCATTGTACAAGACCCGCTCGTTCGTATGGATTTGAGCTTCAACTGGAAGTAATCCTACGTACGATAGCTACATCATCAGTACTTTTGTAGGAAGTGTAAGAATCTGCATGCCTGGGAGTCCTTCTCTGGAACATTTCTAATTATTCTCAAGAAAAAGGCAATGAAAAATCGGAGAGCGAAGGCAGAACTCAACATGCAGAAAGACTGGTTTTTGGTATGATTACTTCTAAACCATATAAGTATAAAATAAAGTTAAGTTGACATGATTACGTACGTACGTAGTAGGTGGTGTATTGGGTGAATGTCTGGTCCCTGGAACCATGTGTAGGCCTACGGGAATACGTCATGTAGAAGTAGGGGGATCTTGTATATTATGGTCCACGTTTTCCTAAGAAGTTTGTGTGAGGTAATATATGCTCTCGCCATTTCGATTTTAACCATGTGGCATGCAGTACATGGATAATGATATATGATTCACCTTTACGATTTCAGTTCAAGCCACGATTTTAGTATTTCAACAAGATGATTTTAGTATTTCAAAATCACAATTTCAGTGTTTCAACATCACGATTTTAATAGTTCAAAATCACGATGTTTGTATTTCAACAGCGCGATTTTAGTATTTCACCTTCACGATTTCAATAGTTTCGCTTCACAATTTTAGTATTTCAACATCACGATTTAAGTATTTCAACATCACGATTTTTGTATTTCAACAGCGCGATTTTAGTATTTCAACATCACAATTTTAATATTTCAAAATCACTGTTTTAGAATATCACCTTCACGATTTCAATATTTTAGCTTCACGATTTTAGTATTTAATCATCATGATGTAACAAAATGGTACCTGTCTTGCATAGACTTACCGTGATTAATATCTAATTTACCCAACACTCATTTTATGGATACCCATTTTTAAGGGGAATTTTTAAATGCTATAAAATCATGATAAATCGAATGAGTAAGCTATATCTAATCATATTAATGTCATCGTGGGTCCTCGAGTTCAGTTATTTATACCACAATTGCGTTGTTCAGCTAATGTGAGAAAAAAACGACGATTTATAAAAAAAGTAAAATATAAATTCAAAATAACAATATGTTTTGCAAACAGGCATCAAGAGAGTGGAGTTAATCTGGTGATTTATGGATTTTACCTCGATGTGTTGTATAGTTATATATACTGTATTCCTAGAAATGGTTTCGCGCATTTTAAGTTAGCGACTTTCGCGGGAGGTATCATTTCGCGAAGTTTAATAGCCGCGAATATGTTACCTCCAACAAATCCGCGAAAGTTTCTAGCTTCTTCATACTAAACATGCTAAAATCGCAAAATCATTCGACGAAGGATAATTGTACTTGCGCATTCATGACATTGAATCTTCTGTCAATATATCCATCTTTATAAAATCTAAGAACAATTAATTTATTGCGTTAATTTCTCAATATAAACATCAATTTCAATCCTCTGAGAATCGTGCATATTTTGGCTTGTGTAAACACAAACGCTGTTATGACGTAGCCTAGCGTGTAATGTGCTCAATGTAAACAAGCACAGGGGTACATGGGTGGGGTGTTAACATTCAGTTGATTATACTTCTACTAAGGTTTGTTTTTGTCATGATTAAAGTCAATGTATTCCTGTACAAGTATTTACAATAATCACTTCACATTTATTTGTTTAACATATGTTTGGTGGTTAATTTATAATTGTAACTTTTACCGGTTTATGTTGATAACACAGGCCCTCGATGCGATGTTATGGTCCGGAAAATAAATATTACTCTATCTTCTACGTAGAAGATAGAGTAATATTTATTTTCCGGACCATAACCTCGCATCGAGGGCCTGTGGTTGATAACACCTAATGTATACATGCATGGTTACCTTTAGTCATATCCGGTGACCGGTTCTACTTTCGATTTCGAAAACTATAGGTGACTTGTCTTACTAATGCCACAGTCAAGGTATGTAACATTTTGTTTCAAAAATTCTTCTAAAATAGGAATCTAGTATTCAGTTAGCCAATTTGTAAGATGGGTGTTGAAACATAAGAAAGAGGAGCCATTAATACCAAATATAGTCGAGTACTGGGTCACATTGGCCTACATAATTATGTATAATCATGTTTGTACAGAGACTGCAATTTTAATTTTTTTATTTATAAGTAAATGGTACGGCCAAATGCGGACTGACCTAAATAAAATACTTATAAAGTGTCTAATCATTCAAATGAGACTAGATTCACCGGGCGTACGTGTTTCTAAATCGAAAGTACAAAATGTAGCCTTCATGTATGACTAATTAAAGGAAGTATAGATCTAGATTTTGAATTCTAGTATTGGGTATATCTAAGACTAGCTTTGTAGTCAAATACTTTCAGGAGCGTATAGCTACCTTTAGGCTTTATCCGAGTCCGTGGTTGAATCCACATTAGGTGAATCTGGCTAAATAAATGCACTCAATGTTCACCTCTTCTGCTGCTAGGACGCCTTTCAATTGATCGCCCATATAAGACTTGTTTTACCTCTTAAGATACAATACAGCCCTTGAAGTACCCCTACAAAGTAAAACATCTTCAGAAATTAAGCTCTTATTCCAGAAAAAGAATCAGTGAAGTGAATGGCTTATCAGTGCGGTGAAAATTAGGATGAAATTCAACCGCATACAGCTAGAGGAACAAACGAATTTTTAATCGAGTACGATCAGACGATAATATTCAATCAATTATTAAAGACAGACCTGAAATCTCATGTTACTGAATTTAATTCAATGTATGGACTTTTGTGTCACATTTTCTACCCACAGGTTACTTTATCATTGATAAAAAGTAATATATATATATTTTTTGGTAAAATTTATCATGTTACCTTAGATCTAAGGTTACATAAATGTTACAAAATATGTTAACTCTTTATCAATGATACAATTGCCTCTGTTTCTATCCACACATTTCTTTCAGATTTTCGACTTATCAAATTTCGTAACCATTTAATTATTTACGCGTGCCCACGCATTTTCCTATCAGTTTTACCCGCTTTTCAAATTACGTAAGACATTTTCCAATCAAAATGTCTTGTTTGTTCATGTTTATAATTAGAATTTTTCTTTTGAATGAGTTACGAAAATATGAAACTGTAGAATCGTACTTTAAAACCACAGTAATAAACGTTATGAATTTACTTCTCATTGTAGAACAACGCTAGCCTAAAATGACGGAAGTGGTCAAGTTTAGTTCAGTCTGTGGCCAAAACATCAGTCTAAGTAATTCCTGCTCAACTGCGACTTGGAACTTGACAAACAGTGGCGGCCACATTTTCTCTAAGAACCCCCTTAGTCCAGGACAAGCAGTTCGAGTCCTGTTTGAAGGAAGTGGACATTGCTCTGTAGGATATGCAACATCAGATCCTAACACATGTGGGCCGAATATCGAACCTGTCGATCTAAAAACGAGCAAGTTTCACAAACAAGATACTTATATACAGATCTGTGTCAGCGAGAATGCACGCGAGGTAAGTAAATTTACTGTAAAATTATTAATATTCGCGGTGGATTAATTTTCGTTGATTTCGTGGATGAACTTAGTAAGATCACGAAATTAAACCCCCTCGAATAATTGACCACAAACTACGTAACAAAAGGTTTGTCTTTTAGTATTTTAAACTCACGAATTTACGAAACAACCAAATTACCATTTTACCAAAATCCGCGAAATTTAATACCCGCGAAAATTATTACGGCAATTAATGACTTAGGAATTATAAGGCCCTCGCAGGTCTTGTGTTTGTAGCAACGTTAAATGTCGCATCGAGGCTAAATGTCACACTTCACGTTAAAGTCGCAAGGCTGACGCTAAATGTCGCATGGCTGACGCTAAATGTCGCACTTGACGTCATAACGCCTTCTTTCGTAAAAGCGTTTCACGGGCATAACCAAACGGAAGTATCGTCTGACCTTCAAGTTTTATGCTACTTTCACGTTTGAATTATGTGTACCATACAAATTAAGTCTCTTAACACATAAATCATGTTATAACTTAACCATTTTGAACTTTGAGTACACCGAAATTATAGTTTATATGGTTATACGTGAAGTTGTCTGCGACTCTTCTGTTATGTGTGTTGAGTATTTCTTTAACAGGTAAATTCCAACAACGGTCATTTCAGATCCGACTCATACTGGGATTCGAACATCCGACCTTCCGCTCCTAATGCGTGCCTAATCAACCTTAGTAGAATACAGGCCCGGTACTTATAAAAAGTCTTAGTAGAAAACTATATTATTTTCTTAAAATCGTAAAATTTCCTTAAGTGTATCAGCTAAATAATATAATCAAGTTAATTAATTATTTACATGTAGTGTTGTTGCATTGTGTAGAGGGCTACTAGAATCAGTATGAGGAAACATAGGATATCGCAAGTCAAAATATTTATGTTTTCCTAAGATGTATTATAAATACAATCCCAGAATCATGAAAACCGTGGATTAGCTGTTCATTCAAAAATCATGAATGAAAGGTGATATTTATGTTTAGGTGTAATAATAGGTATATACATATACTAGTAGTATGCGTAGTCACTACGTAACGTTTGCCCGGGGGCACGAAACTCGATTAAGAAATTGTAAAAGTCTGCACCTAAATAAAATAAACTCACTAATATCTATCTCATGTTTTGGCCATTATACAAGAAACATTAAAATAGAGAATAATAATACATACTCCAGCTTACCAGGAAATCATAGTTGCATTACATGCTTGGATAGATTTATTCAACAAGAAAAACGTTCAGATATCGTAATATGCATGCACGAAAGTATGTTTCTAGTTACTAAGCAGTGGTATAATAATAGCCTACCTTTAATTTCAAGAATCAAGGGAATGTACTTTTCGTATTGGGAGTTCAGACCTTTTCAGAGTTATTACTCCTGATTTTCAGGGTAAGTCACTCTAACCGATTTAAAATAAGTCAAACAGAGTTGCATTTCGTGATTTCTAGGGAAGTAATTCACTAACTGCAGAGTTCTCTCCCCCTGAAAAATTAGGGGAAGTCGCTCTCATCGACTCAAAAAAGGTCGGACAAAGTTGCTTCCCCTGATATCAAGGGAAGTAATTCTTGCCATGTACAGAATTATCTCCCCTGATTTTCAGGGGAAGTCACACTTACCGACTTAAAATAGACTTAAAATAGGTCGGACAGAGTTGCCTTCCCTGAATTCAAGGGAAGTAACTCTTGCCCAGTGCAGAGTTCTCTCCCCTGAAAAATCAGGGGAAGTCACTCTTACCGACTCAATATAGGTCGGACAGAGTTGCCTCCCCTGATATCAAGGGAAGTAACTCTTGTACAGAGTTCACTCCCCTGATTTTCAGGGAAAGTCACTCTTACCGACTTAAAATAGGTCGGACAGAATTGCCTTCCCTGAATTCAAGGGAAGTAACTCTTGCCTAGTACAGAGTTCTCTCCCCTGAACAATCAGGGGAAGTCACTCTTTCCGACTTAAAATAGGTCGGGCAGAGTTGCCTCCCCTGAATTCAAGGGAAGTAACTATTGCCCTGTGCAGAGTTCTCTCCCCTAAAAAGTCAGGGGAAGTCACTCTTACCGACTTAAATTAGGTCGGACAGAGTTGTCTTCCCTGAATTCAAGGGAAGTAACTCTTGTAATACACAGAGTTCTCTCCCCTAATGTTCTGGGGAAGTCACTCTTACCGACCTAAAAGAGGTCGGACAGAGTTGCCTTCCCTGAATTCAAGGAAAGTAACTCTTGCCCTGTGCAGAGTTCTCTCCCCTTATATTCAGGGGAAGTCACTCTTACCGACCTAAAACAGGTCGGACAGAGTTGCCTTCCCTGAATTCAAGGAAAGTAACGCTTGCCCTGTGCAGAGTTCTCTCCCCTTATGTTCAGGGGAAGTCACTCTTACCGACCTAAAATAGGTCGGACAGAGTTGCCTTCCCTGAATTCAAGGAAAGTAACTCTTGCCCTTTGCAGAGTTCTCTCCCCTGAAAAACCAGGGGAAGTCACTCATACCGACTTAAAAAAGGTCGGTCAGAGTTGCCTTCCCTGAATTCAAAGGGAAGTTACTCTTGCCCTGTGCAGAGTTCTCTCCCCTGAAAAATCAGGGGAAGTTATTCTTAACGACTTAAAATAGGTCGGACAGAGTTGCCTCCCCTGAATTCAAGGGAAGTAACTCTTACCCTGTGCAGAGTTCTCTCCCCTGAAAAGTCAGGGGAAGTCACTCTTACCGACTTAAAATTGGTTGTAACTCTTGTCCGGTGCAGAGTTCCCTCCCCTGAATTCCAGGTATATAACCCCTTTTTAATGTAGAGATCACTCGTCTGATATTCATGGGAAGTTAGTCTTTAGTTAGTTCTAGGTTCTCCCGGTATCAGGATAATGAAACTGGGTAGTATACATACAGTGGTTTGGTATCGAATCTTCAGGTAGAACCACCCTATATAAACATTTCAAGATCCACGTACAAATTTGATATCATTGTAAACTTTGATTTTATCCCATTTCAACGCCGCGCCTTATACATGTATATCCGTGTGTATTCCCATGACATTACTATGATGTCGCGAAGTTACCATGGAAAACGCGATTTAACGTTGTTCCCTGGAAGGCAAAAGAAATAACGCGACAAGAAATAATACATACACTTAATCTAATAGCGTGCTAACGTCGTGTCTGGCATGTTTGTGCTTTTTACTGGGGGGATTCGATCGTTAAATAAAAGGTGCGCGTGCCACCTTAACAGTATAGATGTATTTTAATATAGTTGTCATGTCAGCAATGACCCTTAATTGGAATAAACGTTACCAACTGGCACCCACACGCACCCACACACCCCACACAAACCAGTCAGCAATTAATTGTTACGGACTGGACTGGGGTGAAACCGTCACGATGCAGTTCCTGGTAAAGAAATCCACCAAATCGAAATGATCCGTGCCGTTTTCCGAACAAAAGTAGTTGCGTTCTCACAGTAGAGACGTCCTCTGGTGTAACCCATGGGGCATGATCAAACTAAGTGCACGTTACACGTTGTTAGGATATAAATTATGTAATGTAATTATTGCAGTCGGTTTTTGCAGGTACATTGTACTTTGTAATACAACTACCTGGTTTTTGTTATGAGACATAAGGCAGCTCATCGTTTGGGTTTGAACTTTGAATACTACTTTTCAAAAACACAATTGCACTGATTTCAACAGAATTTAACCTATATCTAATAATAACTTACATAATTATTTAGTGTATTTGGCATTTTTCGACAAATACCGGAACATACCACGCTAGTACGTAACTGCAACGCCATGATGAAACCAGTATAATTATGCATCATCCGTAACGAAACGGGGTTCTACCGGGCTTTACCGTATACTAGTAACCAGTCTTCGGATATGCCGGGTTCTACCCTGCCTCGATCGGTATGAATCGTACTTTATTGGGACTCAACCGGTGTAGAGCCAGGGTTCAGCGCAGTCTAAATAATGCCGATATGCCACGCCACGGGTTATTAAGGTAGAGGGAGGATTGAGACAAACACCTGCCCGGATATACATTGATTTAGTCGGTTCTTAACATCTTTTTGGTCACCCCCAGTTGTACTAAACATCTAAAAAAATACCGGAATTGGTTTGCACCAATAGTAGAATTCGAACCCGTACTTTACGACATCATACGGTCGGATCAACACGGTTCACGGTCTAAGAAGCCCACGTGGCTATACCGGGATAATCGGTACTGATACCGGGATCGCAGTAGAGCTAAGGTGAAACCCCGGTTGTAACCCAGGTTTGACTCCATATTCCGATTATGTTGATATCTTGACCATTTCTCACGGTAGCTCCTGATGACTACATGATGCTTTAAACATTTTTAAAACAAACGGGCCTCTTTTGCCAGTTTGATAAGATTATCACGGTCCACCACGATTCGTCTTGGCGATCAATGTTGCATATCTTGGTCATGGTACTAGTATGTGCAAATCACAAAATTCAAGTTTTTGATCAAAATTCTGACAGTGGAATATACTGAAATATATAGAGGATATTTGTTTGTTTTGATTGAATATGGTTTATATCTCATTGTGTAGTGATAAAATTCAATATTTTCAAGAGCGCGTAGCGCGAGTGAAAATATTAAAATTTTATCACTACATGATGAGATATTAACCATATTCAATCAAAACAAACACATATTCTATTTATTTAATGCTTTTATGGTGTCAAAATTGGTACTATTAATGACAAATTACCACTGTGGTTAGGTTACGTATGAATATGTTATTCCATTCATATTTTTCACTTCAAAATCCGCCATCTTGGATTATGGTGAATAGGTGAAAACAACTTTTTTGAGAATTTTGCATTAAATCATACACCAACTTGTAGGAAATGGTCTAACTAAGAATAAAAACCCCCACATGACATGTTTCCGTTCAGTAATAAAAAAGTTACAGACATAATAAATGATTTTAGTGTTGAGATTTTGGTAAATTAAAGTAGTCCCTGTGAGGCTAGCTAGTATGTCAACACATGACTATCAGAAAGTTGTGAACATCAGATGAAACCATGTTTGTTCTTCTTGGTCCTGTTGTAATAGAGATATAGTTTGATGGATACATGTATTGGTGTATCTAACATCGTGGTCAAATGTAATAAATTAATATATTCATATTTAAGGCATTGTCTGTATAGTATATAGCCTATATTAAGTATATATTGCTGGCCTAGAATGGGAAGGTTGTAAGTACAAAACGTTATTTTGAGAAAACAAAAAAACACTGTCTGACTCTTTAATTTAACTTCAGTTTGGTCAATATGACCTGTTCCTATTTTCACGAAAATAGGCTCATAAGAAGCGCCTTGTGATGCAAATTTTAAATATAAATGGGCCTTATAAGGTCGTATGTCGAACGACTTACGACCATCTTATTTTAAGCCTGAAATATGTGCATGTTTTATTGTAGCCTATGCACGAACTTGTATAATGTATGCATACATGTACATGTATAATATCAGAAGTGTACTAGTAATTGAAAAGCTCAATCTTTTTATGTGTGCAAGTTCTATGTTGTTTCAATCGAACTTGCAAAACCGGAATTATAATTAATGTTCACATCTTTATCTGCTTGCCACATTCAACTCTTTCAGTGCACACTGAGTTGGCTCGGGGAAAATGGTGACATCGTCAAAGAACGGTTTAAATTACAGCATAAAAAACAAATATGGTTAGCACTGAACATTAGATTTGGAAAGGCCGTCGTAACACTGCGTCTTCTTGGTGAGTTTTATGTATACCTCTACTAAATAATATAGGGTTTCCATAAAATTATTTGCATAGGCACATGGTTTCAAATTATCTGAGTGTACCCTATATATAGAGAAGGTTGTGCAGCGGCCATGTTTAGCCGCAACGGATATAACGTTACGAAAGCTGGTACCGAATTTTCCCTACAGTTGTGACAGCAAACACGGATACCAGTTCCTGTAACGTCATATCCTTCGCGCTTAAACATGGCCGCTGCACATATTAACCTTCCTTCTATATAGGGTACACTCAGACAATTCGAAACCATAATTTGATTATTTGCGGGTATTTGGAGAAATCTAATTGTTTGAAGGGTTTCATAATGTTAGCTAGAAGATACTTATTCATGCAACTTGCGATATAAGTACAATATATATACGGCTATGATTAGTATTACCACTTCTCATATACTTCTAAAATAAAAATTGTAAAAACAAATAATTTGGAATCAGATTTGATCAGGAACGGTTGATCCAAGTCACGGCGTGTACATAATGTACTATTTTCTAGATGTTGATCTTATAAAGTAATTGTTTGTAGATGATCATATTCTATATAACAGTTACTTTCTCTCTGCTGATACAGAATTCATTGTTTTAGGGTCACCAGAAAGGCTGGCTGCGTTCTCGGGTAACCATGGTGCCAATGTAAAACTAGTTCACAACAACACTCGTGCAGAGTCAGTTACTTGGAGCCCTGCGTCAACATGTTTCCTGAGAACAGCGACTTCAGTTGGTGAAGTGTTGATCTTAAATTGTTCACCTTTACTAGAAAATGGACGAGCGCCAAGTCGATATTATTTAAAGCTTCAAGTATTTGATAAAGATCCGATGTGCCTGAAAGAGGAATATAAACACTTGTTTGACGCTAGCAAGGTTCCAGTGGAAGATACGCCGATAACTACATTAGAACTGTTACTAAAGGAAGATTGCAATGGTACATTTAGTGTATGTATAGTATCACCATCAATAATAGGTTACAGGACAGCTTCGGGCAAGTACAATGAGCAACATATCCCGTCATCAACGTCCGGTACTGTTTGGATTATTCTAGAGCCTTTTCGAATTTCAGTAAGTGCGAGAAAAAGACGAATTCTTCCCGAAGAAGCAAATATGGATGTTGTGGACGGAGTTATTGCCGAACCACTAAACGAGCATGCTCAAAACACTATGACGTCACAGTTCTCAATAGACGAGAATACGGGAGTAAAACGACCTGTCAGTGTTGTTGAATATGCACAAGTATGCGACACAAAATGTAAAGGTACTAATACCAATGAATCGCGTACTAAAACTATAAATACAGTCGAAGATAGGATCCAAGCTCTTGAAAGAGGACAGAACGAAATACGCCAAGGGGTTGACTTTATAAAGACCGTTCTAACGGTACAAACTGGACGGCAAACTACCTTGAATATAGCAGCATCGTCTGGTGAGAGACGAATAAATGTTCGACAACATTTCTCATCCCTCATCAAGGACATGGATTGTATGCCTCTACTAGACAAACTATTTGAGAGACAAGTGATTACCATAACAGATTATGATGGGATCCAACAACTTGGGGTCAGAACAGACAGAAATAGAAATCTGCTCCGTCTTCTCGGCCAGAAAAATATCGATAAGACGACAATGGATGACATTCTTGATGCTGTTGAACAAGGTCATTTAAAAGAACGGTTTTAGATTCAGCTTTCTAACATCTGGGACGAGGGCGGATCTTTGTCTCGTTCGGCTGTGTGTTGGGCATTGTGCCTTGTATGTTTTTATAGGTCATTCTACATGGGCATTCAGCTTTTGATTGCTGAAACTAGCTCATTCAGCCTTTTGACAACTGGGACTTGGGCGTATCATGTTCTCGTTCAGTTGTTTGTTGGGCATTGTGCCCGACCGGTTAAGAGTGCTGCCTTCCCTGTCCGACTTAATATTATCTTGTTTAGACTACTGTACATATCATACCCAGAAATCTAATCCACTTTGCTGGCCTATTGGTGAAATTGTCTCCCTCTATAACAGCGGGAGACATATCGTTGCCTTGGAAGAATAAGTTCGTAGGTTAACTCGTGCAAAAACGCCCTTTTTTTAGAAAATAAGAAAAACGCCGCTAAAACTTTGCATAAACTTTGCAGAAACAGCTTTTAATACTTCAGTTTGATCACCTATTAATAACCTATTCCGATTTTCATTAAAATAGCTTCATAAGATATGTCTTGTAATGCAGATTAAGAATATGTATGTGTCTTATAAGGCAGTTACGAAGTTACGACTTTATTCAAGTTTCTAAGGCGACATTATAAGTATGTTTAAGAACTTACAATCTACCTCTAAAGCTTCAGTAACCTAGGTAATGGGATGTTCTCAAAGTATATTCCATTAACAAACATAGGCACATGGTTTCAAATTATCTGAGTCAAAATTATTTGAGTGTACCCTATATAGAGAGAAGTTTGTGCAGCGCCATGTTTAGCCGCAACGGATATGACGTTTCGAAAGATGGTACCCAGTTTTTCTACAGTTGTCACAGCAAACACGGATACCAGTTCCTGTAACGTCATATCCGTTGCGGCTAAACAGATAATTTTAAACCATATGTCTTTGTAACAAACTACAGGAGCCAATAAAACAATGACCATATAAAACTATGGATACTTTTATTGATCACACATGGACGTGTACAACAACTATACATGTACAAATGAGAACTATGGTATATGATACATGTACTATAGTCTATAGTTTCAATAAAGTATGTAAACATGTAGTCCAAGGTCTTTGACGATGATCATTCATTTCATTTCATCGTCAAAGCCGTTTGTTCTTTGAAAGTCAACAGGTCCACGACTGAGATTGAGTCGCGTTCGTTTTATGACAAAATGCACGTTTTCAACAAAATAATCATTGATACCCTATCAATTGGACCATATTCTATCAATATACCCCAAAAAACAAAATGTTTCGCAAGAAATACCATCAATTCCGTCGATTGTTTCAAACTGTCCAATTTCAATGTTTTCGTTCACGATCGCCATTTATTTGAATGGGATAAAAACAAAAGGGTTCCGAAACGAACCACGTGATCAATGTTTTCATTTTTAAAGATTGTCGGCTGCGCAGATTGCAATATTTATTTGTGTAAATAGGAGTTACATGATTTATAACAAAAATAACGTGTTTGTTTCTTATTTAAAGGTATATCAAAAGGTTTTATTTAATTTTAAGACGTTTTCCACCATATTTCATGAAATAACGGATTTTTCGAAAACGGCTCTCGCAGGCACCTGCGATAAATTAATTATTCAAAATGGCCGCCGAAGCTGATCAAACGCGGAAATAAATAAACTTTAAGCAATAATGATTATCAGTAGGTGTCATATTGACTGTTTTATGACAAAACATTTAAAAAATATTACATTTATACGTAAATGATAGTTTTTGGGCGAATTTTTAACAATAAACTTGCATTTTAGGCGTTAAGCTTAAACAGTTGATTATTGAAGAGGGTAATTCCATAACTAAAAGGTCGACACGTCAGTGTAAATAAAAGACCATTTAGTTATGGTATCCAGAACTAGTAAACATGTACTTACTAATATTTAGTATTTTTTTGTTTATTATGTTATTATGCATTTGAAACATTTACGTATTATAAATATATATATGTATAATAAAATAAAGACTTATTACTGTTTAACTGTATTTGTATACAAATATAGATCTAATCATAGATTAGAAAACTTAAGCCAGTGTCACATCAGCCGCACGCCACTATTCTGAAGTAAAATTGTCTCATATATCGCTTCGAAACATACTAGTAGTAGAACAATCGCGAGCATAATTGCGATTTTGCGTAGCGACGTCAGTGCGTGCGTCTTACGACAGTCGCACGAAACATCCGTGACCCCCCCAAGGTGCAATAAAATGTGATCGTAGACGGATACATGTACGACTGTCGCAAGGCTGATGTGATGTAGACTTTAGCTCCAATTACAATCAGTATATCCATGTCATGGATATGTAATCTTTTTTAAATAATTCCCGTTTCAGAACCAAATCAAGTTGCTATGCAAATATTTTATATTGATTTAACACCTATAAAACCATCAACCTCTCAACCACAAGCAGGGGTGTTGGTCTGGAGGGACTCTGGTGGGGGTATACACAAAGCAGCTTAAGGGAAAACTTTGCAGTTTCTTAAAATCTTAACATTTCCGTAAGCGTATCAGATTTTGTCCAACTTTATGTCATAATTTGCTAACATAGCCTTATTGTGTTATCAATAAAACGTCTGGCATCGTCAGACACCTTATTCGTCTGATTTTGCCAGACACATTCAATCCACTTTGGTGTTCGTGTATTACTGGTATATTTATTAAGACATAAATGAACTACATTGCCAGAGGGACACATGCTATTACTTATTGCACTTCATCAGTGCCAAGACAACACCAACATAAACAGGAATATCAAGATTATCATTTTTTACATAGTTAATGCTAAGAGCCACATTTATCACAAAGAAAACATGAATTGTGTTATTCTTCGGGTACTTTTTGGAAATATTTTATGTAATAAAACTAATATTACAATGTGTCCCGAAACATGTATGTGATTTAAACAATAAATTTAGGAAGATGTAACTGATGTTTTTATTGAATTGAAATATATTATAAGTTGGCAAAGTGTACGTTTGGTAACAACAATTTTGCAGACACAAATTTGTCTACTTACATTCCAAAGAATAGCAATGTCATTAAACGAAATTTTACAAATTTTATGTCTAAGTTTCTTTTGTAGACCCCTACATACTTTACATGCCATCATAAACTAAATAAAACATTTGATAATCCTACCGAAAACAACAAAAACAATGTATACCATGTATACATCCCAGTAAACACACTACAAAAACAACAGTATGCAATTCGAACATATCCATAGCGGCATTTGTCCAGGGCTGGTATTCACATAGCATCTTAAGGGGAAACTTAAATATTTGAGCTGCACATAGTTCCAAAGAAACGAAGAATAACCCATGTTTTCTTTATGATTATTGTAGCTCTTAACACAATGATTTTAAACTACATGTATTTAAAAAATGGATAATCTGTTAAGCTGCTACACTTAAGGAAATTTTAAGATTTTAAGAAAACTCTAACCGATTTTCTCTTAAGACGCTTTGTGAATACCACCTCTGATCATAATGTGAATGAAAAACTCCATTCTTTAAAAAATATTTGTGTTTACAATACGAGTATACCAGATTACAAAAGCAGGAAACAACAACACGTACAAAATTTAGTACAACAATATAGAAATACGAAAAAGTGACATTACTCTTTACACCCCTAGAGATATACCACTTGTAAAGAACTGTTCACTATAAATGAATATTACCAGTAAGTAATTGCGCCACGTTTCATTACAAATGAATTGAAATTCAATAAATTATTGAACTAGCTCTTATGAAAAGCTGTAACCAAATTTTCGAAGTTTAAAAGGGATAAATCTCCTAACAAAATCAGTATATAGGGTTATACCGATTCTTGTTGTCTAGTATACTAGTGTTAGTAAGTGTTCTAATTGCCATCGCAAATATTTAACATTTCATTAAGTAGAATACTGTAAAATCACTTGTTTTCATGGTATTAAATTTCGGTGGTCGAAAAATCGTTGGGATTTGATTTCGTGGTGGGGTTCAAAAGCGAAATCTATGAAACGTTAAACCCCACGAAATCTAATGAGTTTACAGTTTTGGACTTAAGGACAACAGCTAGCTCTACGACTATTTTTACAAACAGAAAGACCAACCTATCTTTGAACTTGGGCCTTATTTATTAAAACAGCGATAATTTATTAGCATGTTAAGTATGTTCATATTTTTGCGGCAAGTAATTCTTCAGTTCTCGTAGGTCTACGAGTTATTTTATAAATACCGGTAATCTTTCCAAGTTGTGAGGATTGTCTTTTCACTTGATGTTCAGCTTGATTAAATTATATTCTTGGAATGAATGCTATAATTCTTCATGAAACTCTAATCCATGTTCTTCAAAGCCATACATTTTATCAATGGTCAGAGTTTTGCCAAAATCACCTCCTGACAATTCTCCTAACAAATGATTACCGATTATGTCGATGTATTTCTGAACAATGTTTATTTTCCTCAACAACTGGTCGAATTCCAGAGGGCCCACTTCTCCCATCTGTCTGAATAGCCTACTTCTAGTTTCATCCAAAGTTTCAATCGTTCGGTCTTCTTCTATCTCGTCAAGAAGATAAAGATAAAACTCCGTTAGCTCATCATCTATAAGAGAAGGTAGTTGAGCTATTTCTCTCTTCGCCGCGGTGCGAATGGCACGGATATTAGATATTTCGTATAAATCTTTACCGTACGAGTTTATAACATCATCAAGTGGTTTTATCAACCCTGCATATGGACTAAGACGACCTCCCTTGGTTCTGTGATAAATGCATTCCTTGTTAATGAAACTAATCATCTGAGCAACGTTTAACGATCCACCGTATTCTGTGGCGTATCGTTTTTTCTTTGTGGCACTCCCTTTAGGATACCAGTAAAACGCTGGATAGTAAATGGCCTGAAACCGTTTCCGTAGTTTTCTTTCAGCGTCCACATTTATTCTAGCAATCACAATATCAAATTCATTGTCGAATGTCTCGGCTATTTCTTCGTATGAATCAATTTCGTCTATATCATCTTCCTCATGTAACATTACTAGTCGTGTTTGTTTCTCGGTGTTCATGATCCGGTCAAAATTTTCAGTTGTCAAGACGAGCGATTGTTGCCTATCTATCTTCCTAAAATTTAGTTTCAAGACATCAGCGACTAGTTTAGTAAGCGCACCGGAAGTGACATCACCTAAGTACAAGTTTGGCATAGCGCTTCCATATTCATAGTAAACAATTGCTGGAAATGACGACACATCAAATGCCTGGAGAAGCGTTTTATCCGATAATCTTCCAAACACTATTCTATCTTCCCTCTCAAAAGTCTGAGTGGTGATAAGAAATTTGTGGAAAAGTAAATCGCACTTTTCACAATCTTCGTTTGTTGCGTAAATGAACATGCATTTGTTTTCATTTATCTTCGAGTTAAAATTCTCGGACGTAAGCTCAACAACTTCTCTGCTCCAAACATGACTAAATATTCCACACACCAATAAAATCCGAAAAATGAATATTTCAAGAGAGGGCGCCATCTGAAGAACAGGGCGAAGCTACCATCGAATACAGCGCTGATGATGCCGAGAGTATCTAGTCGTGATGTGACTAAAAGATCTGTGAAGTTTGACAGTATTGGCACGCTACAACACAAGGTAGCAACAGTTTGTACGTTGGTCAGGTAACATGTGTTAATTGAGGAATAAAGCGCACACGAGTTAATCAATATATATGAACAAGACAAGTTTACAACAGCTGTGGAACTTGATGATATAATAGTCGATATGAAATGTCAAATAAATCATTATGCGACTGGTAACCACAGGTAACTGTATCATTGAAAACGAACATTTTTAAAAAGACATGTTTTTGTAAAGGTTGTACATCTAATAGACTATATAATTAATTAATTATGCATTGTCCTTGAATAGTGTAGAAGAAATAGATAACGCTGACTCTTCTTTCAAATGTTCGAGCCCATGCTCCTCATTAGGAATTTTTAATGACTTATATTTAAGTGACATGATCATCCATCGTGTTAGTTATGTTGTTATCAAACTTATTAGCAAGATGGATGTCACTTAATTATCAGTAATTAAAAATTTCTGATGAAGAGTATGAGCTCGAAAATTTGAAAGAAGAGTCAGTGTTATTCATTCAATTTCTAACAGACTATATATCAATTTCTGCAAAAAAACTCGTCATCAATGGTATATTTACCTTGTGACTTGGGAACAGGTTAGATGTCATGTGGCTAGTGGGGATACTAGTAAGTGATGAAAATACAAAATATAAAGCTATGTGGCAAGCACTTGAGCTAGAGCTATGTGACAAGGAGGGTAGAGCTACGCGACACATACTACGGGCAGAGGGAAATCAGCGGGCTCAAGTATTGTAGATAAGGCTCAGGAAGAGTTATTGGCCAGCGTATAGAATGTAAAACTGTATTTTAAATATGAAATACAGACAAAAGTCATGTGGCAAGTAAGTACACTATAGCATGCATAGAGAATGGGGCTTTGGGACCCCAGATCTAGAAGGGACAGAGAGACGAGATGAGTTATGGATCTATTAAGAATAATTTAAGGGAACATACAAGAAATGGGTGAGGAGGTAAAGATTTATTGGGACAAGTAATAGATTCATATGTATTGATGGTAGAGGCTACAGAAGCTATCATTATATGGGTTTAGTATTGGGGGGGGGGGGGGGGGGGGAGATTTAGAGGGGGGGGTCTAGTATTGGATATAGAGAATTCCACGGGGTAAATTTATGTGGGTTAGTGATACAGGGAAATAGTTGGAGTCGAATGAAGAGCGATGTTTATGCAGTCAACTTTGTAGAATAGTAGAGTTATATTGCACGCATTTGGTGTGAATAGAAGAGATACGAGACAAGTAGTGGGCGTGCATGTATAAGAGCTATATGACAAACAGGCTGTGGGTGAAGAGCTAGAGAAACAGTAGGGGCCAGGCAATGTGGTTTGAAAAATATATACATTTTTGTACATGTATGATAATATAGAGTTAACAGGTGGACGTGCAGGCAATTGCTTGATGGCAAACTTGTAGAGGCAATGACTATATGGACAAGTAGAAGTACAATGTAGTAAAGTAATAGCAATGTGGGAAAGTAGAGGAAAGGGTACGTTCTTTGTGGACAAGACGAGGTAAGAATAAAGGTACATGTGAATGAATATGTAGGGCGGAATATACTGTAAGAGTCATGTGAACCAGTGATGTAGAGGGATAGAATAGGTTATGTGGACAAGTAGAGAGTAGAATAAGTTATGTGGACAAGTAGAGGGGGTAGATTAAATTATGTGGACAAGTAAAGGGGGTAGAATAAGTTATGTGAACAAGTAGAGGTAGAATAAGTCATGTGGACAAGTAGAGGGGTAGAATAAGTTATGTGGACTAGTAGAGGGGGTAGATTAAATTATGTGGACAAGTAAAGGGGGTAGAACAAGTTATGTGAACAAGTAGAGGGGTTAGAACAAGTCATGTGGACAAGTAGAGGGGGTAGAACAAGTTATGTGGACAAGTAGAGGGGTTAGAACAAGTCATGTGGACAAGTAGAGGGGGTAGAACAAGTTATGTGGACAAGTAGAGGGGGTAGAACAAGTCATGTGGACAAATAGAGGGGATAGAACAAGTTATGTGGATAAGTAGAGGGGATAGAACAAGTTATGTGGATAAGTAGAGGGGGTAGAACAAGTTATGTGGACAAGTAGAGGGGGTAGAACAAGTCATGTGGACAAGTAGAGGGGGTAGAACAAGTTATGTGGACAAGTAGAGGGGGTAGAACAAGTTATGTGGACAAGTAGAGGGGGTAGAATAAGTTATGTGAACAAGTAGAGGGGTAGAATAAGTCATGTGGACAAGTAGAGGGTAGAATAAGCTTTGTGGACAATTATAGGGGTAGCAAAGTTATGTGGACAAGTAGAGGGGGTAGAATAAGTTATGTGAACAAGTAGAGGGGGTAGAATAAGTCATGTGGACAAGTAGAGGGTAGAATAAGTTAAGTGGACAATTAGAGGGGTAGCAAAGTTATGTGGACAAGTAGAGGGGGTAGAATAAGTTATGTGGACAAGTAGAGGGGTAGAACAAGTCGTGTGGACAAGTAAATGGGGTAGGACAAGTAGAGGGGGTAGAACAAGTCATGTGGACAAGAAGAGGGGGTAGAACAAGTTATGTGGACAAGTAGAGGGGGTAGAACAAGTTATGTGGACAAGAAGGGGGGTAGAACAAGTTATGTGGACAAGTAGAGGGGGTAGAATAAGTTATGTGAACAAGTAAATGGGGTAGAATAAGTCATGTGGACAAGTAGAGGGTAGAATAAGTTATGTGGACAATTTGAGGGGTAGCAAAGTTATGTGGACAAGTAGAGGGGGTAGAACAAGTTATGTGGACAAGTAGAGGGGGTAGAATAAGTTATGTGAACAAGTAGAGGGGTAGAATAAGTCATGTGGACAAGTAGAGGGTAGAATAAGTTATACGGACAATTAGAGGGGTAGCAAAGTTATGTGGACAAGTAGAGGGGGTAGAATAAGTTATGTGAACAAGTAGAGGGGTAGAATAAGTTATGTGAACAAGTAGAGGGGGTAGAATAAGTTATGTGAACAAGTAGAGGGGGGAGAACAAGTTATGTGAACAAGTAGAGGGGGTAGAACAAGTTATGTGGACAAGTAGAGGGGATAGAATAAGTTATGTGGACAAGAAAAGGGGTAGAACAACTTTGAGATAGTGGGGCATGCAATTTGGACAGATAGAGGTTTGAGCAATTATGTTACATGTAATGCAGCTTACCTTGAGCACAGGTGAAATATAGCCCACCTTGAGCACAGGTGTAATACAGCATACCTTGGACACAGGTCAAATATAGCTCACATTGAACATATGTGTAATATAGCTCATCTTGAACACAGATGTAATATAGCTCGCCTTGAACACATGTGTAATATAGCTCACCTTGAGCACAGGTGTAATAAAGCTCACCTTGAGCACAGGTGTAATATAGCTCACCTTGAAAACCGATGTAATATAGCTCACCTTGAACTTAGGTGTAATATAGCTCACCTTGAGCACAGGTGTAATATAGCTCACCTTGAACACATGAAATAGAGCTCACCTTGAACTTAGGTGTAATATAGCTCATCTTGAGCACAGGTGTAAAATAGCTCACCTTAAACTTAGGTGTAATACAGCTAACCTTGAGCACAGGGTATTTCTCACCTCGAGTACAGCTGTAATATAGCTCACCTTGAACACAGCTGTAATATAGCTCACCTTGAGCACAGGTGTAATATAGCTCACCTTGAGCACAGGTGTATTATAGCTCACCTTGAGCACATAAGTAATCAAAAAAAATATTTTAAATCATTTTATTGGGTCATATAATTAGATACATAATAATAACAGACTTCAAACTTCTCCATCAATAGTTGCCGTAGTGTTTCAATCTGAAAAAAGATACATATATTTGGTATTCAATATAATTGTGATCCTACGACAAAATTCTCATATATGATACTGTAAACAAACTTATTTTCGCAAATACAAATTTTCGCATTTTCAAGTCTAACACAAACTCCTCAAACTTAAGTCGCATCTTGACAAAGTCAATGACTATTTAAATCAAGCATACCAACTAGTAATTGTATACTTGTTGGCTAAAAATATGTGCATTTATGTTTTGATATCTTTTCATACTAATTATCAACATTGTATTGCTCGCAGAAATTTATATATTCAACGCAATAACCTTTTAACATATCTATGCATAAAGGTCAGGATCAAGTCAAATTCTTTGTGCCATAGTACGAAATGAAACCAACATACCTGTACAACAATGCTTTTCCTTTGTTTGTACCAACAGTAAAGTATCCGCTATTTAAGGAGAAGTCCACAGCAGAAGGTATAGTAAAGTTTGGATCCAAGTTGTCAGGGAAGTTAGAGAATACGGTCTGACTGGCTACATGTACCTGTAAATACAACACATTTATCAGAAATTAACGCGTTCAATAAAGGCTGATGCCCCGGTGGAAGCATTATCCATAAAAATTAGCTAAGTCAATCAGGGACCACAATTTTCTGTTGAAATGTTGGAAAGAGATACATGGCTATGACAATGTAATGTGTTTATGATGGTAAACATGTATGCCAAGTTTGAAAGCAATGCTTAGTGGACTTCAAAATATTAGAGTTTCAACAACTTGAAAGTTTTGGTTAACATTTTCGAACCAACAGACAGGGGGACAGGACAATCACTATATGCCTCCACATCAGTAGATGCCGGGGCATATATATATGATATCACTATTTAGTGCCCTAGTCAAAGTGGTTTTTTAAATATTAGTCCCACTGATCAACAGTATTTCAGTCAAACAGAGACTAACCGGTCATATTATCCTGACAAAAGGCAAACCAGCATTTACCTGGAACTTACTACGCTGGGCGTCAACCAAAACAGATATACAACAAGAGGGCCCAGAAGGCCCTGGATCGCTCACCTGAGTAATATTCGAGTGATGTTAAGTCGAGAAATGAACTTTTTCTACATAGAAGTTCATTTTTTTTAGTGCAGCTAATCCTGATTCTCGGATTATTCCGGAATAGTAGGATATGCCTCTATGATAATTATGTTTAAGGTTAATGACCTTATCTGTTTATTTAATGACCTCAAAAAACATTATAGGGGTCATCTATTGATGATAACCAACCTCAAAGCAAAGTTTGATGATCTTAGGCCAAACTGAAGGCCAAATATGTTGCTGGGATTTTCGTGAGTAGATAGAGTAACTCCAACCAAAGAATTTATTAAGGTTAGCCTTAGATTGAGGGATATATTTGGTGGAAGAATATAAAACACAACTAACTTGTATGCAAATATATACACTTTATGGGCATGATATTTTGTGAAATAATGGATTGAAATAATCAAATTGATTATAATTATAAGACAACGGTTGCTTAACAAACATGGTACAAGCTTGATACTGTAAAACATACAATTTTCTTAATTGACTACAATTGTATAATTTTCATTAATGATTTGTTAGATGATCTAAATATAAAGCAATTTGCTTAATATTTTATCAAATAAATCAACTTCTTCCATGTATAGCTACATTTTATTTTGGGCCTGATTATCTAGTCTTGTAATACCTGGCAGGCTCATGTAACCTGATATGCTAGCATAACTGTAAGGTGACATAACTGACCATTAACTAGCTGAACACACAATAAACTTCTCCTACTGACTGAACAAATGACCAGATGGTCTACACATGTTTGAATTCAGATACCAGAGTCAGGGTTTAGTATATCTCATTGAAAAGTCATTAATGTCAGCAAAGCAAGAAAGAAATATCCAACATTATTTCTTATCTAAAGGTGAGGTCAGTGGGAGTCTGCATTGTGGTATAAGAGAAGATTTTCAAAGTTTTCTACAATAACATAGTGACTGGGGTAGGGGGCTATTTTAACCCCATGGGGGTAAAATTTGTACAATCTTGTTAGAGGACCCCAATAATTATGATGTTACATGCAAAATATCAAAGTTGTAGGTCTTGTGGTTTCAGAGGAAAAGATTTTCAAAGATTTCTCTCTATAACTCTATTGCAAAACAAGTGACCCCCGGGACGGGTGCAGTTTTGACCCCAGGGGCAAAATTTTAACAATCTTTGTAGAGGATCTCATGATGAAGCTTCATGCAAAATATCAAAGCTGTAGGCCCTGTGGTTTCAGAGAAGAAGATTTTTTAAGTTTTCACTTTTAAAATCTATTTTTAGCTCCTGTGACCTAATTAACAAATTAACCAGAACCATTTGAACAACTTTGAAAGAGGACCACCCAAGGATCATTCCTGTGAAATTTGGTTAAATTCCATCAATTGGTTTAGGAGAAGAAGTCATTTAAAGGAATTGTTGACGGACGACGGACGACGACGGACGACGACGGACGACGACGGACGCCGGACAGCCACCTATCCTAAAAGCTCACCAGTGAGCACTTCGTGCTCAGGTGAGCTAAAAATGTACCACTACCATTTTTAACAACTAAGGTATGTTGTGACCTGGGATCAAACCAAAGACATTACACATTCGAAGCTAACACTCTACCACCACTAGTCTACCAAGCAGGATTGTTACCAAGTGAAACATGTTCCTAGTAGTCAACGGGAAGATTCAGGATTTCATGAGACAGTTTGTGATATTGGAAGGAATTCAGATGAATCGGGTGGTATCAGAAGAAATCGGGAGAACATCGCCGATGTGGAATTCCTCAGTGGGACCTAGGCTTGATTAAGGTGAACCAAACTGTACAATCTTTTTTGTTGCTATAGCTGAGTGGTCAAAAATGTGTTGGTACTTCACATTGCTGGGCAATGACACTAGCTAGGCAATGACACTATATGGTATAGGTTTACAACCCAATACAGGTGCAAACTGTCTATAATATAACACGGTATGTATCCCGATACACCGCTTCTCAGTTCCGTCAAAGAATTGTTCTGTTTTCATATGGCTCCGACGGAACTGAAAACCGATGTAACACACTGAGCTCCGTCCTGAGTGTAACATAGGTTTATGAAAACAGAACAAATCTTTAGGGGGAACTGAGAAGTGGTGTATTAGGATACATACCGTGTATAATACCAATGACTCGACTAAAGCCATGTTGTAATTTAGGGATATCATTATCAGCACAACTGGGTACCGTTTGATCGGAAATCGTAAACTTACGCTTGAATTTAAAATACTGTAATGCTTTCACAACTACAAATAATAGACAGAAATGGTTTGTAAGACTTTATGAACTGAATATTCTTAATATTGGAGATCCCCTTGCTACAATTTGTAGATGTTAAATAATTATAGACTAATATAAATTTGGGCGTAAGTTTAAGGTTTCTGTAAGTGCTTTGATAAAACAGTACCCTAAGCACTAAATTGATATAATAAATTACTCACCATTTTCACTCCTTTAACAGCGGCATCTGATGCTATTGATAATATTTCTGATGTTGAGTTGAACTTGGTTTTAAAGCAGTTAGATGTTAGGTTCATTATAGCCTTCAATGGTTTAGGCTCTAACTTAGTCATACATGTGCTTCTTTCATATAAGTTCACAACTCCACTATCAGATCTAAAAAATAATAACAGAATTAGTATTTATTATATGCTTAGGCCAAAACAGATTAATGATGTGGTTCTAGTAACAGAAAAAAACTAGAGTTGGTCAGTAGGAAAAACATTTTATTTTTAAAAATCATTTTATTTTTCCGACCAAAGCAGGCCATTGCGAAAATCATGGAAGAATCATCAATGGCGGTACTTGGGAATAATACACCCGTAACCATCGATATTGGAACCACTAAATGCCGTAGTCTTCGTACTGTTCCGGAAAATTACTGATTCCGCTAAAAATCTTTCTTTTTTTTCCAATAAAATGCTTAGGGTCGAGGCCAGAAAATTAGGGACAGTCGGATTACAAGAACCACATAATTAATTTGTTTTTGCCATATCATTGGAGCAGAGAGATACACATATATCAGTGAATATAAACTGGTGAACAGTAAAAAAAATTTTTTATTTCACTGCAATTTTTTCAATGTTTTAAAAACGTAACATCAACAATGCCGAGCTTAAATAAAATTGTGAGTGATGTAATTGTGACAACATGACTTACTATCAAGTCATGATGTTCTAATAAAAGCATGCTTTTTTCAATTAAGCCAATTACAGTACCATTATAATGTATAAGAGAAACTGAAACATATAACAAACAGAACAAGACTACGTTCTATAAGCACTGGTTAAAGCCTTGTCCATAATAACTAGCAAATTCAATCAGGAGCTATAATTATGTTGAAAAGTTGGATAGCGTAAGATAGCATTGACAATGAAAGGAGTTTTTACTGTTTTCTTTCAAGTGGACCGTATTGAAAATTGATATTGCTGTCAAATATGTAATCCACAATAAATAAAGTTGTTATTATTATAGTTTATGATTGTAAACAAGTATGCCAAGCTTGAAAGCAATGACTTGATGGACTTTGGAAATATCAGAGTTTCACTATAACATTATGCCTACCACATCAGTGGATGCCAGGGCATAAAAATTGTTGATTATTGTGAAAGATCAAATTTTATTTCATTTGTGATCAGAGAAAATTAAATTTTCACTCCTGGCTCTGTTATGCTACATTCTGAAGTTGAGTCAATGAAAATGTTGACATACCCGCAAGCAACATATTGACTATTTGGAGACACCGCAATACTAGTACCATGTGTACAGCCTTCATCGACAAACTTGTGAACACAATCCCTCGATCTAATGTCCCACACATACACCTGACCCTCATCTGTAATACGTCAACTCTAACACATTATTACTTGACTCTATCTACTGTAAAATCACATATTTTCGTGGGTATTAAATTTTGTGGATTTTAAAAAAAATGCATTTTCATGGGGTCTTAAATTCGTGGATTACAGAACATGAAAGGGTAAACTCATGTCTTAAATTGAGATGTCGATCAATCATGGGGATTTGATTATGTGGTCGAGTTTAACAATGAAATCAACGAAAATTCAACACCCTTGAAAAATAATGACGTTACAGTACATAGTGCCGAGATATTAACCTGATCCTGACCTTTATGCATGAATATAAATCTTGTGCATTATCTGTCCTTTGAATTTGTTATTGTAATACACCTGGAGCATATTTGAAATACTTCCCACTTATTATAACATACATTGGCCTGGTAATTTGCAGTCAGACTCAGGACTTAAAATTCTAGTTTCAAAGCCTGAAACTCTAGTTTTCAATATATTAAATAAAGAAAGAACAAGAGCTGTCTATAAAATTGTGCACTCAACTATTCACAGCCATTTGTCACATAAATCAAAGTTCAAAACATGCTATAAGTTATACAACTTAGTTTCAATGAAATAGTATTGATAGTAATTTGATGGGTCATTCAATATATTCGTAGACCAGCGTTCTCATTTTATTATAATAATGTTTAAATAGAATCAGTGAATTACCATTCTTTTACAAAGTATCTAGTATCAGACATTTGTGCACTCTTGGATTGGTACCCCTAACAGGGCCCAAATCAAAATTGAAGAATTTAATAATGATTATTATTTAATGCTAACTGATGAGATATGGAGTTCTATCAGTGAAATAAAACCTATATCAGTCACTGGTTATCACCTACAATGTGACTGATATAAGCTCCGCCCCCCTCACAGGGACTACTTTAATTTACCAAAATCTCAACACTAAAATGTCTGTAACTTTTTTGTTACTGAACGGAAACATGTCATGTGGGGGGTTTTATTCTTAGTTAGACCATTTCCTACAAGTTGGTGTATGATTTAATGCAAAATTCTCCAAAAAGTCATTTTCACCTATTCATCATAATTCAAGATGGCGGATTTTGAAGTGAAAAATATGAATGGAATAACATATTCATACGTAGCCTAACCACAGTGGTAATTTGGCATAAATAGTACCAGTTTTGACACCATAAAAGCATTAAATAAATAGAATATTTGTTTGTTTTGATTGAATATGGTTAATATCTCATCTTGTAGTGATAAAAGTTTAATATTTTCACTCGCGCTACGCGCTCTTGAAAATATTGAATTTTATCACTACACGATGAGATATAAACCATATTCAATCAAAACAAACAAATATCCTCTATTTCTTCCCAATTTCAACTTTAAATTTACTACATTATAAAGATATAATTATTGTTTGTTACTGACTAACGACAGCTTTATTATAATGTTCAATGACAAACTGTGATAGTCATTCAGACTTATGAGATGTACAGTGTAATCTGAGAAGACCGAACACCCTTCGGACCGCCTGATTTGTTCGGATTTCACAAGAGTTCGGTATTGTGAAACTACAACTGTTTTGTTATCTTAAATGCGTTGTAGTTGGCCTTGATTGGTGTTGTTTAGTATCAGGCGCCAATATGTGCATAACATGTGTCGGATGTTTAATGAGGGGCTTCTAATAACAAATATAAATACAAAAATACCTTTTATTTATACCAATCGTCATAATGTCAACGATGATATCCGAAGTATCACAAAATAAAGTATCATCGTAAAATTAACGCATTGTGAAAATTAGTAAAATTTAAGTGGATATATTAAAACACAATAGACCTAAAGAACAAACAATTCATAGCATGACTTAAGATAAAAGCGAGTTAAACTATTTTATTCAAAACGCTCTGCTGAAAGCACACAGTGTTACATGAAAGAGACTCATCGTAAATAGTAAGAGTAAATATCACGCCTTCGTAATTATTACGTAACACTTCTATCGACAAGATTTAAATGGGCAATTAACACCTTCATAGCAGAGGCCTACGACGGTTCTCTATACAGTTTTTCACGCATTCCCTGGGGTTATTTAACAAATTGATTGTTTGGTAATTTGTTTGTTCGGTATTTAAGCTTTGATTTGTGTGTATTATTACTAGTTGGGGGACAAAGTAGCCGTCGGTATTCAGATTTTGCAAGGTTCCGGTTTTTCAAACAGCTTTTACATTGAGTTAAAGAAGAGAAATTTCGGGACCAAAATATTTGGTCGGTTTGGACAACATTCCGGTTTTCCCACGTGTCGGTTTTCTCAGATTACACTGTATATGTCATAATCAATATGCAGGGATTTCACTCAAAATGGAATTACCAATTCACACAAAAAAGATGCAATATTTTCCAAATAAGATGGGACGTGGGCCCCTACCTAAAATGGCAAAAATAATCGCTGAGTATGTATAATAGATTACCTCCATGTGAAAACATCTGTGCACCATCATTAGTAAAATCTACACACTTCACACCTCCGTTCATCGTCAAGGTAAATAACCATTCTTTTGACTGAAAGGACGTAAATATACCAATGGAATGTAGATAAAATGTAGAAGTTGTTTGTGCCACAACTTTTCTGTCAAGGACTGAACAATGAGCGTTACTTAAAGCTGGCAATTATGGCAAGAAATTACTTAAATTTTGGTTGAATTGTACCAACAATTAACTAAGGATTGTTTATTTGATTTAACAAGATTTCATAGTTTTCAGTTATTTACAGTGTCCTATTCACCTTGCACCTGATCCACATGTGGAGGAAAATTCAATGTCGGGTGTCAAATTTTCATGGAGGGGTATGACCTGCAATGACCGGTTTTAACTGAAGAATTTAGACAAACATTCACAAGTTATCCAAAACCAGGTGACAAATCACTAAAGAACATAACTTTTATAATGAAGAATTGTTTTAAACTAATAACTTACCTTGGCAGATAAAAAGTGCATAGCACCATATTTTGCTAGGAAAACCAGATATTTCCCATCAGGGGAGACAACAAAGGAATTTAAACACTGTTCTTCCGTACCTACAAATATCAACATAACATGATGCTCAGAAATACGGAAGTAAATACAGCACAACCTCTATAGGACAACACCCTTTCGAAACTGCAAACACTGGTTGTTATTTATAGGTTGTTGCTCTACAGAGGACTGGGTCTACAGAGGGCCGCTCTGGAGAGTTGTACTGTACAGAAACTGTCAATTCATCAAAATGCAGTACAGTAGGTCATCCAATTAAGACCACTTCCAACTATTTTTTTATCAAGCAATTTTAAAGAACTGGGGTGGTATTCACAAAGCATCTTAAGGGAAAACTTAGAATTTTCTGAAAATCTTAAAATTTCCTTAAGTGTAATAGCTAAACAGAAAAATCAAGATTATCAATTATTTACATTGTTATGTAGCATTATGTAAAGAGCTACAGTAATCACAAAAGAAAACATGACCCACTCACACTGCCCACATGGTAACCCAATAGCCTAAAGTAAATAACCAATCACTTCAATTTGAGCTATTAAAAGTTCAAGCAAACTACCATGATTATATAATGTATAATTTCGATAAGTGCTGTAAATACATCAAATCACAAATATATCAGGGGGCCCATCAAGAAACATTGATATCTGAAGCCATACTTTTTCGTAAAGTTAAATTAAATATTACTGATAATTCTAATTCACATAACTTTGCTTAATGTATTAGTTGTCTTTGTTTGCTCAAAATAGCGTATGAAAGTCGAATCTTAGCTAAGATATGTCTATGAAACGGGCCCCAGGCATGTTAAAGAAACAAGGACTCTATTCGGAATGAACTACATGTAAGGTAGCACATCTGGCTTCCTTGTATCACATGAAGCTTCTGTCTCTTCCCTGAGCTAGAAAAAACAGATAGCTATGCAATTAACACTGATGCAGCTAAAAGCAAACAAGCACAACCAGGGGGTTTCTCCAGACCTTATATAACAGGCCTGTAAAAGGCCCCTTCTCAATTGAAAATTTCTTTAAAAAATGCAGTTTTCCCAAAAATCTACCCAGTTTTACCTACTATATTGTTCCAAAACAGAAAATATACAGATATTTTCCCAAAATATAGACGCTAAGGCCCCTTCCAAAAATGAAAATAAAAAGCCCTGACTATGATACCTACCTTTAAGCGGCACATTAATCACAGAACCTTGAATCATATCAAAGTATTTAATGCTCTTGTGTTTTGAGCTTATTACAATCTGTTCGCCATCGTTGGTAAAATGTGCACATTGCACAGGAAAGTTCTCCAGAAATAAACTCTGTATCTTTGAATTCGATTTACCATCCACCTGAAAGAAAGATTTTTTAGGCTGGTGCATTTGTGTTTAAGTGTTTATTGCCCGTTCATGCCCTCTGGCATGTAGGAAAACAACATACTGGTTTTAAGGCCTCTACACTCAGGTGCAGGTATATTCTGTTCTGTTGTTTCCGTGTCAAAGTTTATTATTTTATACTGTGATAAACCCCCAACCTGTAGGACCAGGGAAATGTTGTTCAAGTTTTCCAACCTCTATACTGCCTACCAAGGCTTATGAGTCAGAATCTCCCCTGGTTTTGTATTAGAGGTTTCTTTTCCTATTGCATTTATCTCTCCAAAATTCAGTTACAACTCGACCCATTTGTATTGAGAGTCATTATTTGCATAGAAATACATTACATTGAGATTTAGATACAGAGCATAATATGGTATGTACAGTACATCCATAGCGACCCTTTGTAGAGCAATAACCTCTCTACGACACCTTCAAAACTTCCCTTAGGTGATATTCACTCTAAATTTAACCTCTGTAACATCCTCTACACAACGACCATTATTTGCAGATCCCAAAGGGTGTTGCTTAACAGAGATGGTACTGTATTTTAAAGTTACTGCGGTTCCGAGTCAAATGACACCCATGATTATATGTAATTTACAATTAATGACCTTATCATATAATTTGCAGCAAATTCTCAGCAATATGCAATATTTTTAGGTATTCAATTGAGAGAAAAACATAGCCTAGTGACTTGGCAACATTACTCATCCTTATCATGGTCAAAGGAATGCTGAAAGATGTTTTCAATGCCAGTAAGTCTGGGCTCAAGTCCCAGTTTAGATTATATACTGTAAACCAATTTACTTTCGCGAAAACTAACTTTTGCTGATCGTTGGCATATGCGCGACTACAAATGTTCGCTTTTTAAGTTTGCTGCAATGTCCATATTAATGTTTTTAGCACTAAATTGCGCGAAACAATTTCTCAGTTTACAGTTGTTGTTATGCTGCCAAGCTCAATTTAAAATTGAAATTTAATTTTGGTCCCAAGCGAAAAAGCAGGAATGCGTAATTGTGTATTTTCCTTTGTGCTATGTTCTACTTCAAAATCAGACTATTTGAAATAGTTGCTGATGATACCTCCATATAACATGTAAATTCAAACTACAATTTATTCAGTGACAATGACAATATTTATTTCTGCTTTAAGGCCACCGGCCCATGCAACATTATGTACAATACATAACAAAACGTTTTTACAGTGCACAGGTAAGGAGTATCTGCAAATAGTTCTGAGCATTTATTCAATATCTAAGAGATCAAATCCCCAAATAGGCAGTACCTTCAGTTCATATTAACCAGAAGCTTAGAATTGTTAAGACTGATGATCATTGTTGGCAATTTCCCTGCTTTCCAGAGTCTGTGGCCACCCTGTCATTGTTTTATCACTGATATCAATTATGATCATAAACCTAATAAGAACTTCAGGGCTGGTATTCACAAAGAATCTTAAGGAAAAACATTGAGCTGCACATACATGTAGTTAAAAAAACGAAGAATAATCCAAGTTTCCTTTATGATTGTTGTAGCTCTAAACACAATGCTCCTAAACTAAGTAAAACGTTGATAATCATGACCACATACCTGGAAGAGTGACAATGTTTGATTCATACCTCCAGTTAGTGCTACCTGAGCAGATGGATGGAACTCTAAAGCTGTAAGACGACCCTGTAATAGTTATCATAAACAAGTCATTAAGAATTGCACGCACTACAGAAGTCCCCTACCAGTTTGAAGCCATGACCCTTTAAATAATATTAAATGTTCCTGTTGTCATGGCAACCACAATTTTTGTCCAAATCAAATAAGATTTATTTGTGCATAATCTCCTTATGGGCACCTACCCACATCCACTTTCCATTGTTTAAGATCAAAGGAATGACCACTTAAAGTATAAAGAATTAAGCGGTCACAGAATTAATTCAATAGATTTCTATTAAGTTTGGCCACACCTATGACCACCTAAGCTAGCTTATTTGTGTGCCGACTGACAGATGGACGGACGGTAAAACCTATAGTCCCCTCCCACTGAAAACTGGTAGGGGACTTATTAGTTGAAAGAAGACAAACTTCAGGTTCTTTTCAACTTTTTGACTTTATTAAGTCTACATCAGGATTATAATTTAAGTAATTAAAATATTGTATTATATGGTTTGTATTATATTAAATAAGCCTTTAATTCATGGAAAACCATGTACTTTTCCCTTCAAAAACCTTTTAGCCATTCTTGTGGATATCTTTAAGTGCAAATCCTAGCATTGCACCAGTGTCTTTAAGAATTTCCAGGGAAGGGTCTGCATATTCCTGCCAAGCAAACATCGGTGGACTTATTATAAATATTATTAGTAAGTTATACACCGTGATATTAGTTTCTAGATCAATTGTGTATATCCTGTGGTAAGGGTACTGGCCTTTAGCATGTAACCCTCCTCCAGGGCTTTGGACAGGCAATGGCGGGTTGGTCACACACTGTCTTCTATAGCACGCCAGTCTCTTGACTGGAACCCACAAGGAAATAGAAAGAGAGGTCGACCAGTCGTGTCATGGCGAAAAACATTGAATGAGATAGGATGACCTAGAGGGAAGCCAAGCAGGAGGCTTAAGACCGATTAAGTAAGTTATACACAACAAACCTTGTGAGGACTTTCTTTGTTGATGTCTGTACATGACTTTATCTGTAGTATAGATTTGGGCAAGGATGTAGATGTGTTGATATATGTTCCTGTCCTCTGTACAAGTTCTTCTAAGTCACTGTCATCATCTATCATAGAAAAAAATTCACTGGTTGACTAGCTGATATTTACTAAATACTTTAATCACAGGAATTTTAAATTCTATCCATAAAATATCAAAGCAGTTGATCCATTCAAAATGCTCTACTGGTATACATTTATTATACTGAAAGAATGGCAACGATTTTTCCTCAAATGGATCAAGTGCTATATTTTATCAAATTCCTGTGCTTTAATGCCACAAAGGAACAGCAACAGTGCCTAGCATCCACACAATCAGGGGTCCTACTAATGCATAATGCCCATTCCTGAAAATGAGTCGCAAGTCTGCCATTAGCACACATCCATACAGCAACATTCTGGTTCAAACATTGTTCTATTATCAAATATCAGCTTATGAAACTTCAAATGACAATAACTTTAAAATTGGTAAATTCTTTGTATTTTTTCATGAAATCACTTTTATTTTCTACAGAAAAGTTCGTTCTTTCTAGTGCAGCAAATCCGGATTTCCGGATTATTCTGGAATTATAGGACCCCTGAACAAATCAATGAAATATGCTGTTTATTTTATTTTAACACGGTCCATGGCTTCATTTAAGTATTAATTAACAAGAGCTCTTACAGACCATGAAAATGCCCTGTGATGACCAACATCTCAGTGACCTTGATTTAATTAGTGCCAACAAATGCATAGGAATCACGGGCCCGTTGCCTAACAAAGCTGCTTCCAAAAGGCGCTATCAAACGTTTTCCTACTTCTATGCAACAACATGTTACGAGCGAGCAGTGCTCGCCGAAACCATTCCATTTCTTAACACTTTTCTAGGCAAGCACTACTGAGGGCTTCCTTGAGCAACGGACCGCTTCGGTAGCACTCGATAGCGCTTTGCTATGAAACAGTCTGTTTTCCGCGAGCGCTCGCCGGTAGCATATAATTGAAGCGCTTTTTTGAAGCAAGCTGTATCCTAGCATAGCGCTTACATGTGGTTTGGTTAGGGGCCATAATTCTGTTAAAATGTTGGATAGTGTTACATAGCTTTGATAAGGAAAGGGCTTATGATGGTAAACAAGTATGTCAAGTTTGAAGACATGCCTTGATGTAAGACGAAATTTGGGTTAACAAGAATTGGACGCTTAATAAGTCGAAGTCCATAATTAGGTTAATGTGAAGGTCAAAATGAGGTTAGGTGATAAAGGCTTGTGGAGAATGTTCATATACAACATCCATGCAAGTTTGGTAGCTTTGTAGCGAGCCATAATAATGCTAGAAGAAACGGTCAATTAGGGTTAACCGGACGTACTGACAGGTGAATCACTATATGCCTCCCGATCTATCGATACGGGGGCATAAAAATGTTGCTATGAACCTCGAAAGAATGAATTTCAATATTTGAGCACTTGGTATTGGTTGTTATTCCAGGCCCTCATGTTTGCATATTTGAAAATAAAAACATTTAAATACCGTCTGAATGTTTCTGTCTTTCTGAAGGTAGTTTGGACCAGTTTGGAGCGGCTGAAACTTTTTCAAACCTATAAAATAAACAAGATATTCAAGTTAAATAGAAGTTAGATACATTCTTACATTTTACCCTTTTCATCATTTGCAAACCTTTCGTCCTTAAGTTAACATCTAAAACCAGATACATTTTCAAGAGCCAGTCTCTAGGAAAACTGAAGTAGGAATAGCTTTTTTCCATAATGCAAAGAGCAGATTTTTGACAGTTTTTTTCAGAGCATATTTCGCTGGCTTAGAATTAGAAGGTCGTAAGTACAAAATCAATATTTTGAGAAAACAAGAAAAAACTGTCTGAAAACTAGTCTTTACTTATGGAAAAACAAACTTTAAACTTCAGATTGGTCAACATGACCACTTCTGATTTTCATTAAATTGACTCATAAGAAGCGCATTGAGATACAGATTTAAAATATGCACGAGTCTTATATAATAAGGTCGTACTTACGACCTTCTAATCTGCATTTACAACCTTATTCTTGTAAGGAGACTTAACTTACTGTGTTTTTAATCTGTGACTGTATTCACCCTTGGTTACTTTAGTTTCCTCACCACGTCTAATATCGTTGAACTTCCTAGCTTTACTCAGTAAAATACTGAAATAAATAAAGAAATGATATGCAAATGGATTCAAGAATTCATGATGACACATTAAAATCAGGCCTGGTAATAAGCAATCATTCCCAAGCCTGAAAATCCGAAACTCAATTCTTCAATATGAACAAAGAATGAGTATTCAGGATTCAAAAACCTGAAATCAGGCACAGGCCTGAAAAATACCAGTCCTGTAAAATACACCGAAGCTGTTTTAAAACGACGACACTGTCTTTCGATTTTCAGTATCAATATTGAGTTATTGCTCTGGATTTGCATGTTATACATGTATACGCAAGGTATGAAAACTTAGACAACAACATGCACAAGTTAATATTATACAGCATCTCTATTAGAACAGCTGCCGCTCCGTCTAATTCTGAGAAATAATGAAAACTTGGTTTTTTGGTGACCGTGTTACTTTTATATACTAATGTCCATTGTAAGTATTTGGGTAATTTAAATATATATTACAAACTACTGAGTTTCCAACTCGTATATATAATATTGCAATGGCGCCAAAAATAAAATACAGTTTGTTTCCTCTTCCAGGCCCTGCTGGCCAATTAGGGTTGGGTAGGTAGAATTTTTTTTATGTTATTTTTTTCGTACTCTCATCCTAACTATTTTTATAAAATAAATTATTTTTTTCATTTTTCAGAGGGTCAAAAAACTATTTTGGATAGGGGTCTTTTCGCTCGGGTAGGGAAGGGGAAACAAACAATATTTTATTTTGACCTGAATTACCTCCCCTCTTCATCATCTTTATCTGTCCAAGCGGCTTGCTTCTGCTGAGAAAATTCTTTATCTCTGTGTATTATCTTTTTATGCTTCTGTAACAAATAAAAATTCTTTACTTTAACTTTACGTCATTTAATGCTTTGATCAGGCCGTCCTTAAAAAATTGGGTCGATATAGTTATATATAAGGAAATGAGCTGGGAAAAAAATTGAGTAGGGGGGGGGGGGGGGTTGCATTTCGATGGGTAGGTAGCGTTACCACAAACAAACATTTTTTTAAGGACGGCCTAAATGATGCATAAAATGTATGAACATTTCTTCAGAATCTTATAAACACTGGAATCTGGCAGTGAAAAGTCGATAGTACGATAGTGAAAAGTTGATAATACGATAGTGATAATGGCTTTATGCGATAGTGAAATGTCGATACTATGATAGTGAAAAGTCGATAATACGATAGTGATAATGCGATAGTATGATAGTGAAATGTCGATACTATGATAGTGAAAAGTCGATTATACAATAGTGAAAAGTCGATAGTACGATAGTAATGAAAAGTCGATGCTATGATAGTGAAAAGTTGGTAGTACGATAGTGAAAAGTCGATAATACGATAGTGAAAAGTCGATAATACGATCGTGAAAAGTCGATAATACGATAGTGATAATGCGATAGAACGATTAGTGAAATGTCGATACTATGATCATATAAATCCGGAAAATTGACACCCCAGTATGATAATGAAAAGTCAATAGTAGTAGTACGATAGTGAAAAGTCGATAATACGATAGTGATAATGCGATATAGCAGTGATTTTTTTTGTCTCTTTGGGAAAGAGTCCGTTCAGATTGGGAATTTTCGCGTCATGACAACTTAAAATTGGGAATTTCTATGAAGCAGAAAGGCCAAATAAAACAGAAAAAGAGATTACATGTGAATGACGTGTGAATGTTTACTGGTTTCTTTGAGCTTTTATGCTTGACCTCTTGTCAAAAATGTTCATAACTTTATCATTTTATGTCTGATTTTGTAAATTATTTTTTTTAATTGTTAATTGGGAATTTCTCCATTCAATTTTGGGAAAATTACAGTCTATTTGCAATTGGGAAAGGGTCCGTTTTCCGGACCCTTATAAAGAAGGAAAAAAATCACTGGATAGTGAAATGTCGATACTATGATAATGAAAAGTCGATAGTGAAAAGTCGATAGTACGATAGTGAAAAGTTGATAACCCGATAGTGATAATGCGATAGTATGATAGTGAAATGTCGATACTATGATAATGAAGTCGATAGTGATAACGCGATAGTACGATAGGGAAAACTCGAAATAATATCGACTTTTCACTATCGTACTGTCTTTGTTTCATGTTTTCATTATCATACTATGTGTTATCACTATCGTAATATCGACATTTCACTATCGTTGTTTCGCGTTTTCATCATCGTAGTAGCTATGCAGCAATGGCCCTAACGGGACACCGTAGTTAATTGTGTTATACCTCACTCGATTTGTCCAACTGTTTGATGATCTCATTTTCTCCACCAAGCACCAGTGACTCCAGCATGTGTTCATCTTCTTGCTTTCTTTTCTTACTTCCAAGAGGCTCATTCTTCACATGAGATTTAGTTTTACGTTTTATGCGAGGTTTGGTGTTACTGACAGTAACTGGTTTCGACAATCTCCGCAACATTTCACTGAAAAAACGTTTTATTTTTATTTAATAAAAGCATGGATATGGATATGGATAGTCTCTTGGATAAGCGCCGATGGCATCCGAATTATCGGACGTGTACAAAAACCATTATCCGGTACTTGTCCCGGATCGATTTTTCTTCTTGCAGCAGTTACTTCCCTTTGATATTAGAAATAACCATGAGCACAGCTTCAAGACATCAGGGCCCGGAATTACTACCAATACTAACTCAGCACTCAACACTCAAATATTGAAAATGCAACATAATTAGCTATTATCCCGTAAAATATGAAAATATGACCACTTTAGCAAAACATGCAATCAACAAAAACACAAACAAATTAACTTGTATGGTCTAATTTTAGCATCATATCACATGACCTCAATAATCTGAATTCAAGAGCACTTTTTCGTATTCCCGTTTTTTTTTCGTATTTGTCATTGATTGCACATCTAGATCAGGAAAATGTACAAAATTGTTATATGAGTGTTGAAATACCACTTAATACATTTCATTTGCCATTGTGTACACTTTATGAGGCATAGATGTAATTTTTGAATCTGAGTGCCACACTCAGCACTCAGACTGATAAATAAAAACTATAGCTTACACACTAGGAAGTAGGGGTGACTATTGGGTCCACTATTGCAATACTATTGCTGAAAGCACTATCAAGATATCACTGAGTTGTACAACATACTAATCTACTATTTGTGGAAATGATTTAAAATGAATTGGACAGAAATAGATTAATAAAATTAAATCAAATACTGCGATATTGGCCCTTTGTAGCAGTTTTGATGCGTTGGATTATTTAAAATTAGTTTTTTTAACGAGAACGGAAGTTGTTTTAAATTATTAATAAGCTTTATTTATAAAAAGGGAACTATCGTAACTATCGATACTCGATAGTTGAGCTAACTATCGGAGAAAGTTACTGGATCGAGACTTTTACTATCGATCCATACTATTTTTCTTCCGTGTACTGAGCTGGGCACTTGATAGGCGTACTCGGGATCGCAATGCATCGATATTTCGATGCATCGGCCCACCCCTACTAGGAAGTAAGCCAAAAATAATATTTAGTACCAATTTAACATTATTACAATTTCTTGCTCTCAAGAATTCTCACTATGAACCTCAAAAGAGTAAATTTCAAGATTTAAGTGCTGAGTGTAAGTATTGGTTGTAATTCCGGGGCCAGATCAAGGGCATAAATATATGTATATTTAGGTCTTTGATCTGATTAATAACGCATTCGATCGGTTGATATTTGAAGATGGGAAACAGGACTAATTTGACATTAATAATGATGACATAATTATTAATATTCCGGGAGTTCTTTTTATTATTTTGATTAACTTAGCCCCTTTTGAAAGTATTGAATAGTGTCACAGTTACTATTTATCATTTGCAAATATAGTACAGTGATTTTAACTTGATCCCTGTGCTTCTATTAACATAACTAAACAGGTGATATCTTTCTATATTGATAACTGTAATTACCATAGACACATGGTTTCAAGTTATTTGAGTGTACCCTATTATCTGTGTGTACCCTATATATAGAAAAGGTTGTGCAGCAATGCAGGAACCTTGTAAAGTGTTCATGCATAAAGTTTAGGATCAAGTCAAAATATCCACACTATACCTCCCTTTAGTCTTTACGGTAATATGCTAATTCTTGGTCTTATAATAAACTATAAGATCATCTTCTTTGATGTAGTGTAGCATTTTGACACAAAGAGGAGACCGGTACATATAAGGCTTACACATTTTTTTCGGGGGATACGGATAGTACTTGTTCTGTGTCTGTCTCTTGTTTGGGTGGCTAAGCACTCAGTCGCCACTTCTGTAAGGGTTGGAATTGTTATTAATATTCAAATTATAATTATTCGTATATTCATATTTATGAAACATGTTTGTATAATAAATTTCTTAAGTCTGTACAGAATTCTTTATTCAATATTTATATATCCAGAATACATTTGCAATATTACATTGTAAAACTTAGCAAGCAAGCATAACACAATGTCCATGCCAAACCATACTTGCTGCTTATAGGGACTATGATTATAATGAACTAATTTTATATAATATAATATTGAATTGCTTATTTAATTGGGCTTGTCACTTTTGTTAATGCAAAGGTCAAATGTGAGGTATCATTCTACATTGTGTCATGTTGCTTTGGATAACAATTACTGTTATCATCAGTATTGATTGTTGGGAGTAACAAATAGAAAAAAGCACATTTACTATATCGCTGGCTTAGAATTAGAAGGTCGTAAGTACTACTTACGACCTTATAAGACTCATGCATACTTGAAATCTGCATCTCAAGGCGCTTCTTATGAGCCTATTTTCATGAAAATCGGAAGTGGTCATGTTGACCAAACTGAAATTTAAAAAGCTTGTTTTTCCATAAGTAACGAGTAGTTTTCAAACTGTTTTTGTTTGTTTTCTCAAAATATTGAGTTTGTACTTACGACCTACTAATTCTAAGCCAGCGATATGTATACTGAACGGTGCCATCGCATATATAGCAATGTGAATGGTGCATGCACACGGACAAGATGAAAATACAAAAAATGTAGTTTTGTATCATTATGCAACAGAAACTAAAATGCTGCATAATCATGTATGCATTAGACCATTTGGCTAACGGTTAACCCCAAAACAGTTCCTTAACTATAATAGCTTCGCTTATTTCATTAGCACAGATTCGACTGATTGGTGTCCCATCATACATGTAAGAGTTGTTCACAGCTAATTTCACGATTCATTGCAAATGTGCCTATTAGAACAGAACAGAACAGAACATACATTTATTAAGACTTGTAACAAGTACATTGTCTACAAACACTGATATATATACATAAATATATAATGCAAAATACACGTGATAAATAGGTTAGTAACGGAGAGAAAAAGCATCAATAACGTTAGTAACATTTAAAGTTGGTTTTTTATCATACAAATATACTTCACACATTCTATGAACATACAGATATACTTCACACATTCCATGAACATACAAATATACTTCACACATTCCATGAACATACAAATATACTTCACACATTCCATGAACATACAGATATACAGATTAGACTCGCCTTATTGTGCGGCTCCTATATTATTTTGTTTATTAAGACTGTGGGAACGAGCATATCATACATGGTTTCAACAGGCTGTCGGCATGTCCCTGATCTGGTTGACGGAATTTGATGTGTAACAGGAGCCATTTCAACCCATGTTCTATCATGGTTTGGATCCTTTGTTTGTCTGTGTATGTGTTCCAAATGATACCATGTATAAAACTATATTAAAAGACCACCTCAATAATGAGACCAACTCAATACAGAGACTTAAGTTTCAATGTCTCAAACGGTGGGTCTATTATTGAGGCTTTCTTTAGCTAACTTCAATATAAATCAGTTATTCAATTTAATTCGCTGTTGTATTATTTTATAATAAAATTACATGTAACTACATGTTCACTAATAGCAAATGACAATTTAATATGGTTTAAAAGTTGAAAGAATTTAGTTTGGTGCTGGAGTAACCTATAGCTATATGTACCAGAGAAAAAATAGTTATAGAAATAAGTAAAATGAACTCAGATTAAAAAGTGGCCAGCCAACAAGACAGATAAACAATACATTAGCGTCTAAAATGAAAGGCAATACACTTAATCACACTCCCAACGCAACACCTATAATTTCTATTTATGATGCGAGTTGATTACAATTTGGCATATTAATAGATACATATTTAACTGATGTTTCTATGATTGCTTTATTAAAATCGATTGATTGTACATTGTATGCTAAAAATAATTTCAAATAATGACCATCACTGCAAATTGAAATGTCACAAAAATACACCATGAAAAATATTTCCAATGTGGGTGTAAATTTTGAAACAGTCTGTAACAATAAAAACATAAAAGAACAACATTCTGTTCCTTGTTAATTAGTATCTAGTATGTCCTTCCATGTATTTTATGTTATATTTTTTCTTCTGTCCTATCGAGAGCAAATACTTCGTATCAATACCTGGGGAATGGTCCCCATTTCCCGAAAATGCCTGTTTCTGTCGTTTTTCGGGGTTTGTGGTCGTCTCGTTTGTCGCCTGCACAGCTCGTCCCCACAAATTCTAAATACTCTTGAAATCCAAAGACGTTGGTGATAGCGGCAACTGTTGCATGTTGTGATTATGCAAAAATGCTTGATGTACGCGTGCTATGTGAGCCAGAGCTACATCATGCAGTGTTTTTACATGGCGTCATTTTTGTGACTTCATTTTGCAGTGATGCTCATTATTTGGTTTAATTTTTATCTTTCAATAACTGATTTGCATAGAAATTCTATGAGACATGCACATAATATTGTCCATTAACTTTCTCCATTTGAACTATGTCCATTGAATAATAGTGGAGAAATCATGAAACATATAGGTGTTGCGTTGGGAGTGTTATATTAGTGAGTGTAGACAATTACGTCTTATATTGGGAAACTTCCCGCCATAGCCCAATTATGCACCATGTATCGTGGGAAACACCAAATGCATATGATAACCAGGAAAATAGAGAAACAGGCATCTACCATGACCATGTTTCATGTTAAAACAGTGGCTATATATACTACATCCATGCAGCCTCAAAGTGTATTGTATATATATATTGAGTTGAGTACCTGGTTAGAAACATAAATAAATTGAGGGACGGTAAAAAAACTTTAGTCTTATTTTGGCATTTCACATGTGATTTAACAAACAAGATTGGCCCACTGATTTATAAAAGACATCAAATTACCACTGATCTGTTAAACCACATAAACCCGCTCCTTAATACACTAGTAGAAATACATAAAATTGAACAAACAATTAATATAGGAATTCTAGAAGCCTCCCCTATCTTTACTAGGGAGTGGAACAAAAAAGAAGACACTCATTGGGAAGCTATCGATGATAGTAACTTACATGAGCAAAAAAAGGGTTCAACTTGAAAATAAGACTAACAAACGAGGTTCTTTTGTACCACTCCCCCAGGTTCGAATGTGATCTAACGCACTCAAGAAAATCGGGCAAAAAAAGTAAAGTAAGATATACATGGAATTGGGCCCTACTAAAAGATGGTGTTCATCCATTAGATATATTGGCGAGGAAATGGCTACACAGAATTATAAATAGTATTTCTGAATTAAAAGAAAATTAGGTTGAGGTTGATAGAGAGCTGTATTGTGTGAAGGACTGCCTTACCAATATTGACTTCCCAACTTCAACTTAAAATATATCGGGTAACAGAAATAGTATAATGTTCATTACTTATGTATTTTTGAGTTAGTGGGGTAGAAAACTTAATCATTAAAAGTGGACTGAAAGCAGTAGTAGTAAAGCACAAGGTGAGGACAGCATATCATTGTTTCATTGAGGTTATTGTTCATTCAACCAACAAATATATGAAAGGAACGGCCATATATGTCACTGTGTTTAAACAATAACATAAAAAACACACATTACAATGAGTTTTGATTGAAGGACTGCCTTATCAATACTCAGTTATATAAAACAATATTGTGTGAAGGACTGCCTTACCAATAAAACCATAACCAAGTCAATAGTATTGTGTGAAGGACTGCCTTATCAATACAACATAATACATTAAACAAATATGGCCAGCTATAATGGTCACAGTACACCTAAACGTCCACCCCAATCACTGGTAGGAGGATGCGAGTCTCTAAGAAGGTTTCAAGCCAACAAACGGAAATTTCAGGGTAGTCCTGAACTTAAATATAACCACTGTGCCAAATGTGAAAATTACATGACAGAAGGCAGGTTACCGTGTGAAGGATGCGGACTGAATTTCTGTCCTAGATGTACAGGACTATCCAAACAAGCCTTCAATATGATTGAAAATGGGGAGTTAAAAGGGTACAGGTGGCACTGCGTATGTTGCGAAGAAACAATACCAACACTATCTAAAATAAATGACAATCTTATTCAAATGAGGGAAAGACAGGAGGATAGAATGGTCATGCTTGAAAGCAGAATGGAAAATCTCGAACTAGACTGTAATCAACAAATCAAATCGCAAATGGAAACAGCAAAAGAAGAGTTAAAACAGGCAGTATGCAGCGATATAGACGAAATGGTAGACAACAGAATGAAAGAAATGGAAGATAGGAAAAGAAGAGAACTTAACCTTGTGCTATTCAATCTCCCTGAAGGAAACTTTACATCTGGTATAGAAAACAAAAGTGAAGATGAGAGAAAAGTGAAAGAGTTGGCTGAAGCACTTGGAGTGGAAGACCTAAAACTAGAAAATATATTTAGACTTGGAAAAAAAAGCGACAAGACAAGAGTATTGAAAATCATCTGCTGCGACAGAAAACAAAGAAAAGGCTTACTAGATAGTTCCATCAACCAAAAAGATACAGTGAATAGATTGTATAAAGATGTTGTAGTGTTTAGAGACTTGATGTACCAACAAAGAGAGGAGAGAAGAAAAACTAGAGAAAATAAAGGTCCTACAGTACAAAAACACACCAATGTTCATGAAATTGTCAAGCCCGCCAATAGTCGAGAAAAAATCACCATCAATGAAAGTATGGTACAAAGCCAGTCCCTTCTATCACCTACTAACCCGTTTGATAATGAGACTATAATGGACGTCACAATAGCAGGCGACGAAACAATATTAGGTGGCAAAGATCTATCCCAGATAACAGTGACTCCTATTGGCTCACAGACGCTACTAAAAACAGTCGTTAATAGTGAAACTCGAAATGATTCAAATGTCGTTAATGGCCAATCTAACTCGAAGCTGCAGCGTGACCAGAATGCTTTTTAACCCAGTATATATGGGAAACTGTTTTAACTGTACAGAAAGTTTTAATAGAAGTAAAAATGACAATTATGTGACAATTGACAAATTAACAGTATCTTACACCAATGCAGATTGTTTAAACAAAAGTAAAATCAATGAACTTAAAGTGCATATTCAAGAAGTTCATCCCGATCTCATAGTAATAACAGAAGTCCTACCAAAAAACTCAAGCTTCGATAAAGATCTAAAGGAATTATACTACTTGGAGGGCTACTCAAGTTACATGGAATTAACAACCAACAGAGGGATAATTATATATTATAAAGATAGTATAAAACTGATCAACATAAATATAGTAACTAGTTTCAAGGAAACACTTTGGTGTGAGCTATCGTTAAATCGCAAAGACAAGTTTTTAATTGGATGTGTCTATTGTAGCCCTAGTAACGGTGTCGATAATACAAAAGATCTACTAACACTACTAAACAACATAATACTGAAATTTTTTTACCAATCTGCTTATAGTAGGAGACTTCAACTACAATAGCATCAATTGGGATGACGAAACCACTCCTAGAAACGAAAATCATATAGACAGCATCTTCCTAGAGGGAATAAGGGATCTGTTTCTTTATCAGCATGTTAGGAAACCAACTAGGTACAGAGAGGGAAATACCCCGTCTATACTTGATTTGATCCTTACAAATGAGGAAAGCATGATCGACGATATTGCATACCTTCCAGGACTAGGAAAAAGTTACCATTTATTGTTATCATTTGAATTAATGTGCAACTATGAAACAAAAGAAACTAAAAACCAACAACTAATGTACAACAAGGGCGACTACAAGGCCATGATTGACGAAATGAAATCAATAGATTGGAGCTCAGACGAAAACTGTGGAGTTGAGGCGGTATGGAGCAGATTTGCAGAAAACCTTTCTCAAATAATCGAAAAACATGTTCCAACACGCAAAGCTGGTGCATATCCGACTCATACTCAAATTAGTAAAGAAGCTAAAATAGCAATTCGTGAAAAAAGACAAAAATGGACCAAATACAGTAATTGTATAGACCACTACACCTATGATAAATACAAGCAAGCAAGAAATAAAGTAACATATGAACTCAGAAAATCCAAACACGAATATGAAAAAAACATAGTTGATAATATCAAAACAAATAGTAAAATGTTCTGGAAGTATGTTAGGTCAAACACTAAAACCAGCGTACAAGTAAACAGTCTTGAAACAAAAACAGGGGAAATATCGTCAGAAGACGTAGAAGTAGCCTCAACTTTAAACGAACACTTTGCAAACGTATTCACTACTGAAGATATGAGTAATATCCCAATTATGGAGGAAACTAATACAGAAAACATATTAGAGAACTTAGAAATTACTGAAGATGTGGTAAAAAAAGCCTTAAATGACCTAAACCCTACGAAAGCCCAAGGACCAGATGGTATCCATCCAAGAATACTAGTCGAATGTAAACAAATGGTAGCCAAACCCTTGACAGACATCTTTAACAAATCACTACAAAGGGAAAAGTTACCTGTCATATGGAAAAGCGCCAATGTAACGGCAATATACAAAGCCGGTCCAAGAACAAAGGCAGAAAACTATAGACCAATAAGTATTACTCCAATTAGCAGTAGACTCATGGAAAAAATACTAAGAAATGAAATTGTGAACCACCTAGAGAACAATGATATGTTGTCAAAACACCAACATGGGTTCCGGAAAAACCACTCATGCACTACCCAACTTCTAGAATGTATAGAAGATTAGAGCAGTGCAATTGATAACAATAAAGAGTGTTAGGTCCCATTCTATTCTCAATTTACATAAATGATCTGCCAGAAGCGTTAAACTGTACAGCCAAACTATTTGCAGACGATACAAAAGTATACTCTGTGGAGAGTGGCATTAACAATGAAAACCATCTCCAAGATAACATATTTAACGCCTGTGAATGGTCCAGAAAATGGCAATTGATGTTCAATACAAAAAAATGCAAAACAACTATAAATAAATACAAAAAAGGGTCAGTACTTCGGGCAGGGTCTATATGAATAAAATGACTAAGGCATGTAAATAGTTTTAGAGTAGCCTTCATAGGACATTATATATGAAAGCTAAGTTTTTAAAGTGTGAATCAAGTAAGAAACACATATGACTTTATATGATTTTTAAATATATGCGAGAAGACAGTTGTGTGTGAAAAAGTGAAAAAAAAATAAAAGAAAATATCAAGTGCGGAACCGGAAGAAATAAAATTGAAAAAAAAAAGAAAAGTGAATAAAGGACCAACAAAAACTACAAAGTTTATTTAGTCATAAGACTAAACTACGGTCTCGAAAATTCATGAACTTCATGATACCATTCCTGCTGCAGATGTGCGCAAATGGGCGCATCCAGCCCAGGTGAAACAAGTGCAGGACTGATTGAATTTGTAGACCAGGAGCAATCCAGCCTACATAATTAAGCGGATACGTACTACCACTTCTTAATCATACTGGTCAACCATACGGATCACTGTCAACAACAAAAACTTCATTACTTTTGAGAAACAAATCCCGTACTGTATGTCTTCTTCTTCTTCTTAAATGAACTACACTCCTTCAAAGCTCTGAAGATTATGTGTAGGCGCTAGTTTTAAAAACAATTTTGAATGTGAGTGTATGATACACAGAAATAATGGTTTGTATTGTAATACATGTGCAAGTTAAAAGATTGATTTTATAATCAAACATTAAGATTAAAACTTTGTACAATGGTTGCCATTTAGTATGTGAATGTGGAGACCAAGACAGGAACAGTGACAATGGTCTTAAAAACATCAACTGAGTCTGCTTGGTGTGCGGTTACGGGCAACATATTCCACTGGCTTATTGTTCTGGGATAGAATGAAAACTTATACTGATCTTGGGATGTACCGATATGCTTGTAGCCATACCCACTACTGTATCTAGTTCTGGGATCCGATGTGATTAATAAATTATTTTCCGGGTATATTGCGACAGTATGATGTATAATTTTGTAAAACATAATTAAGCGAGCTCGTGTTCTTCTAATTTCTAGGGATGGCCAATTTAGAGTGTTCATCATGTTTGAAACTGAGCTTGTGTTATGGTAGCGATTGGTGGTAAATCTAGCGGCCCTTCTCTGGACTTTCTCAATTTGAATTTTTTGGCATTTGGTATGTGGGTCCCAGACAGAAGAGGAGTATTCTAATTTAGGTCTCACAATGGCTTTATATGCGTGTTCTTTGACTTTTGGAGAGTTTATTTTTAAATTTCTACGTAAGAAGCCTAGGGATTGATTAGCTTTGTTGGAGATTGAGTTTATATGTTTGTCCCATTTTAGATTGCCTTGTAGTGTTACGCCTAGATATTTAGCAGAGTCAACTTTTTCGAGAATGTGGTTGTGTAGTTTATATTGAAAATTTATTGGAGTTTTTTTTTGTGTAACGGTAAGGATATTGCATTTATCAGGATGAAAGTGCATGAGCCAGTCCTGTTCCCACCTGCCAGCAGCATCCAGGTCAGACTGGAGGAGTTTAGCATCGTTAGTGGTTTTTATTTCTTTGTAAATAATACTATCATCGGCAAAAAGTCTGAGTGTGCTATGTTGGATGTAGTCTGCAAAGTCATTTATGTAGATTAAGAATAGGATTGGACCCATAACTGTGCCCTGGGGTACACCTGAAGTCACTGGGACTTTTTCTGACATGATACCGTCCAGGGCAACAGTCTGGGTCCTATCTCCTAAGAAGTCTGAAATCCAGTCAATAACATCGCTATTAATGCCATAATAGTTTAGTTTATAAAGAAGATGTTTATGTGGTACTTTGTCGAATGCTTTTGCAAAGTCCATTATGATTACGTCAGTTTGAATTTTTTTATTAAATGATTGACAGAGATTTTGTATGAATGAAATGAGCTGGGTTTCACAAGAACGTGAGGATCTAAACCCATGTTGTAAGTCATATAAGATATTATGTTTTTCCAGAAATGACATCATGTTACTAGAAATGACGTGTTCCATTATTTTACAACAAATACATGTCAGTGATATAGGTCTGTAGTTTATAGCATCATGTTTATCTCCCTTTTTAAAAACGGGACAGACATTTGCATGTTTCCAGTCTAATGGAATTTTGCCAAGTTCAAGAGATTTGTTAAATATTATTGTAAGTATAGGAGATATCGTCGCTGTCGTTCGAAAAAGACGTAACTGCAAAATTTCGAAAAATCGGCTTTCGAGTTATTCCCGCTTAATGATGTTTGCCGCGACATTTGCGGAAGTGCCAAACCTTCCGTCCAATAGGGATAGTAAAAGTGGCATGTGACAAAATGTCATAAATCCCGCGGATGTCCGATTTGTCGGAAGAAAACGTCGTATCTACAGTAAATCAACACGGTGCACGATGTGCAACATTATTGGATATATTTGGATAATTTACTGTAAGTATTGAATTATTTTGTATTGGAATGTTTAAATGGTCGAATTCATTTACTTATCGGCGTATATAGAATATTTCCTATAAGGTAATATGTTGTTTTAATTCCCACTATAATTTTAGTGCATGAAGTGGTAAAATGCATCCATTTAAAGGGTTAGAAATATTGTGAAGAAACAAATTCAAGTTTCTTTATTGATCAGCACGGACGATAGTTTTAATTTGTCTATCTTACGTCATTATTTATCCTGGAATATGCAGATACGACACTTTCGAACGGCTTTATTGTTTATTGTTTTCAGTTTCACCATTTTCGCGTCGTAGAAAATGTTTGATACGACATTTTCGAACGGCGCTGTTCGTGTTTTTTGTAGATTCGCCAATTTCGCCATACAGCTATGTTTGATTTTAATTTGGTTGTGCATAGGTACCAAACCCACATGACTCCTATGCAACCAAATGAATCTAGTGCTAGATATCTGTGAGACAGATTTTGCGTTCGTTCATCGGGTTTTCACAAAGTATTCCATGTTGCTCTATACACCATAGTCGCGGTCCCAACCCGCCGTAACTGCATGTAGGTGATGTCCTTTTGCAAAAATGGGGGCAAAGTTTATATAACCCATCCCGGTGAGTACCAATTTTGGAGCACGCAGACATAACGTAGCTATACTAAAAACCGAGGTGCGTTCAGCATTCCAGTTCGTGTAACGTGCGTGCCTACTATAAGCAGAGCGTGCAATTACGGCCCGGTATGATAACGTAATAATAAAACAGAGACCGTGCGCTGTAAGCACGTGTGCAACGTACTAAGCATGTGGTGAAAATGATATACCGGTAGTTTTCTCACCAAATTCGAAATTAAATTTGACACAGGGCGACCGAAATGAAAGTGAAGACAGTGTTCCAATCAAAGGGTTGCTCACGATTGGAACTAACAGTGAACATAAAGATGATAATAACTCTGATTCAGATGATATGTACAATTTAGATGATGAAGTCAGAGATCCTGACTGGGTATACCCAAAGAAGACAAGGAAGAGGCGTTTACTTCCAGAAGTACATTCGGAAACAGATTCAGATACAAGTAGTTCGTCTGACACAGCAGGTCAACAACAGAACGAAATCAGTATTATGCAAGATAGTAACCAGAATGAGTTAAACAAAGGAAACATGAGTCAGAGGGACACTAACAGAATGTTAAGGATGAAGGGTTTGGAATATCTAGGCGTTAAGAAAACGGAAAGTGGTACAAAGAAGCATTGTATAAACAGAAATGAACGCATTTTAAAAGTGCGTGATTGTGCAGCCACGTGTGACATTATTGATGGGGCTCACAACTGTAAATCCTTTGAGGAAGCAACCCGACAGCACATATTTACCAGATTTTGGCGTGATATGAATTGGGACCAAAAGAAGGTATATGTACTTGGACTGGTAGAAATGGTCGATGTAAATAGACGAACAACGTGTTCTGGAACCGATAGTCGTCGAAAGTCCACTTACCAGTACTATCTAAGAAATAATGATCAGCGATCGCGAGTGTGCAAGGGGATGTTCCTTTCTACCCTGGGACTTAACGAAAAGACAGTATATAATTGGGTTAATAGAGCCCAAATAGGTATGCCAAAAGTGGTCGACTTGCATAAACTCGGTAGCAATACACCAGGATCTACAGATTGTGCTAGACGATATCTGGTTGAACTTCCTAAAATGCCGTCGCATTATTGCCGCTCCAATTCAACAAAGCTATATCTAGAACCGATATTCACTTCTTTGACCGAACTTCATAAAGAGTATATGAGGAAATTACGTTCAGAAGGCAAACCTGTTCTTCAACGAACACAATTCACTCGACTATTTCACGAAATGAAGCTCGGTTTATACCAGCCTAAGAAAGATCAGTGTGATATGTGCTGTGCATTTCAGGCAAAGACACTTAGTGAAGAAAACTACATCGAACATATGCAGAGAAAAACTGATGCCCGGCAACAGAAGCAGATTGATAAAGAGAAAGCAAAAGCGGATGCTAATATAAAAATGTACACGCTTGACTTACAGAGCCTGTTGGGTTGTCCTAAGTTAGAGGCAAGCAGTATGTACTATAAGATGAAACTTTCATGCCATAATTTTACAATATATGACATGGTTTCGACGGAAGTAATGTGTTATTTTTGGACTGAGGTTGACGCAGAACTAAATGCAAATTCATTTACCTCTTGTCTGATACACTTCCTTGAAAACGAAAACCTTGAAGGTGTGAGTCATATAATAATTTATAGTGACGGTTGCACGTACCAAAACCGCAATATCACACTTGCCAATGCACTGTTGCGATTTGCAACGAAAACATGTATCACAATCGAACATAAGTACTTAGAAAGGGGCCACACTCAGATGGAGTGCGATAGCGTCCATAGCGTTATAGAACGTAAAATAAAAAAGCAAAACATAATTTATGTTTAAGTTTCTTCTTTTTATTATTTCAGGCAAAGCAGATCCAGGAGATTATTTTAAGAGAAATTACACAGTTGGTCCACTTTTAGGAAGTGGAGGATTCGGCCAAGTTTACAGTGGAATCCGAAGAAAAGATAATTTACCAGTAGCCATCAAGAAAGTTTACAAGAATAAAGTTACAGAATGGGGACAGGTAATTATCAAACTATATTTCTTCCAAACAAAGTACATCTAATAGAGCTAGAATCTAAAAATTGTCTACTAAGTCAACTTGTGTAATAAGTATTATGGTTTATAATTTTATCATTTAATAGAAATGAATACCTACTGTAAGATTATTATACCATCATTACTGTTTCTTATTTTCCATAGGTTTGCTTTATCACATGTTCACAAATATATTTTTACTTTTTCAGTTGAATGGATGCAATGTACCAATGGAGATCTGTCTTCTGAAGAAAGTTTCACACTTAAATGGAATTATAAAAATGTTGGACTGGTTAGACGCTGGAATGTCTTATATTATTGTGATGGAAAGGCCAGAATATGTGAAAGACCTATTTGACTATATCACTGAAAAAGATGCTTTAGATGAAAACACTGCCAAAAATTTCTTCAGACAAATTTTGGAAGCAGTGACCAATTGTCATAAAGCTGGAGTAGTTCATAGAGACATTAAAGATGAAAATATTCTAGTGGATTTGAAAACCGGTGAATTGAAACTCATTGACTTTGGATCAGGTGCTTGTTTGAAGGACACTGTCTACCTCACATTCGATGGTGAGCATCTTTTTGGATTTATTTCTTTACAAGTTTACAACCTAAATATTAAAAGTTAATTGTCTATTCAGTGCTTAAAATTTCTTAAAATACTGTTGGATGTAATTATTTGTTGGAGTATTAAATGTCTGTTGGCTATATTTTCATTAACTCATAACTGTTGCTTATTCATGTGTTGTGTATGAACTTGGTATTTAATCGTTCATATTTGCTATTTTCAGGAACTCGAGTCTACAGTCCGCCAGAGTGGATTCAGTACCATCGATATCATGGAAGATCTGCCACTGTTTGGTCATTGGGTATCTTATTATATGACATGGTTTGTGGTGACATTCCATTTGAACGTGATGAACAGATTGTCAAAGCTGAAATTGATTTCAACACCTGCAAACACAAAGTTTCATATGGTAAGTTAAATGATGGTTCTGAATAACATTAATAACAATAAAACATTATTTAAAGTAAATTATTAATATTAAGTAAATTTACATTAAAATTTCATAAGTAAAGTTCATAGCACCCTAAAAGTAACATAATAAGTTTACTCTAATAAACTCTAAAATCACTATATTTGTCATATTTTATAATATTTCCTTATTTTTCTTGCAGAAGTCCAAGACCTCATCAGAAAATGTCTATCCATTCGTCCATCAGACCGTCCAACAGTCGAAGAAATTTTTGAACATGCATGGATGAGAGACACTATTTACATGCAATCCACTAGTCAAAAGGACAAAATTATTAGGAATAATAGTGAAACTGGTTCTATTGATGGACAATCTATGAGCAGTCAAGAATCTGTGGCGATTGAATGATGCTAACTTATGGTTTAGAAATGAACAAATATTCCAAAGTTAACAAATTGTGCAATCCAGCGTATTCACTGCCAATATCTCAGGAATCTATGAATGCATTTACTGTTCAGTCTAACTCATTTAGACCTCATCAGAATGAATGGATTTATGTGGGAGTCTTTTCTGCCAAGCAGAGACTTCAAATGTGGAAATTATTTATTATGTCTGCTTAGCAGAATACTGTACAGTTGTTTGATTGTGTGAAAAAATCCCATCGTTAACATTATGGAGTATAATTATACGTACCTCATCAATATGTTGACGCAATCAAAACTGCCCGAGCTAAGATGCCGTATAAAGTCAAATACTGTGATTACACATTCTTTAAGGACTACACCACACTCGACATGTACGTATCAATAAGGCCCGGAATAGGTGTTGGTTCTTCGGTTGTAACAGACATTAGACTGCTGCGGTACACCTTCGATGGTAAAATTGTGTTTAAAACAAAATACTCAGATAACAATTTCAGTGACATTCCTCAGCCACGAGCCCGTAAAAGTGCAGTCTCTGACACAGTAATGCCTTCATTGTACAACAAACCGTTACCCTTGAAAAAGACTAAATTCCAACACCTACAACAGTTAAAGCCAGTGATACCTAGAGATTATCACAGCTTTTATGACCGTTTGCCTCACTGCAGTTAAAGGACTCAATTTCTAGTGGTGTTGGTAGTGAAGTTAGCTACTAATGCATGAACACTTGACCATTACCTGTTTTGTAGGTGTTACATGTTTAAGTGTCAGAACTTAAAGCAAGAGTTGACAACTGTTATTCATTTGAATGTTTTCAGAGTTGAAGCATACAGGAAATCGTCACATACTTGACTATAAACTATTGTCTACGCCTTACCTATGTTTATGTCTCGTGGCTTAGTTATTCTTTCGAATGTGTCGAAGAACCTGATCATAACCTGTTGTCTATTTTAAAGTGTTCTACAATTTCATGTTTTATTAGGTGCTACAGTACTAAGGCAGTAGCCACATACTATACACTATTGTCTAGATATTAACACTGTTTCCTTATTTAGATATTATAAACTGTGTTGAAATACACAGGCAGTAGCCACATGCTTGCCCTTAACCTGTTGTCTAGATATCAACACTGTTTAGTATTCTTCATTTAAATATTCTAAGATATGTTGACATACGCAGGCAGTAGCCACATACTTGCCCTTAAAATGTAGTCTAGATATCAACAATGTTTAGTATTCTTCATTTAAATGTTCTAAGATATGTTGACATACGCAGGCAGTAGCCACATACTTGCCCTTAAAATGTAGTCTAGATATCAACAATGTTTAGTATTCTTCATTTAAATGTTCTAAGATATGTTGACATACGCAGGCAGTAGCCACATGCTTGCCCTTAACCAATTGTCTAGATATCATGAATGTTTAGTATTCTTCATTTATTCATTTAAATTTTCTCAGATGTGTTGAAATACGCAGGCAGTAGCCACATGCTTGCCCTTAACCAATTGTCTAGATATCATGAATGTTTAGTATTCTTCATTTATTCATTTAAATTTTCTCAGATGTGTTGAAATACGCAGGCAGTAGCCACATGCTTGCCCTTAACCTGTTGTCTAGATATCAACACTGCTTAGTATTCTGCATTTAAATGTTCTCTGATGTGTTGAAATACACAGGCAGTAGCCTCATATTTGCCCTTAACCTGTTGTCTAGATATCAACACTGTTTTAGGTATTCTTCTTTTAAATATTCTTAGATGTGTGAAAATACACAGGCAGTAGCCACATATGTGCCCTTAACCTGTTGTCTTTATATAAACAATGTTTAGTGTTTGCCATTTAAATATTTTAAGATGTGTTAAAATACAAAGGCAGTAGCCACATACTATAAAAAGTTGTCTACATATGTGCCATGTTTAAGCTTTAGAGCCTATATGATGTTGCCTTCTGATAAATAAGAGAAATGTGTTATATTTCATTTTTATTCAAGTTAAGAATTGTTCTTTTATTGGAATGTTTAGGTGGTGTTGAAGTACAACAGGCATGGCCACATGCTGGCTAGTAACTGGTGTCTAGCTAAAGTTGTACAATACATTAATGTATAGATCAATAGTTTGTTGTTTATTAAATATATCTTGTGTTTTATACGTATTATTCTAGTTCATCAGATGTTGGTCAGTTTTTTTACAAAGATGACTAGTGTACTATTTAAGTTGGTACAATGGTATATGAGTGCAATTACTACAGTGCAAGACAATATTATTGCATTCATTTTGTGGAAAATTAAGACACACCCAAACAAGTATCATCGGATTTAGCCATGACATAATTCGTATTAATGTTACAAATGTAATTATTTTATTATTTGCAGATCAGCTGTTGCCTGGTAATTGTCAAAAAAGTATTATTATGTTTTAATAATTTTATAGTCACAATACTACTATTAATACTTTTGATTATTTTTTTAATTACAGTCTACATCCTAGACAGGATTGACATAAGTTGTTGTTCACATTGTTAAATAAACTATGTTATTGTGCAATTTGTGTTGTTTGTATTTTAGCCTACGTCAGACCATAGCCGTATTTAAGATTTGTGCCAGGTGCCCTTCCACCTAATAACTTATGAACAATGATTCTGGTATGTTACCATAACTAAATTCTTGTGGCTAAACCCATTTGAATTTGTAATGTCTAAGATCACATGACATTTCTGAGATTGAACCGGCGTTCCGTGTGTTGTTCATTTATTAATACAGTGCCGTGGTACATTATTCTCCTTTACTTCATATTGGTGAAACACAAGCAAAGCAAAGTATGCCCTGTTTTATCTATGACATGAGTATTCAGGGTTATTTTCGGAGATTTTTATTCCTTTTCGAAGATGTGGGTGACACCAATGTTTTTGTGTTTTTCAAACACAATAGCTATGCTTGTTTTAAATAAGTTATTATGAATAATAGTAGCATTGACCATGCAGAAGAGCCTATCCTCCGTTTAGAATAACGTGTATCTGCACGAAAACTATCATGTCGATTAGAAAAAGGGGTGTAACTACAAATGCAATTATGTTTCCCAAATGGAAGAAAAATTAAATACATATAACCATAACACGGTGTATAACAGAACTACATGTGGACTTTCATCTAAAAACGGTCAGTTGTAAAAGTTTTATGCGATTTTTTGTTTCTCCTGAAAAGTTGTATTTTTCCAGTTACGTCATTTTCGAACGACAGCGACGATATATTATCTTTACATTCCTTTAGGACTCTACCATGGATGCCATCCGGGCCAGAAGCTCTATGAGGATTGATATATGTTTAGGAATATTGTTTTTATTTTATAAATAACAAGCAGTAGTTTTATTTAAATTACACGAACATCTTTGAATATCTACATTGCTTGTTATTTTCACTTGAACATTTCCTTTTTTTTAGTTTAATTTGTAAGGCGTTGGGGGCGACTACTAAACAACGGTACTCTGTGGTATCGGCCGGTATCCCATATAAAATCCCGGTATTGAAAGTTAATCACGTTGTATATTGCCTTATATACAGTACATTAATTATGTTGTATATTTGAAACATGCCTGCTGCGCGGGGGGATAAACTAATTATACATAATTCAAATGGGTGTTTGCAGAAAATGTCTTATTTCACCGATGACTATAAGATTTGTATTTTTACTTAAAAAAGTATTTTTTTGTACACATGAATGTGGAAATTGTGAGCGTGTTTAATATTATTAAACACCCGTCAACAAGTATGAACAACATAGAAGCAGTGTTTTCTTTTAGCCTCAATAAAAGAAGAACAAACATTGTATTTGTATAAACATGCATAACTTAGATATTTGCCGTTAACGGCTATCATATTTATTTTTATTTTTATACGGGTCGTTATTATACTTGATCAACGTATCTTCGTGCTTAATTGACAACATATCGTCTGTGTGTATAGTCTTTTTGTATGAATATACCATTTATAAACATTTGAATTGTTAATTATCTCTTTATTTCTACTTTCAGTGATTTAAAATTTCATATGAATATCATTTACACATTACAATTTCTATTTTTTATTGACTGTATATTGCACATTTTTATGTGCAACTTGTTACCTTATTTCATATGCCGTAACTTAAATCCGTATAACTACATTATGTACAGTGATGCTTGTCTATGGAATGCGGAGTGCACAATAATTCCTTTATTGATAGGTTTAATAGTTAACTACGTAGTTAGAAGTAACTACGCGGTTACAAGTGCCATCTGCACATTAATTCTTTAAACCCCAGATAAAGACTTAGAGCTGCAGTTACAAGTTGTCCATACAAAGATTATTTACAGTATGTCACATACATGCAGTTAAAACATTCGGGTGTCGTAGGAAGTCTGCCATTGAGCTTGTCTGATGCTTATAGTGTCTATAAGTTCTGATTATTAAATAGTACACTCCCTACTTGTTGAGTTGATGTCGTAATGTTGCTTGTTAAATTTATAACCATTATTGTTTTAGTTTACTGTGTTGATAATGCTATGATTAAAATTATTTAAAAAGTACCTGTTTGCTTTGGTCCTTATTATCGCAGTATGTGTTTTAACTCATGAAAAATAGCACTTTAGTAAAATCATTTACATCAATTGCGATATCTGTGAACTTAATTGGTCACTCGATATATTATTATTTTTCATGAGTTAAAAAACTGTGAAAGCCATGGCTTAATCAATGCATGTTTCAAAGCATATAGACAGAATTAAACCCCCAAAAAAACTTTTTTACAAAAGTCTTGTATGATAACTTCTTAAAAAAAACATTTTTACAAAATTCTTGTAGATCTATGATAACTTCTTAAAAAAATAATAAAAAGTTAATTTTAATTCTGTCTATGTTCAAACTGTACACTTAACCTATCATAACCCGTCACACTTCTTCACTAATCCTTTAATTGGATTATAACTAGCCATTCAAAAAGGTGTCAGTCATGATAACATTAGAGTACCCCGTACAATATACAATATGATACCGGAGAATCCCGGTACCGGAGAATACCGGTACCGCCTTTTAGTAGTCGCCGGCGTTGGGGTAGAAGGAAACTTTAAGTCAGTTTGCACTCTTTTCGGTAGTGTAATGTAAACAAATGAGCGAGTTCGATCGCTAACCGTTATACTTTAGTTAAAAGCAATGTCTACCGGGGATCACAGCAATCTCTCCAATGTAATCTATGCTCGGACTATGGTAATTTGGTTTCCAATTACTGCTATTAAGCACATGTGTTGCCTTTGATTGTCAACATAGCGTGTGTGGGAGGATCGACATTGAATGTAAAAACATCTAGCCTAACTAAAGTACATGATCGAAGACACGTAGGTCCCGTAGTGTGTCGCAAGAGAAGGAAATTTGGGATCCCAGGAAATTTTGTTTACTCAAAAATTTGATTGGTTTGGCAGTGCATATCAAATTCTTGCACCTCGTACATGAATGTAGGATATCACATAATAGGTAAAAGATGTTCCACGGAGCCCATATAATCTGACGACAGGCTTTAGCTTAGCGTCTTTTCAAATCGAAAGCAGCTGTTTTAGTGTTTATCTGTTTATGTTTGACTCTTTAAAAATTTGAATTTACTAGTTTGGCCCTCAGGATAGTCATTGAAGGGTCAAGTTTTCAAGTTTTCTTTAAATTACAGGCTGTTAGGTTATGAAGTCGTTAAATCTTGTCTGAATATTATTCACCTGTCTAGTACAGTCTACAGGTCAATTGAAACCAGTCGCCCCCAACCCTGGGGATGGTGGGGAACTGTCCTGTGTTTTTACCTTTCCAATGTCCCAGCACTGCCGTGTGAGTGCAGGGCTTTGTTTAACGCCAAACTAGCGGGGGAAATATAGCTGGACTATACCCGTGATGTAGAGGGCGAGGAAATTTGCGGGGTAAAAATTTGGAAGTGGCTAGAGGTCCAGTAACCGGACCTCTAGACCTGGAGTCTAGAGGTCCGGTTACCAGACCTCTAGACAATCCTCCTAGGACAGGCTAGAGGTCTGGTAATTGATTTCGTATGTATAAACCATGTATTTTATCGTGTCAAGACTTTCAATGGCATAAATAAGTATTTACCTTGATAAACACGTAAGTATTTTATTTAAATCTTGTTAGTCCCCTACCGGTTTTTGACCGGGGGGACTATAGGTTTGCCCTCCATCAGTCAGTCCGTCCGTCTGTCAAAAAATCTGGATCCTGACATAACTCAAACAGTTTCCAAGCTAGGTTTATGAAACTTGGTATGTGGGCAATAAGGGGATAATGCACATCCAAAAATATTTAGATTCCGACCAAAATTGTGGTTGCTATGGCAACAGAAACATTGAAAATGGCTTAAAACCGGTAGGGGACTTCTGTATTGCTTGCAATTCTTAATTACTTGTTTTAAAATAGTTAAACTTCACCTCGACATTTTACTGTACATTCCAGGTGAAGCAAACTGAGGAATTCGAATAGTATACAAGTCAAATAGTTTCCTGCGTGTGATTACCTGCGGCCTTGTAATTTAGTTGTATTGTTTAGGACGTGGTTTTTGCAGTTTTGATGCAATTCAAATTTATTCCGGTGTAAGTTTAAATTAACATCTTGAATTAAAAAAATCGAAGAAAATAAAAAAATTAACTTAGAATAATATTTTGATAGAACATTGACAACAACTTACATCATAAAAAACTTACATCATATTTACAATATATTTACAACATATATGTGTACATAAGTTCAAGTCCGAGAAAAGACGTTAATATTACATGTATAGATATGAATGAACAATTAAGTTTTTGCAGTTGGTTGATACCACGCACGTTAATTAATATACATGTATTAATAAAGAAATTACACATGCAAATAACAAATGTCTTTTTAATGATCTAAAATTCTTCTCTTTTTTTTTTTTTTTTTTATATATCTTTTTTTCTCTATTTTTTCTACATATATACATACTTCTATCAATGTAACTCATACTTTCTTAGATATCAATCTATAATCAATATGACATTTATCAATCAGTATTACACAATATCGTAACGTTGTACTTTGCAAAAAGTAAAATAACAACATGTCATGACAAATTGTTGACAATATGTATATAAAATACGTGTTTATCAAGGTAAAAACTTATTTATGCCATTGAAAGTCTTGACACGATAAAATACATGGTTTATACATACAAAATCAATTACCGGACCTCTAGCCTGTCCTACGAGGATTGTCTAGAGGTCCGGTAACCGGACCGGTAACCGGACCTCTAGCCACTTCCTAAAAATTTACCATCTCATTCTGTATGACCCAGGGAGTTAGGGATTTTACTAGGGGTTTGAAAAAGCAAAAGTAAAAACCCCCGCCATTCCCCAGGGTGAGGGGATGGATTCAATTGACTGGTGCATTAGCAGAATAATCATGGGGCCCAAGTGAGCAGGTGAAATTAGACAAGTTTGTTCAACTTCAAGTCACTGGCTCTGGTTGATTAATTCTACTCCCCATCTTTGATGAGGTACCTAACACAGAAGGGGAAAAATCTGCATTCCGGCAAGGTATAAAACGCGGACCAACTAGTGCGGACTGCAGACTGGATATAAGAAAACAACTAGAATTAAAAAAAAAACATCTAGAAATATATTAAAATGTTCATGCGAAGACTAACGTAAATTTACAATAACAATCAGAATAAAAAACAAGCGTTATCAGTATTGGAAGCTGTACAGCTGTGACGCATATTTCAGTTAGGGTACCCATATTATTCTGCCATGTCACTAGTTTAATAATGAAACTTGTTCTAAACGGTTACACAGTGTTGCCCCTTATTATTTGTATGCCTATGTTTGCCCTATAAGACATAGAACTAAAACGTTAGTAATTTAACTAAAATACTACAATACCCTGTGAACTGACTAGAGATCTTCCTTAATTGTAAACAGGGGCATTTATCCAACAGCTCCTGTTGTAATTATGTAAATGTAAGAATTTCAATCAAGTGGATTACCTTTTAACTTACTTCCAATATATTTGAAAACAAAAACAAGCTTATTAAAATCATACATTTATTGACCAGAGAACTTCATCTTTATTTTGGTAATAAAGTTATGAGAATCTGTCCATCAGTTATTGAAATACCAGCCGTTAAACGATACCGTTTTAGTTAAATCCGGTCCGCAGTATATATCTGTCTGCGGTCCGCAGTCCGCAAGTGTTGGTCCGTGTTTTATACCTCGCCGAGCTGTTGCTGTATTTACAGAGATATTTAAGTCCTTAAAATTATGATGCAGACTTGAAACCCAACTGGTCTTATTATCATCATTAATAGCCTTGATTTCAGTAAAGGCAGCTGATAAAAGTTTGCTAACATGATCCCCACTAAGCAACTCTGACAAAATTTAACAGAATTATATTTATAACGTCAATATATAGCGTATATCTGTAACAAGGTTTAAGAACCAGTATTTAGCTTTCAAGCTTCAACCCTATATGTTATAAAAATCATAAAGATTAATATTCTAAACTTCTACAAATCACTAGAAGCTAAAATTAAACATATTGACAATAAACAGTCAACTTCCAGAGATAACAATGAATTGATAGAGAAACAATTTCGTTTATTTTCTTCCGCTCTATCTGAAAAATTTGACATACTGAATTCTAACTTAACGTATATGCTTGGTCAGTTGACCAATTGTATATCGCGATGAGATAACGTCGAATATACTAGTAGAGTGAATAAGCATACCGATAACTCGTCTGTCGACTGTAGTGCCCGCACACCACAAACAATGAATAATTGTGAACAGCCACCGATAGAGGTGGACGTACAATTCATTAATCATGTACCTGGCATTGACAAACACTCCACTGCAACAAGTAACAAAATGTCTTATCAACAAGAACCTGTTATCATATAGCAAAAAGTAACTCGATCTCAACACATTCATTTAGACACTAGTCACGACCAATCCAATTCAAGGCAAAATAGGTTTAGGGGGGTCATAAGAAAAAAGGCTAAATCGTATCTTATTACTGGGATAGATCTTACTAGTGACGAGCAAGGTTTAGAGGACTTTCTAGATGACGTCGGCATACAAACGCGCTCCGCTAAATTCTTGTTCACTCGTAGAGATGATTGTCAGTCCGCCCAAATTGTTGTGAATGAGGACCAAACTGCGATAGTTGAAAACCCAGACACATGCCCTATTGGTATAGTGTACCGTCCATGGCTCAAACGCTCAGACTACAGACGTTGACACGAGCAAAAACAGTATATTAAGTCAGACAGGGAAGGCAGCACTCAACTTAACCAGCCGAGCACAGAAAACATTAAAAACACACAAAGCACAATGCCCAACTAAACAAGCGCAGATCCGCCCAAGTCCAAGTTGTCGAAAAGTATAATAAATTATAACTAGCTGAATGACCCAGTAGAAAAGATACAGCAACCAAAAGGCGGAATGCCTACGCTGAATGACCTAGTAACAACAGTAGAACTGCTGAACTACATAGTTTTAGCAGCCTACAGTCTAAAAGTTAAGTAACAGTATTAAAACGTTGAAAGGCCCGATTTCAGCAACAAAAAATCTGAAAACCTTAAAACGAGTGACCCAGTTTCATTAAGTAAAATGACTATGAGACTATAGTAGATTAACTTTTTCCCCTAAAATGATTCTTAATTTGATGTGTTGGAACGTGACAGGTATGATGACTTGAATACCATTTTTGTTAAAAGAACTCGAATCAAAACATATAGCAATCTGTGGTATAGCAGAGCACTGGCTCTTAGATCACAATAAACATATTCTCGAATCTCTTGATATTGCTCATGTCAATATGTTGCAACAACCCACGCACATTCAACGGCCGCCAATACGGACGCGGTGGTGTCGCGTTATTATGGCACGCATCAATTAACAACGCGGTGCAGGTGATTACTACACACAGTGACCGTATTGCTGCTATCAAGATATCACTGAAATCTATGAATATCTCTATTATACAGGTATATCTACCTTGCACAAAGGAAGTTTTAAATCTGAAATTGACAGTCTACACGATTTGTTATGTGCACTGGGCAAGGACTCGCACATTGTTATCATGGGTGATTTCAACAGTAAAATACGTGATGATTTAAACACAAATACCAGAGAAAGATATCTTAATAAATTGATTGATAACCATAGCCTGTACACAATGACCGGCTCCAGACTGTGTACTGGGAGGTCATTTTCTTTTGTACCCGGTGTAAACTGCGTCCCTACGCTGATAGACCATGTGATTGTGAATGACACTTTTAAACCCAATATAACGTCCTGCAGTATAGGATGTGACTCGCCACTTAATGTATCCAGACACCTACCTCTCTACATGTCAATTAACTCTGATGATCTGATTACAACTAATATAAATGCAGAGATATTCGCGAAAACTCGTTACAAATGGTCATCACAAGCCCACAATTGTATGTACGAGACGCAGTTGACACATTACCTCGAAAGTGCCGACATAGACTATAATGATATCGACAATTCGTATAATGAAATCATTTCATGTATCTCTACCGCTGCCAACAAGTGCCTCCCCCGTCGCATTTATAACTATAAACTTAAACCTTACTGGTCACCTGCATTAAAGGAATTTCACGCTAAAATGACAAAAGCCAGACATAACTGGGATAATGCTGGTCGTCCAAGATGCGGTAAGTTTTTCATTGACTACAAAAATGAAAAACGTGTGTTTCGTCGGTCGTTAAGAAAAGCATCACGTGACTTTGAAAGGCGCGAATTAGAGCGCATCGATAATTTAGCTGAAATGGATCAAATGGGGTTTTGGAAGGTTGTGAACTCTCGTAAGAAAAAACATGAGCAATCTTACTCAGAGATAAACTTTCAAGGCAAGTTAGAATCTGATCCAGAACGAATTTTGCATGGATGGCAAAATTACTTCGAAAACATTTATAGCTTTTCCAATAACCCCGACTTTGATAACGATTTCAAAACGAAAGTTGAGTCCAACTTAGAACATTTTCTCGATGGCAACAACAATCTAGTTAGCGAGAGTCTTGTTGAACCAATAGGTGTTAACAAACTGTCTCTAATTGTGAGGGCTCTGCCTAATGGGAAAAGCGCGTCATACGACCAGATAACTTACGAACATATTAAGTTTGGGGGTCAATCCCTTCTAAGGTGCTTGTCCAAACTATTCTTATTAATTTTAGTTCGCGAACATGTCGCAGAGCGTTTTAAACAAAGTATAACTGTGACACTACACAAGGAACAAGGCAAACCAAAATCCGAGCCTAACAACTACAGAGCATTCTCGTTGTTACCAGTTATCTCAAAACTATTTGAGAAGGTGCTACTGACTCGTATTGAACAAAGTGGTCTGTTAAAGTCTTTGCATCCCTTACAACATGGGTTTCAGAGGGGTAAATCATGTAAGATGACTTCTTTCATTTACCAAGAGTCCGCTAATTATTGTTTGGAACGCGGCAATGCTCTATACACCTGCTTTCTCGACGCTTCGAAAGCGTTCGATATGACGTGGATTGACGGTCTGTTACATAAACTGTACGAGCTTGGTATTACGGGAACTTTACTCAGGCTTTTCAAAGATATGTTAACAGGAGCATCTAGTCGTGTTGTTTGTTGTGGCTTTCTTTAAAAACAATTTAACATCGCACAAAGCACACGACAAGGTAGTATATGTTCTCTGTTCCTTTACACGGTCTATATTGACGGACTCCTTAAAGACCTCTGCTCGTCACCACACGGTCTACGCATAAATGATGTAAACCTTAGCGCACCTACGCAAGCTGACGACGTAGTTCTGTTGTTACTGACAAAAGACGGTTCTGTGTACTTGTAGAAACTACGCCAACAAGTGGCGTAGTAAGTGCGCCACTATGATATTGACACCGGGCAGACCCCGTGCACGCTTTATACAATTGTGCTACGGTGATATACAACTCGAAAATGTCAGAGAATATAAACACTTAGGTATTACACAATGTGACAATCGTAAATCTCCAGCTAGTGTTGATGCCATACGACAGTCTGCACGTGGGACTTTGTTTAGCCTCTCGCCTTGTGGTATCCATAATAACGGATTGAATCCAATAACAGCGGCTAAACTATATACTTGTATCGTCTTGCCTCGTGCACTTTATGGATGCGAGCTATGGAAATCTATAACTGCCTCTGACATGCGTCACCTTGAAGCCACACACCACTTTTGTATAAAAAGGTTACAAAATATCCCATTCAAAACTAGATCTGACATAGCTATCGGTATGCTTGGTTTCACTAGTATACAGGCGTATATAGATACTCAGAAACTGTTGTTTTTCGGCACATTGTGTCGTATGGCCCCTCGTTATGTGTGTTTCAAACTCTTTGTTCACAGACTTTACCAATACATGAACAAATCTACACACAATGACAAAGGATATATAAATGATGTGATTCAAATCATTCACAAGTACAACCTCTATAACTACCTACAACAGTTCATTACTTATAATTCATTTCCTTAAGAAGACATGGAATGAAGTATGCACACGGACTGTGCTATTATATGAACAATCAGAATGGCTAAAACGAATGAACGCTTCAAATGACTTTGCGTTATTTCGAGAAGTACATACTGAATTGACAATTTCGAACATATGGCGAGTGGCCCTTGAAAAACCGAATTCCCTTACATTAATGACATTTTTATCCCAACTGATGTGCAAATGTAGATGGCCATCAAAAATATCTTGCAATACCTGTAACCTCGATGTTGAATTTACTGTAAACCATAAACTTTTTGACTGTGTCGGTAACCGCAATTTAGTGCAACACGCAATGTACGGGTATTTCGAAGGTATAGAAACATTGCTTGGTGGACTATTTTGCAGTTACTTACAACAGTCTCAAAACATGAATTTCTTAAAGTATTTGTTAGGATACACTGATGATATTATTGTGAACATGGTAAACAAAGAACTATACCCCGATTTCATGCGTTTAAATGCTAAACTGCTGAAAATAATTTGTAATTAAATATGTCATTGCTTGTAACATGTTGTGGTGTTTGAGTGAATGAGTGAACGTTGTAACTGTCTGTGTGATTAATATGTGAAACTATATATTTGTTATATCGATTGAAATCTGAACCTGTGTATTTGTATCATTGTATGTAATCTATTCTCATGTATGTAACTCTTCAACAATTTGGAGGAAATAAAGCTGTATATATACAAATGTGATTCACATATGGCAACATAGTGTCTACTGATAAGAATCTAAGAAGTCAAGCTATTGTTTATTGAAACTGCCCTTGATCTAAATTAGACTGTTGTATTTCCTATAATATATTGTCACTTAATGATCTTTATCAAAACTTAATGTTTTAATATTTTATATAATTCATACCGACTTTCTAATGTATAATCAATTTTCTTTACTATAGAAATCTTCATATTAGCTGTACCCCCTATCTCGCTACCATACAAAAGGATAGGTTTAATAGTGTGATTGAAAAGATGGATAATAGTGTCAACATTTTGATGTAACTGACCAAATATCTTACTTAAATCTTAAAGCTAGCTTTTACAGCTCTTTTATAAAAATCGTTTTGGCATAAACTCAATGTTCCAGATGAAGCAAAAATAATACCTAAATATTTATAACTTGTAACATGACCAACTTCAATTCCTTTAAAATGATATTTTTCTTTACTTATTCTACCACTTTTACAAAATGTCATAATATTGTTTTTTAGCTCACCTGAGCACGAAGTGCTCACTGGTGAGCTTTAAGGATAGGTGGCTGTCCGGCGTCCGTCGTCGTCCGTCGTCCGTCAACAATTCCTTTAAATGACTTCTTCTCCTAAACCAATTGATGGAATTTAACCAAATTTCACAGGAATGATCCTTGGGTGGTCCTCTTTCAAAGTTGTTCAAATGGTTCTGGTTAATTTATTAATTAGGTCACAGGAGCTAAAAATAGATTTTAAAAGAGAAAACTTAAAAACTCTTCTTCTCTGAAACCACAGGGCCTACAGCTTTGATATTTTGCATGAAGCTTCATCATGAGATCCTCTACAAAGATTGTTAAAATTTTGCCCCTGGGGTCAAAACTGCACCCGTCCCGGGGGTCACTTGTTTTGCAATAGAGTTATAGAGAAAAATCTTTGAAAATCTTTTCCTCTGAAACCACAAGACCTACAACTTTGATATTTTGCATGTAACATCATAATTATTGGGGTCCTCTAACAAGATTGTACAAATTTTACCCCCATGGGGTTAAAATAGCCCCCTACCCCAGTCACTATGTTATTGTAGAAAACTTTGAAAATCTTCTCTTATACCACGCACGTTAATTAACATGCGTGCTTATACCACAATGCAGACTCCCACTGACCTCACCTTTAGATAAGAAATAATGTTGGATATTTCTTTCTTGCTGACATTAATGACTTTTCAATGAGATATACTAAACCCTGACTCTGGTATCTGAATTCAAACATGTGTAGACCATCTGGTCATTTGTTCAGTCAGTAGGAGAAGTTTATTGTGTGTTCAGCTAGTTAATGGTCAGTTATGTCACCTTACAGTTATGCTAGCATATCAGGTTACATGAGCCTGCCAGGTATTACAAGACTAGATAATCAGGCCCAAAATAAAATGTAGCTATACATGGAAGAAGTTGATTTATTTGATAAAATATTAAGCAAATTGCTTTATATTTAGATCATCTAACAAATCATTAATGAAAATTATACAATTGTAGTCAATTAAGAAAATTGTATGTTTTACAGTATCAAGCTTGTACCATGTTTGTTAAGCAACCGTTGTCTTATAATTATAATCAATTTGATTATTTCAATCCATTATTTCACAAAATATCATGCCCATAAAGTGTATATATTTGCATACAAGTTAGTTGTGTTTTATATTCTTCCACCAAATATATCCCTCAATCTAAGGCTAACCTTAATAAATTCTTTGGTTGGAGTTACTCTATCTACTCACGAAAATCCCAGCAACATATTTGGCCTTCAGGAGACATTTTTTACTTTAATGAGATTATTAAGTGTTCGTAAAAAATAATTAAAAACATTCCCTACTTACCTACCCGCCTAAACATTTCTGTGTAACTCCAAACAAAGAATTTTTTAAGGTCAGCCTGTGATATTTGGGGTAAATTGCTTTCTACATGTCAGCTGTCTGGTACACTAAATGGTTTCAGATCAATAACTCGAGAACAGTTTGGCCTAAGATCATCAAACTTTGCTTTGAGGTTGGTTATCATCAATAGATCACCCCTATAATGTTTTTTGAGGTCATTAAATAAACAGATAAGGTCATTAACCTTAAACATAATTATCATAGAGGCATATCCTACTATTCAGGAATAATCCGAGAATCAGGATTAGCTGCACTAAAAAAAATGAACTTCTATGTAGAAAAAGTTCATTTCTCGACTTAACATCACTCGAATATTACTCAGGTGAGCGATCCAGGGCCTTCTGGGCCCTCTTGTTTTAAGATTTACAATAAGACCGTATGTATTATTACAGTTTGCTTTATGAACTTGTCATCTGTCAATCCGGTATCACAGTCTAAATTTACGAGTGTGGTTTGGTGGGAAGCTTTAGTATATATATATATAGCGGCGTAATCATAATTGTGAATTTCATTTTTCAATTGGATGTAAAATAAGTAATATTTGTGAAAGTAAAAAAGTGTGGTATTTGTAAAATTTGATTTAGAAATTGGATATTCAAGTTGTTGTTTAATAGTAAAATAACTTCAGTGTGACTGAAGGGCCATTATATAAAGGGCAGACATTGAACTTCACCACAAGGGCCGCCACATGTCACAAACAGCACTGTTGTGAAAAAATATTAGATCTAAGTATAACTCTAGCGCAATAAATTGCAATACAAAAACAAACACAAAATCTGCTATATTTTTCGTTTCTGAATATTTAGGAGCATGCAAAGTTTATATGTTGTGCCCAATGTTTGAATGCTTTCAATGACCTGGCAAATGATACGATCCTTGATTTTAATACATAACAAAAATATAGGCAATATTGTGTTTATTTTTGTACTGTAATTTATCCCGTTATTGTCTGACCAGATTAAACTGAGACACAAATAAAATTCCGTATAAGCACGGCTGTACTCGGCTGTTTTCGATTCAGATGTTTATTTACTACATGAGCAGTAATCTCAGCATTTATAACAAAATTCAAAAGAAAAATCAAGCATGAATAGTAGCGCAGTGGAAACGTTTGTGCCTATAACGCCAGTTGTCGCAGGTTCAAAACGTACTGTAACCTTTTGACATGAATATTTTTACTTCAACATTCTATCCTTAAATCAAGGGGTTGATGTTTAAAACTTTTTTCCGTACGGTCATATATTTGTTGGTCTTTAATTTCGGTTTTTGTAGTATTTCCAATTGCATATTTCTTTATTTCAAGTACATGCACAATGTTTCAACGACTTGGTCATTATAGATTTAGTGTAAGCCTGAATTGTATTATGGATATGTGAACCAAAGACCTAAATATACACAGATTGGACACTTAATTGAAAACGGAGAGAAAATACAAAATAACATGCAGCAGATTCTGATATTTTGCATGAACGCTTTTGTTTGTCATCCTTTTTTAATGACCAATATCTCATTTTGAAGAGCTTAGCTTCTTCTACTGCATGATGTAACTTATTTGTTTCTAACTCTTATAGAATTCAAAAAAATATTGTTTGAATGAGTCAGATCGGGTATTTTGATAAAATTGGAATTTCCATAAAACTGAGAGTAGGTCTGCCTCTTTGAGGCGTATTGTTTTATTCCTTGACCGATTTCAATAAATTAGGTATCATTTTAAAGCAGAATAATAAATCTATTGCATAAACTTATTAGTTTTTTCCTATGTATATTAAAACGGGAGATATAAGGTATTAAGAACAAACAAGATTTCGCGAGATTTCAGAAAACTGCCGCGAGATATTGTGAGATTTGGAAGATTTTTCCAATCTTTGTATATTTAGGTCTTTGTGTGAACATAGGGATGGTTATAATTCACGAATAGCATACTTGTACTTGCATATAAGAAAAAAAATTAAATAAAAAATATTGCCTCGAACCCGATACCCTGTGGTCTAAAAACCGCACACTTACCAACTGAGATATCACATATTGTTATCTAGTAGCAACTCAATAAAGCCACATATAGCGATAAATGTAATCGTATGTTTTTATAACTTCGGTAATTTCCGGACTTGAACGAATTATGCAAGGAGTCTCAGTTTAATCTGGTCAGACAATACAGTTATAGAACATTGATTGCATTGGATGAAAACATTGAAATTCTTCTTTGTATGGTATATATACATACTTTTAGTGTGACTGGGTGAGCTTTTGTGATCACTCTTTATCTGCGTGTGTCCCTTGCTATCCTTCAACAATTTGCTTGTACATCACAATTTTGGCTTAATTTTTATAAAATGAAACTTGGTCACAATGATCACCTCAACAAAATCTAGGCCTAGTTCGATATTGGGTCGTTGAAGGTCCAAAACTAGGTCACTATGTCAAATTTTAGAAAAATGCGTTGTTACTAGATGTTACAATTTTGTCATAATCTTCATGAAACTGGGTCGCAATGATCATCTTAACAAAATGTAGGTCACGTTTGATACTGGGTCATCCTGGGTAAAAAACTAGGACTCTTGGTGAAATCATAGACAACCTTGTTTATGATATAAGGCTGTATATCACCTGATAGGATACATTTATTTACAGGTTTCATGTAGTCGTTACATGAAGTCTAAAAGATTTCCTCCCCTGATGAGTTTAAGACAGTAGTACGATGTCAGAGAACACACTGAAGCCATTCGCTGGCAGTTCGGACAATGTTATAGATCAACTGATAGAAAAAGACATTGGTGAAGAATTGGGTTCCTCCGATTACGAGTTAGATCTTACAGAATCTTCTCAGCCTGATGAGTTGCCTGATATTCTTACGCCAGTTACGGATTCTACTCAACCTGAAGAAATTCCTGATATTCTATCGGATTCTACTCAGCCAGATGAATTGCCTGATATTTACCGTAAATATGACAATTTGATTATTATACCCCCGTAAACAAAGTTTGAAGGGGGTCTACTGGAGTCACCATGTTGGTTGGTCTGTTTTTTTGTCGGTCTGTTGGCAAAATCGTGCCCACTCAGTAACTTGGTCCCTAGCTCAAAGGTCAAGGTCACACTTAGAGGTCAAAGGTTACATAGTCATGCAAATAAAAAAATGCCTCGTACAAATGTTCACCACATCAAGACCGTGTGTCGTGCGCAAGACCCATTTCCCTAGCTCAAAGGTCATGGACACACTTTGAGGGCAAGTCGTGTAACTTTGTCGTTTCTTACTAGATTTTAAAATTGCTTGGTACAAATGTTCACCACATCAATACTATTCCTGTGTCAAGGCAGTGCTGCTGGGGTAAAATTCATCACTTTAGTGCTTGCTCTAGTATTAATCTGACACATTTATCTAACCAATAGTACTTTTGTGGCTAAATTACACTAAGTCTTGATAAACATCATTGTTTTAACCTGTTTTTAAGCTCATCTGTCTTGGATGACTCTTCATCCTTCATCATCTATCTGTCACACAGTCATTGTTTCTTTAGTAAGTAGTTAAGGGCAGACCGGGTAACAGGTTTGACCTAAGCTTTATTCCACTGTCTGCTGCATATATAGGTTACAGGACCAAAAACAAAGTTTTATGAGAGAAAACACTTGTGACATTTTTTCATTCATTCAAAATGTGGATGGTTTCAGGTGAGCGATCCAGGGCCATCGAGGCTCTCTTGTGTTTTTCAGAACAGTTTTTATCAAAAGTTTGTAAGTATGAAATAGAACCTAGAGGACTTTAAAAACCATTATATTATGTTTAATTTATAATGTTTATTATTTTATGATAGTCGGGGAAAGAAAACTATATTATATATATCCGTTATACTTGAATATTGTATTCCAATTAACTTAACTGCAAGCACAAATATCTAACCACTAACATGTGAGCACTGATCTAATTTTTGGATATTTTAAATAAATGGCCGCAATATTCTCTATTAAAAATTATTAATATGAACAAATGCACTGCATCCATTGGGGATTTCCCATCAGGTCTTTGGATAAAAATGACCAAGGAATTTGTTTGTTCCGACAGAGACTATAGACTAAAGTCTCTGACTTCCAGACAGCACCACATTGAAGACCAAGTGAACGAATATTTAGTAATTTATCGTGCTTTCTTTAAAGTTTGTATCGTAACCGTACATGTAAATCCACTTTAACCTTACAGCAGCAATGCAAATTCTGCTTAAACAGTACAAAAACTATAATTATGTTTATTCTGCTCTAACAGTACATTCCGCCTTATAGTATATTCGGCTCTAACAGCACATGCATATTTGATTCTGACAGTATATTCGCTGTAATTTGTTACAGCATATGCATATTTGGCACAGACACTTGAGGTCTGGACCCCGCCCTCCCCCCGAGCTACGCAACAGGGTATAATTTTATCATCAACATTGTATACCCAGACCCATACATTAATCACACAAACATTATTAAACGTATCCGGACAAATAAAAAATATTCGGGAGGGGGCATGGTCCAGACCCCAAGTATCTGTGTTTTTGGCTCTTTAACCCGTCCCTAAATCTGCCACACTTTGTCCCTTTTTTCCACAGATATCTGTGGAAAATGTGTGGAAAAGTGTGGAAATCAGTGGCATTAACTGGCAAAGAGTGGAATGCCACACATTTAATTCAATAATGCCACAGGAGTGGCAAATCTGCCAGCAATTGCCATAGAATTTAAGTGGAAAACTTGTGGCAATCTGTGGAAATTGGTACTTGTATATTTTCAACTGTGGCAAATGTCTGGCAAAGTGTGGAAATAATGGACTTAGTTCTTTTTCATGGGTGTATAAACTGTGACAAAAATACTTAGAAATTTTCTGATGTGGAAAAGTGTGGCAAAATGGAACATAGTCATTTTTAGTAATTCAGGTAAAATTCTCAAAGATGTACGATTTCAGAAAGTATTCATGAATTGTCTACACTCAAAATACAGGTGTAAAACTTGTACTTAGGAAATTTTAACACTAACAGTTTGGTTGAAAATATACATAGAGGATATTTGAAGAGTGTTGTGTTTATTATTGAATTTAAAAAATAAATCAATCAATCAATCAATCAATTTGATGGTAAAATATTCTATTATGAGATGTTTTTAAATACTCATTGATTGATCAGACATGTATCTGAATAAACTACTGACAAAATGTTCTTTATAGTTTATTATTTTAAAAAAGTTAGAAATCAAAATTGACATTTTAGTTTTTGTTTATTAGTAATATTACCATGCTTTTATCAGTGATCAATTATCGAATATTCTAGCTATAAATTGGTTATATATGACCTTTCCATGTAAACTCTGTGTACACATTCTTATACACATACACAGAGAGACTTTGCTGATAAGCCTATTAACATTCTATACCAGATGGCATGGATTATAACAGATGGTCATTGATTGGCTAGTTTGAACAAGTATCCGGGTCAACAGTTAGTTTGAATGAGAACTCCATTGTTGTGTTGTTTATTTATATGCTTGGCACATTATTTGCTGGTATTTTGGTGTTTGTTAAATGTGCAGATGTGATGTTTCATGAAGGAAAATTGAGTTTAATGACTTAAGTTTGTAATTCACTGTTGGTTAGTGGTTACTAGCATAAAAAATTGTGAAAAATGGATTGTTTGTGTTGGAGTTTTCATTAAGAGCAGCCAGCTTTCAACAGAAAGGAACAGTAAAATGTAAGTTAGCTATACATAAATTATTTTCATTGAATAACAAAAGTATTATTTTTAAGCTTAAACTTACTAAAACTCAACTTGAAGTATACTAGCTGTGAGTAATTTAGGCAAAAACAAATCTAAACCAATGAGAACAGTTCAGTTTTGTACTATAATTTAGTTATCAATATTGTGTTCTGTTTTACAGAGTATTGGTCAAAATAACTTGAATTCTGGAAGTCAAGAAGACATTAAATGGTTTCACACAGTGAATGGTTTCAATGTCTGACTACAATTACAACAAAATAACTTGAATTCTGGAAGTCAAGAAGACATTAAATGGTTTCACACAGTGAATGGTTTCAATGTCTGACTACAATTACAATTTCAGGTAAGTAAAATTAATAAAATATAATGATGCTTATAATGGTTTGTGTTGCAAGTTTAAAAGTTCTTGCTACTTACAAACCTAGTGTCAAGTTTTGTAGAATTCAAGTGCAATGGAAAATTAAGAACAATGAAAATTGAAATTTGACATTATCTTGGCCATGTAAAGTGACGTTTGACAATATAATATGCGGGGTAACATTTAAACTGCAAAATGTTACAATTTCGCATCATTGTAGCACCTGTAATAAGCGCAGTGTTGTGTTGCGTTAGCATTGCATTGTTATTTCAAATTGTTATGTCATGTTATCACAGGTTAACACAGGTCATGTGACATTATTATTTCAAAAATACAGATTAAAAAGACATTGACACACCTCCAGCCGATAACAAAATGTTGTTCGTAGTATCACTTGTTCCATTGCGTCAAATTATTTCGCATTATTGTGGTGCCGCCATTTTGTGATAATTTCGTATCACATTGTTGTAATGTCACTTTCAACTCTTGAATAGGTCCCTGACTTTTGAGTGATAGTGGCAACATAGTTGAGTGGAATGCAAAGGGGCTTCAGATGACATTACACAGCCTTAAATTAACACTGATGAATTTTCATATAATATTATGTATTAATAGTTAATACATATACTAGTAATACACTGTTCAAGTACTAACTTTATTTTGAACTTAACATGAAATTGATAAGTTAGATGTTTATAATGTTGATTTTTTTTTCAGATAATGTTTTCTGATGTTGGAATAATGGTCTCATGTAGGAGTGAAATTTGTGACATATTCGGATATGAAATCACTGAATGAATTGGTTATTCTAAGGGAAAAATTCAGAAAACCACAAGAAAGAACGTGTACTTGTCGATTTTGAAGTGTATTATACATATGTTAAATATATATTCTCATTAAAAATGGTATGCTGAAAAAATTGTTGATTTTAATACTATCAAAGTCTGGAATTTTGTGGAAAAATGCCACAATGTGTGGCAAAGGAAGTGGAAAAGTGTGGCATTTAATAGAAAATGAATTTGCCAGTAAAAGTGTGGCAATGTGTGGAAAGTTGTCTAAATACTCCACACTTTGCCACAGTTTGTGGCAAATGAATGGAAAAGTGTGGCGTTCTGTGGAAAATAAATTTGCCAGTAAAAGTGTGGCAATGTGTGGAAAATTGTCTAAATACTCCACACTTTGCCACAGTTTTGTGGCAAATGAGTGGAAAAGTGTGGCATTCTGTGGAAAATGAATTTGCCAGTTAAAGTGTGGCAATGTGTGGAAAATTGTCTAAATACTCCACACTTTGCCACAGTTTGTGGATAATGAGTGGAAAAGTGTGGCGTTCTGTGGAAAACATGCTCTGGTCATGTTCTGTTTGAACTTTTTTTTTGCCATACTCGGTTGTGGCATTTTGTGGAAAACTGTGGAAAACTGTCTAAATACTCCACAAACTGGCAAAGTGTGGAAAACTGTGGCAGATTTAGGGACGGGTGTAACAGTCAGTAATTGGATAGACACTCACTGACTACAAGTATATTCAGCTCTAACATTATTGACGGCTTGACATAAAAATGCTAAAAAATTAGAGGTGTACACGAGGCTATCAAGCATTTGTATGCTGTTTGGTCTGTACCGTCACCTCTAATTGTTAGTTTAAATTCAGAATTACTAGATATATCCCTATCCAAATTACATGAGCCAAATACAGGGTCAAGTTTGAGAAAAATATAAATTGTATGTCAGTATGTATTCTCCGACGTTCATTCTGTCTAACTGACCCAAAGTAGACCATTGAATGCAGTGTTTTCTGTCATGTTGCATTAAATATCTGATTGCTTGGAGTGTGCAGCCTTTGCCTAATAATATAATTTTTTGCTTGTTTGATTATTCTAGTTATACACTGTTTCGCAACATTTTTTTCAGTGTGATATAGTGGCCGACTTGCAAAAATAAATAAGCATTACTTCCATTAGGTATTAAGTCATTCTATGTGTTATATTTATTTCTAAATTGTGTTCTGACACCACCATTGTTATGCTATGTTTATATTTGTTTATTATTTGCTTTCAATGGATTACGGAGATTTTTCAGTGAAAATAACAGTGAAATTACCACTTTGTTATTTTCACTGTTTTAGAAGCTGGTTCCAGTATCGTTAAAAAAAGAAACATAACGCCAACGGCGCCGGGCTTTAAAATGTGCCTTACGTAATCATGACGTCATAATTGTCACGTCCAATTTCGACGTGATTTTTCCAATTAAGCCAATTACGGTACCCTTTAAAGAGAAATTGAAGCATATAATAAACAGAAAATTTGTTGATTTTTGGTGAAAGATCAATTTTATTTCACTTGTGATCACATAAAATTATATTTTCTGTGATCACTCGATGAAATAAAATACGATCTTACACCAAAATCAACAAATATCCTCTATATATATGTTTGTAGAATGATAGGCTAAAAGCCTTTTTCTGAATAAAAGCTATCTGTCTTTTTTCAGCATCCGATGAATCATATAATGTGGAACCAGATGATATTGTGGAAGTGGATCATGCACTACGGCGTATTGTAAGTGTGTTTATAAATATCATACTCACAATGTTCAAAGCACCATTTCAACACTTGTTCATCATCATAAGTCAACACTACTGGTCAAATGCAATAACTCTATTCTGATTTGAAGTAGAGTTATGCCCCTTTCTTACTTAGATGTTTCTTGGTTAAAGTTTTATTTGCAAGTTACATTTTGACCTATTATTATCTCATGTACTATCAATAATATTGCATTGAAACTTAAGTTGTAACCTTATTGCCTGTTTTGAACGTAGATTTATGTACTAATGGCTGCAAATAGTCGACAGAGCTACAGATAAGCTGCGTATTGGGGTAATTACCTAATTAATTTTCTTAAAAACCCAATAGATTTTGAGAGGAGGGGGTAAGGAAAAGCAAATAGAAAATGATGTTATAGTGAAAAATTGTACATAAAAGACCACTTACCCAACTAGTTTTATTAAATACCCAATTAAAATTTGTCAAAACCCAAATAAAATTGAAACTTAGGGGTAAAATACCCATTTTACCCAATTGCCTAAAACCTTATCTGTTCCTCTGAGTCGAGGGCGCTGTCTTCTGGACAGTTCTTGTTAACTATATTTAACCTGTCAGGAGAGGTTTGCTGTCTCCAAGTGGCTGCCCTTTAATTTCAGACAGTCCAGCCCAGTACGCATCAAGTTGGTTAGACTGACCTTAATATTGACAGGCTTGCTGTCTCCAAGTGGCTGCCCTTTAATTTCTGACAGTCCAGCCCGGTGTAACAGGCCCGTCTTCCCCCAGTCAGTTTTAGCCCCCGGGGATAAACCGGGCCGGCCCAGTTTATCCCCCGGGGGAAAAAAAGGCCTAGTCAGTTTTATCCCCCGCCAGGCCTCTTTTTCCCCCCACCCCAGGCCTTTTCTTCCCCCACCTAAAAATTATGATTTTTTTTGTTATGGAGATGAGGAAGAAAAGGCCTAGTCTATTTTATCCCCAATCTGAGTATAATTATCATGGGGATGGGAGAAGGAATTGATTGGTCTAATTGATCAATAATTAACACAGAGGTGGGGAAGAAGGTACCTGGTCTATTTTATCCCCCGCCTGAGTATAAATAATACAGAGGTGGGGGAAGAAGAGGCCTAGTCTACTTTATCCCCCACCTAACTATTCTTAATACAGAGGTGGGTAAAGAAGAGGCCTGGTCTATTTTATCCCCCACCTAACTATTCTTAATACAGAGGTGGGGGAAGAAGAGGCCTAGTCAACTTTATCCCCCACCTGACTACATTTTAATACAGAGATGGAGGAAGAAGAGGCCTAGTCTATTTTATCCCCACCTAACTATTCTTAATACAAAGGTGGGGGAAGAAGAGGCCTAGTCTACTTTATCCACCACCTTACTGTTCGTAATACAGAGGTGGGAGAAGAAGAGGCCTAGTCTACTTTATCCCCCCTTGACTATTATTAATACAGAGGTGGGGGAAGAAGAGGCCTAGTCTACTTTATCCCCCCTTGACTATAATTAATACAGAGATGGGGGAAGAAGAGGCCTAGTCTACTTTATCCCCCACCTAACTATTCTTAATACAGAGGTGGGTAAAGAAGAGGCCTGGTCTATTTTATCCCCCACCTAACTATTCTTAATACAGAGGTGGGGGAAGAAGAGGCCTAGTCTACTTTATCCCCCACCTTACTGTTCGTAATACAGAGGTGGGGGAAGAAGAGGCCTAGTCTACTTTATCCCCCCTTGACTATAATTAATACAGAGGTGGGGGAAGAAGAGGCCAAGTCTACTTTATCCCCCACCTAACTATTCTTAATACAGAGGTGGGTAAAGAAGAGGCCTGGTCTATTTTATCCCCCACCTAACTATTCTTAATACAGAGGTGGGGGAAGAAGAGGCCTAGTCTACTTTATCCCCCACCTGACTGTTCGTAATACAGAGGTGGGGAAGAAGAGGCCTAGTCTACTTTATCCCCCCTTGGCTATTATTAATACAGAGGTGGGGGAAGAAGAGGCCTAGTCTACTTTATCCCCCTTGACTATAATTAATACAGAGGTGGGGGAAGAAGAGGCCTAGTCTACTTTATCCCCCACCTAACTATTCTTAATACAGAGGTGGGTAAAGAAGAGACCTGGTCTATTTTATCCCCCACCTAACTATTCGTAATACAGAGGTGGGGGAAGAAGAGGCCTAGTCTACTTTATCCCCCCTTGACTACAATTAATACAGAGGTGGGGGAAGAAGAGGCCTAGTCTATTTTATCCCCCACCTAACTATTCTTAATACAGAGGTGGGGGAAGAAGAGGCCTAGTCTACTTTATCCCCTACCTTACTGTTCGTAATACAGAGGTGGGGGAAGAAGAGGCCTAGTCTACTTTATCCCCCCTTGACTATTATTAATACAGAGGTGGGGGAAGAAGAGGCCTAGTATACTTTATCCCCCCTTGACTATAATTAATACAGAGGTGAGGGAAGAAGAGGCCTAGTCTACTTTATCCCCCACCTAACTATTCTTAATACAGAGGTGGGTAAAGAAGAGGCCTGGTCTATTTTATCCCCCACCTAACTTTTCTTAATACAGAGGTGGGGGAAGAAGAGGCCTAGTCTACTTTATCCCCCACCTTACTGTTCGTAATACAGAGGTGGGGGAAGAAGAGGCCTAGTCTACTTTATCCCCCCTTGACTATTATTAATACAGAGGTGGGGGAAGAAGAGGCCTAGTCTACTTTATCCCCCCTTGACTATAATTAATACAGAGGTAGGGGAAGAAGAGGCCTAGTCTACTTTATCCCCCACCTAACTATTCTTAATACAGAGGTGGGTAAAGAAGAGGCCTGGTCTATTTTATCCCCCACCTAACTATTCTTAATACAGAGGTGGGGGAAGAAGAGGCCTAGTCTACTTTATCCCCCACCTTACTGTTCGTAATACAGAGGTGGGGGAAGAAGAGGCCTAGTCTACTTTATCCCCCCTTGACTATTATTAATACAGAGGTGGGGGAAGAAGAGGCCTAGTCTACTTTATCCCCCTTGACTATAATTAATACAGAGGTGGGGGAAGAAGAGGCCTAGTCTACTTTATCCCCCACTTAACTATTCTTAATACAGAGGTGGGTAAAGAAGAGGCCTGGTCTATTTTATCCCCCACCTAACTATTCGTAATACAGAGGTGGGGGAAGACGAGGCCTAGTCTACTTTATCCCCCCTTGACTATAATTAATACAGAGGTGGGGGAAGAAGAGGCCTAGTCTACTTTATCCCCCCTTGACTATAATTACTATAGAGGTGGGGAAGAAGAGGCCTGGTCTACTTTATCCCCCACCTAACTATTCTTAATACAGAGGTGGGGGAAGAAGAGGCCTAGTCTACTTCATCCCCCCTTGACTATAATTAATACAGAGGTGGGGGAAGAGGAGGCCTAGTCTACTTTATTCCCCCCCCCCCTTGACTATAATTAATATAGAGGCTGGGGAAGAAGAGGCCTGGTCTATTTTATCCCCCACCTAACTATTCTTAATACAGAGGTGGGGGAAGAATAGGCCTAGTCTACTTTATCCCCCACCTGACTATAATTAATACAGATTGGGGGGAAGAAGAGGCCTAGTCTACCTTATCCCACACCCATCTATTCTTAACACAGAGATGTGGGAAGAAGTGGCCTAGTCTACTTTATCCCCCACCTAACTATTCTTAATACCGAGATGGGGGAAGAATAGGCCTAGTCTACTTTATCCCCCACCTGAAGATAGACTAGGCCTCTTCTTCCACCATCCCCATAATAATTATACTCAGATGGGGGATAAAATAGACCAGTCTACTTCTCCCCTATCTGTGTACGATTCATACTCGGGTGGGGGATAAAATAGACCAGTCTATATCTCCCCATCCCCATATTAAATATACTCAGATGGGGATTAAAATTTTGGCAATAATGAACCTAATATATCGATTAAATCAAATTTATTTTTCACTTTATATCACTTCAAAAACAAATTCACAGGCCATATTTACCATTATTTCATGTTTCTCACCAACATTTATTTATTCACAAAAAATATTTTCAGCACATTACAAAAAAACTTATTTTTTAGGTGGGGGAAGAAAAGGCCTGGGGTGGGGGAAGAAGAGGCCTAGGGGGGGATAAACCGGGCCGGCCCAGTTTATCCCCCTGGGGATAAAATAGGCCGGCCTGTTTTATCCCCGGGGGATAAACTGGGCCGGCCCGGTTTATCCCCCGGGGGATAAACTGGGCGGGGGATAAAATTGACCATTACACCGGTATGCATCAAGTTGGTTAGACTGACCTTAATATTGACAGGCTTGCTGTCTCCAAGTGGCTGCCCTTTAATTTCTGACAGTCCAGCCAGGTATGCATCAAGTTGGTAAGTCTGACCTTAATATTGACAGGCTTGCTGTCTCACTTGGCTGCCCTTTAATTTCTGACAGTCCAGCCCAGTACGCATCAAGTTGGTTAGACTGACCTTAATATTGACAGGCTTGCTGTCTCCAAGTGGCTGCCCTTTAATTTCAGACTGTCCAGCCAAGTACGCATCAAGTTGGTTAGACCACCTTAATATTGACAGGCTTGCTGTCTCCAAGTGGCTGCCCTTTAATTTCTGACGGTCCAGCCCGGTATGCATCAAGTTGGTAAGACTGACCTTAATATTGACAGGCTTGCTGTCTCCACGTGGCTGCCCTTTAATTTCAGACAGTCCAGCCCAGTATGCATCAACTTGGTAAGACTGACCTTAATATTGACAGGCTTGCTGTCTCCAAGTGGCTGCCCTTTAATTTCTGACAGTCCAGCCCGGTATGCATCAAGCTGGTAAGACTGACCTTAATATTGACAGGCTTGCTGTCTCCAAGTGGCTGCCCTTTAATTTCTGACAGTCCAGCCCGGTATGCATCAAGTTGGTAAGACTGACCTTAATATTGACAGGCTTGCTGTCTCCAAGTGGCTGCCCTTTAATTTCAGACAGTCCAGCCCAGTATGCATCAAGTTGGTTAGACTGACCCTAATATTGACAGGCTTGCTGTCTCCAAGTGGCTGCCCTTTAATTTCTGACAGTCCAGCCCGGTATGCATCAAGTTGGTTAGACTGACCTTCCTGTTGTTGTATTTTAAGGAACTAGATCATTCTAAAGTTATACAAGGTTTGACAGAATATGAAAGCCCTATAGAAGAGTTAGACAATGACGATAGAGTTGTGATATCAGATGACTCTGCAGATGAACCAGACCAGCATGTTGAACATCCAAACCTAGAAACAGGTTATGTACAGACTGACAATTTTGTAACAAAGGTAAGTCATAATGGTGATAAGTTAGTAGTAAGTAAAGACTGTATTTAACGAGGCTTCTCATTTGGTTTCCCAATCTTCCATGTGGGCAACAGTACAACCTCTATAAAGCAACACCCTTTGGGAGCTTCAAATAATGGCCATTGTTTAGAGGTTGTTGTTGTACAGAGGTTAAATTTATAGTACTGGTAAATATTAGCTATGGGGAATTTTGGAAGTGTTGTTATAGAAGGGTTGTTGCTCTGCAGAGGGCCTCTCTGGAGTGGTTGTACTATACAAGCCATTCTTTCAAGCTTCTTAATATGTCGGTTTAAAACCTAGGATATGTTTGATACTGAGCCATTTGAATAAAAATTGAGGTCACTTCGAAAAAAAAAGATCCTTTATTGTACGAGGTTTCCTTTAATGTTGTTGAAATTTGATAAATGTGTCCACTCCTTATTTGTATAAAGAAATGATATCATACAATACAGAGTTTTGACATCCCCATTATCCATTCATTACTACACACATAATAGTCCAGAGAATTTGACACGACTCTCTGCCTCCTATTAGCATAATTTCACAGCTGATTTATTGTCTATATTTATAACCCCGGTTGTATGTTTCCATAAGCGGCAAGTATCTCGAAGACGCTCAAGGTGTTATACCACCCAAATCTAAAGGACCAATATTGCACGATTTGTTCTCGGAAATTTATATATTCAATGCAAGAACCTTGTAATATATTCATTAATGTCAGGACCATGTCAAATTCTCTATGGTGTACTTTGTTTCAACAATCTGTCAAAATTGTGTCTCTGTAAAATCTAGGTCGTGTACTATACGTAGTCAAATACTAAGTCATTACAAAATAATTTACTGAGCATGCTAACTGCAAGTCCTCAGGTGAGCACTATGGGACCAATGCACTCTTGTTAAATGTTTCATTTCTGTATGCCAATGCATATTCTTGAATGTATACCATTGTATTTTTGCAAATCATTATGTTCAGTGAACAGCTATTAGTAGGCAACTATATATTCGGTCAATTTGGGAACAGGTTAACTGTTCAATCTTCCAAACAGTTAACCGATAAATGAATCTAATCTTTCCAACTGTTCTTATTCTGACGTGTATATATTTACCTTAAGACCAGTAAGTGGCAATTGGACATCCTCGTATATTACCCAACCGAAGTATCGCCGATGTGTTTGCATCAGCCAATGAATTTACTTGTAAACATTATATACAATCAGTAGGTGTGGTTATCTCTGTTTTCGTAGCGAAAAACAACGTCGGTCAGAAACTAGTTCCCGACTACCATATGAAATCAAAGGCAATTAAGTGACCCTCTTGTCACAATAATACTTGTCAAACTGTTAATTGGGGATTATAGATCATGACCCCTTTTGACAAGCGTTCACACCTTCGATGGGGAACTTGAATTAGACACATGACTGGATTGTCAGCGAATTTCTCGATATTTTTCAATGATTTTATTTTTAAGATTTATATGAATTTCTCCTAAAATTGTTTTCGATTTACCGGTTAACGATTTTGCTAAACGATAACCAAACGTTCAAATGGTTAACCTAGTTATAAAATAACTTAAAACAAGGCAAACATTTGGAATGTGTGTTTCAGATTACTGGAAGAAAACGCAGAAAGTTCCGGATAATACCCTTTGACACAAAGTTGACTGTAAAAAAAGGAAAGCAACTTGTTTCTGGAAAGAGTACCACCAAATCTTCAACCCTCACTTTAGATCAGGTATGTTTGTTGGTTATTGAAAGCTGCTGCCATGGTCAATTGTTTAGTATGCTGGATTTCCTCCAGTGGTTAGTACGCTGGATTTCCTCCAGTGGTTAGTACGCTGGATTTCTTCCAATAGTTAGTATGCTGGATTTCCTCCAATGATTAGTATGCTGGATTTCCTCCAGTGGTTAGTGCGCTGGATTTCCTTCAGTGGTTAGTACGCTGGATTTCCTCCAATGGTTAGTACGCTGGATTTCCTCCAGTGGTTAGTATGCTGGATTTCCTCCAGTGGTTAGTACGCTGGATATCCTCCAGTGGTTAGTATGCTGGATTTCCTCCAATGGTTAGTATGCTGGATTTCCTCCAGTGGTTAGTATGCTGGATTTCCTCCAATGGTTAGTATGCTGGATTTCCTCCAGTGGTTAGTACGCTGGAATTTTCTCCAGTGGTTAGTACGCTGGATTTCCTCCAGTGATTAGTACGCTGGATTTCCTCCAATGGTAAGTATGCTGGATTTCTTCCAATTAAATGTGGGGGAAGTTACCAGCTCCTTGTGGAAGGGTAAGTTAGTACTAGTTAGGATAAAAACCAGGAAAACGTGATAATAGGTGAATCTGCCACTGTATACAGTAGAACCTGCACGAGCGACTTTTCTATTAAACGACCACTTAAAATCCCGCCCGTGGGCTTGCACTATATAAAGTGATTCTATTAAGCGACTTTTCAGTTATCCGACCAGCGACCGCCTTAAACTGGTCCCGAAAGTTAAAATTTAATCCATTTCAACAACCATTCGAGCATTCACGCCTTTGAAAACAGTTGGTCGATTAACAAACCCATTACGTTGTCGTTTGTAGAGATAATTGGTTTAGATTAATTTAGTGGTTATCAACTAAAAAGGTGAGAAAAACAAATTTATGGTAAGCAATATGAAGCAAATACAACAAGAATCATGGTCAATTAAAATTGCACGGGTGGACTAGTGGTCCAGTGGTAAGAGCTACTGACTGCTGATCCAAAGGCTGTGGGTTCGATCCCACCTCCAGCCGGATTAAAACAGAAACATTTTTAGTGTTTCCCACCTAACATAACTAAACTTCCTAACAGTCTTTCGGGCGAGGCGTTAAGCGAGGTCCAATGTGTAATGCTTTACATCAGGCACATAAAAGAACCAGGGATTATAATTCTGGAACATGTGCAACTTCTGTATCATGCACTATCCACCCAAAACTAAAGTGACTAACCTCTACTTGGGGCCTCGCCCATATGAATTTCCGGTTGGCGAAGATAAATAGAAGCATGTAAATCGTGAGAAAAATTAACATTAAAATGTTCACCATCGTAATAAAAAATAACATTCTATCTGTACCGTATTTCATAAAATTGTAGTACATGTAGATAGTAACGGTACTGAATAAAGATATGAAAATTCGGCATTGTACTTAACTTATAATTTCGGCCTTATCTATTAAGAGACCACCATTGGGACCGGGGAAAAACGGTCGCTTAATACAGGTTCTACTGTATTACTGAAACATATTTGACGAACAGATCAAATAGCAAGGAGGTAAACGTGCACCCTACGTGGGACTGGAATCTTCTACCCCTGGTATACTAGTCTATAGATCTGCCAACTGAGCTAGCCAGGTGCCTGTCGTAAGTCAGTCTCCAATAAGTCACTACATATTTGGTTCAGATTTTAAAGTTAATCCTTTTGGAACATGTGGCCTGGTAAAATCTATAAGTATATTTAATATGTTGTTGGCATAATTATGTTGTCAGAATTTTCTTTGTGGTGTTTATAGAGCCAAAATAGCTGCAGAAACTGCCCTATAATGTCAGAGATCATTGGACAATCTATTTTTAAAATCTGTATATTTCAGCTTGTGAGTGAAACATCAAAATTTCCACATCCTGCACTGCTAGACTCCGGGTTCAATGTGACTGATCCATTAGCATTTCAACAACCTGCACTGTCAGACTCTGGGTTCATTGATGATGGTAGGTGTTTCTAAATACAAAATGCTTCGCAGGTGCGTGGCCAGGCTTGAATTGATGTTATGCGCACAAGCCTTGAAGTTGGTTGGGGGTCCTCATGCTTGTGGAGTTTTTGGACTTTAATGCCTTTTTGGCCATATTTATATATTTACTTTCAAATTGATGTTACACACATGCTAAGCCCCTGCTTTGGGTGGCACTGTGCATGGTTGGGTGGGTAATACTCTAGACTACAGTACTGATCAAGAAGTCCCTGGTTTGAATCTGGGGCTCTTTGTCTTTTCTCAAAGGCTGACCCAACAGTTACTGGAGTTTGGCATCGCAGCTAAAGATATATCACAATATTATAAAGATAGTTGCAGTTGTATCACAATACAAATTATGATACTAATACATAGCTGAATTAATTAATGCAATCTCATATAAATCAGACCCTAACATTTGCTCCATTCCTTTATGCTGTTAGAGATCTGACGTCACTCCGTAAGATGTCATGTTTAAATGACCTCTCTGGTGCATAATGATGTCACAAAGCCTCAGCAGACTCACCGCACTTTCATATTTGTGAAAGAAGCAATTTGATTGGATGACGTAAAGTTCACATTAACATGACCTCATGCAGAGTGTCGTCAGATTCTATATCAACGTAAAGTAGTGAAGCGTAATAAGGGTATGATTTTAATGCGATTGGAATTAATGCAGTTTTGAACTGAGTATGTTCAACTTGAACACTGGCAACTTCAGTCAGTCAGTCCGTCTGTCCGTCCGTCCGTCGTCTGTCCGTCCGTCCGTCAAACAATCTGGATCCTGACATAACTCAAACATTTTCCAAGCTAGGTTTATGAAACTTGATATGTGGATAGGGCGCTCTAACGGGATTATGCACATCTAAAAATATTTTGATTCTGACAAAGATTGTGGTTGCTATGGCAACAGAAACATTGAAAATGGCCTCAAACCGGTAGGGGACTTCTGTATTGCTTGCAATTCTTAATTACTTGTTTTATTTAACTCAACAACAATTAACAGTTACAACAAGTCTATGGGTCTACGGAAGTATCCTTTAATGAACTCATGCTACACAACGATACTGTAACAGAAGCAACTCTGAATTATGAAGATGCATGCTTTTGGGAACAAATTTGTTCGGCTGAATCAGAATTCTATTTTTCCCCAGAGATTGATTTCCTTGCATTTCTTTTGTAGGAGCGTCATCAAAGTTGTCTTCTGTGTTGATGTTTTGTGACAGTTGTAACAGTAAACAAAGCCATAACAGTGTGGTACAATGCTGTGATGGGCATGTACTGTGTGCCCAGTGTGTGGAGAAATCTACCAAACTGGTTCTCATCGGTGAGAAAAAAGGTGCCGTTGGTTGTCCTCTCCAACCATGTACAAGCTCTATACCGGACAGTAAGTATAGGTTGTCCTCTCCAACCATGTACAAGCTCTATACCGGACAGTAAGTATAGGTTGTCCTCTCCAACCATGTACAAGCTCTATACCTGACAGTAAGTATAGGTTGTCCTCTCCAACCATGTACAAACTCTATACCTGACAGTAAGTATAGGTTGTCCTCTCCAACCATGTATAAACTCTATACCGGACAGTAAGTATAGGTTGTCCTCTCCAACCATGTACAAGCTCTATACCGGACAGTAAGTATAGGTTGTCCTCTCCAACCATGTACAAGCTCTATACCTGACAGTAAGTATAGGTTGTCCTCTCCAACCATGTACAAGCTCTATACCGGACAGTAAGTATTGGTTGTCCTCTCCAACCATGTACAAACTCTATACCGGACAGTAAGTATAGGTTGTCCTCTCCATCCATGTACAAACTCTATACCGGACAGTAAGTATAGGTTGTCCTCTCCAACCATGTACAAACTCTATACCGGACAGTAAGTATAGGTTGTCCTCTCCAACCATGTACAAGCTCTATACCTGACAGTAAGTATAGGTTGTCCTCTCCAACCATGTACAAGCTCTATACCGGACAGTAAGTATAGGTTGTCCTCTCCAACCATGTACAAACTCTATACCTGACAGTAAGTATAGGTTGTCCTCTCCAACCATGTATAAACTCTATACCGGACAGTAAGTATAGGTTGTCCTCTCCAACCATGAACAAGCTCTATACCGGACAGTAAGTATAGGTTGTCCTCTCCAACCATGTACAAACTCTATACCGGACAGTAAGTATAGGTTGTCCTCTCCAACCATGTACAAGCTCTATACCGGACAGTAAGTATAGGTTGTCCTCTCCAACCATGTACAAGCTCTATACTGGACAGTCCTCTCCAACCATGTACAATCTCTATACTGGACAGTAAGTATAGGTTGTCCTCTCCAACCATGTACAAACTCTATACCGGACAGTAAGTTATAGTTGTCCTCTCCAACCATGTACAAGCTCTATACCTGACAGTAAGTATAGGTTGTCCTCTCCAACCATGTACAAACTCTATACCTGACAGTAAGTATAGGTTGTCCTCTCCAACCATGTACAAGCTCTATACCGGACAGTAAGTATAGGTTGTCCTCTCCAACCATGTACAAGCTCTATACCGGACAGTAAGTATAGGTTGTCCTCTCTAACCATGTACAAACTCTATACCTGACAGTAAGTATAGGTTGTCCTCTCCAACCATGTACAAGCTCTATACCTGACAGTAAGTATAGGTTGTCCTCTCTAACCATGTACAAGCTCTATACCGGACAGTAAGTATTGGTTGTCCTCTCCAACCATGTACAAACTCTATACCGGACAGTAAGTATTGGTTGTCCTCTCCAACCATGTACAAACTCTATACCGGACAGTAAGTATAGGTTGTCCTCTCCAACCATGTACAAACTCTATACCGGACAGTAAGTATAGGTTGTCCTCTCCAACCATGTACAAACTCTATACCGGACAGTAAGTATAGGTTGTCCTCTCCAACCATGTACAAGCTCTATACCTGACAGTAAGTATAGGTTGTCCTCTCCAACCATGTACAAACTCTATACCTGACAGTAAGTATAGGTTGTCCTCTCCAACCATGTATAAACTCTATACCGGACAGTAAGTATTGGTAATTCATATCGCTGGTTATATTACGCATTAAGCTTACAACATTTTCTATTTCCATTGTATCAGTGTCGTCAAGTACTACATGAGGAGTCTTAGACTAGATTAATATTATTTTTTCCATTTTATCAGTGCCACAAAGTCCTGTGTAGGGAGTCTTAGACTAGACTAGTGTTGCCCCTCCCCCCATCTTTATAGAGGGAGTATATTGCCTTGCACATGTTGGCCGGTCTGTCAGTATGGTGGTAGACCAAGCAGAATGATTCTGTTCAGTAACTTCAGAACGCCCGGCCCTATGATCCTCCCTTCAATTAAAATGGAGGTTGGTCAGCAACAGTAGATGACCCCATTGTTTTTGTTGAAGATTAAGGTTGCTGTGACCTTTAGCATCGATGAATAGACAAAATAACTTTTGATCAATAACTCGACGCATACATGACCTCTTCTTCTTTCATGAAAATCATGAAATTAAGTTGATAGGATTTGTCATGTGATGCTGACTTGGAATATGTATGAGTCTATATAGGTGGTGAGTAGCTTTTACGATCTTAAACTTCTAAGGTTATAATGTATTTTCATTTAGGTGAATTGAGGAAGTCTTTACCAGCTATTGTGTTGGATCTACTTGAAGAAAAATGGAAGAAAGACACTCTAGAGGCTTTAGAAAACATGAAGGATGCTGTTAAGTATGTAGAGACCTTTATAATCCTGCAAAATTATTTAATTTCAATGCGACAAAATTTTGTGGTTTTGGTGAAATAGACCATTTTGTGGGGAAGTAATTTCAAGCATTTCAGATTTCATGAAATTGTCAAGATCAAAATTTACACAAATTAATAGAAATAATTCAAAAATCAAACAAATATAATAATTGCTTTATTAAATGTTGATAAATATGCGAGTAAACTTCCCAAAAACCCAGTCTTCTACCTGACTGAACTTCGAAGCAAGTATGGCAGCCACTGTAAAATTGACATATTTATTAGTATAATTATTCATTGGGGATTTGATTTTGTGGTTGAGGTCATCTTTGCACTGTAGTCTATGAGATTTATAACTAATTTATTTCAGATGCCCCGGTTGTGGTTTCTCTGCTGTTTTAGATGTAGGCATCAGAAAGTTTCCTTGCTCCAACTGTGGCAAGGTATGTACATTATAGCAGGAGTGTCAATATTCCTGATTTATCCAGTATTCCGGATCCGTCTAGACTATCCTGAAAAAGCTAAAATTTCTGACCATTGTAATAGTTATTAAAATATCTCAAGAAATGGCAAAGTTATGGTCACTTTAAGTTGCTCTGAAGGATTTTATTCAATTCAAGCCGATTTAAAAATGGAAACAGTGTGGTTGAATGCCTATTGTTTGGCAAAAATGGTCAGCCACATAGAATTTTCAGGATTTTTAATTTGTCTCTGTTGACAACCCGGATTATAGTGAAATTAACAATTACTGTACTAGTGTTAAGTTAGTGATTTGGAATTATTGCCTATTTTTGCGAATTTTACACGATTTGCTAATATTGCCTCTTCTGTAAGTTTTGGCGTTTGTAATGTCACTACAAAACTAAATTAACTAGCATACCATGAGAGAGCAGTATTAATTCATTTGATAAAATTTGCTCCTACACTGTTGAATTACCCCCTGAATGGTAAGTACAGTACAACCTCTCCAGAGTGACCCTTTGCATAGCAACAACCTCTATAACAACATCATCAAAATTTCCCTAAGCTGACATTAACTCTAAACTTAACCTCTGTAGAGCAACAACTTCTATACAATGGCCAATATTTGCAGCTGCCAATGTGTGTTGCTTTACAGAGGTTGTATTGTAGGTCGGAAAATATTTTGAAAAATCAGGGAAAAGTCAGAGAATTTTGTGTTAAAATCAGGAACCTTGTAATGTTGGTGTGTGAATATTGTTTGTTTGTGGTATTACCCCTCTCCACAAATGTAAGTAGGTCCTAAAATGCTTTGAGGGGATTTTTTTTTAAATTTGCGGGAACCTTCTTGGTGTATGAATATTCAATCTGTTTGAAATTATTTTGTAGGCGTTTTGTCGTGTTTGTGATAAACACTGGGAAGAAAAAGACAACCATGATATATGCTACAGAACAAAACAGTGGACATCCTCAGATAATGGCTCTGTACAGCAGATTCCTGAACATTGGTCATATTCAAACGGCCTTGAGGTTAGCTTCTTTTTTGGCTTTTTGACTCCCAGGTATTTTGAAGCCTTGTTAGTCCCCTACTGGTTTTTAACCGAAGGGGACTATAGGTTTGCCATCCGTCTGTCTGTCAGTCTGTCTGTCAAAAATCTTCATCCTTACATAACTCAAACAGTTTCCAAGCTAGGTTGATGACATTTGGTATGTGGGTAGGGGGCAATAAGGGGATTATGTACGTCTGAATATTTTTTTATTCTGAAAAAAATTTGGTTTGCCATGGCAACAGAAACATTGAAAATATGGCTTAAAATCGGAAGGGGACTTCTGTATTACTTGCAATTCTTATTGACTTGTTTTCATGCTTGTATGCACTGTTGAACAAAGCCAAGAAAAATGATGTTTACTATGTTATAGTTAGAACATATTAAGTAAATTTTAATTATTAAAAAGGGCGGAGCGAGCGTAGCAAAGGGTCCCGATTGATGTTTAAAGGAGGTTTACTGATTTGTGAACTTCCAGTCAGGAATTTTAGGTCGGATAATTTTTACCAGAGTTATGGCCCTTTGTGAGACACATTCATTTTAGTGAAAAAGGCCTCCAAGTTTAATATGCTTATATTTCAGATAGAACCAGTGGTTGAACTTTCTGATGAAAGTGAAGAATTCTTCAACATTAGTAGTTTGATATATAAAGATATGCCTGTAAATGTGTTGAAGGTATACAGGATTCAGAGTATAAGGCTGTGGGAAAAATACTCACTGTAAGTGATCAGTATATAAATTAAAATAGTAGATAAGTAAAAAGATAATATTAAGTCCAACAGGGAAGGCAGCACTCATCTTAACCAGCCGTGCACAGATAACATTAAAAACACACAAGACATGCCAAACTAAACCAAACGAACACAGAAAACATAAAACACATTCAAGGCACAATGCCCATCTGAACAAGTAAATAATCCACCCAAAAAGATAATATTAAGTCAGACAGGGAAGGCAGCACTCAACTTAACCAGCAAAGCTCAGAAAACATTAAAAACACACGAGGCACAATGCCCAACTGAACCAACTGAGGACAGAAAACATAAAACTCATGCAAAGACACAATGTTCAACTAAACAAGTCCAAGCTGTCAAAAAGCCAGATGATCAAGTTTCAGCAATCAAAAACCTGTATCCCCAAGCTAAATGACCCGTTTCCAACACTAAAACGGCTGAAATACCTAGTTATAGCTGGCAGAGGTCCTAAATCAGAAATTTTTGCCATGAATAATTTTTTGCTAAATTTCAAAACGTTCATGAACATTAATGCTATAGAACTTTAGAAACCACAATAAAATGCTGAAAGTAGCTCTTTCTGAAGTTTAACAATCGAGAATATTTAACCTTGTAAACTACTTCAGAATTACAAAATTAATGCACATTGACTGAATTCTGGAGTGCTCTGATATCTAATCGAAATAAAAGTTGTTGATGAAAATATCTCTCAAGAAATGGCAAAGTTATAGTCAATTTAATCTGCTCTGAAGGATTTTATTCAAAACAAACTGACTTAAATATGGAAGCAATGTGGTTGAAGTGACATGAAAGCCTCTTGTTTCGCAAAAATGGTCAGCTGCATATGAATTACAGGATTTTTAATTTGGCCCTGTTGACAACCTTGCTGTGTATAGTAACCTTTTTACTACGCCAGTATGCCTAACATGGTTTCTTGTTGTTACAGCACCAAGCGTCACATGCTGGATGATCTCGGAGATGTTGGTATAAATGAGAAGAGGTTATTCCATGGTACTGACGGAAATGTTGTAGAAGCTATATGTAAGGAAGGGTTTGATTGGAGGCTGTGTGGAAAACATGGCACAGTTTTTGGAAAGGGTATGAATATCATTAACATTTAACTGAAATTTTTCAGGCAATATGCATGGCCCCGATCTTCTATGGCATCTCTATCAGGGGCCTGTTTCGTAGACATATCTTAAAGCCACATTGTCTCTCCCAAATCTTTTTTCCCATTCATCCACTAAATAGACTAAATACAAAGAATTAGGATGTGTTTTCAGGAAAGACCAATAATTTCCGACATAATTTTAGCTATATCTGTCAAAATAGTATGCCAAAAATCACATTTAGTAAAATGTATGAATGACAAAATACTAATTTTGCAAGAGTTGCTCCCCTTAGACTATAGATTATGCATTTATTATTTACATTTCGTTATTTTGTTTACAAACCAACTGGAGGCTTTATTTTGTTTTCTGCCGTCTTATGGTGTTTTCCACCTTTGGGGCTCAACTAAAGTGCTCAAAAAGCATCATTCTGCAGATAGGTTTCCAAGTTATTGCTTTTTGGAAATAGCCGTTTAAGGCATAATGGGACTTTAACTAAGATCTTACTTTTCCATATATTATTGAGAGCATTCTAACAGAACCCATATATTATGGAAGAGTTAAAATAGTTATTTATGATAATTCTAGGTCACACAACTTTGCTTAAATGTACTAGCTGTCTTAGTTCGCTTAAAAGAATATGAAAAAGTCAAAACTTAGCTAAGATATGTCTATGAAACGGGCCCCTGAGATATAACTCTGCTCAAATATTGTCACATACCGTAGTGTTTAAGTTAATTTCCATGTTAGACCAGACTTAAAAATGGTATCACAACTTATTTATGTCAGGTTCCAGTATATCCAAGAAATGTGTAAGATTTATCAATTTTCATGGGAGCATGTATGAATAGATTCTAATATGCCTGAGACTCGTGTATAATGAGGCATGTATGACAGCATTGAGACAGAATGAAGAGTGCAAGAACCATAACTCCACTTCATCTAGAATTTGACTTACTGCCCTATTATGATGATCGTGTCAAATTCTCTGGACGATACCGATCTCCGGTTAAACACTATCATATACATGTCTAGGTTATTGTTATATTTGTAGCAACCATATCTTCTATTAGTCATGTGACCACACTACTAGGTAATTATGATACGTCACAGGTAGTGACATATCATCTGGCGTTCTCGTCTTGTTCACTCATGAGTGAGGACATGTTTTTTCATCATGAGTAGAAATGGAACAGAAATTAGTTGATTTCATGAAAATTGTTGAAGAAAAGTTTATGGTTATATGTATTATGAGTGAATGGATGAATACATTGCATAATGTTTGAAGATGTTAATTTTGTATTAAATAAAACTAATTCAATGTATTTGTTGTGTGGTCACTATGACATAGATTTACCAAAATTAACATGTGTGGGGGAGAGGTGGTATTTTTAAAATTTGGGATTAAACTTCGATTGGTTTTTGATTCATTTGCATTTAAATTTTTCCAGGATCATATTTTGCAAAAAGTGCTGTGATGTCAGATAGGTATTCATCCGGTAAAGAGTCTAGAAGGAGCAAAAATGTGTATCAGGTGACAGCTCGAAGTCGGCCAACAGCAAGTGCTTTACCAAATTCTGGAGTATTATACTTTGGTGCTTCAAACATAAATTCAACTCCTAGAGGACTTCGATTTGTTGCATCAACTACAAGTACAAATTCAACTCCCGGAGGACTTCGATTTGGTGCACCAACTGCAAGTACTAATTCAACTTCTGGAGGTCTTCGATTTGGTGCACCAACTGCAAGTACTAATTCAACTTCTGGAGGTCTTCGATTTGGTGCACCAACTGCAAGTACTAATTCAACTTCTGGAGGTCTTCGATTTGGTGCACCAACTGCAAGTACAAATTCTACTCCTGGAGGACTTCAATTTGGTGCACAAAGTACTAATTCAACTTCTGGAGGACTTAGATTTGGTGCACCTACTACAAGTACTAATTCAAATCCTGGAGGACTTCAATTTGGTGCACAAAGTACTAATTCAAACTCTGGAGGACTTCAATTTGGTGCACAAAGTACTAATTCAAATCCTGGAGGACTTCAATTTGGTGCACAAAGTACTAATTCAAATCCTGGAGGACTGCAATTTGGTGCACAAAGTACTAATTCAAACTCTGGAGGATTTCAATTTGGTGCACAAAGTACTAATTCAAATACTGGTGGATTTCCCTTCGGTGTTTTCAGTTTCAATTCTGCGGAATGTTTTGGTGGACCAAGTACTAATTCAAATTCTGGAGCATTTGGACATGGTGCACTGTCACAGCTAGTAGGAGCTGCCTCCAGTTCTACCAGCTGTTTGATGTTTGTTTCTAGGGTTCTAGTTGGGAGACCGTGTTTAGGAAATGGTAATATGAAACGTCCAGAAAAGAATAGAAATGGTGAGAGTACTCATTCAGCAGTTAATGATCTTAACAATCCTACTATACATGTGATATTTGACAGCAGTCAGTGTTACCCAGAATATTTAATTCAATATTCACCATATAGTTAAAGAGAGGCATGTTTATACGTACCATGTACTGTACAATCAAATATTTTTGTGGGTTTTTAAAACTTTCATGGATTTTGATAAAAATCCATTTTCGTGTGGTCGTAAACTCGTGGAAGTGTAAATCCATGTTTTGTATTTGGGAGTTCAATAAACTGTAGGCATTAGATTTCGTGGTCAAGTTTAACAACAAAATCGACGAAAAATCTACTCCCTCGAAAAGTAATGATTTTACTGTTGCTGGTTATTTCTGTGGGGTGTAAGTGTCTGTCATTCTGCGGTCCCAGATCAAATCACAAAATTAAATTAAGTAGAATGTATTCAACTGCAGTTATTTCTCAAATAGATTAAAATCTCTGCTGATAATAATGTATGACAGCCATGCCACCTTAAGCACACCAAATGTAGCAAAATATTACACCCGCGGGAATAACCAACTATATGATAGCATGCTGTTTTTAGGGATTTAGTTTTGTACTGTTCTGCTGAATGATGTTGTGTTACTATGCAATGATAGTTTACTCAGGGAAAATTCTACTGTCATAAAGAGAGTCTAAGTTTATTGCTGTTGTTTATAAAATCTACTTGATTGTTGATATGTATGTGTATATCGTATACTGTATATTTGCTTTCACTTATTTTCCATGTTTGTTATTTTGTAAATGATCATTAAATGGTTTAGACTGGAGGCCTTTGGTACAATTAAATATTTGAACTTTTGTTTAAAACAATTGCAGCGTAAGTATGCTTCAAACATGGAAATTTTTCGCAAAGAGTACTTATATTTAGAATGATGTCAATAAATAAGATTCTCATGTTATTCTATATTAATAAAGTACTAAGTAGTTTTATTATTAATCAATATTAAGGAATATATTTGGATTATGTATAAAATATTACCATTTAGGTAGCTCACCTGTCACAAAGTGACATGCTGAGCTTTTGTGATCACTCTTTGTTCGTCGTCCATCCACATTTTGCTTGTGTAGACACTAGAGGTCACAATTTTTACATTATCTTTATGAAACTTGGTCACAATGATCATGTCATCAAAGACTAGGGCAAATTCGATATTGGGTCCTCCGGGAAAAAAACTAGGTCACTAGGTCAAACCATAGAAAAACCTTGACTAGTCATAAAAAGTCATAATTTTAGCCTAATCTTGGTCACAATCATCATCTCAAAAAATGTAGGTCAGGATCGATATTGGGTCATCTGGGAACCAATACTAGGTTACAAGGTCAAATAATAGAAAAGCCTTGTGAATGCTATAGAGGTTGTATTTTTCACTGGACCTTGGTAAAAATTAGTCAGAATGTTTGTAAAGATGTATGAAAATTGAGTATGAGCATGAGTCATCTGGAATCAATAAAAAGGTCAAATCAGAGAAAAAACCTTGTGTTTGATGTAGAAGCTGTAATTCAGGTCACCGTAGGGGCCTGCATGCGCTGCTATGACAGGTGAGCAATCTAGGGCTCTATTGGGCCTCTTGTTTTTTCCATCTATCTGATGGTAGATGTTCATCATGGCCTTATTGGTATGTCATGTCAAATGATGCAAAATTCAATATGATATTTGTTGTATGTTTTATTTTGTTGTTGTAAATATATATTAATGAAGTAAAGATATATTCATTTGGTAAAATTATATAAGTGTGGTCTTATTACATTAATGCAGAAAAAACCTATGTTTTTGATGGTAAAAATGCATATGTACATGTGACTTGGGTAAGAATGTTTATGTGACTGTGGTAAACAGGGTTGTAGTGCTGTTCTGTGAGGATGAACAACAAATTGTCAGAGGCTAACTGAGTAAATGATTTGAACAAACAATTTTCTGCTTACAAATGTGTATGCTTATAGAAATCACAGACATAGAAACACTGACAGAATGTAGTCAGTGGGCATGTCTGCGTATAAATAATACAACTATAGTTTGTTTAATCTGGTTAGTCACCTGTATAGTGTATAAATAGTGTATAAATAGTGTATAAATAGTGTATAAAAAACCTGCAAATTTTCTGATTACTGTATTATGTTAGTTGATATATTTTATGTATTTGTATGCGGCTTAGTGAATAAGGTATTGGTTTTCACTGCCCTTTTGCTCCAATTAAAATGTTTAAAACCATAAAAATACAATATTATGATATTGCAATATTTGTATACCAGTGGCAAACCTGATTAAACAGACAAACCACACAAATATGAAATGTGAAATTTTGCAATATTTGACATGCCATATTGTTGTTATTCTGTCTTTATGTTTTTATATGTAAATGTATCTGTTACTCTTGTTACTGTTGGTGGGCATCAATTATGATAATCAAAATATTTCTGATATTCTTTGTTTGTCCTAAAATTGTTTAATAAATGAAAAGTATAGATTATCTTTGTGTTATTTATTAGTCCCCTACCGTTATTTGACTGGAGGGGACTACAGGTTTGCCCTCCGTCCGTCCTTCAAACAATCTGGATCCTGACATAACTCAAACAGTCTCCAAGCTAGGTTTATGAAACTTGATATGTGGATAGGGGCAATAGGGGGATAATGCACGTCTAAACATATTTTGATTCTGACAAAAATTGTTGTTGCTATGGCAACAGAAACATTGAAAATGGCCTCAAACCCGTAGGGGACTTCTGTATTGCCTGCAATTCTTAATTACTTGTTGTCCAAGGTGATCAAGAAATGTCCATCCTCTCTCTGCCATATGTTGTCTATCTACAGGGTGTAAAAAAGTATGTTCTCAATGTTTAAATTTTAAGTTTTTGACGTCAGGAGAATGTAAAATTTTCAGCTTAAAATCATAAGGGTTCTACCATTGTTCTAATATTTCGAGCATTAAATGAAAGTATTAAGTGTATAAAATAAACTTTCATACTGTGTACAAAGCTCAGACGAACTTAAGTATGAATTTAACTTTTGAGAACATACTTTTTTAACACCCTGTATATGTATACCTCGTGAACCTGATGCATTGAGGGTTCAATTCCAGGCCTCGTCCATATGAGCTATAATATTAACCCAACCATTGATTTTCGCACAAATGTTTTGATCATAACAGCGAACGTTCTGATAATATTTTAAAATTATCATGTTTATATTCTACAAGCGTTTTGAAATAGATGGTACGCAGATTAATATATTCATAGCGAACAAGGATGTAATCACATATTAGAACAACCATCAGGATGCTCACCGCCAAATACGTACATGTATAATCGCCACAGGTACCCACCATGGCTTCCTAAAGCCTGCATTAATTTAACAGAATATTATTATTCTCTGTTTAGTAAAATATTAATAAACGGTTTAGACTTCAAGATTAATTAAGAAAATAAACACTCATAATCCTACACAAGGCTTCATTATTTCAGTCTTGTTTGCTATATAACGAATTGATATTTGAATACAAGAAGACTGTTATATAGGTTGATATCAGCTGGAAGTAATAATGTTAAATTATTGTAATGTTGTTAGTCATTACCCTTGAATATGACACCGATGGAAAATGGGTGTTTTAGTAGATCTGAACCTACCGAAATTGGCAAAAAACCTATTGTGGAGACATAACTCAACAATAATATTGGGTACGTGACATGTTGCTTGTCAACATATTCATATCATGCTTTTACTTAACTATTATATGCCGAGTTTGTAATTAAAGATATATATAGTCTAATCAGCACCAAAATGGTTAGACTGGTCGGGATGATAATGTTCGTATGGTTTGCTAGTATAGTCTGGAAAGCGACAGGGCCAGTTCTTTATACCCCCCCCCCCCCCTTTCCATATACTTCCCGATGGCACGAGCAGTGCAAGAACGGGCGTCATAATTCATTGGAATTATATTGAGCGCCTGTGTTTTTCGGAGATCATGACAGACATTTATTATTGTGAGTATTTCATGCCCAGAAGTATATTCAAAATGTGCTGTTTCTAATGAAATCAACTTTTGACATTTTGTCATCTGCACATTCATTCGCAAGATGGTTAAATTAAGTGCGTTTCCTCCTTGCAATTCGTACTACATGTATATTACTAGTTTTTCATAATATAACTTTACAATAGGTGCAGACATCCCGTGGTCGCATTATCGTTACTATGGTTATAAAAACACGGCATTCGGAGTCCACAGTATGTCATTCATTGCGGGGTTAGTATATAGGCTTGCTTGAAATATCCATTTTTGGGGATATCTATATAAAGATGGTTCGTTCTATGTATGACTCTCGCGTTGTTGGATTGGTGCTGCAACCGTTTTTGTGTGGTTATGGGTTGTATTTGCGCTACAGTAAATTATGTAATATGCTCCACTAATCATATGTATAAATATTTCCGTATTAAACATATCCATGTGGTGGGGGGGGGGTATTTTTCAAAAAGATGTAATTGGAGACAATAGCGAAAGTCACTTGTATGAAAGTACCCTCAATCCAACTGATTCCTACTGAAGTTCCATACAGAACGGTCGTATATTGCCCCTTCTTATTTCTATATAGAAAAAATGAGCGCTCTCGATTAACCGCTTGAGGAGAATTCTTCCACATGGCCACAGTGGCCGTATGGAACCACTCTGATAGTGTTCTCCACACCATAGCATGACTATCAGTGAAGTCAAGGCATTATCGTAGACTCATCTGTAGGAGAAATGTCCTAAAAAGATAATAGAAAAATCGGACGGAGAAGGCAGCACCCAACAAACACAGAAAACATAAAAACATCACATACCACAATAACACGTAATGCCCAGCACATAACTGAACGAGAAAATGAACTTAATCGCTGAAAGCCCGAGTTCAATTCACCAATGTTGTGACCAGCGAACATGGTTCATGTTTCCGAATCAAAGGAGTGTAAACATGGACTTCTCTAACACAGAACTCCTTTATGTAACATTGATTGAATGTTTGTTTTTCGGAGCAGTGACGATGTGTCAACTTCAGCTGCAGATGTAGCCTTTATTTGTCACCACCATGTCAATGAACTGGTTATTACCGTGTGGTGAACACCACAGTTGACCCATACCTGGTAGTGGGATGGCCCTTTGACCAAACATTCCACCAGCTCGTCACATTTCCACTTAGGACAAAACATATCTTACAATAACATTAGTCATTAACAGTCCTTTAACCAGTGGTTATTGACGAACCTTGGACAATCTACTTATACTAGGTTCATCACAATGACATGCAAATGAATGTCTATCTATTAAACTACATGTAAATTGTTGCTGAATGTATATTACAAAACTGTTGGTATTTATTAAACATAGAGCACCGGTAGTATATAAAACAGTCAAATTCTTCTGTACCAATTACATGTATTATCATATCAAACGATGAGTAAGGTTGTAGTTAAAGTCGCATCCAAAATTTCACATCATTTTTCGTTAATATTTTGCAATGTTTCATCCCAGAATGGTCCATTTTGCAAGAGAGTTTGGCAAAGCACTTTTTTCTTGTTTAGAATAGCTTCTTATTGAATGCACCTCAGTGATTGACTGGACACCGTGGTATACATTTCATGGTATACCTTTTTGATCTAGTTGATAATTTTTAATGGGATGTTGCATTGAGATAGTTCTAACGGTGTTGTTTAGGAATGTATTTACTTTATGAAGATATCGAAAGCCATTCGTTGTTTTTGATTCCATGAAAATCTGACCACTTAAGTACTAATACACCTTTCTAAGATGACATAAATTTTACAAAAGATTTTTTTTACTCTATCAATGATACAGTTACCTGTGCTACCAGGTGCCCTAGATACAACAGCATGGAAGTTTGAGTTATCGTCCATATTTCAAAGGGAAGTCTCTCTTAGTCCCCCCTTATACAGTGTTCCGGAATTATCAAAACGCAAGCGTTGGCTTTTATTTTTAATAATAATCGATCAAAAGTATTAAAATAAGATTTCATTCAGTTAGGTTCAAGTAGCGAGGAAGTTCATTTCTAGCATTGTTGGCTATGATCTTTTTAATTATTCGCCAATCGACATAACATTTTCTATATTTTAATACACTATATACTAGTAATTGAAAACTAATTTGGTACAACATGCGCATATTACACCGAAAGACAGTAATGTGTCAACCCTTGAGATTAATTGTCGTTCGTTCACTATGTCTTTGACGCGCTGCATGTGATAATATCTCAAGTAGGTTTCTATTATTTGATTAAACTGAATAGGCTTTTTCAATATTTGCTAAAGACTTATCTGACTTGGTGAAGTACTGCATTCCGCTAAATTCTGTAAGTTAACGTCTAGAGGATGGCATTCAAATGATACACCGCGTGTTCAGAAAGGTTGTTACGTCGCAGCACTGTTTAACTGGGGATTCTACCTACAACGGAATTTGTTTTGCACACCGAAGGGGCTCGACATTTTAACCCTTTAAGCCAATGCATTAACCACAGTCTCTTAATGTTATGTGTGTAAATAATGCTTACAGTTATTAATGTGATACTGTTGTTATTATGGTGCTTTTATGAGTTTGTATGTCTCTTATAAGTCAATGTTTAATGGCTACTGTGTAAAGTTTTATGCTCATGGTTTCAGAAGCAAATGTTAGAATGTGTGTCTCCATAGCTCGATTGTTAGCGCGCTTGCCGTCTCAATTTGGCGACCCAGGTTCAATTACGATAGGAGGCACTCATATTCCTACCATATTTCAGCAGAAAGTTGACTGGCAAATAAAGGCTATGCTCGACTCGGCAGATAAAGTTGTTTTAAAAGATTATTGCATTGTACAATATGTAGAAGGCATATCTATGGAAGCCCTGCAGGGCACTTTTGACTTATGACTTGTGACTTGCGGAGGACCCAGGGGGCACTTTTGACTTCCATACATAAGGCTAGTAATTTTTGCACAAATATAGCAAATTATTATTCGATTTTAGTCGTACTCGTTTTTACGCATTTTTGTAGAAAATATATTTGTTCAGATTATGTAGTAAAACTTGGATTACAGCGAATTAATGTTCAAATTAGTTCAAACTTTATTAACGTGTTACCTAAATAAATGTAATATAATTATTCAATTTCTGTAATACAAATACAAATGTATACATATTTTTTCTAAGACATGCATGGATAAAACGGTCTAATCACATGTTCCTAAACTTAGCTACGGCTCTTTCCTTACAAAAGTAAAGGCGATGTAGACTACCATATTTTTTTTATTTTACATACAAGTACGTAATCGGGTCCTCTTGTTCTAGGTTAATGTTACTATATGCGGAGAATTTGACGCGATCGTGACTTTACTTTAGATTTATGTTGTTATTACACCTGAATCGTCTTCGTGATGCTTCTGGCTAATGAAAACATACACACGGGAATATAAATATGCTTTAATATAGACAATATATCGCTGGCTAAGAATTAGAAGGACGTAAGTACAAAATCAACATTTTGAGAAAACGAGAAAACAACTGTCTGAAAAATACTCTTTACTTATGGAAAAACAAGCTTTGTAAACTTCAGCTAGGTCATCATGACCAATTCCGAATTTCATGAAAATAGGCTCATAAGTAGCGACTTAAGATGCAGATTTCAAAAATGCGTGGGTCTTATACGGTTGTTAGTACGCATTGTGCTAAATGTGTGTTTTTTTATGTTTTCTGTGCTCGGCTGGTTAAGCTGAGTGATGCCTCCCCTGTCTGACTTAATATTATCTTTTTGCATTATTTAAAGGGGTTTGCTATAATTGTTGTGTTAATTGGTTATAAATACACTGCCCACCAAAAATAAGTATACAGATGTTATTTGCCCACTTACTTGCCTGTAATGATACTATTTGAAGAACAGTAAAGCAACAATAGATTTTAAGAAAATGAATACTTTTGTTTATTAAATGGAAAGGCCATACATTAATTGGTACCCTAGGTGCAAAATCTAAAGTTTCTTTGTCCCACTTGAATGGTAACTTTGTCACAAAAAGATGGAAAATTCAGCCTTTTTGATGACATGATTATTTTAATTCCGAACATCTTCAATTTTGTTTTTATCTCTATTTAGACTCATTTAGTAACTGTTGTTTCAGAAACTAGTATAATTATGACCGTCAGATAAACAGATATGGAATAATATAACCAAGTTTAATTTTGCCACACTCATTTACTGTATACTTATTTTTGGAGGGCACTGTATGTTTTTGCTTTTTTCCACGTGGCGAGCGTTAGCCTAGAGGTAGGTCGCGCGCTTTGGGGTCGAGATGTTTCGAGTTCAATCCCCGTCTAAGCTATTGCTTAATTTTTCTGAGCAAGAATAACCCACAATGTTCTATTTGAATAAGGTGTGAATTGGTACCTATGAGGGCGGTGTATGTTTATATTCGATATTCCTGGGCGGCATATCTCGATGTTGGCTGCACACAAACAAGGAGATAAATATACCGCGACCGTGGCCGAGTAGTTAGGGCGTCCGCCTTGGAAGCGGGATATCGAAGGTTCGAATCCCTGCGGAAGCTGGATTAGAACTGATGCGCTCGGTTGGTGAGCCACCAGCTAGTTAAATAATGGTTACCGTAGGCCCATCTCTGCCAGGCGCCAGGCAATACGAGAAGGGAGGTGCTGTGTGTACGAAATATATGTGTCTCATAAGTCAAATTGGCTTGCCCTTTCAATAGGGGTGACACTATAATAAACATAAAACTTTACCTTTTATACTCCACAGGGAGACTCGAACACAGGTTTCCTTAGGTAGCCAAATAACCAGGGGTAGTCAAAATGTCAAAGGGTGGCTGAATGGCTGAAATGATGAAAGCGACCCTCAAAACCTGATACTAGTAACTTAATGTTGTTTTTTTTAACCATCCAGATAATCGACCAGCATAACTTTGTGACCTCATGTGTTAGGTTTACCGTAAACAACCGGTAAATAAAGATTAATAACGTCATGCAAATGTAAAACTAGTATTTGGTCTGTTGCTGCTACATGTACTAAACTTGAGAACGAAAATGTATATCATATATTGTTTCGACATACAGTACAACCTCTGTAGAGCTACACACTTTTGGAGCTGCAAATATTGGCCGGTGTTTAGAGGTTGTTGCTCTTCAGAGGATAAATCTATAGTAATCATCGGCTTAGGGAACTGAATGTGTTGCTATAGTGTTTGTTGCTTTGCCTCAGGGAAGGTTGTGCTGTACATTAAATACAGGTCGTCGTTTTCCAGGCGTCTGGTGAGCCGACTGGCTGAGAACCGAGTGGTAACAATGACAGCATTTGACGTGATTTTTCTCATACTGTGTAGGACCACAGATAACTGTATTATTGATTAAGTGGCTTTAATGCATCACAATCGTTGTGAACGTGAGGCAGGGCTTGGCAATGCTTATAGATATCATTTTTTCGAAACAACCTACATGTTTACAATACTACAGATGTAACATTATGTCATTTGGAAAGGAGCATGTCCGATAAGGGGTGTTTTAGGCAAAGAAAATGGGAAAAACAACAAAATTATGAAAGTTTTCTTTACAGATAACGATTAACCAATATCTTAACGGTTTAATAATCGTGTTTACACAAATTTATATGTATTTGATGTCTCAGACGTCATAAGAAGCCTCATTACTAAATGTGAATATTAAATGAATACATTTGAGCCAGTCTCCAGGGAAAAAGTGTGGAGTATATTTTATAGAAATCGATGAAGAAATAAAATACTTATAGCTATATTCGTGCTCAAATGTTTACGTTCTACTTGTAACTGTAGCTAAAAGCCACGTGGTATTGCTACCCTGTATCTATTGATTCTACTTTACGTAATTTACCAATATACTACTACAGGGTAGCAATACCACGTGGCCTTTTGCTACAGTTACAAGTAGAAATTTGTCACTATTGGAACTCAAATATAGCCATAAGTATTTTATTTCTTCATCGATTTCTATAACATTAACGCCACGCTAAGGGAAAAAGTATTTGCTTTCCGTGAAATATAAGATCTTTTTCAGCAATTTTACCGATATTTATATTACCCTGTGAAACCTACACGTTCGACGGTTTCACAAGGTAATGGACAAAACGGCACAGTCGCTGAAAAAGATTTTATATTTCATGGAATGCTAATAATTGTCCCCTTAGCGTGGCGTATATTTAATAGAAATCGATGAAGAAATAAAATGCTTATGGCTATTTTATTTTCCAATGTTTACAAATTTCTTCTTGTAAATGTAGTCAAAAGTCACGTGGTATTGCTACACTGTACTATATCTTAGCTTTAAAATTTCTTATGAATTATATCGAAATCAAATACATGATACATGTACTTTTTTGAACAGTTTATGTCAAGAATTGATCAAATGATGTAATTATGAAATTATCGTTGCAGTAACGTCGACTAACGTTCCAATGTATTTTGCGACGTCATACAAAAAACACCAAATAGGTGAACTGTACAAAAACAGCTGTAACTTCCTTAAGAGATTTTTACAAAATTTCGTTTGTATTTTGCTTCATTAACATGATCCTGTAAGTCTGGGAAAATCTCAAAATCAATATTTTTGTCAAAAAAGCAGGTTTTCCTGGAGACTGGCTCATTTGTGTTTATGTTTGCATATCATATCTATATGTAGTCATAGTTTGTACATTTCAACCTCTGTATAGCAACACCCTTTGGGGGCTGAGGTTGTTGCTCAGCGGAGATTACATTTAAATTTATTATCGGCTTATGAAAATGTTAACTGTGTTTATATACACAGTGTATAAACGAGCCAACTTCCGGTTATCGCAATAATGAGTACACGTTGAATTATAAAGGATTGCAATAATGAGTACAGTGATGGAAAATCACCGGATGTTTCAATCACAATTATTAAGACTAACAGCCTTTTATTCAAATCAATATACAAAATATCGAAGCGCGCGTTAAAGAATAAATTTTAAGTCAAATTCTTCTTTGACTTTTCTATAATAGTTGGTTTTACAAGGGATAAACGCAATTTTGTTGTATGTAAACCAAGACACTCCAGTTTCTGGGCATTTTTTTCTCGTGAATTATGTTAGAATATATTTTGTCGTTGCTATGCTGACCAATTTCTGAAGAGTATCCATAGTGTGAAAACGAGGGGTTAGAGGTTAAAAACAATAGCTACCATTCTCTAAAAGCAAACACCCACGATTTTGATATGTTTTATGAAAATAGTAATATAATTCTAAAATGTGATACAATTTTGAAAAGTTTACGTCAATAACTCACCAAATACTGGAGTTGTGAACTTCTTGTTGATGTAGCGTCAAATAATGGCTGAATGATGTTTGCGACGACACCCACAAAGGAGGTAGGAGCGGTCAGGTTAAAATGTCTGTAACTTGGTAATTCGATATTAATGATATATTTACTTGTCTGCAAAATAGTTCCTCACGTCAGCACAAATAAACGGGCTAGAACATCGATATAAATTATGCACATATACACATGTAGTTGTTTTTTTGATATGCTGTGTATGCTTACACTGTATGTAATGTAAATGTATGTATATATTTTGTCTTGACCATCTTTTTTTTATTATGTAAATGGTCAAAGGCATTTCAAATGCCGATTATATCAATTAAACTGTAAACTGATAAGGTATTTTGCTTAAATTTTTCAGAAACTGTTCAAAAGAGTCTTGCCTGTTTAATGCTATATTATCATGCTTTTAATTATTTTGACTCTAAGTCTGTTTTTCCTGGATTACGGCTCATTTGTATTTGAAATTAAAATTTAACAACAGTTTATCTTCTGTGGACTGTACATTTATATACACTGAGCAAAATTCCTGATCGGTCATTTAACATATTACCAAAATGTCAGTCACAAAATTATCTGAAATATATTATGTTAGTTTTAGATCTATATGCAATGTGTATACAAAATAAATATAAAAGACGTTTAAATAATTATTGAATCTGATAAACAACAATGTTAAACTTTGTTCTTTTTCAATTAAAGATTATTTCAATTTCCTAAACGTCAAAGCTGTACATCTTTATGACGTGCACTTTTTAAAATGTTTTTTTAATGTTTGGTGTTTTATTTCTGTTTTGGCGACCATCATTGGGTGTAACTTTTTACATTTTACATTTGAACATACAAATGGTGAATAATTACATATGAAAACTGAAAACTGCTGTGCTTAAAATGCGCAATAACTTGCAACGCTGTGTAAAACATGAACTTAATAGATTATTGGTTGAGTGAATCATCATTTCCATAATGTCGTGTTCGAAAGTACCGGTACAATCAACAACTGATTTAATCTACGCCGGTCCGGAGAGGTAATTCTTAGTGTCGGTACAACTTTTCAGTGACGTTTGTCGTTGAAGGGAGGTGTCGTTTCTCGGAGAGAAATTAACGTTGAAATTGCATGGGAGGATTTTTGACTGTCGTTTAAAGGAGGGTGTTGTTTGAGAGAGGTGGCGTTACGGGGGGGAACACTGTATAAGATTTTGAAAAGTGACCGATGAGGAATTTTATTGAGTGCAGTGTGCCTCCGTAGCTTAATAATTAGAGCGATTGTCGTCTAATCTGGCGACCCGGGTTCAAATATGTGTGGAGGCACACATATGCCTGTCATATTTCAGCAGAAATGCTCGCCATTTTTTCAGCAATATTGATTCTGTGCTTTCTATCAGCATTATATCGTGTATTTGTATGTAATAGAGGACTGGTGTCTTCGTTTCCAGATATCAAATGCTCGTTGCTTGATAGAAGATTATTTGACGGATAATTAATGCATGAGTATAGTTACATGTAGTTAATACGCATCACGTTCTACATTAAACATATACTTTGCCCGTCTGGAAATCCTGTTTTAAAATTATTAAATGCATTTTTGTGATCTCATTTGCTAAAAGATCGGTAGGTAGAAATCATTGTGATGAATATACAGCTGAAAATATCTCTAGAGCGAATGTCGCATTTTAATGTTAGGCGTTTTATAGAATATATATAGTAACCTGTTTTTGATTGGCTCTTGTACTTGCTTAATATTAATCTTTTTTTCTTCGGAATTTCATATCTTCTTCACCTTTCACGTTGATGTATGTATGTATGATGAAGAGTCTTATAGCTCAAGTCAGAAAATAAAGTGTTCTGTTCTGTCGCAAATTAAGAAATGTTGGGCATGTGTAAAAGTCTTAACGTTCATACTAGTATACGAAAGATCGGCTGTAACATTTCATTTTCATAATTTCACAATAAGAATTCAAATCGCGAAAGTATCAAGTTGAAATTATTTTAAAGTGAAACTGTGATTTCGTGAAATTTTGAAATTGAAACGTTGGGTACCGCTGGTCTTTCGTGTGTAATCACAGGAATTCGACATTCTGTCACAAAAATTCAGAGCGTAGCATTCCAAACTTTTCGTCTGTACACTATTATTTTATTATTAATAGATATTTCAATTACTCGTATAGACGAAAAAATGTGAGTACCAAACTCTGTGTTTTTGTAATCATAGGCACATGGTTTCAAATATCTGAGTCAAAATTATCTGAATGTACCCTACGAAGAGACCTATATAGGGTATACTCAGATAATTTTGACTCAGATCATTTGAAACCATTTGCCTATGTTTGTAATAGAATTTTGAATTCCTGTGAAAATTCGTACTGAACTGGTGATTTCCTCACAACTGCTTGGTACAGTTATATATATAATGTGTTTGACGACGATGTCCAATCTGTTTGCATAGAAGCCGCATTATCTTGTTGAAAGTATATTTGCTAGTTTCAAGTTTAAGGGTTTGGTGTCAACCTCTTCCATGTATCAAACGGAAGGGAAGCTGTTGGACCCACAGGTAACTGTACCATCGAAAAAAAGATTTTTAGAATTTTAATAAATGAAAAAAAAAATGTAAATTTATATATCTAAACTATATATATATATATCAATTTCGGTAAAAGAATTCTTCATCAATGATACATTTATCTGTGGTTGGACACACGTGAGACCGTATCGCGATTAGGCCCTTTTAGTATAATTTAGACGGTTTGTCTATCTGAATTATACTATTAAACAGGACCTACATCACGAAACGGTCACTGCGGTTAGACAGTGTTATAGTTGTAACTGTAATAATACCATAGGGCTTTGACATTCAATTAAAAATCCATTACGGAAATTTAAACCCAAAAATATTTCGGATACTGGCATACCGAATAAATGAACAGATGATGTACATTGTATAAGCCTAAAAACAAAATATGTTCGGTTAGGTTCTGATTTTGTTTGATTGAATGTCAGAGCTCTATACGGTTGTGAAAAGAATAAATAAAGTAACATTTTGCATTAGTTTATACATTTACTTTCTTCAATAACATTAACAGACAATTACAAGCATACTATTTACACCAACTCGACTCTCAGGTTCGAACATAATATAAAGAACATATAATGAATTATAAGTGTCGAACTAAATGTGTTTGTACTTCTAAATATTATATTTTATTTTTAAAATTATTTGACGAAATCATTGAAAAATATGTATTATCCTTAACACATGAAGTTTCATGAAAACAATGCGGCAAAATTACCAAAGAATTAACTACGTTAATTTTACGCCGAACAATAGTTCTAAACCATGAGCCAAATGTTATTAAGTATTTACAGGTAATGTTTTTACCCAATTCATGCTGATCGTGATTTGCAACAAATCACGTAATTTATAATACATATAATATAGGCACAGTATATATACAATACGAACCAAGAATATGAGCCAGGGTTTCTAATAATTTCTATTCACGGATATTGCGCTGGTTAGCCTATTCCACAAACATGACGTTAACACTTCTGACACAGTTTCAGTTTACCGATGGTATCACACGTAGCATAACCTAGTTTACAAGGCTTCCAAATCCATATCACTAGCCTTTAATTTGTTGTTTCGAGATCTATTCCGTTTGTTAGCAAACCACTTCCTTATTTGTTCAACACTTACACCACCCTCTGACGCCATAGACTGAGTTACTTCCCTTGATGGGTAGGGATTCTCCAGATTTTCCTCGTACCAAGTTTGCATCACTTTTACCGCGTGTTTTGGCAGCAGACGAGATTTTTTGTCACTACTCAACGCGCGCTTAATTCCTTTACATTTCCTATCTTCAACACTGAAGAGTTTTCCTTCCACGCACTCTAACAGAGAAAGTAACTTCCTGTTGTAATATGCTTGAATAGAGTCTGAACTTTTCTTGTCGTATGCCATCTGACACAAAACATTATGGCGTTCTAAGTCTATCACTGCCGTCTGCGACTGATAATAATGTTCAATGTTTGTAGCTCCCTCTATATCGACAACTCGTAGTGAATAAAGTCTGTGCATCACGTCCCTTTCTCTCAACGCGATTTTCATTTCCTCACATTGTTCATCCACTGAGTTAAATGGTAAATTAGAAGGGTACACACTCGTATCATTAGAAGCATGTTTCACATTTTCAAACACAGGTGAACCAGTCTGACTTTGGCGGGAAAGTTCAACACATGGCGAAAAGGCAGAGTTCCTATCTTGCACGAAATTACCTAACGGACTACCGTATCCAGAATCATTCATACACGTAGAATTAAATCCAGCAGTGTCATATCCAACAAGTGAATGGGAATGTTTGGGCTGAGCAGGTTCATATCTAATATCACTATGTGATGACGTCACATCCGCTTCTCCGTACTGATGTCGTCTGTTGTTTTCAGCCTCAAATTCACACTGATATTTGGGTTTGGTTGGTGTCCCAGTCTCCAAACCATAGTTAGTAGCATACTGTGGTCTTCGAGAGCACGCGTTGGTGTAAGCCTCGTTGTCTGATTGGTAGTGCGACATTGGCGTTCCATACATAGTTGAGAATTCTGTTACGTTCTTAGTTGCCACGTTGAGTTGACACTGTATAGTTACATCCAAAACGTTTGATTGTTCGTAGCACGAGCGCTGCTGCCACATTTTTGTCAACAACAACAACAATAACACCAAATCCAGAAGCTTTGATATGTAACAAATCTATTGTTGATATTTTAGTCTTATGGCACAGTACTACTAAACGTAAGTGAAGTTAGCGATCTTGCGCAAAACAGTTTTCAGCAATTGAAATTTAACGCAATACAAATAATGTTGATTTTTGAAATACTTGAAAAATGGTTTCAATGCAGTTTAAATTGAACATGAAACCAACAAGATTCGTAATTCTTAAATTTCATTGGATTGAAAAGGGGGCGGAGACTTCTAATAATCCAATTGGATGCTTCACAAGTTTATGCAAACAGTTCATTATTAGGTAATTGATTTGTATGGGACTCGTTGAACCAAACTGACAATTATATCAGTTTTATGAAAAGAAAGTTTGAAGTCTACATTCATTTTATCGGTGTTCTTTGATTAGTGATTAGTGATCTTAATTAATTTTTGTTTGAAGTTTGACGACTTTGTCACACCTCCAGTTCCACTGTCAATTAATGGCTTAATTAGGAAATCATCGACAATCACGTGCGATTAGGATTTTTACAATACAATAATGATTTAATGTTTATTAGTGGAAAGCCACAAAAATATTTTTTATTAAATAAGTTCTCAAAATTTTTTATGAGAGTGAGAAATTAATCCAATGCATTGTGCAAATTATCCATTTTAATGAATGCTATTTGACATGCAATTCAATTAACTTTAAAAAATGAGATTTTTTTATATTCCCGACTTTGAGTACTTGTATTAGATTCATATGAATTTAAAAAATGAAGTCGATACACAACTACTTTTGTAAAGGATATTATCTTAAATTTGTTTTCTCATTAAAAAGTACCTATACGAATTTAAACATTCATCTTACATGAATACCAAATTTAGTATATTGTCATTTATGTAGACATGTTATCGCTTGCTTAGACCTTACTACTATTTGCGACCTTTTCAGACTCATGCATATTTTAAATATGGATCACAGGGGGCTTCTTATGAGCCTTTTTTCATGAAAATCGGAAGTTGTCATGTTGACCAAACTGAAGTTTAAAAAGCTGCTTTTTCCGTAAGTAAAGAGTAGTATCAGACAGTTTTTTCTTGTTCTCTCAAAATATTTGATTTGTACTTACGACCTTCTAATTCTAAGCCAGCGATATAGCAGAAAAAACACAAAATGATGACCATTCCTATTGTTTCATATGACACAGTCTACGAGTATAAATACATAACATGAATGCGAATCAATTTTCATGCGTCAGTATTTTCAAAGATCCAAAAAACATCATTTTTAGATCTTTGGTACATGTATTTAGCAAAACGCCTGTCTAAAAGACAATTAAACAAGGATTTAGTTAATGTTGTTAAAACTGGCATTATAAGTCTGGCCACATGGCCATTTCATATAAAACTTAATTTCGTGCTCAAATTTCAAAATTGAATGACTCAAACAGTAAAATTTAATAGTGTTTTACTAATCAAAACCATTATACATTGTTGTGGTTTAAATAGCAGCACTACATTAACTGGGTGAATATCATATAGTTATTACACTGTAAAAGAGCAAATACAATTTATATTTAAGTTGATTGGTACAGGACACTTATTGCAAAGATTTTGTGAAATATTAATTCTACAAGATTGTTGCACTGGTCTTGAAATGAACTATTACATGTTTTAAGTAGACAGTTTTTTTTCGGATACACGTGTTTTGGTGGACATTGGAAATGTAAAACCACGGGACACCCCGCTACCCACCGCCCTTCCTAGGGGTTGGGGGCGCTGGTTTTAATTGACTGGTGCATAATAATAATAATGACCAGATGACGAGACTATTGAAACGTTAAAATGCTTATTGATGTCATTTTCAAAGTGCCTATCTTATATACAATAAATACAGTGTGTACTCAGTATCAGATAACAACACATCGATCCATTTTCCAATTAATTAACACACATTGTTGAACAGGGTAATGTACTTTTAGACAGCGCCAGTATTTCCAACACGTTAAAAGGGCAGATTAAAAAAAGTAAATATCGCTATTTCCGACAAGCGTAGGATTGGAAACACTAGAAAGCATTTCAGAAAAGGTCTAGAAGCATAGCAGGGACCCCCGACCCGTAGTCAAATGCGATATTCACTCGACTCGACCTCCGTAGCTTAATGTTAACAAGAGCGCTGGGTGATTCGGGTTCTAATACGACAGAGGCACTCAATTACCTGCAATATTTCCGCAGAAAGCTTACTGGCATAATATAGGCAATGTTCGGCATCGACACAAGGGACTATATATACTCTATATTTAAATTTACTTTTTCATAGTTAACGACCTATGTCCCTCTTAGTATATTTTTGTGTATCGTCGCCAGGGGAAACTGTTAGTCATTTGTAGCATTTGTTTTGAAATACTGAATAGCTTTAGTCTGTATGTTATGCATTGGTCCCACTGAGTCAACGAAGTGGTATTACACATATTTTCTCCCGATGACTACCGATGTTTTTACAGAACCCGCCTCAACGCCTCATAAAGCTCCTAATTTCCATAAGGAGTACATCCCCAGATGGCTTCCAGATTCCCCCAATGTCATAAAATATCACGGCGTATTATTTCCCGAAGCTTCCCCTAGACCACGAAAACTCATTTCAGAGAAAAATATCAATGTATATTCTGGGATGCAATCCCGAGGCCATGACTATGTCAATAAACTATCGCGGAACATTTATAGTTTCCTAAAACATCAGGGATGCCATGCGGAAAACTTTGGCTTTGGGTTTGCTTCGGAGATGCCTCCACGGGAGGTTCCTGACATGACATCGGGCGTACATCCAGCAATATTCAATACAAACATGCTTCCCCCGGACATAGGGGACCTTTCCTGAGACATAGGCAACAAGTTCCCGACGTTCCCGTAGCTCCTAATTTCCACGGGCATTTGCAGTGGGACTTGCCGACGCATAACGCTGGGAAACATAGGGAGTTCTCCCGGCATCCCCTGAATTATCATGATTCCTCCTGAAGTCACAAGTTTAATTGTCTTATGACCTAAATAATGCTTTACCTAGACCAAAAGGAACATGTTCCCGACGACGCCTTCCCGAAGCTCATTAATTTCCATCGGGAGAAAAGCAGTGTGACCTAGGCTTAATCCGACAGCCGATGTTCATGACATGAGATGCACTGTAAAATCATTTAATTTCAATGGACACAATTTCGTGGTTTTGGTGAAAAAGACTACTTTGTGGTGACGTAATTTCAAGGATTTTTGATTTCCTGATAATGACAAGCTCAAAATTTACACAAATTATCAGATATTATTCAAAATTAAACAGATATAATAAGTAATTGGCAAGTTAACTTTCCAAAAACCCAGTATTTTACTTGACTGCAAGCAAAGTATGACAGCCACTGTAAACTTGACGTACATGTATTTATTGCTATAATTACTCCTTGTGAATCCCCCATGAATATTAATGATTTTACAGCATTATAATTATAAATTTCACATTGTACATTTGCGTTCCGTGTCTAATGTATTGCTACAACGGCATTTGTTTTGAATGGTGGTGCATAGATGTAACTTATCAAATTGGGGTTTCGCTTACAAATTTTTTTCTGAGTAAACATTAATCTGTGTTTTGTTTTCATTCAAATGTATACTGGTCGTACTCTATAAAATTATATGTCCCTTCACGGGAGATATTTGTTTTTATAAAAGGGTTTGTTTTTATCCACCCTTCAAAACTTTGAGCCTCTGTAGTTGCCCGGTTGTTCAAATAACGTTGTTACCGAAATGTTGAGTGGAAACAATACGGTACAAATAAACGAACAATAGACAGTCCTAGACTTCACATTACACCCTTTTATAGTGGAAAAAATATACGCCATGCAGCTATTTTCTTTGACCATTTTTCTTGGTTTAATGAATGGCTGATATGGACTTCAATACGGGTAATTTCTCCATGTATTCATTAACATTCACTTGCATTTTATGTAAACATGCGTTAAAAAGAAATAGTTCGATATCATTCATTCTGGTGTATTCATCCGCGGCACTTTTAGCGAAATTAAAAACTATCATCAAGTGCAAACATTTTCAACATTTTCAAGTATCCTTCTAGCACTCACACACATCCAAAAGGTCGACAGTATGGTAAGTTCAATTAAATAAAACGCTATAGATAATTCAACTCTTGAAAGCGTTTGAACGCGGAAGAATCGATGAGTGTGTTATTAATTATAGCTTGTATTTCAAGTAAATATGAACGCTGCTGTATTCTCAGGACCTCCGATCACCCGTCTTGTTTTGTTACGATTGTGTAATATCGGAATTATTACATGGCAATTATCTGGCGATTAAAACCATTTGAAAATCATTTAGATACGTTTGTACACTTTTTTTGCTCGTGAACTGCAATGGCTGTAGCAACTCATAATTGATGCGCCCCTTGATTCGTATTTCAACATAAATTATTAGAAAAAAATGTTCGATTATCTGATTTTAAGTTCACAAACCGTCAATTTCCATACTTTTCAGACTTAAATAATCAATCAAAAGTCATCAGGTCACCTTTGAAAGTGTCATTAGACGATACAAGTGCTATAAAAATAGGGTATGGTATGGTAATAATAATTATAATGGTCATCAACAGTAGATGACCTTACAGAACAGAACAGAACAGAACAGAACAGAACAGAACAGAACAGAACAGAACAGAACAGAACAGAACAGAACAGAACAGAACAGAACAGAACAGAACAGAACAGAACAGAACAGAACAGAACAGAACAGACAGAACAGAACAGAACAGAACAGAACAGAACAGAACAGAACAGAGAACTAAAGTTTCAAACGTTTTCATAAACGAACTACCGCTAGTAAAGGTAATGCCCAGGTACGTGAAAGAACTAACAGTTTCTATTATAAGACTCATGCATATTTGAAATCTGCATCTTATTGCGCTTCTTATGAGCCTATTTTCATGAAATTGGAAGTGGTCATGTTGACCAAACTGAAGTTTAAAAAGTTTGTTTTTCCAAAAGTAAAGAATAATTTTTTAAGACTGTTTTTTCTTGTTTTCTTAAAATATTGATTGTGTTCATACGACCTTCTAATTCTAAGGAAGCGATTTAACCTTTTACAGAGAGCATAAACCCTATGCTATGTTTTATATACCTTAAGGCTACATATTTTTAAGGACACACCGGAAGGGTGGGGTTTAATAAAAGCTTTTTGCTTAAGTTAAATTGTACACTTTTTATTACAAAGAAAATGATGCTTTTGCAAATGCATGTTTACAACTACTATTGAGGCAATGTGAAATATATAAGATCATGGAATTATAGCTCACATGGTGATTTAATTCCCTGATGAGATAAATAGTGACAAAATGTTCGTTTTCAATATGTCGTTTGAAAAAAATGTACATATGCCGGCGAATCACAAACATTGATTGAAGAAACAAACAAATGTGTCAATTGTTGTAGATCTTTAGTAACCTCGACAAGATCACACGATGCGTGATTATGATTGACTACACATTTTTTTCGCTAATTATTTAATTATAAGCAATCTTATGATAACTGCCCAAACAAATAAACAGTTGAATACTGTTTGATAGGTTTGCTGATGTAAGTGAATACTTGTATTGTATTTTACAAATTGCATGTTATTAGTTTTGCAAACAAGACTAATTGGTGTTAATATCTTATTAGGTCGTGGCCATTGGATTTAGGTACCTCCGTAAATCAGTGGTTACCGTGGTTGCCGTCTAATCTGGCGACCCGGGTTAAAATCCGGATGGACGCACACATATGTCCCGGGGAATAGACAGTGGCCCTTTAATAAAAACACGAATTAAAGTATCACTGTCGTCTTTTGGTTGTCGAAATTTTCGGGCCACTGTCTATTCCCCGGGACTCGGGTGGGCATAATATTGACTGGAGCATTAGGTACAATATGCTTATAAATATAATCATGGCAATTAACTACCCATTCAGTGATAATGCAGACTCCCTTAGATTTATCAACTATTCATGAATTTAAAGCCTATTGTATAATAAATGGTGTGTTTCTATTTTAGATTTGAAATGTTGATAGAATCAACGTGTATGTTCTGTAATGAAACAACCTGTTCCTACTTGTGATGGTTTGCTGTAAAAGAAGTTTGTGCAGACAAAACAGTCAGACTCGGAGGTAAGAAGTTAACTGGAGATTCATGATATCATCTTTTTTATGCTTGTATTGCTAGGCTGGACTGACTGGCTCACCTTTACTGACTGTCTTAACACATACTGGCTGTCTGAAACACTCACTGACAGTCTGAAACACTCATTGGCAGTCTAAAACAGTTACTGACCGCCTGCAAAACATACTGAAAGTCTGAATCACTCACTGACAGTCTGAAACACTTACTGACAGTCTGAAACACTCACTGACAGTCTTTCTACCTGTCTGTAACACACACTGGCTGTCTGAAACACTCACTGACAGTCTGAAACACTTACTGACCGCCTGTAAAACATACTGAAAGTCTGAATCACTCACTGACAGTCTGAAACACTTACTGACAGTCTGAAACACTCACTGACAGTCTTTCTACCTGTCTGTAACACACACTGGCTGTCTGAAACACTCACTGACAGTCTGAAACACTTACTGACCGCCTGTAAAACATACTGTAAGTCTGAATCACTTACTTATAGTCTGAAAAACTCGTACTGGCATACTGAGACACTCACCCACAGTCTGAAAGATTTACTGACGGTTTGAAACACACAATGAACGTCTGCAAAACACCCATTGGCATTTTGAAACACACTGAAAGTCTGAAACACTTGCTGAAGTCTGATGAATCACTTACTGACAGTTTTAAACATTTTCTGCCAGTCAGAAACACTCGACACTGGCAGTCTGAAACATTTTCTATCAGTCTGAAACAACACTCATTGACAGTCTGAAACACTCATTGGCAGTCTAAACACACAAAGAATGTCTGCCAAATACTCATTTGGTATTCTGAAACACTCGCTGACATTCTAAAACAAATACTGACGGTTTGAAACACACAAAGAATGTCTGAAACATTAGCTGACAGTCTTTCTTCCAGTCTAAAACACTCACTGGCAGTCTGAAACACTTACTGGCTGTCTGAAACAATTACTAATGGTCTGAAACACACATTGAAAATCTGAAACACAGACTTGCAGTCTGAAACACTTGCTGACAGTCTTCCTACCAGTCTGAAACACTCACTGACAGTCTGAAACACTTGCTGACAGTCTGAAACACTTACTGACAGTCTGAAACACTTGCTGTCAGTCATCCTACCAGTCTGAAACACTCACTGACAGTCTGAAACACTCACTGGCTGTCTGAAACACTTACTGACAGTCTGAAACACTTGCTGTCAGTCTGAAACACTTACTGGCAGTCTAAAACACTTACTGACAATCTTTTTACCTGTCTGTAACACACACTGGCTGTCTGAAACACTCACTGACAGTCTGAAACACTTGCTGACAGTCTGAAACACTCACTGACAGTCTGAAACACTTGCAGACAGTCTTCCAACCAGTCTGAAACATTCACTGACAGTCTGAAACACTTGCTGGCAGTTTGAAGCACTTACTGACAGTCTGAAACACTTACTGACAGTCTGAAACACTTACTGACAGTCTGAAACACTCACTGACAGTCTGAAACACTTACTGGTAGTCTGTAACACATACTGGTTGTCTGAAACACTTGCTGTCAGTCTGAAACACTTACTGGCAGTCTGAAACACTTGCTGACAGTCTTCCTACCAGTCTGAAACACTCACTGACAGTCTGAAACACTTGCTGACAGTCTGAAACACTTACTGACAGTCTGAAACACTTGCTGACAGTCATCCTTCCAGTCTGAAACACTCACTGACAGTCTGAAACACTCACTGGATGTCTGAAACACTTACTGACAGTCTGAAACACTTGCTGACAGTCTTCCTACCAGTCTGAAACACTCACTGACAGTCTGAAACACTTGCTGACAGTCTGAAACACTTGCTGACAGTCTGAAACACTTACTGACAGTCTGAAACACTTGCTGACAGTCATCCTTCCAGTCTGAAACACTCACTGACAGTCTGAAACACTCACTGGATGTCTGAAACACTTACTGACAGTCTGAAACACTTGCTGACAGTCTTCCTACCAGTCTGAAACACTCACTGACAGTCTGAAACACTTGCTGACAGTCTGAAACACTTACTGACAGTCGTCTGAAACACTTGCTGACAGTCATCCTTCCAGTCTGAAACACTCACTGACAGTCTGAAACACTCACTGGATGTCTGAAACACTTACTGATAGTCTGAAACACTTGCTGTCAGTCTGAAACACTTACTGGCAGTCTAAAACACTTACTGACAATCTTTCTACCTGTCTGTAACACACACTTGCTGTCTGAAACACTCACTGACGGTCTTAAACACTTGCTGACAGTCTGAAACACTCACTGACAGTCTGAAACACTTACAGACAGTCTTCCAACCAGTCTGAAACATTCACTGACAGTCTGAAACACTTGCTGGCAGTTTGAAGCACTTACTGACAGTCTGAAACACTTACTGACAGTCTGTACCACATACAGGTTGTCTGAAACACTTACTGGCTGTCTGAAACACTTACTGACAGTCTGAAACACGTACTGACAGTCTGAAACACTCACTGACAGTCTGAACCACTTACAGACAGTCTGAAACACTCAATGACAGTCTGAAACACTTACTGACAGTCGTTCCACCTGTCTGTAACACACACTGGCTGTCTGAAACACTCCCTGACAGTCTGAAACACTAACTGACAGTCTTTCTACCTGTCTGAAACACACACCGACGCTCTGAAACACACACTGACAGTCTGAAATACACATTGAAAATCTGAAACACACTCTGACAGTCTGAAACACACAATGACAGTCTGAAACACACACTCACATTCTTCCTTCTATTGTGAAACCCTTACTGGCAGTCTGAAACACACACTTAAAGTCTGAAATACACACGGAAAGCCCTTATCACATGCTGACAGTCTCTTCCAGTCTGAAACACACATTGAAGGTCTTAAACACTTGCTGACAGTCTTCCTTCCCGTCTGAAACACACACTGGCTGTCTGAGACACATACTTGCTGTCTGAAACACTTGCTGACAGTATTTTTTCCAGTCTGAAACACACACTGCCTGTGTGATACACTCACTGTAAAAACAATACTTATTATTGTCTATAACACTACTGACTGTCTCTCACACATATATTTACTGTCTGTAACACATACCGATAGTCAGAAATCCATACTGACTGCATGAAACATGAACTTACCAAAGAAACGCATACTGACTCAATGAAACATTTCTTACTATGAAACTCTCACTTACTGATTAAAAACTTACTGACTTGAAAGCTTTCTGACTGGATGGAATATGCACTGACTCAATGAAACACTCACTGACTGAATGAAACATGTTCTGACTGAATGAAAAACTCATTGACTAAATGAAACATTCTTACTAACTGAATGAAACACCCACTGACTAAATGAAACACTTAATTACTAAATGAAACATGTACTGACTGATTGAAACACTTACTGAATGAAACGCTCTCTGACTAAATGAAACACTTAATTACTGAATGAAACATGTACTGACTGATTGAAACACTTACTGAATGAAACGCTCTCTGACTGAATGAAATACTTAATTACTGAATGAAACATGTACTGACTGATTGAAACACTAACTGAATGAAACGCTCTCTGACTGAATGAAATACTTAATTACTGAATGAAACATGTACTGACTGATTGAAACATGCACAGACTGAATGAAACATGCACAGACTGAATGAAACATGCACAGACTGAATGAAACATGCACAGACTGAATGAAACATGCACTAACTGAATGAAACATGCACTGACTGAATGAAACATGCACAGACTGAATGAAACATGCACAGACTGAATGAAACATGCACTGACTGAATGAAACACTTAATGACTATCTGAATGACTTACATGCACATTCCAGAATGTGTGAATGGTTCTTTAAGGCGATTCCTCTATTATTTTCCTTGATGTGCAGTATGCACTTCTTGCATATTTGTTGGGCTTCTGCTTCTAGTGCTGAAGGTTCTGGGTTTTCTCACAGGCCATGCCATACTAAAGACCAAATAAAAATGGTACCAGTAATACCCTTGCTAGGCTCTCAGCATAAAAGGAAAATGTGGCTTCTCTTCTCTCCTACCCTCATGTAAAGTTGTAAAAACTTTTTGTTCCATAATGGACCTTAATTATTATTATACATAAAACTCACTGGTACACAGTAATTGCTGAGAACTGATTGTGAATTGTCATCTGACTCAAATAAAATCTACTGTTCAAATGAACTCAAGTTTGATGTTGTCATTTTAACTTCTTATTTTTCTCGTATTCAGACAAAATCCAGAGACATGATGTCAAAATACCAAGTACTATGGAAGACCTGGTCTACCTAAAAACCTGTCTACAACTCAGAATATTTAAACATTCCCGTTACTGCTAGAAGAAGATAGACAATGGCCAAGTATGGACCAGTTTGCGTGCCATCCAAAATTCAAATAAGACAATTGTTGAATGACATTTGTATGCCATGATTCCTCTTTATACTTTACTGTTGAATTAAAAGTGTGAACTATGCAATTCGTGGAAAGTTGTTGATAATTACCCAGTTCATGTTACAATGTTTGATATTGCCACAGTGTAGGAAATGTACATGCACTATTCATTTTTATTAATATCAACCCTTGATTAAATCAATAGATCGTATGGATTAATTTTTGTACAAGTTTTGTCATCTATGTTGTGTTGTAGTTTTGGTGAGAGTTTTCAATGATCCATGATAATTTGCATTTATTTTAAATTATTGCTTTTTACTCATATTGGCAGATACCAAATAAATGTATAGGTTAAGATATTTGTTTTTCTATTTTATGGGGTGACAAAGCATGACTATGCAGACTAGAACCTATTAAAACGTGACTGTCATAAAGTACTACTTTAGCCCTCTCAACAGCCCAAAGATAGGGCCTTTAGAATGGGCTTATTATGCATGTACTGAAGGAATTCGTATAGGTTGTTTGGGTAACAACAAATTGTATACATTTTAAATACCTTACCATCTAATCATCAGATGTCTGTCAAAATTGACATACTACCTCGATTATATTATGCAAACTCCCATTCATATAGTTGGTACATGCATTTCAGTTTCTGGGGCCCAACTTTTTACTGAAATCTTCATTTTATATACTACTCAAAGTTTGATAAGGGTCAACAAATTATCCTTGCGAATATTTTGCTTATTAAATAAGTTGGACTGACAGTTTTCAGAAACAATGTTACATAGATCTGCAATATTGTAATGGAATAAAGATTTCTTCAAATTGTGATGTCTAAGTGCTGATAAGCTCAGCCTCATTAAAATGTGTATGCTGTAACAAAGCCTCTGAGATAACAAAATGTTATCCGTTTTTGGGTCTTTCCCAATATGAGAATAGAAAGGGGACAACAAATTCCAATTTATTCTTGCCAGTTTGGTCCATGCCAATAGGGCTTATAAGTTACCTGGAAACCGATGACATTAGTTAATGCATACCAAATGCAACACATGAATTTTTCAAAATTAAGCAGCAGATTAGATGATATTTTAATATCTGCACAACGGTTTCTGAATCAGTTTTGTTTGGTTAACGTAACACGTCGTGCATATTGATTTCTTGACCCTATCAAAGTTTGAGTAGTATACAATTTGTCCTACCAGTACCACAAACGACCAACGATTAGTACCAGTACTTGAGCATTCCTTCTGGACTTCAAACTTCTTTTATCTTACTCTACCAAGTAGTTGTTAAGTGCTACTCAACTTTGCACGAGTACATTCTGATACAACCAGGTGCTTGTACCTACTACTAGTAGTTCACAAATGTGAAAGAGTCAGACTTACGTTGTGTATTAGGGTTACGCAATAGACAATATTTGTTCAAGCCGGGACTAATTTCTATATTTTCGGAAGTGTTTATCGATGACTGGCATATCAACTGTCTTCGATGAATGTAACATAGCATTCCGTCATTTTACTTCATAAACATACAAATAGGTATTTACTCGTACTCAATAATATCATAATGCAGGCTCAATGTGCATTAACACAAAATGTACAAGCATATCAATATCATAGTACACGACTGTGAAATACTCATATTGTACATTAATCATTCTGGGCACGCAATTCATGTTGCACACCATTGGCATGAAGGAATCCAGTTTTCCTATTCATACTACTATTCAACAAGGAATCAGAACACAGGTACCACTTTAGTTTCGTCTTTGGTATACCGACTACGTCACGGAGCGAATCGGGTCCCGCAAGCCGTCACCCTAGGCAAACGTTTTTGTAGTACAAGTTTATCTACACACGCACCTGTATTTAAAACTGATTTTTTATCTTCACCAAATTGACTGGTCATTTTTCAAACCCATTTGGACATATATAATTCTTTTGGGGGACAAAAGTTGACAATGTATGCGTTCGTGTCATGGTCAAAATTGAAACACAAAGATAAAATGGTAATGACTACATATGCAAAAGAGATTGTATTCAGTTTTCTTTATTGTGTTGTAATATTAAATGACAACAGTTAACAGAATACGCGGAAATTATTATGTATTCTACGAAAATGCTTATAAAATATTCTAGTAATACATTTTCTGGAATATTTTGTTTTAATGTGATGCTTGTTAGTTAAGTGACGACAGCTCGCATTGAAAATTAAAATACATGTAGTTCAAACCTGGAAATAAGTGTTATCCATTTTCAACAATGACACTTTCACAAAAGAATGCAATACGATCTATCATTAGTACACGATGCACTAAAATTACTGAAATCAAGAGAAACTAGAACTGACACCAGGGTAACAAACCATGAAAATCAGCCGCACAGAAATGAAACACTCGGAACCCTGAGGAAAACCAACAACGACACACAACAAAGGTCTCTGGCAGCTTCAAATGTGCATAAAAATCCATCCTTTTCGTCAGGGCAAACGAGGACAGCACAAACAGGACCAACATCCCCACCACGGCATGGGGCCTTACCTACCTTCCCCGGGACCCCGGCCAGGCTTTATGTACCCATTGATGTACCGAAATCACCTCCAGCACCACATGATGTCACCACCGCCTCACTTCCTCATGAGCCCTCCACCACCATTCCTACTACGGAAACACCAGAGAAGAACACCACACATCAGACAACAAATGAAGTAAACGACCAAGACATTACATGTAGCAGAACTGACTAAGTGACAAATTTCTTAAACAACATGGATTTAAAGTGATGCATTTAAACGTTCATTATCTATTCTCTAAGTTTCATGAAATCCAGCTTCTAGCAAGCGAGCAAAATAACATAGATGCCTTTTGTTTTTGTGAAACATTTTTAAATGAAAATTACCAAGATAATCAGATACATATCAATGGCTATAATATATTTCGCAAAGATAGGAACACAGGTGGCGGTGGTCAACTCATTTATATAAGATATTCATATTTCTGTATTCGTCGTAATGACATAGAAGATAAATCTTCAGTTGAATCAATCTGGTTAGAAATAAAATGTAACAAGCAGAAATCTTTTTTACTAGGATATATCTATAGACAACCTTCCTCATTAGCAATATGGAATGATGAGATGGATAAAACCTTGATTACATATTTAATGAAAACAAAGAAATCCTTCTTTTAGATGATTTCAACTATAATTATTGCCCTGAAACTAATGCATCTATAAACACAAAATGGAATGACATCGTAAGTAGATATAGTCTTACACAGCTTACTGATAAACCAACAAGAGTTATAACTACTGATACAGCCACAATCATTGACCATTTGTATTCAAATGGCCATGTAATATTGTTGAAGTAAATGTACCAATGTTGTCAATAAGTGACCATTATGCTGTAAGTTTTACTCGAAAATTAAAGTTGAATTCACAAAATGGTCCTCAACATAAAACAATTAAATACAGATCTCTTAAACAATTCAATGAAGATGACTTCAGAAACAGTCTCAATATTCAACCATGGTCAGTTTTAGAGTCCTTTGATGACCCAGATGATGCAATTGATTGTTTCAATAAATTATTCTTAGACGTGTTAAATAAACACGCACCAGAAAAACAAAAAAGAGTAAAACATCAAAATCAGCCAGATTGGTTCGATAATAAAATATCTGAAACCATTAAAGCTAGAGACAAAGCAAAACAAAAAGGTGATAGCACTTTATTTAAAGAATTAAGGGAAAAGGTTAAGAAATTATCGTTCGATGCGAAGAAGTCTTTCTATTCAAATACAATAAACGAAAACAAAAATAATCCCAAAACTCTATGGAAAAACCTTAAAGATCTTTCTGGTAAAAAAAAAAGCCATCAATCAAATATCATTTAAGATGAAAATGGAAACCCAATTACTGAGGCATTAAAAACAGCGGAAGAATTCAACAACTATTTTTCCAGTGTCTTTAAGAAAGCCCCATCTATTGATAACAATAATTATGATTTCAATAAAATAATTGATTTTGTAAATGATAACCTAAAAAGTGAGCAAGAATTTGAAATACCAGAAATCTCACTCGGGTTCCTAGAAAAAGAACTAAAATCTCTCGACCCTGGTAAATCCACCGGAATTGATGGCATTGGGCCCAGATTTCTTAAGATAGGGTATGACATAATATCTAAACCATTACAAAACATAATAAATCTTTGCATCTGTAAATCAATATATCCCGCATCATTCAAAATAGCAAAAATAACACCCATTTTCAAAAAAGGACCAAAATCAGATGTAAGCAACTACAGACCTATTTCTATTCTACCAGTTCTTTCAAAGGTTTATGAAAGACATGTCTCAAATCACTTAAAAATCTTTCTTGATAAAAATGATCTTAAAAGGAGTCATCAATCGGGTTTCCGAAAATTCCACTCATATGAGACAACACTCACAAACATAATAGACAATTGGGTTGACACTATAAATGTTCCTAGATCTAACTAAAGCATTTGACCTTATTAACCATGAACTACTACTCAAGAAATTAGAGTGTTATAAGCTAAGCCCTAAAACAATTAAGTGGTTCTCATCATATTTAACAGACCGTTTCCAAAAAGTATATCAGGTCAGTTGTCAGATGCCAAGGGTATAAATACGGGAGTTCCACAAGGGTCAGTTTTAGGGCCCTTACTTTTCATTATCTACATAAATGATCTTCCTCTATATCAACATACAATGTAATAACACAAAAATCGACATGTTCGCTGATGACACTACGCTGTCTGCTTCATGTGAAACATTCAACGACGTTAACGCATCCCTACAAGAGCAAGTTAACATCACTGAAACTTGGTGCAAACAGAATGCCATGCTACCAAATGCCCAAAAAAATAAAGTTATGTATGTTGCTGCATCTCACCAAAAGTTGAAAGACATATCTGAATATGTTGGTTCAAATATGATACTTAACAATCAAGTGCTTTCAAATTCAAAAGAAGAAAAGCTGCTTGGTATCTTTTTAGACCAAACACTAACATGGAAAAGACAAGTTGATCATGTTCTTAAAAAATGTAACTCCCTACTATACCTACTACTACGCATCAAACATTGTCTTAATATAGATTCTCGTAAACTTTTCTTCAATGCTTATATCCTGCCCCACCTTGACTATTGCTGTACAATTTGGGGGTCGTGTGCAAAAGAACTCAGAGATAAACTTTACTATTTTCAAAAAAGGGCAGCTAGAGTAATTCTGGATAAACCACATGACCATCCATCAGAAGAACTCTTCATTAAACTAAATTGGATGACAATTCATGAAAGAATAATATATAAAAAAAGCTGTTCTAATGTATAACTCAATGCAAAATAAAGTCCCAAAACATCTAAGTGATAAATTTGTATTAAAATCTAATCCTGGACTAAGATCAACAACAAATGAAGAGTTGGTTGTACCACACCCAAACATGGAATTCTTTAAGAAATCTTTTTCCTATTCAGGTGCATCTATTTGGAATGATATTCCATTACATATTAGACAGGCAGAGAACACAAGTTCTTTTATTAGACAATTCTTGAATTGGAAACACGATACTACATAATAATCTATGCATACATATCTGTACATAATGTCCGATTGTTATTTTCTTGTCACCTAGCTCTCGTTCCGTTTTGGTTTGACTGACTGAGGCGGCAGACTTTCGGGACGGGCTGCCGTGTTTTTGTAGTTTCTAGATTTTTACGTTAGACAGTGTCTGTGCCGCTTAAATGTTTTCTGTGCCCAGCTGGTTAAGCTGAGTGCTGCCTTCCCTGTCTGACTTAATCTTATCGTTTTTAAATAATATATATACATATTGAATAGCACTTTTGTTCACAGTTGATTATCGATTTTGTATGTATACTACGCTACTTAATTATAGGTTAACTTTTTAAACAATACATGAGTATCCTATATTGTTAAGTTTAACTAATACTGTTTCATTTTCTTTATAAATGTGTTTGTATATTATCATGTATTTAATGTATATATGTTTATTATGTAGACCATATTGAAAATTGGTATAACACCAAATATGTTATCTACTATAAATAAAGTCGTTACTTTCTTACTTACTTACTTACTTACTTACTTCCAAGTACTTGAAACGCCGACATGTATATACATGTAATTATTGAAATATTAAAATACGGATTGTTATTTTAACTGATTTACTGTAGTTGACGTAAGCTAAACTTTGCATTTCTTCAAACCACAACGTTTGGCTCGTCGGCCCTGTGCTATCATAGGAACATTGATTTCATGCATAATATCAATCTTTGGCTGTAGTGTGATTTCTGCTTTAAGAAACCAACATTACAATTGACCAACATCTACCTACGTCGCATTATTACTCACATAGCGCAGACGAAAAACTCACTGTAGATATCACTGAATGTAACTTGCCGTCTTCTATTAGAACCCTGTGTCATTCCCATCTGTGGTCAGACGATATGTTGACTTGGCTGAGGGCTCTGTTTATCTACTTGCTGTGATAGCCACACTCGATCGAGTCTGTTTCTTCCTCGAGTTTCTATATACCGATATCATCGGAATGCATAATTCATATAAATAAGTCACTCAAAGCTGCAGCAAACCCGTGGTATCACCGCTGCCAGTTTTACTCAACATGATGCTCAGACAAGTTTTAGAGATGTACTCGACGGAAACTTGCATGGAGATCTCTTGAGCGCGTTAGAAGGCAACTTCCATTGTTTTGTTTTCACCAAGCAGATCAAGTGTAAAGACCCTGCCACAATGTTGCGAGTTTGAGCTACGAGTTCTAGCGAGGTATGGCTGACCGAAAGGTGCACGTCTTGACAGGGTATTTTTCATGATGACATTTATTTGACCTTTCTTCGACATTGACACTACACAATTACGATAATTGCTTATTCATTTATTTGTCATGATTTTAGTCGATACATGTATATATACGATATGAGTACGATATCTTTTCGACAATCGAAGACATATCTTCGATAAATGAGTCTATGACGAGAAACGGACGAGTGATGGCGACTGACGGCGATATGTGTATACATGTAAATACAGTTTCCATTGAGTTTGGGCATCTCGTCAATTAAATACATGCAGAACTATAGCACACAAAGCGTCTAGAGCAAATACATGTAAATTGCGCTTCTGTCGCATGGAAAGATTGCCATTCCCGAGTTACATATTAGTACCAGGCGAAAACAAAGTTTAATAAATTCATATCGGTCCATATACACCATGAACACATAAGCATAAACAATACAACATGTTCGCAGTTTCTCGTACATTGTATATACCTATATGCATGTAATATTAACAAACTTATCATTTCAATTAACGGGAATTGATATATAATACTCAAAGTTTGTCAGACCAAATTAATGCCGTATGAAAATGATAACATGTCCTCCGACGAAATGAGAACCTTAAAGTAGTCAGCCAAATATTGTTACAACTCCCCACAACTCGCGCTACAGAGCAGTCCAAATTTTAAGTAAATAAAAATAGCATTACTTTTATAATTATTCTGCCACCGTACATATTTAGAAATTACAAACGTCATTATACCTGTGACACAAATCCAATCCGATCGCCATCCGATGATCAGACGGACGGTATGCTTTCAGTGCCTCACCGGACCGGAGGCAGGACGGACATTGGCCGATCATCGCGGCATTGTAGAGCGTCGCCCGGATTAATTTTAAGACTCCTTTAGTTGACACTGAATTTCCAAACAATATCACATCGGATACACGGACATCGTCTACCGTCCGGGTGATTTGTGGCCCAGGTATTATCTGGATTTCTCATGATTAATCACTCAGTGAAAGCTCTAGTTCATGTACTCGTAGTTGAATTTGAAGCGCTCCGTAACTATTGTGTGTTATTTAAAATGCAAAGATGTAAAATAGAATTGCTGTTGCTCATATCTGTGCATATGACAAATATATGAATGTAGTAACAACAAAACAATATCACACTTTCACTTAGTCGACATTTTACTAGTACATGTACTAGGACTGTTCCGTAAAAAGACGCACGTTATCCTGTAGAAACGGTCAGGTGAAGCAAAAGTTGTGATTTCTGTATGTGGAAATGCAACAAAGATCGCTCTTGTCGTTTTTGTCACCAAGTAAAACCACATGTTACTGTATAATTGATAAAGAGTATTTTTTTAAATAAAATTTATGTTATCTTAGATATCTAAGATAATACATGTAGGCTATAAATTTTATATTTTGTTTTACTTTTTATCAATGATATGTACAGTCACATGTTAGGCAAACAGTGACAATATCAAAGCAATTTAGTGAAACTTGATGCTCTATCGCAACAAAACATCAAACACATTTTGGGATATGTACTGACTGTTTGAAACCCATATCAGTGTAGCAATACCACATGGTTTTTTACTACAGTCCCAAGTAGAAATTTGTAAACATTGGAACACAAATGTAGCCATAAGTATTTTATTTCTTCATCGATTTCTATGAAATCTACGCCACGCTAAGGAGAACATTATTTGCTTTCCATGAAATATAAAATATTTTTCAGCGGATGTGCCGTTTAGTCCATTACCCTGTGAAACCGTGGAACGTGTAGGTTTCACAGGGTAATGGAAAAATCGGTAAAGCTGCTGAAAAAGATCTTATATTTCATGGAAAGCAAATAATTTTCCCCTTAGCGTGGCGTATATTTCATAGAAATCGATTAAGAAATAAAATACTTATGGCTATTTTATTTTCCAATGTTTACAAATTTCTTCTTGTAACTGTAGCCAAAAGTCACGTGGTATATAGAGACCATTGTAGGAACCTACGTGAACAAGTTGTCCACAAATATACCCACAATATCCAGCATTACAGACTGGGTAGTATATATAGAGACATTTGTAGGTACCAACGCGAACTAGTTGTCCTCATATATACCCACAATATCCAGCATTACAGTCTGGGTAGAATATATAGAGACATTTGTAGGTATCTACGCGAACTAGTTGTTAGAATAGGACCTACCATGATACGATTCATAAACGGTAACATTGTTTTCACGCTATTATAACCAGTGACATTCCAAACTGTCAATTACCTAACACAGCAATTTCATTTTTTCAGCATGAAGTGAAGTCATACTACTATCCCCATCCTCATAATACTGTAATTGTAACTTTCTATGTTCCATTACTACTTCTATTTCTAATGCCGGACGACTAATTTCGCTGTCTAGTCGTCCGGCGCCGGACGGCTAGCCACTGCCTTTTCTTTAATATTCATATAACCCTTTGACCTACATGAGGCCGTTGTCCTTTAGCATCCAATATGGCGGAGGGTGGACATGTTGCTAAAAAAAGGAAAACCTTAGATAAAAGAGTGTTACTAGAGTACTTGAAAGATAAAGAAACCAGCTCTCTGTTCAAGATAGTAGTTGACAATTTTTTCGTTGAAACTGGATTTATCCTCCTTTCTGCCATTCCATTAAAACTTGAAGCAGCTGATGCCGGCATACCCAAATCGTTCAGTCATGCATATTGTCGAGCTAAAAATCATGTTAAAGAAGAAAACTCTGCACAGTTTGCTGTTGTAACAATACAGACGCTCTTCAGAACAGGAATGACTGTATTACTGAAATATTTGGAAGATGGAACTCTGCCAGATGAAGAGCAACAGACCGATGCATTGATTAGATTGATTACTTTTTTGAGAAAACCAGGTAAAGCTCAGCATAATCTTTCCAAACTACTTGGTATATATGTTTGTCACAGGGTGATTTAAATCAGGCATCGCGAAAACCGTCGGTCCTGACCGACAAAAAATGCTTTGGTCCGGCAAAATTTGACTGAATGTCGGACCGTTGGTCCGACGGAGATTTTAAGTCCACGAGTCTGGACGGTCTGGACGGCGATATTCCCACATCGTAGTTGAAGATTATTGTAAAGAATGTAACACGAATGTATTTTCGTAAATCCTCGTCGAGATTTAATAAGATATCCCTCCGAAATCGTCAAAAATGTAAAATAATTCAGCGAAATGAAGGTCGCGAAAACTGATTATTTTTTTGGATGCGGATAAAACCCGTAGTACACGGTACGGATTCCGGAAAGTTCGCGATTTTTTTTCTGAATATATTTTTATTTTGACAATTTCCGAGGGGGCTTTTTAACACGAAAAAACGTGATTTAGTTTAAAGATGTTTGATATTAAATGGTAAAATGAAAATAACATTTCTCTTGACAGAAAGTCCTGTCTGATATATATGCTCATTGAATGGGCTGAATGAGCCCATTGTGAAAAGGCAAACTATCTAATTAGGCCTATTTGAAAACACTTGTTAACTGTGTGTTGAAAGCTAACAATGCATTTCTAAATTATTTACCACTGAATAATTTACGAAGAACATGCATTATCTATACATCTCTCTTCATTTTTTCGGACTGACAAATGTTAGTTCGGACTGACAATTTTTTTGTTTCTGTCAGTCCGAATGACTGACAGGTTTTTAAAGTTTTCACGAAGCCTGTTAAATGTGCAGCAATTCCAGGGCTCGAACCTGGGACCTCCCGCTTAAAAAGCCAGACTGCTTGTACCATACTAGTCCAAGGTCTTTGACGATGATCATTCCATTTCATCGTCAAAGCCGTTTGTTCTTTGAAACCTAACAGCTCTATGACTCAGTTTGAGTCGCGTTCGTTTTATGACAAAACGCACGTTTTGAACTAAATAATCATTGACACCCTATCAATTGGAGCATATTCTATCAGTATACCCCCAAAAACAAAATGTTTTGCAAGAAATACTATTAATTCCGTCGATTGTTTCAAACCAGTACAATTTCACTGTTTTCGTTTACGATCGCCATTTATTTGAATGGGATAATAACAAAAGCGTTCCGAAATGAACCACGTGATCAATGTTTTCATTTTTAGCTCACCTGTCACAAAGTGAGCTTTTGTGATCACTCTTCGTCCGTCGTACGTCGTCCGTCCGTCAACAATTGGCTTGTGTAGACACTAGAGGTCACAATTTTAGCCTAATCTTTATGAAACTTGGTCACAATGATCATCTCAACAAAATCTAGGCCAAGTTCGATATTGGGTCATTTGGGGTAAAAAATTAGGTCACTAGGTCAAATCCTAGAAAAACCTTGTGTAGTCACTATAGGTCACAATTTTGACTTAATTTTTATGACACTTGGTCACAATGATCATCTCATCAAAATCTAGGTCAAGGTCGATAATGGGTCATCTGGGGTCAAAAACTAGGTCACTAGGTCAAATCATAGAAAAACCTTGTGTAGTCACTGGAGGTCACCATTTTGACTTAATCTTTATGAAACTTGGTCACAATGATCATCTGAACAAAATCTAGGTCAAGTTCGATATTGGGTATCTGGGGTCAAAAACTAGGTCACAAGGTCAAATCATAGAAAAACCTTGTGTAGTAGCTAGAGGTCACAATTTTAACTTAATCTTTATGAAACTCAGTCACAATGATCATGTCAACAAAATCTAGGCCAAGTTTGATAATGGGTCATCCTGGGTCAAAAACTAGGTCATTAGGTCAAATCATAGAAAAACCTTGTGTAGTCACTAGAGGTCATAATTTTGACTTAATCTTTATGAAATTCAGTCACAATGATCATCTCAACAAAATCTAGATCTATTTCGATAATGGGTTATCCGGGGTCAAAAACTAGGTCACAAGGTCAAATCATAGAAAAACCTTGTGTAGTCACTAGAGGTCCCAATTTTGACTTAATCTTTATGAAACTTTGTCACAATGATCATCTGTACAAAATCTAGGTCAAGTTTGATATTAAGTCATCTGGGGTCAAAAACTAGGTCACAAGGTCAAATCATAGAAAAACCTTGTGTAGTCACTAGAGGTCACGATTTTGACTAAATCTTTATGAAACTCAGTCATAATGATCATCTCGATAAAATCTAGGTCAAGTTGGATATTGGGTCATCCGGGGTCAAAATCTAGGTCACAAGGTAAAATCATAGAAAAACCTTGTGTAGTCACTAGAGGTCACAATTTTGGCCTAATCTGTATGAAACTTGGTCACAATAATCATCTCAACAAAATCTAGGTCAAGTTCGATATTGAGTCATCCGGGGTCAAGAACTAGGTCACATGGTCAAATCATAGAAAAACCTTGTGTAGTCTCTAGAGGTCACAATTTCGACCTTATCTTTATGAAACTTGGTCACAATGATCATCTCAACAAAATCTAGGTCAAGTTTGATATTGGTTTATTTGGGGTCAAAAACTAGGTCATTAGGTCAAATCATATAAAAACCTTGTGTAGTCACTAGAGGTCACGATATTGGCCTAATCTGTATGAAACTTGGTCACAATGATCATCTTAACAAAATCTAGGTCAAGTTCGACAGGTGAGCGACCTAGGGCCCTTTGGGCCCTCTTGTTCAAGATTGTCGGCTGCGTAAATTGCAATATTTATTTGTGCAAATAGATGTTAAATGATTTATAGCAAAAATAACATGTGTGTTTCTTATGTAAAGGTATATCTAAAGGTTTTATTTAATTTTAAGACGTTTTCGACCATGTTTCATCGAATAACGGATTTTTCGAAAACAGCTCTCGCACGCACCTGCGATAAATTAATTATTCAAAATGGCCACCGAAGCTGATCAAACGCGGAAGTAAATAAACTTTAAGCAATATATAATTATTAGTAGGTGTCACATTGACTGTTTTATGACAAAACATTTGAAAAATATTACATTTATACGTAAATAATAGTTTTTTGGCGAATTTTGAACAATGAACATGCATTTTAGGCGTTAAGCTTAAACAGTTGATAATTGAAGAGGCTAATTCCATAACTAAAAGGTCGACACGTTAGTGTAAATAAAAGACCATTAAGTTATGGTATCCAGAACTAGTACCGTACATGCAAAGTGTTTTTTCCAATGAACACGCAGACACTGCAGACAAAGTCACAAAATAAATTTGAGGTGTCTGGACACCGTGATGCGGACACGCTGAGAAGAAAATCGACACCCTTAAGAACATTGTACTAGTATATGGGCTTTTTATTATGAGGTTAAGTCTGCTTATGATTGCCTTGAGGCAGCGGACACCGCACACCACTAGTAACTGTGTCCGAGGTCTCTGAACCACGATGTCCGCTCTGCCGACTCTCAGATATTTAATCCCGATTTTCGATTAATTTTACAAAGAAAATGGATTTGAACTATTTAATTATAAATATAAAATATACGAACTTGACTTAAAAATGAGTAAGGAATAAATAACTTAATAAATACAAGACTTCTGCTCCCTAGACCTCAAAAGTTGGGGGTCAAAATGACCCTTAGCTGATAGAAATTTAAAGAGTCAACAAAATTTCCTACTAATGTAATAGTAAATTTGACCCTTTGGTTCCAATTCTCAAGAGTCAAAACCTTATTTAGCAAATTTCATGAGTCAAAATGCCATTTTAAGGGTCAAAGGAGAGCCCTGGACTTTTAAAAACAGCAATGGGACTATTTTGCTTATTGTCAGAAAAGGGTTTCTGCTGCCATTCGCCAAATTAGCAATTGGCGAAAAAAAGATACGAGTGGCGAAAAAAACTTTAAACAAGCATAAACAATTTTGGGTCACAATTTAATTATTTACCTTAACAGTCCTGATTCAATAATCAGTCATGGAAATCAATAATCCCACTGTCTGCGGCAGTCGCGTGTTGATCATGATTGTGATTCGCATCACCAACTTCGCACCTCTAATAATGAGATTGCCGCGAGGCATAGATTGTTGCAGGTCTGACCCTTATTTTTCACAACAATTAGTGATTGTTCATAGAGGTGTAACGATAGGTCGACTTATCAATGTATTGTTTTGCTCACGATAGCAATAGGTCAATAGCATATTTCCAAGTCGATTGTTTACGATAGTTTTAGTTATGATTAAGAGGTATGCTAAAAACGAATAGATTTCGCAATTTTTTTGTCTTCCGATCCGCCATTTTGATGAAAACGCTTACATAGAGGAAATTACATGAGTGTCTTTTCATATTGAATTTATTAAACGAGTTGAATAAAATAATAAAATGCATTTTATCGATTTTATTCAACGAGTTTAATAAATCCAATGGGAAAAGTCACAAATGTAATGTTCTTTTTATCATATGTTAGCCATTTCTGGCCTAAACGATAAAATAGCTTCTTATTTTCATTATAATAAACGCGCAACTTTGACGACGTCGCCTATACTTTGAGTGACGTCACGTCAAAGCTTTATTACACTAGTGTATTATCAAAAATATATAATGGCTTAATTACGCTGCCGCGACGTCAAACATATGATAAAAATATATACAGTACACGCATAGTGGCTTTTCCAATTTCCACCCAACCACAACGTCAAAAATAAAATTTGAGGTGGCAAGTCACGGTGGTATGTCCACCGTGAACAGAAATTGTCACCCTAACGGTGACAATTTCCTGGTACCTCGTAAAATTGACGGTCAAGGTGGAAACACTGTGGTCAAGGTTTATTTTTCAGCTATAAATTCTATACAAAGTTTAATTTTTTTTTGCATTTCTACCAAGGACTGTAGTATATATTTTGAGAAAGTGACATATTTACCTGAAGTATACGCACTTACAGTACACGCATTGTGGGTTTTTCAATTTCCACCCAGCCACCGCGTCAAAAATAAAATTGAGGTGGCATGTCACCGTGGCGTGTCCACCGTGGATAGAAATTGCCACCCTAATTGTCACCGTGGCCATTTCCCGGTACATCGTAAAATTGACGGTCACGGTTGAAACACCGTAGTCAAAGTGGACAAACGCGGTGGATTCACGGTGATTATTTGCCTGTGGGTTTATTTTTCTGCTACAAATTTCATACAAAGTTAAAAAAATGGACTGTAGTATATATTTTTGAGAAAGCGAATAATTTACCTGAAGTATACGCACTTACATGCCTGATTTATATGCATTACTAAGCTGCTACTTGTAAATCCAAATTTGAATCATAAATATCGAAAATGGGTTGACAATGTTTTCTTTCAAACTTAACACATTTATGAAGTGATTTTCAGAAAATGACGTACAGTAACTTCGCTAAGTTTTGTCACCAAATTAGACCAAACTGCTTCATTTTCAACACTAATTACACAGGGTTCGCACAGGCTTGAAAAGTACTTGAAAATAAAAGGTTGTTTTGAAAAGTCCTTGAGATTGAGTTCTGTCTTGAAAAGTACTGGAAAATCGACCTTCTGATTATTACGAAAATAATTATATGCCCAGTGAGTACGAAAACGTGTAGGACGAAAATTCGTACAGTATTGCTAGGATAATCTCCCTTGACATTGGTTCCCGTTCAATTTTGCAGTGTACCAATGGTCTCTGTGGGTGCACTCGTAACAGCTGTTCCGGACAGAATTCACTGTGTTCCATGGCACAGTGGTTCCGAACATACTGGAACAGGAAGATTTCCAGACAATATGGCTGAAAATAACAGAAAGTGTGCTGTTTATAGACCCGGCCTAGTCTACTGAATATATGTAACTGTAACAAACTTATTTTTCAAGGACAAGTTACATTTACATGAACTGATCAGCGTTTTTCTTTTCAAATATATTTAATATCTATGAAATATACTTCAAGATCTAGTCGATAAGTTTAGTCTGACAAAAGGTATGGGTTCGATATGATCAGGGTACGAACAGACGACGACCACTATTGCTTGTTAATAATCTTATTTGGAAGGAAAAATATAGATTTAATATGTGTATGGGTGCCCAAACGAAAAAAAAAATCAACAAAATACTAACAAAACACTAACAAACCACTAACAAAACATAGTTTTATAATTTGTTAAAGTGTTTTGTTAGTGCAGCATTTAACAAAATACTAATACTGTACTATCTGGATTTCAGGCATTTAGTATTTTGTTAGTGTTTTGTTAAGTCGACAGTGTTCTGTTGATGTTTCATTACACTTAGAAGAATGAAAACAGTGTTTTGTTAGTGTTTCATTACTCTTCAACTTATTTAAACTATGTTCTGTTGATGTTTCATTACACTTAGAAGAATGAAAACAATGTTTTGTTAGTGTTTCATTACTCTTCAACTTATTCATACTATGTTTTGTTGATGTTTCATTGGACTTATAAAAATGAGGATAGTGTTTTGATGGTATTGCATTGAACTTAGGTACAAAACAGTATGTTTTGTTGATAATGCATTGGACTTAACCAAATGATGATAGTGTTTTTATGGTCTTGCATTGTCTTCAGGTTAAAAAATAATATTTTATTGATATATAGAGGATATTTGTTTGTTTTTAATGAATATGGTTTATATCTCATCGTGTAGTGATAAAATTCAATATTTTCAAGAGCGCGTAGCGCGAGTGAAAATATTAAAATTTTATCACTACAAGAAGAGATATTAACCATATTCAATCAAAACAAACAAATATTCTATTTATTTAATGCTTTTATGGTGTCAAAACTGGTACTATTTATGCCAAATTACCACTGTGGTTAGGCTACGTATGAATATGTTATTCCATTCATATTTTTCACTTCAAAATCCGCCATCTTGGATTATGGTGAATAGGTGAAAACGACTTTTTTTGAGAATTTTGCATTAAATCATACACCAACTTGTAGGAAATGGTCTAACTAAGAATAAAAACCCCCACATGACATGTTTCCGTTCAGTAATAAAAAAGTTACAGACATTTTAGTGTTGAGATTTTGGTAAATTAAAGTAGTCCCTGTGAGGGGGCGGAGCTTATATCAGTCACATTGTAGGTGATAACCAGTGACTGATATAGGTTTTATTTCACTGATAGAACTCCATATCTCACCAGTTAGCATTAAATAATTCATTGTACTTTATTTCACATGCATGTGACTTGTTAATGTTTCATAGTACTTGGGTTCAAAGATACTTTTAAAAACTTATAGTTCTATATAAGTATATATGAATGATAATCAGAACAAGTACACTTACTAAAACAAAAATACAAGTTGAACTATAATTTATGTATTGAATAACTATTTATTCTTAAAACTACAAGATCAATCATTAAGAAATTGAAAATGGTTCTTAAGAATTAATTAACACTCAGGTTTATAAGACATCAATCACCTGCATGTGAATAGTTTAATCTCCCCAGGTCTAAAAAATGGGAGTAAAAACAAAATATTGGAGTATTTCAGAACTACTGATTATATTTCATTAAACCAATTTTAATACAGTATGCTAAATCTGTTAGATCATTCTGGAAACACTAAGCTGTTTGTGCATTTTACCTGCATATCATAAAACCATGGACCTCAATAGCATTAAATGATGTGTAGATAATATTTATTATGATCCCCTGCTTGTCAGGTCAAACTGTGTATACCCAAACGAAAAAAAAAGAGAAACAAAACACTAACAAAATACTATGTTGCAGACTGGTGAGTTTCTGAGGTCACTGGGTAATAAAAATGTTATCTCTACAAAGCAGCGATTCTATTGGCTAATGGACTGGTCTGTACACACACAAATTTGAAATTTGAATCTCTGTGTGTACGGGCTATTTTTAAGCAGCAAACATGGTGGTCAGTGTTTTTATTTTGTGGACATTTATATGTGAATAATTTGACAGGATGTTTAGCAATTGGACTGAATCAACAAGCAGGTACAATGTTTATTTTATTAAGATAGAGTCATAATTCTAGTGTTTGTCTATTAACCTTAATATAATCATAATTAAGCTTCTGCAAACATGATTGATGCATTGAACATGTGTATATTCTTTTATTTTGTCCTAAGAATACAGTTAATCCCAGCACTTTTTCTGTTTAAATATGTATTCATTATATTCTAGACTAATGTCTCGAGTGCATGCAATTAGCATACATTGTGCTGGATTTTTTTACCGAATTTCCCTTTTGGTTTCAATAAAATGTATACACATCGTCCAGACTCAATGGTCAATAAATTATATGCAAAATTAAAGATGAGCACAGTGGCAATTAGCATGCAGGTCTGTTGAAATCATGATATTCGAACCAATTAAATTGTCTTTGATATGCATTATTATTCGGTAAATGTTTGTATCTTTCATAATTAAGATATATATGGTATGTGCATGCACCACACATACAACATAAAATAAATGAAAGACAACATACTTTTTGAATATTTCAGGTTAACATTGGAGTTTCTACAGGTTCAGTGGACTAAATCACAAAAGACACAACAACGAATAAGTGTGGTATAACATTGATTGCTAAAACCAAGAATAAACTTCTGGGAATTTTGCATTTTAATCTTCACACACCTGGGAATTACCAAAGGAAATTTGAGATGTTTCGAATGTCCCATAACAGTTATTTCTTCAAATTGTCTAGTTCAGAAACCAGCACCACACAGTTAAAAGTACCTCAAACGGTATGCTATAAATTTTATTATTTTTGGGTAAAGTCTGTTGTTTGTTCATTTAGACCTAATGGTATACATACATACTACAAACAGAGTCACAGATGCGACATACCTGTAACGATTTCCTGGAATTATGCTTATATATAATTATCAACTGGTATTATGCTATTATCTTGTTGTTCAGCTGGTAAACAATGCATTCCACAGGTTGACAAATCACCGTAGCCATGTTCTGCAGCATGTACATTTTTCAAGTATTATTTTAATCAAACTTGTAAACAATTTAGAATAATGTATATTGTCACTTCTTTATTTGACCAAGTAACTGGTCATTATATTGAACAACCAGCTTTTATATTTGTCAAGCCCTCCAGTACACTGAAATTATTTTACCTCTTCTTCCAGCTTTCACTAATCACATTTAACTCTTATTTTACAGTTGCTGTTCTGGACTTGTTTGATTCACCATTAGCTACAGTCAGTACAATGATGAGGGACAAATTGGAGCATGGAAAGGAATGCATTCACTATTTGAAGGAAGGAATTCCCATGTGAAATGGACAAAGACTAAATTTTAGTTTCAAAATGATGGTGGACATATTTTGTTTGAGTATATTGATACAGTTTACAGTATTTTTTGGTGATATATATGAAATGCTTGCCTACGACCACATTTTGCCATATGTATTTGTCAAATCTCCAATAATATTTAACATGTAGTTATGTTTAAAAATAAAAGAACCTTAAATTCCCAAATGCATGTATAAATGCGTTGTAATGTTTTAAGTGCTTTTCTGCAGATTATATTATGAAACACTATCAAAATATACAGTATTTTGTTAGTGTTTTGTTTATGTTTTGTTGGTATTTTGATTCAGTGTTTTGTTAGTATTTTGTTAACTCATTTTCATATTATATTTTGTTAGTATTTTGTTAGCTATGTTTTGTTAGTGTTTTCTTTAAGAAAAATAATGGAACACTAACAAAACATACAGTGTTTTGTTAATGTTTTGTTAAACTTATTCCCTTCATATGCAAATCAGTGTTTTGTTGGTATTTTGTTAGCAGTGTTTTGTTAGTGTTTTGTTAGTATTTTGTTAGCTCATTTGCATGTCATTTGCTACACTAATAAAACATCAACAAAACATAGTATTTTGTTAGTGTTTTGTTTCAGTGTTTTGTTTCCCATTTTTTTTCGTTTGGGTGCATCTAGTAGATTGTATACTTTTCTGACATTTGTGGATACTTGCAGCGTTGAGTGTTTTTCAAAACGCTCAAAAGCTGCATTTTTAACTCGCATGTCACAAAGTGACAAAGTGAGCTTTTAGGATCAGTCTGTGTCCGGCGGTGTGCGTCGTCAAACTTTATGTTGTGACCACACTAGGGGCCACATTTTTAGCTCAATTTTAGCAAAACTGGGTCAGAACGTTAATATCGACAAAATCTCGTACAAGTTCGATATTGGGCCATTTTGGGTAAAAAACTAGGTCACAGCAGGACCAAATAAGGGAAAACCTTGTGAACACTTTAGAAATCACTGTTTTGACTGGATCTTCATGAAACTTTGTCAGCATGTTTGTTTTAATAATATGTAGGTCAAGTTTGATAATGGGTCATTTCCAGTGAAAAACTAGGTCACTAGGGCAAATTGCTGGAAAACCTTGTGAACACTCAAGAAGTCACTGTTTTGATTGGATGATCATGAAACCTTGTCTGAATGTTTGTCTTCATAATATCTTGGACGAGTTTGAACATGGGTCATCTTGGGTAAAAAACTAGGTCGCTAGGTCAAATCTTATGAAAAACCATGTTAACACTGTAGATTTCACAGTTATAATTGGATCTTCACCAAACTTTGTCAAATCGTTTGTTTTAATGATATAACGTTCAAGTATAAATATGGGTCATCTGGGGTTAATAACTAGGTCACCAGGTCAAATCTTAGGAAAACTTTGTAAACACTGTAGATGTCACAGTTTTAATTGGATCTTCACCAAACCTTGTCAGAATGTTTGCCTCAATGATATGTGGGTCAAGGTTGAACATGGGTCAGCGGGGGTCAAAAACTGGGTCACGAGGTCAAATCTTAGGTAAAAATCTTGTAAAAGCTCTAAATGTCATGGTTTTAATTGGATCTTGGCCAAACCTTGTCAGATTGTTTGTCTTAATGATACTAAGGACAAGTTCAAATATGGGTCACCTAGGGTCAAAAACCAGGTCACGAGGTAAAATCTTAGGAAAACCTTATTAACACTGTAGATGTCAAATTTTGATCGTATCTTTACCAAACCTAGTCAGAGTGTTTGTCTTAATGATATGTAAGACAAATTCGAACATAGGTTGTCTGGGGTCAAAAACAAGGTCACGAGGTCAAATCTTAGGAAAACCTTGTCTATGCTGTAGTTTTCATGGTTGTGATTGGATCTTCACCAAATTTTGTCAGAATGTTTGTCTTATTTATATGTAGGACAAGTTCTAACATGGGTCATCTGGGGTCAAAAACTAGGTCACCGGTTCAAAACAATGTTTTAATGAGTAAACAGTGATTGTCATGTGAGCGATATAGGGCCATCTTGGCCCTCTTGTTTAAATTTATTTTTTTCCGACCGACCCTTTTTATGATGAAAATTAAAAAAAATATATGAGTGTTACCAAAAAATATATTACCACTTAGACACTTACAGAGCACTACAACACAATAATTAAAGTCTGCACTATTTTTGCACAAACCCGATGTGTCAGAGAGTTGAAATATACTGTATTGATTTGCTATTTTTAGTGCTGCTGAAATTAACAAGGTTTAGAGTCAATGTAACTGATGTCATGAATGATGTTTACTGTCAATCAGATGATGTATCTTGCTCCCTGGTTAATATTTTACTTGAACAGGTATTTCATAATTTAAATGTGTCACACAATGATGGATTTTTTGTGTGAATAATTTGTTACTGGATTACTTAGTGAGGTACAATCTCAAAGACCTATACTATGAGTAAATGCACATGTTTGTTTTCCTGATTAATCTTGATGGCTTTTGTTTTCGTTGGTCACGGATTAGCAAGTTTGTGTGTTAACTAAATTTGTTTGTACTGTATCCAGTGAAACTAACGCCTTTTATGTCTCAACTTGTCTATCATGTGACTTAATTGTTGCTGATTGCAGTAGGTTAAACAATTAAACCGGAAAATGATGACTAGGGGTCTTGTTTATATCAACATCACCCGGGGGCATTTCAGAATCAGTCTGAATCTCTTACTGTGCATTATGGGATATACTGTACTAATTAACAGTCTGTAGAAGTTTCTCCCCTTTGTTAAATTCTACTTTCTGTTTCACACGTACGTCGGGAGTGATGAAATTTCGGCAATAATTTAATGCACTTGGCTTATTTACAGATCAAGCTTGAATACCATTTTCTTCCACTCTTAATATATATCCCCCGACTTATTAGCTAAGTAGACTTATGACCAAGTCTTTATATATACAGTACGGTAGTTTGTTGTGCACAAATTTGAACATGGGCACGGGATTTTTTTTTTTTTTTCGACCGACCGGTCCAAAAACAATTTGTAAACCAACAAATAAAAAAGTTGTGGCCTAGAGGAACAAAAATGGTCGTAACTCTCTTAACTGAAGGTGAAAGTTTTTAAAAATTCACCTGTGAGTGTACTAATGGATATACAAAAGAAGGACAATATTTAAAATGCAATCCACAACACTTCATATTATACATCTAATACCTTAACTGAATAATTATTTTCATAAAATTTACACTGTGTCCTGAAAAAATAGAGAATTCATCCTGAATATGTGTCACATGATTAAGGATCAAAGATAAGACACCACAATTAGAAAAGATTTTCATTAAATACACATACAATCATGTAAGATGATGTATAGTTTCACTATGTTATCTGATATTTGTAATAAGTTAATCTTCCATTTCAGATCCTTCAGAATTGCTTCTCGATACAGAACCGGATGGTACTAGAAAGAACTGGTGTTTAAAAATTGCACAACATTTTTTATCAGAACTTAGTCCATCAAAGAAATACGTCATAGATGATGGATATGCGCGTGAAATTCAAGATACATATGATAAAGATGCAAAAGATCGAAATAAGTTCTGCGCATGTTGTAGAAAAGATGAGCTGTTTGGAGAATTTGGTGATACCAGTTTTGGTGAGCTCTGAAAAACTTTTTTAGCTCTTCTGAGCATGAATTGCTCATGGTGAGCATTTAGAATAGTTGAATGTCAGTTGTTCATCGTCAACAACTTTTCCTCCTAAACCCTAGACCAAATTAAAAGTTAATAGCAATGATCCTTGAGTGACTGCAAAATAGTTGAAAATTCAGGTTTTTAGCTCACCTGGCACAAAGTGCCAGAGTGAGCTTTTAGGATCCGTCTTTGTCTGTTGTCGTGTGGCATCAACAATTCATTTAAACAACATCTCATAAACCACTGAGTCAATTTCAATAAAACTTCACAGGAATGTTCCTTGCATGAAGCTCTACCAAAGTTGTTCAAAGAATTCAATTCCCAGTCTTCACATTAATTTTTTACGGCACTAGCCCAGTCGGTCTACCAGCTTAGAAATTTCGCTAGCCCAAATCTAATTTCACTAGCCCGAACTAAAATGATCTATTTCTGTAGCAGTGAGACTATTAGTGTACTTACACAACATCAAACTTTCAGCAAACTCTTTCCTCTCATTTATTCCTAGTGCTCTCAAGATAGCATAGGAAAGACATTTTTGTGACAATCTAGGAAAACTTTATAGTGTCAGTCTGCACTAAAGCAAATATTGAACAATAGTCCAAGTACCAACTTGTCGCCAGATAAGTAGATCCCAAAATCTAAGTTGTCTGCAACAATATCAACTTGACCGAATCCTGACCATCAACCTCTGTAATATATAATCTGATTTTTATGTAGTTCAGTCTTAGATGTAGTCAAAATGGTTTAGTATTCATTGCATAATTAGGTCACAGGGTCAAAAAGGGTTTGGAAAATGCATATTTAAAAAATCTTTTTGTCTGAATCTGCAAGGCCCTGAGCTTGCATATTTGGTATGTGTCATCATCTAGAGGTAATTTACAAAGGTTGTTCAAATTATGCTCCTGGGTTCAAAATTAGCCCAGCCCCGTGGATCATCAGTTTAACATATACTTACATAGGGAAAACCTTTAAAAATCTTTTTGTCTGGGGGCAAAATTAGCCCCTCCCTGCGGTTTACCAGTTTTAAATAAGACTTACAGAGAAAACTTAAAAATCATCTACACTGTATAAAGATTGTTCAAGTTATGCCCCTGTGGTCAAAATTGGCCCTGTCCCGGGGTTTGCATGTTTTACATAGACTTACAGGGAAAACTTTTAAAAATCTTTTCGTCTGAAATCATTTGGCTCAGAGCTTTCATATTTGGTATGGAGCATCATCTACAATGTACAAAGATTGTTAAAATTATGCCCCTGGGGTCAAAATTGGCCCTGCCCCGGGGTTACCAGTATTACATAGACTTCTTGTCTGAAACAGTAAGGCTATAAAGATCATTGTTCAAATTATACCCATGTTGGCTCCACCCCAGGGATCACCAAATAGGGAAAAATCTTGAAACAAGGCCCAAAGCTTGCGTATTTGGTGTGTAGCTTCATCTAGAAGTCCTCTACAAAAATTGTTCAAGTTATGAGGTCACCAGTTTTAAATTGACTTATATAATGGAAAACCTTTAGTAAATCTTCTTGTCCGAAGCAGTAAGGCCCAGGGCTTTCTTACTAGGGGTGGGCCGATGCATCGAAATATCGATGCATTGCGATTCCGAGTGTCCCGATAGTACGGATCGATAGTAAAAGTCTCGATCCAATAACTATCGCCGATAGTTAGCTCAAATATCGATAGTTACGATAGTTTCCTTTTTATAAATAAAGTTTATAAAAATTTAAAACAACTTCCGTTTTCGTTAAAAAAACTAATAGTAAATAACTACATGCATCAACACAGCCACAATGGACCAATATCGCAATAATTTTATAAATCTATTTCTGTCAAATTCATTTTAAATCATTTCCATAAATAGTAGATTTGTATGTTGTACAACAAAGTGATATCTTACACAGTGCAAATTTGCATTTACATGTTAATCTCTGGTTTTCAAATCTTGGCAATAACTATTGCAATACCGGTAGTATCGCAATAGTCTCCAGCAATATAATAGTATCGCAATAGTACTTTCAGCAATAGCAATATTATTGCAATAGTCAAAATTGGACTCAATAGTCACCCCTATTTCTTACATATATTGGAGGTCCTGTACAAAGATTGCTCAAATTATGACCATGCTCTCGAAATTGGCCCCGCCCTGGGGTCACCAGTTTTACATAGACTTACATGATGGTAAACCATTAAAGTCTTCTTGTCTGAAACAATAAGGCCCAGACCTTTCATATTTGGTATGTAGCATCATCTTGAGGTCATCTAACCATCATAAGGGAACTATGTAGGCCAAGTCACATATCTGGCTGGCATTTGACAGAATTATAGCCCCTTTCTGGACTTAGCAACCTGGAAAATTTTGTTAAGCTTTGTGTTTCGGTCCATTTTTAGCACGAAGTGGTCAAGGTAAGCTATTGTGATTGGTATTCGTCCGTCTTGCGTTGTCCGTCGTCAACTGTAGCTTCAAATGACTTCTCCTCCTAAACTGCTAGGCCAATTTTGTTAAAACTTTACTGGAATGATCCTTGGGGGATCCTTAACAAAAATAGTTTAAATCGTTCCAATCTGCTGAACAAGATGGCGGCTAGAGCTAAAAATAGAAAAACCTTTAAATGACTTCTCCTCCTTTACTGCTTGGGCGATTTTGATGAAACCAACTAGGAATGATCCTAAGGTCACCCATAACCAAATAAGCTTAAATCGTTCTGCTCCACTAAACCACAGGTGGCTGTATCAGTGAAAAAAAATATAAAAAAAATTCCCGTCACTGAGCTTATATTACTATCAAGGTGAAAAGCCTACTATAATTATGTCTATATGCCGAACAATGTGGAACATCGCATCTCGTTGTTTCAGCATAAAATATGTGCGCTGAAGGAAAATAGCTACACATGTCATTCAGATAAACTATAAGATATTCATTCCCACCGAGAATCTCATTCAATTATATCTAATAACTGCGAAACGGTAAAACAGCATTCCTTTCGTTATATAACTTCGCACTTGACTCAAAATGGCCTGCAGTGAAGTTAAATAACGAAAGGAACTCTGTCATTAAAAACTCTGGTTGCCATGGCAACTAATAGGAAAAAGTTTAAAAATCTTCTTGTGAAAAACCACAGGTCCTAGAGCTTAGATATTTGGTATGTAGCATTGTCTAATGGAACTCTACCAGGTTTGTTCAAATTATTCCCCTGGGGTCAAAATTGGCTCCACCCCAGGGGTAACTTGATTTTACATACAGTTATATAGGAAAATTTAAAAAATCTTCTTGTCAAAATCTACAATGCCTAGAGTTTAGATATTTAGTGTATAGCATTATCTAGTGGACCTCTACCAAGTTTGTTCAAATTATTGCCCTACGGTCAAAATTGTCCCCTCCCTGATTAATATCTAGGCTTATATATAGGAAAATTTATAAGATTTTCTTCTACAAAACCATTAGGCCTAGAGGTTAGTTTTTTTTTCTGTAGCATTGTCTAGTGGTCCTCTACCAAGTTTGTTCAAATTATGGCCCTGGGGTCAAAATTGGCCCAGTCCCGGGGTTTACTCTAATTTAAATAGAAAGATTAAAAAAATCTTCTTGTCCAAAACCACTAGGCCTAGAGCTTAGATATTTCGGATGTAGCATTGTCTTGCTGACCTCTGCCAAATTTGTTCAAATAATTGCCCGGGGGTCAAAATTGGGTCACTGGATTTATATAGGCTTATACCGGAAAATTAAAAAAATCTTCTAGTCAGAAACTACATTACCCAGACCATAGATATTCGGTTTGTAGCATTGTCTTAGTGGACCTTTACCAAGATTTTCAAGTTGTGACCGCGGGATGAAAATTGGCTCCGCCCCGGGGTTTACTTTATTTTACTTAGGCTTATATAGGAAAACTAAACAAATCTTCTTATCAGAAACTACAGTGCCTAGAGTTTAGATATTTCGGATGTGACATTGTCTAGTGGACCTCTGCCAAGTTTGTTGAAATGATGGCCCTGGGGTCCAGATTGGCCCTGCCCCAGGGTCACTTGATTTATATAGGCTCATATATAGCAAAAAGGTGAAAATGTTCTTCTAAAAAGTCTTTTTTCCTATTGAGCGATACAGGGCCCTATTTTTATCCTCTATCAAGCATTTTATTACACTGTAAAGACTTATAAAAGTCAAGCGCGCTGTCTTCGGAAAGCTCTTCTTATTTCCTAGTAGTATAGAAATGAGGTCGCAAATCTTCATGGTGAAGATTGTCCTTTACGAAGATTTGTACTTTACGAAGATTTGTCCTGTACGAAGATTTGTACTTTACGAAGATTTGTACTTCTATCGTTACAAGAGCCGATTCTCGTTTTCATAACTGCATGATTTGTTTAGTATAGTACGTGTATAAATGGATTAAGTACTGTCTCCTCTATTGAAACATGTTACTTATTCAATTATTTACAAGTGTGAGATATAGAAACAACGACAACAATAATTGAGATAACGTTTTTAATATAATACCTTATAACTATATTTATCCATCGTTTTCTATAAATCCATTAAAACTTTTATAAATCCATTATAACTTTGATATTTCCAATATAACGTTAATAAATCCATTGATATTTCCAATATAACGTTAATAAATCCATTGATATTTCCAATATAACGTTAATAAATCCATTGATATTTCCAATAAATCCATGTTGTAGATAATATATATGAATGCTATTTACTTAATATTTTCTAATGATTTCAAATGTTATAGGTCCTTGTGTTTCTGTAGATTGTCTAGATGGGAAATGTTTAAATAATTAAGTTGTCGTAGTCTCTTCGCATGGCTTCTTCTAACAGTATTGCGAATTTTTTAAAATATTCTTTATTACTGCTTTAAACGTTATTAAAATACTAAAATATTGTCTTTGAGGTAAGTTAATAATTTTTTGGCACAGTTCTTCATTTAGTGATTCACACTCAAAGAAATCTAGTGCCATTATTAAAAGATCAATATAATTATATTCATATAATATCTCTATTGTCGTGTAAGGATCCGCTAAAAGTTTTAAAAAGTTTTCATACGATCTTATACAATTAAATTTTAGTTCGCTACTGAAAAAGTTCGCCGTATTTATGTCACACACATAATTTCCATTAGCAAATTTGCTTGGATTGTATAATAAACTCCTTTCAATTATTTTCGATCTAAGACTCAATGTTGATTTCCTTAAGTCTCCCATGTCAAAATGAAAGGCAGTTTCTTGGCAGTTTTTTAGCCTTCATAGTTCTTGTTTTTAACAGTTATTTAGAAGTTCACTAACCTTCAAGAGCTAGCAGTAGCATAGTAAAAATTAGGCAGTTTTTTAGGCATCACAGTTTGATAACAGTTTCTAAGCAGTACTCAAGCAGTTCAAAGGCAGTTCACAGGCAGTTATTTTCACGAAATATGCAAATTAGATTCCAAATAACTGCTTAACTGTCCCCTTATATGGAAAAAGACACGCCCAAAAATGTCACATGATCAATTAGCAGTTCAATTGAACTGCTAATGAGAACTGCTAATGAACTGCTAAAAAACTTTTAGAAAACTGCTGTCAAAATATGGCTAGAATAACTACATCTATATAAACAGATTCTAAAATTTGAATTGAAATTCTTTTAATGTAAATCAATACCACCATGCATGGTGCTTTCATACAAGCAAACATTCATTATAATATTTACACAGTCAATCACAAATCCTCTCACAATCTCTTCTGTTGGATGTCCACTTTTAAAAGTAATATTGTTTTGTTTTTCATTTTCAAGCACTTTTTTGAGAAAGAACTCGAACTTATATGCACATTTTAAGACTGTGTGAATGTTTAAACCTGACAGAAATGTACATGCATCCTTTTTTATAATCACTATAGTGCGGCCAAGATATGATGGCACAATAACATTTACACATGCTAATTAGCCAATGGGTTCATTTTCAACAGAAAGGGGTGCCTATTTACAGTCAGGGTCAATAAACGCTGGTCTCGTATTACGTTTTCGCAATATGAGCAAATATAAGAGCCGCTTTTACATGTGCCTCGCTAGCTCAGTCGGTAAAGCGTTGGAAATACAACAATATTATGGAAGGAGGTTACTGGTTCGAGTCTCACTCTTGTGCATTTTTGGTAATGAATTGTATTCTTCAGTTCTAGTAAACATTTTTCTTAGTATATACCCTTACACGTTGATTATCTTGTTACATTTTTTTTCATTTGTATACTTTCTCTATTCTGTATAACATTATATAATATTTTATTATATTTATCTAGAACAATTGATTGAAAATTAATATTCTGTATGTATACGTGTGTATATAAATTATATGAATTAACATTGTTCATCAGCAGTGTTTGTGACAGAATCATTTTAGAAATCTGCAAACTTATCATCACTATCACCATCCGCCTCGTCATAATCAATGTCATTATCATCAAAAGAATCCAGTGAAATTTTGTTTCTTCTTGATTTTCTTACACCGTTGTGCAATTTCGTCGCCTATATGCGTGCAACCGTCCTTTTTGATACCCCTGTCATCGGGGTAGTTTGTTTCCTTGGACAGGACGACAGAATCACTGGCAGTTCTATTGATGCCTCTCGTGTTCAGAAGTCTAATACATTCGACACAATGCATCGTCCTCAATTGCTGCGTTAAAACGATACATTTAGCCATCATTCAATTTAATGATGTGCAGCGTACACAGTTTATCTTGTTGTAAATAATACACCCACAAATACAGTTTTGTGAAAAGTGTGCCGAAAGGAAATTCGCGAAACAAAATAAAAATAAAATAAGATTCGGATGGGATTCGAACCCAGACCGTCTGAGTTGAGATTAGAAACGTTACCACTAGGCTATATAAGCACAACGATCTTCATCCTTAATTAAATAAGTTAAAATAACTGAACAAGCGCTTAGATGATCGTGATTTATTTACTTACCCGCGTTTTGATATGGGCTAATCCAACCAGTGATGTTTACACAATGTTATTGTGCCATCATATCTTGGCCGCACTATACAAACATATGCAGCTACACAGGTGGATGCTTGGCGAGTTTCCTTCTAAGATTTGTAATTTTGTTGGTGATTGTAGTATTGAAGTCCACTGATGATGGTACGTACCTCCCACCAATTTTTTCCACAGTAGTAACTCACATACTCTATAAAAGAAAGAAAAGCACATGGAATATTAAAACTTTCCCTGAAATGATGTTCATGCAAGCATAACTACAAAACAGTACTGTATATTGAATCTTAAATCATATCAACAAAAGTAACATGCTTATATATCTTCTGCTAGCTAATACTCTGCCTCATATGGGGGCCCATAATTACAGATAGCTACATGTAACCAACGACTATTTTTATCAATGAATGACGTCATTTCTGTCAAAATTGTATTTGGTAAACAAACAAGCGAGCATTGAATATGTCATGCATGACGAAATTTCCAAATTAAATATGGATTACTCGTTGTGAATTAGATATAGAGTAAGTTTTTGTTATAATTTTTGTCAGAAATCTGACCATTTCATAACTCTAACTTTAAGTTACTCATCAGTTATTGTAAACAATCTGCAGGTAACGTCACATGGAAAAAAATCAATAATTTCATGAGATAATGACTTACACCGGTATCATGGATACACCGGCTGCATGGGGTTTCACTATACAAAGAACAAAAATACTAAATACAGAACACCTTATTTAAACACTATTTCAGAGCGAGTTCAACAAAACAGCTTGTAAAACATGTAATACTATGTGACTGATTAGAGTCAACAAGAGCCCTCACAGACGGGGTATGCTCCCCATGGGGCGTTTGTCACAGAAAAAATGCTAAAAAAATATGTTATTATTCTTTGCCACTGCACTGTAATAATAAGATTTATTTATTTATGAATTTTCAAATTGATATCTCTTATACTGTTCAAGTTATGGCCCGGACAAGAATTAAGAATGAAAAAATACAAAGGGTCATTACTCCAAAAATATACAATCAAGAGTTATGGTTCTTCTACACTGTACTTCCCCTCAATGAGGTCTATTCACCTATGAAGTTTCATATTGATATCTCATATACTGTTTAAGTTATGGCCCGGACAAGAATTAAGTATTAAAAATTACAAAGGGGAATAACTAAAAAAATATGCAATCAAAAGTTATGGTTCTTGTGCACTGCACTACCAATCAATGAGGTCTATTCACCTATGAAGTTTCATATTGATATCTCTAATACTGTTAAGTTATGGCCCGGACAAGAATTAAGTACGAAAAATTACAAAGGGGAATAACTAAAAAAATATGCAATCAAGAGTTATGGTTCTTGTGCACTGCACTTCCTCTCAATGAGGTCTATTCACCTATGAAGTTTCAAATTGATATCTCAAATACTGTTCAAATTATGGCCCGGACAAGAATTAAGTATTAAAAATTACAAAGGGGAATTATAACTAAAAAAATATGCAATCAAGAGTTATGGTTATTGTGCACTGCACTTCCAATTAATGAGGTCTATTCACCTATGAAGTTTCATATTGATATCTCTAATACTGTTCAAGTTATTGCGCGGACAAAAGTGTGACGGACGGACAGACAGACAGACGGACGGACGGAAGGACAAAGCGACGACTATATGCTCATCCTTCGGGAAGCATAAAAATACTGACAATTAACATAAAGTTCTTATAATAACATCAAAAAAGGTTTTGGAATTTTATCGGTCCCACTTGCAATGGTGCGTTGAGTAATGAGTACGAATCCACTAGTTCGGGTACGAACGAAAGGGGGCGAACTGAGAAAATCGTTTAACAAGCTAAATAATGATACACAGTTACAAATAATAGTTGCAATAACAACCGGGGAGTACAAAAAAGATATACATACACTGTAGTGCCACCGAGAAGAGCAGCTAATGACTAAACTTGACAACAATTTTGCTTGGCGCCGTAAACACTGCTATAATGGCGATCGAGGCGCGATGTAAACATAAAAACGAAAGCACTTGAAAAATATCGTTGTCGTCGAGATTTTTACAGAGACTGCTAAGAAATAGTAGCAATAAATGAACTGCTAGCGACACAACTGTTTAAGGTTAAGCAAGCAGTTTTCTTAGAAGTTGTTAGGCAGTTCTTGATGCGTTTTAACGGTTTTCAAAAACTGCCACAGGCCTGACTGCTAAGAACTGCTAAGAAACTACTAAAAAATGACAGAACTGCTTAGAAACTGCTTAAGAACTGCCTAAATAGGCAGTTACATTTTGCTTGGGCTAGCTTCCATTTCAAGTTGTGACAAAGTTTTTTTTTTTCAATGTGGTAAAGTTTTTATCAATGTGACACGATAGAATCCTGTGTTTAGTTTTATATAGTCTAAATTTGGAAAGTTCTAGATCCTTTTATTTTTATACGCCCGTTGAAAACGGGACGTATTATGTGAACACCCTTGGCGGGCGTGCGGGCGGGCGGGCGGGCTCGCGGCGGCGTCCAGTAATTTGTCTGTACTCTAGCACAAACAGTTTTCATCCGATCATCTTCAAACTTGCTGACAATGCTTATGGGCATAATATCTAGGCCAAGTTCGATTATAGGCCAAATGGACCCAGGCCTTATTGGGTTATGGTCCTTTAATAACCAAATAAGTATGAAATTGGCCTTGTCTGTACTCTTACGCTAACAGTTTTCATCCGATCATCTTTAAACTTGCTGACAATGCTTATGGGTATAATATCTAGGCCAAGTTCGATTATAGGCCAAATCTGCCTAGGCCTTATTGGGTTATGGTCCTTTAATAACCAAATAAGTATGAAATTGGCCTTGTCTGTACTCTTACGCTAACAGTTTTCATGCGATCATCTTCAAACTTGCTGACAATGCTTATGGGCATAATATCTAGGCCATGTTCGATTATAGGCCAAATCGACCCAGGGCTTATTGGGTTATGGTCCTTTAATTACCAAATAAGTATGAAATTGGCTTTGTCTGTACTCTTACGCTAACAGTTTTCATGCGATCATCTTCAAACTTGCTGACAATGCTTATGGGCATAATATCTAGGCCACTTAGTTCGATTTTAGGCCAAATCAGCCTAGGCCTTATTGGGTTATTATCCTATAATTACCAAAATAAATGTGAAATTTACCTTGTCTGTTCTTTAGTGCAAACAGTTTTCATATGATCATCTTCAAACTTTGTGACAATGCTTATGGGAATAATATCTAGGCCAAGTTAGATCATAGACCAAGTCGGCTAAGGCCTTATTGGGTTATGGGCCTTTAATTACCAAATAAGTATGAAATTGGCCTTGTCTGTGCTCTAACGCAAACAGTTTTCATGCGATCGTCTTCAAACTTCGTGACAATGCTTATGGGCATAATATCTAGGCCAAGTTTGATTATAGGCCAAATTGGCCTAGGCCTTATTTGGTTATTATCCTATAATTACCAAAATAAATGTGAAATTTGCCTTGTCTGTTCTCTAGTGTTTTCATCTGAGTATCTTCAAACTTGGTGACAATGTTTACGGATATAATATCTAAGACAAGTTAAATTGTAGGCCAAATCAGCCTAGGCCTTCTTGGGTTATGGTCCTTTAATTAAAAAAAGTGTTGGATTGTTTGTTTTTTTCATTCACCATGCCCTGAGACTCACCATGCCCCAAGACGGGCGTATTTTGTGACATTTTGGCACTCTTGTTATTTTTTTTATTATGAAATAACGTAGGTTAAAATGATCTCAATTTCTTAAACAGTCATTGATTTAATCATTTGCGTGTGATGTGTGGGAGAATATTTCGAAACTGCTTCTTTGTACCTGAAGTGTGTCAAAGACATACCTGAAGTGTGTCAAAGACATACCTTTATTCACATCACATGAGATCGCCTACTGTTTACGTCATAATGAATAAAATATACCCGTTTAAACTGCGTGGAATGAATAATTATACTAGTTACTACATAAAAATCTCAAATATGACTCGCCTATTAGCGTAGTAACCGTTCTTTATAAAAAAAAAACTGGGACGCTTTCATTGATATAAGATTGTATAGTATGTCAATGATGAATAACTTACTATTTTTATCTGACTTTACATTATGATAATTCGGTCATCCGTAATATGACGTTTTATCATACGTTTAGGTCTTTGTTAGTGCAAGCATACACTCAGGGCCTTTAACAACGCACACTTTATAAAATACTAAAAATGATCATGTTATCATTGTTTAAATTAATTGATTGTTCACTAACACCAACATTGGGGAGATTATTGTAAACATTTCATTGACATTCGTAAGGAAATAGTATTTAAACAACGGTTTAAATATAAGAGAAAAAAAATACACTGCAGTCAATGGTTCAAACCAGGTAACATTATTTATTTTAAAGGATGAAATACATATAATACTTATCTAGGAAAAGAAGGCGTGCCAATTCACGTGCGCGTTTTTAAAGTCCCTGACTGTATTTATTCAATTTTTCACTATGGATACACTTTATGAATCAGACTCATGACACAGTTAAAAATGTCCACGTGTGACCTACAGTTCTCCCACATGATCCTTCTAGAACGTATTTTTGATGACTTGTCACAATCTGCTGGTATAGATGCCTGTCGTATAATAATGTTTTCAAACACATCTAAATTGTAGGAGTATCTTTTGTCCAACATGTATGATGAAATGCCCTCTCATGTGTGTAAGTTCCTTATAAAAAGCTCGATCTCCTAGTTAAAGCCACAACTTGTTGTTATTTTTTACAAGTAAGACCTTAGTTACTAAAAACCTTACAAGTTTTAAAAAAATGGCTGAACAATTTATGAATATATTTCTAGATATGAGTAGTCAAATGTGGTCAGAGGTGAAATATGACAAGACATATATTATAGAAGGCTTGCTGTCTAAAACTAATGAATTAAAACTGAAATTAGTAGATAAGGAACAAACTATAAATGCTACATGTGCCGAGCGAGACCTTTTAGCTCTGGAGAAGCATACTATAGCATTTGAGAAAGAACAGCTTAGTCAGGACAAGAACCAGTAAGCTGAGGAGAGAGACAATTTAGTGTATGAAAAAGACGATTTAATATTCGAAAGAGTTAATCTATTATCTGAAAAAGCCAATATACTGATTGAAAGAGATAATCTATTATCTGAAAAAGCCAATATACAGATTGAAAGAGACAATTTAGAGTCTCGTATGGACACATTTTCCGCTTCTGCTGCTAATGCATAAGTAGAGAGAAAAAAAAGTGGAAGAAAAACTAAATAGACAGCATTTCGATCTGTCTTAGAGCAGAATTAGACAGATGTTTAGAAGAACATAAAACTATGATCAACAGTCTAAGGACTACCCATGATCACTCTGATCTGAAGATAGCTTCGTCTCCAAAAAGGAAATCTACCAGTGCGAGTGATAGAGCTATCAATCCAAAAAGGAAATCTACCAGTGCGAGTGATAGAGCTATCAAATCCTCAAAGTATGATAATATTTCGGATGATGAACAAGATGAGGAAGAAAACGATACTGATGACATTAAATATTTGGGAGTAACATATTAATAGGGTAAGTTTAAGTTATGAACACTAATAGTGTTTAATAACGTTTCTTTTTACCCTGAATACATATCAAAGAATAACTGACAATTCATAGATATATTTAAGTTTTTACTTACAAATCATACATGTGAGCAAGCATCAAGTAAAAATACTGTCATTCGGTTCATTAATATAAAATGTGTAAGTTAAGTTATTATATCTCTTTTTTTTACTAAAATTGCTGAACCAAACATTTCTTAATCAAAAATATATGAATATAAATATCACATTTTTTCTTTGCTTTGATTATGTTGAAAATGAAAAACTTAAAGAGACATAACCTACAATTTCGATCATTTAGATTGATTAAAAAGATATTCTCAACAGTTATCGACAATTTAATAAAAATACCTTTCCGTTTTGGACTAAAATAGTCGTCAATAATGAATATATTAGATTTAGTTAAACTCTGACAGAATTTTGTAGTCATAATTTTGAGGTAGCCTTATTATTGGGGTGGTCTTTATGTGAGGTTTTACTGTGCGTAAACAAATCATCTTTTAAACAAAATATACAAAAATCACAGACACAGTTTTCATTATGTTTAAACAGTACAATGAAACAAGGCTTTCATAAAAATATTTAAGATTTAAATGTATTAATGAACACTGTATTTCTAAACATGCATTGCTTATGATAAAAGTATTTCAAACTCAAAATTGAAAATGATATGCATATGAAAGTCTTGTTGAGATATACAACTAGAACAATATATGTTAACAAAACACTAAACAGAGATAATTAGAAATTAAAATGAGTATGAAAACATGCTGATGAATAGTTAAGTTTGTAAAAAAAACTTGTAACCCTACATATAGTTCAGGAGAGATAACTCTAGAATAATTTATGTTTACTTCAGAAAAAAGAGATATATTATAATAATCATTGGCACTATGAATAGAGGTAGTAATTATTGGTATTATCAATGGAGGTAGTACATAAACTGTGTATAAAGTAAATAATAACCTTGTCTAACATGCTACTAGATTATGTATTTAAATATATTTATGAAGTAGTAAAAGTATTTATCTGATAATGTTGTTAACACTAACTCTTGATGTTACTCATATTACAGATAAAAGTGTATTGGACAGTTGCAGCTAAGTCATGGATTTATCGAGAAACATTCATGACATACATGGATTTCAAGCGAAACTGGATTTCGCGTCAAACATATGTGAAGTACATGTGAAACATAAATGGATTTTATGCCAAAACATGCTGATTTATTAGCACGTGTAATTATAAACACACTGGAATGGATTTTATGTCAAAACATGCGGATTTATTAACACGTGTAATTATAAACACACTGGAATGGATTTTTATATACAATAGGTAAATTTTGTCCAAACTATTTCTCAGCAACTACATGCAGGAATTCAGTGAAACTTCATAGAAGTGATAAGTAGTTTGTCAAGTTGTGCATGTCCACAATAGGTTTTATCCAAGTAAATTTTAATGAGTTATGGCCCTTTGTTATTTTTTATATAATGTATATTTAGAAATTGGTCAGGATATTTCTAAGCAACAATTTGCAGGTATTAAAAAATGAAAATGCGTTATATTTCCCTTTGTAAAATGCAACAATAACTGTGTCAAGGCGGCATCTGGGGGTATTCATCACCTTTAGTGATAGTTCTAGTTTTACATTTTTTTAGCATATAAAACTAGAAACGATACCTTAAATGAGTGATTTTGGGTCATCTAAATGGCTCTCTTATATGTATTCTGGGGCTGTGACTAATGTGAGTTCTGTGTTTCAGGTTGCAAGACATTATGGCATGGACGTGCAGATTTGTTCTTTGGAATGCCACTACAGTTCGCTGGAGCAGGTGATGCAGATGAGGATCTAGAATCAATGACAGATTCTTGGAGCAGCATACATGTGGGAATCGAAGCAAAAGGAGCCGACGATTTTTCACAGAAAGATAAGTATCAGATGAGAGCCCAGGCTATTGTGTTTGGATACTTGATGCACAAAGAGGAGAGAGAAATGGCTGATGCACGATATCTTTTAATTCCACATATTGGGTTTTCAAAGAAGAAATTTATTTTTCAGTTCTATGATAGTGTTAATGATGTTCTGTTACAAACAAACACGTTTAAGCTGTTTGCTGCAGAGAAGTTAAATCCCTATGTTGTTGTGCTAGCTTGGTTAGCTCTCAACTACAAGGTGCTTGGTGGAGAAACACCAGATAATTTGCGGAAATACAAGTCTGGCTTCCACAAAATGTTTAATACTGTGCTTGAAAAGTATACAAAAGAAGTTGAACATCCCTGTCGTGTGTCAAATTTACCAGAAGAAGATTTGTGCTATGAAGCGGATGGGTTTTTTGGTGTTCTGGTATGATCCCCCTGTGGGTTGTGAGTCCAGCGGGTGGAGTGGTTTTGACCATGGATGTTGCTTTTGTAACACCTGAGGTTAGCCATTTGACACCTTTTATAGACTATATTGTGCTGATGTGATGTAAAACCCAAATCAAAATAAAAATATAAAATACTAGACCTGTGAGTGAGATAGGGTAATCTTGGCCCTCTTGGTAATTGTAAATAATTGAAAACCTTAAAAATTTATGACATTGTTCTCATTTGGAATTCAAACTGAGGATTGTTTTCCTTTATTTTAGTGAATGAAATGCTATGTTGTAAATGATGATTTGTAATAAATATTATGCCATAATTTTCTTTTGGAATTCCACGTGTAGAATCAGTGTTTTTCTGGCCCCAGAATCTACTGATGAGGGGCCTATAGCAATTGTCCTGTCCATCCATGCGTCCTTCCGTCCGTCCAAGGTTCTCAATAAGTTTGTGGCCAAAAGGCCCAATAGCTAGACTAACAGGCCTGCTAGGGGGGCTCCGGGCATTTTCAAGCAATATTTTATAAACTTTTCAGATTCCTAACCGGCCCAAACACATTTCTAATAGGGGTGTAACGATTCACTGACTTCACGATTCGATTCAAATCACGATTCTGAGTCACGATTCGATTTTTAGCTCACAAAAAATTGTCACAAAGTGACAAAGTGAGCTATTAGGATCAGTCTGTGTCCGGCGTCGTGCGTCGTCAAACTTTATGTTGTGCCAAATTGGGTCAGAACGTTAATATTGACAAAATCTCGGACGAGTTCGATATTGGGCCATTTTGGGTAAAAAACTAAGTCACCAGGGCCAAATAAGGGAACACCTTGTGAACACTTAAGACAATACTGTTTTGACTGGATCTTCATGAAACTTTGTCAGAATGTTTATTTTAATAATATGTAGGTCAAGTTCGATAATGGGTCATTTCTGGTGAAAAACTAGGTCACTAGGGCAAATTGCTGGAAAACCTTGTGAACACTCTAGAAGTCACTGTTTTGATTGGATGGTCATGAAACCTTGTCAGAATGTTTGTCTTCATAATATTTTGGACAAGTTCGAACATGGGTCATCTTGGGTCAAAAACTAGGTCGCTAGGTCAAATCTTATGAAAAACCATGTTTACACTGTAGATTTCACAGTTATAATTGGATCTTCACCAAGCTATGTTAAATCGTTTATTTTAATGATATAACGGTCAAGTATAAATATGGGTAATCTGGGGTCAATAACTAGGTCACCAGGTCAAATCTTAAGAAAAACCATGTTACCACTGTAGATTTCACAGTTATAATTGGATCTTCACCAGGCATAGTCAAAATGTTTGCCTCAATGATATGTGGGTCAAGGTTGAACATGGGTCAGCGGGGGTCAAAAACTGGGTCACCAGGTCAAATCTTAGGTAAAAATCTTGTAAAAGCTCTAAACCTTGTCAGATTGTTCGTTTTAATGATATTAAGGACAAGTTCAAATATGGGTCACCTAGGGTCAAAAACCAGGTCATGAGGTCAAATCTTAGGAAAACCTTATTAACACTGTAGATGTAAAATTTTGATCGTATCTTAACCAAACCTTGTCAGAATGTTTGTTTTAATGATATGTAAGACAAATTCGAACATAGGTCATCTGGGGTCAAAAACTAGGTCACGAGGTCAAATCTTAGGAAAACCTTGTCTATGCTGTAGTTTTTAGCTCACCTGTCACAAAGTGACAGAGTGAGCTTTTGTGATCACTCTTCGTCCGTCGTCCGTCGTCCGTCGTCAGTCGTCAGTCGTCCGTCGTCCGTCCGTCCGTCAACAATTGGCTTGTGTAGACACTAGAGGTCACAATTTTGGCCTAATCGTTATGAAACTTGGTCACAATGATCATCTCAACAAAATCTAGGCCAAGTTCGATATTGGGTCATCTGGGGTCAAAAACTAGGTCACTAGGTCAAATCATAGAAAAACCTTGTGTAGTCACTAGAGGTCACAATTTTGACTTAATCTTTATGAAACTTGGTCACAATGATCATCTCAACAAAATCTAGGTCAAGGTTGATATTGGGTTATCCGGGGTCAAAAACTAGGTCACATGGTCAAATTATAGAAAAACCTTGTGTAGTCACTAGAGGTCACAATTTTGACCTTATCTTTATGAAACTTGGTCACAATGATCATCTCAACAAAATCTAGGTCAAGTTCGATATTGGATCATCCAGGGTCAAAAACTAGGTCACAAGGTCAAATAATAGAAAAACTTTGTGTAGTCACTAGAGGTCACAATTTTGGCCTAATCTTTATGAAACTCGGTCACAATGATCATCTCAACAAAATCTAGATCAAGTTAGATATTGGGTCATCCGGGGTAAAAAACTAGGTCACAAGGTCAAATAATAGAAAAACCTTGTGTAGTCACTAGAGGTCACAGTTTTGGCTTGATCTTTACGAAACTTGGTCACAATGATCATCTCAACAAAATCTAGGTCAAGTTCGATATTGGGTCATCTGGGGTAAAAAAGTAGGTCAATAGGTCAATCATATAAAAACCTTGTGTAGTCACTAGAGGTCACAATATTGGCCTAATCTGTATAAAACTTGGTCACAATGATCATCTCAACAAATTGTAGGTCAAGTTCGACAGGTGAGAGACCTAGGGCCCTTTGGGCCCTCTTGTTTAGAAATCATATAAAACCCAAATCTAGTCACTAAAGGTCACAATTTTTACGTCATCTTTATGAAACTTGGTCACCAAGATCATGTCAACAAAATCTAGGTAAAAAAGGCTGTATTTTCTTGAATTTTATTCAGAAAATGCAAATGGTTACTTAGGTCACCATTGGGGCTTGCACGCACTACTACGACAGGTGAGCGCCCTAGGGCCCTTTGGGCCCTCTTGTTATGGTTTTGATTGGATCTTCACCAATTATATGTAGGACAAGTCCTAACATGGGTCATCTAGGGTCAAAAACTAGGTCACCGGTTCAAAACAATGTTTTAATGAGTGAACAGTGATTGTCATGTAAGCGATATAGGGCCATCATGGCCCTCTTGTTTACGATTCGATACGATACTCTTCCATATGATTAATGAAATATAGTGAAATTAATCATTGCATTTCAGTATTAATTATTTAAAGTACCTGTATGATTGTAATATACATCCTACTGCATTTGGGGCTCTATTTCAATGAACAAAACAACATTTTCAAACAGATCTTTACTGCAACAAACTATAAAAAATATAAACAGATTCAATATATCCTCTGAACTACTTAAGTTTATTACTTATCATTATGTACCTTGATTACATGTAAAACCTATCTTTAATTCTCACAGTTAGATTGCATAAAGGTTTATGCATGTTTGTGTTAGCTATACATATAGAATGTTTATTTTTATTTGAGTGGCGAACAAACAGGCAGTTTAAAGAAGCATTTTAATCTCCATGGCGACAGAAAAGAGCTTTACTATGTTCTTGATCTTTTAACAGGAACACACGCTTATAAAGAAAATTATTAAAAATGAATGAAGTTATTATCTCTCGTTATTCCCTGATTAGGATGTCTTATTTGGAAATTTGTTGATACATTTTTTTGTATATTGAATAGGCTGGGAATATGGTTGAAATTGCTCTCTTTACAGTGAAAAGATAAAAAACAACGTTAGATTAAAAAATTGTCCATTGATAATTATAAGCTAATCAGATCAGATAAGAAATTGTGTATCGAGAGATTCAGCAATGGTCAATATGGTCGGCCATTTTCTCAAACCCACCAAACCGCCTCTGGGGGTAGTTTGGAAGGTTTGACAATCCGGTTCGAGATTTTTTTAAACAAATGACAAAACTTTTTTTCGTTTCAAACCAGTATTACTGAACAAACGGACAGTTTGACAAACCAGTTGGAAACCAAACCTGGTTTGTTGCAAACAAAAGCACCCTCAGATAGACCATGTTTCTTTAACTTTAGCTGAAGAGTTGCGTGTTTTGCTATGTTTACTTTCCTTGGCAATTGATAAAAAACGTACCGAACCGTAATTTCTTGCCGGCGAATTGTAAACCGTGAGTGCTATTAAATCGCGGTGAACCGCGAACAGCGATTAACCGTTACACCCCTAATTTCTAAGCGGCTAAATTGGCCTGCAGCCTGCTGTTATTGAGAACCCTGCCGTCTGTTAATATTTTGGTTTCCGATCAATAACTTGATTGGTTTCATATTTTGTATGAAGGTGTATGCTAATAAAATACAGGTCAAGATTGATAACCAGTAAAATCAAAACATTTTCACAGGAGTTATGGCCCCTTTTTTACTTTAATCTTAGCCTAATGTAGGTTTCCGATCAATAACTCAAGAAGTATTTCATCGACTGGTTTCATATTTTGCATGAAGGTGTATAATAATGAAATACTGGCCACATTTGATATCCATTAAAATCAAAGCATTTTCACAGAAGTTATGGCCCCTTTTTGACTTAGCTCTCAGTGGTGGCACATTTCTCCGGACACATTTCTAGTTTATACCAATTTAAACCTAAAATTTTGGAATAAGATATTGTTGTATACCCATTTAAACTTGATTATTTGGACAGGAATATTGTTGTATACTAATTTTAATTGAATGATTAAGCGAGACTTACCTTTGTAGAAGTAATTGATAATAATTTCATCCGACACAAAACTCAGACAATAGCATAATGGGTAAAGTAAACTATGCTTAAAGCGGGCATTGAAGATACATTCAAGCCTCATAGCACAAGATCAGCTGTGACGTCGCATACTTTTTATAACGAAGTTCCTTTATCGGAAATAATCAGAACTGCCGGATGGTGTAACGCAAAAACATTCGCTAAATATTACAACAAGACGCAATGATAGCCCTATATCGCTCACCAGAAAAAAAGACCCTGAGGGAAAACATCTTGATCGTATGTAAAATCAAGTGAACCGGGGGTCACCGGGGCCAATTTTGTCCCTTGGGCAATAATTTGAACAAACTTGGTAGAGAACCACTAGTCAATGCTGCATACAAAATATATAAGCTCTAGGCCTTGTGGTTTTGGACAAGAAGATTTTTTTAATAAGCTCACATGAGTACTTTGTGCTCAGGGTGAGCTTTTGTGATCAGTCTGTGTACGGCATTGTGCGTCGTGCGGCGTCAACCTTTACCTTGTGAACACACTAGGGGCCACATTTTTAGCCCAATTTTCACAAAACTGGGTCAGAATGTTAATATTGACAAAATATCAGACGAGTTCGATAATGGGTCACTTGGAGTCAAAAACTAGGTCACCAAGGCAAATTGCTGTGAAACCTTGTGAACACTCTAGAAGTCACTGTTTTGATTGGATCTTCATGAAACCTTGTCAGAATGTTTGTCATGATAATATCTTGGACGAGTTCGAACATGGATCATCTGGGGTCAAAAGCTAGGTCAAATCTTAAGAAAAACCATGTTAACACTCTAGATTTCACAGTTATTATTGGATCTTCACCAGGCATAGTCAAAATGCTTGTTTCAATGATATGTAGGTCAAGTATCAATATGGGTCATCTCGGGTCAATAACAAGGTCACCAGGTAGAATCTTAGGAAAATCTTGTTTACACTGTAGATGACACAGTTTTGATTGGATTTCACCAAACCTTCTCAGAAAGTTTGCCTAATGATATGTGGGTCAAGCTCGAACATGGGTCAGCTGGCGTCATAAACTAAGTCCCCAGGTCAAATCTTAGTTATTAAAAACCTTGTTAAAGCTCTAGATGTCACGGTTTTAATTGGATCCTTACCAAACCTTGTCAAATTGTTTGTCTTAATGATGTTAAGGACAACACTGTGGGTGTCAAATTTCGATTGGATCTTCACTAAACTTTGTCAGAATGTTTGCCTAATGATATGTAAGACAAGTTAGTACATGGGTCATATGGGGTCAAAAACTAGGTCACGGGGTCAAATCTTAAGAAAACTTTATGCTGTAGATGTCATTGTTTTGATTGGATCTTCACCAACCTTGCTAGAATGTTTGTTTTAATGATATGTAGGTCAAGTTCAAACATGGATCTTCTTGTGTCAGACACTAGGTCACCAGGTCAAATCACAGGAGAACCTTGATATCAGCAGACCTCATTACACGGGTTCAAAACAATGTTTTAATGAGTAAGCAGTGATTGTCATGTGAGCGACAGCCCCCCCCCCCCCCCCCCCCCCCCCGTCGGTCAGTGTGTCAACAATTGCTTCAAACAACATTTCCTTCTTAAGTAGTTGGTCAGTTTCAACGAAACTTAATAGGGACGTTCCTTGCATGAAATCTTCTTGTCCAAAACCACAGGGCCTAGAGCTTAGATATTTGTTGCGTAGCATTGTCTATTGGAACTCTAACAAGTGTGCTCAAATTATTCCCATGGGGTCAAAATTTGCCCCCAGGGGGGTCAATTGATTTATATAGGTATTACAAAGTGTCGCTATGCGCTGACTACTTCGCAACTGATGAACGCTGTGTGTGGATTGTGTTGCGCTGTTTGTGTTGATAAAGCGCCAATGTTCTTGCTCTCCGGAGTATGCCGTTGGTGTCTATTAATATTAGATACTTTTTGGAACTTGTAGAAACAAGATTACTGTGTGTAATAAAAGAAACGTTTTGACTTTATAAGAAATTTACAAACAAGATAACTTTATCGTGTAGTGATAAAATTCAATATTTTCAAGAGCGCGTAGCGCGAGTGAAAATATTAAAATTTTATCACTACAAGATGAGATATTAACCATATTCAATCAAAACAAACAAATATTCTATTTATTTAATGCTTTTATGATGTCAAAACTGGTACTATTTATGCCAAATTACCACTGTGGTTAGGCTACGTATGAATATGTTATTCCATTCATATTTTTCACTTCAAAATCCGCCATCTTGGATTATGGTGAATAGGTAAAAACGACTTTTTTGAGAATTTTGCTTTAAATCATACTCCAACTTGTAGGAAATGGTCTAACTAAAAATAAAAACCCCCACATGACATGTTTCCGTTCAGTAATAAAAAAGTTACAGACATTTTAGTGTTGAGATTTTGGTAAATTAAAGTAGTCCCTGTGAGGGGGCGGAGCTTATATCAGTCACATTGTAGGTGATAACCAGTGACTGATATAGGTTTTATTTCACTGATAGAACTCCATATCTCATCAGTTAGCATTAAATAATTAGAAATATAAATCTTTATAATTATGCAGTTGTAACAAGAAATATTGTGAAAATATGCATTGTTATATAGGCTTATATAGGAAAACTTTAAAAGTCTTCTAGTCCAAAACCTCATGGCCTAGAGCTTATATATTTTGTGTGTAGCATTGTCTAGTGGATGTCTACCAAGTTTGTTCAAATTATGGCCCTGGGATCAAAATTGGTCCCGCCCCGGGGTTTACTCTTATTTTTTATAGGCTTATATAGGAAAATTTAAAAAAAAATCTTGTCCAAAACCACAAGGCCTAGAGCTAAGATATTTGGTATGTAGTATTGACTAGTGGATCTCCATAAAGTGTGTACAAATTATGGCCCTGGGGTAAAAATTGGCACCGCCCTGGGGGTCACTTCATCTATGTAGGCTCAAATAGGAGAATTAAAAAAATCTTCTTGTCAGAGACTACATTGCCTAGACTTCAGATATTTCGGATGTAGCATTATCTAGTAGACCTCTGCCGAGTTTGTTCAAAGTATGGCCCCGGGGTCATGAATGGCCCATCCTGGGGGTCACTTGATTTATCTAGAGTCATATATAGGAAAAAGGTGAAACATATTCTTCTCTAGATATTTTTTTTCTGATGAGCGATATAGGGCCAACTTATTGTGTTATATTTTCATTTGTGACATGTATTGGTATAACTCCAACGCGATAAATTGCAATACAAAAACAAACACAAAATCCGCTATATTTATCGTTTCTGAATATCTAGGAGCATGACAACTTTATATGATGTGCTAAAGTTTTGAATTCTTTCATTGGCAAGTGTAACGGTCCTTGATTTTAATCCATAACAAAAATATAGGCAATATTGTGTTTGTTTTTGTACTGCAATTTATCGCGTTAGAGTTATACGCACCCGACTTTGTTTATTGTTTTGTTTGTTTCCAATTGTGGCAATTTGGGTAGGCACCCAACTTTGTTTATTATTTTATACATACATTGATTGATCTCAATTGTTACATTTTTGACAATTAAACTGTTCATTTAAGTTCAAATCGAGTTATTTCCTTTATTTATGTTGTGTATTTGTATACATTATACAAGTATATTTGACATCAGACTAGTTGACTTCCATGTCATAAACACACTTCAACAGCTTCTGTAGTTCTAAATGACACTCACATTGTGGTTTCATTAGATTTAAGCTGCCAAACTAGATATCTGAAATTTACTGCTGTGTCCATTTAACATGCTAATTAAAATGGGAAACGCCTTTTCTATTAAGTGGTTTCCATGGAAATTATATCATCGTTGATAGATCCTGGCCTCATCAAAACATCACATTTACAGTCATATCATGTGCACCTGTCCAGGCACAAGTCAACAGTACATTTTGAGACGTACCCTTGAGAATTTACTACACTAAGGTCACGTGATTCGGTAATGGTACAGTTGATCCGTTATTGGTACACAAACCACGGATATACACAATGTATTTCCGTGCACAAACAGACTGCTGGAAATGGTTGATAAGTTTGTGTGAATGAAATATTTGATGGAAATATTGATTGCTGTGTCAAGAGAATATATTTTTATGTTTATTTACATATTTCTCAATCACGTTTACACGTTTGGGTAAGTGTATGCAGCGATAGTTTCACTAGTGATCCGTTATCGGCACACTCACTGTATATTGATCCGACATGCGTCGCTCTTGTTTCCATTTTCTTCTCTTGTAAAATTGATAGGTCTAGTCCTGAACTATTCTTTGTCGTGGTGTACCATTTAATTTAACTGCACGTTGTCGATGGCTCAATTACATTTGCAAATATGTGAGTATTTCGTTTTATAGCGAGCTTTGTGGGCTATTTTTTGTGTTGAGGCAAAGGGGAAGTTGGGACAATGTAGCATGCACGATTAAATCGTCCAGGTTCCACTTCACGGAAGAGAAATGACTCCTGATGCACGAGTTGATAATTTCTAAAAGTTTTAGCAGCGTCATTTTGGGAGTATTTCTTGGCGAAAATGCATTCAAAATGACGAGAAAAATGTTCTGGTGGCATAGCATTCTTCGATTTTTGAAAAACAAGCATGTGCTTTAAAACCGGATATTTTTAAAATATATATTTACCTGTTTATACTTGAAATTGATCGATGGCTCTATAGCGGAAGTGTCGATGGCTCATATTTAGCAGATCACAAAAATGTGAAAGAGCCACCGTTTAGTAGGGGTGCATAAGGGAGTTTATGTGTTGGATGAAACTTGAAACTTAGGACAGGAATACTGTTGTATACCAATTTTAACTTAAATTCTTTCGCAAGAATACTGTTGTATACCAATTGAAGTTTGAGAATAAAATATTGTTGTATACCCATTTAAACTTGATTATTTGGACAGGAATACTGTTGTATACCCATTTAAACTTGAATTTTTGGACAGAAATAATGTTTTATACCAATTTTACTTGAATTTTTGGGCAGGAATACTGAAGTAAACTAATTTTAACTTGAAATTTAGGACAGAAATACTATTGTATACCCATTTAAACTTGAATGTTTGTACCAAAATGTTGTTGTATATCAATTCGAACTTGAATGTTTGTACAGGAATATTGTCGTATACCAATTTAAGCTTGAATCTTTGGACAGGAATATTGTTGTATACCAGTTTAATCTTGAATTTTTAGACAGGAATACTGTTGTATACCCATTTAATCTTGAATTTTTGGACAGGAATATTACATGTGGAATACAAAATAAAAATACCAAAATAAAATTTGAGTTGATTATATTTGCAATTTGAAAAAAATGTTGATGCGTTAGATGAACCTGATCTAACAGTCCAGCTTCTCAAGGTGGCACATTCTGTATCATTCAGATTAAGCCAGTTGTCAACAATACCTAGGATACTGTATTGGACAGTTGGAGATGGACAGCACACAGTATTTGATGATATGTAATTTATAAAAGAAACAAATATATTGTTTAGTATTTCTCAGCTATTTATCGCTGCCATTCAATAAAACTTGGCACGTTGTTAGACCAAACCACTAGCTATTGATATGTGTAGGTAAAAAGATATGACACCACTATCTTTTTAATGTTCTGTGCTCTTCAGAAATCTGATGTTTACAACTTTGAGTGTGACAGTTCTTACTATTTCACGAATGTGTTCATTTATGCGACTATTTACCTGTAGTCGCACATATGTAATATTTGTAGTTTGCTTTATTGATAAATTTTATAATTCATTGAAATACTCAGTTGTAAAGGCATTAGGCTAACGACTCTGGGGTTGTGGGTTCGATCTCCATAATGTTGTAATTGTAGGTATATGGGCCACTTTCAACAGCCTTGCTGTTGGGTTAACTCTTTAGCGACATGGTTGAGTGTCCGCCTACAGTGCTAATTTAAGCTAGGTCCTGGGTTCAGTCCCTGGTGAGGACCAGATTTTTCTTGCTACTGATTTACTTTAAAATAGTTTAATGGTGGCAGCGGTGTTTGACCATTAAAGTAAATTAGGAGCAAGATAAAGGCTGTTGAAATTGGCTCATGTTCCTACAATCACTTCACCATCACGCCAGGGATGATACAGGGGTCGTTGGAGTCCCCAAATGGCGTTATGTTTTTTCCTACTATGTGATATCATATGTAAAACCCAAAGCCAACTGAAATTGTTTATATAGAACAGAAACTTTATTAAGACTTCAGCATAACAGCTCATCGTCATAACATATATACATACAATTATGCAAACATGCTTGTACAATAAATGTAATGACTTAAACAGTGTAGCAATACCACGTGGTTTTTTACTACAGTTCCAAGTAGAAATTTGTAAACATTGGAACATAAATGTAGCCATAAGTATTTTATTTCTTCATCGATTTCTATGAAATCTACGCCACGCTAAGGAGAACATTATTTGCTTTCCATGAAATATAAAATCTTTTTCAGCGGATCTGCGGTTTAGTCCATTACCCTGTGAAACCATGGAACGTGTAGGTTTCACAGGGTAATGGAAAAATCGGTAAAGCTGCTGAAAAAGATCTTATATTTCATGGAAAGCAAATAATTTTCCCCTTAGCGTGGCGTATATTTCATAGAAATCGATTAAGAAATAAAATACTTATGGCTATTTTATTTTCCAATGTTTACAAATTTCTTCTTGTAACTGTAGCCAAAAGTCACGTGGTATTGCTACACTGTTAGAGACGTTTTCGGTAGTTCGCTACACTTTTTTTACATAGGCAAAATGAAAACTGAACAATAGTTTTTTTAAACTTTGCATGATCGTAACATATGATAACAGAAACATTTTAAGCGAAAAAAAAATTGGGGTCACTGATCTCGTGTTTGAGTTATCTGCCCTTGAATTCGAATTTTTTGCTTATTTTATGTCATTTCAAGGGCAGATAATTCACCATAAAGGAAAGCAATGCCTTATCTATTTTCATTTTTATGTAGCCGACTTCTTTTCATGTCATCGTGAAATATTTTATGAATTATTAAAGAGTGTTTTTTTAATTTTTTCTTTCTTTACCTTAACCACTGCCAATTTTCTTAAAAAATGGCCTAATTTTGAACTTCAACTGAGAAAAGGTAATACAAATATTTAATGGAATTGCATGAAATTTTGTTTTTTGACCAAGAATAAAATGCAAAACATTAACCAAATGTAAAAACCATGGCTATTGAGATTTATGTATGAGCTATATGCCCTTGAAATTAGCTAAAATAAGCAAAAATTCAAATTCAAGGGCAAATAACTCATCAGTCATCAGTGACCCCCACTTTTTTTCCGCTTAAAATGTTTCTGTTATCATATGCTACGATCATGCAAAGTTTTAAAAAATTATATTGTTCAGTTTTCATTTTGTCTATATGTCAATGTGAAAAATGTTGCGAATTACCGAAAACGTCTTCAATAAATAGTAATTCAGTACATGCATAATGGAGAAAATATGAGATCGTATTTATCAAATTAAAACTAAGTATAATAAATAAAGTGAAAATGTTGTTACCATAATATTATACGGGAATCATACATACATCTTAAGTACATAATATATTTTGTTCATTGCTTATGCACCTATCCATGTTTTCCCCCAGGGGGGGAGCGGCGGGCATACACGGGACTTTTTGACAGAAGGCTGTTCCCGATAGGTGGAAATTTGACAGACAGAATGGTGCCGAGTCCCGGGAAATTTTGACTTTGGCCGAAATTTTGATCCCGGGGGGTATATGTAAAGCATCTCCCAGTGAGGGGATTTCGACAAATTGCCCTTGCTCTAGGGTGGGAATTTAGACTCTGAAAAAGTAAAAATGTCAAATTCCCCTGGGTCAGCCCGCCGCTTCCCCCCCCCTGGGGGAAAACATTGATAGGTGCATTAAGTATAAAAGACTGAATGCAAAAAATACATAATTTATTGTGTCGGCTGAAAAGGCGACATATAGGTGTTACTTTGGGGGCTGCGGCGTCACAAATTGCTTGTCCGGAACTTTGTCACCTTACGTTCAAATGACTCAAGAATTGGTATGCATGTTTCTTGCAATAAGCCGGAGTGCAGTGCGCAAGAACCATAACTCTACCTGTCATAGTTTTTGAATTATTTCCCTTTGATTGATTTTATTCGAGCATTTTTTGTCCGGAGCATAACTTTGTCACCTTAAGTTCAAGTGACTCTAGATTTGGTATGCATGTTTCTTGCAATAAGCCGAAGTGCAGTGCGCAAGAACCATAACTCTACCTGTCATAGTTTTTGAATTATTTCCCTTAGATTGATTAAATTTGAGCATTTCTTGTCCGGAGGATAACTTTGTCACCATGAGGTTGAATGACTTGAAACTTGGTATGCATGACAGTGAGTGTTTCTTACCAAAAGTCCAAGTGCAGTACACAAGAACCGTAACTCTACCTTGTGCCGTCCGTCGTCCGTCTGTCAGTCCGTCCGTCGTCCGTCCACAATTACTTGTGTAGACACTAGAGGTCACATTTTTAGCCTAATCATTATGAAACTTGGTCACAATGATCATCTCAACAAAATCTAGGTCAAGTTCGATATTAGGTCATCCGGGGTCAAAATCTAGGTCACAAGGTCAAATCATAGAAAAACCTTGTGTAGTCACTAGAGGTCACAATTTTGGTCTAATCTTTATGAAACTTTGTCACAATGATTATCTCAACAAAATCTAGGTCAAGTTCGATATTGGGTCATCCGGGGTCAAAAACTAGGTCACAAGGTCAAATCATAGAAAAACCTTGTGTAGTCACTAGAGGTCACAATTTTGGCCTCATCTTTATGAAACTTGGTCACAATGATCATCTCAACTAAATCTAGGTCAAGTTCGATATTTGGTCATCTTGAGTCAAAAACTAGGTCACAAGGTCAAATCATAGAACAACCTTGTGAAGTCACTAGAGGTCATAATTTTGGCATAATCTTTATGAAACTTGGCCACAATGATCATCTCAACAAAATCTGGGTCAAGTTCGATATTGGGTCATCTGGGGTTAAAAACTAGGTCAAAAGGTCAAATCATAGAAAACCCTTGTGTAGTCACTAGGGGTAAATATTGGTTGATCCAGGGTCAATAACTGGGTCACAATGTCAAATCACTTCAATATGTCATAGGGTCTAAATGTGATGTAAATTATAAAGCATAAGACAATACAAAAACCTTGTTCATGGAATAGAGGCTACTATTAGGGGTGCATGGACTACTTGGACAGGTGAGCGACCTATGGCCCTTTGGGCCGTCTTGTTGATTTTTTCCCCTTTGATTGATTTTATAAGCATTTCTTGTCTGTGGCATAACTTTGTCACCATAACTATTAATGACTCAAAAATAGGTATGCATGTTTCTTTGCTGTGACATGAAGTGCAGTGCGCAAGAATCATAACTCTAGCTTGTGTTTGAATGATTCCCTTCAGATTGATTTTATCAGGACATTTTTTGTCCAGAGCATCGCTTTGTCGTTTTTAGTTCAGATGACTAGAGAACTCTTGTGAGTCTGATATGTAGCCTAATACTGGATAGTTTTCAATGACAAATGTGCATTTCGTCAGGCGACACATGCGACTCGCGGAGCTTTTATTAAGAATATTTTTATTTGTTTCATTTAATAATGGTAACAATTTGTGCATATTAGGTCTAGTTCGATAGAATCTGGGAATAAACTGATTCTAAGTTGACTGTACAAAAGGCAAATAAAAACAAAATAAAAAATATCTTCTACATCTAATAAAGTACAAAAATTACGCAGTCTTTCATTCCTAGAAATAATCAAATGACGACCAGTTTCACTAAATAATTGATGAGAAGACATTTTTGATTGACCAATCTTAACCAAACTTGGTATGTAGGATCCTTGAATGAAAACCTAGCCTGGGATTGTATTTGGGGTCTATGTGACCAAGGTCATGGTCACTGTTACTAAAAATAGAAAATCAGTGTCCGGTCAATAACTTAAGTTTGGAATGACCAATGTTGACTAAACTTGGTATTTAGCATCCTTGAATGAAAATCAAGCCTGGGATTGTAGTTGGGGTCCGTGGGGTCAAGGTCACTGTTACTAGAAATAGAAAATCAGTGTCCGGTCAATAACTTAAGTTTGGAATGACCAATGTTGACTAAACTTGGTATTTAGCATCCTTTAATGAAAATCTAGCCTGCGATTGTAGTTGGGGTTCGTGGGGTCAAGGTCACTGTTACTAAAGATAGAAAATCAGTGTCCGGTCAATAACTTAAGTTCGGAATGACCAATTTGACTAAACTTGGTATTTAGCATCATTGAATCAAAACCTAGCTTGGGATTGTATTTGGGGTATGTGGGGTCAAATGCACTGTACTAAAAATAGAAAATCAGCTTTCAGTGAATAACTTAATCAAGGATTAAGATATTGCAATGAAATTTTGGTGTAGGTAGCTTACATGCAGTCCATGCTTTTGAATTGTGTCTAGGTTCAGTAAGGTCAATGTCACTGTTACTAAAAATAGAAAATCAGTTTCTGGTCAATAACTTAAGTAAGGATTGAGATATTGCGATGCAATTTTGTGTGTTGGTAGCTTATCCAGTCCATGCTTTTGTATTGAATTAAGGGCCAGTAGGGTCAATGTCACTGTTACTAAATATAGAAATCAGTTTCCAGTCAATTACTTAAGTTTGGAATGACTAATCTTGACTCAACTGGGTATTTAACAACCTTGCATGAAAGCTTAGCTGGGAATTGTATTTGGGGTCAGTTTGGTCACGGTCACTGTTTCTAAAAATAGAAAATCAGTTTCCGGTGAATATTTTAATTAATTTAAGGATTTAGACATTGCGATGAAATTTTGTGTGGAGGTAGCTTACATAGAAACCAAGCTTGGGATTGCATTCTATGCCAGTAGGGTAAAGGTCAATGATAACTTATTAGTAGCACTGGAAACTGAACCACTGAAGAAGCCTTGGTGAAGAATTCTAGAGTACTGTGGTATTAAAGCCTTGGAAAACCTGGTTTCGTGGCACTGCCGCGTTTCTTGTTGGACAGTGGATACGCGCTTTTAATTCTACGGATTTGAATATCTCATGTATTTACCGACAAGCACTTATTTCACGGTGTATGATCAAACCTACATTGTTGGTACAAAAATCGCGTTTTCAACTCACTTGCTCGTACAAGCACCTAACTATTCCTATTGATCTTGGATAAATAGCATAAATGGACGGTGTAGTGCAGTTTATTTATATCTATTTACTCATAGATTTGGCTTTAGTTCATAACTGGAATGGTTTTACGGAACCACTCGAAGATGTAAAAATGTAATCCGCTCAAAATTAAGTCGAAGTTTGTATCCGAAGTATGAAAAAGAACGAATCTTTTGTTTCGTGTCACAGTAAAAAAAGTTGACATGTGTATTGAAAAAGTATTTGAACAACGAGTCCTATTATTTTTGGTATTGTTCTGATGTTCAATTTATACTACAATAATACTTTTATATTGGGATAATAAAAAAACCCCGGAAATAAGCTTCTAACATGAAAATATCTTGCAATAATTAACTTATGGTAAGTCACCTATATTGTTTGTATAAGGGCACCTATATTATGTCAAAATTTGTCTCTCTGAATATAATTCGTCTAAATGGTCTAGATCTTTCATTTGTCAGAATCTGATATAAGTTAGGCCGAAACTTGGTAACATCATGATTTCGCACGTGCAATAATGCTATGCACCAGTCAAATGAAACCCGAGGAGGAAGGATGGGAGAAATAGCGGGAAAATATAGCCGTGACTATAACTGTGCTTTTACCGAGTTTATTGCAAGAGTACAGACGTGCGATCTTCATCATGAGTTTGACCAACAGTAATTCATCTGCGATGTTTGCATACACCCAAAGATCAAGTAGAATTACACATACCTATATTTAATGTAGGATTTCACTGGTTTAAAATTAAGGGGAGTGACACTTTGCGGTGGGTTGACCAACAGTATGGCCCTGGGGCAGGAATTTTACCAGGAATTTGGGAAAAAACATAGTAAACATCCCCGTATTTTCCCGGGGTTGCGTTCCGTGGTTTCAATTGACTGGTGCAAATACACTTCACGCATCGATTTTGTAGCTGCGTTTGAAGTTACAGCATGAGATATACATGTACAATGTATGTTGACCTAGCATATAGCTCCCCTCCCTTCAAATACCGCTTCTCGTACGACTCCTTGCTACATCGAGATGCATTTAAACAAAGCACGTGTTATTTCTTTTGCAAATGTCGGTCTCAATGAATGTTTTCTGTTGGAATTTAAGACACCGTCATCGTGTCAGACGTTTGGAGGATGCATTGAGAATTTTGTTTTTTTTAAATAAATATACATTTCAGTGACCCGTCACACCAGAGTCCGAAATATGTACACGGCGTCCCTTACGCGACTTTGTGGTCTATACTGCAAAACACGAAGTGGACCTGTAACCAATGCATGTCATGCTTTGAATACATCTCCCTTTCAACAGGGGTGTGCTTTAGCGTTTGGATACAGCTACTTGGAAAGCAGAATAGTCAAAGAGTCATACTCGGTTAGACAGCACGGCTTCAGTGCATTGGCTCTGAAAAGCAAAATACATTAAACAACTTTTCTAAATATCCACGATTGCAATTTCTGCACGAGTTGGCATATCAATGTGGTATTGAACGAACAGCGTATTACCGAATAATGGCATAAAGTATTGATAACTACAACTACAGAACTGGATTTCATTGCTTTAAGTATTGTAAATAACTTGATCCTGGACTCAAAAAGTCACGAAGTCGTCAATAAAGCATATGTCTGCCTTCTGCAGATAAAACTGTCAGACACTTTGTTCTCATGGATAAAATATACTGTCCAATGACTGCCCCAGGTATAACTGAGCACTTTTATTCCAGTGCGCTCTAAATTTCATTATCACTACCTAAGTCATTTGGTTTCTCAGTCAAATGCCAAGTCCAGACTTTACATTTTCAACAGGGTTTAAGCTCCGATACTAAAAGCACCATGCCGATTGTTATCCGCAGATATATTACGGACTGCTCCACTTCTCACTGAATGACAACGGGAATGATATCCTGACGATAATTATTAGCGAAATTCAAATGGTCAAATTTTCGCCGGGCTGTTAGAACCTGCTGAATGTCATCGAAGTGTCAGCTTTACGTCAATTGATTTCGTATGTTTGCATTTGCAGACCATCAACACTTCGGGACTGCTCGAAGATCTTCAGCTTCTAAATTTTGCTTCGACAACGGAAACAACCGGAATGAAAATGGGGCTTATGCATGCCATCTCAATGAATATTTTACATTATTAGACACAAACAGTGTCGAATTTAAAGTGATAACTGTTGACCTTCTAATCCCCGACCTGAAAAGCCAATTGTGACTATATGTGAGCTTATCCCCCTCTGCCATCCGGTAAAAATACAACTAACCATGTTACACTGAAACGAATAGCTAGTGTATACTTAGAAAAAGCATGTACGAGTAGTTGGTGAATACATTGTGACTATAAGTGACTAAGTGTCTCCAAAATAACGGAGGTGCCCTTGTGTAGTGCTGTTCCTAAAATATAGGTGCTTTATAGTTTGATAAAATCGTGTTTTAAGAGACGATATTGATTTTAAAGGATGGTTTCTTTTCTGTTTTCAGTTCCATTAGATAAAAAACTGAATATATGGGTAAAAACTTTGCACAAAACATCACAAGTTGTAAAAATAATAGCAAAAAACGATTTCCATTTCCCGATTTAGTAAAGCAGTACTCAAACTGTAACCCTTATTTTTCGGAAACAGCTGAAGCTTTTAATTTTGTTTTCATGCAGATGGAAGCTTGAATGTTTCTAATGTTCCGTGGTAACATTAATAAAATCATCGTACGTCTCTGAAGTAGAACTGTTTGAATTTTCCGTGACCTCCTCCGCGTGTTTTTTCGTTTTTTGTACGTAAAAGTTCGTTGCTTATACCAAAAAGTGAAGGCAACGCCAGTTTTGTACCAACAATGTAGGTTTGATCATACACCGTGTATTTAGATACATGACTCTTTCCATGTAGTTACAATAAAATGATTTGAAATATATTTAGATCCGACACACTTATATGAAGAAATATTCCAGATACATCTATATAATCACACCATTTAGTTGCGTACTATTTCCTGTATGAGGCATTCTTTTAACCAAGCTGTTATGGAGTCCAGCGACGTTAGCTTGCTCACCGATTACTAAGGACTTGATTTTGATGAAAAATCAAGTCCAAAAAATGGTACGCGTACGAACGGCAAAACAATTTCTCAAAAAGTTTCAAAATTCAACTATGGACAATTTGCAAACATTAATACTGGTGATGAGACTTGGGTTCATTATATCGAGCCATTTAGGAAAATTTAATATAAGATATGGCTTATCAAACACAGTAAACGGCTTGTAAAAAGAGCAATGGGCAAAGTAGGCCCTCTATACCATTTTCTTCTCATGTGACGGTATAGCCAAACAAGTTTCTGCATGCCGGAGAGTAAATGTGCCACAGGTCGGTATTACCGTGATGTTTCACTTAAACATATATCTTACTTTGATACAATATCTATGAAGTCATTTGATGTACATTTAGCGGGAAACAACTTTTATGACACTCTCACTACTGTCCTACTGGTCCATTTCGTGTGCACGTCCATCAACTGAGATATACGCTTCCTTCCCCTGTTTTCGTGCTTCTTCATGATTGGCACCAACTTTCGTCTAATATCCATAATGTCTTGTGGAAATTGTTCCGAAACACCATATGCTATTCCCTTAAGCTCACATCTTCGTTTCCATTGTTTTCATTGATTCGTTCAAAGTGTGAACTTGTATGGTCAGCCCAGACATGATTGTTTGTATAGTCTCAAGTTGTGACAACTTGTTATCCATGAGAGTAATTTTAGTAATGAGCATATTTAGCATTCCACAAATATCTATGTTTTGATTTGATTACATGATCGCGTTCGGTGTATTCAACACAGGTAACACAAATGATGCCGTATTCTTGGCCATACACTGATTATTATACACTTGATCATTTGGTATCGGAGTTTGAAATACTCGATGATTAGTTTGTCGAAATTGATCAAATGAAACATTTGAGAGTTATTTGATACAGTTTGAGTCTGTATATATATATATATATAAACCTCAGGAAGGCAGGGTAATTTTATATTCTATTGGGGTGTCATAGTACGTTAGTGAGCAGTCCAAGTCGTGAGTTTTGGGCTTGCTGCACATTTAACCACCCTGTGACATATGATATGAAGTTGTAGAACTTAGTCCAAAGCTGGCAACAATGAGTTGGATGGTTCCCAATGAGACCCCTGCTTCTAGCAGATAATACTTCAAAATCTGTATTGTGTATTATGCTGATGACAGGTTTGAAGGGGGACCAGTAACCAAGGACTATAAATTACTTACCGCCGCCATTTTGAATTCTCTACTGGTAGGAACAATTGATTAGCGTTTGCCAGACCCCAATACTGTAAGATTGGAGACGGGAACCAGACTAGAAAATACTATTCTCTGAATAAAGACCAATTACAAGACAATAACACTTTATTTACTATCCAGAAGATGGCCTTATGGACTATTCTTACATGAAGACTATGGGCAGTTAAATGATTTTCTGATGTCAGGAAGAAAAATTACATATCTAATGCTAGGTTTCCTCTATTACGATTCGCATCACGATTGAACTCGTCGTCTTAAGGTATCTGGCTTGGATGTCAGGTCAAATCAAGTTTCGCCAATTTATAGATTTAAAAACTAAACCATAATTATATACTAAAATAAACCCACTGTATAAAGTGCATTGCAAGTAATTTGAAACAAATATTACATTTGATTGGTCTTCTATAAACCAATATCGCACGTAATTTACAAATTTTTGAACAACGATAACTACTCTGTGTATAGGAATATTTTACAACAAGTAGCCTTAAAATGACTATAAATGTATAAAGCAGGGAACCGTGCCTCATTTTTTTGATAACGTCTTCCGTTCGTTAGATACTTAACTTTAAAGAAATTCCGTACCCAGAACCCCGCTGTTTATTACGTAATACTCCATTGATAAAAACTGAAAACAAGTATCAAAAGTCTGAGGCACGGTTCCCTAGATTAACATTTCCGCTACAAAATACCGAAAACCGCTTTGAAATCCGTCATCAAATAAGACGGCAATGTTAATTCGAAAATGACACCTACTGTGTTTTTTTTAAGCTGAGCAATTAACAATTAAAGTGTCGGATCATTATCGTCTCATGAAATCAACGAATTTGACGCACCCCATTCAATTTTGATAGCCAATCAAAATCGCTTATGTTTACAGTTCAATAATTGAAACCACGCCCAGGTTTGATGTCTAGAAAGAGATTTTATAACAAATTTTTGTCATTAATGAATTAATAGTATCATATCGTACCAATACAATGTACATTACGTTAGAGATTTTTAACGCTGATGAGGAAAAGTCGATAAAGGGGTGCAGTCTTTATCGCAATAAAACACCATTTTTGAGCGTTCTGTTAAATTCTTTTGTTGCTAGGTATTAATCTTTGTAAAAAACGTAAAATATCATTTTACGTTATTTTAGCGATTACAACCAAGGCAGATACCTTAATCATGTTGGTCCTATCAGAGCTTATTAGATCTTGAGGTTTAGTTGTGGCAATCGTGTTTATCGAACGGTTCGAAAAATGTCTACGATTAACACGATCAATTTTGTTCAATCGGGATAATCGTATCAGATCGTATTGGATCGTCACAGAACGCGACAGATCGTATTCGATAGGGTTTCCAAATCGTGGTGATCGGACCGATCTTGGTCATCATCTGTCATTATAAACTGTTGAGGGTTGTAGTGTACTCTGTAAAAGTTGATGAAACATTGATGTCCATACTCAATCGGGATGCATATTTACCCGTCGGGTCCAGTCGTAGCTTAAATCGTGATCACCAACGATTCTGACCGTGATAGACAATCGTATCATATCGTTACAGAGCGCATCACTTCGTGATAAACGTATTGGAACGTATCTACACGTACCAGATCGTTCCAATTCGGGAATACCGATCATAATGATCAAGACCAAATCGTGGACTCTGTCAAAACTATCCTATCGAAACGTATGTGACCGCATCTGAACGGGAAACCAAACCATAACAGATCGTGGCACATGAAGTTGTCAAATCGTGACCGAATTGCACCGTAGCGCAACAAATCGTATCTAAATGTATCAACTCGCATTACCTCGAATCCATACCTGAAGTCTCAAAAACATTCCATGATCAAATACGAAAGACCAATCGTAGCGTTCGGAGCAGGTCGCACGACAGTGGAAGCCTAGCATAAAAGAAAACAGTCAGCGACAACTTCTAGTATTTTGGCCATTGTTCTGAATGTTTTAGGCGTGATTGATGGTCTAGTCGTAACATGCTGGACTACTGAACGAAAGACCATGGGTTTGAATCTCAACTCCCCCTTCCAGTAATTCAGGAGTGCTTTTTCAGTGTCCCTATCCCGACTATCGCGCCAGGTACCCTTTTTAGAAAATCACAGGGAACAGGTGAGATGTATATCGGTCCTTTGCACCGGGTACGATAAAGAATTAGAAAAAAACCTACTTGATATAAATGCCCGTTTCTTCTGTATCTTCTCTCCCCTCCCTGTGGTTCATAGCTGTCGAATGGGCCGTTAAACAAGAAAATAAAATCTGAATGTTTTACGAAGTAGGCTAAATATACCGGCATAATGATGTTACATTCAAAAGACTTATTCAATTTGTTGAATCGTTGTTTGAATGGCAAATAGTTTGGATATTACATAATTAGACTTGATTCAACATTGTCTGGTGAGTCAGTTGAATAATTTTGAAATAGTTGGAGGCATTTATTAAGGAATAATTGGTATTCTTCTGTCTCTGACAACTCTTGTTTGTTGTAAAATTATAGTAAGGCTGAAAATAAAAGTTTGTTCGGAGTGCTCTGACCCAGAATTATAGCACTGGGTAAGTAGGTAGATAGGGATTTTTTTAAAACAATAGCAATGCTAAAAAGATATGTATTTGTTAGGATTTTCGTGAGTAGGTTGGAGCACTCCAAACAAACTTATTTTTATCTTCAGCCTAACATTGTTCATTTTCATTATATATGTGGTGGTTAAAGTTTTAAAGTTAACTTCTTATACTCACATTTGTCCAGATAATTACATATGCAGGGGTTACTCTAAATGTGTTTCTATTCAAAAAATTAATACTTGGATTTTGTTTTCTGTAAGGTCATGGAAGAGGAAAAAAAACAAAAAGTGAACACATTGAAAGTCAAGTCTGCAAGACATCAGCAACCATTACAAAAATAGATGGACAAGTTATTCAAAAGCCAGATGTATTAAAAGCATTAATGGATACATTTGATAACACATTCAGTTCCTCTTTCTACAATACAATTATTGTTTGATCATAGGTCTCAAAACTTGGCTACAAAAGACAAATCTGATTCTTGTAGGGATGAATCTAATGTCATAGACGAATCAAAAGGTGAAATTGTAGATTGCAATAATGATAATAGTGCAGAACTTAAATCAAATGCAGAAAATATTAATTGCAATAATCAAATCAAATTGCAAATCAAAATGTGGAGCTACTGATAATACTTATGAAAATCATGCCGAAGACTAATCAAATGGTGTAGAAGAAAAATCAAAGGATTAAAGTATTGATATGCGAACATGATTATGTTCTATGGATAAATCAGGGGGTAAAACGCCTGATGGTTTTAATTTAAAAAATGCTGGGAGTGTGTTTATGATGAATTTGCAATGATGATAAAGATATTTGTAAAAAGACTTTTGACAAACTGAAAAAAACAATTATCAACCATTGTTCATAGTGATGAAGAAGCTTTGAAGAAAGGAAACATAGTTATTGTTAAAGATGATGGTCCTGATTCTTCTGTAGCGACATCAAACCAACAATCTACTTGTGTATCACATGCGGATATTCTAGATTCAAGTAGCTTATCAGAGAACGAAATGAACATACACAATGATGCTACAACATCAAAATAATGCAAAGATGCTGGCATTGTTACTCTTGAAAATGTAATTGTCAAAGATCATTGAAGAATGTGAAGAAGATGATGATGTCTTTATGTATGGCTGTACATTTCCTGGACCTCCTAAAACATATCCTGAAGGTAGTACTCAGAACTTATCTAAAGCTCATGCTACATTGATGGAGATTATTGAACAGCAAATGAGGAAATGTCAGTAACCTTAGGTGACTACATAAATGTTTTGTGTTCGTGTAATGTACTGATTTTATATTCCTACACATTGTTTAATTCAATTTTGTGTAATGTGCTGATACATAATTTAATTTAGTTTCGTTTAATGTGCTGATTTTTAATTCATTCATATAATGTACATAATGCTATATAGTACTATAAATTTAGTTATGTTTGCCTTTGGTCTCTTTGAAATGTACATTATTTGTTTTACCATCTTCTATTCTGAATATTGCTTGCTATAAATGTACTATTCAGGTATATTTGAAATGTGCTAGTTTCTCAAATAACAGTCGCTCATATGTTTCTATTACCTTGTACATGTGTTTATTTTATTTTTCAAGTAGTAATTTAAAGTAAAGTGATGTGTAAATATTGTTTATTTATGTTCAACATACCTGAAATGTGCCTAACGCTATATAGTACTATAAATGTAATGATCTCAGCTAATTTCAAATTTAGTCATGTTTGCCTTTGGACTAGTTTGAAATAAGCATAATTTATTTACCACCTGCTATTCTGAATATTGCTTGTTAATGTACTATGTAGTTGCTAGTTTCGCAAAAAAATCGAACAGTCGCTCATATGTTTTTATTACCTGGTACATATATTTATTTTGTTTTTAAGTCATTCAGATTTTTGCTCAAGAAAGTGTAACTTATTTGCCTTTTTGATTTGATGCAAACTGAGCTAGTGAACTAATGCTGTTATATGTCTAGTCACCATTCAGAATATCTTGATATTTATATATTAATTGTAATTTATGAACTGAATAATGCATCATATATATATGCTGTTAAGAATAAAAATGTATTCTCTTGTTTTAATATGTCATTATGTTTTATATGGACCATTTTACAATTCTGTACCACAGATTTGCGATAATAAAGGTCACATTTTTGTCTTTCCCAAGGGTGGACTTTGTTTACTCACAGGTTTGACTGTACACTGTTCCCGAATGTTATTGAGGCTTTAAAATCATGCAGTTTTCTACTAAAATTGATTTTTCTCCACTGCTTATTTTTGTTCCCTGTACCCAGCCTGGAGCCTTGATAGTACATCATGTGAAACTAGTACCATAAAGTTTAACCACTTAAAAAGAGCATACAAGTTCACATCATTTGTCAATATGTAGACCAGAAATATTCACATTTATACGGCTTTAAACAATGTGTTTATTTCTGGTTTCTTGGTAAAAAATTGGTCAAGTTGAAAAGTCGAAATATAAAAGGTAGCTCAGATGGCGTTGTCTTCTGGTTCAGCAAACCAAGTTCATATGAATTCAGTTTCAGATTTTTTAAAATCGGACTTAGGTTTATTTCAAGGTGAAGTAACGTCACCGTTATTGTTTTCACTATTTATAATTGATATTGAAAATCATCTCCATGAAAATATAAATGCTGGTATTAATATAGAACAACTATCATCTATCTTTTATTATTCGCAGATGATGCTGTTATTTTCTCGGAAACAGAAGTTTCCAGGAGCAGGAATTGCTATTTTTGAAAGAGTCCCTTTCAAAAGTTTTGTAAGTTCCTACAAATACATGTGAATATATGTAAAGCACTTATTTAAACATTTAATATTTCAACGATACAAATGGAATGTTCGCAAAACACGCAGTTGTTCAATGTTTTAAAGGGCATAATACTTATGTAGAAAAATGTTGTAACATTCTTCTAAAATTAGCTCATCCTTTGATGAGGTCATACCAAATTATACAATGTCTTATTCCCTTTGTAAATTCTTGATATCGTAGTAAGAATCATTGTTATGTTCCAGCACAGACATGTGCTTATATTCTTTTAATATTAGCTCATACATGTACAAGGTCATATCAAATTATACAATGTCTGATACCTTTTGTACATTCCTGATTTCGTTGTAAGGATCATTCTTATATCCCAGCACAGACATGCGCTAACATTCTTTTAGAATTAGCTCATCCGTTTACCATTTCATATCAATGATTTAGTGTCTTATTCCCTTCGTAAATTCTTGATATCGTAGTTAGAATCATTGTTATATCCCAGCACAGACATATGATAATATCCTTTAATATTAGCTCATCCATGTACAAGGTCATATCAAATGATACAATTTCTGATTCCATTTCTACATTCTGGATATTATTCTATTATTTGACCTTGTGACCTAGTTTTTGACCCCAGATGACCCAATATCAAACTTGACCTAGATTTTGTTGAGATGATCATTGTGACCAAGTTTCATAAAGATAAGGCCAAAATTGTGACCTCTAGTGACTACACAAGGTTTTTCTACGATTTGACCTTGTGACCTAGTTTTTGACCCCGGATGACCCAATATCGAACTTGACCTAGATTTTGTTAGGATGATCATTGTGACCAAGTTTCATAAATATTAAGTCAAAATTGTGACCTCTAGTGACTACACAAAGTTTTTCTATAATTTGACCTAGTGACCTAGTTTTTGACCCCAGATGACCCAATATCGAACTTGGCCTAGATTTTGTTGAGATGATCATTGTGACCAAGTTTCATAAAGATAAGGCCAAAATTGTGACCTCTAGTGACTACACAAGGTTTTTCTATGACTTGACCTTGTGACCTAGTTTTTGACCCCGGATGACCCAATATCGAACTTGACCTAGATTTTGTTAGGATGATCATTGTGACCAAGTTTCATAAATATTAAGTCAAAATTGTGACCTCTAGTGACTACACAAAGTGTTTCTATAATTTGACCTAGTGACCCAGTTTTTGACCCCAGATGACCCAATATCGAACTTGGCCTAGATTTTGTTGAGATGATCATTGTGACCAATTTTCATAATGATTAGGCTAAAAGTGTGACCTTTAGTGTCTACACAAGCCAATTGTTGACGGACGGACGGACCGACGACGGACGGACGGACGGACGACGGACGAAGAGTGATCACAAAAGCTAACTCTGTCACTTTGTGACAGGTGAGCTAAAAACAAATGTGGGTCGTATCGCCAGATGTTTGACCACATCCTCTCCTCGAACATAAACAATAACGTAAGACGGTATTACTAAATTCTAACGATTGGTTTTGTATTAACAGACGTCGATATTTCGAGCATATACTCATATACATAGGCAGCCTGCACGTACCCTACTACTTCACAAGTCATATCAACCTTCTCATTGTTTACCTATATAAGAAAGGTTACTTTCAATAGTTCCGATTATAAAAGTGCCTGTCACATTTGTAGCCGTGTAGGTTTATTATTCATTGAAATGGTATATTACGGGTATCAACGTGTAGCTACTATATTTTACTTTCAGGATATATCAACACTTTAGTCCTTAGATACACACCCGTTTACACACCGAACGTCAGAATCAAGAATACAATTCCTTAATTAGGTCGCTAACACAAGTGTCCCCCCCTTTTTTTAAATAAAATTGTACAAATGTATATGTCAATAATTGCGTCTTATTGGTTTGATTAAATTACTTCCCACCTTCATGATCAAAAGAATAATTAAAAACATATATATATTAATGCACACAAAACGTGTTGAAAACATGCGTTTAAAAAGAAGAAAATGTTCAAATAAACTTAATTAAGATTTGATTTGAAAATTGAACTCCTTACTTTGTTCTACGGGACTTTAAAATCTAAAAGGATTTATTTTCCTTTTTTTTTCAAAAATACTACACAATACGAAACCCCAAAACAACCCACGTATAATAAACGTCTTATTTGCTACACATAGTGATCTCCTCGGCCATTATAGATCGGAGAAAAACGGAAATAGCCGATGTTTCACGATATACATTATACTTGACGATATGAAACCGCGTACTAGAACGTGAATTTCTTCATTTTCAAACTAAATTGGAAGCAATTTCTACATTTGCAAATTTCTTAAAAAATATATTGTAATAATGCTTAGACTTTAAAGAATACTTCACGAGGTTATAAAAAAATGTCATTTAAGTAAAAAGCAACTTTATAGCCTGTCAAAAACGCGGTTTTTAGTATTTTGACAATTTTCATATAGAGTTATATAGGAATGGTAGTCACAAACTTCAAACGAAAATGGAAGCAAAAAGTTGACGTACGACATTAATAAAAATTATATTGAAATAAAGTGCAAAGAATGAAGATTACTTCACGAGGTTATAAAATTTTGTCATCTAATGTTATAAACAAGTTATTAAAGTTAAACCATACGGCTCCTATATAAATCTATAGTAAATCGGTGTATCGTTAAACGTTATCGATGTGATCGATTAGACGTTTTCAAGGGAGGCTACTTTGCCGATAACACCCGATAAGTTACAGCAATGTTCCGTATGTAAGACGTTCAGCAAAACCCAGATTTTCACGCTTGTAAACGTGAATTTTGCCTTGAAACAGAATGTATGCTTCACAAACGGGCCTAGCTAGTCATCCTTTCAGTTAGTGTAACTAAATAATTTACCTCACATGCCAATTAAACATCGCAATATTTCACTAGATCGATAATTATAAAAAAATGTACGAACTTCGCCACCGTCAATTTCCAATTTTATTTAGTATTCCGATAACCTTTCGACCTCAACAGATTTCGAAGCGATCGTTTAATTGGCTAGAGTGTGTGTCACGTCATTCATAGTTGTTCAATCGTGTAAGCTCGGCCATTTCCGTTTGTGTCCGGTGTATATACTGAACTTCTTAATTGATGACCAAAAAAAATTCGCGATTTGACTTATATTGTGTTAAGGGTGTGTATTTAAGGACTAAACTGTTTATATATCTGGAAAGTAAAATATCTTGGCTACACGATGATACCTGTAAGATAGCATTTGAGTGAATAAATAAAAGAATACGACAAGTTATGTGACAGGCACTCCATTCTTCGTGATTCACCTTGTCATAACATAGTAGTGGTAAAATCCGATTTGACCGGGGTAGTATTTGGGTACGTGCTGACTGCCTATGCTCATATATAACAAATCTAATTAAACAAGACGTGACCTGACTGAAAACGTCTGGTAGAATGACAAAACTTTACATATCAATACACATTATCCTACGCAGAAAAACCCGTGCAAAAATCAACTGACCAATACATTTCTCACCACTGTATATAATCCGTTACGCGTTCAGACAAATATTTTACGCTATACTAACGAAACGCGTGAAATAAATATTAACTGTTCTATCCAGGACTATATGCATTCTAACTATTTATTGTAAATCACTAAGAACGAGCTAACATAAAAAGAGACAGAGTAGAGTATTCATATATGACAGGCTAGAGTATCATGTTACATCTCCTCTCTTGAATTCCTTGAATCAACATATGTACTTAAACATGTCATATTAAACGAGATGATAAAATACACTAAAGTTTAAGTTCACAACTGATACTGGTATCGGTCATAGAACTATTCTCACAAAGAATTTATGAATATTTTGGGGAAAGGCAGCCATCAACACTTCTTTATTAAATGTACTGTGTTCCGTGTTTGAGCGACTGAACATTCCTATATTCCAACAAAATACATGCGCGAGGTTTTCCGACTGAACGTCTATTTATAGATAAGTGGTTAACGCGTTATTTATCTAGTTAAGCAGATAAATATCTAGATAATTATCATGCTAACTAGATACGTAACGCGTTGATAAGATAACTACTTAACTATCTAGATAATTATCAGGTTAACGCGTTATTTATCTAGATAACCACATAATTATTTGGATATTTATCTGGTTAACTAGATACTTAACGCGTTAATAAGATAACCACTTGTTTTTCTTGATAATTATCATGCTAACTAGATACGTAACACGTTAATAACTTAGCAGTTATATGTTGAAATGGTTTAAGTAGTGGCAGTTACTGGCACTATAATGCATTTTCTCCCTGTTCAGATATTTATTTTACTTGAAATATTATCTGGTTACCTAACGCGTTTACCACATAATTATCGAGATAATTAAGTTGTTATCTAGTTACCTAACGCGTTAACCACTTATTTATCTAAATAATTAAGTAGTTATCTGGTGGCAGAAATATGCCACCATAGACATGCAAAACATTTATAAGGATCTTAATTAGGTCCTATATTGCGAATAATAAAACTCATGTAAAATCTACCTATTCAGTCAGACATTAATGTGCACGGCATTACATGTATTATGTAGGCCTACTTACATAGTACGCAATTGCTGTTGCAAACTGTGTTAGGTACTGCATGTAGCAATGAGCTATGGATCCATGGCTGGGTTGTTATCCACATGACTCGAATGACTGCATGTGCACAGCTCTGTTATGTACCGCACACATGGTGGGTGGGTACTGCACACGGTTGTTCTCAGTGGTGATGAGTACTCCTAGGGCATGGTATGGCTATAGTTCGTGGTGGTTCGATAACCCCTTTATGGCTGTAGTATGTCGAAGACATACTCCATAAATCCTGGTATGGCTGTATACAATAGTGATGAGAACCCTGAGTGTCTGACATGGCTGTAGTTCGTGTTGGTTAGTGCTTTGTGCATGGTATGATTGTAATTGGTGGTTGTGGGAACCTTATGAGCCTGATATGACTGTACTTGATGAGTGTGAGTACCCAATAGGGCCTTACATGGCTGAACTCGATTATAAAGTCTAGTATAAGGCTAGGGGTTGCTTATGAATGAGGCTGTGGTAAGACATGTACAAACAACTGAAATTAGGGACTTGGACGACCGTACATTTTGGAGGTGAGTACTACATGTACGCGGCCTTGTAGTCTGTACTAAGAGGATTTGAATATACTTTAGGGCCTTGTATGCTGTTTTTAATGGTGCTAAGTACCAGATAGTGTCTAGTATCCCATATGATCAAATATGGCTGTAATTGATGGTGGTGAGTAACCAATGAGGTATAGGGTCGGTTTACTTGAGTTTAGTGTTGGTGAGTACCCCATAAGGCCTGGGTATGGGTGTACTTGTGCCGTGTTGAGTACCCATAAGGGCCTTGGATGGCTGCACATTGTTGTGGTGAGTACCTTATATGGCATGGAATAACTACATACTCAGTGGATGTGAATACAGTTCAGGACAGAGTATGTATTAGTTTGTGTTCCGTCTTAGGATCGGCGCGAAAATGTCTTAATTTCAATACCGATTTGGATGATGGTGCGCTTATTAGAATATGGACAGTACTGTAATTAGAATAAACACGGTTACATCGTTTTGATAATAAATACAAAATAAACATTATGGACAAAACTTCAGTGTTAAAGATAATTAGAATGTAATACATTAAAGCTGATGGACCAGAAATTACAAGATTTCTTAAATGTTGGGATAATTTTGATGTCAAAAAGCAATATCGAAACGGTCTGTGCGGATTTTATCATGTTCTCGATTGTCTCCCTTGTTTAATCTGGATCAGCCGGGCGCAAATGTAACAAAAACAAGCGTCGGTACGCCGTAAACAAGATCGTTGACGTGTTGTGTCTAATTACATATTTTTCTTGAAAAGATCTTGAATTAGCGAACGAGCCTTTCTCAAAATGATGCAAATTACAGATTTTCAAAGTGAGTAAATTTTGTCATAGAATTACGGTAGGTTATTTTTTCGAAATCGACAGTTGAGTCTTAAAATGAAAGTTAAAACCTTTTAGTGTTACACTAAAGTGTTACTACTGTTAGTCGTCTATCTATGTTTTTATACTGCATCAGCCGCTTGCGAATATTATGTGCAGGTGCGTATTAGTACAGTGTGATATATAATATAATTTGTTAAATGTCAAAGATTAAGTGAAACTTTCACTGAAAGGATAAAAACTTGGCGTATACATTAATAATGACGATTCGCCTATCGGCCTCTGCGAAAACTGTCAGTCCTTCCGTTCGGACTCACAGAAAATCCTGTATTTTTATATTAAACGAGGAACATCATTCTACTTATTTTACCCATTCTGACTGACATACTGGTACATGTAAGCTAAAAACCTCGCGGAGCCTGCGGTTATGGATATTGATAAAATTTGTGATATAACATCAAAGAATACTGTGTATGATCTTTGATATCAACTAAGAAACATATTTTCTTGAAGCCACCATAATTTGCTGGTAGGTAAAAGTGGTCCCCTAATGTGACGCTCACAGATGAACCCTGTGGAATGGGCATATGGGGTTCAAAATGCCCCTAAACTGTTTAAACTTTAACAATAGGTAATATAGCGATCAACCACTCATACATGCCATATCTCCCGGATCGTGCGTGAGTCTACCGCATTTGAGCCTCAACTCACGCACTCCCGCATTTTGATAAAATCTCCCGGATTTAACAAAAATCCGCGTAAGAATCTCAGAATTATTAAAGTTTCACTTTCCTCGTAATTTCCGGTGATAAACTTACAATTAATCAACAAGTCATTACATAACAAACCTTTATAACACCCCAGGAGAGTGGTCACTCCAATAAACAATCGATAATTGTCCCGATAAGAGTATGCTAAGGTGTCATAAACTGATAAACAGCTTCCCAAGCAGCCGAAAATATGTTTGTTTACTGGTTTGGTTTAAAGCCCACACATGACCGTACATTACAGAAATAAACTCGTAGCAGTTACTTCCCTTTGTAGTTACAGTATCAAAGGAAAAGGCCTCAAAAAGTTTTAGTTTGTAATTTGGAATTTCCATGATATTCAGTCCACATCAATTTCAGATACAATTTTTAAGCTTTATAAATTAACTGAATTGATTTTATTTCTGTATTATCAATGCATTTTTGAGTTTGAATTAATATGTTAGCACCATTTTGAACATATGAGTTCTTTTCTATGTTTTTTTATCAGGTAATCTTCTGCTTGACATGTCTTCTTTTCAGATGTATGATAAATGAACTGATATAGCATAAATGTAACAATAACTAATACATGTCAAGTCAGCATTTGGTTTGGTTACTTACAAATCTTTTAACTATGAGTCATAAGACTTGAACATACTGGACATTTGTTGTTTGCATCATGAATATCATCCCAAACACTAGATTAAATTACTTCATGAAGCATGTATGCATGCATGGTATTGTCATACAAGTAAAATAAGTGCAAACTGCATATAAACTTCATTAATTTTAGTCGATAGTTCGAGCCAAAAAAATCTCCTGCATTTTATTGAAATCTCCTGCATTTCCATCACCAATCTCCTGCAAATGGTTCAGCAAAGTATGGCATGTATGACCACTGAGCTTACGGATGGCGGCTTGTCATCTAATGCACCAGTCAATTTAAACTACACCCTGACCCTGGGAAGGGCGTAGGATAGCACGGGAACTTTCCCATGTTTTTACCTTTCCAATGTCCCCGCTGAGTGCGGAGCTTTTGTTTCATACCAAAATAGCCGTGAAAAATAGCCATGACTATACCCGTGAGGTAAATGGAGGGGGCAATTTGTGGGGGTTTTACCATCTGACATGATCTGTATAGCCTGGGGCCCAGGGATTTTACCAGTGGTTAGAAAAAGCAATTTAAGTAAAAAACACTGTCATTCGTTGGGAGGTGGGGGTGTTTTCATTAAATGGTGCATAACCCTACATAACTACAAGACTGTAATTATTAAATGACAATTTCATGTATAATATTGTTATGTTCAATTTTGCAACCTTTTTATTTTTCAGAGATCGGGGTCGGTCTTGCGGGATTTGGAATTGCATTCTTGTTCCTTGGAATTTTATTCTTCTTTGATAAAGGTCTTTTAGCAATTGGAAATGTGAGGATTTGTGTTATATAGATAATTTTGTTGTCATACTTAACTTAATGTTGGAGATTTAAAATTAATACATGTATAACTTTTATAAGGTCTTATTATTATGTAACTGGTCGTGTCCATGTGTTCCACTTTAATACCTCACATGATTTAACTTGGCTTGTTATATAAATATAAGTTAATATTATTGAACAAGGTATTTGCTCATGATGCCCAACAAGTTGGCCTCTGATTCTTTGAGGAACACCCAATTTGTGTATACCAACTTATTATTATAGATATAAATCAAAAACAATTATTTATATTATTGTTCACAAATTTGTGTCATAAAACAGGCCATAAGTGACATGATGTGCATATTAAAGGTACCAGTAGTTTGGTACCTGATGTTTCCTTGCTTTTGAAACCATTGAATCAGCAACTACTTAGCAGGAATTAAAGACTGATATAATAAATATGTTGTTAAGGTACTTTGATACTTGTTCTGATCCCTAATTACATCATGTACACGTCTTTACACCATAGTGCCAAGGTATACTTTGTGAATTTAGTATTTGGTATAGCACGGAGATATTGACATGATCCTGACCTTTATGCTTGAAGTTGAGTATATAACAAGGTTCTTTCATTGAATATATCAATTTCCATGAGCAAATCATGCAATATTGCTCCTTTAGATTTGTGTTTGTATTACACATGGAGCATCTTCTTGATACTCCCAGCTTATGAAAACATACAACCAGGGTTATAAATATTGACAAGATATTACCTGTAAAATTATGCTAATAGAAGGTCAAGGATCAGGTCAAATTTTCTGTACTATACATCTTATCTTGACCACCAACTTGTGTCTAATCCATATTTTTCTCATTGCAGATTTTATTCATAGCTGGTCTTGCTTTTGTCATTGGTTTAGAACGAACATTTAGATTCTTTTTTCAACGACATAAAATGAAAGCAACTGGATTTTTTATGGGTGGCATCTTTGTTGTTTTAATTGGTTGGCCAGTTATAGGAATGGTATTGGAAATATATGGATTTTTCTTATTATTTAGGTAAGAACCATTATGTCTGTAGTCATGAACATGGTAATACCAGGTATGAATCCCGATACACTGCTTCTCAGTTCCGTCAAAGGATTGTTCTGTTTTCCTATGGCTCTGACGGAACTGAAAACCGATGTAATGCTCTTACGAAACTCAGGATACATGAGTTTTGTCAGAGCGTTACATCTGTTTTCAGTTCCGTCAGACTCAGAGCCATCTGACAATGTACAATTTTTTGCTTATGGAGAGACAGCAAGCGACTCTGGAGTCAACTATTTATACTTTCTGACCGGTTCTCAACCAAAGGGGACTATAGGTTTGATGTCCGTCTGTCAAAAATCTTAACCCTGACATTACTCAAACAGTTTCAAAGCTTGGTTTATGAAACTAGGTATGTGGATAGGGGGCAATAAGGGGATTATGCATGTATCCAAAAATATCTTGATTCTGACAAACATTGTGGTTGCTATGGAGACGGAAAGAGAGAAAGTGGCCAAACTTGTAATGGACATTTGTATTGCTTGCAATTCGGATTTCCTAGTGACTTGTTTTATCCACATCTCCAAAGTGAAGGATACTAATTTGCTACGTCTGGGACATATTCAAAACCTAGCCAGTCTATTACCAGGTTACCGTTTTATCAAAGCATCTACAATTTTTTTATATAAATCTGTTGCATCTATCAAGCTTGGTAAATGGATCTGCTTTACTAATAGTGATTCAGTTACTGAACCCCTGCAAACCATATCCGTCACCAATTTGCAGTTGTTAAAAAATTATAAAGAATTTAAATTTGAGTGGAACTTCAAGATTTTCATAAATGCTTTGATAAAACAGTACCCAGGACCTGAATTTGTGTTGACTGTACATTTAACAAAGGGAGGGAAATGTTAGCCATAATAAGAAAAAAGGGAGACAACTACATACAACTACATGTGGTGAATGTGATATAGTATAATTGAAACTTTATTGTACAATAAATATACCAGATTTATATAGCGCCCTTTTCATGCGAACGCACGTTCGAAGACAATTTACATTATTGTGTTGCAGCCACAAGGGCGCAGGTGCATCCTCTACCAGTGCAGATACAGCATGATCTGACCAGAGAGACAGACTGAGATAAGCCCCTGAAGGGAGTGAGAGACATTAGATACAGGCATGTCCAGTGCTGCAGAAGTGCGCTTAGCTTTTGTTTCGAATAGACAGCCTGGTTCTTTAATGTGCCCGGTGTATAGCACCGATACACAGCTTCCTGGCACTTCCAGATACTTTGCAGACCACACGACCAGATAAAGCAGGAAATATTATAAATATTTCAGAAATCTCAAGTTCCAATGTCAGGGATTGAACCCACTACCTCTGGATTGACAGTCCAGTGCGTTTCAACTGAGCTAAATCCACTTGTACAATGTATATGTATGCATGATATTTATATTGTTTAACAATTTGTTTTGTTGAACTTCCAGTGGTTTTTTCCCAGTTGCCATAAATTTCTTACGTAGAGTGCCAGTTGTTGGATCAATATTAAATTTACCTGGAATAAGATCTGTAAGTACAAGTTATATTATTTAAGAAATAATGAATTGTACCTGTGTTTTATATTAGAATAAAGTAAGGTCGGTAGTAAATGGACACCATCATGAATGAGGTGTAGAGAATGATTTCTAGAACTTGTAGAACTTGTTTCACAACCCACCTACAGTCCTTCCTCTCTAGAGCAACACCCATTTTGGAAACACATGGTTTGGTTGTTGTACAGAGGTTGTTTCTCTGGAGACGTAAAATAATACTACATATGTAGTAATAAATGGTTATTGCTTTAACCAAATGATTATATTGCTTAATAAAGAGAGGCTTTTGCTGTTTCAGACCTAATTTTTTTTTGAATCCTGAATTTTTATTTTTTGTTCATATTGACATAATTTTATATACAATAGTTTATTCATGATTAAGGCCACCGGCCCATAACACAATAAGGAGCAAATATCATATAATACAGTGCATAGATGTGAATGTACCTGTATACAGAGACAACAAGGTTGGTACATATCAATTTCAAACAATGGATTGCATAAGGTATATGCTACATAGAAAGAATCTCCTTTCTCAGGTGGGTGAAAAGCATATTAAATAAAACAGGCTAATGATTTTACAACTTTTTCATTTTTACATGCTAATAACAAAATAACTTTATGCATATTTGGAGTTCTCCAGTATTTAAATGGAAGATATCTCCTTCTTAGATCAGCCATCACTGGACATACTAAGAGAAATATAGAGTTTCAGGTTTTGGAACTGGGATATTTAGACTTAACAATGATTGCTTATTACCAGACCTGTCTGTAGAGGGCTACTCTGGAGAGGTAACACTGTACATGTATGTTCTTCTTCTTCAGGTTGCTGATAGATTAGGAGAATCCACTTCAATGGTAAAGTCATCTTAACTCTCTACTTAAACATATTTTAAAAATAGCAAAATCACATATTTTTGTGGGTATTAAATTTCGTGGATTTTGATACTAATGCATTTTCGTGGGGTCGTAATTTCGTGGATCACAAAACATGAAAATAAACCTATGTTCGACATTTGAGAGTTATGGATTAGATTTTGTGGTCGAGTGCAACAACGAAATCAACGAAAATTCAACTCCCTCGAAAAATAATGATTCAACAGTAAAAAAATTATAAACTTGTGATTTTGAAATGATTTAGGCTACCAGGTAGATACTCAATGCCGCTGGCTTCAAAATTCTATTAAGCATCAACAGCTTACCACAGTGACCCATTCGCATTGGTGTAAATATATGAACTTGGTACGATATTTTAGAAAATGTTGACATGTTGAGTACTAGTGCTTAATTTTAATTTGGATTGCTGAATTTTCCTTAAAATACATGTAATATGTAAAATAAAAACAAAACATACATGTAATTATTTCCCCCCATCAAATATGTGAGTGTATTACTTTGGGCATGTTGGTTGGTTGAATGGCTTTGGCTTGGCTCTTAATATATACATTTAAAACAGGGAAACTGGCTTGTCCCATGAGGTGCCGAGAATGACATACCCGGTACAATTTTCAAATGTAAAACTTGTATCAAAACAAGTCTTAAATAAATAAATCAGTTCAAAAAGGTTAAACAATATAGTGTTTATGTCCGGAATTCGGATCTCTTGTTCATTTTCCTATTATGACAATTTGCATGCTCTGGGAAAGTTGTGAGTTGAATTCCTGGTTGTGGCCTAACTATGTGGTTAAGAATGATACTAGAATATCTATGCTTGGTACTGGTATTACATGGATAATGTGAGATCTAGGCTTGGTACTGGTATTACATGGATAATGTGAGATCTAGAACTCATTTCTGTATGTTGTCATGTTGCCCCTTGTACAGTGTAGCAATACCATGTGACTCTAATGTCAAAAAAGGCATCAAATCCAAGACGAAATTTGTCAACATTGGAAAACCAAAATAGCTATTAGTACTTTATTTCTATACCAATTTCTATGAAACATACGTCAGTCTTAGAGGAAAAATGTTATATTTTCCCCCTAGACTGGCATATGTTTCATAGAAATTGAAGAAATAAATTACTACAAACTTTTTTGTTTTCAAGGCAGAGCCAATTTTTGACAAATTTCATCTTGGATTTGTAGCCTTTAGTGATGTAAAAGTCATGTGGTATTGCAACACTGTTGTAAGGCCATAGTAAACTAATTCCCAGATTATAATCCAAATTTTGTTTGAAAATGGGACTAGGGATTTTTTATATATATAATATTTTCAAAACATGTGTACACACGGTGTCCTCTTTACCCAGGAGTAGGTATGTTGACTCTTGAAAGTAGCAAAAGCATATACATACATACTCTAAGGATTTCAGCATGAGTTAAATTTCAGATAAAGTCTTTTGTATTCAAAAATTGAAATGACCCCTATCATTATCAACATAATTATAATCAACACATCTAATACAATTTCTCTATGTTGGTTGACTTTGGTGAAATGAAATAAAAATGGTCAGGGGTGGTTTTCAATATGGATCTTACTTGACTTAAGGATAAGGACAACCTATCAGATCACACCACATTAAACTATTGGCTAGTAACAGGCGATATGATTGGCTATCCTTATTCTCTAATTAAATAAGATCAATATTGAATACCAACCAAGGTGTCATAAAAAAGGGCCAGCCGGGGATTATAATCTAGGAATTAATTTACAAACTCATAGGTACTGTTTTATTAAGTTAAGTTAAGTTACCAATTTTCTAGGGCTGCTGTCAGCAGTTCAGCCGTTCAGCCACCCTTTGACATTTAAACTTCCCCTGTTCATTGGGCTACCTATGGAAACCTACGTTCGAGTCTCCCTGGGGAGACTATTTCTCTCCTGGTGGGTGTGCAGCCAACTTCGATCTTCGGCGCCCAGGACTATCGAACATGTTCAGACACAGCCCTCACAGGTACCAATTCACACCTTGGTCAAGTGGAGCATGTGGGTTATTCGTGCTCAGAGAAATTAAGCAGTGGTCCAGACGGGGGTTGAACCCGGGACCTCTCGACCCCGAAGCGCGCACCCTACCTCTAGGCCACCGCTCCCCACTTAAAGCACTTATGATATCGTAAATTTTTGCACATATTTTAATTCTTCATAACTCTTGAACAAATGCATATAAGGAACATATGTGGTTTGAAAGAATGTGTTTACTGAAACATCATTATTATATTACAGACCCCCTTACCATAATTTCCAACTGGTAAAGAGTTACATAGGGTTTTAAATTTGAGCATAACTTTAAGATTATCGTAAGTGCTTTGATAAAACACTACCCATATACCTAGTAGTTGTTTAATTATATATTTTATATATTGTAGGCATAGAACTAGAGAGAGATGAAGAGATACTCATATTTCATTTAGAGATTTTGTCATTTGTGGACTTCTGTGTAGAAAAGTTGACTTGTCCATTTATTAATAACATATTTCGCTCTGATTATGAACACATGCTTTTAAAAGTCAACACAAGTTGTGATAAAAGCTTAAGAAGTGCTAGTCAGAATAAATGTGGAGTTCATATAACAAGCACAGGGTTGCCATTAAGATTTTGCTGAGCAGGCTTGTTTTAAATTTGAGAGAGTGAAAACAGCTATTTTATTAGTGGAGAGAAGTTTATTGTCCAAGCTTTGAGGTGGCCAAAGTTGCAGTTGAGACAAGCAATTTGGCCTACAACCGCCTCTTACATGTAATAATAACTCTGATCAACATGTTGTTATAGTGTACCAGTATATACTGTTAGGCTTTACTTTCAAACTGTCCTAACTTAGTGTTTCGATGTTTTGTGAAGACTTGGTTGTCTGCAGATCATAACTTATCCCACTTTAACTGGTGTAAGATAGGTTTTCAGCTCATGTAAGAATCTACATTAGCAACATTTATCTTACATGAGCGACCACCTTGCGTGATTTCATTCCGACCTTAGTTTCGGAATTTACGTGTGAATGGCGATATAAAGCTATCAAAGATGAACGCCAATAGGCTCTGTACCATTTAAAAAGCATATTCTTGAGCATAATATAACAGCGTAGGCTTTATTTACGATATTATTAATGATTGTTTTGAATGAGAAAGTACGGCAAACAGCATGTTATGATGACGTCATGTTGACGCCATGAAAGCTAAATAATGTTATGAAGTCCCATTTTCTCAAATTACGTCAGAGAAAAATAATCCATCATGAGACAGTCGATGTAGGATCCTTATTCTACATTGAAGCTCATGATGGATTCCTATATTCTATGAAGATTGTGTAGTTACACCAGATTCTGTTTGCCAAGACGTTTGGTGTGTGTGCCTGTTTGCCAAGACGTTTGGTGTGTGTGCCTGTTTGCCAAGATGTTTGTGTATGCCTGTGTTTTCTGATGTGTGTTTGCTGACATGTTCCCATTGCTGTGTTGATCATGCGTCATATTTTATCATCATGTGACATATTTTTGATCAAGTGACTTATTTATTAGTATGTGTCATATTTTTTATGTTGCATATTTTATGATCATGTGACATAGGTTTGATCATGTGACATACTTATGATCATGTGGTATATTAATGATTATGTGACTTATTTTTATGCTAGTTGATATCAAAGATCAAGGTTTCCGTTCAATAACTCAAAAACACTTGCCCTAGAAACTTTACATGATGACATAGATGACCCCTATTGATTTTCCAGGTCTGTAGGTCAAAGGTCAAGGTCACTGTGCCTTTTACCATTTCTGACTATTGGGCTGCCATGGGGGCATACATGTTTTACAAACATCTCATGTTTATTATGTGACAAAGTTTTTAATCATGCATAATGTGCTACATTTATAAATACTGAATAATCGTAATTTACATTTCACTTTGGTCTGCATTGTTAAGCCTGGGTCCCACTGAGTAATTCCTCATTGGCGATGTCCTCCCGATTTCTTCCGAGTACCACCCGATACATCACAATTCCTTCCGATGTCACAAACTGTCTCATGACTTCCCCGAAGCTTCCCCTACACCACTAGGAACCTGTTCCCGATTTCCTGATAGCTCATTAATTTTTATTGAGAGTACATCGCCAAGGCAAAAATGCTCAGTGGGACATAGGCTTTAGCTTATCAAAGTCAAGATGAGATTTGGTGATTACTCTGTGTCTGTTGTGCCCCTCAGTTGTCTGACATCTGTGCCGCAGTGGTTAAAGTAGGGGGTATTGTCCAACACTTGAAGAAACTTGTGCTTGTAAATGATTATATGGTCTGTTCTGATAAACATTTTATATAATGATTATATTACATAAAAACTATCACGAAATAACAATTGAATGCATTGAAACGGGCAACAAACCATGGAAATGTTTTGTTAAAAATATTTTATTTTAGTTAAAAAATGTAAGCGCTGTCTGAATATTCAAGAAATGGGGTACCTTTTAAATTGAAATTCCAAGTACTAACCAGGCCTATTCCTAACCTGGCCTTATATCTGTTGTATCTTTGCTTATATCTGTCGTATCTTTGCTTTCTCGTGGCGAAATTGTAACAATGTGAAAACACAACTTTATTGTATCTTTGCTTTGTTGCATTTTCGTTTTGATGTGGCGAAAAAAGCGAAAGTACGACATGGCATAAATCAGCCACCATATGTCTCAGACTATCATGTAGTGATAAACATTGCCATTTTATACAGGAATTGGGCAAGTGACACACTACATCCACTGTGACATTTATTTTCCATACTAATTTCATACAAATCCATCCTGTTGATGAAATGATTATGTTTGAACAATCTGTGTTATTTATATGTACCAAAATGATATAAGAACAAATTTGATACAAATAAAACATAAAAATTGGACCTTTTTGTGTTCTTTAACTTTTGATAATTGTATGAAACCTACTAGTTGATATAAGTACTAACATCTGGAATACCTTTTTACAGGATCCTGCCTAGTTAACCAGTGAGTATATTTATATTTCATCAGGTGTTGGATTATGCTTCCAAAACATGTCTTCTACCAACCAGTTGCCACATTTTTTGTGATCACTCTTCATTCGTCCGTCTACAATTGACTTGTGTCCTCTCTAGAGGTCACAATTTTGGCCTAATCTTTATGAAACTTGGTCACAATGATCGTCTCAACAAAATCAAGTTCAATATTGGGTCATCTGAGGTCAACAACTAGGTCACTAGTTCAAATAATAGAAAAACTATAAAAAAAATTAAATGTTTATGTAATTTTTTGTCTTTAAAGCATGTATTTGAACAGTTTGTACAGTTATACAGAGGAGGATCTTTTTTCCAAAAGATTTTGTTTAAATTATAGGTCAAATCATAGAAAAACCTTGTGTCACCAGAGGTTACAATTTCGACTTAATCTTTATGAATCTTGGTCACAATGATCATGTCAACACAATCTAGATTAAGTTTGATATTAATTATGTCCATTGGGGTCACATTTCCCTAAATCTTATTCAGAAAATGTAATTATTACCTAGGTCACCATAGGGGTGTGCATGCACTACAGTCTACTACGACAGGTGAGCGACCTAGGGCCCTTTGATGTATCCCCCACACAGTGGAGGGAGAGATATAGATTTTGTGCTGGATGTCTGGTCGTCAGTCTGGAAGTATGTCAAAATGTTTGTCCATGCTTGTTCTCCTTAACCACTGGTTGGATTTCAATGAAACTTCACACAATTACTTAGTAGTTAGCTATGGCTAGTTATGCATATTTTTAGGATTTTTGCCAGAGTTACGAAAAATAAGTTAGTCCACCCTTGTTCTCCTTAACCACTGGTCAGATTTCAATGCACTTCACGTAAATGATTGGTACCAAGCCTTCTTGTGTGTATTGTCAGAAATTTTAGGTCACAGCTTTTAAGCTCACCTGTCACAAAGTGACAGGGTGAGCTTTTGTGGTCACCCTTCGTCCATCTGTCCGTTCGTCCACAATTGCTTGTGAACAAATTTGAGGACACAGTTATGAACCAATCTTCCTCAAACTTGGTCAGGATGTTTGACTCTATAAAATCGAGGTGAAGTCCGAAACTGGGTCATGAGGGGTAAAATAGTCAAATCTTAGAAAAAGTTCGTGAACACACTAGAGGGCATTATCATGAACCAATCTTCATAGAACTTGGTCAGATTGTGTGTATGAAATCTAGGTCAAGTTCGAAACTAGGTCATGTGGGATTAAAAACTAGGTCACAGGGCCAAATCTTATAAAAAGCTTGGGAACACATTAGAGGACACAATCATGAACCAATCGTCATGAAACTAAGTCTGAATGTTTGTGTGTATGAAATCAAGGTCAAGTTTGAAACTAGGTCATGTAGGGTCAAATACTAGGTCAAATCTTGGAAAACCCCTTGTGAATCCATTAGAGAACACAATTATGGCCCAATCTTCATGAGTTTGTTGAACAACTAAGACAGGTGACCTAGGGCTATTTGGGCCCTCGTGTTTACCGAAGTTATGGTCCTTTGTGGGAGACATACCTTTTTGTGTCAAAAACCCTTCTTGTTGGTTTATGAATCTGCTGATTTGACTTTTTGTGATTTTCAAAGATATGTACTATTGCATTTTCTAATTCTAAACTCACCGAAGTGCATAACCGGTATATACATGTAGCCACTGTCAACACTGCTGACTGAGATTAATAGCTTATTTTCTTTCTACAAAGATTTTGCAAAATTCAAAATTAAATGTTTTGGTGACAAATCGCTGGCTTCAGGTCGTAAGTACAAAATCGATATTTTGAGCTAACTGTTTGAAAACTTCTCTTTACTTTTGGAAGAACAAGCCTTTTAAACTTCGGTTTGGTCAACATGACAAGTTCCGATTTTCATGTAAATAGGATAATATACTACTCAAACTTTGCTAAGGACCAAGTAATCGATTTTGATGTCCGTCTCACGTTAAATGTACAAAACCGATGAAAAAAATGTTGTGCAATTAAAAAAATATCTTCTTATCTGCTGCTAAATTTCGAAACTTGATGTCTTGCATTTTATACGCATTGTCATAATGACGTCGTTTTCCAGGTAACTGATAAGCCCTATTGTCGGGGACCAAAGTGGCTAGATTAACATGGAATGTTTTATCCCGTTTTTATAACCATATCGTGTATGACCAAAAATGCCAAGAAAATTACCGCATTCTGTTACTACAGAGACTTGAATGCAGCACAAACATTTTAATGGGGTTGGGCTTATCAGCACTTAGACATTAAATTTTGAAGTAATCATTATTGGTTTACAATATTGTAGATGTAGCATTATGTTTATGAAAATTCTACCAGTCAATCCTATTCTATTTGCAAAATATTCAAATGGAAAATTTATTGGCCCTTATCAAATTTTGAGTAGTATACGAAGCGCATTGTGATGCAGATTTCAAATATGTCTGAGTCTTAAAAGGTCGTAAGTAGCACTGACGACCTTCTCATTCTAAGCCAGCGAAGTGGAAATACCATCTTTATGTAAATTCCATTGAATGGTAATATTTCTTACAGTTCGCACCTAAAGTGGGATTCGAACCCATGCTGTACGGTGCTACCACCTAGCAATGCAGTACAAAAGCATTAGACCACTTTGCCATTCTGCAAATAACCTGTGTAGTGTAAATACACCTCCTCAACAGTATTATTATTTACAGGCTTGGTAATTTTCAGGCCTGTGCCTGATTTCAGGTTTTTGAATCCTGAATTTTCCTTCTTTGTTTATATTAGAAAATAAGAGTTTCCGGCTTTGAAACTGGAATTTTCAGGCATGACAAGGATTGCTTATTACCAGGCCTTAGTAATGATAGGCCCTTCCACAAGGACAGAAGGCGCTGTGCTACACCAGCGCCTTACTTCCCCGAGCGCAGTTTCCTCTTCTAAAACATTTTAGCAATCAGATAGATGATAGATTTTATTCAGTATCGAATGTACATACATGGGTTTATAAACATATTCTGGTCGATCTCCTTAAGCACTAGGTATTGAGCACAAAGTCAAGCATGTCCCATCGCCTTAAACATTCTGGGGAAGGGCCTGGTTGATTTGGTATGGTCCGTAATGGATAACAACACCCACTTGCTAATTGTGATAGAACGATCTATCTAGCCAACTTACATAACTCTGCATGTGATTAATAAATTGCATGATACATTTTCAAAACTTTGACAAGTACATTTTTGCTTATTGAGTTAATCTTAAGATATATGTAACGTTACTTTATAGACAAGAGAGGAAGTTTTTTTTACTCCATGAATAACCACTTCGACACATCTACCATGCTTCACGCTGATTTACTTGGAAGCATCTACTTTACTCCTCTTCAATGCATGTTTAGCTCATCTGAGTGCGAAGTGTTCATTGTGAGCCTATAACTGATGTCCATCGTATGTCGTCAATAATTGGACTGTTTACACCCTATAGAGTTCACAGTTTCGCTTAATCTTTAAAAACTTGCTCTTAATGTTCGTCTCTGAAACATCTTTTGTCATATTCACATCTGGTTTGTCTGGTGTCATAAACTGCTTGTATGTCACCAGACCAATCAACGAAAACCACTGGTTAATTGTTAACTAGAGGCCATTTCAACCCATGGGTTAAAACTGGCCCTGCCTCAGAGTTAGTTGTGTAGCTACTCAATGTGTGCAATTATATAACAATATTTGTCCCCTCGGGTTAGACTTCTCAGAAGCATTTTAAAAATGTCTATAATAACTAGCACACAAAGGGGGCTTTTATTACTTTAAAAGTTTCGGGAAATATTTATTTTTGCGTGTAGTTCCACATTAAACTTAATAATGCCACCTTCTTACAAGTAAGATAAACTGAAGAGTCTACATACATGATTAACACCAACTAATTTATCATTGCAAGTAATATACAATGTACGTAAACAGTCTTAAATAGTCGACACAGGAATCCATCTAAAAGTGACTTCTTAAAACAGGTGGTTGCATGTCTCTGATATAATGCAAACATATTTTGTACATATGTGTGGTTGCAAGTTTAACAAAAGTGACAATATAACAATATTCAAGACAGGCGATTGTTTAATTCAGGTGACCCTACACACTCGCACGTTTTACAGTCAAAATTTCTTTAACTGCCTTTTACCGAAACTTTCATACGTGCAATTGCTTTAAAGAGCTTCAAATAAACTATATATTTACCTCAAAACAAACACAATTATGTACATTAAGTCTAGAACGTTCTCATGCCCGTTGCATGCACTTGCCTCAGTGAAAATCGTTTGAGAAATTAACAAAATAAGCTTGTTTTTTAAACGTGTCTCTAAATACGACACTGATTCTCCTGTTTCAATCAGTAATCATATAATCATGTACACCGTTCTATCATTCTAGTGATTCTGCCTCTTTTTCTTCATAAGCAAAACCTTGATCCATATCGCAAAATTGTCCACCATCATCTTCATCATCATCTTCCCATATTGGATTCAGTAGATGTTTCTTCAGTGCAACCGCCGACACCACAGAAGCCGCTGTACATAATAGACCTCCTAGTAGACACAGTACAAACGTATACATCAACTTTCCTTCACCATCTAAATCTTTGTTCAATGATGAGTAGAATCCAAGGAACATGAAAACACCGACGATGATGAAGACAGCTGAAAGGAAATTAAAACTTCATGATTTTATGTTCTAGTTTGATATTCTACTCTGATATGTAATAAAGTATAAACTATGTATGAACTATGTACTATGTACCACACGATATTTTCTCCCTTTTCTGCGTCATCCCTACGGCGAAAACATGATTTGCTCAATTCAGGGACAATGCGTTAGTATTACAAATGTATATTGTCCCTGCTCAAGTATATACTAAAAAGGTAGTACAATGTACATCGGACACGAAAAAAAAACACAAAAAAGGAAAATCAAAGACAAACAAACAATCAATCTTTAAATAACAGCAAAAGGCACAACACTAGATATTCCGACTGCCAACCGCCTTAGTTATGAAGTTAAACATAACCGACACGAGAGCCTACAGAGCAAAACGAACCACAAGGGCGACCACAACGAATCACCCAACATAAACATCGCACATCACATGTCATTTCGAAACTGCTCGGTATGAAAGTGGTCCCGGGAGAGTTGCAGAGTTGAACTTGTACGTTTATGTTATTCAACTAGTAATATGTACAATTCAATTGAAACCACGCCCCAAACCCCGGGGAAGGGCGGGGATTTTTACTTTTGCCGTTTCAAACCCCTGGTAAAATCCATGCACTCACATGGTAAAACCTTCGCAAATTGCGACGCCTTATACCCGTCACATAGTTACGACAATATTTCCCCGCTATTTCTTTGTATGAAACAAAAGACCCGCACTGACAGTCACGGCAGTGCTGGAACATCGGAAATGAAAAATCACGGGACTCTGGCGAAGCAAAACATTACCTTTCCACTCCTATCGATCCACCTTTCTCGCATTGCTCCGTCGTATTCGATCTCCACGCTCGAAAATACGCTTAGATACTGGTAAATGCTTTGATAAAACAGTATCCTGATGTAAAGCATCATACTTGGGACCTCGGTTTTAAAGTATCGTCCGAAAGACTGTTAGTAGTTTTAGTTATGTTAGGTAGACACACTGAAAAGCACTTCTGTTTTGATCCGGCTGAATGCGAAATCGAACCCACACCCTTTGGATCATCAGTCAGTCACGAGCTCTCACCACTGGACCACTTGTCCACCCTACACGAACATGCATGTACAAAACGTGTATAGTATATACACAATCCTAACCGGACATTCTTTACACAATCATGTATAATTATCAGCAATCGTCAGCTGTGACGAACCGGAAGCCAATTGACAATTGCATTCTTTCACATCAAGATAAAAGCGAACACTGTCATTGTGAAAGGTCAGATCCTCTTGTTTAAGGAAATGGGCATACAAATCCACTTATTAAGTGATTTATTTAAACTTTCGTCATCACGAAACGCATAGGATAGTCAAGGCTTGAACTACGGGATACAGTTAGGGTCATTGCCTTTGAATAATTGCCTATCTGTACATAACGCAACACAAAGTACGTTCACGACAATACCAATACATCAGTGGTTAGTCAAGTTCCCAGACTACTGTGATTATATCACTGGTGAAGAATACTCTGGTGGACGCCGGAGAATGGTTTACAAAAGCACGAAACTACTTGTACGTCGATGACGTAAACACGATATACATTTGTGTTCTCTCGTTCCGTTAAAGATAGACACATTCAAAGACTATTGCACAAACGGATTTACGCAGTAAGTAACATACATTATGCAGAATAAAATAACATGTATACTCGGTACATTATTAAACGCACACTACTGATTTTCTTTTAGTTTGTTGATTTGCATTACAAGACTCTGAATTGATTAACACAATTACTATTTTACATTTGTGCAGCAGTTATACTGTATTTCATTGGAATGTGCATGTACTTTCATATTTTTTGTCAGAATATAATGAAATAATACTTTACAAATATTGACTATGACACAGAGTGTACGTTTTAAAGATGCTGCCTCACAGATTGGGCTAAAATTTGTGTATATCGTGATTTTCCAACCTAACCAAGTATTGATGTAATAGAAAGCCACTGACGGTTGGTTTATGAAAGATTTGATGCAAAAAAGCAATTTTAACCACTCTCGATATCGCCAATTGAGTATTTTTTTCTTGAAAAAAAGAGCCAAGTTCCTTCCAACATGCTAAATGTGAATTATGTAATTCACACGTGATCGAACTATAACATCAACAAACTACAGCGCAAACATCAGTGAGGTATTTGGTTCGTTTTCCGATTCCGATTCATTTTCATCAAATGAGAACAAATTTCAGGCAATTTAAGTAATACAAGTCAAATAGTTCCTGCGAGCAAATGATGTACCGACTTCATTTTACAGAGAATTGACAGGATCCTCGACCTTCTATCTGCATAATTCAACAGCTGATGTGTATAAAATTAAGCATGAAAATCTCAAAATTGGGAAAAAATAAGCGCGATAGGCAGGTAGCTTTCAAATTGGGAAAACTATATGTACGATAATTTGACATATGAAATTTATCAACAAATTGTTAAATAATTTCATGTATACATAATTGCATGTTATGACTCCCTTGTTCCATAAAATTGGGAGGCGTTTAAGCATCTCATTATATTTATATTCTTATAAATAAAACCTCGTATCAGTCCATTAAAGGTATTTTCATAAGACATGTTTTCAGTGTTCAACAATATCAAAGATCATAAACCAATTCCGATAATTCCATAACAATAGCATTTAGAATTTTAAGTCTCTGAATAGACATTAACACTGAATGGTAATTCTCTGACTCCGGAGACCTAAAGAAACTGTATATGTTGTTAATTTTATCAAGGGAAACAACCAGCACTTATTTTACCCGCTGATCCAAAAAATCCGAAAAATAATTTACGGAGCGAAGTGCCGGGTACGAATTGTGTTGAGTACGAAAAAAACATTCAGGAGTCGTACGAAAGTGTTGAGTATGAAACGTTAGCGAAGAATTTATCCAACGATAAAACGATCTAAACTCGTGTTTTAATTATACTCTTTTAAATCGAGTTGCGTGTATATTTTTTTCATCGTAGGGACGGGTTTTAGGATAATTTTGTAGTTCTTTCTAAGAATTTCGCGTAAGATAACCTATTTTCGTTCAAGAAAAATTTGAAATCTTGTAACGTCCGGTTTGATTAGTCTGGTTCACGACATTCTAACAAAAGCATCTTTTTTGGATTTTTTTTTGAAATCGTAAACCATCGAGAACAGGTCACGTGCCCCTCCATGGACTTTTTACTTAAGGCAATCCAATATACCTGCTCGCTCAAGCTCGCAGGTAATAACTACAAAATGCCGAAGTTTCTCGAGTTATTTTAGATGTCAGTGTGGTTGTATATGGGATATACAGGCAACTATACCAAAATTACGCGAATATTTTATTTTATTTTTGCTATACACCAATATGTGAGGCAGTCCCTTTAAACTGTACTTAGTATACTAGTAGTATAAGGATGGACTTACCAGCGGCAGCATGGAAATAGATGAGTGCTGTGTTTAGTGGACGACGTCGGAGTATGACTGCCAGTATGACCAGAATGATGGCCAGTATCACACATATTTCACCAAATACTTCAAATACACGTACTGCAAATACCCATTCTGAAGAAAACAAACAAGTTCATATAACTCAACGTCGCTAACTTACATACTAGTATACAGTGAACCCTTATAACAATACCACATCTGGGGCCCTTGAAAGCAGGCCCCGATCTCCCGAAGCAAGTCAATCTGGGTTAAATATATACATGGTATTACAAACTTTGATAAAACATTAACAGTGTTCTGAGTTTATTACAGAAAAGCTTCTTCGACTTAAGATTTATCTCTAATTCAGACTCTAATTTCAGTAAAATCTTAGATGTTTCGGGAGATTGGACTTGTCTCCTAATTGGGTTGGTCTTGATTAAAATAACTATACATTGTACTACATAGTACATACCATAAAATAATTAATATATAGTACATGAGCAAGTTTTGTACACAGGTATGAAAGTGTTATTCGGTGATAAAAATCGAACACACTATGGACCCGATGTTGAACAATCAATCACATTAAAACCAAGCAGCTATCTGAGAAGCGCACATAATGCAATAGAAGGAAACAGTTAACGTATAGCACGGTACTGGTAAAGGACAAATACCGGTCATTTGACGGAAGTTTAATGCACTGGTGAGTAACTCACTGACATTTGTCCATTGACGAAGCAGACAACTACCGGACATCAACAGGACAAATGTAACCTACAAGGAACGCATTAAGTCCGAAAAAAATTGCATTCAAGCACGAAGCTTCCCTACAACGTTCTAACTGGTGGTATGTTTGGAATATGCCCAATATGGTATTCTTCATGTACAACGCATAATTATATCTTATTTCGGGTCTCAAGACCCAAACGCAGATTCATTTCTAAATGCTATGTAAGCTATTCCATTACGAACCAGTAATATCTCAGTGACGATCAACTTAACATGTATACATTTTTAATGCTTCAATATTGTGTAAGAAAAATCGTTATTAAGGAAATAAATTAATAAGGATGTAATTCCGATGTTCATGTAATGTTCAGCTATTATGATTGTATTTCCCTAAGAGGTGAAACTGCATTTTAGTAGTTTGTTTGTACATGTTTGTAAGCAATTTATTTGAATACATATTCTAGTTATTGTCCTTTGATTGTTCAACACTATCGTATTTCTTTCAGTATAAGTGTAATAAAATACGATCTCAGTTTGTGCGTTTATTCCGTACGACAGACGGACAGTGACATCACGAAATCGGGTTTCTAACTTATGAATTTACGATTTTCAACTTCACGAATTCAGGATTTTTATTTCAGGATTTCAGGATTCACACATTCAATTTCTCGAATTCGTGAAGTCGTGAACTTCAAATCGAGACTGATTCGTGGAGTTAAACTAGGGAATTCGTGAAATTAAACTCGGGAATTATTGCTGTTTAAATGTCATCACAACCGGCCTATATGTACCTATAGCGCCCGAAAAAAACGAGAAATCCACATAGATGAAAGAATTATCTTTTCTGCACCAACGAACAGTTATTTGATGAAAAAATGCAAAGAACTGACAAAGTTATGGTCAATTGAAGTACCATGTAATACATGTTTGTATTAATTTTAATAATAGCAAAGTTCGTAACCTAGTGTAGGTGTGGAGATGTGTGCCAATGGTGCCTGAAACAAACTTGCGGCTCGTTTTCAGGATTGGGCATTATGCCTTAGAAGGACCCCTTATACCTCATCAATATGACTGCACGATAATTAGATAATGCTCGGGAAAATGTTGAGGCTTCAAAACGAACATGTAAATGAACAGTTCGAATTGTTAAGCGTATACATGCAATATAAATGACACAGTAAACATTTGTCGAGCTGGACAATCGACATTCAACTCGACATTCAAAAACAGACGGTACCGCGATCACAGTTATGCAAAATTCGAATGTCGAGCTGGACAATTGACATTCATCTCGACATTCGAAAAACTGACTATACCACCATCACAGTAATGTACACTTCGAATGTCGAGCTGGACAATCGCCATTCAACTCGACATTCGTAAAACAAATTGTACCGCTCTCGTAGTTATAAATTTCAAATGTCGAGATGAATGTCGATTGTCTAGCTCGCCTTAAAAAAACAGACTGTACCGCGATCACAGTTATGCAAACTGCGAATGTCGAGCTGGACAATCGACATTCACCATGACATTCGTAAAACAGATTGTACTGCTCTCATAGTTATTACTTTCCAATGTCTTGCTAGATAATCGACAATCATCTCGAAATTCGTAAATCAGACTGTATCGCCCTCACAGCAAATCTCGAATGTCTAGCTGAACAATCGACATTCATCTCGATATTCGCTAAACAGAATCTACCACGCTCAAAGTTACGGAAAATTTTAATGTCTAGCTGGACAATCGACGTTCATCTCGACACTCAAAAACAAAGACTGCACCGCCCTCACAGTTAAGCAATGTCGAATGTCTAGCTTGACAATCAACATTCATCTCGACATTTAAAATTCAGACTGTGTCGCCGACTTTGTTATCTAAATTTTGAATGTCGAGCTCAACATTAATAAAACTGACGGTACCGCGATCACAGTTATGCAAAATTTGAATGTCGAGCTGGACAATTGACATTCATCTCGACATTCGAAAAACAGACTGCATCACGCTCACAGTTATGGAAAATTCGAATGTCAAGCTGGACAATCGACATTCATTTCAACCCTTACCTCTATCCCCGTCAATATCGAGAATACTGCGATCCACACACGACACTACACACATTCTGAAGGATAGCATTCCAAAACGGCTCGTCCCAACCAGGTTCTCGTTGGCCCACCAAGGACCAGCGAACATTCCCACATTGTGGAAAATAAAGGCTAAAATTGTTAACCCTAAAGACACATAATCCAACGGAATGATTTTAAATTTATCTGCCATGTTTTAAAACAACGTTTAAAATTTTAAACTTAAACCCGATGAAGCAAGGGAAACATTAGAATCGCAATTTCCGACAAGCACACTTCAAAAACTTCCTTTTTTCATAGCACGGCTGATAAACTTCCCTAAATTCCTTCTATATTATCTTATATACATGCCCAATGTTTATGCTACCGAAACCAGGTACACTATGTACATAAACGTCTTTTCCATATCAGTTGTTGATCGACTCATAAAATGCGGAAGTTGCCATCAAGTGGTTAACAATAAAGACATTGTCGCTTTCTGATTCACTACTTGTACGGGTGATGTATAGAACATTAAAGTAAATCAAAGCGTGGAAAAAGATCCTTATGATTATAATATCAGATTATAATATCAAAGGGAAGAAACTGTTGTACTACGGGATGCTCACCCTTGATTTCTAGGGGAGGCAACCCAGTTGATCTTTCAGACCTAAAATAAGTAGAGTTACTTCCCTTGATTTTAATGGGAGATTCTCCCCTCCCTTAATTTCATGGAAGTTATCCTTACAGGTATGATTATATGGGTAGTGGTTCGTGTGCACTTCCTCAAACGTACACCGCAACCTCGTTAGACTTGAAATTATACACTAAACATAGTTTCTTTTTTTTCATATTTTATATGGAAGGAACTTAAAATTAACAAGCAGAGTTAATCCCCTTGGTTTGTTGAAGAGGATGAACTGTTGTACTTTTGGATTTCCTTCCTTTGATTTTTAAGGAGTTATTCTTACTGACTTAAAATTTGTCAATCACCGTGTCTTCCCTAGATTAGTAATCAAAGTTCCCTCCATTTGTATATAGGATTTATCTACCCTAATTGCAAGGGGGAGTGATTCCTATCGTAAAAGCAAAACCAAGTTACTTCCCTTGATTTTAAATGGTAGGAACTATTGTACCCTCAATTTCGAAGGTAAGTTACTCGCATTAAATTCAGATTAGTCAAGTATACTAGTACTTTAAATTCCTTTGATTTGAAATGGAAGACAATTTTGTACTTCTCAGTTTAAAGCTGTTTTACAGAACAAACATACTAGTATTAATTAATGAACAGGTGTACAATACGCTTCGGATTGAGAAGAGCTTCCCAAAAACACGTTACGGATTGTGCCAATATAAATCTTTTATACACATGTATGTAAAATTTGAAATGAGGTTCCGTATGGTTTTTTTTTTCATTTCATTTTCATCTTGGATTATTGTAGCTCAAGATATGTAATCCATTCGGAGTTTCGCCCTTAAACAAATATGTTTTCTAGAAAAGTGTCTCCTGGGTGGGGTTTAGCGTTAAAACATACAGTACACCCTCTGTACAGAAACACTGTTTGGGAGCTGCAAATATTAACCGTTGTTTAGAGGTTACTGCTCTGCAGAGATTACATATATCGGCTTAGGGAAATTTTGAATGTGTTGTTATAGCGGACTATACGCAGGCCGTAAGGCCTGCGGATGTCGTTCCGCTTTACGATAACACATGTCCCGTGATTTGGTCAGAGTTCGAATTCACTAATGGATTTGGAAATTTGTGTTAAAATCCCGCACTGAGAGAATGATACTGAAAATTGGCTGCCAATAGAATAACAAAAGTTGTTTAAAATGCTATATACGGCAGCTCATAAATTTTCTTTTATTTTTTAATGATGTTTAAAAATATTTCGAAAACTAGAGTAGGCCCCTATCTAGAAAACATTTAAAAAGATAACAAGAAAACCATTGATGCAAAGCATCAAAGGTCGCCTCTGAATGGTGTAATTATACAAATGTATCTGAAAATAATTTTATTTATTGTTCCAATAATGTTAACTGCTAGAATTTGATTGTATTTGCCAATACAATTATGTTAATACTCTTTAATGTATAACATTAGAAGTAGACACCACATGTATGTCTGTAGACCAACAATAAATCTTTAATGTTAAATGTTACTTCTGACTTCAAAATATGTTAATACTCTTTAATGCATAACATTAGATGTAGACAACACAAGTATGTCTGTAGACCAACAATAAATCTTTAATGTTAAATGTTACTTCTGAATTCAAAATATGTTAATACTCTTTAATGCATAACATTATATGTAGACAACACATGTATGTCTGTAGACCAACAATAATCTTCAATGTTAAATGTTACTTCTGACTTCAAAATTAATGAGTCATCTACTGGTTGTATCAAACTATACTATAAAAATTCCAAGACCATCTTAAGTTTAGGTATTAACCAAATAAATATATATACGAGGGTCAGTCAAGAAAAACTGAGAGTGGCTAAATAATTCTTAGAGAAATAAGAGTTCGTATATTTTCTATACATTATCGTGAAATATGGTATCTCACTGATGTTATGGCGAATACTACTATAGTCTATGACAATTGGATTCTTGTTGCTAGGCAACCAAAGAAGACAACTCGAGGTCATGCGTTCACGCTGTTAATAGAACTAAAGTGTGCGTTGCTATGGAAACATAAAGATATTGTCTGACATTTTCAAACATATTATTTATTTGGTAATACATTAATCTATCAAATAAACTTAATTCTAGTTGTTGTATTCCACTCATATAGAAAATATACTTGACGAAAATGTAAATTGTCATTTTATTTGATGGTATTAAAACCACAATTTTACCCCACCCAAAAGAACGAATAATTTTTTTAGAAAGCAAAGTTATACATTTTATTTCTATTACGGTTACTGGACTCCTTGATATGTGTTCACAATCTTATTGAAAAGAAATGGTGAAATCAGTTATTAGTTTTAGAACACCATGGCAACCAAATAAACGTATGCCGGGAAAATTGATAAAATGTGGGTAAAATTGTTGCTAGGCAACAAAATAACACGGCATTAGTGACCATTCTGAAATAATTGCTCATTATTATTTGAGATATACTATTCTACAATATACACATGTTAGTTGTAATAAATCACGGTATATAAGATTGAACTAAACCATTGAATTTACAACAGATTCAATCTTCTTATCGCTGGTGCGAACGCATACCCCTTAGTAATGTTCTTTGGTTGCTTGGCAACTGTATTTATAAGCCTATATCTGATGACGGAATTCATTAGAAGATTTACAGGGGATAATAGTTGACGATGAATAATAGAAAGTACAACTGCAAACATATGTTGAGGGCTTAAAATACCAACTCTCAGTTTTTCTTGACTGACCCTCGTATTTATGTACAATTGTATTGAACCTCACTACAGCCTTGAAAATCAAACCAATAGCAGTTGCGCTGTACATGCCAAGCTTTGATCTGTTTCGAACATTGTTCTATTGTTAAAATGCATCTGTGTAATTTCAAATGACAATAACTTAGTCAATACTTGGTATGTTTTCATCAAGTAACTTCTCATTTTCTGCATATAAGATTAGTGATTATTCTAGAACCACAAAAAGGCCAGGGTGCTGTGATAAAGGGCAGGGTGAAGAAAAATTAGGGGGGTTTTGAGGCATGCTCCCCCATAATTTTATTTTAAAAAATGGATCAATGTGGAGCATTCTATGTGTCCTGAGGAACTTAAATGATACCGAAAAATGACAGATTTTGAGGCAATAGCATCCCAAAATATTCACCAATTATGCCACCGCTGGCCTTCAATTAATCACAGGTATTATTATGCCATTAAACATGCCATAATAGGCAATTGTATCAAATAGATGTTGATTCATGTGTACATGTATCAGTAAAAAGATGTAATTCATGAATGTGTTGTTCATCCTTTTATACAGTTGGTCGACAGTTCCGATTATTTTTTTTCTTTATTTTACACTATGCAACTATAAAAACAAACTAAAGTGTTTTTAAGGTACTCTTAAGACAAAGGAATTATTTCTCTAAGTTTTAGCAAGATAGCTGCCGTTTTATTCTTTTAGGGGCAATAAATGCTGAAAAAAGTTAACCTGAACTGGTTGAACAACTCGAGTATTGTACTAACCTTATGGAAGTAGAAGGCTTTATTATTTTAAAATAACCTTTTTCAATATTAAAAAAGGCTATGTTTTGAAATATTCATTCAGTTTTTTATGGTTTTGTACAATTTCCCCACAGGTGAACTTTAATTGACATTTTTTACCAAAAAACTGATAAGCCGTCTGGCTTAAACTGTTACAATAAGAATGAAATTGTACTCTTAATTTTTACATGTGCTGATATTGACATCAAACCCTTAAGGAAATTATTCAGATTAAGACAAATTTGCTGGGTTAATCTAAACTGGTTGACTGACTGTATACAGGCCCGGTGGTGGATACATTTACATTCATAATTGGCATTATTTCTCTCATCATTTATGATTTAAACATATTAATTTAACATAAATATTTCACAAACTATCATTCTTGAACTCCTCCATCACCTGAATACGTTTTTAAAAAGAAATTGGTTGTACATCGTTTTTTTGTTAATAATCCGTGTCCGGACCGGACGGAACGGACTTTAATGTTTTATGATTTAAACATATTAATTTAACATAAATATTTCACAAACTATCATTCTTGAACTCATCCGTCACCTGAATACTTTTTTGTTCATAATCCGGGCCCGGACCGGACGGAACGGACTTTAATGTCAACGTTTAACGCGTGCGTAAACATTCACGTGGAGTCACTTTCGTTTTCGATTTTTCGAAAATACACGATGAAATTTCGTCTGCTACGTTATATCAAAGTTCATACACACATCTATCGTATTCTTTGGTTATATTTATCGTAAATAAATGCATTTGGGACGCTAAATGCAGCGATGCTGCTGAAAATATTTCATTCTCAAAGCATGGGCCGTGAAAATCAAACGGTAATTGTTGTGCTATTTATAGAACATGGAACACGTTCAAAGTAAACACAACGTAAGAAAATTAATACGCTACTACGATAATAAATACGTAATTATTGATTAACACTAGTTGTCGTTATTACTTTTTAAAATGTTTATAAAAATGAGTTTTAGTGAAAAATTATCATGACATGGTTTCATCTATTAAAAATGTTAATGTTAAACAAACGACGCACTACTTTTCTAACGACTAACTGCTGTGACGGTATGTACGGCTTTTAACTGAACAGAAAAAGAAGCTCCATGGCAAAAAAGAAAAAGCATTACAGTAGTAGCCTCCACTGATAGCCTCCACTTCAGTGGAGGCGACGATAATTATCAAGGCAGTAGGCGGCACTATACAGTAGATTAGAGTCTCGGTGAACTGTCTGCTGTCTACAAATACAATTTGATGTCCCAAAAATTCCTCACAGCAGCCTGAAGCAAATTAATATCATTTTCTGATTTGTATTAACTAGGCATTAGAAAAAAACAGTATCTTCCAATAGATACATCACTGTTTGAAAACAGGCCTTATGGAACTAAGGGTCATTATTGGTCGGAAAATGATGCTGAAAATCGCCAATTCGGGAACTGTTCAGACTACCACAGAAAATTAATCGCCAATACTAGGGCTATACACTGCACAGATTCTTGAAGCTCATCCATTAGGCAATCAAAATCCAATGAGCTATATAGCTGTCAGCCAGCACTTTTTTTGGAGTAAAATGGCAAAATTAAAACCCACCTTGATTTCTGCATCAAATCTCCATGAAAAGTCAGAATAGCCCTAGTTTCGCATTTTTACTCAATATTTCCAAAAGCTTCAATCAGGATCACTTGAGCGCTTGTCAAAATTTTACAAAATCATCAAATTATTAAAATCAAGCCTCAAAACCATTCTCCATAAATTATTTACGGTCCAAAAAGCTCTTAAAACATCTTGTATCTACTAAAATGCTCAATTTCTACCCGGCCAAAAACATGCAAAGCTAGCTTACTGTTTAGTGCCGCCGTATGGGAGGTAAGAACTCTGTTGCTTAGTAACAGAGGTATAACCTCCCCTGGTTTTAAGTCAATCGGGACACCTCGGACAATCTCTACGAATCATCTGACCGCCATCTTGGAAACTACAGCGGAGAAAATCACAGAACGCGACAGGCAGCCAGTGTCAGTTAAATTAACTGTTTAAATTACGAAAGTACTTGTTTTAAACAAGGAAAGTCGTATTTTATACACATAATCAATGTAGTTATACAATGAACGTTAAAACGATAGGTTCCTATCGTCCTTCGTTACTTCGTACCCAATATTCGTATCAAACCGCTATCGAACTGCTTTCTTGTGCAACGGACCGCTTTGGTAGCACTCGCCTGGCAAAGTGTTAAGAAACGGTATGCTATCAGCGAGCAATGCTCGCTCGTAGCGTGTCGTTGTATAGACGCTCGATAGCGCCTTTTGGAAACGGCTTGGTTATGTAACGGGCTCCAGGTTCGTAACCGAACAATTTATTGTAAAGTTATGCATCATAAAAAAATTCCAGTACTAGATGAGCCTGTTACAAATAATGTAGGACAACTGACATAGTCCGCTCAAAATAGGCTTTGCCTTAGTTCATATTAGAGAGGTTGTTGCTCTACAGAGCACTCTGGAGAGGTTGACTGTATTTAATCTATTGAACAACGTCCGCACCACTGAGGATAACTTTGTCTCCAATATTTCTCTAAAAACAGGTATGGTAATAAGGTAAATGCAATTACGTGTATGCAGGTGAAAAAATGTCATTTTCACAAAATCGGTTAACATTGAAATCCTCGCCAATTTCTGTTGACATCATAATTATATACAGGATAAGTCTTAATATCTGTCACATTTTTTCAATTGAAATGGTTTAATAGTTTTATGCTTTGAAAGTGACGTCTTGGAAATTACACATATGTTTAGACATCTGTTTTGAGATAAACATCATTCCTGTAGTTCAGATTAGATTAAACTGTATCATAATACATGTATAAATGATATAATATAGTTTTACATGCAAGGACGAAAAGTAATAATAGTTTGGAACCGCCAGGCTGGAACAGATATTATGAACCTCCCTGTATTACGTGAAACACTTACGTAACATATTTTGGATCTCCTCCCTTGGCTGTTCTTAACTCGACTTCCTAGATACGTTAGTTGATATAACACCACATATGCCTTCACAGCTGGTATGCACTATTGTATTTGCAAGTACCTTATATTATTTACTTCTACTCAATCAAGATGGTGATTATAATTTATTAACTGATGCTGCTCGATCTTTTGAAGGTTCTGTTCGCCATCCACATTGCACACTGAGTACCCCATACAACCAGTGTATACAGACATCCATCCGACCGAGAATTAGCCTAGTGCCTGCTTCTACTAGATCTATCCTGTACAAGTCAGTTGAACATGGTCAAACGTATGTTTAGGCCTACGATGGCAACTTACACAGCAACTGAGCAACTTGGAATAAGACTATATATTGGTTGACAGCATTTTTACGATGACTATAAAGTGAATTAAATTATGTCATGGCATTTTACACTATTTTACACCATTTTGTTTGAACGACTTTCGCAGGAGTGTGTTATATAACCCAACATTATTTCTGCTCTTCTGGCGTCGGTAGACCAATCCATATCAGCCGATGGTAACCAGGGAACACACGCCACGACACAAAGAAAGCTTGATGTTGAAGTTATTACGTAACAAGAAATATCTTTAAAAAAGATATACGGCGTTGAGTTTAATGACAGTCTGCGATTGTTACATGTATTTTTTCAATACATTTGCGAATGTAATTAGTTTTAATTAGTTTATATACCAAACGAAACGCTGTACATTTTTGTATTAAGACAGACAGTTCCTATTACTTATATAATATGAAGTAACGGTTTATGGGGGAATACTGACTGGAAAACATGTGCATATTAAAATATTAACTTTGTAAAGGATGAGCTAAAAGTTTGTCTACCACACATGTGACCGAACGGAGGGGTTTTGTCAGCCTTTGATAATTTTTATTCACCTGTATAATTATTAAAAAAACTACCCTAAACAATTGGAATGAACATATTTACATTCCAAAATACTGTTATAAAATTATAAAATATGCTATCATAACTTACAGACAATTAAGTACACTGCACACTTAATATACCAAATAAAGAATGGTCCATGACATTTGTGCAGTTTACCCTAGAAATCTGCATTTTCACGTTATTGTATTCTTCTCATTAAAAAACTAAATGCACACCCTAGGTTTATATGTATAATAAAATATTATTTTTGTGTTGATTTTGAAGTACATGATCTATTGATGTCAAGAAGTTTAATGAAAGCTTAGAATAAAACATGGTCACAGATATTGTTAATTATGCATGTTGTTTTTACAAGATACAAAATAATGTTAATTTATTCAGTATCGGAGTATTCATGTAATCAAACATTTTTTCCAACAAACTAATTCTTTGCATTTTATTTTGTGTTTAGAAGTTTAAAACTAATTTAAAACAATAGTATTTTTAACACTGAACCGCCCTTGTTTACATTACTTGACCGACCTTCACATAACCTGCAGCTGGTACTGTAACAGATATTGCACAACGAAAGCTATGGAATAACTGAAAGGCGAGAATAGTACTATAAGTTTAGCACAAGAGAACAATGCAATAATTTAAAATCGAGCATAACCTTTTGTGAAAAGAATACAATATATTATTCTATCAAATTGTGGAATTTCATTCACCCCTGAGAATTTTATAAAGATTTCATTGGTTGTTAAAGTAGGTCAAAATCCAAGCTAGACAGCTAACGCTGAAAGAGGCGTGGTTAATTCTTAATCATTTATGGATATGGGGGAGCTGGTGTGCAGGGCTCTGTTTTATATTCACGTTCTCTAACCTTAATCCCTGTAACCGCCACTGCTTAACATAAACCTATTTAAAACAACGGCCTCGAAATATAAATTTGGTACATAACTCAACACGGGCAATAATTAAGGCAGGTATAAGAGGCATCCTACTAATTTGGTCATCTCCCTTTAACATTGACAACATACGTCTGAACTGTTTAATGAACAAGCAGGACAAACATAATTTATGAACAAACAGGGGAATTTATCGTGACATATTTGCATCGTCTTATCATGTTATCACAAGTTGTGATTGTTTACTGGCGACTGTAGACCCATTATGTATCCATTCACGTACCAGTGCGAATTGTTAACCATTTACCATAACAATTTACGACCTTACACCGTTATCAAATATCAGTCACACTCACATGCGAAATTTCACGTCTTTTCATTGGTTTATATCTACAAGTTAAAAGTGCTAACATGCAGTTCTACATTGGTACTTCCGGCGGAAGTACATTCTCATTCCCACCAAGCGGGAAATAAACAAATCGCATTTTGTGAGAATTTGTTGTCTTGTAGTTTCATACAATCTTGGTACTCTCCCTGACGAGGATAAAACTTCTTTAAATCCACTTTAATGAATACAACAATTCCTCCAATACTCGTTGGTTAACTTCTTAATTAAATAGTCTGTTTTCATGCATCTTTAAAGTTCTACAACTGTGCTTCCGGCGGAAGAACAATAGTGTTTCCATTGGAAGTACTTTCTCATTGCCACCTAAAGGGACATATACGAATCGCTATTTATAGTCACAGAAATAGCTGCGCTTTCTATTGCGATCATCTTCATCACACAAAGACAAAATAATTCAATAGTTCAATTCATTTGGTACATAAATTCATTAAAAACCAACAGTCGATGTGTATGCAATTAGGCTGATAAACAGTTAGCAGTAAACTCCGTGAAAACCGGATTCTGAAAACCGTACGATAGCACATGTGGGTTGACTATTTTGACCAGTAGACATTGTCACTTGAAGAATGCCGTTGTGTGTTTCATTTATCACGTCTTTTGTATAATATAATGGTTATAAGTTTATTACAACAAACAAATGCTATGGTGAAATGTTGTGTTGTGGTAGTACACCAGTGTCTATCCCGGGTGTGTATTATTCTGCTATGGATGCTACATGATTATATATATTCTTGCACTGTCGTCTCCTAGATGTAAAAATTCCTTCAATCTGCCTAATCAGTCATATTCTTCTTTTTTCTTTACCTGAGTTCCACGGTTTTCTACGGCCCTTTACGTCGTCAGTTTGGATGATGTAATGAGCTACATCGTTTCTTGTGCAGTTATAATACAAACGACAGGTTTTAAGTCCAGCAATAAAAATGTTATGTAGCATTTTTCTTAAACTGGGAATACTTCTGATGAATTTCTACTAAGAGCATTTACACCAAAAACATCACATTGCTCTTTAATATGGTAAATTGAGGAATGCCAAGCTCTTTTTATAATTTTATATTGACTAGCAACACTGAGATAAACTCGATATATTTGGATGTTACACACCCGCCTGAAAGTAAAGTATGTAAAACGTACGTTTCGACTAAAGGTCACCAGGAAATGACAATGTGACAGTGGCCCTTGCGTGTAAAACTATTTTTTAAGAAAGAAGACATACATTTGGGCGTATTTATGACATTTACTCTAAACCCTTTGTCTAGTTTCATACTCCTTTTATAGAAAACATAAAAACCTTTTGGTGCAAAATTAAGATGCAATTTCACTGGGAATGGACCCACTTTTGGTGTAATAACCACTAATTTCTGTTTCTGAAAAACCTACGTTCAAAACTATTAAAGGAGGCCTGTTGCCCAAAAAACCTGTGCACGACCTTCATTAAGTGATATTCTTTAGTCTGGGATGCATGTGTATCCATGTTCGTGACATTCCTAATTTGGGTACTAGTATTTAAGTCGTCAACTATGGAAGCCCGAAATGGTCATCCGGCCAATACGCTTTATTGTACGCTATGGTATCGGAAATCAAATAACATGTTCGGCCTTCACACGTACTGGACACTATGGTCTGCAGAAACAAATGAAAATACTAGGTCTTGTGGAGACAGCTAGATGTCAGTGCGGGGCAGAGGAGCAGACACCACTTCATACATTGCAAATATGTCCCAATCTGGAAGAAGCACGACATAAAGTTTAGTCCACAGATATGTCCTTAGAGACCAAGTTATATGGAAGAAGCCAGACATCTACAACACCATATCCAAACTGAAGGTATAAACGGTCGTAAAACATTGAACGTAGAAATAGAAGAAATATTGGTATAAAATGTCTTTGTGCTTTAAGTGACTATTTCTTATATTAAACCGAACATTGAACATTTCTTCTTCTACAATGTTCTTTTATAAAGTAAGACTAACCAATTCAAGAACTATAGATACATGTATGTTCGTAAAATGTAACTTTAAGCTATATAACAGTCCGACCATGTATGGACATTACAGACATTTTGCTTTTGTCGACACCCATAACCGTAGCACACGGATTACTGACATGCCCCAGTGGCCCTGGGTTACTGACATGCTCCAGTGGTCGTGTGTTACCGACATGTTCCAATGTCCCTGGATTACTGACATGCTTCATTGTCCCTGGATTACAGACATGTTCCAGTGTCCCTGGATTACAGACATGTTCCAGTGTCCCTGGATTACTGACATGCTTCATTGTCCCTGGATTTCAGACATGCTTCATTGTCCCTGGATTACAGACATGTTCCAGTGTCCCTGGATTACTGACATGCTTCATTGTCCCTGGATTACAAACATGTTCCAGTGTCCCTGGATTACTGACATGCTTCATTGTCCCTGGATTACAGACAAGTTCCAGTGTCCCTGGATTACTGACATGCTTCATTGTCCCTGGATTGCAGACATGTTTCATTGTCCCTGGATTACAGACATGTTCCAGTGTCCCTGGATTACTGACATGCTTCAGTGTCTCCGGGTTACAGACATGTTCCAGTGTCCCTGGATTACTGACATGCTTCATTGTTCCTGGATTACAGACATGTTCCAGTGTCCCTGGATTACTGACATGCTTCATTGTTCCTGGATTACAGACATGTTCCAGTGTTCCTGGATTACTGACAAGCTTCATTGTCCCTGGATTACAGACATGTTTCAGGGTCCCCGAGTTACCGACATGGTTCAGTGTCCTCGGGTTACAGAAATGTTCCAGTGTCCCTGGATTACTGACATGCTTCATTGTCCCTGGATTACAGACATATTTCAGTGTCCCCGGGTTACTGACATGTTTCAGTGATCCTAGGTTACAGACATATTCCAGTGTCCCTGGATTACTGACATGTTCCAGTGTCCCTGGATTACTGACATGCTTCAGTGTCACCGGGCTAATGACATGTTTCAGTGTCCCTGGATTACAGACATGTTCCAGTGTCCCTGGATTACAGACATGTTCCAGTGTCCCTGGATTTCTGACATGCTCTAGTGTCCCTGTGTTACTGACATGCTCTAGTGTCCCTGTGTTACTGACATGTTTTAGTGTCCCTGGGTTACCGACATGCTGCATTTTCCCTGGATTAATGCCATGCTCTAGTGTCCCCGGATTACTGACATGCTCTAGTGTCCCTTGGTTATTGACATGCCGCATTGTCCCTGGATAACTGACATACTCTAGTGTTCCTGGGTTACTGACATGCTCTAGTGTCCCTGGGTTATTGACATGCTCTAGTGTCCCTGGGTTATTGACATGCCGCATTGTCCCTGGATTACTGACATACTCTAGTGTTCCTGGTTTATTGACATGCTCCAGTGTCCCTGTGTTACTGACATGCTCCAGTGTCCCTGGATTACTGACATGCTCCAGTGTCCCTGGGTTACTGACATGCTCCAGTGTCCCTGGATTACAGACATCTTTCAGTGTCCCCGGGTTACTGACATGCTCCAGTGTCCCTGGGTTACTGACATGCTCTAGTGTCCCTGGGTTACTGACATACTCTAGTGTCCCTGTGTAACTGACATGCTCCAGTGTACCTGGGTTACTGACATGCTCAAGTGTCACTGGGTTACTGACATGCTCCAGTGTCCCTGGGTTACTGTCATGCTCCAGTGTCCCTGGGTTACTGACATGCGCCAGTGTCCCTGGGTTACTGACATGCTCCAGTGTCCCTGGGTAACTGACATGCTCCAGTGTCGCTGGGTTACTGACATGTTTCAGTTTCACTAGGTTATTGACATGTTCCAGTGTCCCTGGGTTACCGACATGCGCCAGTGTCCCTGGGTTACCGACATGCTCCAGTGTCGCTGGGTTACTGACATGTTTCAGTTTTACTAGGTTATTGACATGCTCCAGTGTCCCTGGGTTACTGACATGCTCCAGTTTCCCTGGGTTACTGACATGTTTCAGTTTCAATAGGTTATTGACATGCTCCAGTTTCCCTGGGTTATTGACATGTTTCAGTTTCACTTGGTTATTAACATGCTCCAGTGTCCCTGGGTTACTGACATGTTTCAGTTTCACTAGGTTATTGACATGCTCCAATGTCCCTGGCTTACTGACATGCTCCAGTATCGCTGGGTTACCGACATGCTCCAGTGTCCCTGTGTTACTGACATGTTTCAGTTTCACTTGGTTATTGACATGCTCCAGTATCCCTGGGTTACCGACATGCTCCAGTATCCCTGGGTTACCGACATGCTCCAGTGTCCCTGTGTTACTGACATGTTTCAGTTTCACTAGGTTACTGACATGCTCCAGTATCCCTGGGTTACCGCCATGCTCCAGTGTCCCTGGGTTACTGACATGTTTCAGTTTCACTAGGTTATTGACATGCTCCAGTGTCCCTGGGTTATTGACATGCTCCAATGTCCCTGTGTTACTGACATGTTTCAGTGTCCCTGGGTTACTGACATGCTCCAGTGTCCCTGGGTTATTGACATGTTCCAGTGTCCCTTTGTTACTGACATGCTCCAGTGTCCCTGGGTTATTGACATGTTCCAGTGTCCCTGGGTTACAGACATGTCCCAGTGTCCCTTGGTTATTGACATGTTCCAGTGTCCCTGGGTTACTGACATGCTCCGGTGTCCCTGGGTTACTGACATGCTCCAGTGTCCCTGGGTTATTGACATGCTCCAATGTCCCTGTGTTACTGGTATGCTCCAGTGTCGCTGGATTACTGACATATTTCAGTGTCCCTTGGTGATTGACATTTTTCATTGTCTCTATGTTACTGGCATGTTCCAGTGACGGACCCGACATCAATCACAAACAGGAAGATCATGGCGTTGAGTCAAAACTTGCTCCAAAACACCGCATTCACGTGTCCACCGTTCTACATCTTTCACGAGAATCACATTATAGGGATGCAATATAAACTTTCAAATTTCCATTGTCAAAACCAAACAAACTTTATTCAGTTATAGTCAAACAAATGTTTAAAATGGTGTTAGTTGCAGGCCCACAGACAAAGACTTTAGAGAACATCTAGCGATTACGTCACGCGTTGCTTTTTTACTGAGCGCAGCAACAAGGGAGATCACTGTGTAGGGATTGGATCCTATCGTAACTACTCGAGTCTTTCCGTCATGGATCTGGAAGCTCACATTATGTCCGTATTGTCCGAGGGGTCCCGATTGGAATTTTGGTCCTCAGCCAATACAGTAACTGTTACGCCGAATTGCCATTATGCTATTTTCTTTTATGTTAATTGTGTTATTGTTCAACTGTTTATTGTTGAGGATCTCATGGAAGATTGCCATTTATTATAATTGTCAAATGAGTTTCCTCGTAAAATAAAGTATTTATTATTATTATTATTATTATTATTATTATTACATTAAAAAACGATGTCTGTACCAACTGCGCCATCGAGGCGACCATCATCTATCCTACAATGTGGCCATTGATTGACGTACAGTGTATTTGTAACTTGTTTGATTGATAGTTGTTTATTTTGCACCATACCTTTAATCATTTAAAGTTTAGTTTTGATAATGCTATAACCGAAAAGTCTTATATTCATTGTATATTCATCGTAGTATGCTCTACCTATCGAGCTACCGACAAAAACGTCTTTCCAAGCAAGTTGTACGTATTTAATACATGTGTACAATGTACAAATATGTATAATACCATATCACTACGTCATCCCTTCCTCTGTTTGTAACAGCATCTAAGTTTTAATTGTAAAACTTGTAACCCATGTCATGATTCAAATTAATTTACACGATCAAATAGCTAAACTGTGTGAACTTGTAAATTCAATATCTACCTTCGTAATCTACTATATGAAACTTGTTGAACTTTAATGTAAGAAACATATTTTAATCTCCCGTAAATAATCAGACATCGTGTTTAGCGAAACCTGCTCTTTGATCGCTATTATTTCATTTGCATAAATGAATCTGATTTGTTAGTACAGAAAGTCGTGAGATTGACATAGAGAAATTTTACCTGAAAAATCATATATTTTCGCGATGTTGAAATTTCGCAAATTCACTTTATCCTGAAGTTGTTCGTAAAGACAAGTAAAATGCTCGCTGTTTTTCAACTTCAAAAAACGCCTTTCTGTGTTTAACTGTCATTTTTATTAAATTAGCGAGTCTAAAATTTTGCGCACTTTTCTAATTCGCAAATATAGCGAAAATTAATTCATCGCGAAAATTGATGATTTTACCGTATGTGTTTGAGTCACCACGTACAGTTTGTTGTTAAAGTACCCCCCGAACTCCCACAATCAATAAAACATGATTTAAAATCTTTTAAAAACTCTATTGAAAAGGGAAAATGTTCATTTTTTAATTTGTCTAATTTTGGAAATATAATCTTATTTGAAATAATAACGACACGCTCTGTACGCCGGATTCGGTGTGTTCTGACTGACAGAACTCATTTATCAAGTATTAACATTTTTCTACAATCTGTCATATGTAATGAATTGAAAATGCACAAATTGCAAAGTAAATAATAAATGGGCAAGTTATTCTTTTGTTCCGCTAAATCTCTTGATGACTTACGCTGATTAGGAATGACATTTTCGGTTTGAGTGCAAAACATGATTAACCAATTTTGAGACTAGTTTACATCTTAAGTATTAACTTTATTTTTCATTTGTCAATAAATTAGTATTATGTTAGTTACGGGGGTTCGGGATTACGATGTTATAAACAGTTTCGAGGCATGGTTCGCACCTGCTTAACGTTATAGCATGCTAGTCAGTGCCAACATACAGTTTTAAATTTTAAAAATTAACACTTTTCACTTAAAATTATAAGGACGCATTTTAGATTTAAAAAATCAATCCAATTAACTTTTGCTTCGGAATATTTGCGTTAGAATACTTAATTCATGAAAATCGTGTGGACATTTTGAAAATAAATATTTTCATTAAATATTTAAAAGATGCATTTTAGGTAAAAAAACATATAATAAAAATGTAGCTTCGGAAGTTTTGCATATTTGAACAATCACATTAATAATTATAAATCGTGTGTAAATATTAAATGTTTGGGAGTGGATAAGTATAATTTTATTTTCGTAAAATTACTTTCGTATCTTCAGAAGTGTTAAATTATGTATGTATGAATTAAATTTAATTTAATCAAATTATTAAATTTCATTACTTAAATATTATGATAATATTACTAACAAACAAGTCTTACAAAAACGCAATAGTGTTTATATACTTTATGACTTTGAAAACGTCCAACTGTAATAAAAGTCATAATTATATAAATTTGGCAATTTATTTTTAACTTTAAGTATTTTGTATTGGTATTGGTATGTGTACCTAATTAATGTAAATTATTCTTGACATTATTCACTTATATATATATTCTTTATTTCTGTCTCATTTATGTACATGCATAAAATGTACACAAAATAAAACAATTCAAATGTACATAACCGTTTATCATTGAACTATAAGATACATTTGGTACTTATAAACTCAATAAGGCACCAACACCACGGTGCTATTACATTAATAACAATAACCATATCAAATATTTACAAACATTGAACATAAATAATAATTCTTTCTAAATCGTACTCGTACAAAATTATTTTCAATAAAATAAAAAAATCGATATTAGTATTTTATTTTAATGAAGCTTTTGTTTTAGTCGAGGGTGTACTAAATAAAAAAAATATTACTGTTATGCTGTTTATTTACATGTAATCGAAAAAGACAACCTTTTTCGGAAACTCATTTAAGTATGTGTAATTGTTAATGAGCTTCATATAGGGTATTCTAATGTGCATACTTTTATTTTATAATATTGTTTTTCTGTTTTGTTCGCACGCAAAATGCACATGTTGTGCTTGTTTTAAAAATAAACATACTACATTGTACATCTATCTATCAGTACTGATAAAATTAAAACTATGTGGGTTTAAATTATTAAATATTCTTAGTCATCCCATTTAGCGAAATAATAATATACATGATACATTTTTTATTAAATGGCTTATTATTATTTTTATAATTATTATTATCAAATATCTAAACACATGTATTTTTAGATCTTTGTTATTATTGTGTTTTATCTGTATTTGCATTGATAAGACGAAAAGAAACTATATTATTATTATTATTATTATTGTTGTTGTTGTTATTATTATTATTATTATTATTATTATTATTATTATTATTATTATTATTATTATTATTATTATTATTATTATACTTGCCAGAATATATTTATCTTTTCATTGTTTAAATAAATCCTGCAACACAGCCGACATTATTATTTAAAATCATCAAAATATGAATTTCAGAAAATAGATAGTCTATACTCTAGCCAAACAAACATGCGTCTGCTCATACAACAATAATAAAAATAAAAACACCAGTATACAAAACATGAGTACAAAACCAGTACACTGAAGAAGAGTATACACTTTTTAATAACGGTTTGCGATCTGTTAAAAAGGTAGAGCATTAAAAACCATTCTTGCAGTTAAGTCTGTGTTGATTATAAGTAATTCATTTAAGATTGACTTAAGTCTTTACCCGCTTATATTATAGTGGTTGTCGATATAGCTTTAAAACCAGCGTTTGACACTAAAAAAGTTGTTCATATTTTTATATTTCTGATAGCATAATTATGTTAAGATACTATACGGCTTGTACGAGACAGCCGATTTAAATATGGCATGCTCGTTGTAATAAAATATAGTCGACTAACACTTTTGTGATTTACATAGTTAGCTAAGTGATTGTGGACATTCAAAATCGAAACTTAAATGGATTCTTAAAATTATGATCATCGAGTGAACTCGAAAGACGAGAAAAATAGTTGAACACTAAGCATGTCGTCTAGATGGTAAAAATGTAAGAATATACGAAGTTACTTTTGTTGGAAACTGGAAAGGTACGTTTAGCGTTCGGTAAGCTTGTCACCTCTGAATTATTCGATGTGGACAGTTATAGCGGAGATGCGACCACTGAAAAGTGTTTTAATGTTTGGTTAATAGTTAATACCTCAATAGGAGTGGTTTTCGTTGATAAATAATTATAATATCATGATATATGACTAACAACTTGTTTAAGGATAGTAACATATTCAACGTGGATGTAGGTTTGGTATACAACTTACTTAGATACACGGACACGGACTAAGTAATTGGGATATAGTTTTATAATATCTGTGAAACTTCCAAAAAAGTGTTTAAAAATAAAGTTTCATACTCCGCGCAAATTCTAGGAATGATTACGAGTAGCTCCTAGATCGTACAACCACCATTACACGAGAGTGGTAAGCTGGAAGAAATATAATCCGGAATTGTGTTTATCTATGAAGAATTCTGTTCGGACCAGTTAATACCTCATTATTTAAAAATGATGTGATTTCGAGGTTTGATTTCCCGCGGTAAGCGAAGGCATGGAGGCTGCTGAATGCAACTTATAAATCAGCAATAACACAATGGGACGCATTGTTTTAGTATTAACGTTATTAGGTATGTTGATTATTTTATTCTCCGAAAATGTATTTTATTCCCGTGTGCTCTTTTTAACAGGTGATGTTAGAACTAAAGTTCTTTTAGATAAAAGTCTTTTATAATAATAAGGATAAAAACTTTATTAATGGAGGGAGCTTACGTGGCATAATTGTCAATCGGTCGTATGGCCATCCACAGTAAAACATTGAAACAACAGAAACATGACATCAATAAATCTAAGGACTATGTATAGTTCAATTTTGAACTCTGAGCCATGACCTATCCGACTAGTCCATTTTGGCGGGTAGACTATCATTTATTACGCTCGGAGTGCATTTTTTAATGATATGATTCTTACAGATATCTGTTTATAGTCATATTACAGTTTAGTGCAGTCGGCAATGTTTAGAATTTGTAACCTAGAAGTCGGTGGTTCAATTCCCTAATTCGCTCATATTTTTAATTCGTTGTTTTATGTTACATGTATGCATTACTTTTGTAATATTTGTGCATTGTATGTATGTATTATATGTTCATGGGCAATATTGCCTTGCAATAAACTCTATTCTATTCTATGTATTTTAAGAGATTGTAAGTTAAAGATTTTGTTTATATTTTTAATTTATCCATTGAAAGGTGTCGATTCAATATATTTATCATTTTCACTCATTTTGATCGTTGGTGTCTTTCGAGCTTACTGACATCCTATATTCGGTTGATTAGCCTTCATAACGTTCTACAAATACATGTACAAATATTACTTGTCACATATACTAGTATTACACGGATTTTACAAGTTGTGTGCATTAAAAAAAATATAATAAAAATGAAAAACTATTTTGGTGGGATTCGAACTCGCCCTGATCGGACAAAAGTTATTTTACAATGTATCAAGCGCTTTACCGTCACGACCATCCAGACACTTGAAATATTTGGCCCTAATTGTGTTACTTATCGTACGGGTCAAACCTATACCAACCTATATCGACTAGTGGTTAAAACCTTAAAAGTGCAGTCACGGCTCAATGCTCGAAATCAAACTATACAAAGACTCAGCCGTATGGATATACAATGAAATTATAAATATGTCGTATAATTTGTTTAAGGTGGTAGACATGACAGTTGTTTCAGTTGTTTTATTGAAATAATATACATAACAACTACAATTTCAATACATACCAACACAATCGTACAGGGAATATTTTCGTAATAACATACAGGCGCTGGATATGTATAGTACGGGTTCGAATCCCTATGTAGGTGCACACTTTTTATTTCACAACGGCGCCATTTGTGTACAGTATGTCGGCCGTAAACATCCCCGTACTGTTATCTTATATCAACCTGTCACTGGTGTGGTGTATTCATATTTGTAATGGATATTTTTTGCAACCTGTTGGGGGGTTGTTGCACTAGACGAGTGGCTAACGCTTCGTCATGGGTGTTGTTGCGATAGTCGAGGGACAAATGCTTCCGTATGGGTGTTGTTACGATAGTCGAGTGGCTAATGCTTCCGTATGAGTGTTGTTCCAATAGTCGAGTGGTTAATGCTTCCGTACGGGTGTTGTTGCGAAAGTCGAGTGGCTAATGCTTCCGTATGGGTGTTGTTGCGAAAGTCGAGTGGCTAATGCTTCCGTATGGGTGTTGTTGCGATAGTCGAGTGGCTAATGCTTCCGTATGGAGGTTGTTGTGATAGTCGAGTGGTTAATGCTTCTGTATGGAGGTTGTTGTGATAGTCGAGTGGTTAATGCTTCTGTATGGAGGTTGTTGTGATAGTCGAGTGGTTAATGCTTCTGTATGGAGGTTGTTGTGATAGTCGAGTGGTTAATGCTTCTGTATGGAGGTTGTTGTGATAGTCGAGTGTCTAATGCTTCCGTATGGGGGTTGTTGCGATACTCGAGTGTCTAATGCTTCCGTATGGGGGTTGTTGTGATAGTGGAGTGGTTAATGCTTCCGTATGGAGGTTGTTGCGATAGTCGAGTGGTTAATGCTTCTGTATGGAGGTTGTTGCGATAGTCGAGTGGTTAATGCTTCCGTATGGGTGTTGTTGTGATAGTCGAGTGGTTAATGCTTCCGTATGGAGGTTGTTGTGATAGTCGAGTGGTTAATGCTTCTGTATGGAGGTTGTTGTGATAGTCGAGTGTCTAATGCTTCTGTATGGAGGTTGTTGTGATAGTCGAGTGGTTAATGCTTCCGTATGGAGGTTGTTGCGATAGTCGAGTGGTAAATGCTTCTGTATGGAGGTTGTTGTGATAGTCGAGTGGCTAATGCTTCCGTATGGAGGTTGTTGCGATAGTCGAGTGGTTAATGCTTCTGTATGGAGGTTGTTGTGATAGTCGAGTGGCTAATGCTTCCGTATGGAGGTTGTTGCGATAGTCGAGTGGTTAATGCTTCTGTATGGAGGTTGTTGTGATAGTCGAGTGGCTAATGCTTCCGTATGGAGGTTGTTGTGATAGTCGAGTGGCTAATGCTTCCGTACGGGTGTTGTTGCGAAAGTCGAGTGGCTAATGCTTCCGTATGGGGGTTGTTGCGATAGTCGAGTGTCTAATGCTTCCGTACGGGTGTTGTTGCGAAAGTCGAGTGGCTAATGCTTCCGTATGGGGGTTGTTGCGAAAGTCGAGTGGCTAATGCTTCCGTATGGGGGTTGTTGCGAAAGTCGAGTGGCTAATGCTTCCGTATGGGGGTTGTTGCGATAGTCGAGTGGTTAATGCTTCCGTATGGGGGTTGTTGTGATAGTCGAGTGGCTAATGCTTCCGTATGGGTGTTGTTGCGAAAGTCGAGTGGCTAATGCTTCCGTATGGGGGTTGTTGCGATAGTCGAGTGTCTAATGCTTCCGTATGGGTGTTGTTGCGAAAGTCGAGTGGCTAATGCTTCCGTATGGGGGTTGTTGCGATAGTCGAGTGTCTAATGCTTCCGTATGGGTGTTGTTGCGAAAGTCGAGTGGCTAATGCTTCCGTATGGGGGTTGTTGCGATAGTCGAGTGTCTAATGCTTCCGTATGGGTGTTGTTGCGAAAGTCGAGTGGCTAATGCTTCCGTATGGGGGTTGTTGCGATAGTCGAGTGTCTAATGCTTCCGTATGGGTGTTGTTGCGAAAGTCGAGTGGCTAATGCTTCCGTATGGGTGTTGTTGCGATAGTCGAGTGTCTAATGCTTCCGTATGGGTGTTGTTGCGAAAGTCGAGTGGCTAATGCTTCCGTATGGGGGTTGTTGCGAAAGTCGAGTGGCTAATGCTTCCGTATGGGGGTTGTTGCGATAGTCGAGTGTCTAATGCTTCCGTATGGGTGTTGTTGCGAAAGTCGAGTGGCTAATGCTTCCGTATGGGGGTTGTTGCGAAAGTCGAGTGGCTAATGCTTCCGTATGGGTGTTGTTGCGAAAGTCGAGTGGCTAATGCTTCCGTATGGGAGTTGTTGCGATAGTCGAGTGGTTAATGCTTCCGTATGGGAGTTGTTGCGATAGTCGAGTGGTTAATGCTTCCGTACGGGTGTTGTTGCGAAAGTCGAGTGGCTAATGCTTCCGTATGGGGGTTGTTGCGATAGTCGAGTGGCTAATGCTTCCGTATGGGGGTTGTTGCGAAAGTCGAGTGGTTAATGCTTCCATATGGGAGTTGTTGCGAAAGTCGAGTGGCTAATGCTTCCTTATGGGGGTTGTTGCGATAGTCGAGTGTCTAATGCTTCCTTATGGGGGTTGTTGCGATAGTCGAGTGTCTAATGCTTCCGTATGGGTGTTGTTGCGAAAGTCGAGTGGCTAATGCTTCCGTATGGGTGTTGTTGCGAAAGTCGAGTGGCTAATGCTTCCTTATGGGGGTTGTTGCGATAGTCGAGTGTCTAATGCTTCCGTATGGGTGTTGTTGCGAAAGTCGAGTGGCTAATGCTTCCGTATGGGTGTTGTTGCGAAAGTCGAGTGTCTAATGCTTCCTTATGGGGGTTGTTGCGATAGTCGAGTGTCTAATGCTTCCGTATGGGTGTTGTTGCGAAAGTCGAGTGGCTAATGCTTCCGTATGGGTGTTGTTGCGAAAGTCGTGTGGCTAATGCTTCCGTATGGGTGTTGTTGCGAAAGTCGAGTGGCTAATGCTTCCGTACGGGTGTTGTTGCGAAAGTCGAGTGGCTAATGCTTCCTTATGGGGGTTGTTGCGATAGTCGAGTGTCTAATGCTTCCGTATGGGTGTTGTTGCGAAAGTCGAGTGGCTAATGCTTCCGTATGGGTGTTGTTGCGATAGTCGAGTGGCTAATGCTTCCGTATGGGAGTTGTTGCGATAGTCGAGTGGCTAATGCTTCCGTATGGGGGTTGTTGCGAAAGCCGAGTGGTTAATGCTTCCGTATGGGAGTTGTTGCGATAGTGGAGTGGTTAATGCTTCCGTATGGGAGTTGTTGCGAAAGTCGAGTGGCTAATGCTTCCTTATGGGGGTTGTTGCGATAGTCGAGTGGTTAATGCTTCCGTATGGGGGTTGTTGCGATAGTCGAGTGGCTAATGCTTCCGTATGGGGGTTGTTGCGATAGTCGAGTGGTTAATGCTTCCGTATGGGGGTTGTTGCGATAGTCGAGTGGTTAATGCTTCCGTATGGAGGTTGTTGCGAAAGTCGAGTGGTTAATGCTTCCGTATGGGTGTTGTTGCGAAAGTCGAGTGGCTAATGCTTCCGTATGGGGGTTGTTGCGAAAGTCGAGTGGCTAATGCTTCCGTATGGGTGTTGTTGCGAAAGTCGAGTGGCTAATGCTTCCGTATGGGAGTTGTTGCGATAGTCGAGTGGTTAATGCTTCCGTATGGGAGTTGTTGCGATAGTCGAGTGGTTAATGCTTCCGTACGGGTGTTGTTGCGAAAGTCGAGTGGCTAATGCTTCCGTATGGGGGTTGTTGCGATAGTCGAGTGGCTAATGCTTCCGTATGGGGGTTGTTGCGAAAGTCGAGTGGTTAATGCTTCCGTATGGGAGTTGTTGCGAAAGTCGAGTGGCTAATGCTTCCTTATGGGGGTTGTTGCGATAGTCGAGTGTCTAATGCTTCCTTATGGGGGTTGTTGCGATAGTCGAGTGTCTAATGCTTCCGTATGGGTGTTGTTGCGAAAGTCGAGTGGCTAATGCTTCCGTATGGGTGTTGTTGCGAAAGTCGAGTGGCTAATGCTTCCTTATGGGGGTTGTTGCGATAGTCGAGTGTCTAATGCTTCCGTATGGGTGTTGTTGCGAAAGTCGAGTGGCTAATGCTTCCGTATGGGTGTTGTTGCGAAAGTCGAGTGTCTAATGCTTCCTTATGGGGGTTGTTGCGATAGTCGAGTGTCTAATGCTTCCGTATGGGTGTTGTTGCGAAAGTCGAGTGGCTAATGCTTCCGTATGGGTGTTGTTGCGAAAGTCGAGTGGCTAATGCTTCCGTATGGGTGTTGTTGCGAAAGTCGAGTGGCTAATGCTTCCGTATGGGTGTTGTTGCGAAAGTCGAGTGGCTAATGCTTCCTTATGGGGGTTGTTGCGATAGTCGAGTGTCTAATGCTTCCGTATGGGTGTTGTTGCGAAAGTCGAGTGGCTAATGCTTCCGTATGGGTGTTGTTGCGATAGTCGAGTGGCTAATGCTTCCGTATGGGAGTTGTTGCGATAGTCGAGTGGCTAATGCTTCCGTATGGGTGTTGTTGCGAAAGTCGAGTGGCTAATGCTTCCGTATGGGTGTTGTTGCGATAGTCGAGTGGCTAATGCTTCCGTATGGGAGTTGTTGCGATAGTCGAGTGGCTAATGCTTCCGTATGGGTGTTGTTGCGAAAGTCGAGTGGCTAATGCTTCCGTATGGGTGTTGTTGCGAAAGTCGAGTGGCTAATGCTTCCGTATGGGAGTTGTTGCGATAGTCGAGTGGCTAATGCTTCCGTATGGAGGTTGTTGCGAAAGCCGAGTGGTTAATGCTTCCGTATGGGAGTTGTTGCGATAGTCGAGTGGTTAATGCTTCCGTACTTCCGCATTGTTAGACATGCGGCATAGATTCTCATTATAGGTATACAATATTAATACCCGTAATAACCATAGGTAACTGTATCATTAATAAAGAGTAAACAAAACAAAAAAATAAATGTTCATGAAATTTATAATATCTTAGAAAGGTTTATAACACGGGAAATTGACCACACAGTCACTGAGGTGCAGTTTGTTTTTAATAAGCATTTCATTAATACTGGTGTTATTTTAGATATATTTACATAATCCGAAACTAGAGAGCTTCGTCCTTAATTTGATAGCAATATTCAATATTCATAAATAAGAAAATAAACTCATAGGGCGTGAACCCACTTTCTTTTTTCTTGTTTAGAATAGCAGTGTCGTTTCTATCGAATGCACCTCAGTAACTGACTGGACACCTTGGTATACATTTCATGGTGTAACTTTTTTACTAGCTGACCAATTGCGATGGGATTTTGCATGGATGTAGTTCTAACAATGTTGTCTATGAATGTAATTACTTTATGAAGATAGCGGAAAGCCAATTCTTGTTTTTATACCATGAAAATCTAACCACTTTAGTACAAATGCACCTTTCTAAGATAACATAAATTTTATAAAAAAAAATGTTTTTACTTGTTATCAATGATACAGTTACCTGTGGTAATAACATGAGAATCTTTATTAACGTCTCATCTATATGCACTTACATATTCCAGGGTCGTATGATAAATCCGTCGACTTTTTCTTTTATGCTGTCATTTTTTGTATGATCATTTTGAAAAATGCACAACTACTGCCACTTAATGAATGTAATTGGTTAAGAACAAATTATTTTAATTTGGTAAAATAATGTGTCGTCACGGACCCACAGATGTAGCCATAAAAACGTCACCCGGAACACTCCATTATTTATACGTAGGGTCTATAAGAAACATTAACAATTTTATTTTGATCATAGCAGTATAACCGTAGCAATATGCACCCGCCACCACTTGATGTCTTAGAACATCATTTCCTTAAGAACATTGTACAATAAAATAATATAAGTTATGAGATACTAATAAACGATAGCACATAATGATTAAAGACAGTTAAAATACAATGCATTTTAGTATACGTACATTATTAATGTTCTATCTTTTATTCTAACACGATCTGCGGATTAATCGTTTAAATATAGAGCGGACCTAACAATGTATTATTACCCCCATAAAACATACCTATCAAATTGGCTGTTTCTATTTACGCCCAGTATCACGTGACATATTTATGAATGAATGAACGTAAACTTTATAGTAAAATTTCTACGAGTCACGATGACAAGGCGAGTTGCACGAGAATCCAGTGTTACAGCTAATACTAATACTAATACTCTAGAAACCAAGTTTTATTAAAGCTTCTGATAATCAATTAATTTATATTTTTCATTTTATGAAATAGATACCATATACTCGTGTTATTAAAATTGTTTCAATGTTTAAAATGTGGTATTTCCTTCAGAAAATTACGAAGGTCGTTTTCATTAACGAGGGAGGTAATTGTACCAGCTAATAAGCCACTCAATTTCAGCGTGGAATTATGTTCAATGTAAATGGGTGAAAATGGAATGCGCGCAGTTAAATAGTGCGGAATGTTATCGTATTTAGAATCGAAATAAAAACTCTGTTCTTGTATATTGTCGGTGAATAAAACACGGGCACTCGTTCGGATGCGGAAAATTAAATTACTCGTGCTACGCACTCGTGATTTAATTTTTCCGCATACGCACTCGTGATTTAATTTTTCCGCATTCGAACTCCTGTCCGTGTTTTATTCACAGACAATAAACGCGAACAGATTTTTATTTCTTAATTAACGTTTATTTAAGAAAAGGGCAATATGCCCCCGTTTTAGTTGAATAACATTACAACATTTATACAATGAAGTTTCCAACTGGTTTATTCTCGTATGTACAGATGAGTGGTTGGGGTTATTGAACAGATCAGAACTGTTTGGGAAATTTATTTTTCCGTTCTCCCTAAAATCTGAATACATGTACGTACGCATAGTCCGGAGAATTTAACACGCTCTCGAACTTCTATTAGCGTAATTAACAACTGATATAATTATGGTCTATATTTATAACCCCGGATGTATGTTTTTATAAGCGGGAAGTATCGCGAAGACGCTCGAAGTGTAATACCAACACTAACCTAAAGGACCGATATTGCACGATTTGCTCGCATTTATATACTTAGTACATCTAGAAACGCAACGTTTTTATCCCCAATTTTTTCTTACTTGCATTTTACATGTATATTTGAATTTTGTGTAGTAGTGTTGTATAGTCTTGTAGAAACTTGGCCATCATCCAAATTATATCGATCGTGTTACGTAAATCCCGTGCACCGATAGAATCACAAAAACCATGACTTCAACGTGCACCGTTTACGCATGATCAATTTTGGTATAAATTGCATCGAACTTTTTGTAAAGTTTGCTAATAAAAAGAAAATCACAGAAGAAATGGCATAACTTCCGAAATAAAAATGCTATGAATGTCCGAATATGAGCGAAATCAGGCCATTTGGATGCTTATGTCAGAGATATCAAACGGGAGTTTGCATGATGGTTAAATTGTCTTGCACCGAACATGTCTCGTCTGGAGACACGCTACCAACACACTTGCACCATTTGCGACCACCCAAGTTCAGGTCATCCATGCGTAACAACTCTCCGACAGGACCAGTAACTCCGCGTGAACCAGCACAAGACCAGGTTCACAACTGCTGCTGACACTGCTAAACAACTTGTTAGACATCATGAATAAGTAATCAATCAATATTTGATCGATAATTTACCTATTCCGAAAAAAAGCGATTTTATAAATTTTTGATCCGTTATTTTTCGGCCGCACTATACACCAAAACACTGCTCTGTACTTAACTATAGCTCTTTGTGATAAAATGTTACAGGTGTATTGATAATGGAATACAACAGCATCAATTAAATGTAGTTCGATTGCCTATCATCAGGTTGAAAAAATATTGACAGTAGACCCAGTGTTGCGTTTCTAGATGTACTTAGTATATATTCTACGCAAGAACCTTGCAATAATTTATCCATACAGTAAAGGTCAGGATAATGTCAAATTCTCTGAGCTATATAATAGACAAATTATGCTAGAACCTGTAGATATCGATCAAACTTTAAAACAACTGTTCATAAGAATCTTGTCTTTCTAACGATGCATTATTATAGGACAAGTTCACGAATGGATTAATTTGGCCTTGTGTTTAAAAAAATGAAAATGCATGTTCCTATAAATCTGTCCTATACATGTATTTCTAATATAAGACGGTCAGTCAAAAATAACTGAGAGTTGTTAATTTAAGCCTTCAAAATGTTTTTTCAGTTGTATTTTCTATCGATCATCGCCAAATATTAGTTTATGCTTATCTTCCGATGTATTCCGTCATCGGATAAAGGCTTATACATATAGTTGCCAAGCAACATGAGTAAGGGGGTTTGCGTTCGCACAAATGACTTGGAAATATAATCTGTTGTAAATTCAATCCTTTAGTCCGACCCAGTATAACGTGATTTATTTATGTTGTTAAATAGCATATCTCAAATAATATTGAGCATTTTTTCAGAATGGTCACTAATGCTGTGTTATTTTGTTACCTAGCAACAATTTCACACACATTTTACCAATTCTCTCGGTATGTGTTCTTTTCGTTGTAATGGTGTTCTAAAACTAATGGCTGATTTCCAAATTTACTTTCAATAATATTAAGAATATATCTCAAGGAGTCCAGAAACCGTAATGCAGAAGTCAGATGTATAACTTTGCTTTGGAAAAATGATTCGTTCTTTTGTGTGGGGTAAACTTGTGGTTTTAATAACATCAAATAAAAGGACAAGTTATAGTTTTGTCAAGTATATTTTCTATACTGGTGGAACAAATCAACTAGAATTAAGGTTATCTGATAGATTAATGTATTAAGAAGTAAATAGTAGGCTGTCAGATATATATATAGCTTTATGTTTCCATAGCAACGCATACTTTTGCTCTACTGACAGCGTGAACGCATGACCTCGGGTTATCTTCTTTGGTTGCTTGGCAACAAGAATCAAATTGCCATAACCAAGATTGGCATTCGTCCGTGAGATACCATATTTCACGATAATTTATAGAAAATATACAAGACCTTATTTTCCTAAGCATTATTTAGCAACACTGGCTGACCCTCGTATAATTGATTTGTACGCAGATCACAAGGAATATTGGAATACACATGTGCATGATACATCTTTTAAAAGGCAGTGTACAGTTATAAGAAATATAGACCAGATTTATTGGAACATGCATTATTTAAATAACACAGGTCCAAAAGCCATTCTTGAACCGTGTCGTTTTGGTCATCAAGACCGGTTTCAAGGTAACGACTCAATTATGTAAGAATACACGCTCTAAAATACCCTATCTCGCATCTTGATATGAGTTACCATGGCTAAAAATTCAACAATCAACTGTTTGTATAGATGAGTCAACTTCCGGTTATCGCAATAAGTCATATATGTTGAATTGTATATTCTCACAATAAGTCATACCGGAAATCATTGGAACTAAATTTCACGTTTGGTCTTATCCAATACGATTTGAAATTTCGCGCATGAGCACAAGGTAGCTAGGGCCTCCTTAAACTTGGTTTTGTTATTGAGATGGTCTTAATAAAGTTTGAGTTAAAACGTTCAAAACCGTGGAAATTGATCTGAGATTGGTGGCTTATTATTGACGTTAATTTATATTTTCTCCACCAATTATCTAAGTTAAAATAAGCTATTTGGTCAAGTGAAGTCATGATTTAGCCACGCAATTATAGTTCGGAACACCCCATAGTCTATATTTTATTTGATATAATTTATATCTTACTCCATCAAGTTCTCTTAGTTAAAATAAGCAATTTGGTCTAATAATTATTCAACATCCCATAGTCTATCCAGTCTTTTGTGTTATATATATTTTACTCCTCCAATTCTCTAAGTTAAACTACGGTATTTGGTCTAATGAAGATTTGCCCGCATAGTCTATCCTATCTTTTATTTGTTATAATTTGTATTTTACTCCACCGATTCACTATTTGGTATAATGAAGATTTGTCCGCGTAATTATTGAACATCCCCATAGTCTATCCTTCTTTTGTTTGTTATATATTTTTATATTCTACCCCACCAATTCACTTAGTTAAAATAAGCAATTTGGTCTAGTAATTATTGAACACCCTCATAGCCTATCTTTTATTTATTATATTATTTTACCCCACCGATTCTCTTGGTTAAAACGTGCAATTTATTTGATGTCGAATATCTCCCAAGTTGTGAATACATTACTGTATAATGCAGTGAATAAAACTTCTAAAGACACCAGAGCCGTTTTATTGGTTTGTTTATTCCAGATGTGTAAACGTTGTATTATAAATAATATACGCGATCGTTAAACGTTTCAAACGCATCTTTCTGTAAAATCGTTTGTAATTTATTACCCACACTTTACTAGTGTTTAATTGTTGTTTTATTCGCCCAACACGAGTTCAAAATAGGGGTATTGAGTGTAATAAATAATGACTGTACATTTTTGCGGTAACCTTGCTGATGCAGATATCATTTATTAAACAAATTGATGGTGCTGCATATCCGTTTTCAATTCAAACTATAAACCTGCTTCTATAATCATTTATATGTAGCGCAGCTGCTCCGACATTTTGGTGTCTTGTTCCTTACCAGGAAGCACCGTGTTCGAGCCCAGCTGTTCCGACAATTTGGTGTATTGTTCGTTGCCGGGAAGCTCCGTGTTTGAGCTAAGCTGCTCCGACATTTTGGTGTTTTGTTCCTTATCAGGAAGCACCGTGTTCGAGCCCAGCTGCTCCGGCATTGTGGTGTAGTGTTCCTTACCAGGAAGCACCGTGTTTGAGCCCAGCTGCTCCGACATTTTGGTGTAGTGTTCCTTACCAGGAAGCACCGTGTTCGAGCCCAGCTGCTCCGAGATTTTGGTGTCTTGTTCCTTACCAGGAAGCACCGTGTTCGAGCCCAGCTTGAGGCATGATGCTAAAACTTGCTCAACTAAATTTCATGCACAAACTTCGAATTGTTTAACAGTAAAGACGCAGTGTAATACGTCACGACAAAGTTAAGATGGTTTATTTGTTTTTACAGCTTAGAAAGCAAAGTTTCCTGCTCAAGATGAGTTAAGCATAAAAAATATATACATAGTTACCCAGTTATCATGGTACATACATACATCATACCCAGTTATCATGGTACATACATCATACCCAGTTATCATGGTACATACATCATACCCAGTTATCATGGTACATACATCATACCCAGTTATCATGGTACATACATACATCATACCCAGTTATCATGGTACATACATCTTACCCAGTTATCATGGTACATACATACATCATACCCAGTTATCATGGTACATACATCATACCCAGTTATCATGGTACATACATACATCATAGCCAGTTATCATGGTACATACATCATACCCAGTTATCATGGTACATACATACATCATACCCAGTTATCATGGTACATACATCATACCCAGTTATCATGGTACATACATCATACCCAGTTATCATGGTACATACATACATCATACCCAGTTATCATGGTACATACATCTTACCCAGTTATCATGGTACATACATCATACCCAGTTATCATGGTACATACATACATCATACCCAGTTATCATGGTACATACATACATCATACCCAGTTATCATGTTACATACATCATACCCAGTTATCATGGTACATACATACATCATACCCAGTTATCATGGTACATACATCATGCCCAGTTATCATGGTACATACATACATCATACCCAGTTATCATGGTACATACATACATCATACCCAGTTATCATGGTACATACATCATACCCAGTTATCATGGCACATACATACATCATACCCAGTTATCATAGTACATACATCATACCCAGTTATCATGGTACATACATACATCATACACAGTTATCATGGTACATACATCATGCCCAGTTATCATAGTACATACATCATACCCAGTTATCATGGTACATACATACATCATACACAGTTATCATGGTACATACATACATCATACACAGTTATCATGGTACATACATCATACCCAGTTATCATAGTACATACATCATACCCAGTTATCATGGTACATACATACATCATACACAGTTATCATGGTACATACATACACCATACCCAGTTATCATGGTACATACATACATCATGCCCAGTTATCATGGTACATACATACATCATACCCAGTTATCATGGTACATACATACATCATAGCCAGTTATCATGGTACATACATACATCATACCCAGTTATCATGGTACATACATACATCATAGCCAGTTATCATGGTACATACATACATCATACCCTGTTATCATGGTACATACATACATCATACCCAGTTATCATGGTACATACATCATACCCAGTTATCATGGTACATACATACATCATACCCAGTTATCATGGTACATACATCATACCAGTTATCATGGTACATACACCATACCCAGTTATCATGGTACATACATACATCATACCCAGTTATCATGGTACATACATCATACCCAGTTATCATGGTACATACATACATCATACCCAGTTATCATGGTACATACATCATACCCAGTTATCATGGTACATACATCATACCCAGTTATCATGGTACATACATACATCATACCCAGTTATCATGGTACATACATACACCATACCCAGTTATCATGGTACATACATACATCAAACCCAGTTATCATGGTACATACATACATCAAACCCAGTTAACATGGTACATACATCATACCCAGTTATCATGGTACATACATACATCATAGCCAGTTATCATGGTACATACATACATCATACCCAGTTATCATGGTACATACATCAAACCCAGTTATCATGGTACATACATCATACCCAGTTATCATGGTACATACATACATCATAGCCAGTTATCATGGTACATACATACATCAAACCCAGTTAACATGGTACATACATCATACCCAGTTATCATGGTACATACATACATCATACCCAGTTATCATGGTACATACATCATACCCAGTTATCATGGTACATACATCATACCCAGTTATCATGGTACATACATACATCATACCCAGTTATCATGGTACATACATACATCATACCAAGTTATCATGGTACATACATACATCATACCCAGTTATCATGGTACATACATACATCATAGCCAGTTATCATGGTACATACATACATCATACCCAGTTATCATGGTACATAAATCATACCCAGTTATCATGGTACATACACCATACCCAGTTAACATGGTACATACATCATACACAGTTATCATGGTACATACATCATACCCAGTTATCATGGTACATACATACATCATTCACAGTTATCATGGTACATATATCATGCCCAGTTATCATGGTACATACATCATACCTAGTGATCATGGTACATACATATATCATACCAAGTTATCATGGTACAAACATCATACCCAGATATCATGGTACATACATACACCATACCCAGTTATCATGGTACATACATACATCATGCCCAGTTATCATGGTACATACATCATAGCCAGTTATCATGGTACATACATCATACCCAGTTATCATGGTACATACATCATACCCAGTTATCATGGTACATACATACATCATACCCAGTTATCATGGTACATACATACATCATACCAAGTTATCATGGTACAAACATCATACCCAGATATCATGGTACATACATACACCATACCCAGTTATCATGGTACATACATACATCATGCCCAGTTATCATGGTACATACACCATACCCAGTTAACATGGTACATACATCATACACAGTTATCATGGTACATACATCATACCCAGTTATCATGGTACATACATACATCATACCCAGTTATCATGGTACATACATACATCATACCAAGTTATCATGGTACATACATCATACCCAGTTATCATGGTACATACATACATCATACCCAGTTATCATGGTACATACATACATCATACCAAGTTATGATGGTACATACATCATACCCAGTTATCATTGTACATACATATATCATACCCAGTTATCATGGTACATATATCATACCCAGTTATCATGGTACATACATATATCATACCCAGTTATCATGGGCCAGTTATCATAGCCCTCGTGATGGTATGGTAGAGATAACTCATCACGAGGGCTGGTGTGGCAGAGATAACTCATCACGAGGGATGGTATGGCAGAGATAACTCATCACGAGGGATAGTATGGCAGAGATAACTCATCAAGAGGGATGGTGTGGCAGAGATAACTCATCATGAGGGATGGTATGGCAGAGATAACTCATCACGAGGGATGGTGTGGCAGAGATAACTCATCACGAGGGATGGTGTGGCAGAGATAACTCATCACGAGGGATGGTGTAGCAGAGATAACTCATCACGAGGGATGGTGTGGCAGAGATAACTCATCACGATAGATGATGTGGCAGAGATAACTAATCACGAGGGATGGTGTGGCAGAGATAACTCAACAGTGGGCTGGTGTGGCAGAGATAACTCATCACGAGGGATAGTATGGCAGAAAACACATCACGAGGGATGGTGTGGCAGAGATAACACATTACGAGGGATGGTGTGGCAGAGATAACTCATCAAAAGGGATGGTGTGGCAGAGATAATTCATCACATGGGCTGGTGTAGCAGAGATAACTCATCACGAGGGCTGGTGTGGCAGAAATAACTCATCACGAGGGATGGTGTGGCAGAGATAACTCATCACGAGGGATGGTGTGGCAGAGATAACTCATCACGAGGGGGGGTATGACAGAGTTAACTCATCACGAGCGCTGGTGTGGCAGAGATAACTCATCACGAGGGAGAGTATGGCAGAGATAACTCATCACGAGGGCTGGTGTGGCAGAGATATCTCATCACGAGGGATGGTATGGCAGAGATAACTCATCACGAGGGATGGTATGGCAGAGATAATTCATCACGTGGGCTGGTGTGGCAGAGATAACTCATCACGAGGGATGGTGTGGCAGAGATAACTCATCACGAGGGATGGTGTGGCAGAGATAACGCATCACGAGTGATGGTGTGGCAGAGATAACTCATCACGAGGGATGGTGTGGCAGAGATAACTCATCACGAGGGCTTGTGTGGCAGAGATAACTCATCACGAGGGATGGTATGGCAGAGATAACTCATCACGAGGGATGGTATGGTAGAGACTTGGTGCATTGTATCGTTAGTTCTGATTATTTTCGGTGTAAGCATCGTGAACTACATTAAACTTTTACGAGCGGTTGAATCTATCCGTCTCTCGAGCAATTAATGACGCGAAATTCACCAGAAAAGTGCTAAGTAATAACGATTCGTGTTGGATGTTAATGTAGCCCGTTTACGAGCAGACAAGTTTTTAGCCGTCCTCAGACGTAAAATGTAAATATCCGCTTACAAGCTCGATTTCTATGGCTACAAACGTCAGCGCGTGTGTTTTAATTGTACGTCAAGCTTGAAGTTGTTGTCATTGTATACTATTTCTACCAGATATGATTATATACTGTAGACATTAATTGGTTAATTTGAACCCCTGTTTCGCATGATGGTGTTTGATATATCCCATACTGTATAACCCGAATTGAGACTAACACAACAATAAGGAGGTTGCGGAATGAACGTGTGTTTATGAGTACCTGTATAAATAGACTATTCAGGTCAGTCACTGGATTACATAACATTGTGCACGTAAACATTGTAATATCTCTTATTAATATATTTCTTTTAATAGATACTATGTGTCTTAGTAAGTAGCTTAGTGAATGAGGTGTTCATGTTTTTCACTGTTTTTCTCCAATTAAAATGTTTAAAACAATAAAAACACATTGTTATGATATTGCAATGTTTGTACACAAATGAGTTTACATAAACACATTCAGTGCATGGCGATAACTTCTTGATTTTCACGTGCATATTTATACCTGTGTGATATAGTACACAATTAAACGACGTCAATTACTTGTAGAAACTACGCATACCTGGATTACGAAATGCTCAAAAACACGTAGTCGTACACGTCACACGTCACACGTTCCATTTCGCAATGTCCTTGTTATGTAGGTATGCCAGGCATTTTGAGAAGTTCAACGTAAAAATGGTGAACACATGTCATGTACCCATTCATGCAAATGTAGAATAATTATAGTTGGCTTCTCTTCGGAGAAAGCATTCAGTTGATGGTTTTGTTCATCGAATGTACAGTACAACCTCTCCAGAGCGACCCTCTGTAGAGCAACAGCCTCTCTATAACAACACATTTTATTAAAAATTTCTCTAAACCGATATTCACTGTACAGGGTGTCCCAAAAAAATTGATTATTTAGTCCAATACCCAAGAGTTACCTCCCATAATTTCAACCACGTGTTTCAGTATATTAGCATACAATGAACAAGAAATGTCAGCGTTTTCATAGAGATACATTTACATGCTGACCCCAAATGACATCTCAGGTGACCCATAGTCAAGGATTATGGATCTTATTATCAGCATTCATTAATGTTCATCATTTATGACATACCGATTCACTATCGGACTCATGTCCGGGCTATGTCTAGGCCACTATTCCTTAGGTATGAGGTCAACTGTCAGTACTTTCTTGCAAACGTATCCCGTTTCTGCTGCTGATTTATTGTAACAAGTGGTTTCTGCTTTCGTTTAAATGCTGATACGCTAAATGACTCTGATATAATATCAATGAACTGTTGATTTAGATAACAATTCACATTATTACATTTTGCTTCTTACTAAGCTGTCTTGTTGTTGTTCTCAATAATAATTCATTAATATTTATACTTTTGCTTTTTTGATGATTGTAAATGAATATTTTTAAGGTTGCCTGCCTCCCTTTTATTTAGTAGACTCACCACTTTCTCCCCATTTTCATTATTTCATTGCAAAGTTATTTAATTTTCACAAGGTTGGCATTAGCTCTGTAACTTTAAGGTGATTCCAAACTCTTCAGTTGAGCGGAAGTTTAGAAATCGGTGTAAATAAGACGTATTGAAAGCGTCTGACTATCATGATGAAATAGTGTGTAAAATTGATGTGTCAGCATGTTCTTATGTCTTAAAATCGCGAATTTACTGTATAGTTAGTACTATATTATACTATAATAAGCTTGCAGAATAAAGCTATAGCTGAAATGTTATGTGTCATTTATTCCAAACGTCGAAACACCAACAGTCGCGAATATTAGCTACAACGTATGTGATACGTATCGCAATATAATGCGCCCACACAAAATTTTATCCAAGTTTTAATATTTGTTTAGCAAGCATCCCGACTACTTTAGAGGAAGGTTCTTATATAGACTAGCTAATGCAAAAAAGCATGGGCTCATCTTTAAATATACACATTTTTCAAAAACAAATTATTCAAAACGTTGATGCATTTTGTAAACTCTCCTGGTTTTCGACATTTCCGAAATCACTTAAGTGTCAATTACAAAAATCTAGCCGAGCAACAGCCATGAAATTTAGAATAAAATTTCTATTATAGTTACTCTACTGGTTGCATGTACGAAAACAGTATGTTGTTCAACTATTTTTTTCGTATAACTTAAAAATGAAAAATAACATATCTTAAAATATCATTTAAAAATATATATAACATGCATAGTCTAAAACAAACGTTATCGTGTGATTCCGTACATACGAAATTTCATGCATGCCAAATTTCATGTAATTAAATGTCATATTCGGTGAAATGCAAATATGAGTTGTTAGGGGGGTTTCCCCAAATCTAAAAATATCTTGAAAACTAGCCGAGCAAAACTTTTATGGGCTTGCACAATTACTATCATGACTGTGTTCTTCATAAAAATCAGGTGTTTGATACCTCTAGTACAGAAAAATCTAAGAGTTTTGAATCACCTTAAAACCTTGTTTTCTCGAAATGAACGCGCACACAACAATTTATTATCAAAATGATGACATTTTCCACTTAGTCAGCAAAAGAAACTGGAAATGAAACCGTAGGTAAATTTATGACGTCACTTCCTGTTTTAAAGCAAAACACATTTAATGAGCACATATTTTAGAAGCAGGGGTCACTTTTATACACACTCATAAAAGAACGGTCAAAATCATCAAAAGTTAAATAAGTTATAAGGGTTTTCGACAGGTCCCCGTTTTTTTGGGACACCCTGTAAATGTAACCTCTACCAAGCAACAACCTCTAAACAACGGCCAAAATTTGCGGCTCCCGAAGGTTGTTGCTCTAAAATCTTCATAAATGATACACGAGGCAATGTGTAAATTATTCTCTTTGTGGAAATTCTGTATATACTCAAATGAGATTCTATGTTCGTTTCACAATAAAACTTTGTATTACGATAATAGAGAGGTTGCGAAACTAAACGTGTAACGTGTACATATAGATCTACGTGAATACTACTTTTGGGTATTTCGTCATCAAGGTATTCTACATGATACGGACGTGCAACAGACAAAAATTAAATATGAATTATGTCACAGAGGTATGTGTATTAACGGGTAACACAATACTGCATTGCTCAGGGACTCGTTGAGTTTAGTTTACTAACACTCAGTTTAGGACTCATGAAGAAATAATTTCTCTAACTGTCATCACGGTGATTTCAGTTTTCGGTAACCGACGTCACAATCGTTCTGATAAATACCTATTACTTCCCAGTCTTTCAAACCTAAACAACAATCCATGAAGCCTTTGTGTCATTCTAAAACTGAAAAACGACTTGTAGAACTCTTTCTCGACGTAGTTATGATAATTTCATACGGTACATAGGACATATCATCTGTCCGTTGAAAGAACTTGGTGTATGTCATGTTTTCCTTACGTTAAGAAGTTTTTATGCAATCGGACTAAAGTTTCAAGCCTCTTCTTTTCCATGGTTTCACAGGGTGCTAGACAAAACGGCACAGCTGCTGAAAAATATCTTATATTTCAAGGAAAGCAAATAATTTTCCCCTTAACGTGGCATATATTTCATGGAAATCGGTATAATAAATTAAAATACTTATGGCTATTTTGATTTCGAAGTGAAAAAATTCGTCTTGGATATGTAGCCCTAAGTCACGTAGTATTGATACACTGGGGGATGTTGCGATAGCCGAATGGTCTAAATTAAAAATGCGTTTGCACTTGGTGCCGTTCAGTAGAAGTTCGAATCTCACTATAGGTTCCAACAATCAAAAGAGAACTGAAGCTTTTTTAAGAATTTTGTTGATATACAATACTCGTATTATTGATACGACTGTTGATATTTTCCCATCAATTCCTGGGTTGTTACAAGATAAGGGGACGAGTTTTGATTTCACAGTTCGTGCTTTCTTCAATTGCCTTTGTTTGTGCTTATGATAAATCGATAAATGTTTCCAATTTTTAACATGTTAAACTTAACACCGACCTGTACCGTTTTTACTTAAAATGTATGTAACCCAACACGGACTCGGTCCGTCTTATTATTCATGAGAGATTTTCGTGCGTTTGTGTGATATTTACGCTACAAGTACCAAACAGAAGGCTGGTGTGTAACCACTTTCTCTTCTATCCATATTACAAAACTATTAAATAACTTCAGACAAAACACCTATTCGTATAAGGGTAATTTAAAACCAGTTATTTTTCGGTTCAGTCCGTCAGAAGTGATTAATTAATATATTTAACATTAATCAAGCCATGGAACGGATTGTAATCTGTCGAATTGGTTTGACGCTATCAACAGTGTATATCAGAGTGTACTATTCAGGATTGTCGACACTGAAGTGCTATAACGCGATAAAGATTGTCTCAATTTCCTTGACGTTAAAAATGCGTAAAATTGCATGAATATGGATTAGGTATAAAGATGAATCGATATTTCATATTTTTGTTTTTAAGTAAAAAATGGGTGTGTTATCTTAAATGGCATTATAATAGCTAACATTATGAATCAGAGTTTCGTTGCTACACTTGTAATATGAAACTTACAACCAGCTGTGTGGCGATCAAATACATCTCGGCATGTTAGGTAATCCGACTGTTCATAGACAGAGACAGGACAGTAAGTTCCAGGTTCAAACTGCGTTTTGTTTGTTCGTTTTATGTTTTTTTTCGACTGGGACCGTCCAAAGTGCGTTGATTTCCCTGTCAGAGTAGTCAATGAGCTCCGACCTCGAGGATGGAGACAGCTGTGTGATGCAAGGTACCCGATGGTACTACCCTACCTCTTAAAATGCCCATTAGACATAAACGTGTGCAGTGTATAGCACAGTTATTTACACGAGACAACATAACTAGGTTACTATCAAGTCTAGTTGGGTGGGAAACACTGAAAACGTTTCTGAAAACAAAATGATCCGGCTGAGAATCCGGCGAACCATGGAGCTCTTGATTCGTAGTCCAATGCGTTTTCCACTCACCCACCGTGTCACCCACAAACCATGTTAAAGGTGACCCAACAATGTTGACACTCTACAAATAACCGGACTGTCAGCTTCATTATCGCAAAATAATTGAATTGTGTTATTGTTTTAATTTTACACCTACTTAACATTCAAGTTTTTACCTTTGTATTGTCCTCTAGACGTACATATATATACCTTTACAGAATGCTTGATAATGTATAATAAACTATTTATGAAGATACATGTGAGCAGTTTAACAGAAAACGAATAATTGAAAAATTACACATTTAAGATCTACATTATTTTTAGAGTAAAGTGCGTGAAATCGTGGCCAATGATAATTGAAATGTCGTCAAACTAAACTCGCGTTTTTATGTGACATTTGATTGAGTAAAATAGTTCACATAGGGGACTTATCTCTATATTTGTCCATGCAGTCAAGTGGTCATTATTTATTTTGTAGCTGGATAGTGTATTACTCTCAGCTTGAGCCTTTGAAGTACTTAATATAACATAATCTGCCGTTACTGACATCCTTGGGTACTTGTATTGTAATTCAAGCCTCCAGATGACAGACGTGTCAAATTGTAAGTTTCTTTCCCCCAATCGATGACAAAATTGCGTTCTAGCGATTCGTTCTCCTGGAAACGTGTGGCTAAATCATAGACATGTCAATATTATGGCGTTTAGAGTTATTTTCAATTTGTTAAGACATGAACAAACTACTCAAAAAACTACTCAAAAATGTTTTTAAACATCAGACAGCGATAACGACTTGATTAATTGCATGACTAATACTGCACACGTTTAAGATGTTATAAATCAATAACGTTTCATGTGTTTCTGTTTTTACCGTATTTCGCGCCTTTTTCAACACTTTTTCATTGATTATATTACCTGGATTTAATGACCAGCCATTATTAAAAGTTGCATCTATTGTTGGGTTCGAGCCTATATTAAACGGTGCTATTGCCTAGCAGCGGGAGGTAAACAATCTTTAGACAAGGCCGCTATCGCAACGACCCCCTCTCACTCAGGTTGTGCAAATAAACAGAAATCACACCATACCTGTGATCCGCATCCGGACATGGAAACCCTATTTCATGTTTCCGCTTACCAGCCTTTCCGTGTATTTTTATTCCAAGCACCGTGTGTAAAATGCATAGGGAACTTTCGATTAACAATTCTCAGTCGCAAAGTATCCTGTTTTTAACACCAAGTGTTATTAGCAAAATCGGCAAATTACCAATGGGCATTTTGATTATGTGTTGGTATTAAATATTGTAATGTATTTTGTTGTTGCGGTGTAGTGGTGCGTTCGGATTTTGGTGGTGTGAGTTCAACACCAATCTGCGCTCCTAAAACTTCATACAATCGGTACAGACCCATTTAATGAACAACTTGTTGAACAATTACATTAGTAATTATTCTTATTGGAGATGCGTCCGTATACTGCGTCCGCTTGCGCAAAACAAATCGCTTTTATTTTCGAATTATAAACTTCTAAATTCACTTCTATGTGTGTATTTTTAGGTTATGCATGTTTATGTACTTTAACCCATATAGTTTATATAGTAAATCCCCCCGTTTAGCTACCTGAGTTTACCTATAGCAGTTGACCATCTGAATATCGTTGTTCGTGTAAAATGTTAAGACAATTAATTATGTTTTACCTCAAATTGTTAATGTTCCAATTTGCGGGATTATGTGGGGCCAGTTTCAAACCTACTGGTAGATTGACTGGTAGATTGACTGGTAGATTGACTGGTAGAGCGCCCGCCCCGAGTGCAGAAAGTCCCAGGTTCAATCACCTGCCGCGTCATATCAAATACAAAATAAAAATGGTACATTAAATGTGCCAGTAATTCCTAGGCTTCTTTCCCATACCGTTATGGCGATGAATAACATCAAGAATAAGGTGTCGAGAGTGTTTTATATAAGTTACAAAAATTTGTTTCACAATCGACCTAAAATGTCGTATAAACTCTGTCTTTACTTTCGTTCATTACAGGAATTGTGTCAGTATGTCAGTCCAACGACCGGGTACAGATCGACCTTCAATACTCCGAAAGTCCAAGAGGCTACAGTCGCTTTATCCATTTTCTTCAGACCCCAACCATATCCCATACTGGGGCTTGTGACCGACAAGCGGTGGTAAAAATAGATTTCTCGGGTCCATTTAAAGGAGCTGAGCTGACCCTATATTATGGAAAATCGCCGAGATCTTGGACACTAGATATATCAGATTCCCCAACTGGTGACGGGTTTGGTGGGGATGATGGGACGACAAGCAACATGGCGGAAGTTCAAATCTTAAACCGACAAATGCGCATATATGGCAACAAATTGCCGGGCTACATGGATGCCACTAGCGATGGTGGTCTACTTATTAAAGTAATCGATGGTTTTGCAACAAAAGGTTCAAAAGCAACAATAAGCTTTAGTGATGAACGACTGAAGTGGTCGAGAGGAATGATTGATGAGTTTTTAGATTCCAAATTTCTATTTACGTTGAATGGTCAGAAAACACTTTATGGTGATGTTGATTATACTGTATATATTGGATTTAATCGTGTAGTTTCTGGGAATTATCGGAATGGTTCAGGATTATGTGCCGTTGATGTTAAACTCATCAAAATCCCAGGTATGTATTGGTATATTAGGTCACAAACCACTAAATAAAATTGTTCTTTAGCTCAATGTAAAGTGACAATTTTTGTCAGCCCCATATTATGTCATGTTAAATTCTATGGCCAGTTGACACACATATATCATTGGAAAGAAGTATAAAGAAGAAATAAACCTCTAAAACAGGGGGTCATGTTTAATATAAGAACAATTCTGTTCGTCAAATCTTTACAGAAGCGCGGACTGATTCAAAGTTGGTTACCCTACTATACTTTCGCTTTAACAAATATTCCAAAACCTCTAAATATTCAAGATAAAACAGATTCACTACTTGACCTACATGTATACACTAAATAATACCTTTAAACTCAATAAGATTATTCTAGTTCCATTTTTTAAGGCATTTCACCATTTCCAGTCAAACTAAAGTTTTGTTGTAATGACTATTTTTCAGCATTAAATGTCTAGCTTGAGATTTGACCTGCTTTTGGCCACTTTAAAAACCAATACAATGTTTGCAAATGAACTAGGAGTAGATAAATACTCAGGGTGGAAGACAGGGCGGTAGACGGGGCAGTTGATAGGATGGTGACAGGGTGGAAGGCAGGACGGTAGGCGGGACAGTTGATGGGACGGTGACACGGAAGGCAGGGCGGTGGGCGGAGCAGTTTATGGAATGGTAACAGGGTGGAAGGCAGGGCGGTAAGCGGGAAGTTGATGGAATGGTAACAGGGTGGAAGGCAGGGCGGTAGGCGGGGCAGTTGATAGGATGGTGGCAGGGTGGAAGGCAGAGCGGTGGGCGGAGCTGTTGATGGGATGATGGCAGGGTGGAAGGCAGGGCGGTAGACGGGCAGTTGATAGGATGGTGGCAGGGTGGAAGGCAGAGCGGTGGGCGGAGCAGTTGATGGGATGATGGCAGGGTGGAAGGCAGGGCGGTAGACGGGCAGTTGATAGGATTGTGACAGGGTGGAAGGCAGGACGGTGGGCGGAGCAGTTGATGGAATGGTAACAGGGTGGAAGGCACGGTGGTAGGCGGGACAGTTGATGGAATGGTAACAGGATAGAAGACAGGGCGGTGGGCGGCGCAGTTAATATGATAGTTGCAGAGTGGAAGGCAGGACGGTGGGCGGAGCTGTAGATGGGATGGTTGCACGGTGGAAGGCAGGGCGGTGGGCGGAGCTGCTGATGGGATGTTGGCAGGGTGGAAGGCAGGACGGTGAGCGGGGCAGTTTATGGGATGGTGGCATATTGGAAGACAGGGTGGTGGGCGGAGCTGTTGGTGGGATGGTGGCAGTGTGGAAGGCAGGACGGTAGACACCATGGTTAAACTGATCCCCTACACAAAAAGGTTGAACGATCGGAATGCACATTGTTTAGAGGCCTGTCGGTCCGTCATAATATATGTAACATAATACAAATGTATCATGTCTACGTTCCATTTCGCTTTATAGGGTAATGTGAAACAAAAAATGATTTAAGTCTGGTCCTATATTGATGCATAGATATGTCTCTCGGAGAATACTCGTCAGACACTGTATCTGCTGTGTTCGATTTATCTCTCTTTAGTTGCACAATATATTTTACTAGGCTAGTTTCCTGTTGTGTATATTAAAGACGTCTATCGGTTTTGGTTGAACCAAATACTAATACATTCTGTAATATCTTTCTTTTTCGAGTTAGTTGCATTTTCGTTGAATTTGTTGTTAACCACGAAATATAATGCCCGCGATTGACGCAACTCCCAAATACATAACATGGTTTTACACTTCCATGTTTTGTGATCCACGAATTTACGATCCCATGAAAATGGATTTTTATCAAAATCTACGAAATTTACTTCCCACGAAAAGATGCGATTTTACAGTAACTGGAGTTGTACTATACGTTTGTTATAAAGTTGAAGGCATTTCAACTCGAAAATATTGGGGACCTCGCCTTTGTCAGTGAGGGAAATTGTCCTATTCGTGGATCCCTCTAACTTCGAACCCGTTCCTGAAAGTTTGCTCGAAAATTCGCCTGGTCGAGTAATAACATAGCCAGTTAATATAAACCTTATACATGTTGTAGGTATTATTTTAGATCAATATATTGGTTATGTTGAATCCAATACTCCCTGAATACCGGACCCTGTGTGGGCTGGGTCGAACGTCCGGCTTTCTGTGAGTTCCGGTTTTCAGGAATCAAAGTGTACACTTTAATATGTTTTATATATATATATATGTAACCTCGAAGTACATCTAGATGTAGTGTCATGATGCTTGTTGTTATAGCTCTTAAGTATTCAGTCTCGTATTCGTGATGTAAGGATGCTTGTTGTTATAGCTCTTAAGTATTCAATCTCGTATTCGTGATGTAATGGTGCTTGTTGTTATAGCTCTTAAGTATTCAATCTCGTATTCGTGATGTAATGGTGCTTGTTGTTATAGCTCTTAAGTATTCAATCTCGTATTCGTGATGTAATGGTGCTTGTTGTTATAGCTCTTAAGTATTCAATCTCGTATTCGTGATGTAAGGATGCTTGTTGTTATAGCTCTTAAGTATTCAATCTCGTATTCGTGATGTAATGGTGCTTGTTGTTATAGCTCTTAAGTATTCAATCTCGTATTCGTGATGTAATGGTGCTTGTTGTTATAGCTCTTAAGTATTCAATCTCGTATTCGTGATGTAATGGTGCTTGTTGTTATAGCTCTTAAGTATTCAATCTCGTATTCGTGATGTAATGGTGCTTGTTGTTATAGCTCTTAAGTATTCAATCTCGTATTCGTGATGTAATGGTGCTTGTTGTTATAGCTCTTAAGTATTCAGTCTCGTATTCGTGATGTAATGGTGCTTGTTGTTATAGCTCTTAAGTATTCAATCTCGTATTCGTGAGGTAATGGTGCTTGTTGTTATAGCTCTTAAGTATTCAATCTCGTATTCGTGAGGTAATGGTGCTTGTTGTTATAGCTCTGAAGTATTCAGTCTCGTATTCGTGATGTTATGGTGCTTGTTGTTATAGCTCTTAAGTAATCAATCTCGTATTCGTGATGTAATGGTGCTTGTTGTTATAGCTCTTAAGTATTCAGTCTTGTATTCGTGATGTAATGGGGCTTGTTGTTATAGCCCATTAAGTATTTAGTCTCGTGTTTGTGATGTAATGGTGCTTGTTGTTATAGCTCTTAAGTATTCAATCTCGTATTCGTGATGTAATGGTGCTTGTTGTTATAGCTCTTAAGTATTCAATCTCGTATTCGTGATGTAATGGTGCTTGTTGTTATAGCTCTTAAGTATTCAGTCTCGTATTCGTGATAGTGACATTGCTACCTAATTATTGATTCTGTCACAAATCGTATAAAATGTAAATGCATTAAAACAACAACAATTTTGACAGGCTGTGTTAAAAACATTCAAAATATCAACAATTTACCGTCCAATGTTATGATAGAATCTTATCTATAGACACGGGAGTGGATGTGCCAGACATTTTTATCGTCCAAGATAATTCTTAGTCATTATTTGCAGACTTGCCACGATATCAAGCCATGCCACTCATTAATAGCCACGCGACCTACAAGTTACCGACACAAAACAATTAAAAAACACCACACTCGTGAAAAAACTAACCGATCCATGTAGCCTTATTTGAAACCTCGACCACAAAGTATATTGCCCTTCAGGCTGGGGGGTTGGCAAAAGACCAACTATCTTTTGAAAGAACACAGTAACAGAAACAATGCTGAATAGAGATACATAAAAAAACATCCTCTTATTCTAATAAATGTATAGATACAGTTTTCAGTAAATCAAGAATAATAGTTAATAACAAGTATGCATGCTTAAATATCATTTGTTTAAAGTACACTATTCGAATGTTACATAATATTATATTTATCAGAGACATATATTAGACTACATGAACTTGCTAAATCAACATAGATGATCAAAAAAGCATAAATTATTTAAAAAATGTTTTTCCTACCTTTCTACCCTATTTTACCAGGACCAAAATATTTATTTGTTTTGACCTTATAACAAATCTGCTCTCTGTCACAACGATCAGGAAATTAGATGAGAGATAATTACCTAAAATGCATATTACACTGTAGCAATACCACGTGACTTTGACATCACTAAAGGCTACAACTCCAAGGGGAAATTTACTTCGCTTCGAAAAAATATAGAAGTATTTTATTTCTTCATCGATTTCTTAGAAACATCAGCAGTTTAAAGGAAAAATATATATTATGCTTTCCATTAGCTGCTAGTCGTTGCTTTCTGCACCCTGTGAAACCTCCGGAGTGGTGGCAGTATGCGATTGAACTACATGTCTATTTTTGTTTTCCAATGTTGACAAATTTCGCCTTGGATTTGTAGCCTTTAATGATGTCAAAGTCATGTGGTATTGCTACACTGTATTATAAAAACATAAAATAAACTACATGTATGTTATACGTGTCACCACAGACAAGGGCAGATATTTACAAAACATCTTAGTAGAAAACTAAACATTTTAAAAGTTTCCTTAATAAACGTATCAGCTAAACAAGTAAGTTAGTAATTTTGACATAGCTTTTTACTTTTTAACAAGCACTAATATATAAGAAGAGCTACACTAATCACTACGAAACATGGGTATATAGGCTTGCTAGAAATATCCATTTTGTGGGATATGAATGGTTCGTTCTATGTCTGACTCTCGCGTGGATGGCTAGCGCTGCCGTCGTTTCTGTGTGGCTTTGATTTGTCTGTGCGCTACAGTATTTATTTTATTAGCAATGTGTGAGTAATATATGCTGCACACATTTTAACTTAAGTCAACATATTTACGTTGTTCAGTATGGTGCTTTGTGAATACCATCCCAGCTGGGGTGGTATTTTATATTGATCTTGCTTTACTTAAGGATAAGGACAACCAATCAGATTCCACCATATTAAAGTCTCGGTCAGTAGCAGGCGTTATGATTGGCTATCCTTATTCTCCAATTAAATAAGATCAATATTGAATACCAGCCTAAGTCATTCGAAATATTGATGGGCCTCCTACACATACAGGTTTCAATCAAATGTGAATTATGCTAATATTTAATAGATGTAATTTATGAAATTTGTCAGATTCGTGCATTTTCTGCACATAAACATCGGCGTTATGTTTTCATAGACTCTTTTAGTGTATGTCTGTCGCGTTGATAGCTTAATTCCACAATGTTTTACACTGAAGATTATATTAAAATCAGGCGACTGAACTTATTAAACAATTAAGTGAAAACGTTACGTTTTTCAGTAAGATGCTTTGTCATGATTGAAATATTTCAAGTTTAAAGCCACATTAGGCCTTAAAGAGCTATTTTCAAAAAGCAGTAATTTGGTAACCTATTTGAAGATCCATGAATTTCGTGCACTTTAGTTGAGTCCCAAAGGTGGAACACACCTTACGATGGAAGAAAACGAAAAATAACCTCCAGTTCGTTTAATAATGATGTGTAAACAAAAATGCACAATTTATAATCTAAGGCAAGCAACTCTAGCAAGATTAGTATTTTGTCATCCATTCATTGTACTTAAATGTGAGTTTTGGCATACTATTTCGACAGATACATTTAACATTATTTCGTCAATTATTTGTCATTTGTGAAAAATATCCTAATTCATAATATCTTAATCCTATTTACTGAATGATCTGAAAAAAGGCCTTGGGAGAGATAATGTGGGTTTAAACTATTTATAGAAAAGACATACATGTTCGTAAGTACGAGAGAGGCACTGGTCCCTTAAACTACATTTTAATACTCAATGACATGGACCTTTAATAGCCTCTACAATTTAAAAACCATTAAAATTTCATGTAAATTCGTGTAAATTCTTACGATAACTCCACCATCATTGTGAAGAATTAATTGGCAAGCTACACGTCTGTTATATGAATTGATTCATAAAAGCGGCATTATAATCAGACTTAATAACCCCATCAATCTGGGCCAAAAATAAAATATTGTTTGTTTCCCCTTCCCTACCTACCCGAGCAAAAGGTCCCCTACCCGAAATATTGTTTTGACCCTCTGATTTTTTGTCACGTTATAATAAAGCCGGGTATGTTAGTGTGAATAGCAAATAGTCACAATGTATTCAAAATATAGGCAGAGGAACTAGTAAAGTACGTAGTCAAAACACAAATTATTGACAATAAAAATTTAAATAAAAATATTTTTCAATTTATTTTTTACCTACCTACCTTTCCAACTCTAATTTGCAAGGGGTCGGGAAGGGGAAACAAACAATATTTTATTTTTGGCCGTGGTATATAGCCCGCATATTATATGATAAATATACCCGAATTTAATTATATGCGTTTATTTTATTGAAGACCGTCTCATTATTTCATTGAAAATATGGAATGGAAGATTTCTAGATACATTTTATGATCTCATAAATATAATATTTGTGCTCTGCCGTCTGAATGAATCCCCATAGCAGTGATATGATATCAGACTCGCTATCTTTACCAATTCCCACCTTCCGAATATTGTTAAAACCTTTCTCATCTTTATGAAATTGGTTTTTAGTGGAACGGTGATACAGAGATGAAAATCTAGTTGTGTGGTCTAATCAACGTCTAGAATACACGTACATTTTACAGTCAGACAAGAGAATTTTCCAGTGTTTTTTCATATTCTTGGTTATTGAGACTCTAGAGTTTTGACGTTTTCGTGAAATATTTTTTAAAACGTTGAGGGTGGCAAGCAACCACATGTTAACACGTGGGAACAAATAATATTACTATAAAATCATTACTATTCGCGATAGATTAATTTTCGTTGAGTTTCAGGATGACCTAGATCACGAACTTAAACCCCCCACGAATACTTGACCAAAAAATATAGGTCTACATTAAAAAATCCATAATCTACCACGAATTTACTAAATAATATCATGCGAAATCACTGTTTTACGCGAAATCTAATTACCGCAATAATTAATCATTTTACTATGTGTTTCATCAGGTATGGAATGCCAATCCTTCAAGCAATGGGTACGATCCTTATACCACCCCAGACACACTGTGAATTCATCAGCGAGATTATTTGTTTATGACCGCAGTTGGGTTAGTTTAAGTACAAGTGTATTTGCTGATAAGGGGAATCAATTATTTATGCATTCAAAACATTAATGACTTAATAATGACGTGTAATTATGTCTTATGAAAATTTAAATTATGCGTGATGTAAAAGTGTGAGTTCGACCTGTCTGTACCGCGCAGAGGGATGTCCTAAATATCATCGCCGCGTGCGAGCGGAAAAAAATATCTTCAAAATTTAAAAAACGTTAAATTCCCAGACGCTAGACATCAATAAATCTCTAAATTATCAAAGTAATTTAGACATAGACGTGCGAAGTGGCTGAGTGATAGAATATTTTTAAATCAGCTATTAGGACGGCCAGTCGTTTCAATGTGTGCTAACTTGTCTATGGATACCTGTTCTATCCTCAGAAAACTATCAAGTTTAGCAAGTTGGACTATTTTGTTTGTTTTCGTGAAGTAGCACGAAATTTACCAGAAGGGATTTTTTTTCAAAATTGAGATCATTTCATTCCATTTGAAATTCACCCCTTTAGGTGAAGGAAATCTTTATCCTGTCGGAAATTCGTCACATGTCAAGAGATAGGGGTCAATTAGAAAAAACCATATAAAAGGTGATGTCGATTATGCCCTCCTTTGCAAGTCATTATAGTCGAACATGACGTTTAGGAGAAGGTTATACCACTTTTGTTCAATGTTTGCACCTTGGATGGCATGTGTTCTCCATCTCGTCTACTCGCCAGAAGGACAAAAATCGACGAAAAATCTAATGTTTAATCCATACGAAGATGGCCATTTCATTGCCAACGAGTCATTATGTGATTAAAAATAGCCTTGACCAACCAACCCTGCCAATGACGTCGCGTAAACGGTATACTTACGTCAGCATGGTGTCCATAAATTCTAGCATTGGATTATCTATTCCGGACGATTTTGTAACATATAATAGTGCCATTTGCATTTCTGACATGGACAGCTAGCTGATGACTTCACATGAATCTGTATATTAGGTATTGACGTCACTGCAATCTAACACTCTTCTTGTGACGCAGTTATTGTTAGTCTGTCTAAATATGACCCACCCTTGACGTCTTCTGTTTGCGGAAAGTTAGTCTTTAGGCGACTAATAATCAATTCATTATCATTGGAATGTATTGTTTTTCCTCTTGCTTTCGGGGCAGCATTCAACATTCCAATAGCCAATAGTACATTGTCATTATTGGACCTCGAGCCGTTGAATATTTTGCAATTTGACACCGGTTTATTTCGCTGTGGCATAAGACTGACAATATCGTTCTAGTTTTCATCCTTTGCAGGTGTCAGACTTCCTCCTGCACGTTTTACGCGTGTTTTCTTCATAAATAACGTAATGGCTTCACAAAGGCCGATATGTTAACCACATCACGTATGCATACAACGCAATACAAGAGGTATAAGTAACCTGGAAAAATTGCTAAACGTTGTATACCGTATAATCTCGATGAAGCAACGCCCTACTTAAATCACCCGGACGCTCGACGATGTTCGTTTATCCGATTTGCACCCGATGTCGAGGACACTGGCCGATGATTAGTAATGTATATTTCAAAATATTCAAAAATAAATCCGGCCGCCGCACGATGACCGGCCGATTTCCGCCCGGTCTGTGGCCCGGAAGGACCAAAGCACGCCGCCCGATGATCGGAGGGTCATTGGAGTGGGTTTATGACCCTAGTATGACCAATATCCGATATTACATACAATGTACTACAGTGCAACCTCTCATGAGTGGCCATCCTTTGAGCAACAAAGCCTTGTGGATGCATAAGCACTGAACATATATATTCTCTTTTATTTTAGAAATAGGTTTTGTTATTGATTTTACCTCTCCACAGCAATAACCTCAGTACAAAAAACACATTTAAATAAAGTCGTTATTATTATTATTATTATTATTATTATTACATTGTGTTTCGTAAAGGGTTAAATATGCTCTAGGGATTGCTACTGTCTCAGTCCGGTTGTGGGCAATGTCGAAGCTAGTTGGTCATGGAAAGATGGGTATGTGTCGGCGTTGAACTATTAAAACGAGGGTTGTTAAGTGTTGCTTTGCGGGTTGTTCTTGCGATGTCTTCTTCTTGTTGTACAGTAAACGGTAACCTTGCTAATGATAAACATGTCCAGTAAACGGGTTAACCTTGCTAATGATAAACATGTCCAGTAAACGGTTTAACCTTGCTAATGATAAACATGTCCAGTAAACGGTTTAACCTTGCTAATGATAAACATGTCCAGTAAACGGTTACCTTGCTAATGATAAACATGTCCAGTAAACGGTTTAACCTTGCTAATGATAAACATGTCCAGTAAACGGGTAAACCTTGCTAATGATAAACATGTCCAGTAAACGGTTTAACCTTGCTAATGATAAACATGTCCAGTAAACGGTTTAAACTTGCTTATAATAAACATGTCCAGTAAACGGTTTAACCTTGCTAATGATAAACATGTCCAGTAAACGGTTTAACCTTGCTATTGATAAACATGTCCAGTAAACGGTTTAACCTTGCTAATAAACCTGCTCAGTAAACGGTTTATCCTAGCCGGTTTACATGTGTGGTAAACGGTTTAACCTTGCTGATAAACATGTCTAGTAAACGGTTTTACTTTTCTGATTTACATGTTTAGTAAACGGTTTAACCTTGCTGATAAACATGTCTAGTAAACGGTTTAACTTTTATGATTCACATGTTCAGTAAACGGTTAACTTTTCCGATTTACATGTTGAGTAAATGGTTTAACCTTGCTGATAAACATGTTCAGTTAACGGTTTAACTTTTCCGATTTACATGTTCAGTCAACGGTTTAACCTTGCTGATAAACATGTTCAGCTAACGGTTTAACTTTTCCTATTTACATGTTCAGTAAACGGTTTAATATTGCTGATAAACATGTTCAGTAAACGGTTTAACTTTCCTGATTTACATGTTCAGTAACGGTTAACTTTTCTGATTTACATGGTGAGTAAACGGTTTAGCCTTGCTGATAAACATGTTCAGCAAACAATGCGCGTTTCTGAGTGTGTTGCTGTGTTGAGGTATTTACATGTCTTTCTTGTATCGAATATCAATATGCTTTCGCTTCATTGACTACTCATTATGTTTGCTTTTGACTGAGCAGCCGCAAGTGTGTGATCATTCGTTTTTCCCCTGCCAGATTTGCTAATGACTTCGACGGAGTGACCAATAATCATTTAAATGTGCACGAAGTATTAATGTGTGTAAATGTGGGTGACAGGGTTCGGACCAATATTAGCAAGGATTAACCACCAAATAGTGTAAATTGATTAACAAAGTCAATGCATGGTGATGTCTGCGTTTTGATATAGTCAGGTTGCCTCAACATTCAACACATAATAAACTCTGTCCATGTACAACGTAATCAGACACATGCACTTAATTAATTACAACTGTGCGATACGTGTATGGTATGCTTATCTCTGTCCATAATCTGTAGTCTTATAATAAACAGATATATAGGAGTCCTGAATATGAACGCAGATTAGGGTCAGCAGGGGACAAAACTCTAACGTATGTATCGGCTTAATCAAAGAAAATGCAGAGTTATGAGCCTTGACGAATGATGAAAATAGTTTGGTATGCAGTGATACAGACAATCCAGATGCGCTACCCTACCTCTTTCTTAATAGACTCCATTGACTATAACGTGTCCGATGTACGGCACTGTTTCACGTGAGACTATCTCTGGCATACCAACCACTTCATCTCTAATTGGGTGGTAAACACTGAAAAGCGTTTCAGAAATGAGCAGGTGCCCGGACCGAGAATCGAACCAGGAGCCTCTCGATCCTTAGTCAAGAACGTTATCGACTCGACCGCCGTTCCGCACGGAAGGGAATGAATGGTGTGAAACAAAATCCGTTTCATTACGCTTATCATGTCATCAAATTTGTTTAAAGTTATGTAGACAAAGCTAGAGTTACCTACCCTGATAAAATACCATGATAGTATATAAACTTGATTAATGTTTATCTCATAAGTAGCGTATGAAAACTGGCTTAATTCCTTAACATTGCTTTTTAATAACCCCGATACACATGATTATTAATAAATAAGCAGATTTTGATTCTATACGTTAATTGAGACAGTCTGTTGATATGTATGTAATACAAGATACATGCATCGCTGCCTTTAAATGTATCCTTCCCTAAACTGAGAATGAAACCACACATATGTTTGAAAACGATTTCAATGTGTTACTGTGGAATAGTGAATAATAAAATGTCAATCACGTGTTATGGCGTATGTGGTTCAATTGTGACTTTAAGGGCTTATTGGAGGTGAAGTTCATTGTTACTTAATGTCATTCATAAACAGTTACCACAAAGACCTTAGTTTTTGTGAATATATACGTGTTTGTGATAAAAATCATGATCCGAATAATGGGAGCATATATTTACAGTATTAGGTGTATGTTAGGGTTTAACTGAGGTGATTGAGTACCATAAATGTTCACTAGTGTTTAACATGACGTTAGGACAGTGTTTGTCAGAATTCAGAATACATAATAAAGAATACCGGGGGAAAAACTATAATGTCGTTTATTAGACGGATACGTTGAATCTCCTACATTCTGTATAACATACGCTCCCTGCCAAATCATGCTATTCAATACGATCTGTTCAAAGATTAGTATTTATCTAATGTTGTTACATTACGACTCATTACTGTTTCCGATTTTTTGAGAAGTACTTTATTATGTGGGTATTATGATAAAAAACATCTAACTGAATGAATAACAGTCAAAATATATAGTTTATATATTTCGGAGAAGACGCAGCATGGGTTATTTAGAATCAAGAAAAGAATGTAAAAATGGTGCTGCGGTATCTACCATATTATTATAAATCAGAGTAAAACCAAAATTTTCTTATCTGGAAAACTAGAGAATTTAATGCTCATTGCCAAGCAAAACGTTGTGAAATTTTGATAGAGTGAGCTAATTGGCAGCGATCGTAAATTCCATCTCTTCTACGTTTAGCAGCATTATAATCATATCATGATCACAATACCGCTTTGTACATTGTACATGTGAAAAGGTAAACATATAAACTTCGTCATGTGAGGTAGCGTCTGGGTGAAAACCCGTTTTGAAAATTGATTATAAGCGTTCGCCTTCCTCTCTAAGATCTGATCCAGAGCATATCGATTCTAAAACAGTTTGAAAAATGATTGAAAAAAGACTTTTATCAATGTACGCTTACGTGAAATAATGTCAATAGTGATTGTGAATGTAGGGATTTTCTAGTGAAACCCCATGTCACACGCTGGCTCGTAAACTGAAAACATGGTGATAGTTAGGGACCTTAAAAATCTCTGTCGCTTTTATCTGGTGTGTGCAATAATATGGACTTGTGTGGAGATTGTTGTGAACGGACGAATGTCTGGACGGCGCGATCGTACAGGTATGTAATAATCATAATACTAGCATCTTTGTTTTACGAAGGTATCATATAAAATATAACTCTCATACCCTCGTGGCGATGGATAACATCAGGAATTAGGTTTCGAGGGTGATTAATAAAAGTTGGAAAAACTTGTTTCACAATCGACCTTAAATAAATTAGTATAAACTACAATCATCTATATAAAATATACAAAGTAATTTAACAATTAACAAAGAATCTTTATCCTATTTCCATGATGGCCTTCGAGTATGATAATAATACTGAGCTCATTTAAGTAAAAACTCTATGCTAAGACATATACAATACATATGATGTATTTAATGCTATATTAAACTATTAGTGTATGTAAAAATGTGAAGATCTCATTTCTCGAAAAGAGAACAATTTGCTTGCATCAGATCGGTAACGTATGTATACTATAAATGCTTAACATTGCCCAAAGAAGTGTGTTTTAATTACCAACAAAGACAAGTTTATCATTATTGTAAAATTGTTATTTTTCATGGGTGTTCAATTTTTGTTGATTTTGATTAATCGACCTTGCAAATGTGGAGCACGAGTTTTCCGTGTTCATGTTTTGTAATCCACGAATTTATGACTTCACGAAATGTATCTAACCCAAGTCCACGACATTAAATGCCCGCGAATATAAAGTTATTTTACGGTATAAGTAGTTCAATACCACGGATACTGTAGAATCGCTATTTTTCGTGGGGGTTAAATTTTCGTTGATTAATCGACCTCTCAATTGTCGAATATGGGATTATTCTTTCTTGTTAAATGTGATCCACGAATTTACAACCCCAAGAAAATGCATTTACATCAAAATCCACGCAATGTACTACCCACGAAAATATGTGATTTTACAACATATAAATATATATATCTCATTGTAGCATTTCATTGGTGTTTATAGAATTTCAACCCTTTACTCTATAGAGATGTACTTTGTATAGTGAAGCACCTGTTTTATTTAGTTCTATGTGGACAAGACGGTAAAGTTTGATCAAAGCACGAAAAAATTATACTTAATTTTAATTCTAAATTATGGCTCGTTCACAAATTATGATAAAAGGTTGTTCATTATTAAGAACTCCTACAAACCATTTATGTTCGAAACTTGTAGGTTTTGAACAATAATTAACAATTTGAATTTGAACGAAGTGAACTTGACGTTTGACGTATGTGCTTTGATAAAAGGTACCGTAATGTGACGACATTTTTATGGAACTCGTGTATATAGTCCGTGGTTTTTGACAATTTGTACGGATAATTTGACATGATCCTCGACCTTCTATATAAATTAAATTTTAACAGCTGATACACTGTGTTTACTTATAACCCTGGTGGTTCGTTTTCATAAGCGTAGTGTACCACATAGACGGGGTGTAATTAAAACACAAATCTTAAGGACCGATATAGCACGCTTTGCTCAAGGAAAATGATATATTCAACGCAAGAACTTTGTAATATATTCATGCATAGAGGCTAGGAACACGTCATTATCTCCGTACTATATATAAATAACGAAAACATGCGAACAATGACAAGTTCCAGTTCAATTGTTCAAAACTATAATGTATAGTGCGGAGATAATGACGTGATCCTAACCTTTATATATGAATATATTACAAGGTTTCTTGCGTAAAATATATTAATTTCCGCAAGCAAACCGTGATATACCAGTCCTTAAGATTTGTGTATGTACATGTTTTACACTTCGCGCGTCTTCTTGATACTCCCCACTTCTGAAAACATACAACCGGTGTTATACATATAGAAAATATATCAGCTGTTAAATTATGCTAATCCAGGATCAAGTCAAATTATCCGCACTATAAAACACATTCCGAGTATGGAGATGGTTGTAATAATGTGACTAATATAACAAAATATTGAATGTGCATAGACGATCGAGTTTTATTGAGTAAAGGGTTAACCAGCATAGTATTGGTTTTACATAGCTGTCATGTTACAATGTGTACATTACAGTTCAACCTCTCTTACCCCACACCCTTTGGGGAACACAAAGTTTGATTGTTGTACAGAGGTTGTTGCTCTGGAGATGGCTATTTTTGTAACAAAATTAAATTACTATGTTGATTGAGAGAGGTTGTTGTTCTATGCAGGGTTACACTGTATGTGCATTAAATATCCTTTCATTTCTGACCACAGGGTTAAGTTGTCGACAAAGACATGTGGTTCTAGAATAGACATACATCAATGATAACCAGACGAGAATTGTAACATATTAGCGACATTCATAAACAAGTTATTTTCTTCAGTGACATTTCCTCTCAGTTATATTCCCATATCGTTGACACTCATAACACAATTGTCATCTAATACGACATTCCCCATCGGCAATATTCGCGAACAAGTTCTACCCTTCTGCAACATTCACAACTAGTTTTCCTCTCAAGCTACATTCCCCCATCAATGACATTCACAAACAAGTTCTCCCCTCAAGCTACATTCCCCCATCAATGACATTCAAAAACAAGTTCTCCCCTCAAGCTACATTCCCCCATCAATGACATTCACAAACAACTTCTCCTCTCAAGCGACATTCCCACCAATGATATTTACAAACAACTTTTCCTCTCAAGCGACATTCACTTTTCATGACATTCACAAACAAGTTCTCCCCTCTAGCTACATTCCTCCATCAATGACATTCACAAACAACTTCTCCTCTCAAGCGACATTCCCACCAATTATATTTACTAACAACTTTTCCTCTCAAGCGCTATTCACTTTTAATGACATTCACAAACAAGTTCTCCCCTCAAGCTACATTCCTCCATCAATGACATTCACAAACAACTTCTCCTCTCAAGCGACATTCCCACCAATTATATTTACTAACAACTTTTCCTCTCAAGCGCTATTCACTTTTAATGACATTTACAAACAAGTTCTCCCCTCAAGCGACATTCTCCGTTAATGACATTAACAAACACTTTTTCCTCTTAAGTGACATTCTTTAACAATGACATTTACAAACACGTTCTCCGCTCAAGCGACATTCCCCAGCCATGACATTTACAAACAAGTTCTCCCCTCAAGCGACATTCGCCATCAATGACAGTCACAAACAAGATCTTCTATTACGTGACATTCGCCACCAATGACATTTACTTACAATTTCTCCTCACAAGCGACATTCGCCATCAATGGCATTTACTTACAAGTTCTCCTCTCAAGAGACATTCGCCATCTATGACATTCAAAACATTTTAATTTAATCAAGTGACATTCGCCATCAATGGCATTCACAAACAAGTTGTCCTCTCAAGTGACATAAGCCATCAATGACATTTACAAACAAGTTCTCCCCTCAAGTGACATTCGCCATCAATGACATTTACAAACAAGTTCTCGTCTCAAGCGACATTCGCCATCAATGACATTTACAAACAAGTTCTCCCATCAAGCGACATTCGCCATCAATGACATTTACAAACAAGTTCTCCCCTCAAGCGACATTCGCAATCAATGATATTTACAAACAAGTTCTTCTTTCAAGCGGGTTCCCCATCTGTGCTTTTTACAAACAAGTTTCCACCAACGTCATTAACAAACAAGTTGTCCTCTCAAGCGACATTCCCCATCTATGTAATTCACAAACAAGTTCTCCTCTCAAGCGACATTCGCCATCAATGACATTTACAAACTAGTTCTTCTCTCAAGCGACATTTCCTATCAATGACATTTACAAACAAGTTCTCATCTCAAGCGACATTTCCTATCAGTAACATTTTACAAACAAGTTCTCCTCTCAAACGACATTTCCTATCAATGACATTTACAAACAAGTTCTCCTCTTAAGCGACATTTCCTATCAATAACATTTACAAACAAGTTCTCCTATTCAAGCGACATTTCCTATCAATAACATTTACAAACAAGTTCTCCTCTTAAGCGACATTTCCTATCAATAACATTTACAAACAAGTCCTCCTCCCAAGCGACATTTCCTATCAATAACATTTACAAACAAGTTCTCCTCCCAAGCGACATTTCCTATCAATGACATTTACAAACAAGTTCTCCTCCCAAGCGACATTTCCTATCAATAACATTTACAAACAAGTTCTCCTCTCAAGCGACATTTCCTATCAATGACATTTACAAACAAGTTCTCCTCCTAAGCGACATTTCCTATCAATAACATTTACAAACAAGTTCTCCTCCCAAGCGACATTTCCTATCAATGACATTTACGAGCAAGTTCTCATCTATGACATTCATTATCTTGTTACATACATCTTTTACGGTCATCAGAAATATATACATGCAAATATATGTTTCTAGTATGCTTACGTTTAAAGGGTTACAGAAGTGGTCTTATTGTTGTGGTTTGGCTGTGCCTGTGTTGTTAAAAACAACAAAATAATGTATCTTGATATTAAACCAACTACTGTTATAGTAAGTGTACGGTATGCTAAGCGTCTTCAGCCAGTTAGCAGATAATTAATAAAAAGTTTGCTCATGTATGCTTGTGACTCACATATTTATACAGAAACATAAATATATAATGAAATATACCTTGTATAGCAACTGTGAAATGAGAAATTTTCGAAGGGGATTAATTTTCTCCGTATTCGCGAATTCGATATTCCGCGAAAAATTTATACTCGCGAACTAATACGACGGTAGCAAATCGTAGGATATTACTTTTTCTGACGTTTGAAAATCATTTAACCTCGCGAAGTACTTCAGAATGACGAAATCGCGAAATTTAAGCCTCGCGAAATTTTCTAATTCTACAAGAACATTGTGTATCCCACAGTTCGCCGCGTTAAACAATATAGAGAAGTCTTACCAGAATTGAGCAGTTATTATTTTAATGACTAAACAGAACAATAAAGTTCTAGAAACAACGCACTCAAGAATGGACGCGACGATGTTGAATCATGATAACATGTTGCAGCTAAAATGTAAAGTAACTTCATGCATACTTTTTGGGGCCTCAGGAGGGTAATCTTATTTATTAACTCCTCAACTGATTTGGTGGAGGTCGGGGAACCGTCCCCAAAATCCTCACATCTCACATTTTAAAACGCGTAATTATATAATAAAGATCGCTAATACAAATCACCCAGACGCAGGACGATATCAGTATATCCGATGTGTACCCGGTCTTTAGGCATCGTGTTGGCACCGGCCGATGAGTAGCAACGGACATTTCAAAAAAGACTTAATTTTACACCCAACCACCGTCGGAACTCTACAATGACTCCGCGATGACCGTTCGATGTCCGACCGGATTAGGCAACAAAAACGCAATCCAAATATCGTATGGCGATCGGATTTGTGAACCAGGTACAAATTCACTCTCGACATTAGAATAACGTTACCTACCACCACCCTACATGCTGTATGTCCGTCCGTCCGTCCGCAAACCCGAAGCCTAAACCTCGTCCACCCATGTTCCATAATTTTCCCCAGATGTCAAGCTTATTTAGATATGTTTTTAACCTTTGACAACCAGATAGCAAAGTTACTGTAATTAAGACAGAAGGCTGTGTCATCAGCAAACAGTCGCACCTGAGAAGTAACTGTGCAGGGCAGATAATTTATGTTTAAAATGAAGAGAAGAGGTCCTAGAACAGTTCCCTGTGTTACGCCAGAAGTGACGGGTACTTGGTTTGACATGAAACTAATTGACCGCTACTGACTGAGATCTCCCAATTAAGAAGGAGTGGATATATGCCACTATTTAACTGGAAACACTATGTTCATATGGACATCCTTCTTTGAGCGGTAGGTCTGTAATGAGCTACCTGCCCAGCGCTTTTTTATTTAGTGGTAGGAGTTGAGAATTAGATGTGCTCGGAAACTTCAAAGTAGATGCCTGCCCTTAAATAACGGGGATGGACCATAGGCACATGGTTTCAAATTATCGTATCTCTATATAGGGTACACTCAGATAATTTTGACTCCATTTTGAAACCATTTGCCGATGGGATAAACAAGCAGGCCAAATCATTTTACGTTTTTACTTACTGTTTCACGAAAGTAAAATATAAAATGTATAAAAACTATATTTTAAACAAAGCGCCGTAACGTTTACCAAGAGCCACGTGTTAGCACTATTTAACGGTCGCATATAATCTACTATACGAGTACATATTCTAATGAGGTCTCAGGAAATTGAACGACATTACAATGCGAAATTAATCGAATATCAATAATGAGAAATGTAGACGTGATTCAGCTTTTAGAAAAACAAATCAATCGAAATTACGGAGGAAGTGCATATCAACACCTTCAGGTAGAGAGTTTCAACTTGCGTAATTGATTTTGATATTTTCTGTCTAAGTGTGCCTGAAGTTGATAACCATGTTGTATCAGTCTGATGTCACGTGAACGGAAGTCACATGATGCGTCATTCCCGATGCGCGATGCATCTTTCTCTAACAAATAGATAGTTTTATTAATTGATTAATGCGTGCAGAGATAGGTAGATGGTATCACGTGATTTAATGTGTCAAAATTATCTAATAATCTACGCCCATTAAACGAATGGCATACTCTTGATACTACTTGTAGATACACGGAAGCATGTATTGGGACTAACTATCTGGATGTTTTTTGCTTTCGATGTCTGCCCGTTCGTTCACATCTGTTATCAATGGTGTCGTATACTTATACTTAGGATATTTAGGTTATATGTGCATCTATGTATCTGTCTGTTCATGCCTGGCTGTCTTTACTATGTCAATGTGCTTGTCTGCCTGTCCTTTTTCTGACCTTTTGTCTGTCTGTCTTTGTGTCTGTATGTCTGTCTGTCTGTCTTAGTGTCTGTCTGTTGGTCCTTTTTTCTGATCTTGTGTCTGTATGTCCTTGTGTCTATCTGTCTGTCATTGTGTCTTTATGTCTGTCCTTGTGTATGTCTGTCCTTGTGTCAGTCATTGTGTGTCCTTGTGTCTATCCATGTGTCTGTCTATCCTTGTATCCTTGTGTCCTTGTGTCATTGTGTCCTTGTGTCCTTGTGTCCTTGTGTCCTTGTATCCTTGTGTCCTTGTGTCCTTGTGCCATTCTGCCCTTGTGTCCTTGTGTCTATCCTTGTGTCCTTGTGTCTATCCTTGTGTCCTCTGTCTGTCTGTCTGTCTGTCTGTCTGTCTGTCTGTCTGTCTGTCTGTCTGTCTGTCTGTCTGTCTGTCTGTCTGTCTGTCTGTCTGTCTGTCTGTCTGTCTGTCTGTCTGTCTGTCTGTCTGTCTGTCTGTCTGTCTGTCTGTCTGTCTGTCTGTCTGTCTGTCTGTCTGTCTGTCTGTCTGTCTGTCTGTCTGTCTGTCTGTCTGTCTGTCTGTCTGTCTGTCTGTCTGTCTGTCTGTCTGTCTGTCTGTCTGTCTGTCTGTCTGTCTGTCTGTCTGTCTGTCTGTCTGTCTGTCTGTCTGTCTGTCTGTCTGTCTGTCTGTCTGTCTGTCTGTCTGTCTGTCTGTCTGTCTGTCTGTCTGTCTGTCTGTCTGTCTGTCTGTCTGTCTGTCTGTCTGTCTGTCTGTCTGTCTGTCTGTCTGTCTGTCTGTCTGTCTGTCTGTCTGTCTGTCTGTCTGTCTGTCTGTCTGTCTGTCTGTCTGTCTGTCTGTCTGTCTGTCTGTCTGTCTGTCTGTCTGTCTGTCTGTCTGTCTGTCTGTCTGTCTGTCTGTCTGTCTGTCTGTCTGTCTGTCTGTCTGTCTGTCTGTCTGTCTGTCTGTCTGTCTGTCTGTCTGTCTGTCTGTCTGTCTGTCTGTCTGTCTGTCTGTCTGTCTGTCTGTCTGTCTGTCTGTCTGTCTGTCTGTCTGTCTGTCTGTCTGTCTGTCTGTCTGTCTGTCTGTCTGTCTGTCTGTCTGTCCATGTGTCTGTCTATCCTTGTGCCTGTATGTCTGTCCTTGTGTCTGTCTGTCTATCCTTGTGTATGTCTGTCTGTCCTTGTATCTGTCTGTCCTTGTGTATGTCTATCCTTGTGTCTGTCTATCTGTCTATCCATGTGTCTGTCTATCCTTGTGTCTGTCTGTCCTTGTGTCTGTATGTCTGTCCTTGTGTCTGTCTGTCTATCCGTGTGTATGTCTGTCTGTCCTTGTGTCTGTCTATCCTTGTGTCTGTCTGTCCTTGTGTCTGTCTGTCCTTGCGTCTGTCTATCCTTGTGTCTGTCTGTCCTTGTGTCTGTATGTCTGTCCTTGTGCCTGTCTGTCTATCCGTGTGTATGTCTGTCTGTCCTTGTGTCTGTCCTTGTGTTTGTCCTTGTGTCTGTCTGTCTGTCCTTGTGTCTGTATGTCTATCCTTGTGTCCTTGTGTCTGTTTGTCTGTTCTTGTGTCTGTCTGTCTATCCGTGTGTATGTCTGTCTGTCCTTGTGTCTGTCCTTGTGTCTGTCCTTGTGTCTGTCCTTGTGTCTGTCCTTGTGTCTGTCCTTGTGTCTGTCCTTGTGTCTGTCTGTCTGTCCTTGTGTCTGTCTGTCCTTGTGTCTGTCCTTGTGTTTGTCCTTGTGTCTGTCTGTCCTTGTGTCTGTCTGTCTGTCCTTGTGTCTGTCTGTCCTTGTATCTGTCGTCCTTGTGTCTGTCCTTGTGTCTGTCTGTCCTTGTATCTGTCCTTGTGTCTGTCCTTGTGTCTGTCCTTGTGTCTGTCCTTGTGTCTGTTTGTCTGTCCTGGTGTCTGTCTGTCCTTGTATCTGTCTGTCCTTGTGTCTGTCCTTGAGTCTGTCTTTGTGTCTGGTGTGTCTGTCCGTCTGCCTGCCCTTGTGTCCGTCCGTCCGTCCGTCCGTCCGTCCGTCCGTCCGTCCGTCCGTCTGTCTGTCTGTCTGTCACTTTTGGGACGTCTAGCTGTCTGCTTGTTGAAATAATAACATAACAGCGTACGGACGTACGGTTAGGTCGATTACAAACATTGAACAAATGTGATAATATAAAAAATGAAGCCTATATTAAATATAATTTAATAGTTATAAGTTGTATAACTATTAGATTGCATTTGAGTTATTATTAACATGTTATCGTTCCCATACTTGTGTGGTCTATATATTCTCTTTACTTATCAGTAACTGCAGATTATTTGCACAATTTAGAAGATAAATTCAATTTTGTATGATATATAACATTGGAAGTTGAAATCTGGGTGCATTTCAGACTTACAAAAACTTGCATATTTTCAAAATCATCTTAATTATTATGATAAACTAATCAGCCATATCTATGCCACGTTTCATATTCACCACATTCTGATCAATGATTTATTAGGTGTCTGTGCGCATGTCTTACAAAACGAATACTAATTAGTCTGTCCGTATTTTCTGTGAAAACATATTTTGAAGATGTAGAAGATAGCATGTCTCGAGATGGCTTTTTCTGCAATGGCTTTATTGTGCTATACATTACAGAAACAAGCAATGAACACTAAGTAGAATGTGGGGTACTGTAAAATAATTATTTTTCGAGGAAGTTGAAATTCCGTTGATTTTCTTTCTTGAACTAGACCACGAAATATAATTCCCACGATTAATTGACCTCGCAAATTCAGAATACGATTACCCTTTCATGTTTTGTAATCCACTAATTTACGACCCCACGAAACTGTATTTTTATCAAAATCCACTAAATTTAATACCCACGAAAATATGTGATTTTACATTATCTTCTCTCTCGTCTTGCACGAGAATGTAGAGCATTTTAAAGAAGGCGTTGGTGTAGGTTCCCCAAAAGAATGTACACTGTTAATACCACTTATACGAGAGCCATGTTGCCAGGTTCATAAGATCATAGCTAGACAAAGGGATTGGGACCAAATGCCACAAATAAAGGCTCAATTTTAGGCCTACTTCTGTATAAATAAAGTTGTTTGCCCAATCGCCTGCCACTGTCATATCCTTATTTAAGTCGGGTGGACCTTCGAGTGCAATGTTCGTGAAATATGTTCGACTAAGTACTTTCATTTTCGCATGGTGTGTAGTGTCCGGATATATCAAGTTTATCTCATATCTGCAAGTCGATAAAGTCTACATATAGTATTATGCGAGCAAATAGTGCAAGTACATCATTTTCCATTTTAATCATACTTTTCTACATTTTACAAAAGTTAACCAACATTGAGTATAAAATGTTCGTATTTGCAATCAGTAAACCAGCCACTGCATATAACAGAAACTAAGCCACTGCCTATAACGGACACTAAGGCGCTGCCTATAACGGACACTAAGGCGCTGCCTATAACGGAAACTAAGGCGCTGCCTATAACGGAAACTAAGCCACTGCCGATAACGGAAACTCAGCCACTGCCTATAACGGAAACCAAGGCGCTGCCTACAACGGAAACTATGGCACTGCCTATAACGGAAACTAAGGCGCTGTCTATAACGGTAATTAAGCCACTGCCGATAACGGAAACTCAGCCACTTCCTATAACGGAAACTAAGGCGCTGCCTACAACGGAAACTATGGCACTGCCGATAACGGAAACTCAGCCTCTGCCTATAGCGGTAACTAAGGCGCTGCCTATAACGGAAACTAAGCCACTGCCGATAACGGAAATTCAGCCACTGCCTATAACGGAAACTAAGGCGCTGCCTACAACGGAAACTATGGCACTGCCTATAACGGAAACTAAGGCGCTGTCTATAACGGTAACTAAGCCACTGCCGATAACGGAAACTCAGCCTCTGCCTATAGCGGTAACTAAGGCGCTGCCTATAACGGAAACTAAGGCGCTGTCTATAACTGAAATTAAGGCGCTGTCTATAACGGACACTAAGGCACTGCCTATAACTGAAATTAAGGCGCTGTCTATAACGGACACTAAGGCGCTGTCTATAACGGAAACTAAGGCGCTGTCTATAACTGAAATTAAGGCGCTGTCTATAACGGAAACTCAGCCTCTGCCTATAGCGGTAACTAAGGCGCTGCCTATAACGGAAACTAAGGCGCTGTCTATAACTGAAATTAAGGCGCTGTCTATAACGGAAACTCAGCCTCTGCCTATAGCGGTAACTAAGGCGCTGCCTATAGCGGTAACTAAGGCGCTGCCTATAACGGAAACTAAGGCGCTGTCTATAACGGACACTAAGCCACTGCCGATAACGGAAACTCAGCCTCTGCCTATAGCGGTAACTAAGGCGCTGCCTATAACGGAAACTAAGGCGCTGTCTATAACGGTAACTAAGCCACTGCCGATAACGGAAACTCAGCCTCTGCCTATAGCGGTAACTAAGGCGCTGCCTATAACGGAAACTAAGGCGCTGTCTATAACTGAAATTAAGGCACTGTCTATAACGGAAACTAAGGCACTGCCTTAACGGAAACTAAGTCACTGCCTTAACGGGAACTTAGGCAATACCTATAATGGGGATTTATCCATCCGAAGTTCTGCTAAGGAAATAATTTCCGGTTTCATTCCCCAGAAATAGGGCATGTATGTCAGAAAATATTGTACCCTTTCATCATTAATTGACTTTTGAAGACAGGTAACTGCTTGATTCATATAAAACAACTATATTATACTTTCTTAATTTCAGGTAATGGGTGTAAAAATGGGACATTAAAATGCCATCCCGATGCTGAATGTATTGATGGTGAATTCCGGCCGGCAAAGTGTAAATGCAAAAAGGGGTTTCATGGAACCGGGCGAGATTGTATCGGTAAGAATATCTGTAGATAAACGTTGTGCTGAATGTTACAACGCAAAACTTAATGTAATATATACTCAGTACATTAAAAAACGAGTACTATAGATGTACAACGACCTTCGAAATATGACCTTTGGGCGAGTTCATTTGCTAAGGTTGAAACGATATTTACCGTTATTTTTCTAATATATTATGAATAGATCTTATAAATTCACTTTATCTTTCAATTTGACAGCGTGGCCTAGTGGTTAAGATGATCTATACTCTGAACTAATCTGTACTCAGAACATTCTTTTTTTATTGGCTGTGGGTCCGAGTCCGCTGATAAACTCGTTTTTAATAATTTTGTTATCATAAAACATGAGTGTTTTTCCATATATTTTATTACTTAATGAATAATAAAATTATGTTTAAGGTTAAATACAAAGTTGCTTTGTTTCGTTTATTTTACGAATTTAGCCTGCCCTGGATATTGTATTTATTGCTCAGATGACAATCAGGTTGATTTACAAACTATTTTCATCATTGGTTTCGCTGGAATTAGAATTGGAATCACCACTCTAAGAATATTCTGTAGAAACTTCAACATTAATAAGCATTTACTCCGGTAATACAGGGAGCACAGTTCGGGTGACCGTTGACCGATATCTCTGTTCAACAGTCTTGACGTGGTTGTGTTTTCAAGGATTAAGATACAGAAAAAATGTACAAAGGAAATAGTTATTTTTGGGAAATATATATATAAAAGACATGCACGCGAATGTTTCATTTAGCAAATTTAAAAAATATTCAAAATGGGTGGGATTCGAACCCATGCAAAAAGTCTATGAAGTTTCATAAGCAGTAGCTTAGCCTACTGCGCCATGGAGGACGATGTAAGCTACATTTTCAAATAATATTTTTTTTTTCCGAATACACCCCTTTTACCTAGATTATTTCATTATTAAAAGTACAGTTACGCCCGAACGATTGTGGTTTATCTATACTGGTTTTCTTTCGGTTTGTTGACTTTTATAAAACTGCAAGTTTCTCGTATTTCATTGCAATTTACATGTACTCAAGTTCATAATTTTTGGTCAGAATACAATAAAATAATACATATTTCAGTCACTTCGCCATTACTGCTCATTGTTGTTGTAGAGTCTTCTTTTAGGATTACAGTCGACGTGTTTTGTTTACTAGACTTGTATCCACAAGCTTCTGTCCGAATACCTGAACATCCGAAATATGATGTAGTCCTTGATATTTTACAATACAATGCGGATTACACTTATGCTAATTTAAAAGTATCCAGTTAGGACCATCGTTGAATAAAAACACGAAAGCACGATGGTGTAAGATGGAAAGTTACGATGGTGTAAGATTGAAAGTTACGATGGTGTAAATTGGAAAGTAACGATGGTGTAAGATGGAAAGTTACGATGGTGTAAGATGGAAAGTTACGATGGTGTAAGATGGAAAGTTACGATGGTTATTTCACGAAAGCACGATGGTGTAAGATGGAAAGTTACGATGGTTTAATCACGAAAGCACGATGGTGTAAGATGGAAAGTTACGATGGTGTAAGATGGAAAGTTACGATGGTGTAAGATGGAAAGTTACGATGGTGTAAGATGGAAAGTTACGATGGTTTAATCACAAAAGTACGATGACGAAAACGCGAAACAACGAAAATACGATTTTGAAAAGTCGATAATTTTATGTTTTTTGCCAAACGTAGTTTCGTGTCTTCAAAATCGTACTTTCGTTGTTTTCACAATCGTGGCGGGAGATGGATGAATTTCGATGGTTAAATCACGAAAGTACGATGACAAAAACGCGAAACAACGAAAATACAATTGTGAAAAGTCGATATTATTTTATGTTTTCGTCAAACGTAGTGTCGTGTCTTCACCATCGTACTTTCGTTGTTTTCACAATCGTTGTTTCGTGTTTTAGGCATCGTACTTTCGTTGTTTTCACTATCGTATTGTCGTGTTTCCACCATCGTACTTTCGTGTTTTCACCATCGTACTTTCGTTATTATCACACTCGTTCTATCGTGTTTGAACAATCGTCCTTTCGACTTTACACCATTCCCTCAGCACGCAATACTCTCTGAAAATGTTGAAAATGTTGAAATGCTGAAAATGTTGAAAATGTTGAAATTGTATAATTGCAGATACCAATGAATGTGTTTATAAAAATGGAGGTTGTGTGCACTTCTGTCATAATACAAAAGGTAACTTTGCGTGTGCGTGCAGAAACGGCTTCCAGTTGGGTGTCGATCAAAAAGATTGTGTTGGTAAGTATTTTAGTCTGTAATGGTTTAAAATTAGTCGAAGCGATGTAAGATGCCTACTAGTTGTGTAAACATATTTTGCCAATAACAAACCCAATGACATAGAGCGAAAACTACCATTTAGCCGTTTTGAACACATTTTAAGTGAAAAATGTTTTAAACGGTCCAAGGAGTAGTTGTTCCCAGTTTGGTGCTTTCCTCAAAATAACAATGCTTTTTTCACTTTAATTACTTGACTAACAATGAGTTGAGCCACAAGTCCGAAAACTTAATTACAATCACTCCATAAGTGTATGAGAGTTTTACTATCGGATAGAAATGTTTTGTTATTAGAGATGGTAACTAGTTATGTCTCCCCACACGAGACATGTTGATTTTGCAGTGGACGTTTGGATTGATGTCTCAACGTGTATCTGGGCTTGTTCTCCTTAATCGTTGGTTAGATTATGATGAAACCTCTCATGAGCTGTTGGTATGAAAGAAGCCAGTTTTCCTTTTATGTTGAGCGTCAGGCAAGGGAATTTCCGGTATTTTTATTTCGTCTTCGGTACGACGCAGCCAGGGATCGAACCCGGGACCTCCCGCACTCGAAGCGAACGCTCTACCACTAGGCTATCGAGGAGGTGGTAAAGGTTGTTGCTCTGTGTAGGGATGCTTAATAGAGGTTACAGTGTAGTTGCAATTTCTGGTGTTAAAGTGGGCACCCGGTATTGAATTCACTGACCCGGTATGGGATGATACTAGTATCGTGCCACCACGTGATCGGCATGTACCAATCACATTCGTTGATTTGGCTCCTAATTTGTCAGAGGTTGGGTAAACTATCATATGTGTATTTGTAGATATGAATGAGTGTTTCAATGATAAAGGCGGCTGTCAACATCAATGTAAGAATACCTTGGGTGGATATGAATGTAAATGTAATCAAGGATATACATTGGAGGAGGATGGAAAGCATTGTAAAGGTAAACTCGCTGGCTAAGAATAAGAAGGTCGTAAGAACAAAATCAATATTTTGAGAAAAACAAGAAAAAACTATCTGAAAACTACTCTTTATTTATGGTAAAACAAGTTTTTGTAATTTCAGTTTGGTCAACATGAGGAAGCGAACTGTTCACACATTGACCTTACGACGCACATTGACCTTACGACACACATTGACCTTACGACACACATTGACCTTACGACACACATTGACCTAACGACGCACATTGACACTACGACACACATTGACCTTACGACACACATTGACCCTACGACACACATTGACCTTACGACGCACATTGACCTTACGACACACATTGACCTTACGACACACATTGACCTTACGACGCACATTGACCTTACGACGCACATTGACACTACGACACACATTGACCTTACGACACACATTGACCCTACGACACACATTGACCTTACGACGCACATTGACCTTACGACACACATTGACCTTACGACACACATTGACCTTACGACACACATTGACCTTACGGCACACATTGACCTTACGACACACATTGACCTTACGACACACATTGACCTTACGACGCACATTGACCTTACGACACACATTGACCTTACGACACACATTGACCTTACGACACACATTGACCTTACGACACACATTGACCTTACGACGCACATTGACCTTACGACACACATTGACCTTACGACACACATTGACCTTACGACACACATTGACCTTACGACGCACATTGACCCTACGACACACATTGACCTTACGACACACATTAACCCTAGGACACACATTGACCTTACGACGCACATTGACCTTACGACGCACATTGACCTTACGACACACATTGACCTTACGACACACATTAACCTTACGATACACATTGACCTTACGACACACATTGACCTTATGACACACATTGACCTTACGACACACATTGACCTTACGACACACATTGACCTTACGACACACATTGACCTTACGACACACATTGACCTTACGACGCACATTGACCTTACGACGCACATTGACCTTACGACACACATTGACCTTACGACGCACATTGACCTTACGACACACATTGACCTTACGACGCACATTGACCTTACGACGCACATTGACCTTACGACGCACATTGACCTTACGACGCACATTGACCTTACGACACACATTGACCTTACGACGCACATTGACCCTACGACACACATTGACCCTACGACACACATTGACCCTAGGACATAGTAGGCAGCACTAAAAAGAAACAGCAGGTCACAAGAGACTGAACAAGTACAAAAAACGACATCACACGTTCCATTCCAGTTAATCAAACACATTTGGAGCAAGAGGCAGCAGATAGGAACGAAACAAAAGGACGGATACACACCACAAGGACAGTCCACAAAGCAACACGCAACAGAAACAATATGCATGCCATTTTGCAAGAAATGTAACAACCTAATGCTGAACGTCGATTGCAGATGAATATAAACAAAATAAACACAGTTTTACCAAATATCACAGTGACCATTTTTGGTATTGTTTTAAACCATAAAGTGGACATTTGCATACATAAAAAACTTGTTTTATGACTAATAAAATGAACTAATTTTGGTTGTTAAATTATTGAAAATATTGCACAATAATCAAATGAATTCGCTTGCTAACCTTCTACAAAAAAAACATTCGACCAACAATTACCATACGCCATATGTTTAAATATATATAAATTGAAATCGAGAGGTTGTTTATCAATGAAAATATTTTATTTTGGTTTCAAGAAGCATTGCTTATACTTGCATAATCCAATGGATTCACAAACCAACGCCCGAAAAAGAAGGCGTGGTTATTTCGAGCTGTTAACCAACGATTATGATTCCCGCGCAAAATATAAATTACTATTTCCGTGAGACAACGTGTTTCCCGCGCAAAGTCTAAACGGTTTATAGTTCCCCAACAAATCCGTTTGTTAGGATATAAATTTGACACTTATAGTTTTATAGTAACAGTTATAGTCAACGTTTTCTTAAGACAATAAAATTAATGTATTTTACAACTTCCGTATGTAAATGAATAGAGAATCGTGGTACGTGGAAATCACGCGTATATTTATACAAATACAGAATTAATGTATGAATATGGTTGATTTTAACAGTAACGTTCTTCATTTATTGAATACATTATTGTCTGCAAAAAGTCTAAGTACGGAGAGAAAACTGTCGACATACTGTGAACGCAGACAGGACTTGTCAACAGAGAGTAGACTACAATGTAGTAACGTTTAGTCTACAACAACCGTAGGCACATGATTTCCAATGATTTGAGTGTATCCTAGAGAGAAGGTTGTGCAGCGGCCATGTTTAGCCGCAACGGATATGACGTTACGAAAACTTGTACCCATTTTTTCTACAGTTGTTACAGCAACCTTCTCTGACTCTATATAGGGTACACTCAGATAATTTTGACTCTGATAATTTGAAACCATGTGCCTATGACAAAACGTGCATTTTCGTGACATTTCACTCGGACGGGCGATATAATAATTATCAGGAAAAAAGTCCTTTCAATTTCTTAATTCTTATTATCGAAAGTGCAGCTGTCTACTTAAAGCGTCACATGTAGTATCAGATACACATCTAGAGGATACCTATTGTAAATTCACATATTTTCGTGGGTATAAAATTTCGTGAAATTTGATAAAAATGCATTTTTGTGAGGGTCGTAAATTCGTGGATCACATAACATGACAGGATAAACTCATTTTCGACATTTAAAAGGTCAATTAATCGTCGGGATTAGATTTCGTCGACGAGTGCAACAACGATATCAACGAACATTGAATTCCCTCGAAAAAATGATGACTTTACAGTATTCGATTGTACGAGTATTTAACTTGCAACTTCTATTTTCAGTCGGCACTTGGTGTCAGAAACGCCAAGGCTGTGAACATTCCTGCCGAACTACTCAACAAGGCACGGTTGTGTGTACATGTCGTAATGGTTATAAACTACATTCCAATGGCAAAACATGTATCCGTACGTACGTAGCCGTGGCTGGCATATTATTTGTATAGTCTTTATTTTGCCAAACTAATGTAATGTATGATTTGGGGACGGAAACACAACTAATTATTCATATTGCATAAACACCTTCTTAACAGTCATTTTCTTTGTAGGTCCAGTTTCAACTGAAATCATATCGTTAGATATTCTTGGTGATCCGTTAAACTTTATCATTATGTGTTCTAAGTAAACTCCAAAGTCCCGTACACATCCCAACCCCGGGGATAAGGCATCGATCATTGTATAGCAAAGAATAGCAAATCAATGGCAGTATTTAGTGATCGAATCATTGTTTTAAAGATTGGCTTATATCATCATCTTTATATATTACCAGTCAATTACAGTGTTAAGTAATCGAATCTTTATTTATTTATTTAATTAAACAGAAACATGTAGAGTGGGTAATGGAGGATGTCAACATAATTGTACGGACACTCCTACTGGTGTCAACTGTACCTGTGTGAATGACTACCTTCTCAGATCAGACAATACTTGCACAGGTAATCACAAATCTAAGACAGTCTGTGAATTTAGAATGTGAAAACCACAGGTAACTGTATCATTGATGAAGAGTAAAAACATATATTTTTATAAAATTTATGTTATGTAAGATAATGTAAATTTTATAAAAAAAGCAACTAAAATACTTTTACTCTTTATCAATGATACAGTTACCTGTGGTGAGAATCGTTTTTAACTCGATACATAATTATTTCCGGCAGAAGTTACATGTCCGGGTCGAGTATTATTTGTCCCGGACTAGTGTTAAGTTCACATACTGCAATTTGGTACTTTTGATTCGTATACTTCCATGTATCGGTTCAAGAAGTTTGTTTGTCCGTTTTTACTTTTTGAGGAACAGTGTATGATACCGAAGATGCCTCAGTGTCAGAAGCACCGTGTAGTTTTTACATACCAAATCTTAAACATCACAGAACTTCGGTTACAACGTATTGTCTGTTAGTAAGTTAGACTGATAGTAAAGCTTTGAATGATAGGTGGGAAAACTGAATTTCTGTTTATATCCGGCTGGAGGCGGGATCGAACCCACAACCTTCGAATCAACAGTTCACCGCCTTAGTCACTAGACAACCGTAAACGATTTCAATATAAACATTGTTTTTTAATTAAAAGTGTAGTTTCCCTTGATTGTGAAGCAATATTGTAAAACCGGTTGTTCCCCCTTTACATCATCTTCACATCATTTATAAGGTACCTTCATTTATAAAACTCCTCACAGCAATGACGTCACGCTTCGCTACTTCTATCACTCACTGTAGCGCCAAGGGAAATCACTGAGTGGGTGTTTGGTCATGTATCCATATCAACGTGCGTTATCTTGGTGAGATTGGCTATGGTGGTGTTTACCAATAATCATACCGTAACGCTAATTATTTCCCTTAGACCACGGTCACCAATACTGAAAATCAATAGTGGCAGATGCTTAAACTTGATAATATTCACCATTAAATTAGACGTTGTTGATTTTTGTCTAGGATTTACCAGTGATTTGTTCTTAAAGCGACTTTATCTCTCCCAAGACCTTTTTTCCTATCATCCGGTAAATAGACAAATAACAAGGAATTAGGATAAATTTCACAAATGACCAATAATTGACGAAAGAATGTTAAAGGGACTGCCTCACGTTTTTGTGTATTGTAAAAATAAATAAAATTGTCAAATATTCGCGTTATTTTGGTATAGTTGCCTGTATATGCCATAAACAACCACACTGACATCTAAAAATAACTTGCAAAACATCGGCATTTTGTAGTTATTCAGTATTTTTACATCAAAAATTCTATAGGGTATTAATACCCTATAGAATTAACACTACTATTACTTAAATTGCCTGAAATTTGTTCGCATTTGATGAAAACGAATGGAAAAACGAACCATATAACTCATTGATGTTTACGCTGTAGTTTGTTGATGTTACAGTTCGATCACGTGTGAATTACATAATTCACAAAGCATGATGGAAGGAAACTTAGCGCTTTTTTTTCAAGAAAAAAATACTCAGTGGGCGATATCGAGAGTGGTTAAAGTTGCTTTTTTGCACCAAATCTTTCATAAAGCAACCGTCAGTGGCTTTCTATTACATCAATACTTGGTGAGGTTGGAATATCACGATATACAAAATTTTAGCCAAATCTGTGAGGCAGCACCTTTAATAATATTTAGCAATTATAGTATAATTATACGAAATGTAAATCGGACATGTGTTTTCATCTCCCGTTACAAAGGGATGGTCTAACAGTAAATATGTATATATGTGGCTTTACGTAGCACCAATTGCCATGGTGACCATACCGTTATGCTGCAACAACGCCTCACGGCAAAAGCGACTGTTTACGACGGAAGACACATTTTATTAACATGACATTACAACAAAATTCATTACAACTAGGTGTGCTTTCATTAGTTGTTTGACTGAAAACTGGACTGGGTAATACATGGGTAACAATTCCAACCCAACCACCGTCCAATCATCGGTTGGCGAATGTGTTGCCTAATCGGGGCGGAGGCTGGACGGACCTTGACCGTTCATCGGGGGATTGTATCTGTAACGTATGCCGTTTGAAGCATGTTTAAGTCTCTTTTGAAATCCTCATTGCTACTCATCGCACGATGTCCATACATCGGCTACACGTCGGATACACGAACATCGTCTGGCGTTTAGGTGTTTTGTGAAAAAAATGTGACCCTGATTGTATGTTAGTTTTAACCACGTACATTCATGAATACCGTTTTCTGATTGTTTTAGCTACTTGTAATGTCAGTAATGGAGGCTGTGCGAAGAAATGTAAAGACACAGATTTGGGTCCAGTGTGTACATGCCCAGAGGGATACCAGTTACACCAAGATCAAAAAAGCTGTCTAGGTAAGAACATTTTTTCGGAGGTGAGAAATTTCGCTCGGATGATTGCCTCGAGATAAAATAACTAATTATCGTTGAAAATTGTTTAATGGACCGACACCTGTGCTCGAGGTAGACCGAATGCTCGAAATTTTACTCGACTGAGAGGGATAAATTAATGTACAATATAGAGCAAATTCGCCGAGACTTTGACATTTGCTCGAAATAGGCCGGTTGCTCGAATAATCGCTGCTCGTATTACCGAGGTTTCACTGTATGTTGAACAAAATTCATTGTTACCTTCAATTAATATATAGAATGCATTTACTTCTATATCTTTACATAACCAGTGTTTTACATGAAAATAAGTACTGGGTATACACAATATGAAGTGTAGCTTGATGTCATCATGATATTTAGGAAGGGGTTAGGTCACGAGTCCTCATTAAAAGCCATTTTTGCAAAACGTGACATACTTTCTATGGATTTGTCAACAAAATTACAAGATAATTTGGAATATGAATGCCCAACTTGCTGTTATATTTTAAGTTATTATACAGAACGAATTTATTGTAATGTGATTTAAGCGAATCTCAATTTGAGCTCAGGGTTGATAGTCAATATTGATCTTACTTGACTTAAGGATAAGAACAACCAATCAGATCACACCATATTAAACGCTTGGTCACTAACAGGCGATGCGATTGGCTATCCTTATTCTCTAATAAAATAAGACCAAAATTGAATACCACCCCAAATTTCTATTTGAGATAATTTGGGAGATTTAGGGAGGGGAGTTGAGTATTTAATATTTAATATTTTTCCACGTACAAGTATTCATTGATCACCCCTCGTATTGGACAAGTGTTTTGCTATTTCAGATATCAATGAATGTGCAGTGAATAATGGAAACTGCAGTCACAATTGCACTAACATGCCTGGTGGGTATACGTGTGATTGTCCTAAAGGTCATGAAGTTGCTGCAGATGGCAAAACGTGTAAAGGTAATACATCTAGTACTAACCATTGTTATTTACAATATAATCAACCTTATGACAGTGCAGAGATATCCACGCCTTATTACTGTCTGTAGGTAGCCACGCCTAATTGTTTTTCGACAGCCACACCTTATTATTGTACGTCGGTAGCCACGCCTTATTATTGTATGTCGGTAGCCACACCTTATTATTGTACGTCGGTAGCCACGCCTTATTATTGTACGTCGGCAGCCACGTCTTATTATTGTATGTCGGTAGCCACGCCATATTGTTTTTCGACAGCAACACCTTATTATTGTATGTCGATATCCACGCCTTATAATTGTATGTCGGTAGCCACGCCTTATTATTGTATGTCGGTAGCCACGCCTTATTATTGTATGTCGGTAGCCACGCCTTATTATTGTATGTCGGTAGCCACGCCTTATTATTGTATGTCGGTAGCCACGCCTTATTATTGTATGTCGGAAACCGGGCCTTATTATTGTATGTCCGTAGACGCGCCTTTTTATTGTTTGCCGATATCCACGCCTTATTATTGTATGTCGGTAGCCACGCCTGATTGTTTTTCGACAGCCACGCCTTATTATTAGTTGTCGGTAGCCACGCATTATTGTGTTTCGACAGCCACGGCTTATTATTAGTTGTCGGTAGCCACGCATTATTGTGTTTCGACAGCCACGCATTTGTGTTTAGGTTTAATATGTGTTTAAATTTAAGTCATTAAATTGTGTTATGTCGTATTTGCCTTACATATCTATTAACTCATAATGTTTTTTAATGATATATGACGCTAAGTTACATACCAACCTTGTACTCTCGTATTTTCAGATATTGACGAGTGTGCCACCAATGGTACGTGTGACCATGTATGTAAAAACAGTGCCGGTAGTTACACGTGTAAATGTAAGCATGGATATGACCTTTACGGTTGGTCACATTGTGCTGGTAAGTACAGTGGTATGTGAACCACAGGGTACTGTTTTATCAAACCATTTACGAAAATCGTAAACCTACAAATTTAAATTCTTTATAATTCTTTAACATATCTAAATTATGATAAAAGGTTGCCCCATATGGATTATGCTTCAGTTAACGAACTCCTACAAACCATATCTGTCACAAATATGTAGGTATTAAAGAATGATTAAGAATTTAAATTTGAACGTAACTTTAAGATTTTCGTAGCGCTTTGGTAAAACAGTACACAGGTGCTTGGCATGTGGATATGACCCCCATGGATCCCCTCTACAACCCAACATCATATTTTTTTTAAAAAATCAGATCTCTATAGAATAGGATATTCTACAGAGATCTGAAAAACAAGTATTAAATTTGATGTTAGGTGGTAGAGTGGACCATGGGGGTTTATATCCACATGCCAAGCACTTGTGATGTGAACCATTAGATTGCTATTTATAACGTTGTTTGTTCATGGGTCATTTTTACCTAAACAATCTTACAGCGATTTATGTTGAGCTTATTCTTAATAAACATGCAAACTTGTAAACTTGTGTTAGAATGTTGTCACTTATAATGTTGTGGTCGTGTGTAAAATCAAAGCACTGTAAGTATCTGAGGCCTGGTGCTGCTGTTGGCAGTGTTAACTACCCGCAAGCAAGTTTTGTATTCCCTTGTATTAACCTAAACTTACATAACCAGTATGAGATAAATTCATATGAGTATGGGCTAGGGGAAGCTTCGGGGAAGTCATGAGACAGTTTGTGATATCGAAAGGAATATTGTGATGAATCGGGCGGTATCAAAAGAAATCGGGAGAACATCGCCGATGTGGAATTCTTCATTGGGACATAGGCTTTAGCTACTGCTAGTAATTTTGTCAAATGTTGTTAAATGTTAATTTAATTTTATAAAGTAAGACACATGTTGTCAAATATTGTTAGAGTGTGTGAGTAAAGTTTTGTGTATAAATATGAGCTCTGATACAACTGTACATGTATAAACAAACAATTATGATATATCACAGATCGAGACGAATGTTCAGAAAATAATGGTGGTTGTGAACACAGGTGTATCAACTATGAGGGAAGATATAAGTGCGTCTGTAACGACGGGTATAAACTGGACAAGAATGGCAAAGATTGCGTGGGTAAGACATGTACATCAGAGATACAGAAACGGCTTGGTTTTGACGCTTACAATGTTCACTATAATTCAACAAGAGACCGCGATAACCTACAGTGGTTAAACTTTGGTCGAGCTATCGCTAGTTCACTTTTTGTTCTTGTTTCATCTGCGCCATCTTGAAACTACTCGAACGAAAATATAAGTTTTGGCGCCTGGAGAAACCAGACATGCGCAGATAATCGGACCAGATCAGACTATAGTAAGCGCCAAATTCCTGCCAATGTAGAACCCAATCAATAAAAAAATTATATTTCTCTTCTTCGGTGCGATTAAAGATTTACGAATAAAGGATAAAAATCCACTAGGGCTTGGAAAGAATCATCTAACAGAAACAGCAGAGCACATTGCAAAAGTAACAAGAAAACCGAAAAGGCATACTGCACATATAAACAACACTTAAGGACAGCCAAGCGTCACAAGGACAATGTAAATAAACAGGAAAAAGGGCACAGTGACAAAAATCGACTCTTTAACGTCTAGCCACTATCTTGGTCAGTGATACCTAATACTATGCTGCTATCATCTGACATGGAAACATTTTTGTCTTCCTGTGTTCTTGACATGATAACATGATAGGTCTAGTTTATGCAAAAGGTCATACTTATGTCGCTAATGGTTATGCATGGCCCAATGGCAAGCACAAATTAAACAAGAAAAAAACTTAACAGCTAAAGTTCACTTCCAAACTCATAGTTCGCAGCGATGATTGGCGCTACCAAAACAAAACACAGACCACAATGTCAAGCCATAAGGACTAGCACAAAAAAACAAGACAAATTGAAACTAAACTGCTTCAGTCATTCTTTCATGTGTCAGTTTGACCCAACAGAGAATACACGCGGGCGTCACAACACTATACATTGCACTACCCTCTAGTTTCGGACATAATTTTTAATGGTCGTCAACATGACGACAAGTGATATACAAGGATCAGAGCATTCACACCTTCACAATACTGTGTCTTTTCATACTTGATAGATAGCTTCAGGGCACAATCAGATTCATGTCCAACTTTGCGTCCCATGAAGAGCGACCGATTAGAAGTTCAGGTCTGTATATACATTGTACTGTATATAATATAGAGTTATAGAGGGAAGATTTAGAAAAACGCTTATAAATCAATAGCTGTTATAACTATCGACCGTAATCAAACGCAGTGTAAGGCCTCCTCCAAACACTCGTTTATTTTCTCTCCAAAATACGAACGGTGTAAATGACCAGATGGAGAGATCTGCAGTATTTGCAGACATCCATTAGTCTGAAATTGACAAAAAGGGGCGAGTTGTCGCATAACTATTGCTTCTATATACAAAACTCGGGTAATTGGTTCCATTCTAAATGCCAATTCTTGATAGATGACACAGTCTCACAAACCAAAATTATTTTGGCACGTGCTAGAAGTTTTAAAAGATTCGAAGATCTGTGCCAGAAATGTTGAAAATGAATTACTTAGTACTCCCATGTTATCTTTAAAATATTCACATCAAATTCCCAAATATACGGAACCTATAAATCAACCAACGGTACCACCTGTATTCCAACTAATTAGGTGTTAAGTATCATTATGTGTTCCATGTACTTGTTGAGGCTTTCATGCTCTTTACGATTTGTTATTATCTCATGTATGAAGTTACAGGGTTATACAATGTTCAGGGTAACAATCGCCTACACTTATATTTGGCCAACTTGACACATGAAATACTTAGTAGCAGATCAGTTCATTTTTTCTTGTTATGTTTGTTTTCGCCAATGTTACGCGTGCTTGTGGTCTGGGATTCTTTCTTTGTGTATTGTTTCGTGTGAGTGCTACCTTCCTTATTTGATTTGGTAAATATCGTTTTGGTCGAATAGTGATAGGTAATGTGCAGGGAACTACTTAGTCCGATTAGAAATTAAACGATCACTGGTCTTTATAAAATACAACAACCCTCACCTTTTCAACTGTTTAAAGACTAAGCGAGCGCTGCTGTAAGGGATAAGCCGTTTGTATAGCGCGTTTACTTGAATTTAGATCGCATCACTTAAAATGCAGAATATACAATGTTGGTGTTTTGGGAATTGTGCATCATTATACTCATAAAGACGAGGTGCATCTTTCTGCACAATGCTGATCAAATGCTCAATCAGAAAAGCCTAACAGAGCATGTTTGTGGTAGACAAAAACTACTGTAACTTCGGCATATTATTGTGGCCTCCGTAGTTCAGTGGTTACAGCGCATGTCGTCTAAGCTGGCGACCCGGGTTAAAATGTGGGTGGAGGCACACATATGCCCGTCATGTTCCAACAAAATGCTGACTGGCAAATAAAGGCTATACTCAGCATTTAAAAAAGAAGTTCGTCTTTTTGAAACTTCCTTTGACCAGCTACGTACATATGAAAAGATTGATGTTTTGCCAAATCTGCAACAAATATGTGAAGCGGAATACCGAACATGCAAATTGCACAAAATGGACATTTCCTTTTCCCAAAACCTTCAGCATGCACACATATTAAAACTTCCACTGTTTAAATTGCAGTTTTGTACGATAAAGGTCTCACAGAAATTAATAACGATATTGCTCCTGAAAACGTTTGCGGCTTCGGCAAATTAAGTGGTGCCACTTTAGCAAGCGGAAATAATGAAAATTTTCCGGTCCACAAATTTAATCATAACATTGGTCATCTCATGACAATGTTGCCACATTGGTTACAGTACCATCGATAAAGAATAAACATAAAATTATATAGGGTAATAATATAAACGAAATATCTTAAATCAATATTATAAAGATCTACGAATTCAGGTCCCTGGAAATCGTTCTTCTTTTCATGTTTAGTGTGGATGTGGCAATGATATACACAGTTTTCTGTAGGTTGCTGACATATCCCCAACAGCTTGACCGCAAAGGACGTGTCTATGGGTCGAACACATTGGTTATAACTGGGCTTCACTTTGCACAATGTCTTACTGTGAAATCCGTTTTTATTAGTTTCCCTACTTTTCTTTTTAGCACAGAATACGTGTTATGAACTTCCATCAGAACCGTCAGCTAACACATCGTGTGAGAGCCGTGACCAGGATGTACTGTGTATACATAAATGTAAAAGCAACAAGTATAAATTCACGGTAGACACTGATCAGTCTGTGATGTCAACGCATTGTGGTCCGGGTACCAGATATAACTGGGATCATGAAGCTAGGAACCAAACATTACCAGCATGCTCCTGTAAGTATATTTGTCATTCGGAATACTTCGGTCATTCTGAAAAAGTTTCGCAGAATTGTACGAATCAATCCTAGTGGACGTTTTGTAATCTGTTTATTGGCATTTTATAAATCGTATATTAATTGGTATCATTTGCACACTTTGTGAAATACGTCGTGTGATTTATCGACACATTTTGACCAATTTAAGACAAATGTTACAAATCTCAAGTAAGAACACATCTCATCCAAACTGCTCCGAGGTAGTTAGATAAAAAGCCATGGATCGACTAAAGTAAGAGCAGCTTCAGCTACATCTACAACATGTATACAACACAATGCAAAATATACACAATGAAAATACCAAAGACCTAAATACTCAGGTCTTTGAAAATATAAACAATGTGAAGTTAGAATGACAAACATAATGCAACTACATTTTTATATTAATATCATTAAATTTGACAACTCTGTAGATTACATACCAACTAAACAATTTAAGCACTTCTGGAACTACATAAAAGATAACACTGGTATTTCACCTTAACAAGATAAGAGTAGATTATTTAATGCACGAAAGTTACACCAGAAAGTAAAGAAGAGTTTAAGTAATGCGCAACAGCAACCTAGGCAAAGCATCTGCTTCCCTATACCACGGCGCATCCTGAAAGATCTTGCGCCGAATTCGACAACGACTTTCAACACCTCGCACCGTGAGGGGTGCATTGCTAATGTTTCAGCAATATACATAAAGTGCTCTAGAAGTGATACCGGTACGGCTAGCTATCGACCACTGTCCTTGACTTGCCTACCATGTACATGCCTAGAATATGTCATATTCACCTCGACAGTGACCAAATATTGCACTACTGCCAGCATGGGTTCCGGGCAAAAAGAAGTTTTGAGATACATTTTCCCTGATGAATCTTTGCTACATTAGGTAGGATAAGCACTTGACAAGCGGACCCAAACTGACTTCAGCAAATCATTTGATATAGTCCATCATCAAGGTCTGCAGAGGAAGAGCAGCCTCTATGGTATCGTGATTATAGACACATAAATGGATTCGGGTTGACTTAACACAATGGCTTCAGGATGTATACTGACAATGGATTCATTCATTCTTCCATGGTAGAACGTAACAGGCCCTGTTTGATTGGTATGCATCAGAAACATGTACCGGTTATAAGCGCGGTTATAAGGGGAGAACCGTTACTGAGTTTAGAAACTTGTGACTCAACTCATTTGCCAATTTATTTATTATTTCACAACAAAATATGTTTTAAAAATGGTTAGTCTCATTCTTGTCATAATCTTTATTTGTGTTTGATTATTTAGCGGTGATAGCCACACCAAGTGTGGCCAAGAAGGTTGTGATGAAATTTGTCTCACAAGATTGCAAGAAGAGGAAATCGGTTCGCACTAAAACGGCGCAAAATATAACATCCATACTCAACAGTAAGAAATAACATCTTCTTCCCGGGCCTTTTTACTTGAATGATGTACAGTCCCGCTAATAAGGTCACATCAATTATTTTGAAATCATGCAGAATTTGGCAATTTTAAGATCCCAAAGTTTTAGATTTAAAGCAAAAAAGTCCACTTAAAAGACCAATTCTCTATTAAAGACTCGTTTTTACTAGGCATTTGAATTAAAAACGGTCGTAAAACGGTACATTTTATTTTACGTGTTAAAATTCAAATACTGTTGTACAGTTGGTATAACTTACATATAGCAATGGTAGAAGTATGGTGTTAGTTTGTATTTAGTATCACTGATATTGATTCATAAGGGATATGTATGATTTAAACACAGTGAAGTTCAGTCTTTTAATAACGTTTCGGCATATAAGCCTTTTTCAAATAATGGAAAAAAATACGCTGGATCATGTTGACGTAAAACATGTAGTTTTTCAATAATGTTCATGATTTATTTAGTAGTTTACATTAATCTAGAATATAGTGCCTAAGTTGACGCAGTTTAGAAGAACTGTAACAGCAGGAGTTAGGATCGTATTAGAAACTCACATGTTTCTCACAAATGTCTAACCTTCGACAAGTATGATAACATCAGCACGATACGGTGTTTTGATACGTGGTGCTGGTTGCTAGCAGCATCAAGTTGTCGAACTATATAAGTCAATAAATACTTCACGAGTAATACGTTGGAATCAAACCAACTATAGCATCCAGCCGATGGTGTTGCATCTTTTGCAAGTCCGAGATACGTTCGCAAGTACCGGTAGTTCTTGCAATAATAAATATGAACAGCTCAAAACAATTCCTATGTTTATATGTAGTGTTTGTTTACAAGTTTTGTGATTCCCGTCCGAGTTATGATTACGTTTCAATTTGTTTACAGCATCAAAACAGTTTAAATGCAAAGGTAACTGTGAAGTCGTTGATTCCATCAATATAAAATGTACAAGAATCATACATCGGTTTGGTGGAGTAAAGTCTTCCCAAGGAGGGTATTCAATGACTATGGAACTCTTTCTGGCTTACAAAGCCGACGAAAAAGATAAAAGTGAGTAAAACTTTTGACTACATCACTACCTCCTCAAGTGAAAGATGGCTGTTCAATTGTCATCTGTTCCATTGCTGTAGGTTCCATTGTCATCTGTTCCATTGTCATCTGTTCCATTGCTATAGGTTCCATTGTCATCTGTTCCATTGTCATCTGTTCCATTGCTATAGGTTCCATTGTCATATGTTCCATTGTTATATATTCCATTGTCATATGTTCCATTGCTATGTGTTCCATTGTCATATGTTCCATTGTCATATGTTCCATTGTTATATGTTACATTGTTATATGTTCCATGGTCAGTGTAATAAAACGACAACATTTTAATTTCTACCATTTCAAAATGCTCTCGTGTAATAGAAAACTTAAATATTTTTAAACCTTAACATTAATTTTCTCTTTGATTATATGAATTATTTCATTTTTAGTAACTTCTTTTAAATATTCCAAAACGCCGTTTATGGTCGTATACCCTGTGTCACTGTGACAGCTAAATTGCTATTGTAAATGTGTTATGCATATGTATCCTGTATTTAACAGGACTCTGCAATAATGAAATAAACTGAAACTGAAACTGAAACATTGCTATATGTTCCATTGTCATCTGTTTCATTGCCATATGGGACAATTTGATAATGTTTTCATGACAGAGCATACACGTATGCTGCAAATCATAAGCGGTATCGTATTGGTACAAAGGGATCGCATTTCAATTGATACATTATGATACTTATAGGAAACATAACTTCAAATACCGGTAAAGTGTAACGATTTATTCTTTTTTTTCGAGAAAAGTGCAACTCAAATTATCAAATAATAAATTATCGTAATAAACAGCAATTATGTATAAAGGATACCTTACTGCAAATACCGGTTCAAGTAATTGAAATATGTTCTTTTTTCAGAAAAGTGCAATTCTAATTGTGAAATGAAGAAAACGGAGAAAAAATTAAAGAAGGTTGTTAAAAAACTGAGACAAGCTGTAAAACAGAAAACGTTCTCATTTGGGTAAGATTGTATTGTTGTTTGTTCGTGTGTGCCCTGTCTGCATCTCGTTCTTGCCTGCTAGCTCTTACTCCAGTGATGTTTGACTGACTGAGGCTGCAGGTTTTCGTGTTTTGTAGCCGCTCAGTTTCATTTGTTCCTGTTCATTTTTGTGGTTGTCCTTATGACTTGCACTTCGTGCTGTCCTCCCTGTCCAATCTGTTATTATCTTTTTTCTATTTTTTTGTTCGCTTGCGTCCTGTCGGCCTTGTTCTGATTAAATTTTAATATCTTCTTTGAACGCCCGTTTGTCTAATTCTTTAACCCTAGAAGGCATTTTCTGTCCGATTTGTCATTATCTTTTTGATGTTGCTGCTAATGCCTGTATGTGTGTGTGTCCTGTCGAACTTGGTCTAATTCAATATCTGCTTTCGCCACAAGTGCGCTCGTGTAATCATTTATATCACCTTAAAGAGAGCGAATGCATTTTACTGGCTTATAATTTGAACGTCGGTAGTACTACTTACGACCTTATTAGACTCGAGCATGTTTGAAATCTGCATTTCAATGCGCTTCTTATGAGCCTATTTTCATGAAAATCGGAAATTGGTCATATTGACCAAACTGAAGTTTAAAAAGCCTGTTTTTCTTGTTTTCTCAAAATATTGATTTTGTACTTACGACCTTCTAATTCTAAGCCAGCGATTTATCGACTACACTATACAATAAGCAACGTAAGCTTAGGTAAGTTCAGTTGACCTCTTTTATTTAAACTTTGCAGATTTGTTGGACGAACGTATACAGCCGATAAATTCAAGTCTCCACGTGGTGCAACCCAGAAATTGTGTGATAAAAACTGGATGTTTGTGAAAGATACTTGTGGTAAAACTCTTAATTCTTGTATAATTATGCATCTGCTTTATACCCTAATCATTAATAGTACCGTCATCATCCTTCTGAACACAATGACATTCACTAAAGCATAACGCATTTGTAACGTTTGGCAACGTCCGTATTACGAAATTTTATTTTACTAGTTGAACAACTATGTTAGAAAATATGCATACACTTTCAGTCGGTTGTCCTGTGGGTTCGTTCTACAATAGAAAACTAGAAAGTTGTGAGAAATGTTCACCAGGATATTACCAAGACGAGGAGGCACAAAGGAGATGTAAATCTTGTCGTAAAGGTTCACACAAACAGGGAATTTCTGGAGCGTCCAGTCCCGAGGAATGTGAAGGTACGTAAATCTTGTCGTAAAGGTTCACACAAACATGGAATGTGAAGGTAGGGTCACGTGTGTGAAGCAATCGTGAAAGCTCGGCCATTTCCGTTTGCCTCCGGTAAATAAACCTCGTGTCTAAGTGTAGTAATACACCAAAAAAGTTAGTCTAGGTTATCAGTCAAGCTGCGTTCGCGTGAAAGTAAAAAATTGTGTATCCGTCTACAAGTTGGTTTTTTTTCTTTCTCTATCAGTTTTTTATTTTTACGACCATAAGATGCCATATCATGACAGAAAACCAAATATCTTTAAATATTATTCAAAATTTATATTTCCCATGCACGTGTTAAAACATCAACAAACATGACCCATATTTAATTTTCGGGAAAGCGGATTTGTTTACAAAATATACTACTTGACTTTCGGTTCATAACAAATTAAAATATCGCCTGCACACATGTGATTAATCGTTGCGTGGAATGTTTTAGTGTGTATTTACAGGTATAATTATATCCATATATAGATCTATATATTTGTGTGAACATGTATTGGCATAATGTGTACTGATGACAGGGTGTGCCATTTTCTAATAATGTGACTGAAAATAGTTTAATATGGCGCCTTGTTATATCAGAGGTCGTTTTCAATGCATAAAGGCCGAGCTGATCAGAATGGTGTGTGAAGGTAGGGTCACGTGTGTAAATGTAGGGTCACCAACAGAACAGGGCATACATTGGTGGAGACATTCGCGCTCATTAATATAATTTTATTCTCCGAGAAAAGTCATGATTTCAAAATTTTGATTTTATTATTTCAAATTCAAACATTTTTCAATATTGAAATATTGATGTTGAAGAGTTAAAATTCTGGCTCGTTGAACAACAATACAGGTCGAAAACTAATCCATGATAATTAGAAACATGTAGAAGTGATTTTCAGTTTCATGCTGTCAGCTTCACCAATTATTGTTAAGCGTTCACCTTATGTTCGTGAGAGAGTTCGTCCAACATTTAACGGTATAAATATCTAAGATAAACGATAACAATAAATAGGAAATGGAAAGGGAATGTAGCATTTATCAGAATCAGTAGAACAAAGCTATTGCAGCGAACGTAGAATTGTCCCTGTAGGACAGAAAATAACAATATTGATTACAATTCGATAGTGTTATTTATTGATTATTCTAATATTTAAAGTAAGTAAATATGTATGCTTTAACTTTACCAAGCACTGGCTGATGGGTATTCGCTGGTTAATTAAACCCACATTACCTCTCCCAAAACTTTTTCTCGATCATCCAGTAAATATACTTAATACAAAGAATTAGGATGTTTTTCAGAAACGACCAATAATTAAAGACATATTGTTAGCTATGTCAGTCGATATAGTATGCCAAAAATCATATTTAGTAAAATGTACGAATGAAAAAATACAAATTTACAAAAGTTGCTCCCCTTAGACTATAAATTATGCATTTATTGTTTACATTTCGTTATTTTGTTTACAAACCAACTGGGGGCTTTATTTTTTTACTCCATCTTACGGTGTTTTCCACATTTGGTACTCAACTTAAGTGATCAAAATGCATAATTCTGCAGATAGGTTGCCAAGTTATTGCCTGTTTTGGAAGTAGCCGTTTAAGGCATAATTGGACTTTAAACCATCAGTATCTAGGAATCAGTGATTATAGAGAAATTGTTATGTTTAATTACGGAATGACATATACCGGTATATGTCCAAGGTTGAATTGACTTTTTATAAATTATAAATGCGAAGACCTAAATTATGTTCCACTTTCATAAATGCGTTGATACACAAATGTTCTGCACGATACGTAGTTCTCTATGTATGGTAATAATACAAATGTATTTCGTTATTTCAGTTTTATGTGAACCAGGTCATTATTCTAAGAATGGGCTAAAACCATGTATTCCGTGTCCTAAAGGAACGTATCAACCCGAGTACGGACGTCTCTCGTGTCAGACATGTCCTGGTAAAGTAACAACATCTTCAGACGGATCGACTTCATTCCGTAGCTGTGAAACAAAAGGTTTGTGTATACAATTAATTCTAGTATGTTCCATTACTTAACCATTCGATGGGTATTGCCCTTTAATTTAGCCTTCCATTGAAGATGGCATAAAAATGCGTCATTACTGTATGACGTCATTCCAGGGTAATATAAATGATGCGCATGCGCAATATGACCGATATGCTGAAATTTAGCGACCGGTTCGTTTGGTCAAACGGAATTAGCTTTCCTTTTCGTTCGATTGGGACACTGCTGCTTTTAAAAGTGTCTGCTGTAGCTACATGTCAATTTTTAAATGGGTTGGAAGAGCAAAACAGGTATTTCAAAACAAAATAGCGACATCGACGGAAGATAACTACAGACTTGCGCGTTCCAGTTTCGACCTCTTCCGTTCGCTTCTGAAAATACTATTCTCTGCTCAGCAGACACCAATCGAACCGGTCCTAGCACTTTATCCAAACGGCATATCCTTCCCCTGTGTGTATTTATTGAACTTATTAATTTTGAAAATAAAACTACATGTACTCAATTAAATTCGGTTTCGTTTGTCAACGATTTAACATCCTGTGAACTTCTGATTCAGAGATTTGTGAAGCGGGTCACTACTATGACGTCACCAAGTCAAAATGCTTACCATGCCAAAAAGGATTCTACCAGCCCCATAAAGGGAGGGATTACTGTAAGCGATGTCCAGGGACAACAACAACAGATATTATAGCTGCACAGAACCAAATGGACTGTAAAAGTATGCTTTGTTTTCTTACCAAATTATTTCTGTTTGATACGTTTGACAACCAGAAGGACAATTTACTAGGCGCCATATGTTTACAAATCGAGAATTGTGTTTCACCAATGAATTAATTTAATTTTGGTTGCAACATTGGACATATTGCACATGTTTGCAAGGCTACACGGATTCTAGTGATAACCTTCGACTAAACACTTCGGCAAATAATTGGAGGAACGTTCTCTCTTCAGGCGTCTGGTAATTTTACTCAATTCCCGCACTGTCCAAATTTCGATAGACGGTTGCCGAACATAGAAAACACATAAAATAAATGTTACACAAGTAAACTATATGACTAAACTGCATTAAAACAATTCGTTGGCTTAGAATTAGAAGGTCGTAAGTACAAAATCAACATATTGAGAAAACAAGAAAAACTGTCTCAAAACAACTCTTTACTTATGGAAAAACAAGCTTTTAAACTTCAGTTTGGTCAACATGACTACTTCTAATTTTCATGAAAAAAGGCTCATAAGAGGCGCCTTGAGATGCATATTTCAAATATGCATGAGTTACTAACTTCTAATGCTAAGCCAACGAACTTTGCTTGATAAATCACTCTGTCATTGCATCGGACGTCTGTAAATGAGTTGCGTACCCAATCGATGAGGTTAACGCTGTACCTTTCTCGCCATTGATGAAACGTTGTTGTTGTTGTTGTTGTTGTTGTTGTTGTTGTTGTTGTTGTTGTTGTTGTTGTTGTTGTTGTTGTTGTTGTTGTTGTTGTTGTTGTTGTTGTTGTTGTTGTTGTTGTTGTTGTTGTTGTTGTTGTTGTTGTTGTTGTTGTTGTTGTTGTTGTTGTTGTTGTTGTTGTTGTTGTTGTTGTTGTTGTTGCTGTTGCTGTTGCTGTTGCTGTTGCTGTTGCTGTTGCTGTTGCTGTTGCTGCTGTAAGATGGTGCTATTGTTGTAACACAAACACTGTTTGATTTAAGGTCAAGAGTGTGGACAAGTGTTCAACAAAGGAGATTTCAGCGGCTTCATACAGTCACCCAACTACCCCGGTGACTACCCCACTAACGTGTCATGTGTTTGGAAAATAAGACCCAACAAGGATAGGCGTATATTGGTCATCGTTCCAGAAGTGTTCTTTCCTCAAGGATGTAAAGACAGACTTGTTATGCGGAAATCAAGTAAACATGTTGTTTCTATTCTAAAATAAATTAAGTATAGGATCGTGGTCTAATAACAGTAAAACCCCAACATCTAAATCATTGAACTTAAAATGTAAACAGAATAGTCAAATACATGTACAATATTAATCCATTGACCACTATAAGCCGCAAAAAGCCAATCACAGGACAGTTATCCCGCATTCAACACTTCTGAGCTGAATAACCCGTGATTTTGATCCTTTGTTGTTTTGAGTAATAAGTGCAGAATTTAACCCTATTGCTGGGAGCAAATTGCATAATCTAGCCAAAATTACAATGTACAACATTTTTAATGTGCATGAATAACGGTACATGCACAAATTAGTTAGTCACGTGGTTTTAATCGGATAGACATCTCGTATCACTGGTTATGAGATTAGACACTCGCTGAAGCCCGCCGTCTAAATCTCATAACCAGCGATACTCATTGTCTATCCTATACATAACTTTCATCATACTGTTGCTAAGTACCAATCGGATCGTCTCGATTATTTGGGACAGTTTACGCAGGCAACTGTTTCACTGACAAAATATTTACACAAAAACACGAAAACTTATTCCTTTTAACAAAAAGAATTTCGATGAAACGGTTACCTGTGTTTGTTTACTAACTGTAGATTGGTTATTATGATATTTACTACACTAATTACTAGTAAAATGTCTAGGATATGAGTATATACACGTACATTAACATATATCATGGTAACGATCGTCTAGATTGACCAAGGACTACATTTTCCGTTACATGTCACTTCAATGTTAATGTAAACTATAATTGATATAAGTCAGATAATGTAAATCTCCATCTGACGTGTGCATGTGATTTGTGAGTCATAATTTGTTGTATATTACAGAAAATGCGTATTCTACCGTATCTTATGAAGAGTGTAAAACAACGACAACACCGGGTGCATTCATTGCTCGCTCCAAACGTTTATGGGTTCATTTCCAATCAGACGGAACCAACACAGCAAAGGGGTTTTCTATTCCGTTTGTCACATTTAATCGTAAGTATCACATACTATCTTAGACCGTCGTATAGTGTGAATAAATTAACTTGGTCCTCGACCTTTATGCGTGTCAGAATATATTTTATGTTTCTTGGTGCAGTGCGGAATATATCAATCTCGGCGAGTAAATGGTACCTTGTCGGTGATTAAGATTTATTTAGTGTTTACTGTACACCTTGTACAAATTCGTAACTTTGCGCTTACGAAAACAAAGTCCGACATTAAATGATAGACAAGAAATCAGCTGCTAAATTAGAAGGGTCGAGGACCACGTTAATTTGGTCAAGCTTTAACACCATCTCATCCAAGAGACACACGGGAGCTAACTCCGTATGTATCAAGATAATACTAAAACCTACACCAAGCCGTTTAAGACAGGGTACCGGACGGGATTTTTGTCTGTCTGAGAAATGCAATTTGCGGAACCCTGTTTGTAATATTACCCCCCCCCCCCCCTACCCTGGTAAGATCCCCAACCTGCTTCTAAAATATGATTACTACTAATTAGTAGTGCTTTCTCTGGTTAATGTGTCGAATGAAAAGTTCACATAATAGGCGAGTTCTTGATTCAATGTTATGGTGTTGCAATGTTTGTATAAAAGTGACAGACCTGAATAAACATACTATACATGTATAAATCCACGTGTGTTAATGTATTTACGTAACTACATTTGTTCCAGCTATATATCAGAGGTTAATAGAGAGCATAATCACAGATGGAAACCTGTACAAGTCAGAACAACACCAGGCAGTACTGAAGGTATGCTCTAACATTGACATTGTTAACTCATGAAAGCAACTACTTAAAGTGGTGGTTCTCTGGTGGTCAAACAAACTTCTCTCACACTGCATAAGGAGATACAATATTACCTATTAAAATGTTCTATGTATTGTATGGCACCATTAAATGTGTTATATAGCAGGTTATATCACAGGAACTTGAATAATTTTTAAACAAAATTCAGTAGATCTACTGAAAAAAATATGCAAGTTCCTGTGGTTATATCTTCTGCTTAATAACATTTCATTTTTTTACTTTCTTTCAGCTTTGTCAATATGTATTATATAAATAACACATGGCTGCGAGGGTGATAGTAAATAATACCAACCCGAGAATAGTTATATCACCCGAGGCGAAGCCGAGGGTCAAATGACTATTCAAGGGTTGGTATTATTTACTGTCACCCGAGCAACCATGTGTTATTTATTTTATTATACCGAACAAAATTACAACCATTTTGCGAAATAAAATATCAACAAATGTAAGCAGAATTTAGATTGCCGTTATGATAATTTTACTTGTACAATCTCAGTCCGTATTGTGTACTAGTAAAAACGAGGCTGGGCTATTTATAGAAATTTGTACTATTTGAGTCCGGAAAACACCCTGCTAGAGTGTCTCCATATGCTATTTATATGTTTGGGTATATTTAACATGCTATTTCGCTGGTACTTCCATAATGTCCAAGGCACGTAGATGTTATAGGTAATTGCTGAAACTAGTTCATTCAGCTTTTAACTGCTGGGACTCGAGCAGTTCATTTTTTTGTTCGGTTATGTGTTGGACATTGTGCCTTGTATGTTTGTATGTTTTCTGTGTTTGGCTGGTCAAGTTGACTGCCGCCTTCCCTGTCCGACTTAATCTTATCTTTTGTATCCTTCTATGTTATGCAATCTTACGACTCCACAAAATCGCATTTGTGGTATGTGGTGTTTTTATGTTTTCTGTGCTTGACTAATTAAGTTGAGTACTGTTCCATGTCTGACTTTATAGATCTATCATCGTTTTGTAGGTTGCACTACATCATGTGCACGGAATTACATCTAATCCAATTTGCTTTATTATAGGACCGTAGACGTTTGCCAATCTTAATGGAGGTGATTGAAAAACCGGAACTCTTCTTTCTGAAGTACACAAATGCCACAGACATTAAACTATTTCCGGCATCGTTTATTAAACTATTGAGAAAGAAAGTCGGTCGATTCTACTACCCAAGATACAAATAACTAAGGGAGAGCACTCAGCGTTAGGAATGTAAAAGTCGGAGAGTACGGATATTTCTCGGCGTGGTTTGCATTTAGTGTCAACTGGACAAAACATTGAAAGTTAACATAAATTATCACATGCATGTTATATGCCTTGATAAAAAAAATGAAACTTGATATCAGTGATGCTAACATGAATGTGCTGACTTCCTGTAGCGTTCGTTGACTTTTCGTGTTGGAAGTTTGTGAAAGACAATTGTTTCAAAAATATTTCTGAACTGTCAAAAGCATAGGCACATGATTTCAATAATGGTTTCAAGTTATCTGAGTGAACCGTATCTAGAGAGAAGGTTGTGCAACGGCCATGTTAAGCCGCAACGGATATGACGTTACGAAAGCTGCTACTCAGTTTTTTGTACTTCCTGTAACGTAATATCCGTTGCGACTAAACATGGCCGCTGCACAACCTTCTCTCTATATAGGATACACTATGCTAATTCGTAACCATAATTTAAAACCATGTGCTTGTGGTCAAAAGCCTCAAAGGTGCCATATGTAATATTACACATATGAATAATAATTATTATAGGTAAAAATAAATGTGAAAGATGTACCATGAAATGATAGTGTTTACATGACGTCACTGGGATAGTCCTAGACATAAGAAAGTTGTATCGTGCGAACACATTAACGTGGTCCTCCAACCATCTAGTAGTCACATTTAAAACCGTTGTTTTATTGCTTATTAATGAATTTCGGTCTTGAGTATAGTCCGTTTAATCAGGTCTGTCACTTGTATGCAATATTGCAATATCATAACATTGTATTTTTAATTGAAGAAAAAGGCAGTGAAAACTAATAGGCTACATGTACCTTGTTTACTAAGCTACATACTAATACACATAATGTCTATTAAAACAATACATTAACAAGAGAAATTGCAATGTTTATGTACACAATGTTATGTAAACAAGTGACCAACCTGATTAATCGATTTATACTACGAATATGTACGAGGTGAATGGTGTAAATGGATATATTTTACACACGGGAGTTTGTAATATATTCATGCATATAGGTTGAGTTACAAGTTAATTTGTTCCAACTACTAGTATACAGGATATGTCTGTATCTTATCAGCGATAGCAACTTCGAAAACTATCAGTCAACACTCATCTCGAATATATGTCCCTCGTTATCTCGAACATATGTCCCTCGTTATCTCGAATATATGTCCCTCTTTATCTCGAATATTTCTGGACCGTTCAAAATAGTTCGATTTAACAAACATTTGACACAGACGTTGGATATTTATAAACGTTTGTCATACAGACAAATAATGGAAAAAATCGGAAATGTCTCAAATCTTCTCACCAGGTAATAGTACGAGGGGTGATCAATGAATACTGAAAAATGCTCTTATTTCTACGACATGATAAGTCTGTAAAACTTCAGAATATGTATGTACTTTTATTACAATTTATTTAATGATGTGTTGTAATGCAAATGTACAACAACACGGTATCAAAATAAGCAATATTTGTCGTGTAATAATGATTTCAGAGTACTTCTTTGTCACCCCTCGTGAATGTTTTTCTAACCGTGCACCTGTCGTATGTTCATTTATACTTGGTACGATATTCAAATTCATTTAAAGCTTGCCTGTAACAGATATTACAAAATGAAGAGAGAAATTATTAAACGTTTGATATCATTATATCTATATATATTTTGACTACTGATAATTTATTGAGTGTAAGTATGGTGTCATGTAAGTGATCATGACGTCACAACAATATGACGCCACCTATATAGTACTGTACAACAGTAATGTCTGCTAACATCGTATAAATCGTTTAATCAGGGCAGTCACTTGTTATCATAACATTGTGTACATACCTATTGCAATGTCTCTTATTAATGTCTTATTTTGATCAGTATTATGTGTATTAGTATGAAGCTTGGTGAATCACTGCCCTTTTCTTCGATATAAAATGTTTAAAACAATAAAATACAATGATATGATATTGCAATAGTTGTATAGTTGTATACAAGTGACAAACCTGAATAAACGGACTATACGTACATTTCGTTTATTTAGGTCTCAAACTTGTTTACATACATAGTTATATGATGACATAGTAGACTAGAACATTTTAATCAGAAAAAACGGTAGTGAAAATCAATACCTTATTCACTAAGCAACAAACTCGTACATACAATATATTTTTAATTTAGATAATAACAAGAGAAATTATAATGTTACCTAATATACCTGTTACCTGTTATGTAAACAGTTAACTAACCTGAATAAACGATTAATATGTCATATGAACCAATGCTGCAATACTGAGTCACAGTGTCTCGACGAAAGCTCTATCGTAGAAGTTGCGTCTCTACGACAGTCGTGGTGAAGTCGTAGAGACACACCCTATAGAGCAGCTATCGTCGAGACACATAGGACATAGAAAACACAGGCAACTTGTAAAGGTACAGGAAATATTGTGATCTTCTAGTTAGAGAACTGAAACATGTGGTTATTTTATCTTCTCTAGGGTGGAGCCCAAGAGTGTCTGTGTCTCTATCTGTGTTATAACATGGTCCAATCGTGAGTTTAATACTAGTATGGTATAGTAGGGAGAATTTGTTCTGATCCTGATCCTATAAACCGTGCAATATCGCTCCTTTAGATTAGTGTTTGTATTACACCTCGAGCGTCTTCGTGATATTCCCCGCTTATGAAAATATTAGTGTACGACCGTTGTTATAAATAAAGACAAGATATGAGCTATTACATTATGCTGATAGAAGGTCGAAGATAGGGTCAAATTCTCCCTACTATAGTTACCAGACTCCATTAAGCTCCGCCACTTCAGTTAACTTACCGTATTTATGGTAACTATAATACAATTACGACATTGGCCATGATGCTAATTTAGAATGGGTTAATCTATATGTAAATATTGGACTAAAATTTGAATAAATAGAAAAAATAATAGTTTGGCTTTTTTATTGCATATTTATGTACCACTTAGACACCACCCCATACTGATTAATATATTCTTCATAGTTTTTGAGAGTAGATAACTTTCCAGTGTGCAAGTGTATGCTCAGTAAATGCGTTCCCAAATACTATAAAATTACATATTTTTGTGGGTATTAAATTACGTGGATTTTGATAAAAATGCATTTTCGTCAGGTGTTAAATTAATAAATCACAAAACATGAAAGGATAAACCAATATTTGACATTCCAGAGATCGATTAATCGTCGGGATAAGATTTCGTGGTCGAGAGCAACAACGAAATCAACAAAAAATCAACTAAATCGAAAAATAATGATTTCACAGTAAATATGAACTGGCTTTAATGTGCTTTTTGTACAATTTGAAGCACAGTATGAATAATCCAGCCGCATTAATAGCTTAGTACGAGATGTGACACACTTAAGGCCCGTATTCACATGTCAGTCCTCCACTCCAACTCGAGTTACACTAACCTAAGGTAGCCTCAAGTGTAGCTGGAGTGACGGTCGAGTTAGTGAAGGTCGAGTGGAGATTTGGTATTCACATGGGTAACTCGCCCTTGACTTCCTTGAGAGTGTGACCGTTATAATACATGGCAGGATATTACACTGTACAAACAATCAGTGCATCATTATTAAATTGGTTTGTTGGGTTTAGTACGTTACGATTCTTTGAACAGCGAAAGTTGTCTATAGCAACATGATAAATAACTCACCAACTTCGCAAACAAAATAGTCCGTTTAAATTTGTACAAATTTTACACGTGTTAGAATGCAAATATATCGCTGTTTTGCGTGATATACCGGTGAATAGATAACGGTTTGTCGTTCATATGCATAGTTATTAATCACTCAGGCCTACGGCCTTCGTGATTAATCCTAAATGAACGTACATATTTACAAGGATATATTCCAACAAAACATTTACGCAAGACAATTCGCACGAGTTTTAAATGAATAAAAGATGCGCAAGTCGAAGAAGACACCGTACCATATGCCATATGTTTCGGTGTTGACTCAATATTAAATATCATACCACGTCAATATGTATTCCACAGACCGTCAAGCAGGTAATGTCATTTAGAAGTCAGAGGAGGTGAAGTCAGTTTGCTTTTATAAGCAGCTTCACTGTATGATTTTGTAAACTAATCAAGGAAGCCCGACAACTAGAAAGCAATAATTCCTAGAATGTCATTTAATGAGCGAAATGTATAAATAAAGAGTACGTATTATAGCTTATGCATGAACTTCTTGGTTTTAGGTTGATTATGAAACAAGTTGGTACAACCTTGGACTAACATTAATCTCCACACCTCATGTCCGATTTTATCCATCGTCACAATGGTACCGATATACATAAGAGAAGTGAAGCCAGCTTTCGCTTGTTATGCTGCACATCTTGCAAGGGAAATCCTAATACCAAATCGTTTTTAGCATGAAGTGACCCCGGATCGAACCCGGGGCTCCCCGCACTCGAAGCGGACGCTCTAACAGCAGGTTATCGAGGCGGCACTTTGACTCATGAATGATTGTAAATGAAAAGAATAATGCACGTCATCGGTATGTTCAAATTAACACGTTTATTGTTTCATTTAAATATTTCAGTCATCTTCATATAAACACTGGACGGAATTAAAAATAATGATACGCCAAAGAATGAAAGCAATATAATTTCATGTTATGCTCCATATATAAATATCATGCATTTAATTAACATCGCGGTAAGATGACTAAATTTTAATTGTAGATACTTTATACATTTATTACAGTAACTTTATTTGTCCAAATAATATACTTTTAGATAACAAATTATAAATAAATTTATATTTATGGTAATATATTTATCAACCCACACGATCGTATGTATGTGTTGTCTTATTTAATTTTAAATTACAACAACTTTATTAGTTCAACATTCGTGCGCTAAATCGGTATGCACGTAATCACATTTGAGTGTAGCTGGGGAACTTTTCCAAGAATTTCACATTATCAATGCTTTTTAAGGAAATGCTCCTATCCGGGACATTTCTAAAAGGTAAAATCATCTCCTCAAATTATTCTACCTCGCGTAGATTGTCCATTTTAGTTAGTGACTAACTTTGGTATTCACTAACATTCCATTGAGTGTGGTTGGAGTCGAGCTCAAGTCGACGTTTCGCTCCCTCGAAAATTCCTCACTCAGTCGAGTCAGCTCCAGCTACACTTACCGTTGTGAATACCAATTTCTAGTTAGGTCGAGTTCACACTCAAACGCACGGACGAAACGATAATTAAATTTGGATTAACTCAGTGAGTGAGAGTGGAGGAGAGGATGTGAATATGGCCATTATATTTGAACAAAGTAGAAGATCCCATATAGGCATGCTTAATATGACGTAAACTTTAATGAACTAACTGGTTTGAACCGAGTAAAGTCATGTGTCATGTAACTATCATTATGTGATGACGATCAGTATTTTTTCGTGAACAAAAAACACAAACTATTAAAACACGCCAAAAAGTGACAACACCTTCAATAAGCCTACACATTGATTACATAAAGCCGAGGACAAATCAAACACCAAAAAGGAGAATTTTAATGAAGGTATGAGTATCCATCGGAACTGTTAATTATTTAATTTTCGAAAATAGTAAATACCAAACTCAGGAGCTTGATAGTCGGTGTTCATCAGCTCAATACCAACAAACGAAAGGGAGGCACCTCTAATGAGGTAATGTTTTATCATTGAGATATTAACCCTAAAATAACAGGGTGCATTTTGAGATAGGTTTACGAGTCTACCCATAAGTTGACATTGTCCCACTGAGGAATCCCATATCGACGATGTTCTCCCGATTTCTTCCGATACCATCCGATTCATCACAATTCCTTCCAATATCACATGTCTCATGACTTCCACCGAGGCTTCCCCTAGACCACGAGGAACCTGAATGCTCATTCATTACAATCGCCGGGGCAAAAAATGCTCAGTGGGACCTAGGCTTAAGCAACACGTGTTCGCACCCGGCTGCACGGAGTGTGGTGTTTGATATACTGGTAAAATGAAACTCATATTTATTCTGCAAAGAACAAAACCGAGCACACAGTACTGCGCTTCCAAGGTTAAAACACGTATTTGGACAAAATCCTTCATACCCCACCACATTCACATTATTCAGTACCTTATGAACACGAATCTATTTAGTATATTCCACAAGAATAGTAAATAGCGTAGTCTAACAATCCTTCATCCTTAGACTTTTGGATCTTTGGTGAACTGCAGCGTTGATTAATGGCGAGAAATGATATGAACATCAGTTGGATTATTCGGTCTTAAAAAACTAAAAACAATGCCCCCTCCACAGAATTGTTGTTTGGTTTTTAACTAAATTACAAAATTAATATAATAAACAGTGATTGTACGTTTACATGTTACATGACACATTAAAATATACACTATTGAATAGAGACAGTTCGGCGTGAAAGTATCGGATGCTCAACTCGGTTCAAATATATGTACGAGTATAAGCGGGGCAGCTCTTGTAGAAGAGCATCCACCTCGAGTGCCGGATGATGGGAATTCGCTCAATGGCCGCGTTTTACCAAAATACGAGGAAGTGGTACATGTACATGTGTTGGGCATTGTGCCTTGTATGTTTTTATGTTTTCTGTACTGAGTGCTAAGTGCCTTTATTTGCCAGTCAGCTTTCTGCTGAAAAATGGTGGGCATATGTGTACCTTCACCCGGATTTGAACCCGGGTCGCCAGATTAGACGGTTAGCGCACCTACCACTTTGCGTTGATTGCTGCCTTCCCAGTCCGGCTTAATAATATCTTTTTCCAGTACTTGACGACCATTACAATATAAAGCGGAAACATAAAACGTGTCTTCTCTTATACCATCGTGTTGATAAATACGAAACGAAATGAGGTTTCAATTTGAGTGATAAATAAGAAGTAGAATTTGTTTCTCAATCGACCTAAAATCAGTATAAACTCATAATGAATGCATACCTTTGATTTAGATGTAACACACAAGAGACTCGGCTACCAGGACAGTGTATCTCATATTCTGTAACATAATGGAATAAATGGAACTGGAGTATTGTGTGATTAAATATTAAATGTTTCGGAAGGGAATATTTACTCTCTAATGTAACAGTTGTTATACGTGTATATGCAAATAATGTTCATAGGCATTTGGTTTCAACTCGCTGTAAAGTAATGATTGTTTGCCCTAGTGACTGATCGACTCGGATAAAGTAAGTGAGAAATACTATACCAGACATTCTGCTTACATTGAATGTTGAATAAATAATGTGATGTTCAGTTATGGCGGGTTATGACTATGTTGTCTGTATGCTGTCTTTGTTGTTCCTTATTGTGAGTTGACTTTCTCATCATTCGGTGCATATATAGAATCTGACCTCTGAGCCTTCAGTATCCACTATATAAAGCATATTGCTCAAAGTACAGTACAGGCGTTTGCGATATATTGCATTCATTTGAAACTGGCGTCAAGGCCAAACACTCCCATTGAAGCATTTAAAATGTAATTTACGTCACAAAAAGTGTCATGGCTGCCGCTCGAATACATAAGTGAAATGACAGAAATTATTTATAAAACGCCATATTGTGGCGACAGTGTAGCAATACCACGTGACTTTTGGCTACAGTTACAAGAAGAAATTTGTAAACATTGGAAAATAAAATAGCCATAAGTATTTTATTTCTTAATCGATTTCTATGAAATATACGCCACGTTAAGGGGAAAATTATTTGCTTTCCATGAAATATAAGATCTTTTTCAGCAGCTTTACCGATTTTTCGATTACCCTGTGAAACCTACACGTTCCACGGTTTCACAATGTAATGGACTAAACGGCACATCCGCTGAAAAGATTATATATTTCATGGAAAGCAAATAATGTTCTCCTTAGCGTGGCGTAGATTTCATAGAAATCGATGAAGAAATAAAATATTTATGGCTACATTTGTGTTCCAATGTTTACAAATTTCTACTTGGAACTGTAGTAAAAAAAACCACCTGGTATTGCTACACTGGGCGACACCTGAAATAAAGTTAATCGACTTATATGGGCCTCATAAATTTCGCTTTCTCCACGACCACAGCAATGCCAATCTCGCTGATCACGGATTATAACAGTTAAAAAATGACAGTAAATCATCAAATGAATACCAAAATACCTCCCTGCGTTAAAGTGTCCACATTCATGTGATATTAATATATAATAAAGAATAAACTTGTTTAAATAAGTAATTAAAAATTATGAAATTTGAAATGGGAGTAGGTAGAATGTAATTATGGTTCTACGTAAATTTTTATCAACATATGGGTACTGTTTTATCAAAGCACTTACGGAAGTCATAAACTTACGATCAAATTTAAAGTCTTTATATTTTGTTTACAGTTATATAGGGTGGTAAATGGAGCTGCACTATTAACAATGATTCGGTTAATGAACTCCTACAAACCGTATCTATCTCCAAATTGCAGTTGTAAAATAATTATAAAGAATTGAAATTTGAACGTAACTTTAAAATTTAGGCGATTGTTTTCGCTGCAAACGGACTACAAATGTATATACAATGTGTACAAATGTATATGATATCTAGGACAATAACTTACAACCAAAAGTGAGACTGCAACGAAGTTAGCAGTATCCATGGAAACCGTCAATCAATTCATTTCGAATACGCTATGCTGCCAAACTCCAAAAACAGGCGATCTCCAGGTCAATCAATACACGAACCAAAAACCATCTGGACAGACCAAAGTCTTTCAAACCTCAAAACGTTTTCTGACATATGTTTAGCAACAAGTCTTTTCTGACGGTTCGTACTACGTAATCAGCTGGCAGCGAACGTCGCGTGACTTCCCAGTGGAAGTAAGTATTGCTTGTATTTATATTCATTTTGCATGGTCCGAACAAAACAAAGTGTGCACCCATATACGAGGGGTGTTCCAGAAATAATAAGACTTTTCTCATAACTTCTTACTCAACACTTACATTTGAATGAAATGTATCTCATATGTGTAGAATTTCATGCTCTATATACTGATAACACACTTTTTTCGTTGTTGCTGGTGATGATTTTACAAAGCGTTGTCATAGAAACCATGTAACGCACTGGCGGGTCACACTGTAAATTTTTATTATATTATTAACCCTACTAAACACGGGAATATCTCAGTAACCACTGAATAAATAATATTGGCAAACTATGTGCCTTTACCTTGATGTCACTGACTTGTGCATGCAAACTTACGAAGAAATCGCTGTTTGTTTATTATCACGACTGAGTAAACAAGTGTATATATCCAAGCGCGTCATGGACGAAACGACGTCAACGTCAAAAACTAGAAACCGCGAGATTGCTAAATTATGTTATAAATTGGAAAACAACAACAATGCAAACCATTGAAATAAGTAAATAAGCCAAATGTAATAGCATCCAACATCTATTCATGTTCTATTGGCACAAACTGTTCACAGACGGCGGAGGTATGAACTAACAAGTGAACACAGGTCAAGTCACAAAAACGTAGTTAGACGTTGATAGACACCGTTCTTACACGCTTCAAGCTTAGAGCAATTTCTATCATCACTGTAACTCATTTTTTGGGAACATTGGTACAGAGACAAATATAAACAATGCAGACAGTAACATCAGATCTGTTTTGAAAGTCAGGGTGACAATATAAAAAAATCCTAAGGATTTCTTTCGGTTAAAGCACTGTGTTTGAAAGGCGACGTCATCATAACGTCACGGCGCGACCCGCCTCCATGGTACATGGTATATTTAATGTGTAATAGATTTTTTATTGTTGATCCAATTGCTTTAATATTTCGCGTGTTTGTCAGTGATAGATGAAATTTTATTTTATTTTAATTAGTTTTCTAAATTTCTCATTTACCGCGCTGCTATTAAAAAAGTCCTATTACTTCTGGAACACCCTACGTACTTTGGATTATTGATGTTATTGCAGCGTTGATTACATCAATTGGATTAGTCGGTTTTTAAAAAGCATAAACACAATGCTTCTACAAAAGTGTTGATATTGGTTCTAACCAAATTAGAAATACAATAAACAGTGAGTTAATGTATGTTGACATTTTCGATTATATATCGAGGTAGGATGAAAGTATCAGATGTTTTAAACACTGTTCAGTTACAAAACTGGCACGTCTCGTATTGCACTTTTGTCAATGGTTAAACGATATAATGTATAAAGATCTACCGTATTGTGGCTGATTTATGCCACGTCGTATTTTCGCTTTTTCACCACAACAAAGCGAAAATGCGAAAATGTAACAATGGGAAAACGTCGACTATGCCGTATCTTTGCATTGTTGCATTCTCGCATTGTTGTGGCGAAAAAGCAAAAATACGACAGATGAACGGCGATAATACGACACCAAAAATGTGTCGTGTATTCGCCTTTATCTGTCGTATATTTGCTTTTTCGTGGCGAAAATGTAACAGTGCGAAAACACGACGATGTATATTTGCTTTTTTCCTGGCGAAAATGTAAAAATTTGAAAAGTCAAATGTGTCGTGCTTTCGCATGGTTACATTTTCGCTTTGTTGTGGCGAAAAAGCGAAAATACGACATGGCATAAATCAGCCACCATACTCATTCGATATGTTTATTGGAAATGTAACAATGGGAAAACGTCGACTTTGCCGTATCTTTGCATTGTTGCATTCTCGCATTGTTGAGGCGAAAAAGCGAAAATACGACAGATGATCGAACGGCGATAATACGACACCAAAAATGTGTCGTGTATTCGCCTTTTATATGTCGTATATTTGCTTTTTCGTGGCGAAAATGTAAAAATCAAAAACACGACAATGTATATTTGCTTTTTCGTGACGAAAATGTAAAAATTTGAAAAGTCAAATGTGTTGTGCTTTCGCATTGTTACATTTTCGTGCTTTCGCCTTGTTATATTTTCGCTTTGTTGTGGCGAAAAAGCGAAAATACGACATGGCATAAATTAGCCACCATATTCATTCGATATGTTTATTGGAAAACTATAAAACAGTCCGGATGTAAAATCGTAATGGTAAAGGAGCAACAGGCATTACGGAATCCAGTCTGCAACACGACGAAGTGATTCTCGTTTTTGGGAGGCGACAGCCTCTCATTACTACCATTGTCCATTTCTTAATGCAACCTGAACCGCCTTTAGGCTGCTATGTGAATCCGCATTCAAGTAGTTCCAGAAACTGTCAACATTCCCAATACTGCTACATATGTTTCTCCAAATTTTTTAAACTGATTTAATTCACTCAGCAACATTTGTTTATTCTTAGATCAACAATTATTGTGAATCTGTTCGTTAAATCGATATTTTTGCAGAACTTCACTCCGCCGGGTGGATATCGGACTGGTTTCATAATATGAAAATGACGTGTTCATCAAATGTCCCGGCTGTATAGCTATTTTTAGAAACTTCAGACCAGAGTCACGTGATGGTTTTATCAATGAATCGTAAATTGTCTGCGGAGTACTGTTATGCAATCATATGTTGTGGCTTTACTAGCGCTGTCTCACGCTGAGAGGGAAGTGATTACAAGACGATACTGTAGAATCTGATAAATAGGCGCGTAGTATTTTTTTAAAGCCACTTTCGATAGAGGCATTCAATACATGTATTCCATATAAATTAATATGCCCCTTTTTACCATTATTTAGATACCCAACATGCCGATATAGTCACATATGCCAATTTTGACATTCAAGACAAGATCGACAGTAAGAAAATGAACATTAAACGTGTAAAGTCGGTTTAATCTTTAGTAGCAGCAACGAGATCGCCTCCCATCAGCACTCGCAGTGCTTTGAATACTTTTTTCAGAAAGACTGGAAGTGATATTTCAGCTTAATGATTTCACGATTTCAACTTCACGAATTCACTATTTCAATTTAACAAAATAGGAAAAATACCGAGTGCGTCTTTAAATTGCTTATTTGCAATATGTCTTTCATTGTTTATACAATTCGTCCATTTTGACTTTTTATACCATGAATTAGACTAATACAATGTACTATGTATCAATTAACTTGTACAATATCGTAAAAAATGAACATGTACTTGTAATGGTGAGGTATCAGTCATATTTTTGAACTCCTGTGACTTTCTATTTTTCGAATGTCCCCGATTAGCTCGGCTGTATTCAACAAATCACTGGTGTTATTGTTTCGACATTAAATAGTGACTTTTTATGCGCTGTTCACTGTCGACAATAGCAAGAAAATCCATGACGTGTTATAGCAACAGTCGATGTTACCTTGTCGAAATTAATCAGAACCGAGTAAAATATGTTAAACTCTATATTGGCCTGTTTATTTGGTCCTATAGCTTTGAGAATTTGACATGATCCTGACCTTTATGCATGCATATATTATTTAAAGGTTCTTGCGTTGAATATATAAATTTCCGCGAGCAAATCGTGTAATATCGGTCCTTTAGATTTGTGTTGGTATAACACATCAAGTATACTTCGTGATACTTCCCGCTTATGAAAACATACAACCGGGATTGTAAATATAGACAATATATCAGCTGTTAGATTATGCTAATAGAAGGTCCAGAGTCGTGTCAAATTATATGACTTTGTGCTATACCGAACAGAGAAGATCATTTTCGGAAGCAAACGGAAGAGGTCGACAATCAAGCGCATCCTGTCTTTCCTGGACGTCGTCGTCTTATGTTGCCGATATCTGCTTTCAATATCTTCTAAATATCGAGCGTTAGAGAAGGAAAGGCTTCAAAACTTAAGAGGCCCGGTCGAACGTACGTGAAGAACCCTCTTTGTTATTCAGTATTGTTTCCCCTATTTTGTGAACATAGCACATGGCTTTGGGATTGTTTTGCAGCGTTTTGGTCAAAATTGGGAAAAGTACAAATATAGCCTAATACAATAATTCAAGCCAATAACTATTTTTATGTTCATTTTTTACATATTCAAGTTGAGGTGTAGGCCCTACTTGCTGTTTTTACAGTATTCTATGTTTAACTATGAATTTTGAATTTTTGCTTGAAATTGGGGAAAACAGATACCGGTATAATTTTTAATTTGGAATTAGCCCAAAAACGACTATAAAACCCGCCGGAGAAAAACATCGGATGAAAGCTCGATCTTCCATTTGCGCAAACGAACTGGTTGCATTTATAGGGCTTATGCTATTAATGTACAAGCTAGCTTTAAAGCATTCACGAATCCCAAACGACCATCATCAAACAACATAACATAGTATTATGTTTCTGAAATGATTCATAGTATAGAACTTGTTTAGTTATCGGAAATATGTAAACTTTTACGTAATCAGCCAATGTAAACATGTTTAACAAATGACAATCGCATGGTCAGCCAATGAAAACACGTTTTACAAATGACAATCGCATGGTCAACCAATGAAAACACGTTTTACAAATGACAATCGCATGGTCAGCCAATGAAAACACGTTTTACAAATGACAATCGCATGGTCAACCAATGTAAACATGTTTTACAAATGACAATCGCATGGTCAGCCAATGTTAACAAGTTTTACAAAAGATTGACTAATATATTCTATAGAAAGGCATGATATTCTCAACTCATTTCGTATCGATTCTTCAGTGGTGTACAAAAGCTCCATTACCTGTCGAGTAAATATTTAGTAAATTAGTACAATAATGGAGGACCTTAATAATGGACAGGTTTCAATGTTAAATATACGATTGTAAGCTACAGGTTATAATACATAATTATATGGTCGTATATACGATGGTAATGTATGCTTCATATGATTCTGACATTGACCTTTTCACTGAGTTAGTAAACATTTCAGAAACTTTAGTAATTAATGCTGTTTTGAACTCAATAACGGATTAAACACGTACATGATATGCATCCATTTTATGGCTCTGTATCCGTCTCTTGCGAGGATAGCTTAACCGCTATCGCCGCTTCTCTATGCATGGCTTTTAATTCTAATAACAATAATAATAAAAAAAATAATAAAATCTTTATTTTACGAAGTTTTTATATAAAATATACAAAGTAATCAAACAACTTATATAAGAAAGTTCTGTCAATAGTAGAATCAATATGATTTAGAATTTTAAGCTTTATTGAGTATTCAATAACTGCGTTCAGTAAACAATAGGTAATATGTCCGCACCCCAAATGTCTGAAATTAAAAATTCGCTTTTTTTGACTCGCTAAAATATCCACTTATATATTGTAAGAAAAAATGATGTTTTCCTTGTGCGCAACAAAATACCACAAAAAACTGAAACTATCACAAATTCCTTTAGACTAGAGTTGACCAACAAATACGCGCGAACGTGCTATAATTTCTATAGTGAGAAAAAGAACTCGGCTATGAAATCTTGTGCTGTAAATTGAATGTCGCAAAATAACAATGACTATATGTTGCGGGATGCAAAAATATATATTAGAAGGCAAAAATAGTGCGTGTATTGCATATATACATACGCAGACAGAGATGTACAATAACATATCAGATAAAAAAATGGGTATGACGTCGATGACGTCAACCACAGGAACTTGTATTTATATTTTTTTTTCACTACGCCTCCTTTACTACTGGCCCCAGTTCCACGAAAAAACTTAAGTTATTGCTCAGCTGAGACTGCTATTTTGAATTTATTATATGACTACAATTATAGTCTTGTGAAGTAGAACTGGAACTGTGTATTTATTGCTAAATAATGACATAGTAGGTGATTTTTGTATGAACTACTCATGGAAATACAACAGTAATGAATAATAAAGAGTGTCATACTTGAGCCTGTTATAGCAGACTCAAGTTTTTGCTTTAGATGTTTAGAGCTTTAAAACACTATTTTCTGTAAAAATCGGACTTATTATGTATTGCTTTATAAAATTGGCATCTTACTGTGATGAAACAATATATACAAGTATACATTTGAGGCATTTAAAGGGACTGCCTCACATATTGTCGAATTGCAAAAATAAAATAAAATTGTCAAATATACGCGTAATTTTGGTATAGTTGCCTGTATATGCTATAAACAACCACACTGACATATAGAATAACTTGAGAATCTTCGATATTGTGTGGTTATTTAGTAATTTTACATCAAAAATTCTATAGGGTATTAATACCCTATAGAATTAATACTACTGTTACTTAAATTGCCTATATTTTGTTCGCATTTGATGAAAACGAATCGAAAAACGAACCAAATACCTCACTGATGTTTACACTGTAGTTTGTTGATGTTACAGTTGGATCACATGTGAATTACATAATTCACAAAGCATGTTGGAAGGAAACTTAGTGCTTTTTTCCAAGAAAAAAATACTCAGTGGGCGATATCAAGAGTTGTTAAAATTGCTTATTTGCACCAAATCTTTCATAAAGAGACCGTCAGTGGCTTTCTATTACATCAATACTTGGTTAGGGTGGAAAATCACAATATACAAAATTTTTAGCCCAATCTGTGAGGCAGCACCTTTAACCCACAAAATATGTTTTTAAAATAGCAGTCTCAGCTGAGCAATAGCTTAAGTTTTTTCGTGGAATTGGGGCCAGAAATATAGATTTTAATAGTAAAGTAGGCCTAGTGAAAAAAAAAATTTTTTTTCATTTTTTTTTTCAAATTATAAATGCAAGTTCCTGTGCGTCAACATACGTCATAGTAATTTACTATAAATCACACATTGTTAACAAAAAGAAAGACGTCTTCAAACAAAGTTCACTGTTTTATTTTTTCCGCCTTCTTCTGATTGCGCTTAGCCTCTTGTTGAACGGCAAGTTTATGTTTTTGCAGATCCGCGTTCCTAGAGTACATGTCACTGAAAGTACCCGCAATGGAAGCAACCGGAAGTGCAATAACAAGCAGCCCGGTGATCGCGCATAATGATCCAATGATATAGCCGTAAGTTGTGGTGGGGTAAAAGTCACCGTATCCAATCGTCGTCATGGTAATCAGTGCCCACCACATTGATATTCTTGTACTTGAAAACATACCGGACTCAATTTCCGCAGAAAATACCAAACAGCCGAACATGAGCACGGCGATTCCGAAGCAAAACCCCAAAAGAACTAGTTGCTTAATACTCTGTACGACCGATAGCAACATTATGTGTAGCCCGTTATATATTTTGCGCAATCGGAAAATTAACAGGAGTCTAAGAACGTTGCAAGACTTGCATCCGAAGTAGAACTTGCCCAGAGTTATGTTTGGACTGCCCGACAATGTTAGCCAGTTTTTGTGCGTCTCCATCAACGTCGTTATCACCATTGTCAACAGAAGTCCAATTTTAATAACGTTCAGTGGGTCACAGAAATATCTTCGTTTAAACGGACAAACAATAAAATGAAGCATTGCCTCCATGAAAAAGAAAACAGTGCAGACGACATCAACTGCAAACATGGCCGGATGTGGATCAGTTCCAAGTAAAATCTGAACTGTTTCCGGAATGGTCAAATAAAAATCCCTTAACGACGGATTACTGAGCAAGAGCTCTTCAAATTGGAAGTCCTGGAAATACATGTCAACTCTACAGTCTGGTTCAGCCCAGATGACGTACACGATAACACTGACAATGACCATGAAGATGTATACGAAACACCAAATCTGAAACCAGAAAAAGTTAGTTAGTTACTAGTTTGCATAAATTCGGGTTAAAGCCGTTCAGTTGTTGACCAAAACCGTTTTACGTGGGCTGCACTATAACATGTAATAACATATACTTCCACCATGAACCAGCAACTTCTCCGCATGTGGATGAAAACTGACGTTGATGTCAACTTTTCATGGAAGTGTATACCAAGTCAAGACCGGAAATCGAACACGGAACACCGGGTTACAAACCCAGCGCACTAGACCACAATTGCTGCTCCAAAAAGAAAATAAAGTAATAATGTGATAGTGTGCTACCTAAACACAATACGTTACCCAAACAAACACCATTGTTATTATGAATTATTTCTTTACATGTCCTTTAATCTGATTTTATCAAAAAAGTATTTAATAAAACTTGAAATGTATCTTTAAAACACACAACGTGACACACATAAAACGGTTGTTTAACCAAAGACAAAGGAACACAGGTTATAGGTTTCAATTGGATAAGGCGACATTATTCGGGGCTACGACAAATATTGATAAAACAAAAAAACAAGTGATTTAAGTAGATACATATGCCTACCCACAGGTTACTGTGTCATTGATTAAGAGTAAAAAAAATATTTTTGTAAAATTTATTTATTCATTATAACGTAAAGGAACCTTAACTCGGCAGGAACAGTGACTCGTCACTTTTTGTTTTTGTAATCTCACCTTTTATGACGTCATCAGAAAGTTTGGAGGCGGACATTTTTTAAAAGTTAAATATTTCTTAATGATATCTGTGCATACCAACGTGTTTTACAACTGTGTAGTATTTGAATATAAACCCATACAAAAATTCACATAAAACACACTTATTTGTGAACACGGGCGACGACAAGTTGCGAATTTAGGCGTCTCGGGCGAAAGGTCATAGTGCAATGTAGATACGTTTATTTCTTATTTCCCACAGGGTTTTGTGTCCTGGAATAATTTGTCTTTACGAATTTGTCTCTCGTTTGATAAGAAAAGTACCTTAAAAGTACGTTGATAAGGGTGAAATACAATTGACGAGTCTGAGACCTCATTGACGACTTACGGACCCCATGGTTTGTTACAAAAAAATTAACATTACCCTTCTACCAATTTGCAACATTACTAAGTAAACTCTATGCTTTTGCGTTTAATCGTCTCAATAAATCAATGCACTTTGTAAACGCTATTCTCGAGACGTCTAGTAAGATTTTTTATTCTAAAAATGAACATATTATGAAACTCAAATATCTTTAAAATCTGCTAGCACTCATTAGTAAATAACTGTACTTAACGAAATAGTATCCTCCTGTTGTCCATTTCATTACGCTATACTATAGCATAATAGTATAATTTATGTCTATGGTTTGTTCTGGAACGAAACACGCGTGGTTTTTTACTCTATTTTTGTTCTAATCGATTAATATGAACACCATACTTGGTCCGAAAGGTTGCCATTTGCAACATGTGCATACAAATGTATTCCGTTTTTATAAAACATACTAGTACTACAAATGTAGTATTAGGCTTATAACTGTCGCCCATTATTGGTTGAAATAAAAGGATAAACAATCAACCAAGAAAACTTAACGGACATCAGAAAACTTAAAGGCATCATAAGTACGACCAATCTTAAGAAAGCTCTCTACTTTATGTACAGCGTGTTCAAAGCTGTTCAGGTTAAACGTTGTGTCCAAGGCTATCGCGACTGGCGTACGACACGTTAGCCAATGATTTATATGCTGCTACTGTATATATGTGATAGATGATAGTCTCAAATATGATATATTATTGTATAAAAGTATATAAAATTACACATAAAATAATGTCTATGGTTGCAAAACTGTGATTTTTGATAAGGTTATTCGTATGACGAGTTAAGGTTACTAGCAGTGACGAGTTATGGTTCCACTGGTCCGTAAGTCGGCAGGCTCTACCTTACCGTATTCCGAGACCTATTGTAACCGATTTATAGGTGCTAGATACACGGAGAATGGTTTAAAAGGCGCCTAAAGGGTTCAGGTATATTTTGGGACACAGAAAGTATCCACAGAAGTATGTAAAAACCCACCGGAACCTCATTTATAGCGAAAAGTGACGAGTCAAGGTTCCTTTACGTTATCTATAAAGTTTACAAAACAAAATGTGTTCACTCTTAATCGTACAATTATCTGTGGGCCTTTCCAGGAAACATGCATATATATATATATATTGATAGTTTATTAATACATGTAAACATTATATAAATATTGTTATCGATGCAGTGTAACGGGATGTGGCGTATACCCAACAGGCTTCTAAATGGTTACCATCTTTCATATACTAATATTTCACTTGCTTTCATCACGATTAATTGCAAATCTAACCGATGAACATGCATTATTCAAAACATTTTAAACATGTTAGCAAATTAATCAATAAATCATATCATGAATCTAGTTACATGGAGGTCCTAATTACTGTGGATGTCTGAGTCAATAATACATCCATCGTACATGCAGCTTGACTCAGACATCCAATGTTACTATCACATTACAAACAAACGTTATTCTATTGATATTAAATATTGAATTATTAACCTAACAAACAGGCAATTGAAAGCATTAATCAATTGGTGGATACATTTGTAATTTGCAATTCAATAAACACTTACAGGTTGCAAATTTCGTTTTGTTGAGCGACCACACAGTCCGACTATCTCCATGCATGTTCGTGTCTTTCACATTGGCCTAGCCAAAACGAACTACAGAAAACACCCACCATTCGTATGTACACTCATTAAAAGTTATACAATGTACTAGTGAGCGCATCCATTGAGATGCTCGTACCATAAAGTTTTGCACGTTAACTTTCACAAAGTGGACGGACGTTTTTAGTCCCTACCGGTTTTTAACCGGAGCAGCTATAGGTTTGCCCTCCGTCCATCTGGATCATGGCCTGAACAGTTTCCAAGCTATGTTTATGACACTTGGTATGTGGGTAGGGACAATAAGGTGATAATGCACGTCTTCTGACAAACATGGCAACAAAAACATTGAACATTCAAAGGCTATTTGTTTCAAACCGGTATGGAACTTCTGTATTGCTTGCAATTCGTAGTGACTTGTTTTACATGTCATATTGTGTGATGTTCTATAGTTCCTTCTTTTATTTGATCGCACTCTGCAAGTTGTGTAGGCATCTAGTATGCAACGGAATGAATGGAATCTACACATTGTCTAACAGTCCAAACCCTACAACCGCGATTGGTGCCGTACGGACAGAAGAACAGACGGGCAGACACGGATAGGGTGATTACTACATGACAGCCTAACGAACTTTGCCGGCCCTAATTCAATCAGATATTTAGTCTTTGTTTCAAACTTGCTATTTTGAATAATTCCCCAGGGTGAATATACATAAAGTATATTAGCAGCAGATAAGATGATATTTTAAATATTTTCACAAGAATTTCTTAATCGATTTTGTTCATTTAACGTAAGGCGGACATGAATATTGATTTCTTGACCCTTATCAAAGTTTGAGTAGTATAAAAAAATGCCGTATACAAACCTTAGCCGCGGTAGACGTTCCGGGTTCTTCCAAAAATAACCACAGCCGGTTCCTTAACGAGTTATTGGCCGCGCGATTTCGTTTAGCACGTGCCTGAGTATCAGTTAAACTTTCAAAAACTTCAGTTATATCATAGCAGTCTGCCTTTGGGTCCACTTTGTTTCCTCTCACATTATTCCCACGCAGTTTATCCTCCTCACCAACCAGTAGTGATATTGTCTCAAGTTCATTGTCAACTTCATGTATACTTTTCCAGCAGCAAGGTGCCACCGTTTTAAGTGGAATTTTCCAAAATACCATCTCTATTTTGAAGGCAGATGGACACACATCGCGAGGTATGTGTAACATGCCTGTCCTGTAAGCATTTAAGATGTGACGAAACATGCCCGGGTCGCGATCAAACTTGGTCTCGCTTTTTTCTCCAGATGCTATCGCGCTTAAGACACTGTCTGGTATTGATAACGCAGATGTTTTGGTTATATGGAATCGTTTCCCAGCAACGTCCACGGTTAATAATTCCGAATTCATTTTCACTAGAAAATTGTAATGAGATTCCAATTAAATAATTAACATAGACACTCGTTCTCGTAGTGTCAATTTTGAGATTAACCTCATTTGTCTCAACGGATTCCAAAAATAATGAACGCTCAGAATCACCCGACTATTAACTTGTGTTTGTGCATTTGAGTCTACATTATGCATAGTTTAAGCTGACAACATAATATATCTGATTCAACACTATTGACCTGTCGCTAATTAATCTCCGTGTGTTTTCGTTTTTGTACAGTAAGAATGTTTTGATGAATTAAAATAACAACTCTGATTGGACAACGGATAAACATGGATATTCATGGGTTACAAGTTAATAGTGACAGGTAATACGACACTCATCGATTTATATAAATATTTATAAACTCTAATAGAACAATATTCGCTATGATGGAATTGGAAACGGTTAAACACATCGATCGTCGCTCGGCAACTTGGCATTGTTAACTATTCAGTGTTTTAAAGTTCGATTATAAATACAAACTGTAAAATGTCTAGAGATGACTTTTGTAACAACCTGTACTAATTATTTATAATTCCAATTAAGGTATATTCCAATGTAAGTTTGTTCGATTGCCAATCCCAATTTTAGCGTTTTTGTCGTATGAAAGTCAAGCAGTCGATTTCAACTCAATAAGCACAAAGTTATCACTGAGCTATCGATTCAGATACATGTAGCTCGTTTACAGTAAATTAATGATAGTATAGCACAGAGAATTTGACATGATCCTGACCATTATGCATGAATATATTACAAGGTTCTTGCGTTGAATATATAAATTTCCGCGAGCAAACCGTGCAATATCGGTCCATTAGATGTGTGTTGGTTTTACACCTCGAGCGTCTTCGTGATACTGTCCGCTTATAAAAACATTCAACCGGGATTATAAATATAGACAAGAAATCAGCTGTGAAATTATGCTAATTAAAGTTCGAGAGTCGTGTCAAATTCTCTGGACTATACAAATGTACATACTTAATCGTATAAAACAGGTCTGCGTGTAGTAAAGCATTCAAGACGGACAGAGGTATTCCAAGACTCCTAGTTTGTGTGCCACATGCGTGCGTGTGCCACAAGCGAATTCCGCATTCGTGCTGCGTATACGCAAAATTCAAAAAGCAATTTTCTATTGTCCCATTATTTGCGTCACCGGGCAAAATCGTGCTAAAATTGTTCTGATTTGCGCAACGGATCACCGATGTTTGGTCTTATATAGTTACATAGTATATTCTGGTACATGTAGTAGGTTGAGATCCTCTGACACCAGCTCTGTGTTTTCGTCATTATAAAGTCCGGTCATTACATTGGCATCTTTGTTATACTTTAGGTCTTGAGAGCCCCGGAACTTATCAAGTTTTCTTTCAAACGATCTTACAGTTTCTGAGTTAATGACACTAGGTGATAAGCTATTCCAGATATCAACACATCGATGTGTGAATGAAAATTTACGTAGGTTCAAACTTAAGCTGCGTTTGGTTGCAAATGTGGTGATGTTTTCCTGAATGTGTTGTTGTGTGCTGGACAGAAGCACGATGTCATCAGCAAAGTTTAGGTCATTTAGCTGTTCCCATGTGTTCCATTTCGTTTCCCTTCTGTACATTCACCCATTATCCAGTCAATTGCGATCAGGAAAAGAAGAGGAAGCATGTGGTAACTAGGAAACTATCTGTCAATCTACATGTAGTACTCTGCACGCCATGGCCGCCATGCTGTTATAGGAGTTGCGAATCATGTGTGATGTTAATAATTTTTCCTTGAATTCCACGATGTTCCATTCGCAGCCACACTGACTCTGTCAGCTTTCTCTAAGTGAACGAATTTCATGTGCTCAATTCTATCGATTGTTCTATAATAATCCTTAGGGTTGCTTTTTTGGTCACCACAGCTTCTATCTTTCCTGAAAACTGTATGAAGCACGTTTGTTAAGAGTTCAATATTTGTTTTATGCACTTTGGGTGGTATTTTATCTGGTCCAGCTAATTTGCCTGATTGTTTGGTTGCTCTTTTTTATTGTTTGTTACAATGTATTTGGAGTTCTTCAGCAGCTCTTGTAATGATTGCTTTTTCGGTCGGTGATGGTCTCTTTGTGTTTAGTAGTTCATTGAAGCGTTCCGTCCACTGTTTAAGCTGATTTTAAAAGTATAACATTATAGTGAATCTTTTATTTGCTGGGGTTTATGGTTTAGGCGTCCTGTAAGCCTTTGTGTGGTACAAGATAATTTCTGTATGTTTCTTTACTTTATGCTTCTGCTTCTGCAAATTATACCCTTCTGTCCTTCCTTATATTTTGTCTTACATCTTAGTGTGTTTGGTTGTAAAATTCTTGGGCATCTGCTTTTTGTTGATAAGAGAGCCCAAAGGGCCTTAGGTCACTCACTTGTCTACCAAGATTCCATCATTCTGGACAAACTTGACCAACATTCATAGTAAGTGATTAGGTAAGTAAGTAAAGTCTTTATTTTACGAGGCTAACATATTTACAACAATGCAATCTTCCATATGGGCCTCATGAAGATCCGGTGAAAGTACAACTGCTACAGCATACACAAGGCTTTTCTATGATCTGACCTAGTGACCTAGTTTGTGACCCCAGATAACACAATAACGAATTGGCCTAGATTTCATTGGAACAATAATTGTGACCAAGCTTAATAAAGATAAAAACAAAATTGTGACCTCCAATGATTACATGTTTTTCTATGATATGAGTTTTTGGCTCTCGTTTACCCAATATCGAACTTGATGTAGATTTTGTTGAGATGATCATTATAACAAAGTTTCATAAAGATTAGACCACAATTGTAACCTATAGTGTCTACACAAGCAAATTGAGGAAAGACGGACGAAGAGTGATCACTAAAGCTCACCCTGTCAAAAAGTGATGGGTGAACTAAAATGTAATGTTGAACTGATTCAAGGCTGTGTTTTTTGTTTTAATCAATATGCCTCACTCCACTAAAGTGGGAGACATAAATTCAGTGCATTACCTCAATCTTTCCAAGTTTCCAGTTTGAGATACACGTATGTCTGGCCAATTCTGATTTGTACCCGATTCATAGGGGCAAGCATTTCTTTAAATCTATTTTTTGACAAAATTATTTTTAAATACAGGGCCAAATTAAGCCATAAATGAACCTTGTCGTTTCTTGCTGGAATCAGTCAAAATGCAAGGCACCTTCCTGTACTTGTCTATCTCTGTTGTGGTCCAACAAATTTATATTTGGTTAGATAGTTTTCATGCTTTATCAGTCTGAACGTCAATACTTCCAGGTATGTCTTTGTAACATTTGCATGTCTAGTTTTACAACATATTGTCGCTCGTCTTTACAATGATAGAATCCCAAATTTCGGATAAATATAACAAAATTGCTCAGTTTCATGTTTTATTGATAAACAAATTTCAAAGTTCACTCTTGGCAACAGATGTCAAGAGAATATTTTGCTGAATCATTTTTTTCAAATACCAATGTGGAAATATAGCGAACCTTACCAGTTCAGTGATATTTCATCTATATTGTGCAAATGTTCCAACTGGACTCATTTGCTTTTCCTATATTCCATAGATAGTAAAAAAAGAGTCCAAATCATTTAAAACGTTTGTAAAAATTATTGTCTATCTCATTTTACGGTTCATTGAATTTGACAAAGCAGTTTTGATAAATTAAAACATACAGTAAAACCCAGGAAATATCTTTATTCATATTTTAGAACAAAACTAAATAATGAAATACTGGGTGAAATTAAAGAATAGTCTAGTTGGAACATTTGCTCAGCATAGTTAAATTTTGCCAACAAAGAACTTTACTAATAAATTGGCTAAAATTTCTGCAAGCCAAATGTATGAAATTCACAATTCGCAAATTTTTTGACCCATGGAGATATCCTCTTATATAATCCTGCATATCCAGTTGGATGCAAAACCAACTCGCACAGTTCTTGGAGTAGTTGATATAGTTAGCGTAAATGAAAAGTTACCACCCTATTGACTCTTATATCTTACTATTCACTTTACACTGTTTTAGAAGCCAAACACGACTATGTTTTGACCTTATGTGTAGTCACAGCGGCTATCCTATTTAACAATATTCAAATGCACACACTATAAAACTTTTGTACCGATAGGTCATATTGTATATAAAATACAGAGGTATATATAAGGGGTAACTTTTCAGTTTCGCCCAGTATTTGTGGTGTCTGATCATAGAAAATGATGAAACATTCAATATAGAAATCTCATAAATATTTTACGACCTTCGGGAACATGATATTTGCTTATTGTTTTGACTTACTAGTATACATCTATTTGAACAGTAAGGAAATACAAGATTATTGATCAGTGTTGTAAAGGCATTGATTATTGAACGGTAATCTGATGACTAGTAAATACTTGAATGAACACACAACTTTTCAATGAGCTGTAATTTTATATTTTCAACAATACACAGTACTAAATAGCAGGTATATTTCACGGGTCCAATTTTCGCTATATTCGCAGTCAACATCGATAGCACGAAATCTAAACCCAGCGAAATATTCACCTCATAAATATTCAAAGGGAGACAATTCATGATTAAAAACTAACGTTGACCCAATGACTTTGCTAGAAGTATGTCGGTTAAGTAAAATACGGCAATAAGACTACGACTTATAATAAATTACAAAATATAGTTCGAAATTAGATCTTTATATAACGTGTGTAATTTCCATGCAACAACATGTGTATCAAATATCATACGTGCATCATGTTTTCTCAACGTCAAAAGGTGTTAATAATAACCAGGTGCATCAAACTTAATAAATTTCCCAGTGCGCCCCAACAAGATCAAACGCTTTAAATAACTCATAGCAGCATGTGTCCACACTGTGTTGAGAAAATGACGTAATATATTCCAGCATATCGAAAGCTTTGATTTGATTTTGTGTGAGTGAAAAATAATAACATAGTGTATCGTCAGTTCTAAATTGTCGGACTTGTTTAATTAATTATGGACAATGTTAGCAATATGGGACTTGTAAAAACGTACGTATGTTCGCAATTAATCAACACTTACTGAACACTTGAATTGTCATTACGCCCAGTTTTCTTACGATATTGCATGTAAGTTTTAAGCTTTATAAATTGCCGTCTTCAGCAATCAATTTCCGTTTTTTCATTTTCCAAGGTGTAACCTACGTAAGATTGACCTCCCATTTCATGTTTACCAGCAAGGTTTTGAATTCACGGTCGAGGTCGCGAAATCAAGACACCTTGAATTCAAAGGATCTAGAAAACGCGAATAATGGACCCTGTAAAATATACCCGCTATACAGTATGAGTGTTCGGAATTACAGTAGATGTTTTGTAAAACATGTATGCCCCCACGACAGGCCAATAGTCAGTAATTATAAAGGTCAGGGGGGTGACCATGACCTTCAACCTACTGACCATAAAATATGTAGGGGTCACCTATTGTTGATGACCAACCTCCATGTAAAGTTTGGGGAACCTAGGATCCGACAGACACTCTGACCAACATGAGCTGGGGGGGGGGATACTGGTAATAACTGGGGGGATACTGGTAATAACTGGGGGGGATACTGGTAATAACTGGGGGGGGGATACTGGTAATAACTGGGGGGGGGGGGGGGATACTGGTAATAACTGGGGGGGATACTGGTAATAACTGGGGGGGGGGATACTGGTAATAACTGGGGGGGATACTGGTAATAACTGGGGGGGGGGGGGGATACTGGTAATAACTGGGGGGGGATACTGGTAATAACTGGGGGGGGGGATACTGGTAATAACTGGGGGGATACTGGTAATAACTGGGGGGGGATACTGGTAATAACTGGGGGGGATACTGGTAATAACTGGGGGGGGATACTGGTAATAACTGGGGGGGATACTGGTAATAACTGGGGGGGATACTGGTAATAACTGGGGGGGGAATACTGGTAATAACTGGGGGGGGATACTGGTAATAACTGGAACTGAATTATCAATGATAACAGAATGTCCATAAACTAAATCAATGTTCAAGAGACAAATACAAGTACAGTAGAAACTGTACGAGCGACCACCTCTATTAAGCGAAAATTCAATTAAACTACCACTTAAAATCCCCCCGTGGATTTTCACTATATAAAGTGATTCTATTAAGCGACTTTTCAGTTATCTGACCAGCGTCCGCCTTAAACCAGTCTCAAGAGTTAAAATTTAATCTATACAATGACCGTGTACACTTAGGCATTAAAGCATTCACACCTATAAAAACAGTTTGTCGATTAACCAACCCCTTACGAAGGTAGTATGCAAAGATAATTGGTGTACATAAGTGGTTATCAACTAAAAAGGTGAGAAAAACAAATTTATAGTGAGCGATAGGAAGCAAATAAAGGGTGTAAAGAAAGTTCGTTCCGGTTTTTGAAAAGCTTTTGTATACAAAACTATTAAATATATTTTTACCAAATTTTGCATTCAGTCTCCTGGTATAACGACATCATTATGTATAACAGTTTTAGCTGATTTGACTGGCAATACTTTTTCAAACGCATTGAATAATTCTGTTGATCTGGTTTCGAATATGACGTAAACGACGTCGTGGCCGGATAAAGTTCGAAATACTCCCTTCGTTGTCCACTCACTGTATCGTTGTGTATGTTTTAAACTTGTAATGAACTAATCTAATATTTAACCTTATAATAAGAACAAAACATCATCCAAGTTTTGAAGCTGTAAGAGTGTTCGTTTTGCAAATAAACGCATTTTGTTTTCCATATACATAGTGTTTTTCTAAATGGCGCTGTCTTGTCAACTCGGACGTTTCTTTATATTTGGATTTATTTAGTTACTCTTTACTTGAAAAATGAGGCATGACTTCGCCAATGCCTTATGATGTTCGTCGAAGTTGATCCTGTAATTTTCCGCCGTTATTTTGTACACAGTCGGTCATTTTCTTTACCCTACTCTCAATTTTCGCTTGGCGTTTACGTTACGTCACGTTCGACGAAATCTACACCCTATACTGGCAAATTCATAGTTGTGCTCCAATTTTATGAGTACCAGTCCTATAGCCATCAATATCTTTAAGCATAAGGTGTTGTTAAACATTTTGAATGTCTAAAATGCCTAAATCTGGCTATGTTTCATTTTTGCAGTTATTTCTGTTTATTTAAAGTGGCCGTCGACGTAACCTTAACGTAAGCTTACTTCTGCGTTCTCTAAATCCATGGCAACGGTGTCCACTAGAACGGACTCCAAGCAAAAATAATCCACTCATCCTAAATTTAGTACTATATCCTCATAGCAAAGTTCGTAATGTTTCGTTTTGTAAAAATAAAAATACGCCATACTTTCGGACCGGAACGAACTTTCTTTACACCCTTTAGAAACAAGAAACATCGTAAATTAACATTAAGAATGTTCACAGATTGGTGACTTTTTAATAAATAATAATAGAAATGACAAATGTCTGAGCATGTTTATTGTTGCAATGCACTTTATTTAACATAAATACATGTATATAACATAACATCTGTACTGTAGTTCATATAATTGTAGTAGATATACTGAGCGTCAAAAGTTCCGCAAATCTACATTGTTTTGTCCATTTTATTGGAACCTCAACTAGTTTATGCTGATACAAATACACATGTGTACACTGATATATCACCGATATAAACTAATAACAATTATCAAATTTAAGAAGTGTATTTATCCATATGAACACCGAATATGACATAACCCAACATTTCAAAAATACACATAACATTTAGCGAATGTTTGAGCCAGTTTTATTACCATATACCCTTTCTATTTATTGATATTTTTGCACGAAATGTTGCTTATGCTATCGACCAATAGACCATTAAAAAGCACCCTACAAATAAAGGCGGGTTTTCCACTCGGCAACATGTTTGCCATTACCTTAGCTTGACAACGTTTTTTTAGAATATCCAGTAATTATTAATATCTTATAGTGCAAGGGAGGTAAGCATGGTAAAAATTGTCGTTTATTGACCATTATTATTAAGTGATCGTAACAGCTCTTTACCCAAATGAAGATTTTTTAAAAAAACGGTGTTGTTTTCACAGAAACACAATTGAAACGTTTTATATTGATTTAAAAGAATGGTTGGCCACGGTTAAGCCACAGCAATGTTGTTGAATATAGTGCTTCAGTTTTAGCAGAATGCCTGCCCATATCAGCTGTATTGACCCTTGACCTGTCATCACGTGGTATGACGTTGAAGCATGTTTAAAGTGAAAATTAACTGAAAAATGAAATACCCGATTTGCACAAGCATAAATAGACGATTAACCATTGTTCGACCTAGTGATCATTCAAGCTTGACGAAAAAGGACAATAGTTTTAAAATAATCACTAACAATACTCACATGGATACATGGAAGAGAAAAGTTCTTTCAACCCAGCAATTCAAAAATTTAGGATTTTCAATTTTGTTGCAAAACTTTTGACGCTAAGTATAGTGACAGAGCTGAATAAAATATGAAAAGTTGACATTTTACTGAACTTATATTTTTGGTCTGATCTATTAAGAGTCCACTTTCATAGGCGACCGCTTTTTCCCTGGTCCCGAGGGTGGTCTCTTAATACAGGTTCTACTGTATAGCAGCGTTCAAAATACGGTATACAATTTCAGTGTATTTATTTGATAGTGTTTTAAGGCGCATCGACAGCTAGGGTCAGTTTAAGCAAAAGTGTCAGAAGTAACAGGGACAAATTTAAAATGGAGAAATGAAGAAATAAGCCAAAAATATAAAATGATTAAAGTTGTGTCTCTTGTAGATGCCTTGGAGTTTCACATCATCAAAAGAGTCACATATTGTTCAGGCAGTCAGGACCAGATGTGACAAGTAAGGACCGGAGTGCTACTGTCAAGTTTTCATTGAAGAGTATGACCGGCTGCTTCCGTGAATCAAACCTGGATCACCACGATACAAATCTGTTTAAAATCATTCATCTTAGTTTCATTACAGGAGAAAATATTCTCCCGTAATATTATGTATGTTATGTCCCCAGCAGACATCAACATCCAACATACGTCATCTACCATAAGCTGACTTCTTTGTTCTAAATTTGGCCAAGAATTTCCGATAGTTTATTTCAGTGATGTAGACATCTACCACAATACTCTCCGGATCGTCGGTGACATCTGTACATACCACAGTCGCTTCTTTATGTAACCAACTACAAGAAGAGGAGACAAACAATGCTGTCAATACATGGAATAACCAAACTGCATTCAATAAACGCTTATGCCCCCGTGGAAGCCTTGTCCATAAAAACAACCTTAGTTAATCATGGGCCATAATGCTGTTAATTTGTTGGATAGTGTTACATGGCCTTGACAATGTAAGGTTTTTATGATGGTAAATTAGTTTGAAAGCAATGCCTTGATGGATTTCAACAATTTGAAAGTTTCGGTTAACATTTTCAAACAAACGGACAGACAGGACAATCACTATATGCCTCCTTCATCAGTAGATGTGGGGGCATAAAAACAAGAAGGGATTTTGACACAAGAACGTATACCTCCAACAAAGGGCCATAACCCTGGCACCTATCATCTAACCTAAAATTCTACACAACAAGGTTTGGTATTGATGTGACATTTTATTGAAATAAGATCAATGGTTAAGGAGAACAAGTGCTGACAAACTTTGTGACATCCATCCAGGCAGACATCCATCACAAAATCAATAAGTAACGCCCAATATATGTAGGAGACATAAATACTAATACCATCTGTAAGGATTGAGAGGTCATAGATTCGAGTCTCAGTCAGGGCACTTGGTCATTTCTGAAATGCTTTTCAGTGTTTACCACCCAACTAGAGATGAACTGGTTGGTAACTCATAGGTAGTCTCACATGTATATGTGCTTGTACATCAAACATGCAAAAGAACCAATTTGAAAGAGTTTATTCACAAAGACGGTACCACACCCAGATACCTTTTATCACACAACTTCCTTCGAAGTCGGGAGTACATTGGCTGATCTAGCAGGGAACAAATTGATGACCACACATTACTGTCTAAACGGTGTGCAAACACAACTTTTATTTAAATTCCGTCGAAGCCGGGGGTCATTGGCCAATGAGGCGGGGATAAAACGGGGGTAAAACAGAATCACAATGCACTTAAGACTGTTTCAGTTGAACGCAACAAACAACATTTGTTTGAATTCCCTCAAAGCTAGAGGTATTTGGCAAATGAGGGGCGTATAAAACTGAATGAGAATGCACTTAGACTATCTGCGTCTAACACTAACACACAACATTTGTTTGAATGTATTTGAAGCACATCTACTACCTGAGATGAGATCCATTTAAAGGTATCTTCATTCTTTTCTGACGGACATCTATCGTTTTTAGTAATCTGTCCTGAATTTCTGGTAACAGAACGTCCATACCCTGTCCAGTCACAGCTGATATAGGGAACATATCATCTCCTAGTAAATCATCACTAAAGGCTGACCTGAAATATACTAAGATACATAAACAAGACAATTCTATTTTTAGTAACAGTGACCTTGACCCCACTTTCAATCCCAAGCCAGGTTTTCATATAAGCTACCTTCACAGCAAGTTTCATCATAATACTGGCAGGCGTCCTCCATCCGGACACTTTTGGCATATTTTTCACGATAACTCGAGAAATGTGTAAATCAAGTCATTTTTAAGTCCAACAGGACTATCAATCCGGACACCTTGTAGTCGTGTTTTTTAATACGAAAATAGCGTTAAATATCGAAATAAATTTATAATGCATCAAGGGAGAGCACCAATGAATGGTTTGTCATAAATTTGTAGGACTTATCTCCCGTGAATATTGGAAAAATATTGATCGAAACTTAGCGGTAAAATTTTAAAAATCCACTTTTCATAGCAGACATTTTGATACAAAATGGCGTTGTGCGATGTTTTGAACTCTGCACCTATTTACTAAAGCTATATTTTCCTGGTTTAACTGTCAACAAAACATCGCGTCGGCTGTAACCTCATATTTAGCATAAGGACCGTAGTTTACATTTCGGGGCTGCGCAGAAGCATTGCACATGCGCAGTTATGCGATTTTCGACTTCCCCCGTAATGTAAACAAGCCTCGCAAGTGCAGACGAAAATAAATGCAACATTTCTTGCAAAATATTTAACTTCAGTCCTTGCTACTTCGTAGTGTTGACGAAAATCAAGCGCCTAATTGATTGACAACATATGATCAAAATTAATGGCCGCGTTTTTGAGTCTGTCCGGATTGGTGGTCGTCCGGATTTGGTGGTCGCCAGCCAGTATCTCATTCCTAACTGAAGTTATCGATTGGAAACCAATTCACTCACCCGCTTCCTGCAAAATCGCCAATCTAATAACCATTTTTTTCCGTTGGAAAATCAGGTTAACAAAGTAGCAAGGTAATCAATGTTGATGTTTGTCTATATTTAACTCTAGCTGCATCAACATTTCTGAATCTCATTACAAAAACAAATTATCATTAGCTTGGGTTTTCTCCACTCGTTTTAGAAATATTGATGTCCAAAGACAACTCATAACAGATCAAATATTTCTACCTCTCGTTTCACATAAAATGTATAGATGCCAGTTTAAAAAAAACCAGTCCATTTTTAAGTCAAATTCTTCTTTGACTTTTCGATAATAGTTGGTTTTACAAGTGATAAATGCAATTTTGTTGTATGCAAACCAAGACACTCCAGTTTTTGGGCATGCCCCTTTAAACCATTGGAAATCTCTTTTTTTCTTTTGGCATTGGAACATGGTTTCAAATTTTCTGAGTGTACCCTATGTATAGAGACGGTTGTGCATGGCCATGTTTAGCCGCAACGGATATGACGTCACAGGAACTGGTATTTGTGTTTGCTTTGACAACTGCAGCGGCTAAACATGGCCACTGCACAATTTTCTCTATATATAGGATACACTCAGATAATTTTATATACATATTGTACACTCAGATCTTTTGAAACCATATGCCTATGTTTTTGGGTGGTACAGTGGCCGAGTGGTTAAATGCTCTTGACTACGGATCGAGAGGTCCCTGATTTTTGAAATGCATTTCAGTGCTACACACCAGGCACGTTAAAGAACCAAGCAGTCTTTTCGGAAAGAGCTATTAGGGGGTGTTGCATTCAGATTTTTTCCCCTCAAAACCAACACTATTCACTTATGACTGTCAGTCTAACATACTGTAAACCAATTTACTTTCGCGAATACTTACTTGTGCGTTTTGCTGATTGTCGGCATATTTGCGACTACAAATTTTCGCATTTATAAATTTCCCACAATGTCCATATAAAAGTATTTAGCACTTTCGCAGCCACGTAATTTTGCGAAATTCTACCACTCGCAAACTCGGAGAAATTAAACTGCGAGAAATAATTTCAAGGTTCACAGTAAACAAACAACATTGGAACTCATACCTGTCTATACAATCCACTTTATTGCAGACTTCAATGATTGTGTTGAGTTTATCAGCAGGTATTAATTTACTGACCGACTGTAGAACCTGTGACTTCTGTTCCTCCGTATCTGGATGACTTATATCCCTCACATGTATGACAACATCCTATAATATATGTACAAGGTGAATATAGTATAACAAGAGATGTTTGTAAAACATGCAAGCCCCCATAGCAGCCTATAAGTCAGAGATAGTAAAGGTCACAGTGACCTTGACATATGACCTACTGACCTCAAAATCAATAGGGGTCATATTATGTTGATGACCAACCTCCATGCAAAGTTTAAAGATCCTTGAGCAAAGGGTTCTTGAGTTAAGTTACCAGTTTGGTCTACCGACAGGCTGACATATCAACTTACATGTGCAAAGCAATATACCCCTCATCAAAGATGGGGGCATAATTATAGGATATAACTGCTTAGTACAGTCTCACAGCAGTATAGAGTCATTTAATTGCATATACAGTAGAAACTCCCTCATCCGAATACCCTTATACAGTAAACTCCCTCAAAACCGGACCCTGTCCGGACCGGTTCGAAAGTCCGGTTTTGTAGGAGGTCCGGTTTTAAGGGAGTTCTGTATCATGTACACTTTGATATGTTATCATAGGGAATATACTGTGTGTTTCACGATACATGTTTACAATACATGTAAAGTGCAACCTTTGTAGAGCATCACCATTAAGGGAGCTGCAAATATTTCAATTCTAACATCAATGAGTACTCAAATTGCTCATTTTTTCTTTGGCCATCAAAACTGTCCAATGACATAGACAGTGCAATCATACAAATCCCGAAATGCAAGTGAGAGCTAATTGGAGACATATCAATTAAATACGATTTAGTGCAGTGTTTGTCGTAATTACAACATTTTGATGGGCTTAACAATCCTTTGTTCCAGTAAACGTTTGTTGCAATACCTACCTCATAAACAAAACATCAAATGGAAGGATCGTTTTCTTATTACAGTCTAACTTGTACTAGCGACCACGCGTATTAAGCGACCTTTGTCTTAAGCGACCGGTTTAAACTCCTCCCGATCATTTTTCTTCTATTTTCCTATTGTATTAAGCGACTTTTGTCTCACGCGACCAACGACCACTATTTAAGCACTGTAATTGACTGGTCAAATTTCATTAAGCGACCGAAAAAAAGTAAATCACTTGTTGTCTGCAGTGACAGGTTGTTAGTTACACTATACCTTGCCATAAAGCTTCGTTTGTTCACACTTCAGAGTTTGTCTTTTGTTAACCGGACCCCAATTAACAGTATTGATAATCACCATTGTGTCCGTAGCGCATGTCATACAGATGATTTTAAATCCGATTACACACATAATAACGGATTAATTGTTGCACCTTTTGCTGCAATCAGCTTGTTGTCACTTTCCATTTGGAATGGGGTAAAAACCCGGTCTATTCCGTTGTGTTCGTCGACTGGGCAAGCAAAACTCACTTACATTAATTGCATTTATTGAGTAATATATGAGTAAGTTTATCAAAATGATAAATTAAATGCTTATGAAGGCAATGCATACAAGTATAGAATCATCATAAAACATATTTATACACTAATGTTTATCAATTGAAGTTGAATACCGGTAGTATTCGGACAACCTAAAGTCGGAAATTACTTAGTTACACTCGATGTTTCTTGCATTTGTGTTAAACGACCATTCCGTTAAGCGACCGTTTTCAGACCTTCCCCAGGGTGGTCGCTTAAAACAAGTTAGACTGTACTTTCGTAATGAGGCAATTGTTTAATTTCTCGCGCCGAATTTCCCTAAGTATTTTTCACGCCTGTGCAAATTAAACGCAAGAGCGTTTATGAGTAAACACTAAAAACACGACTTGTTAATCGCACCTTTTGTTATGACAGGTTCTTTAACTAACAATTAACAAAGTGACATTTTAGACAAATATACGCGTCCGGTATTTCGCAAGTAACTATCGTTGAAAATCTTGTCAGCGGACTGAAAGTCCGGTATTGCAGGAGCTTTTTAAGTTAACTTTATAAGAAGAAAATATGGGACCTAGGAAATCGTCCATTTTATGGGGATTCCAGTTTTGAGGGAGTCCGAATTTGAGGGAGTTTACTGTACTGGTAAAAAATTTCAGATTGAAGTTTCGCATTAGTGAGGTTTTGTCTTTGGAGTGTCAGGAACATGATAACCACGCTCTGTCAGATTTCTAATTGTAGTATTATATACCATTCCAGTGCTCTCTATTTCCCTGAATATACTTAATTAGGAATGAAGACATATGGCCTTCAACCACATAGTTTCCATATTTAACTCAGTTTGTTTTGAATAAATCCTTCAGAGCAGACTAAATGGACCATAACTTTGCTATTTCTTGAGATATTGTCATCAAATAACTTTTATTTTGGTCAGACATCATAGCTCTATAAGGTTAGATGAAATCCGGAATTCTGGATTAATCAGGAATATTGACACCCCTGTAAATGGCAAAATGTTGAGAAAATGCTGGAAGTCTTTTTGTTTTTACTATATCTATGAATTCATTTAAAGTCAATTGTGAAGCAATAGTTTGCACCTATCTTGTATACCTATAACAACACCATCTTCTAGCATAGCAAAATGATTCAATTTTACATCAAACATTATGTTTAGCCGAGGTGAGCCTTATTGTGTTGGGACTTGGAACGCCTATTCCAGACCTTGGATATAAGTACCGGATGTAAAAAAGTTTGTTCTCAAAATTTAAATTCATATCAAGTGTTATTTGAGCTATTTACGCAGTAGAGAATTTGTATTTCTTACTTCAATAGCTTCATTTAATGCCATAAAAATTAGAATGATGGAAAAACCCTCGGGAATTTAAACTGAAAATGTAACAGTCTTCTGAGGTCAGAAAAATAAACAATTGAAACTTAATAAACATTGAGAACAAACTTTTTTAACACCCTGTATACCGTAAAATCCCGAGTAAAAGACACGGCTGTGTATTGCACGCAGGTAAAAAATGAGAGCAGATTCCAGGGATGTTTTTTAAAGAAAATCCAGTAAAAATTGTGAAAATACTATCAAGTTTCTTACAGCAGATATTGTATCTTCCAGTGTTGCTGTGAAAGCTGACCTCATATTACCCGGTAAATCTGATATAAAGCCCACAGTATCAAGGTACACAACCATCATATGGTTAGGTAATAATCCACTATGTGCAGTCACATCCAGGGTGGCAAACAATCGGTTACGTGGAATCAAAGCTTTATCACCTGTCAGTGCTTTGATAAGAGTTGTCTTACCTGAAATAGGTAAATATCAAATAACAAAACAATGAACTTGTTAACTATACATGTATAATAGATATTGAACTAGTTTTTTGTCAAAAGTGTCTTCTTACAAGGGTTATTGTACAGTTTGGTGAGGACAAACAACATAATTGTCTGAGAAGAGACATATGTCTGGAAGTAACGACCCTATTAAGCAGGACATATGAACACAGCATATCTGATGTCTGAATGAATTGACCCCATACTTTATGCGGGAAGGATAATGGTGAAAAATATCCAACTCTCACAAGTCTGCCAAGGAAGTATCTTGTAGTATCTGCCACCCGTGCTCCAGTTGTTGTTCAGCATTGCAGGAAAGTTTTTTTCGGCCAGAATGCTGCAGGCTTAGTGACAAAAATTTTGAACGCCTAATTATGATTAAATGTAACTAGCATATTTGAACTTTATTCATGTAAGAGAATTATTTGACTCTTGAACAGTACTCACTAGTTAAATACATTTTGTGTGTCAATTGATATGTCTGTTTAGTAGTTAGACATGTCATTCAACTTTGTATTATTCTGTTCTTTGAAAAGTAATTGTTAACCATGCAATTTCTTCAATTAATGATTAATAATTTAATTGATTAACAACAATTTGTCTGTTAATCGAGTATTAATCTATTACCCAAAATGTCTCAATAATCGATTAGTAATCGATTACTTTTCAAATATACTATTTTCAACTAGGATTAAAGCCTGAAAAAACATTGGTACCATTTCAAGAATTGGTTACAATGAGGTTGGTCATCAACAGTAAATGACCCCTATTGATTTTGAGGTAAGTATGTCGAAGGTCACTGTGAGTCTGTGACCTTACCATTTCTGATTATGGGGTTACGATGGGTGTGTACATGTTTTACAAACATCTCTTGTTTTTTAAAATGACAAGAGGGAGTAACTAAAGTGTTCTGAAATTTCCATTATGAACAAAATTTTGTAGTCAAAACATAACCTAAATTGTTAATTTACTACATAAATTTTAATGAAAACCCACTTAAAATTTGCCAAAACCCTTTTAGTAATTAATATATTAATAGGGGTTGAAATACCCAATAGACAAGCACTGATCCATGGAGGTTACATGTTACGCCCCTTCACAATATTGTAAACAATGTGGAAATGAAACAAAGGAACAACAATTAAAGTTCAAATAAACAAACCAGAGTTAGTATATCCTATGACAGCTACAGTGGGAATCTGTCGACAGGTACGACGAGAACGCACCATGCTTCGTTGTTTCTTCAACGCAACCAGAGATGTTCTCAGCTTCTTTTCTTGATCCTGTAAGAACAATATCACGGAATGTGACGAATACCCCCAGCAACTGCTTGACACAGTCAGATATTCACAACTAGACTTGGTACTGATCATCCATACAAAGTTTCATTAAAATCCGACCAATGGTTACAGAGAAATAGCACAGACAAAATTTATATGTGTAAAAAACAAAGGGCCATAACTGCCTTAAAATTGATCCAACAAATGTTTGCCGATGATATGCACAACTAGAAATTGTACTGCTGAGCTATGCATAGTTTCGATGAAATACAACCAATGCTTACAGAGAAATAGCCCGGACAGGATTTATAAGTGTAAAACAAGACTGCGTTCAATAAACGCTTATGCCCCCTGTGGAAGCCTTGTCCATAAATAAGTCTAAGTCCAAAATTAGGTCAAGGTGAAGGTCAAAATGGGGTTAGGTGATACTGGCGTGTGGAGAGTGTTCATACACAACATCCATGCAAGTTTGGAAGCTTTGTAGCAAGCCATAATGATGCTAGAAGAAACGGTCAATTTGGGTTAACCAGGATGGACGGACGAACGAACGGACGGACGGACAGGTGAATCACTATATGCCTCCCGATCTATCGATACGGGGGCATAAAAATATAGGGCCATTACTCCCTTAAACTTAATTTGATGGACATCTGCCGACAATATGTAGAACCAGACTTGGTTCTGATCAGTCATGCAAAGTTTCAATGAAATATGACCAACGGTTGCAGAGAAATAGCGCGGACAAAATTTATAAGTATAAAAAAATGAAAGGCCATAACTCCCTTAAAATTAATTTGATTGACATCTGCCGACGATATGCACAACTAGACTTGGTACTGATCAGTCATGCAAAGTTTCAATGAAATACGACTAACGGTTGTAGAGAAATAGCCCGGACAAATTTTATATGGACTAACTGACCAACAGACCAACCAACCTCAAGCATGACTCCAATATAGCCCCCATATACTATGTATCTGGGGGTATAATAACACATTAATATTCAGAATTTCTGATATGGAAACATATTATACATGTATCCAACTTAAAATAAATATTGTAAAAATAAAGTGTAAAAAATATAAAATTTACGTGAACAACAACTTTCGATGATGTCACTTTATGGTTGGTGTGAAGTATATAGGGTATATATAGATGATATATGTATGTGGAATGACAGGGGAGAATATGGCAAATAGTAATATTTATGTTTATTGTACACTATATTATGTCGTTGTTGTATTCACAGCGACGTATATTTCCCAAAATTATCAAACTCGATTTGAACTAGAAAGACGTTAGACACAAAATCGTATGTCTCCTTAAATGGTCAATAACTGGCAAAAATCATTGGACCTACAATTAATGACAACATGCACAACTAGGCTTGGTACCAAGTATTATGAAATTTCATTGAAATCAGACAAATGACAATGGTTAGAGTCTCATTGAAAACCCACTAATGGTTAAGGAGAAAAAGCACAAACATAATGCTACACTCTAGGCCTACATGTTTCACTGACTCAAAGTACTGGAGTTATACAGCAGTGGCACATATTTGTCAGGCTCTTCCCCAGATTTGTTAAGGCACTGGGCAATGCTATGATTTGTGTTTTAGAAGATCCACATGAATGGCTTAAAGATCTTAAACAAGAAACCTGCATTATTATCCATAATTCAAAGGCTTACTTAAGCACTTGTTACCATAATACAAACCATATTCACAAATTTTTAATAACGTGTGTAACCGCCACTTGCCCGGATGACAGCCTCAACCCTTCTCCTCATACTACCAGTAAGGCATCTAATGCGATTTTGAGATAAATTTTGCCATTCTTGGTGCAGAGCTTGTTGGTTGGAACCCGAGATCATGGAGAAATGTCCATTGGTCAGATGAAAGCAGGTTCCTTCAGCACGTCATAGACGGGCGCATTCGAGTGTGGAGGCAACAAAATACAGCCTACACACATCTCAAAATCGCATTAGATGCCTTACTGGTAGTATGAGGAGAAGGGTTGAGGCTGTCATCTGGGCACGTGGCGGTTACACACGTTATTAAAAATTTGGCTACATAATGTCATTTAAGGTTAAGTAATCGTCAACATTTACCAAAAATATCCACCAGTAAATGTTTAGTAAACGCTCCAACACCATACTTATAAACACCTACATTTTTGGTAAAAAAACACACATTTGCTTATGCTTCAATAATTTGGATAAGAATAAACTAAACTCATAAATTTACTGGTTTATGATTACTAAATTGCTATCGCTACTTATCAAATTACTATTTCTTAGCTCAATTAAGTCGTCATCTCATGACAGTGCTTTCAATCACAACCAATTTTAAATTTCTCGGGTGTGCTTAACTTATTTCCAGGTGTATATATATATAGGTGGTCTAGGTCATTTTTCACACTATATCATGTGGAGCTTTACAAATGCCTGGAGTAGCAATGAGTGTATTTGCCATTTTTATAAAGCTGCATTAACTAAGGGAAAGTCAAGAAGTAGAATGCATGAGTGAACTAGGCAGATTTTTGTGTCAGTCATGGATGTGTATTTCACAAGTGTACGAGACACTAACATATTTACGACACAAGCGTAGCCCGTGGTACTCACTGGTTTATCAAAGCACTGAGGATAATCTTAAGTTTACGCTCAAATTTAAACGCTAAGTAATTCATTACCAGTTGCAAATTATGGTAAGGGTGTCTGTAATATAAATGATGTTTCTGTAAATGCATTCCTTCAAGCCACTTATGTTCCTAAATGTGTATAAGTTGTTCAAGAATTATGAAAACTTTAAATCTGTGGGTAACTTTATGATTTCTGAACGTGCTTTGATAAAACAGTACCCTGATCACTTGATTCCATAGGTATAAATCACTATGTACCGTGCCACAGAGGATGCAGTAAATCAAATATGTTCAATGTGTTCTTACCTTGAAAGGTAGAGTAGCACCATAACGTGGCATATCATTGTTGAACTTAAAACTTGATCTGTGCATTAAACAAAATCTAAAATGGAAAAACATACGTAGACTGAAAATCAACTGAGTTCTAAATCGCTTTTGTGCAATTTGATACGATTGCAATGTGTTAACGTCCAAATAAGGACCAATAAGGACCTACTTTAGCGGTGTCACTGTAAAAAGATACATATCAGAATAACGTCAGGTAAGATGTACAAATTGTATTGCGGTAAACTGGTTAACCGTTTTGAAAAGAAGATTTCAACGGTTAACTGGTTATAAAGGAGCAGGTACAATAAGGTGTTTTTGGCCCCATACCCAACTTTGATGAATTATTTTAGATGAAAGATATAAAACCTCCTTTAAACGATTTTGATCATTTTAACTATTTTTTGTCACCGTTAGTTGCCAAAGCAACCGGTTTTTTCTAATTACTAAATAAAATATGCAACAATCTGTGTTTTTCTTCCAATTTGAAACAGCAATAATTAAATGACATGAACTTAAAAATTTATGATTTCAAGATTTCTATTTCAAAAATTCTGTTTTTGTTGCCATGGCAACCGTTTCGCCTTTTTCTCAAATATGCAAATATCAGTGTTTTCAATCTAATTTTTTAGAAGCAATTGTCAATGCATGACAAAAACGTCTTGTGAGTTATATAATTGTTATTCTATTACAATTTTCAGTGCTTTTGTTGCCATAGCAACCATTTATTTTAATTGCTTAATATGCAAAAATATACAATTGACATTCAGTTTCATTTAACCACAGTGACTGTGAAAGTAATACGTCACTCTATTTTAGTGTGATATGTTAGATTTCAAATTCATTCAGCTTACATTGCCATAGCAACAATTCTTTTGTGTACATGTTTCATTAAAATCACATTTTTTCATGGATATTAATTCGTTCCAAGAACTCACGTGTGTTGTGTGATTATGGAATAATAAACGTTTAGACGAGTATTTTTTTTGTTATCTGTATCTCGAGTGTATGTAGAAAACACCCATTACATTACAACTTACGATTCTTTTTATACTGAGTTTATTAATGACATTGCAGTGTGCCGATTCCGAAAATTCACACTTTTATTTCATATTTTGTAATTTTTTTCCCAAATATTGTATTACTCACTTTAGCCTCGCACAGGATGCTATGTATATTGAACTAGACGTTAATTTACATCCAACACAGTGATACATAATCAAATAAAATGACTAATGACATTGCAGTGCACCGATTCCTGAAATTGACACTTTTATTTCATATTTTGTTAATTTTACCCCAAAATACACCCTATTTGCAGGCACGTCTGAATCTAGAATTTGTATAACATAGTTTTGGGGTTACTATACACCCATAACAGCAACTAATTTTCAAATAAAATGATTCATGATGTTGTAGTATACCGATTCCGAAAAATCACACTTTTATTTCATATTCTATCATTTTTACCCCAAAATATTGTAATTTTCACTAAAGCCTCGCACAAGAAGTTTTAATATATTAAACTACATGTTAGTTTGCACCCATCATGCTGATTTTTTATCAAATAATTTGATTAATGAAAATGTAGTGAACCGATTCCAAAAAATCACACTTCCGTTTATATTTTCTTTTTTTTACTAATTTTTAAAAATTAGGTATCAGCGCAGGCGTGTACCAATTTTATATTTTGTGTACTAATAAATAATATGATTTGCAAAATTTATACAAAATTTGGTCTTGGTACACCCTGCACCATTTATCGACCAAATTAGCCTATTTTGGCCATTCTGGGGGTCAAATGAGGCCCCTTATGACGCCATCAAAAATAAAAAATTAGTGTAAACATGAAAATTAGAATGTTAAGATATTGGTTTATCGTTATTTGTAAAAAAGACTATCATACCTTAAACGCCCCTTATCGTCCCTGCTTCTTTGACCCAATAGTGACATCCCCAATAATTATGAAGAAAAGTGTTAAGAGATAGATAAAATGGGTGTTTGAGAATTGTGTAAAACAGGAGCCCGTTGCCTAACCAAACCGCTACCGAGCGCTCGGTACACTATGCTATGAAACAGCTATGAACGGACGAAGTGGAAAAATACGCTACCAGCCAGCGCTCGCGGATAGCAGACCGTTTCCATGCAAGGTGCTACCGAAGCATTCTGTTGCACAAGAAAGCGCTCGGTAGCGCTGGCCTAGCAAAGTGCTAAGAAACGGTATGCTGTCGGCGAGCACTGCTCGCTCGTAGCATGTCGTTGCATAGACCTTTGGAAGCGGCTTGGTTAGGCAATGGGCTCCAGGTGTTTGTTACCTTAAATAAGGAAGTTCAGCCAAAGCCACGTGTATCTTAGCTTCTCTGGTTACCGCATAAGCTTTGAATACTTGAGTTATGATAAAACTCCTGAAATATGAATATTAGTTACCAGCAAAATGTCATGACCTCGAAATACAACCTTTGGGTATTAGGAGCAACAGTTTAATATCAGTAAGCTAAAACACAGGATCATACACGCTAGATCTCCGGCATCATGTGCCTGTCTCACACATTTGAGACTCTACTCACGCATGAATGTAGGCCAATTGATCAAATCTCACGCATGTCCTGCATCATGTGCGAGTCTCAAACATTTGAGACTCTATAATCACGCATGATTGGAGGGCGGAGGCCAATTGATCAAATCTCACGCATGTCTTGGACATACTCGAACTTGACATTTTTTGTTAAAATTATGAAAATGATCACAAATATTAGTTTAAATTGCTTCATGAAGCAACAGAAGCATGCATGGTATTGTCATAAAAGTAAAGTAAGTGAAAACTGCATATAAACTTCAATAACTTGCATTTTAATGAAATCTCCTGCATTTTCATCACCAATCTCACACAAAGGGGTCTGCGAAACATGGCATGTATGCAAGATCTAACTTATTGTTAAAATATTGTTAATGCTCAAAGGGACATTGACTGACTAACCTCAAAATCAATAGGGTCATCTACTAGTGGTGACCAATCTCCCTTTAAAGTTTGGAGATCCTGGGCCTGACCGTTCTGGAGTTATTGTTTTGAATCATTTGATGAAAAATTTGAGGATCCAAATATTGTTTGTATCCCTAATCAAATATGGGGGACATTTTAGTGTTCATAAGAATATTATTACAAAATCATTGCTTTTCTTAACGTAATAGTGTAATCATATATAGCTGTCATATACAGGGACCTTCCATTTCTGCTGTGCTGTAACTAACAGAGGGATGACAATCTATTTATAGTAATGTGTAATTATATATACCAGTCATATACCGGAACCTTCCGTTTCTGCTGTGAGGTGATTACAATCTATTTATAGTAACGTGTAATATATATACCTGTCATATACCGGTACCTTCCGTTTCAGCTGTGCTGTAACTAACAAAGGGGATGACAATCTATTTATAGTAATGTGTAATTATTCATACCTGTCATATACTGGAACCTTCCATTTCTGCTGTGCTGTAACTAACAGAGGTGATGATAATCTATTAATAGTAACAAACACTGCTGTGACTTTTGGCAGGGAATTGATCTTCTCTGACGCTTTCTCCAATGCGGAATTCATCTGTCGTAAACTGAGACTATTCTTTACCTTCACAATCATCTAGGTAAAGATAAGACACAATGTTGAACTGTATGATAATGAAGGGCTATGACAATGAAGGGCTATGACAATGAAGGGCTAACACAAACTTTTTATGTTATAACATCTGCAGAGTCCTGAGGGATGGCTGGTCGCTCCCGAGGGACTCAGCAGATGTTATCACTAGAAAGGAAATTACTGCATACATTCTCGCTTTGGTTCCCGCTCGTTGAAAAGCAACCACCGGTACAGGGCTCAAATTTAGCACTTGTTAGCTTGCTAAATGCAAGTAGATTTCCCAAAATGCAAGTGGATAAAATCATCACTTGCTATTTTTTGCAAGTACAAATGATTTCTATGGTCTCATGATACATAAAAATGCCAACAAACTTCAAATGAGTTTTCCAGGCATCCAACCTAAAATTAATTAAAGGTCTACAAACAATACCTCTAACTATATTACATTGGTAGAATACAGGTTGAACGTTTTTAATGGAAGGTCTAAATTTGCAAGTAGATTTTCTGATTAAGCTAGTTAGAAAAAAGCTTCCATGCACAACAAACAAAACAGCCTGGGTTAAAGCAGGCAGAGTAATATGCATGATAGGACCAACATAGTTTTAGAGAGTAGTAAGGGTAGATAACCCATTAATGTCTCTCATTACTTACCGAGTCAGCAACATTCCATTTTGGTATAGCATCAATCAGTGCAATATTCTCATCTAGATCACAGTGAACTGTCTGGGCATTTCGTGGCGTTTCCATACTCGATAAAGTCTTATATCGATCATCTTAAAATACATAAAGAATAGTTTTTACCACATTTTTGTAAAACTCAGGCAAGTAAAAAACCACAAGAGATGTTTGTAAAATTTGTATGCCCCAATGCAGCCCAATAGTCAGAAATGGTAAAAGTCACAGTGACCTTGACCTTTGACCTCAAAATCAATAGGGGTCATCTACTGTTGATGACCAACCTCCTTGTAAAGTTTGAAGATCCTAGAGCAAAACTTTCTTTAGTTATGGAACGGAAACCCTTTGGTCAACCAACCCACCGACCAACAGACATGTGCAAAGCAATATACCCTCTTATCAAAGATGGGGGGTTAGCATAATGACATCCAAGCACCTATGCGGATGTAAACTGGTCATGCAAAAATGTTTTAATTTCATGTGGATCACATCGGTCGTTGTCGCATTGCAATATTTTATTGACCCAAAAAGCAAAAACACCCGAAATTTTACAGTGACCGCAATATAATTGAGACCATACCTTACTTCTGAATGAACAGCATGTGTCTACCTCTATTACTATTTATAGACCATGCATATAATTATATCTGCTTGGGGCAAAACATGATAAGCCATTATATCTGTGTACTTTGTATGTGAATGTTACAATTATTTGTGGCATATTAAATGATTTTAAGCATTAAAACTTGTAGATCGATATATATTTATATCACGCCAGAAAGCTACATATTTCTTCCAGTACTAGTACATACGGATAGGAGTTTACATCAAGACATTCAATCAGGGTTCTCGGCAACGCGTAATTAAGCGTATTTGGACGCATACTTTTTTAATTAGACGCGTAAAATTACCGATCTACGCGTTTTCGGGACGCGCCGTTTTTCTATCGGCCGCGTTTGACCTTGAGTCATAAATTCGTCGCGTACGCCGTATTCAATAAAGCATCACTCGTTTCGAGTAATTGACAGACGAGAGGTGGAGTTAATTGCCTCATCAACCAATCAGCGTTCACGAGTCACCATCAATCACTTTTGATTGACGCGTCGCGATAATATTGAGTAAAGACAGATGTTATGTAAACACGTACGCTTTAATTGATCTATCGAGTCAATTATCGACTTTATTTGATTGCTGCGTCCGATGATTATTATAGTTTGATCATAACTGTCATTTTTGTCGTACTTTGGGTAATCGTACATGTGTACGCACATTAAATTTAAAAACATTGAAAAGACTCAAAACCACGCACGTTGATTAAAATTCGTGTTCAGAACTAATGTATCCGCAAATATCGAGTTTTCAAAGAATATATACCTTGTAATTCATATTCCGTGCCATTAATTCCCAGATTAAAATATCACAACAATCCAACAAACTTGTGCCAAAATATAAGTCGTCAGTTTCATCAAACGCGTGTGCAGCGTCAATCTCTATGCTAAGGACTTTTGATGTTACCGACGCGCGGTTCACTTCAAAGCCTTGCCCGTCTCTGATCGTGCGGCATGGGAATTTTGTCCGTAAATTGGGTTCGATACGCGTGTGTTAAATTTGAGATATTGTAACCGAACAGCAGACTTATTTTCTGAATTTCCAGAGAATGATTTGGTCACTCGTGAACATAAAAACCGCGTAATTGATCAAATTTTCAGACGCAATAAATGGCGCTGGTATTATTCGAGTTTTTAAATAATTTAATGACTTTCAAACATTAGCAATCAATATAATGCGTTTAGGTGCATAAATTACTGCAAATGGTCGGGATAAGAACGACTTGTGTGACATGCGAGTTGCACTTTTTCGGATATATACATATTTTCGGATAAGCTCGTGATTCATACATTCTTGGCTACTATTATCTATATAGCAATAATTCAAGTATGTTATCTGTACTTATAAAATATAATCATTTTCATTGAGCAGTACTGTACACCTGATCTCTGTTGCATTGAATCATTCAGTAACCTACCACAAAAACTCTACTTTTTTATTCAAACTGACATAAAAAAATCTTTTGAGGTCACAAAATAACTGAAACAATTAGCTCCATAGTTCACCAGAATGCAGGATTTAAGGGTCCAGAAATCAAAATTTTCTTGGGGGAAATCCCCCAAACCCCACCCTTGCGGGAGGGGGTCACCCCCTCCCTCACCCTCCCCCACTCGTCGCTACGCGACTCGAATAGAGTCCTCAGGACTCCAACTTTTTGCTAAGAAGGAGTCCTGGGACTCCTACTTTAAAATCCTACCGAGAACCCTGATTCAAGCATGTATTATTAAAGAGTATATGTTAGTAATAAATGTATAAATAAACCCATGGCAGCCCAATAGTCAACAAGAGCACCGCCTTGCGGGTGCAGACGCTCATCTGATCATTGTCACTGTAAAAAAGGCCCATTACCCTTGCATAAAGTAGGGCAGTGTTATGAGTCTTGCTAAAAAAAGTGAGGTATTGATGGTGAAAAAAGGGGCAATAACTCTTGCAAAATGCTGATCGGAGTTATGGGTCATGCTTGACATGGTCAGGTATTGATGGTAAATAAGTGTTTAAAGTTTCAAAGCAATAGCCCACATAGTGTATGAGAAAAGTGGACATAAACACAAAACTTAACCAAGGAAGGTTCTAAGTCAAAAAAGGGGCAATAACTCATATAAAATTGAGATCAGAGTTATAGTTCATACTTGACATGATTAGGTATTGATGGTGAACAGTTGGTGAAAGTTTCAAAGCAATAGCCCACATAATGTATGAGAAAAGTTAACCTAAACACAAAACTTAACCAAGGAATTTTCTGAGTCCAAAAAGGGGAAATAACTCTAACAAAATGCATATCAGAGTTATGGTTCTTGCTTGACATAGTCAGGTATTGATGGTGAACAGTTGGTGAAAGTTTCAAAGCAATAGCCCACATAGTGTATGAAAAAAGTGGACCTAAACACAAAACTTAAAGGAATTTTCTGAGTTCAATAAGGGGCAATAACTCATGCAAAATGCAAATCAGAGTTATGAGTCTTGCTTGACATGGTCAGGTTTTGATGGTGAACAAGTGTTGAAAGTTTCAAAGCAATAACTCTGATAGTTTAGGAGAAAAGTGGACCTAAACACAAAACTTTACCAAGGCATTTTACTTTCTAAGTCCAAAAAGGGGCAATAATTCTTACAAAATACAAATCAGAGTTATGGTTCTTGCTTTACAGGCTCATTTATTGATGGTGAACAAGTGTTGCAAGTTTCAAAGCAATAGCTTTGATAGTTTATGAAAAAAGTTTACCTAAACACAAAACTTAACCAAGCAACGCCGACGCCGATCAAGTGATGACAATAACTCATCTTTTTTTTCAAAAATCAGATGAGCTAAAAATGGTGAAGGTCTCAGTGGCCTTGACCTTTGACCTACTGACCTCAAAATCAAAAGGGGTCAACCTCAAAATCAATAGGGGTCATCTACTGTTGCTGACCAACCTCCATGTAAAGCTTGAAGATCCTAGGTCAAAGCGCGGAAATCAATTAAATAGTCAGAAATGGTGAAGGTCACAGTGACCTTGACCATTGACATACTGACCTCAAAATTAATAGGGGTCATCTACTGTTGCTGACAAACCTCCATGTAAAGTAAGAAGATCCTAGGTCAAAGCGTTCTTGAGTTATTGAACGGAAATCATTTAAATAGTCAGAAATGGTGAAGGTCACAGTGACCTTGACCTTTGACCTACTGACCTCAAAATCAATAGGGGTCATCTACTGCTGCTGACCAACATCCATGTAAAGTTTGAAGATCCTAGGTCAAAGCGTTCTTGAGACCGACCGACCGACATGTGCAAAGCAATATACCCCCTCATCAAAGATGGGGGGCATAATCATAAGAAAATACAGCTACATCATCTTTAATTTATACTTTCCCTGCATTCATTCGAACAACTATAGTGCTTTCGGCGCTTTGATTTAAATGAAGGGACATGTTACAGGAAACATAAACATACCACTTTTTACGCCTTACTGTGATGTATTTAATAAAAACAAGCATTGCTGCTCAATTTCAATGAAATATTGCAAAATGAAAATGGAAGAGTTTGTGTTTCAGTTCCTTTAAAGTGTACATGTAGTTTCTTTTCCCTCCATTTTTTTCTGAGCACACAAAATAAGTAAAAAATGCAAAGTTTAACATACAAACAATATTACTGTAAAATCACTTAGTTGTATCAGCAGTTTGTGGTGAGGGATGATTATCAGGGAATTCATTCATTCTATGCCAATATAATACAAAGATATATTTACAGAGTTGGAGAACAAAGATTTTATGCCCGGCTTCTAGGAGATGACAATATTGCTTCACGGAGGCATTAAACTCCTCGTTTAGTGCATCCACGTCTGAAATTATACAAGAACAACATACATGTTCAGTGATTTTTTTAGCTATTTTTAGAGCCGAATACAGGTGACTTTCCCCTAGTAAACGACCTCCATTTTTCCCAAAAAGGCATTATTTTTTCCAAAAAGAAAGCATATCATCCCCCTTTTGTTCTCGCTGGTTTAAAAGCACAAAACGGTATGGTTGTTTTTAAGTAGAAAACAGTAGATTTTCAAACTGGCAAAAGTCGTTGCTACATATGACTTGAGTATACAAGTTGTAATCAGTAGCAAGAAGCAAAATATGAGCAATGAAGCACAGGCCATTTTATTTTGTTTAAGAAAAATCACTGATTAAGTGATTAAGGTTGCTTATAAATAAATGAGGCTGAAATTTAGCCCCATTCTCCTGTCCAAAAAGTATGTATTTTGAAGAAAAAAATAAAGGTATATATTATTCCAATCACCAAAAGCCTAACTAGATGTACACGAGACATTGTGTATATTTCAATCATTTACTTTTTTGTGTACCATATTTCTATTATGCAAAACATCGCCTTTATCCCAACACAATTTTAGCCCTATTTTAGGGACTACAGCAAAATTATCGGACCGGCCTGTGTCTTAATAATTGGGGGAAAATGTTCAGTCGGTAAAACAGATGTACATCTGAAAATAGACTTCAACTTGCTACTTTACTTTCGTACAGCGAAATATTGCAACACAAACTCACCAGAGACTTCCACATTTTCATGATCGTCATCAGGTACGTTGTCTTCATCATCTACACCATCTTCATGTCCCGACGCTACACGACAGTAACATCGTACCTGTGTTGTGTGTCCCGATGCAACACATGTCATGTTTCTGACACTATAAGAAACAAACCATGGCAATGACGGAACATGTCTACCAGTAAGTGAGCCATATTTTCTTGATACACAGTGTCTAAACTCCAGACAAGAACTGTACCTGCTGTGTACAGTCTTTGATAGCTTGGCAGTATTCACACATTTGTTACAACTGGGTCTTAGAACCTTATAAGTATAATCAGCATAAGATGTTGAACCCAGAGATGTCTTTTGATTATACACAAATGTGAAACGGTTACACCTGTTAATTTCACAAAGTTTTCTTAAACCAGAACATTTAAGCACTGAACGAAACAATGTCATTCTTTAATATTGTCCAAATTTGAGTCTATTCTCAAGCTAAATAGTATCCCGATAATTAATATATTTAACTAAAATTTAATAATCTTTAGTTAACAATATGACATTTAGTTGACTGGTTTTTAGGTTTAGGGTCATAACCAATTCTTTCATGAATTATGTCCGTCTTTGTTTTCAAAGTTGTTGGTGTGTCGGCGCTTGTTGATGCCATGTTTGCGGACATTTTAATTTGTTGCGATTCTCTTTCTTTCTTCACCACTTCGTATTCTTTCTCGATATCTATCAATTTTAATTCAATACGAGTTGGATTTCTTCGAAGCATTGTGATACGTTCTGCAAAACAAGTCAAGTTGATTAATGTTAATTGTGTGGTACAAACAACTTTTACAGTTATCCCCATTTTCATCCTATAAATATTCTTATAAGAACCATTGAAATGAGTTGATAATGTTATTTGTAGGGGTGGGCCGATGCATCGAAATATCGATGCATTGCGATCCTGAGTGTCCTGATAGTATGGATCGATAGTAAAAGTCTCGATCCAATAACTATTGACAATAGTTAGCTCAAATATCGATAGTTTTCTTTTTATAAATAAAGTTCATTATCAACGACCGTTCTCGGTAAAACAACTAACTTTAAATAATGCCACGCATCAAAACTGCAGTATTTAGTTAAATGTTATTACTCTATTTCTGTCCAATTCATTTTAAATCATTTTCACAAATAATAGATAACTTTGTTGTTCAACAAAGTGATATCCTGCATAGTGCAAATTTGCATTTACAAGTTAATCTCTGGTTTTCAAATCTTGGCAATAACTATTGCAATAGTATCGCAATAGTTTCCAGCGATACAATAGTATCGCAATAGTACTTTCAGCAATAGCAATAGTATTGCAATAGTCGAAAATGGAATCAATAGTCACCCCTAGTTATTTGTGTGGTACAAACAAACAGGGTACAAACAAACAGTTATCCACATTTTTATCCAATAAATATTCATATAGGAACCATTGAAATGACTGATGCTATTAATTTAAATCATAATAGCATTAGCAAAGGATAAAGGACAACATTATTTGTACCTCATGTAGATTTTTCGTCCTGTAATTTAGTAATTTAGTTACTTCACTGGCCTAAATACTGTGGTAGAGCCTCTAATATTTGATAAAAGGAGTAATGTACGAGGGGGCATCAAAAAGTTTGTGCACTGGCCCGTTAATTTTGATATGCATAATGCAATTGAATAATTTGTTTTGCCATCCTAAAAGATATTCAATTCTGTACTAAGAAACCAATAATAAGTTATATGCTAATATCAATAAAATATTTAAACGTTTTAAAAGATGACCGACAGCCATCCGGCGCATTTTTGGAACATCACGACGTTGTCCAACGTCATCGCATCTGTCACGTTTCGATCGTCCAAGCTAGGGTTATTCTTTCACGAAGAGTGGTCATGCACACTCAATACACTTTTACCATGTTCTGATCCACTGATCGTAAAAGCCTCGAACTCGCATGTTATAATTTCCGCCATAATGAGCACCTGTACCCTAGAATAGTCACCCTCAATGTTCATTCTTAATTTTGGGTAATATAGCATTATCCCAAGGCACCCAATCAGGGCTATAGGCTAAATTAGTATTGTTTTCAATCATGATTTAGCCTCGACAGCGTCCTTGGTTAACTTCAGTTGTACATGTACTTGTCTCGTTTTATGACATCGCAATAATGTTTTTAAAGTTTGAAAGAAATGCATGTGAAAGTCATACCAGCGCCACTTGAAAGTCAAACCGGCGCAGTATTTGCTCATCTGTTTGAAGTCCTCGGATCCAACACTCAGAAACCTTAAACAGTTCCGAGATAATGGTTTGGCATGTCCTATACCTTACCGGAAAACTCAAATTTGACTTCGTTTTCTGTATAAATATGTGTCTGTCACAGTTAATGAAATATTTGACCAATTCAGTTTTTTATCAAATACCATATCGATTAGCGCCATTTAACTCTTTCATCGCTACAGCTTCACTTCTACATACTTGAGTGGCATGATCTAATCTTAGCTCAGTGTTGGGGCATATCTGAGTAAAGAGCGAAAATGCAAAGGCGTTTCGATAGTCTGAGCGTAACGTCATCATGAAAAGTGTGCCGACGTCATGAAATGCGATTAAAGTCACGCTACCCAAATCCACATGTTTTTAACGTCACATCCGTATGCATGCAACTAGCGCCATGATATATACATGAGGTTGATGCTACGGCCTTATTGTTTACGTCGGTGGTTTAATCTTTCAAATCGAATGACGATTCACAGAATTATAAGTATATATTGAAGGCCTAGTCCATTATCATTTTAAAGTGTGCCGGGGAGTATTATTTAAGTTACCATAGTAACCACCAAATACTTAGCAAAATGTTATATTCGAAGAAAATTTGAAAAACAATTCAAAATAAGTTGTTTTAATGTATGTGTGATTATTGCGGAAATCAGTCAAAAACTAAACAAATGACAGGCCCAGTGCACAAACTTTTTGATACCCCCTCGTATACATAGACATTGTATGATATCATTGTGGGGTGTCCCGGTGAGACAGACACCCTATTTATATATGTATATAAAATTACAAGTTAAAGAATTTAAGCTGAAGTCGATAGAGCTCGATACCAGTCTATGTTTAGAATGTCCTGGAATAAACCACATTGTCGTTAAACACCACTGCCACCATTGAAAGTGTGCCAGATGCTATGTAGGGCTCTAACTTAAGTTTACTGTTGAACACTATGGCGCTGTATGAAACATATATCATGGTGCTCTATACCTCGACTCATGAGGTAACCAAGTTGCAGTCTATTACCCAAGCGAGCCTCAAAGCGGCTTGGCACATGATTTTATATGAATATACAATGATTTAAGTGTTTTCCCAAAATAATTATGAATTATTGTACAAAATATATTAGTAAAGGAAAACAATCATTATCACTGATTATCTAGGATCAACATATCATGAGCCCATTGCCTAACTAAGTATCGTGGTGGTATGGGTTGTGGAGCGGTATCAGAAATGGCGCACCTGAGATTTGTGGTCTTTTCTTGAGTTGAAGACCCAAAATGACATACTTTTCCAGTATATTTTTGGAAGGATGTATGGTTTTGGTCTGTAATGCTAATAAACAATGTTCAAAGTAAATTTTGGTGCTTTTAGAACTCGAAAGGTATGCTGTACCCATATTTGTTGTTATTTTCTTACGTCACTTTATTCCTCAAATATCGTAATCCCACAAATTTGTAAAATGAAATTTTAACTTCAAAATTTTTTTGTAAAGAGCACTGGCATCCATGTTAACACCATGTAACATGATTAAAATGTCCTACACACTGTCAAACACAGGAAATGGTGTCCAGAAGGATGTAACTTTCTTATTAAGAAAAACTGAAAAAACTAGTCAAAATATGAAATAATGTTTTGAAAATTTTGTTAATATTAACTGTCATTGATATTTTCGGCATTCCCAAGTCAAGTTGGTGACAGATCAGACTATGCAAATGCCATGAATGATTCTTACATGACAGTAATAGATGATTTAACACTTGTTTGGACATCTTCAAGTTGTCTTGGTGACTCAAAAAGTATAATGGCAATTAGTAACCAGTGCAATTCTGTCTCGTTACTAATTATTGATTTATTATCGAAGAAGAAGTATACGAAGTAAGCTAACTATTATATAAAAATGGACTATATAGCCATAAAATAAAATTGGAAACAACTACATCATGAATCCTTTTATTTTTTTACCACTAGGGACCTACAGGATAGGTGCGCCATTTCATATCACGCGGACTTGACATAATAAGCTGAGCGTGTCTTTCATTGTAATAGTCATACAACATGCATTGATGGAATTGACTATTGATATTTAGTGTCAACATGTTCCCATTGAATTGCCCTATCATTGCTCAATCACTTTAATTATGATTGTTTTATATTTATAACAAAATAATGACGTAAACTGTTAAGTGCGCCATTTCCAATACCACGGGGATACAAGTTTTAACTGTTTAATACAATTTAATGATTAAAAGCATACAAAGGAAGTACCAGTATAATTATTTATGCACATTCTACAGAACATCTTTCAAATATTCCGTAAAGTATAAATTACTGGAATGTAAGGTCGGAGGTTCGAATTGGATAGAGGCCGAATGCACATGTGCATTCACAAACATTTCCAATACAGTTTTAGGTTTTGAACTAATTAGGATTTTTATAAAACCTACCTACTATAATAATTATCAAAAACGATTATTTAAGAACAGGAACCACTTCACACAGCATAATATCAAGATTTTAGTTGAATAAGAGTCGCCGCGATAATTCTGAAACCTCTTATTTCAAGAGTTACCTCCCTTTATGCCGTGCCGGCTCGAGGATTTATTTTTCATATTTTATTGAAATTCGGTACCAAAACAATGTTTCGCAAAGCAGACAACGGCGTATGTGTGTTTTATTATAGCTTGTTTGATTATGTATTCGATGACGTATTGCTATTTAAATGACTTAATTTGATGATCGACTTATCGACTAACCTTGTAACTAGAGTGGTTTTCGGATACACTAACATTGGATAAAATATTATAACTTAAACTATGATATATGCCTAGCAAGTGGCAAGTATGAATGTTATTGCAGCCTCTACACTGTAAACACTCATTTTTGGTGTTCAAATTGTGTTTAATTTGTATGATTTGATGAATTGACTAGTGTTATTTGACTAGTCAAAACAAACTTGACCTGTATTACACTACGATCGGGTGTTGGATACCACATCAAGACAGCAAGCATGTCTATTATTTGACTTGCCATTGTAATTATTTTATCGCCATGATCTGGATTTTATTACCATATATCATACGCCCCCCCCCATGATTTTGGATGATGTCACTGCAGGTACCTTCTTCCAATTAATTTGTAGGGCCCGCTCTGGGGTGTTGAAACAAATTATAATATATCTTATGTTTGTAATAAATATCTATCTATCTATCTGAACACCATAAGTCCTCGAACTGTCAAAGGCTGTATTACAAAGGTCTAGGTTTTGGCGGTAGAATACTAGCTGGGAAGAGTGAATGGCGACTTTGGCGCGGTATACATCTACTCTACAGTATTGAAGCAAGCTTGTATCTTGTGGTGTGACCACATATATATAAGATAACGCCCCCTCGACAGCCTAGTGGTAGAGTGGTCGCTTTAAGTGCTGGACGTCTGGTGTTCAACCTAAGACGAAATAAATATATGGTACCAGAAATTCCCTTGCTTGACACTCAGCATAAAAGGGAAACTGGCTTCTCTTCTCTTATACCCGTGTAGCAACAGATAACATGAGGAATGAGGTTTTGAGAGTGATTAATATAAGTTGGAAAAACTTGTTTCACGATCGACCTTAAATAAATCAGTATAAAGTATTAGATAAAGTAGTGTGCAGATCTGTTATTATAGATGTATATATGAGGAAGTGATTGTTTCTGAATATCATCTCCAGTGGGCTAGTGTACAATGATCTATACCTAATTATTCAGTACCAAATTGTTTATGCCCAAACTTACTTTTGTTTTTTCTGAGTCCTTCGCCAGATACTGACAAGGCAAAATTTAGGAGTGTAAATAAGCATGTACACTATGGTATTCTGTCTGTCTGGTGTATCGGATTATTAAATACCAAATGTCCAGCCACTTACTATGATTGTTTTTCAGAGTCCCCCGGCTGATACAGCAAAGGGACAAATGAGGAAAAGATTGGATTCAACTCCTGTAAGTAACTTACTGTTGTCATAGGAGAATTTTAGCCATCTTCATATCATCATGCTATTAATGATAGCACAGTGGTCGAGTGGTAACAAGCTTGACTACTGATCGAGAGGTCCCTGGTTCGAATCTAGGCCCGGGCACTTGGTCATTTCTGAAACGCTTTTCAGTGTTTCCCACTCAAATAGAGATGAACTGGTTGGAAACCCAGAGGTCGTCTTGCGTGTATCGGTGCTATACACTGGGCACGTTAAAGAGCCAAGGAGTCTATTCGGAACGAGCTAGGGTAACGCACCCGGATTCCTTGTATCACACCTCTTTCTCTTCATTGATTTTAAGTCTTCCCTCGACAGACACACCTGTCAATAATACTCGAAAAGAGACGTTAGGCAGTATAAATAGATAGATAGAAAATCAGTTAATTCTCACAATTAGTGTACTATTAATTAAAAGAAACATGCGATCCTTCTCTAATTAATCTCTTCTAGAAATAACTCTAGCCTGCCTTGTGGTAGAACGTCTGCTATGAGTGTGGAAGGTCCCAGGTTCGATCAACTTAAAGAGGAAGCTGGCTCATGGCAATAGATACCATCAGGAATGAGATATTGAGAGTGGTAAATGTGCCTCCATAGCTCAATGGTTTTCATGCTTGCCGTCTAATTGGAAAAGCCTGGTTCAAATACAGGTGGAGGCACTCATATGCCTGTCATATGACAGCAGAAGGCTATGCTTGGCTCGGCATATAAGTTACAAGAACTTGTTTCACAATGACCCTGCAGACTCAGCCCACCTTTTTGCTGTGTAGGGGTTTCACTGGACTACTATTATTCTTATTGCAAAACTGTACCTCAACTTTTTTCAGGCTAAAGTTGATCGTGTAATCATTGATGGTGTGAGCAAGACAAAGCATGATATACTAAGCAAACAAGTGGAACCTCTGTTTGAGTCAGAAAATTTTGTGGATGTAAGTATAAAGAGGATATTGTATGGGAGTATTTTCATTCAGAATTTATTTTAAAGGAGCTTATTAAAATACTAAAATAAGAGGCTCTGCTCTGGTTAATTGTTTGTATGAAATTGAATCAAACCAGTTAATCGACAGCCCAGATATTGAAAATGGTCTTTCCTTTCCTGACGACTATATCGAGGTACTTCAGAAACAGCATTAAATCTGAATAAACAAAGAAACCAGTTTTTATGAGATTTCATCAATTCATCTGTTTTTGTTTAGACACAAAAACATGCAGTTTAAAATTATTAAGTCTGACTGACTGAATGTCTCCATTTGTTGCCATTTCAAGTTTCCTGAACCTCATATCTAATGATCACATATAAAAAAAATTATAAACTGCCTCCTTGATAGCCTAGTGGTTGGTTGAGCATTTGCTTCAAGTGGGAAGGTCTCGGCTTCGATCCCTGGCCGCGTCATACCAAAGACAAAATAAAAATGGTACCAGAAATTCCCTTGCATAAAAGGGATACTGGCTTCTATTCTCTCATACCCTTGTGGCCATGGATAACAACAGGAATGAGGTGTCGGGTGTGATTAATATAATTTGGAAAAACTTGTTTCACAATCGACCTTAAATAAATTAGTACAAACTAAGTTGTAATGGGGGTATACTGTATTTACATGTTGCTTGTCTGTCTGTTAGTCTGTCCGTAGATGCATTCTTGTGAATGCGACTCCTACAGTTCTGACAGGATTTCCTTGAAACTTTTACAGATGAACAACCTTAACATGTAGATGTACATAAAAGAAAGAATTTTTGCTATCATTATTGCCCTTTCCAGACAGGGGTATATTAGTCAGTCGAATGGCGACAGCTCTAGTTTTATTTGGCCAAGGTTCTGATGTATACAAGCATTGTGTGCCTTGTTTTCTATACTATTGTTCTATTAAATCTAAATTCAGGTGGTAGTGAAAGGCCAGCAAGCGAAGGAAAGGATGCAGAAATTAGGAATATTTAAAAACATTAGTGTTGAAATAGACACGTCTAAAGGTATTTAATAGCTACAGTATCATTTCACTTGTTGTTCTTTAATGCTATTAATATAGATAATCAGCCACATAGTAATGTATGCATGCATGCTGAGGAACAGCAAGCCTTGGAACGATTTTACTTTGGTGAATATTTGAGAAATTACCATCACAAAATTTACCAATTTTCTAAGCTATAATGAATGCTCATATTTATTTTTTCTAACCCTACCCTGTACTCTGATAATTTATCCTACTTTACTCTTCTAATAATTTAGTGAAAATAATTGGTATTCAAGGAAACATATGGAAACTGATTCTATAGGGCCATCCTTAAGAAAATGTTTGTTTGCGGTAACGCTACCTACCCATTGAAATGGCCCCCTACTCAATTATATTCAGCCCATTTCCTTATACAGTAAACTCCCTCAAAACCGGACCCTGTCGGGACCGGTTCGAAAGTCCGGTTTTGTGGGAGGTCCGGTTTTAAGGGAGTTATGTATCATGTACACTTTGATATGTTATCAAAGCGAATTTACTGTGCGTTTTTATGATACATGTTTACGTTACATGTACAGTGCAACCTTTGAAGAGCATCACCATTAAGGGAGCTGCAAATATTTCAAGTCTAACATCGATGAGTACTCAAATTGCTCATTTTTTCATTTGCCATCAAAACTATCCAATGACATAGTCAGTGCAATCTTACAAATCCAGAAATGCAAGTGTGAGCTAATTGGAGACATATTAATTTAATGCAATTGAGTGCAATGTTTGTCGTAATTACAACATTTTGATGGGCTAAATGATCCTTTGTTCCAGTAAATGTTTGTTGCAATACCTACATCAAGAACAAAACATCAAATGGAAGGACCGTTTTCTTATTACGTTCGTAATTAGGCAATTATTTAATTTCATCGCGGCGAATTTCACTAAGTATTTTTCACGCCTGTGCAAATTACACGCGAGACCGTTTAAGAGTAAACATTAAAAACACGATTTAATAATCGCACCTTTTGTTATGACACGTCCTTTAACTAACAATTAACAAAGTGACATTTTAGACGCGTTAATTTTCCCGTCAGGTGAGACAAATATACGCGTCTGGTATTCCGCAAGTAACTATCGTTGAAAATCTTCTCAGCGGACCGAAAATGCCGTCCGGAATCCGGAATTATGAGAGTCCGGTATTGCGGGAGCTTTTTAAGTTAACTTTATAAGAAGAAAATACGGGACCTAGGAAATCGTCCGATTTTATGGTGATTCCGGTTTTGAGGGAGTCCGATTTTGAGGGAGTTTACTGTATAACTATATTGACCCAATTGTTTCTACAAGTTGTTTCTATACAAACAAAATTCGATCTACCTGCCCACCTTAAAAATCTTGGGTTGCGTTACCGCAAACAAACAATTTTTTAAGGACGGCCTAGAGATTATGTGATACAAGGAATCTGAATGTGATACGCTTAGGCTATGCACCACCTATACATAGATACATACACATGAGAATACTCCTTGGTTACCATTCAGTTAATCCCTAGTTTGGTAGGAAAATTGGAAAACATTTCGATAATGACCAAGCGCCCCAACAAGGTTAGCACAGGCCTTGAAAAGTCCTTAAATTGGGTTCAAACCTTGAAAAGTACTTGAACTTAGTGCTACCTTGAACAAATGCCTAAATGGTTCTTGAATTTAACTGATAATCCTTGAACTCAGGCAAACGGCCTTGCATATCCATAAAAGTTTATGTATGTTGTCAAAATGGCACATTATCTGGGGAAAAATGAAACAGAAACACAAAAAATCTCAAACATTGAAAGTACAAAAATTTATGGATGCAAATGTCCCTGGAAATTAATTGTAATAAATTGAGCGCAATTGCGTATTAGAAATAGTGTATAAAATTGCAGCACATACGGTAATGACATTTTCGTACAATTGAACCTTGCATGGTAAATGTTTGGGAAAATGCCTTTTTCTATCTTGAAAAGTCCTTGAATAGTCCTTGAATTTTGCTGAGAGAACTTTGTATGAACCATACCCAGCCGAGAATTGAACAGGGTACCTCTTGATCCGTAGTCTGGAGCATTACCCATGGAACCACATGCCATCCTCAATGTTCTAAAATCTTATATTGACATATTATTCCAATTCAGGTGAAAGTTCAAGTACAAATGGTTATCAGGTGAAATTCTTAGTGAAGGAGTTGAGATTTATGTCAGGTGGTACTCAGACACAGATTGGTACTAATGACGGGAACCTGGTAATGTTTGCATATTCATTGAGTTACTTATGAATGTCACAAATTATCTCCCCTTCGCTGATATAGTTCAGATATTAACCTGGTCCTCATAAACTATGGGCCAGTTCATTTAATGACTTGTCATGAATTATCTCCCTTTCTGTGGTATAGTCCAGATATTAACCTGGCCCCGATCTACCGAAGCCTCTCAAGTTGATATCTCAACTCAAAATGAGATTTTCTAAAGTCAGAGTCGAAATTAAAGACAAATCTAAAGCTTCAGCTCTTGAAATTTTACTGTAATAAACTCAGAATTTCATTCTGTTTAGTGATGCTAATTTTGAGTCAAGCCTCGAATGGAAATTAACATAAAGACACATACCAATATTTGAGATGAGATCTTGCTCAGAGTGAGATGTTTCGGGGAATACCACCCCAGGCCTCGATCTCCCGACACATCTCAATCTGAGCTCAATCTCCACCCAAATTTTGTCACCTATCGTTTGAAGTAGTTTCCATGCACAATTGTACTCTAAATTGGTGTAACAAAACAGAAACATTATTCTGAGTTCATTTCAGCAAAATTTCAAGATTCATATTTATCTGAAATTCAGACTTTGATATTATCATAATCTCAATTTGAGTTGAGATTTCTACTTGAGATGCTTCGGGAGATCGGGGCCTGATCTACATAAACTATCTACACGTAATTCACAGTTCAATTCTTTGACTATATTTATTATATAACTTCGATTTATGTTTTCATTGGCTGGAAGTATTATGAATACGCTTTTGTCTTTGGTTCAGTTCGATAAAAAAGGAAAGATTACTAAGAGCTTAACTCGATACCCCTTCATGGTATTGACTTGAAGGATGCCTTGTTTAATTTTACTTATAAATTGTCATGGGTATAACTCAACATACGTCTTTGCATATATTAAAATGTTTCTTGTTACCAACGCATTTAAACATCCCAAACTTAATACTTTTGCCAATACTTCAATGTTTTACTCGTGTGCTTGGCTTCAAAATAACTGCCCAGTTTAAATTCTTATCCTTTTTTCTGAATTTGATTAAAATATTCTTAAAAGTCTTGTTTTATTTCAGCTGTTTAATTTGAGAATGCCTAACCTGTTTGGTAGAGCGGAGAAGGCTATATTAGATTACACATATGGTACAAAACAGAGTCGAGGAGTGGGTATACATTTCACAAAACCTGTCAATGGTGACACAGAAGTACTGTAAGTAGATTTGTGTAGCAAACTCTTTATTAAGGCCTTAAGCCTAGGTCCCACTGAGGAATTCCACATCAGCGATGTTCTCCCGATTTCTTCCGATACCACCCGATTCATCACAATTCCTTCCGATATCACAAACTGTGTCATAACTTCCCCGAAGTTTCCCCTAGAACACAAGGAACCTGTCCTGATAGCTCATTAATAACACTTTTTTTAAAAAAAACACCACCTACCAGCATTAAACACATTCAAATAAACAAATAATCACTTTGGTCTGCTTCTTGTTAAACAACTCTAATCAATTTCTCTTTGCTGGCATGTTCGTGACAATTCTAATTTCGCAGTTGTTTCCAGATGTAAAAACCAGCTCAAGTTCATTGCCCGGGACCCATAGTCTATGATGTGCCCAATTCCCACCTGTTGGGAAAGGTCATCTGTCTATGGTCCAATGTATGACCCCCATGCATTTATATGTGTTTGGTATTCTGTATTTTATACTCAGCGTGAATGAAAAGTTACCAACCTATTGACTCTTATATTTAAAAGCCGAACACGACTATGTTTTTGACCTTACTGTGTAGTCACAGCTGTCCTATTTAACTATATTCAAATGCACACACTATAAATTTTTTTTCGATAGGACTTATTGTATGGTATAACCTAGTTTATCCGGAACCTGTTTTTACCGGCAAACTGTCTTAACCAGAATGGGTTGTCGGTCCCGACAGAACTCCACTGTATTTTTATTAGCTCACCTGTCACAAAGTGACAGAGTGAGCTTTTGTGATCACTCTTCGTCCGTCCGTCCGTCCGTCCGTCCATACGTCGTCCGTCCGTCAACAATTTGCTTGTGTAGACACTAGAGGTCACAATTTTGACTTAATCTTTATGAAACTTGGTCAAAATGATCATCTCAACAAAATCTAGGTCAAGTTCGATATTGGGTCATCACGGGTCAAAAACGAGGTCACAAGGTCAAATTATAGAAAAACCTTGTGTAGTCACTAGAGGTCACAATTTTGACCTTATCTTTATGAAACTTGGTCAAAATAATCATCACAACAAAATCTAGGTCAAGTTCGATATTGGGTCATCCGGGGTCAAAAACTAGGTCACAAGGTCAAATTATAGAAAAACCTTGTGTAGACACTAGAGGTCACAATTTTGACTTAATCTTTATGAAACTTTGTCACAATGATCATCTCAACAAAATCTAGGTCAAGTTCAATATTGGGTCATCCGGGGTCAAAAACTAGATCACAAGGTCAAATCATAGAAAAACCTTGTGTAGTCACTAGAGGTCACAATTTTGATCTAACCTTTATGAAACTTGGTAACAATGATCATCACAACAAAATCTAGGTCAAGTTTGATATTGGGTCATCCGGGGTCAAAAACAAGGTCACAAGGTCAAATCATAGAAAAACCTTGTGTAGACACTAGAGGTCACAATTTTGACCTTAATCTTTATGAAACTTTGTCACAATGATCATCTCAACAAAATCTAGGCCAAGTTCGATATTGGGTCATCCTGGGTCAAAAACTAGGTCACAAGGTCAAATCATAGAAAAACCTTGTGTAGACACTAGAGGTCACAATTTTGACTAAATCTTTATGAAACTTGGTCACAATGATCATCTCAACAAAATATAGGTCAAGTTCGATATTGGGTCATCCGGGGTCAAAAACTAGGTCACAAGGTCAAATTATAGAAAAACCTTGTGTAGTCACTAGAGGTCACAATTTTGACCTAATCTTTATGAAACTTGGTCACAATAATCATCACAACAAAATCTAGGTCAAGTTCGATATTGGGTCATCCGGGGTCAAAAACTAGTCACAAGGTCAAATTATAGAAAAACCTTGTGTAGACACTAGAGGTCACAATTTTGACTTAATCTTTATGAAACTTGGTAACAATGATCATCACAACAAAATCTAGGTCAAGTTCGATATTGGGTTTTCCGGGGTCAAAGACTAGGTCACAAGGTCAAATCATAGAAAAACCTTGTGTATACACTAGAGGTCACAAGTTTGACTTAATCTTTATGACACTTGGTCACAATGATCATCTCCACAAAATCTAGGTCAAGTTCGATATTGGGTCATCCGGGGTCAAAAACTAGGTCACAAGGTCAAATCATAGAAAAACCTTGTGTAGACACTAGAGGTCACAATTTTTACTAAATCTTTATGAAACTTGGTCACAATGATCATCTCAACAAAATCTAGATCAAGTTCGATATTGGGTCATTTGGGGTCAAAACCTAGGTCACAAGGTCAAATCATAGAAAAACCTTGTATAGTCACTAGAAGTCACAAATTTGGCCTAATCCTTATGAAACTTGGTCAGAGTGATCATCTCAACAAAATCTAGGTCAAGTGCGATATTGCGTCATATGGGGCCAAGAACTAGGTCACTAGGTCAAATTACAGGTCTTGCATGTGCTACGACCTATGGCCCTTTGGGCCCTCTTGTTAGATATACCCTTACTTTAATGGAACTTGCTCAATCCGTTATCCGGCATTGTTTGTCAGTCCCGACAATTGATAAATAGTGTATTTTAACACTTAATTAACTGGCATAATAGATAATACTTAGGAGATGTGTATCATCAGCAAAAAAATTTTGCACATAATCTTTTAGAATACCAAACAAACTACAATTAACAACTATTTTATGACTAACTTATTATATAACACTATTAGTACAATGGCATGTAAATACTAATGCCATTTGATACCTTTAGTATTTGTTCATTTGTTATAATTTTGCATTTTTATACAGTTATATGTATTTCTATAAAACCTTGTTTTACCGGCACACTGCTTTATCCGGCACACTTATCTTGTCCGATGAGATTCCTGATAAACCAGGTTATACTGTATACAAACAAGAGCACCGCATTGCGGGTGCAGACGCTTATTTGATCATTTTCACTGTAAAAAAGGCCCATTACCCTTGCATAAAGTAGGGCAGTGTTATGAGTCTTGCTTAAAAAAGTGTGGTGTTGATGGTGAAAAAAGGGGCAATAACTCATGCAAAATGCTGATGGCAGAGTTATGGGTCTTGCTGGACATGGTCAGGTGTTGATGGTCCTAAAAGGGGCAATAACTCCTGCAAAATACAGATCAGAGTTATTGTTCATGCTTGACAGGGTCAGATATTGATGGTGAACAAGTGTTGAAAGTTTCAAAGCAATAGCCCACATAGTGTATGAGAAAAGTGGACCTAAACACAAAACTTAACCAAGGAATTTTCTAAGTCCAATAAGGGGCAATAACTCCTGCAAAATGCAGATCAGAGTTATGAGTCTTGCTTGACATGGTCGGGTATTGATGGTGAACAAGTGTTAAAAGTTTCAAAGCAATAACTCTGATAGTTTAAGAGAAAAGTGGACCTAAACACGAAACTTAACCAAGGAATTTTATTAGTATAATTAGTATATTTCAAAGCAATAGCTTTGATAGTTTATGAAAAAAAGTTTACCTTAACACAAACCTTAACCATGCAACGCCGACGACGATCAAGTGATGACAATAACTCATCTTTTTTTCAAAAATCAGATGAGCTAAAAACAGAGGTATATACTAATGGTAACTCTTCAGTGACGCGCAGTATACATGTTTGGTATTCTGTATTTTGATGTGAAGCTAACATTTTTAAAGTGTTGATATGTTAAATGATACAGACAACTTGTTTTCAGATTTGGAGTGAATGCCTACCAGGCATTCAGTGAATATCCATGGAGTGGTTACAGGGAACTAGACCGTGGCGCTGGTGTCGATCTTTCTGTATGCTTATATCTATATTTTATATCTTCTATCTGGTTGAATGATGCTTTATTTTACTTTTATGCCCCCTATTTTTCATGAGGGGGCATATTGCTTTGCTCATGTCGGTTTGTTGGTCAGTTTGGTTTCTGTTGATGGGTTGATAGACCTAACTGTTTCCATTCAATAACTCAATAAAGCTTTATCCCAGGGCCCTTACACTTTACTTGAAGGTTGACTGTCGTCAGCAGTAGATGACCCATAATGATTTAGAGTTCAGTAGGTCCAAGGTCAAGATTGCCAAGACCTTTAACATTACTGACTATTGGGCTGCATGAGGGGGGAATGTGTTGCTGTCATGGGGCAATCTCATTAAAATCATATCCTTATTATGCTTCACTACTTTACGCTCTGATGTAGGATCTGACGGCACTCCGTATGGGTTCATGTCGATGTGAACTTTATGTAATCCAATCAAATCGCTTCTTTCACCATCTGAAAGTGCGGTGAAAGTCTGCTGAGGCGGCTAGATATAATTTCATTGGACAAACTATGTGACATCATTGTGCGCCAGAGAGGTCATTTGAACATGACCTTTTATGGAGCTTATTCAGATCTCTAACAGCGTAAAGGAATGTAGCAAATGTTAGGGTCTGATTTTAATGAGATTGTGTCATGATGGGAAATGTTCTACAAACATTGCTTGCTACTTTGGGTTGTAAGTCCCACCAAAAGTATTTCAGACCTATCATGACTACCCTGACTAGTTTTCCTGACTGTGGGCCAATCAGCCCTGTAGCTACCCTATATACATGTGTAGCCCAAAGCAAGAGAACTACATCTTCATCAATTTTAACAACAGAATAAGAGAATGGCTAAAAGTATGTATGCAATACATACTTTTGATGTTCAGGGGTTTCATTTGACTCAGAAGTAAGGGTTTTGACCCTTGCAATTTCCATAAAGCCACAATTCGACCCTCAAGATTTTGGTTTAAAGGTTTATTTTCTCTTAAAATTATGGGTAGTTTGCCTATAAAATGGTAAAATGTAGTCATAAGTATCAAAATGACCCTTCAGATTCAATATCTATTGGAACCCCTGACATCTATGCAAGAAGTTGACATTGGATAAATTAATAATTACTACACAGATCTTAGTACAACATATTTCTAATCTGGAAGACGGTACCGGTTGTATAAACACATTTATATGAATATTTTGTTTTTCAGTTTCCATCTTTAATTGGAGTGCACAATATAAAATATGAAGGTGTATGGAGAGATCTGAGATGTCTGTCAAATAAAACATCATTTGCTGTACGAGAACAAGCTGGTCATAGTCTTAAGTCTAGTCTTATTGTAAGTCTTCCTTATCTTAATTCATACTTCCTTATCTTAAGTCATATTTCCTTATCGTAAGTCATATTTCCTTATCTTAAGTCATATTTCCTTATCTTAAGTCATGCATCCTTATCTTAAGTAATATTTCCTTATCTTAGGTCATATTTCCTTATTTTAAGTCATATTTACTTATCTTAAGTTATATTTTCCTTATCTTAAGTCATATGCCCTTATCTTAAGTCATATGTCCTTATCTTAAGTCATATTTCCTTATCTTAAGTCATATTTCCTTATCTTAAGTCATACTTCCTTATCTTAAGTCATATTTCCTTATCTTAATTCATACTTCCTTATCTTAAGTCATATTTCCTTATCTTAAGTCATATTTCCTTATCTTAAGTCATATTTCCTTATCTTAAGTCATGCATCCTTATCTTAAGTCATATTTCCTTATCTTAGGTCATATTTCCTTATTTTAAGTCATATTTACTTATCTTAAGTCATACTTCCTTATCTTAAGTTATATTGTCCTTATCTTAAGTTATATTTTCCTTAGCTTAAGTCATATGCCCTAATCTTAAGTCATATGTCCTTATCTTAAGTCATATTTCCTTATTTTAAGTCATATTTCCTTATCTTAAGTCATACTTCCTTATCTTAAGTCATATTTCCTTATCTTAAGTCATACTTCCTTATCTTTAGTCATTTGTCCTTATCTTAAGTCATTTGTCCTTATCTTAAGTCATTTGTCCTTATCTTAAGTCATACTTCCTTATCTTAAGTCATATGTCCTTATCTTAAGTCATATTTCCTTATCTTAAGTCATATTTCCTTAAGTCATATTTCCTTATCTTAAGTCATATTTCCTTGTCATGTGGTAACTCAACAGTATAATATGATATTGCCTATGTGTATTTGCAGCATTCATTTGTACGAGACAGTCGAGATGATTCAGTACTCCCGTCAGAAGGTACACTTCTCAAACTTACCCAGGTATATATCAGGCTGCATGTTTAAACTTATGTTTTCTAAAATATTTAATGATGATTATTTGTTCCAAACCTAGAACAAGGTAGGGCTAGGTACCATGTTGGTGTAGGCTCTGCATCAAATAGCATACTCCTAGATACGAATTACTGAGTATATAAATAAATATACCAGATTTATATAACGCCTTTTTCGTGCGAACACACTTTCATAGGCACTTTACATATAGTGTTGCAGCCCCAAGGGTGCAGATGCATCCTCTACCAGTGCAGATACAGCATGATCTGACCAGGGGGACAGACTGAGAGAAAGGCCCTGAACAGAGAGAGAGACGTTAGATACTGGCGTGTTCGGCGCTGCAGAAGTGCGCCTAGCTCTTATTTCTAATAGACAGCCTAGTGGTTTAATGTGCCTAGTGTATAGCACTGATACACAGCTTCCTGGCACCTTCACCAAGATACTTTGCAGTACACACGGCCAGATGCAGCGGGAAATATTTCGGTCAAGTCCAGTTATCACACCAGGGATTGAACCGACAACCTCTGGATTGACAGTCCAGTACGTTACCGCTGAGCTATCGCCACTATACTATATGGTCCTTGGTATACTTTTTGAGTCATGCATGAGGTTGGTTGGTTTGTTTCTCCGTTTAAGTTTGTCCAAGCTTTTTTCATAACCTGTAGTCAGATTTCTATGAAACTTTGTATGACTCATCAGAATCAAACCTAGTTGTACATAATTATCATCATCACATTACAGTGGCATCAATTTTCAGGGAATTTTTATCGTGGTGTCTTCAACACTTTCACTGCCAACTTTGATTTTAGTCAAATTAACCCTACACTGCCAACTTCCACTTTAGTCGAAAATAGTGAATGGTTTGATTTAACTAAATTTTACAGGAAAAATTGAGTTACATTTGTTTAGTTTCAGTTCAAAATAAAAAATTTATATAAAAAATCAAATTTAAACTGTTTTATTGATTTAAAAAATAAATTTATTTCAATGAAATTTATTTGATTATTGGACCTTGATATTAAGAGTTGAAAATTTCGACTAAATTGGCCAAGAAATAAAGATCTTACAGCCATTTATATAACTACACTGGTTATAACTAGATTTCTACTCAGGATGCCTGGCACTGGGCTTATCAGTTTATGAGGGCCTGGCAGTGAAAGTGTTAAACTTGGTAACATAGATGTTTGTGAGCATAATAACTTGACCATGTTTGATTATCAGTCGTATCACTGCAGGCCTGGATTATTGCACTTGAATTACCAAAACAAGTGTGAAATTTGCTATGTACCAGTAGGAATCTTATATGGATACAAAAACAATTTGATGTGATTTACCAAAGTTTAATGTGGTAAACTAGGACACAAAATAGAATTCATCCTACAATGTTTCCAACGCTGGAATAACTTTGCTGAAGTAGGAAACCTGCAAATGTTGTATATGATAGTTGACGGCCGTAATAGGTATCACCAGCATGTCCATGAATGGAAACATCGTCACCTTGGTTTAATTGAAATACCATGGTCTGGCTACCGAATCCATGGCTATCTCCTTGTAAGTACAGCAAGGATTGATGCGTACCATTAACTGATATGTATGCGTAATTATTATTACCAGTGAGAGAGAGGACGCTTGTTGCGAAGACGTACACGCCAGATACAGGGGCAATAAATATACCATGGTGGGCATTGTATGCATTACCTACATTTGTGATCACATGATCAAATACAATGTTCTGTTTATTGCCAACGTGAAGCATGTTATGAGTTAGGCTTGCAGAGAATGCAACAGCCACTTCATTGTCTGCACGTCTGATTCTGTTCCCATCACCATGTATCTGTCTGCTCTCTTCACCATGTACTGTGAAAAAATAAGGCAATTATCAATCTCATTCAAATCAGACCCTTATTAAGCTTCACTACTTTACGCTGATATAAGATCTGACGACACTCTGTATAGGGTCATGTCGATGTGAACTTTACTTCATCCGATCAAATCGCTTCTTTCACAAATCTGAAAGTGTGGTGAAACACTGCTGAGGCTATGTGGCATCATTGTGGGCCAGAGAGGTCGTTTAAACACAACCTCTTACAGAGTGTAGTCAGATCTCTAACAGCGTAAAAGAATGAAGCAAATGTTAGGGTCTGTTTTTAATGAGATTGGGCAATTATAGTCCAGCTAACCCAATACTATCATACGCATATTTCTGTCAACTGTTAATTGACATATAAATTTGAGTAACCAGTTTCCCAGGAATTAATTGGATTGACACTCCTTTTCACAAAGAGCTTAATATACATTTTAAAAAGCTTCTACCACAGTGGTTTTGTCTAGCCCACTTGTGAGACCAGCAGAAACTCAATAAAGTTGCCATCTATTGTGGGATTTTGAAATAACTGCCGGTGGGCACATTTGTTCACTACTAAGATATGGGGTGTTGTGCACCAAAATAGTGTACTTTTCTTAAAGGTCATGGTCACACTTGGAGTTATAAAAGAATAATGACCATATTTGAGCTTTGAAGGTCTTTGATTTCTATAAAGGGCTTCATGACACCAACGGGCACCTAGTTGTGAAGAACATTTATTTCACAATATTATGTCAGAAAACATCATCATCTTGACACTTCGTTGGCTTAGAATTTAAAGGTCATAAGTACTACTTACGCCCTTATAAAACTCATGCATCTCAAGGTGCTTCTTATGAGCCTATTTTCCTGAAAATCGGAAGTGGTCATGTTGACCAAACTGAAGTTGAAAAAGCTTGTTTTTCCATAAAGAGTAGTTTTCAGACAGATTTTTCTTGTTTTCTCAAAATATTGATTTTGTACTTACGACCTTTTAATTCTAAGCCAGCGACTTATACATTGATTTTCTACTAACATAGCATACTTGTAATACCACTTACAACAACGTTCCTCGTTTACTAAAACAAATCATACTCTTAATTACACATTTGGAATCATTGGAACTTCAGAGCAAAGATACATGTATTTAGAAAAGTGTAATGTGAGGCATTTGCATATACTGCGCCGCTTAATGGCGGTTTAATATTGTATTGTTCCTACGTTACAAATGGCACTGTAAAAAACTATAACAGGGTAACCGGTACTTAAGGTATAATCGATAAATGTTTCAGAACATTTTGATTATTGCAATTTCGGCCAATCAACACTAAAACTAGCTATCTTAAACTCTTGATTTATAATACTTTTGTTTTCCTCCCTCTACCTACATTACGTCCTCCAGAGCTGCCCTCTGTAGAGCAGCAACCTCCATATATCAACACCTTCAAAATATCCATAAGTCAATATTTACTTTATATTTAATCTCTGTAGAGGAACAACCTCTAAATAATGTCCAATATTTGCAGCGCCCAAAGGGTGTTGCTCTACAGAGGTTTTACTGTACTATAAAAGTTGCATGTTACCTGCAGGTTCAGGTTTTATCTGTGAGTCTGCTTGTTTTAATTCTTCGTTCTTTAACTTTCCATCTTCACTGGATTTACTGTTTCTGTGGTAGAGTGCTTGTATTATCCTATTCTTGGTTTGGAGTTGGGATCGTAAGGTCCTCATGTCACCTCTCTGTTGATTCATCTCCGCCTTTAGGGTCTCGATTTCTTCTTGTTGCTTCACTCCTTGAGTCTCCAAGCTCTCCACCCGTGCTAGCAGATGTCTGATCAGTGGACTAGAAGCAAGCTGCTCGTCAGTCAACATTGGCGGGACCTTGGTTGCCATAGCAACTGAAGTCCAAACACAGATTGAAATAATATAAAGTAAATTCATTTTTATTCCAAAAGACAATATTTTAGAACCAAGTTTAAGTAAGTTTATGTTAGTTTACTATGAACATGTACACATGAGCAATCTTATCTTTCTTATCGGAATGTAACAATTAAAAGCATACAAAGTTTACAAACCATAACATTAAATGTAAACCTACCATAGATAGCAATAGCCCCGTAACCTGATTAGAAAACTACAGTCACAGTACAACCTCTCCATAGTGGCCCTCTGTAGAGCAACAACCTCTATAACAACACCTTCAAAAATTTTCCTAAGCTGATGCTTACTCTAAATTTAACATATGTAGAGAATCAACCATGTATAGGAACAATCTCTATACAACAGCCAATATTTGCAGCTCCCAATGGGTGTTGCTGTACAGAGGTTGTACTGTACATGCAATTGACAACTTTAAAAAAGGAATATCTCTGTGATGTAGAGATAAATCCAATCTGAACTGTGTACAACTATACAACATTATATTGATGATTTATTCAGTAAGTATAGAACACATTAATGCCCCTGAATGAGTGAGTAAAGTTGAGGAAGGGAGAGAAGTGGTCTAGAGGTAGGGCAGATGTTTAGTTATCAAGAGGTCCCAGTCTAGATCCCAATCTGTGCCACAGTGCCTAATTTCTCTGAGCAAAACAAACCCACAAGACTCCACTTTACCCAGGCATAAGTATGGGTACAGAATATATGTAAAACAAGGAACACTTTCATGGGTACCTGATATATGTAGAACAAGGAACACGTTTATGGGTACCTGATATATGTAGAACAAGGAACACTTTCATGGGTACCTGATATATGTAGAACAAGGAACACGTTCATGGGTACCTGATATATGTAGAACAAGGAACACGTTCATGGGTACCTGATATAGAGCCAGGAACACGTTCATGGGTACCTGATATATATAGAACCAGGAACACGTTCATGGGTACCTGATATATGTAGAACAAGGAACACGTTCATGGGTACCTGATATATGTAGAACCAGGAACACGTTCATGGGTACCTGATATATGTAGAACCAGGAACACGTTCATGGGTACCTGATATATGTAGAACAAGGAACACGTTCATGGGTACCTGATATGTATAGAACCAGGAACACGCTCATGGGTACCTGATATATATAGAACAAGGAACACATTCATGGGTACCTGATATATATAGAACAAGGAACACGTTCATGGGTACCTGATATATATAGAACAAGGAACACGTTCATGGGAACCTGATATATATAGAACAAGGAACATGCTCATGGGTACCTGATATATATAGAACAAGGAACACGTTCATGGGTACCTGATATATATAGAACCAGGAACACGTTCATGGGTACCTGATAGGGTCAAAAGCCAATGTACTGTGACTGCCTTAGTGCTGAGTGTTACAGCTGACTTGTGACCCGATGATAGGAGGTTAATGTAGTAAGCTGATAGGACGCATGTCTGAGTGTATACTATGGACATGTTGCTATGTGTGCATGTATAGCTTTATTAACTGTAACTGATAGATATGTGAGAATTAAATGGCTTAGCTTGCTTTATTGTTGGTAAATATGTGACATTCTGTTTTAGATAATGGTGTAAAACATGTATGTACTGTTCTCACTGTCTAGCTCAGTATTCACGTGCAGATTCCGAGTGGCTTACAGTCTGATCGGGGTTACCCTCTAAGAAAAAGCTTGTTGGACCATCCTTAGCAAAATAGCTGGTCAGACCCTTATTGTAAAAAAAATATTTTCCGGACCCCCTGAGAAAAATATCTGGATTTGCACATAATCTTTGAAGCTAGCGTTGGGGTGGCGCAGTGGTCGATAGGGTAACACACTTGACTGTGGATCGAGAGAGATCCCTGTTGGTTTGTATCTCGTCTGGGGCATTTTGGCTGAACATCTAGCAAGTGAATTACTGGTACAACTTTTATTTTATCTTTTGTATGACACAGCTTGAGATCAAACCGGCCACCTTCTGCACTTTAAGCAGATGCCCTAGAACTAGGCTATTTGAGGTGTCTTTTAGCAAAAAGGTGCTTTGTTACCTAATTCTAAGAAAACGGGTTAGTTCCACTGTACATGAGTTAAAACTGTTACACTTTCTTGTTTCAGGAATATGCTGGTCTTGGTGGAAATGCAAGGTTTTTCAAACATGATGTGGAACTTCAAGCAAACAAATCATTATCTATGGATTCTGTGAGTAGATACTTATCTAACATTGTTTATGGATTCTGTGAGTAGATTCTTATATAACATTGTTTATGGATTCTGTGAGTAGATTCTTATATAACATTGTTTATGGATTCTGTGAGTAGATTCTTATATAACATTGTTTATGGATTCTGTGAGTAGATTCTTATATAACATTGTTTATGGATTCTGTGAGTAGATTCTTATATAACATTGTTTATTGATTGAGTGAGTAGATTCTTATATAACATTGTTTATGGTCTGGTTTATTATCTGCTTATCAAATTTAACGTTACGCACGTGCGTACGTCGGTATTGCTGGCTACGCCCCTGTCTAATAAATGGAACTTTACTGTTGTATAATATACCAACCATTTACTCAGTGAAATGACCTTGGCCAATCTAACTATTGGTCAACTGTAAAATCTTTCAATTTCAATGGTACAAAATTTAATGGTTTTTGTGAAAAGGCCATTTCATGGGACATTATTTCATGGATTTCAGATTTCATTAAAAATGGCATGGTCAAAATTCACACATTATCAGAAACATTCAAAAATAATTATAATTTTGTTTCAACCTTGAAGGTACACATGTACTTAAATTTAGTGCTACCTTGAAAAAATGCCAAACTGGTACTTGAATTTAACTGAAAATACTTGAACTCAGGCAAACAGCATTTAATATCCATAAAAGTGTATGGATGTTGTCAAAATGGCACATTATCTAAGTAAAAATGAAACAGAAACTTTCTTTTTCTCAAAAATTGTATTGGTCCGAATGTCACTGGTATGTAATGAATTGAGCACATTCTGGTATTCTTGTGTATGACTTCTCTAGAAATAGTGTTTAAAAATTTAATAAACCTTGATAATGGTTTCTGCTGTATTTCCAGGTTTTACAGTTAGCATTTGCAGGAGGAATTATGCGAGCGTTAGAACCAAATAAGGAAATATCAATAAATGACAAATTCTTCCTTGGTGGTCCTCTTACATTGCGAGGTTTCAATTTGAAGGGAGTTGGACCTCATATTGATGGCAAGTTTTATTACACATGTTGTTGAGCATAACCATATTGTGGTGTTAAACATTTTTTGTTAATTTGACTATTTAGCGCTCAAGATTGAACAAGTTTTTGGTTTGGGGACATTAATGCCATTTACATAGCATATTTTTATCCCTCACCACATCAAAGATGGGTGAGCTTACTGTAAACCAATTTACTTTCGCTAATACTAACTTTAGAGTTTTGCTGAATGTCGGCATTTTCCTGATAACAAATTTTTGCGTTTTTAGCTCACCTGTCACAAAGTGACAGAGTGAGCTTTTGTAATCACTCTTCGTCCGTCGTCCGTCCGTCTGTCGTCCGTCCGTCGTCCGTCCGTCCGTCAACAATTGGCTTGTGTAGACACTAGAGGTCACAATTTTAGCCTAATCTTTATGAAACTTGGTCACAATGATCATCTCAACAAAATCTAGGCCAAGTTCGATATTGGGTCATGTGGGGTCAAAAACTAGGTCACTAGGTCAAATTATAGAAAAACCTTGTGTAGTCACTAGAGGTCACAATTTTGACTTAATATTTATGAAACTTGGTCACAATGATCATCCCAACAAAATCTAGGTCAAGTTTGATATTGGGTCATCCGGGGTCAAAAACTAGGTCACAAGGTCAAATCATAGAAAAACCTTGCATAGTCACTAGAGGTCACAATTTTGGTCTAATCTTTATGAAACTCGTTAACAATGATCATCTCAACAAAATCTAGTCAAGTTAGATATTGGGTCATCCGGGGTAAAAAACAAGGTCACAAGGTCAATTAATAGAAAAACCTTGTGTAGTCACTAGAGGTCACAGTTTGGCTTGATCTTTACGAAACTTGGTCACACTGATCATCTCAACGAAATCTAGGTCAAGTTCGACAGGTGAGCGACCTAGGGCCCTTTGGGCCCTCTTGTTAAGTTTCCCGCAATGTCCATACTAATGTTTTAGCACTTTCACGGCGACTGTGTGTCAATAGACAATTTTTTTAATGGTTTCTGGATGGTAATTAAAGAATGCTTCAGCCCAGAGACATCAAATTGGGTATAAAGGTTGGTCTTTACCAGCAGATGGCCCCCATTGTTTTATGTGTCAGTGAGGTCCTCCTACTCTTAAATTCTGGGAGTTGGACCCCATACTGATGGCAAGTTTTATTACACAAGTTGTTGAGCATAATTATATTGTGATTCTGGGAGGTGAAGGTTTGATCTATATCAGAGCTCAAAGGACAAGGTTCGCTAACTAGTAAAAATGGCCCAAAAATAATGAAAAATAAAAAATAGACGAAAAATGTTTTTTGTTATCTATTTTTAATAACCAACCTTTATTCTTCATAAAAATGTATTTTTTCTTTAGAAATCCGTTTTAAAGTCAGTAAAATTCCACTTGTAAGAACCCCTCTTTAGCTAAAAATGGCAAAATCTGCGTTTTTCGTGTAACACTTTTTTATTTGTTCATATCAGCGCACGTTTGTTCCACCTTCAAACTTGCTTAGCTTTCTGAGGAATTTCAAGTTGATTGATAACATCACTGTTATTTTTTGGAACACGCATGCGCTCATATCTTAAATTTAAAGTATATAAGCCGTAACGCGACGTTTCTGACCTAAAAAGCAACATGACGTCACGTCAGAAGCAGACGACGACGTTTTGCGCAACGGCAACGTCCTATTTGGCCGGAGCGCGATTATCGTAGTTTCTTTGTTTAACCCGCTCATCCTGCTCAACAATACGACATGTAAGGCCACTACTATTTCATTTCTTGGTTTACACTATTTTTTTGGAATTATTTATGTCCACCGGTCAGTCGAATTTGTTTTAAATGGAAAACGCCTTTGAACGCGTCTGTCGCATGAAAAGGTTGCAAAATAAATCTGGTATACTATTATTTTTTATTATTTACATACACCATCATTTACCTACTTCAAAAATTCGCGACAGAAGCAGAGGTACAATACGATCCATAGCAACGCATACATCCGATCCATAGCAACGTATACGGGTGAACAACGCAACTATAAAACTCCGCGGCCTTACTGTTATTTCGATCAAACTGCATTGTAGCTTCTGATGTCGCCGACAATATGTACATCACAGATTTGCCGACTGATTAGATGTTGCCGACTTATGTCGGGCAATAAAAGGAAACAGAGGGAAAACTCACATCAAAGACATTTAGCCGAACTTGATGCACATGAGAATTTTAACTGATCTATAATTAGCTCGCTTTGACACAGTCATATTGAATATCGTTCATTTAGAAGACTTCACGTAATTGACGTCTGTTGAATCGCTGTTAGTGGAATAAGTCATCATTAAATATTATTTCATTGAGAAAAATAAATCGTATGAATAATGGATAAATCCTTGAAGGTAGGGGCCTAATTAAAAACGTCCCGTCTTCGCATCAAATGATTATTGGATTTATATTAGTTGTGATTAAAATCAAGAAGAGTCCCTGTAAAAACATACAGACAGGAACGTTTATAGTGTCTTTCTGATACAGGTGACTAAATAATCTAAATACATTCGATATAGCGGACTATTTGATAGGTGCTTTACGGGAATCTTGGACAAAAAGTGTAAACCTTCAATTCGAACGAAAATAGATCATCTGCATTATCAAAAACCACGATAATCAATTCAAGAGATCAAACTAGCGCTGATACTGTAGCCTTTAAAACTTCAGTTGACTTATAGTCCAGATAATTTGACACGACTCTCGACCTTCAATTAGCATTATTTAACAGCTGATATATCGTCTATATTTATAATCCCGGTTGTATGTTTTCATAAGCGGAAAGTATCACGAAGACACAAATCTAAAAGGACCGATATTGTACGATTTGCTCGCGGAAATTGATATATTCAACGCAAGAACCTCGTAATATATTTAAGCATAAAGGTCAGGATCATGTCAAATTGTCTGTGCTATACTAACTTGCGGAACGTACGATCCGATTTACAAAGAATTTAATGATGATCATTCTAGAAAATAGTAAGTGATAAATTCTACGAGCATGATTACACGCGCAGAGAGCTATTCAGACTTATACAAACAATTTGACCGTTGTTATTATAAATAAAAGCGCAAAGTTACTATGACGTGGCATATATATGAGTCTATACGGAGAATCGAGTCGAGTTTCCCGAAAATGAGTTGACCTTGTCAGCTAAATATTTCACGTTACCTGATTGGTACTTTAATTTTGATACGTTTTATGATGGCAATTAGACATGTGTTTTGACGGTAATTAAATCATTTTTAAACATGTTTGATCTTTTGACGATTCGTCCCATCGGCAAAAATAAAAATGTCACATTGCAGTATTTGTTTGCACTTTCAGAAGACAAAAGTAGTGTCCTTAACACGTTAATTTGAAGTAAATAGTCAAATGCTTTATGTAGTTCGTCTAGCTTCAAGGATAAAATAGAGCAGATGAAGCATTATTTTCACGAGCGTAATTCGAACCATGGGTTCAAAATAAATCAGTTGCTCACGATGTGAAATAACACCTGACCTTAGAATACAAATATTCTATTTAATTCATGCTTAATATAGGGTTTTCCTAAATATTTTTTTTAAATAAAGCATGGAGTGAAATTCGAATCAGCAGGGACGCGGAATTCTGATTTCTTGCAAACAAACTGAACAGAAGTGCATTTAAAATAATAACTTGTGTATATAACGGCCAAAACACCTGTAGTTGCCTATAACAACCATTGATGTCACGTGTAGGCCTACTGTAAAGCTCTCAAGGGCAACTGATCTTCTTGTATGACGTTTTTCCAGGCCGTACAATTTGAAAACCAATTTGCATTCGCGAGTCAAGTGATGCTTGGTGAGCGGTTTAGTTTAATTTTTCTCGGTCAGTTGACTTGTGTGTTTGGGTATTTCTGTGCCGTGTGATTATGGTCTGTGTTAGTTCTGTGTTCGACTGTTTCAGTTCAGTGCTAGATCTACCTTCCCCTTAGAATATAACCTACCTTTTAAGCCAGTGAAAACGCCGATCTGTGCTGGTTAAATGCTAGATTTAATTATGACATCATGAGTTGATCACATACTCTATCGGCCAATCAAAATACCGACTGCTATAACATTCGGAGTTATTTTAATCATTAAAAGTTTGCTCAAATTAGATGTGTTGGCGGGAATTGGCCAATAAAATTAATGACTAAAAAAGACTTCGCTTCGCTCGGTACGCTCACATCGTCCTTTTTAATCATAGACATTTGGTTTCAACTCGCCGTAAATTAATGATTTGACATAATCACTAATAGACCAGGGTATTGTAAATTTCATTAATTTACGGAGAGTTGAAACCAAATACCAATCTTTTAATTATTAAAAACAAATAACTCACTATGTTCTATTACATAAAAAAAACTTCATGCTCCAACTGTCATCTAATTACATGAACACGTTGTTTCGCTAATGAATTTGAATTGCAACATGATCGTATTTATGTTCAATTAGATACAGGTACAGGTACCCATATACGTTCCTTTTACTTTTGTTATCGAACTCAGATTTAACTACTTTTGCTCGTTCGTCAATTATTTTTAGAGGTTCAGTTTCTATAGCAACCACATCTTTAAATAGCAATATCATACGAGTATGTGTATGTCAATTATTATACTTCGCAAAAGGCTATAATTGTCTATAAGCCTCAACTTGGAAACTTCGTGAGTTATGCAACTATTCAGAAATTTTCAGAAATTTTAAGTATTTTGATTGCCATGGCAACCACAAAGTGTGTCCGATTATACATATCAAATTATTGTCGTAATCCGACCAATGTCCTCTATCCACACACCAAATTTCATAGTTCTGTCTTACATAATACTCTAGTTATGCCACGGTCTTGTAAAACCGGCTTTTCCCCCACTGTTTTGTGTTTCCATAGCAACGCTTTCTTTTAGCAAAATCAAAATATATGGTACATGCATATTCCCCTTAATACACCCTATGCATAAACTAAGTTCAGTAATCCAGACTTGCAAGTTGTTCGAATAGTGGCATGATTCCAGTTTTCTGTTGTTATTTAGTTCGTTTTTTACATGTTTCGTTGCCATAGCGACATTTTCTTAGGCCAGACTGGTGAATGTATCAACATGCATTATTCCCATAATGTTCTAAAACAATATGCAACACTTTATGAGTGTCTATGTTGAGTACTGTTTCCTTATTTCCTCGTTCATGTCGCCAAAAAGATAAATAGAATGACGGATAAAATATTGTTGCCATGGCAACAGTAGATTATTTTTTTGAATATAAGTATCATTTTCGATCATGATGCACTGTTACGGGTTACTAGTCAAATTATTATCAAATTCTGTTACTGGGCCATTTTTACTAGTTAGTGAACCTTGTCCTTAACATCATGCAGATCTATATCCCAATCATCCAATTCCTTTCTAGATGTACATATTAATGCAAATTGCACCATTAAAAACAGGCTATAAATGAAAACTAAATCAGTATCACTATTTTTATGCCTCCCATATTTGATGAGGGGATATATTGCTTTGAACATGTACTCGATAATGCTTTGCCCTAGGATCCTCAAACTTTACATGGTGGTTGGTCTTCAACAGTAGATGACCCCTATTTATTTTGAGGTCAGTAGGGCAAAGGTCAAGATCTTTATGACCTTCACCATATCTGACTATTGGGCTGCCAATTATTATGGGGCATAACAAACTTTACAAACATTTATTATTATTATATACAGTTCCCCATGGGTCTTCAAATGACACGAAATTCCCCAACCAAAAGGCCTCAGCTACGGTCTAACAAAGAGACAGAGAGAGACAGAGAGAGAGCCCTGTATATCTATGTTATACCTACAACAAAATGAAATTGGTACAGGATTTCCCTTGCTTGGTGCACAATTTCATGAATTTGTGAAATTCACCTACTTTTTTGGGGCTGACTTAACTACTCACATAGACAGTAATGTAACATTGCTGATATATTGTAGGTAATGCCCTCGGTGGAGACATGTACTGTATGGGAGCTGTACATCTATATACACCTCTACCTTTCCAGCCTAGTAGAGGTGGCCTCGGAGATTTATTGAGATCACATTTCTTTGTTAATGCTGGAAATTGTGGAAGCATTCAAGGCATAAGTTATAGTAAGTACATGTTGTTATATTATTATAATATCTGTCAAAAAAATGTTACCAGTTTTCAAGGACCGCTTTCAGCAATTCAGCCACCCATGACATTTAACTCCCCCTGGTCATTGGGCTATCTGAGAAAACCTGCGTTCGAATCTCCTCTAAATTTTGAGTGACCACATGTCTGAAAAAATATTTTAATTGATACTTTACTTGACATTGTTTTGGCCAAATTGATACCATCAGAAATGAGGTGTCCAGAGTATTTATATAAGGTGTTTAACTTGTTTCACTATCGAGCTTAAATAAGTTGAGGACAGGCTGAAGACAAGTCTTTACTTACTTACTTAACCAATATGGAAGATAGGAGGGTAGGTCCAAACATTAACATCAGGTATAAAACAGTTTTAGTAGTCCCCTATTGGTTTTTGACCAGAGGGACTATAGGTTTGCCGTCCGTCAGTCAGTCTGTCCGTCAAAACATCTGGATCCTGACATAACTCAAACAGTTTTTAAGCTAGGCTTATGAAACTTGATATGTGGATAGGGGGGGGGGGAATAAGGGGATAATGCACATCCAAAAACATTTTGATTCCAACCAAAATTGTAGTTGCTATGGCAACAGAAACATTGAAAATGGCTTAAAACCAGTAGGGGGCTTCTGTATTGTTTGCAATTCTTAATGACTTGTTTAACTTGATTTCTAACAGGTGATTTTAACAGAAACAATTTAGATGTATTCAAAAACTCATTACGTCTGTCATATGGTGCTGGCATTGTGTTACGACTGGGTCGTGTGGTGAGAGTAGAACTTAACTATGTCGTCCCGGTGTGGGCGAGGCAAGGTGATAGGTAGGTTACCATCTTTTGACTTGTCTTAAGCTTAATATCCAATTTTTCAATGTTTAGCTAACCTGTCACAAAGTGACATGGTGAGCTTTTGTGATCACTCTACTTCTGTCTGTCCATCCACAATTTGCTAGTGTAGTCACCAGAGGTCACAATTCATGCTAATCTTTATGAAAGTTGATCACAATTATCATCTTAACAACATCTAGGTAAAGTTCAATATTGGGTCATCTGGGGTCAAGAACAAGGTCACTAGATCAAATCATAGAAAAACCTTGTGCTGTCACTAGAGGTCACAAATTTGGTCTACTCTGGAATCTAGGTTGAGTTTCAATAAGGTTAAATAACAAGGTCACTGGTTCAGTTAATATGAAAACCTTGAAGATGCAATAGAGGCTGCACTTTTGAATCTTAATCATAAATGTTTACTCAGGTCTTCATTGGAGCCCACATGCACTATTACAACAGGTGAGCGACATGGGGTGCCCTCATGTTATAAAAAATGTATTAAGAAATAACCTTGTTGATAAACATATAGTAGCTGCTTCTGAACACGATCAGGCCATTCTCGAGGGGTCTTTAAATCACTATTGGTGTATATATTTTTGGCCATTATTGTGTTATGTTAGAGATTAAGGCTTGTATTATGTAAAAAGTGCTTAAATCAGCCTTTAAATTATATGCATATTAATTGATGCACTTTTCTCTAATAAAACAAATCAGCTATTCTTGTCAATCTCCTTAAGCACAAATCCTGGCATTGCCCCGGCGCCTTAAAAAAATCCTGGGGAAGGGCCTGACATGTATTAAAAGATACATACATATTGTACCTCACTTCAACAACAACCCTCCAATCAACAGCATTAGAAATCTTTCCCCTAGACACTTTCTTAAAAGCTGATTTTCCATGTCTCTTGTGATATTCTATGTACTGTAAAATCATTGATATTTGTGGGGGATTTAATTTTGTGGATTTCTTGGATGACATCAACAACAAAATTAAATCCCCAAAGAATAATTATATCAATAAATATGTCAAGTTTACAGCAGCTGCCATACTTGCTTTTAAGTTCAGTCAGGCATAAGACTGAGTTTTATTGGATGTTTAATTACTCCAATGCATTTATCAGTATGTTATAAAACAATTATTATATGCGTTTGATTTTTGGATGTTTTCTAATAATTTGTGTGAATTTTGACCTTGTCATTAAAAGGCATTTTTCGTGAAATCTGAAATCCTTGAAATTACGTCCCCAGGAAATGGCCTTTTCACCAAATTGAAATTAGATGATTTTACAGTATTTTGTTTTTATGCCCCCCTATCGATAGATGGGGAGGCATAAAGTGATTCACCTGTCCGTTCGTTCGTCCGTTCGTTCGTTCGTCCTGGTTAACCCAAATTGACAGTTTCTTCTAACATTACTATGGCTTGCTACAAAGCTTCCATACTTGCATGGATGTTGTATATGAACACTCTCCACACGCCTGTATCACCTGACCCCATTTTGTCCTTCACCTTGACCTAATTTTGGACTTAGACTTATTGAAGGGCCAAATTCTTGGTTAACCCAAATTGACCGTTTCTTCTAGCAATAATATGGCTTGCTACAAAGCTTTCATACTTGCATGGATGTTGTATATGAACACTCTCTACAGGCCTATATCACCTAACCTCATTTTGACCTTCACCTCGACCTAATTTTGGACTTAGGCTTATTGAAGGGTCAAATTCCTGGTTAACCCAAATTGACTGTTTCTTCTAGCATTATTATGGCTTGCTACAAAGCTTCCATACTAGCATGGATGTTGTATATGAACACTCTCCACACACCTGTATCATTTGACGCCATTTTGACCTTCACCTTGAGCTAATTTGGACTTGAGACTTATTGAAGGGCCAAATTCTTGGTTAACCCAAATTGACCGTTTCTTCTAGCATTAATATGGCTTGCTACAAAGCTTTCATACTTACATGGTTGGTGTATTTGAACATTCTCCACACGCCTTTATCACCTAACCTCATTTTGACCTTCACCTTGACCTAATTTTGGACTTAGACTTATTAAGCATCTAATTCTTGGTTAACCCAAATTGACAGTTTCGTTTTACATCATGTCCATCATGACGTTGCCTTCAAGTTAAAACCTGGCATACTTGTTTACCGTCATAAGCCCCTTTCATTTTCAAAGCCATGTAACACTATCCAACATTATTACATAATTATGGCCCCTGATTGACTTAGCTTTTTATGGGCAAGGCTTCCATGGGGGCATAAGCGTTTATTGAACGCAGTCTTGTTTTATCTATTTTCAGTTCCAATCCTGGCTTACAACTTGGAGTTGGCATAACATTTTTGTGATTAAATATTTATTATGTGATACATCCCGACAATGGTTGCAATGTGTTGAAGTTCTTCGTTCTTCCTTGTTCTACGGCAGAAGTGTGAGATAGAAATATTCTATTGTAAGGTCTTGAACGTTGAATACATACATCGGAGGCATCCTTTAACTCTGCACAGCCTAACCTGTGTTAAAAAGACAGCCAAGCGATACTTCAAATTTGAATGCTTGAAGAAAGTAGCTGTTTAAAAAAATCAATATACAAATTATTTGTATTAGAATAATTTAAATATAATATTGGCTGTTTAAGAGGTTTTCTTGCGACCCATGACATAGGTTTGATTGTTTATAGTGATAGGACAACGAAATGTGTGACAAGGAAATAATTAAGGTTTCGACTTGCAATCAGTGGAGCTGAAACAACCTATCATATAAAGAACTTAAATGCTGCAATTTTAAATATCGAATTGGAAAATTTTAGATGGTTTCAATAGTGTCTCAGAGTCTTTGTGAAAATCTGTGTGAAGTCTCGCCACTTGCGATATCTTATTGAAAAATATCGAATTGTATTCAATTTGGAAATTGATCTGACCGATCCATTTCGGGTACTCATTGCTATCACTATAAGACATGTGTAATGTTTTGATGGCTGTGTTAAAGGATGCCATGTTAGCTATAGTCTTTTTAGTTCTCTAACGGTATTCAACCGGAGGGGATTATAGGTTTGCCGTCCGTCTGTCCTTCAAAAAATCTGGATCCTGACATAACTCAAACTGTTTCCAAGCTAGGTTTATGAAACTTGTTATGAGGATAGGGGGGCAATTAGGGGATTATGCACGTCGAAACATCTATTTTGATTCTGACACAAATTGTTGTTGCTATGGAGACAGAAAAAGTGAAAATATGTCCAAAATCTGGATCCTGCCATAAACAGTTTCCAAGCTATTTTTATGAAACTTGGTATGTGTGTAGGTGTCATTAAGATTTATGCCAATATAAATATTTTTGTTGCTGACAAAAATTGTGGTTGCAGAAACATTGAAAATGGCGTCAAACCGGTAGGGGACTTCAGTATTGCTTGCAATTCTTAGTGATTAGTTTGTCTCAGTTCAGATTTACTAGCTGTGTTTATGTTGTGCCTTCAAGGTATTTAATCAAGCTATAATGCGCCCAGGATAATGTGATGTTTACAAACATGAATCGGTTTGGCCAACTGTTGGGAAATTGGTTTTACAAATTACTGAAGTAAACAGATATGGTTAGTTTTGTACTAAAAACATCACTGATAAATCATATATATCTGATTAATCCAACGTTGAGGAATTTACCAAATTTTCCTGCCTTTCTCATTATCATGGGCGCTTTGTAGTACAGGACTGAATTTATAAACAGATTATACAGAATCATTGCTCAATATGGAGGGCAAGAACCAACAGCGTTAGAATCAACATTGTATTAGTGTTACTGTTCCAGTTACCTCCCTTAATACAACTGGGTGTATATTGATTTGTAAATGTTGGTCAATCTCCAGCGTATAAACCTATTCAGTGTATGACTTATTGGGAGACTATACAATTCAACTTGCATGACTTGTTGTGAGAAAAATCACCTGTGATTTCCAATCACTAAAACTTATTGGGAGACTATTCAATTCAACTTGTATGACTTTTTGCGAGCACAAGCATCTGTGATTTCCAATCATTGACTTATGGGGATACTATACTATTCAATGTGTATGACTTGTTGCGACAACTGGAAGTAAATTGACTTGTTTATCTGTCTGGTTGTAGTGATAAACCAAATGGATCCTCAAGCTTGGTACGGTGGTTTGTGAAGATCATTAAATGACCCTCCTAGATTTTGAGATTATTGGCTCAAAGGTACTAGAAATTGATATTTTGGCTGCCATGGGGCAAAATTGGCAATAGGCCGTTAAGTCATGATTCATATATTTGCCATGACTTTGTAAGGTTCAGTTAGGCTAATATTCATCAATTTAATGTAATGGTTTAGCTATCTACCAAAAACAGTAATTTTCATGTAGCTGTAAGCCTTGTAGATAGACTACATACGTGTTCATTTTCATGAAAACATGCAATCAGTGAAGTTCATAATGATGTGCTGTATGCTTGAATACTAACATGTATCACTGTAATAGTCCTTGATTTTAACAAACAATAAAAATTATGATGCCTTACATGCCAGAGGGCATAACAAGCATTAAGTAAGTAAATAAAAATATTGACAGGTTTGATTTGTATTATAATTTTTATTTGTTATGCTAGATTTATACTGTGGCAACATTGATCAGTAGGTTGGTATTCAATATTGATCTTACTTAGTTGGGGAATAAGGATAGCCAATCATACTACCTGTTTCTGACCAAGAGTTTAATATTGTGTGATCTGATTGGTGGTCCTTAAGTCAAGTAAGATCAATATTGAATACTCTGTGTTCATCCATCATCCCATTCTTGGTAACCAGTGTATATTTGCCTGAACTTGACTAACCACTGATGTACAGGGATGCTGTCGTCCTGTCATGAAATTCTATGTAGGATAAGGATATCTCGCCCGAGGGGTCGGAATTTAACTAATTCCGACCCCAAGTGAGATATCCTTATCTTAAATCGACTGTCTCATGATGGATTATTTTTCTCCGAGAAAATGAGTTTATAACATTATTTCGCTTTCATGTTCTCAACATGACGTCATCTTGAGGTGACATTTGCTGTACATTCTTATTAATAACCCTCATTAATAATAACATAAATAAAGTGTACGCTGTTCACTTATGCTCAAGAAAATGTTTTTTAAACGGTATAGAGCCTATTAATGTTCGTCTTGTAAGCTTAATCATATCAGTTACACATAAATCCCGAAACTAAAATAGTCTGCTCTATGTCGCATGTATGCCCATGTAAGATTGAGCTATCTTCCGTCCGTCGTAGAATATAATGAGTCCAGTTGAATGTTGCCACGCCGTATACTGGCCATCTATCACATTGTTTTGATCTGATCATTTGTGTTATTTGTTATAGTTGTTACCATAGGTACTTTCTAGAAGTTGGTTACTCTGCAGAGATATTAACCCTGTCCCTACTTTTATGCATGTCTATATTATAGTCCAGAGAATTTGACACGATTCTCGACCTTAATAATTTCACAGCTGATTTATTGTCTATATTTATAGCCCTGGTCGTAAGTTTTCATAAGCGAGGGGGGAGGGTATCACGAAGACGCTCGAGGTGTAATACTAACACAAATGTAAAGGACCGATATTGTACGATTTGCTCGCGGAAATTTATATATTCAACACAAGTACCTTGTAATATATATACATGCATAAAGGTCAGGATCATGTCAAATTCTCAGTGCTATACTAGGTTCTTGCTGCAAATTTATCAGTTTCATTGAGCAAATTAGGCATTATCTGTCTTTAAATTTGTGTTTATGTTTCATCACATGCATATTTGTTATAATTCAAGCTTATAACATTCAACCAGGATTAAATATAGACAAGGATCAGCTGTAAAATTACACCATTAGATGGCCAGAGGATCAGGTTTATATCTTGGCACATCAAATGATGTCCACTAGTCAAGTATATAGTGCGAACAAATGAACATGGTCCTCAACCTTTATGCATGTTACGTATATATATTACAAGCTTCTTGTGAGGAATATATCAATTTCCCTGAGACTTTTGTACCTTGTCGAAGATTTGTGTTTATTGAATTTGATCATATTGAATTCGTTATACTTCCCACTTTTTATGAAAACATAGTCCGAGGAAGGAAAACCTTGAATATAAATTCCCTGGTCCTCCAGGTTGGGAGTTTATCACAGGGCTAACAACCCTGTATTGTACAAACTAGCATGTTACGGAAACAGCAACAAAGAATGCTGCCCTACATGTCAGAGGGCATAACAGGCAGTAAGTAAGTAATAGTCCAAAATTAAATACTATACAATAATGTATGTTAATAGAATTAGAAGGTTGAGGAACTCGTTGATTTGTTCACACTACCTGTTGTTTTAGAGATTGTATGTATACTGTTTATGTACAAAAGATGAATTATTAATTTTGAAGTATTTCTAGAATTGATAATTACTTATTTTAAGTGGTTGTGTATATGATTTACATAAATCATGAATAAATTATTATCTAACAACATCTTGTTGTCTTCAACCACATATAATGGGCGTCACTGAAAAGTTACCACCCTATTGACTCTTATATTTCAAAATTCACGTTACTCTGTGTTAAAAGCAGAACAAGACTATGTTTTAACCTAACTGTGTACTCACAGCTATCCTATTTAACAATATTCAAATGCACACACTATAAAACTTTTGTACCGATAGGTCATATTGTACACAAAATACAGAGGTATATATAAGTGTTAACTTTTCAGTGACGCCAAGTATATTATAGTCACCAGAGTACTGTTTTACTCACTAAAGATTTTTTGATAATAATGAAAAAGCTGCTAATGTCATACCAAGATCAGACCCGTGTAGAGCGAGTAGATCTGCTGAGTGGATTGCAAGATTTTTTAGAAACTTGCCAGAGGGATGATGTTCATTATACCCCTGCACAACGTGTTGTAAGGGGGGTATACTGGATTCAGCTTGTCCGTCTATCTGTCTGTCCGTAGACGCATTCTTGTTGACGCAACTTCTCCTACAGTTTTGGCAGGATTTCGCTCAAACTTTCACAGATGAACAACCTCAACATATAGATGTGCATGAAGAAACAAATTTGCACTGCGATGAATTTTGGCAGAATTATGGTCCTTTGTCGACGGGGGTATATTAGTCTGCCGAATGGCGACAGCTCTAGTTTATTCAGGTTTAACGCTGTTTCTCAACAATCAGTTCAATACGATGGCCAATTCACCGAACCAGTTTTCCTGGACTGTATCCTAACCAGTTCAATACGATGGCCAATTCACCGAACCAGTTTTCCTGAACTGTATCTCAACCAGTTCAATACGATGGCCAATTCACCGAACCAGTTTTCCTGGACTGTATCCTAACCAGTTCAATATGATGGCCAATTCACCGAACCAGTTTTCCTGGACTGTATCCTAACCAATTCAATACAATGGCCAATTCACCGAACCAGTTTTCCTGGACTGTATCCTAACCAGTTCAATACGATGGCCAATTCACCGAACCAGTTTTCCTGGACTGTATCCTAACCAGTTCAATATGATGGCCAATTCACCGAACCAGTTTTCCTGGACTGTATCCTAACCAGTACAAACTTACTCTTCCAAAAGGAACTAGTAACTACTCCACATGTGACAGTGTTGTCAAATTGTCATGGAAGGGTATGACCTGCTGTGACTGGGAATCCAGCTGACTAACCACTAGACCAGGACTGTGGCTCTGTTGATGAATGAAAAGTTTTCCATGGTCCATCTGCTCAAGTGAGCTACAAAGGAATCCACTTAATACAACTTAAGAATACCAAAGCAACCATATTCATGTCTGTCTGATTATATACATTTTATTACGCTGCATAATTATAATGACATGCAACTTAAGAAATGTTAAATGACCACTAAACTAAGCAATAGCTATGTACTTGGTACTGCTTGTCACAATAACCGTCAACTTGTTGCTAATTTCAGCAAATACATTTCAAAGTAAACAGCTGCTCATATACACATGATATTACATATCATACACATGGTATTACATATCATACACGTGGTATTACATATCATACACGTGGTATTACATATCATACACATGGTATTACATATACACGTGGTATTACATATCATACACGTGGTATTACATATCATACACGTGGTATTACATATCATACACGTGGTATTACATATCATACACGTGGTATTACATATCGTTCAAAAATCTCTAGTTCAAACAATGTAAACACTAACATAATACACTAAGGGACTTGTCATCATTTGTGGTAGTCAAACATTCCCCTGGTTTTATTATAAGTTATTCATAGTCACTGACGTTTTAATACTCGGTTTTCCTAAAAGATGTTCATAGTCGATGACAATATACTCAGTTTTCCTAAAAGATGTTCATAGTCACTGACGTTTTACTCAGTTTTCCCAATCTCTGTCATATATGCCCCCAGTAACTTGATCTGAAAATGACATAAATACAGTATTATAAACAGTTCAGTATTCATTACTCCATTTAGATAATTTATACGTACATTGCACCTTCCAATTTAGCCCATTCTTCAATGTCACATTTATACATCTAGCCTCTGGTTAAAGGTAAATTGAGTGGCTTGCATGTAAACATTTAATGACTGTTCACAGAAATTCTCCCCAACAAGTTTGTTTTTCTAACAGCTGACTCTGAACTGGAGCATGTTGCCTAACTAAGGCACTACAGAGCACTTTTTAGTAGCGCTTTCCTACATCTATGCAACGACATGCTACCAGTACTCGCTAAAGCATACCGTTTCTCAGCACTTCGCTAGGCGAGCGCGTTCTTATGTGACAGACCTCGGTAGAGCTTTGCTGTGCAAGGATCCACAAGCGGTGGCCAGTAGCATATAAGGTTTTTGGCTTCATCCACTACAGATATCATAGCGCTATCAAGCTCCTGATAAATTTGATCACTGTTTCTATACTGTTGACAGATAACTGCAACATAACTGGTGCCTATTATTGTCTATTTACGTCCTCACAAGAACTATGTTCACATGTATCAGTGCTATACACCAGACATGATAAAGAACCAAGGAGTCTATTCAGAAAGAGCTAGGGTATCACATCCATATTCCATATATCACACATATTTCTGTATCTTCCCTCGAAGCTGGACATCATTGGCCAATTAGGCAGGGAAAAAAATTATGCCCAAGCACTTTCAACAGTCTCAGTAAAAAACAAACAATGGGAACTAGGTTATATTGTGTACGGTAATTCTGGTTTCTCAACCATTTTTCAGTTATAAACTAATGGCTAATTCAACTAACAGGTTTTCCTGGACTGTATAACAACCAGTACTAACTTACCCTTCCACCAGGAACCAGTCACTTCTCCGAATGTGGAGGAAATCTACATTGATGTAAAATTTTCATTGAAGGGTATGACCTGCCACAATCGAGAATCAAACTGTTGCAATTTATCGCACTAGCAACTGGACCATGGCTAAACTAAGTTATGATAGCAAGGGTTATGACCATGGCCACAACAGACCGTTACATCATACCTACCCCTTGCATGTAGTTGAATTTATCAATCTTTTCATTCTGTGAATGTGCACCATCGTCCGAGCATCCCATCGGGAGTAAGATGACATTTTTCCCTGTAGCCTCTTGGAAAGTCAAGGTCACTGGAATACTACCTCCCTCCCTTGTCAGGTCAGGTTCTACTCCAAATACTACCAAAGAAACAAGAAAAGTGAAAACTCCACAAAAGAATAGACATTTTATGAAACAAGGGTAATAACTCCGCTGAATCCGTCAACCAGGAGCCAGCAACTTCTCCACATGTGAAAGCAAATCGACTTATAAATGGTAAAATGACATTATAAATATATCAACCTTTAACAGATCATCATACAGTATAGACACTACAGCAGTATACACAGCCAAATATCTAGTGAAATCTACATGTTAACACTCCAGTTAGAACATTAGGGGCATCCATACCGAATCCTTTGTCCTAACAAACTCCTATTTTCACCTAAATTTAAGGGTCTAAGGCCACCACCTGCAAGGTTAGAATAAACACTGCATAGTATGACAGCAAACAATTAGTGAGCACCTGTTTTTACTGCATTTCTTCCTGCCACATAATTTGGATGGTTAGTATCGCTAACCCATGGTTTACCTCCGCCTCCTTCTAAAGACAACCTGACAGTATACAAAACAGTATGTGTGAATGTAGGGCTGACAGGTGTGAATTAAGGGCTGATAAGTGTGAATGTAGGGCGGACAGGTGTGAATGTAGGGCTGACAGGTGTGAATTAAGGGCTGATAAGTGTGAATGTAGGGCTGACAGGTGTGAATGTAAGGCTGACATGTGTGAATGTAAGGCTGACATGTGTGAATGTAGGGCTGACATGTGTGAATGTAAGGCTGACATGTGTGAATGTAGGGCTGACAGGTGTGAATTTAGGGCTGATAAGTGTGAATGTAGGGCTGACAGGTGTGAATGTAGGGCTGACAGGTGTGAATGTAGGGCTGACAGGTGTGAATGTAGGGCTGACAGGTGTGAATGTAGGGCTGACAGGTGTGAATGTAGGGCTGACATGTGTGAATGTAGGGCTGACAGGTGTGCATGTAGGGCTGACAGGAGTGCATGTAGGGCTGACAGGTGTGAATGTAGGGCTGACAGGTGTGAATGTAGAGCAGACAGGTGTAAATGTTGTTTAGTACATGGATACAAAAAGGCAATGAAAAGTAAACCATGACAGACCATCCAAATTATGCAGCTCTTCATGCCCCCCAAAAAGAGACAGGTTTTAAATTGGTGCGTATGAAACTACTATGGTACTATGAAGCACTGTTAACCACTCTGGTTAGCATGTACAGCTCCTTAGGTATGACTTAGAACAAATATTGTGCTGTTTGCCCAAATACCCTCCCCCCTCTTTCAATGTGATAAATCATAGGTGAGAAAACTTTCATTTTATGCTCTCCGACCCTGTCCCTATATTATAGTATATCAGCTAATCCACTTCTACCTACAGTTTACCATATCCGTGACATGATCCTAAAGTACCGCATTTTCCCATTTATTCCCCACATTTATATTTTACCTTGTTTGACAGCATTTCTACCAGCCACATAGTTGGGATGATTGTAATCACTGACCCATGGTTTACCTCCATGACCCATAGTTATCCTGTACATATAACACTTTAATATGTTAACATGAAACTATAGTACAAACAAATAAACTAAACCCCTAACCTTCATCAGCATAATTAAACAGTCTATTTCTAAATACGTTAACATGAAACTATAGTACAAACAAATTAACCTAGACCCCTAACCTTCTTCTGCATAATTAAACAGAGTCTATTTCTAGTTTATAATTATATTTTGGCTTTTGTTTTCATGAGCAGAGAATATTAATAATATGTATGAGGTGTACTATAGACACTAAACTAAATCACCGGCAAGACACAACTTTCTCGCAAAATTGATACATATCACACAAACAGCTTGCAATATATTCATGCAAAAGGTTAAGGACCAGGTCACTGTTTTTAGACTATACCAAACAAGTTTTGTTAAAACCATAGACTAACAATTGTCTTTTTACAATATTAAACCCAAGAAAAATAGAAATGGGTATCATACAAGTGAGTTATTTTATGATCTATAATCAGTACTGTACAAAATTACTGTCCATATCTAAGTAAGACAAGAAGTGTTTGTAAAACACGTATGCCCCCATGGCAGCAATAGTCAGAAATGGTAAACATCAAAGTCACCTCAAAATGGGGGTCATCTACTGTTGATGACCAGCCTCCAAGTAAAGTTTGAAGATCCTAGGGCAAAGCATACTTGAGTTATTGAACGAAAACCATTTGGTCTACCGACAGACAGAATGACAGACATGTGCAAAGCAATAGATGGGAGGGGGGCATTACAAGAACATTATGAGATTAATAGAAGATAAGATTTCAGAATAAAGAAATGATTGCGTGTAAGGCCCTATGTCAAATGACAGTATACTCAGTCTGATGATTGAAGGCGTGGCAACGTTTGGTGAATTCAATATGTCTGTGGTGCCCAGCACTATCTAACTCGTTCAGACACAGCCCTCACAGGTACCAATTCACACCTTGGTAACTACTTAATACATGCAAACAGATTTTATATAAGACATAGGTAGCAGAACAATTATATTACGTCATGGTATTTGGACTTCCACTGTCTTTGTGAACTTTTTCAACATATTTCCTGACTAGGGCTTCCACTTCCTCTGGTTGCATGTCTGGTACCAATCTAATGGAGAACTTTCCAATCACTTTTCTAGGGATCACAGTTTTAGCGCCGGCCCCACTAAATGCACCTTCAATACCTGAATATAAAACAGAGCAAATAACTGTATAACCTCTCCAGAGCAGCCCTTTGTAGAGCAACAACCTCTCTATAACAACAGTATAACCTCTCCAGAGCAGACCTCTGTAGAGCAACAACCTCTCTATAACAACAGTATAACCTCTCCAGAGCAGCCCTATGTAGAGCAACAACCTCTCTATAACAACAGTATAACCTCTCCAGAGCAGACCTCTGTAGAGCAACAACCTCTCTATAACAACAGTATAACCTCTCCAGAGCAGACCTCTGTAGAGCAACAACCTCTCTATAACAACAGTATAACCTCTCCAGAGCAGCCCTATGTAGAGCAACAACCTCTCTATAACAACAGTATAACCTCTCCAGAGCAGACCTCTGTAGAGCAACAACCTCTCTATAACAACAGTATAACCTCTCGAGAGCAGACCTCTGTAGAGCAACAACCTCTATAACAACAGTATAACCTCTCGAGAGCAGACCTCTGTAGAGCAACAACCTCTCTATAACAACAGTATAACCTCTCGAGAGCAGCCCTATGTACAGCAACAACCTCTCTATAACAACAACTTCAAAATGTCCCTATTTAACCTCTGTAGAACAATAACCTCAAAACAAACTGTTAAAATTGGTAGGTGGGTGCCAAGGGGAATTTAACATACATGCCTTTGTTCAAATTGGTGGGGTGAATTAGACATAGTTATACAGTATTTGAAGTAATGAACTCACCATGCAATGAGAGTGAGGGATATCTCCATCGTGCCATCAGTACGGATGCCTTGGTTTCATGTATCAGTTTGTTCACACCAATATCTGCCTTATATTCATTCTGCAAAAAATAAGAAATGTTTGTATAACATATCACTGGTTTAGAGCCCTACTAATGACCTTATAAGACTCATGCATATTAGAAATCTGCATCTCAAGGCGCTTCTTATGAACCATTTTTTTTTATGAAGGCAATCCTTGAGTACTTCAGCTTTTACTGTGTAAGATGAAAACAGTTAAAACCAAAAGAGCTTTTGACACAAAAATGTATGTCTCCCACAAGGGACCATAGCTCCCAACAACTAGAGCACCACCTACGAGTGCTGGACGCTCAACTTTCTCGTACTTGATATAGTACCCTTACTCATCAGTGAGAGAAAATTCTAAGAGTAGCAAGGGCAGATAACTCATAAATATAGGTCACAGTGTTACCAGCCTTGTCAGTTTGGATGGTGAATAAAACTATGTTGAGTTTCAAGTAGATACCTTTGATAGTCTTTGAGAATTTGACATTTTTGAGTAAACATTAAGTCAGAAAAGAGAAATAACTCACAAGCATATTGACTTTTAAGTTGTGACCTTTGGTAGTCTTTGAGAAACTTTAAACTGCCAATAGGCTTCCAAGGAAGAAATAGTCCTGTGGTTACTATATCTCGATATCTTGTCAATTGCAGAACATTGGCTATGTTAGAATCAAAATAATGAATATGTACCTTATTTTTATCTATACTGAAGCACAGGCACTTGTTCGGATGCATACATTAAATAACTCGTGCTACGCACTCATGATTTAATAACTACCCATCCAAAATTGTGACTGTGCTTTATTCTACAATAAAACACAGATACATGTTCATTATTTCTTAACCAATGCACGACTATCCCGTCACAACAATATTTTTACTTTTTCTTCGAAAAATCGAGCTCAAAATCATTTGCCAAAATAGCCCCGACAAACTTTGTGACATCCATCCAGACGTCTGGCACAAAATCAATATGTCTCCTCCACTATAGTATGTAGGAGACATAATCATGTTTGAATATAAACTTACCGTATCAAAGTCAATAGGTTCATATAGCTTTTGTTCATCATCGGTAAGTTTGGCGACAGCGTCATTGATTCCAGGTATCAATATTTTACCATTAAGATCTACTAACTTTCCCATGATATTGATTAGATCATTCATTGCTTCATGTCTAAAACATAATCACATAGGGGGAGTTAGAAATTCTGAAAAAAAACTGATATCCTCAAAAATTTATATTTCAATTTTTTTTAGAAAACACGACTTTTTGGTACACTCAAAGCCTGAAGTTCGGGCATATGCTTGAAAACTTTCACCCTTGTATGTATACAGTCAGGTCTCGATATGACGACACCCGATAAAACAACAAATGCATTATACTGACATCACGCTTTGGGAACAAATATATTAAAATGCTCTTTTTATTTTCTTGGAAACAAACAGTGTCATTGTATCGAGACCTGAGCGAATCATGTTCCAAAATCTCTGTATTTACATTGCAACAAAAATGAAAGCTACGTGTCGTATACTTCACCGGAAGCCGTAGAGATCTAGTGTATGGTGTTCATATCTCATACACTGTCTTAAATAAGGAGTGTAGAAGTCAGGGAGACAATACAACCAACAAGATTTCATCGAAGAGTTGTAGCGACATTCAGTTGATGATTTTTTAGTTCAACATCATTTCTCAACAATATTTCAGTTATGAATGGGAGGGGATGGCGATTCACCTAACCAGATTCCCTTAACTGTATCCTAACCAGCACTAAGTTACCCTTCCAAGGAACCAGCAACTTCTCCACAGATGGAGGTATATCAACATCAACAATTGAACTTGGATCACAGGGTTACAAATCCAGCACACTAATCACTGGACCACGGTCACCTTGCTTGCTTGACACTTGGCATATTTCAAGGTAACTGCTGGTTCGCCCAGTACCAGGATAATGTGATTAGGTAGTCTCCATATGACTGAAGTACTGTAGACCAGAGGGGCATGAAACAAGATTTCTCAAAATTTATGCGGTGTCCAATTTTATCTTCATACTCTAAAAGCTTCATTTATTACAAGATAGATAAGAACAATGGTAGAAACCTCTGGAATTTAACCTGAAGGTTTTACATTCTTCTGATGCCAGAACAATAAACTGTTGAAACTTAAATTTTGATAATGAACTTTTTTAACACCCTGTAGTACTTACACTGTCCCACCAAACAGACCACTGTGCAGGTCCTTATCTGAACACTGTACTTCACAGAAGAAATAACAAATACCTCTGAAAATATACGACAAAAAACCAAACTGGTATAGGTATTATTCGCAATATTTTTATATTTGCTATCATTCGTAAAATGCGTTCATTTTATGTATATCTGTGTAAATATACTTACATACAAAATATAACAACAAGAAAATCCATCACTGTGACAGAACCTTCAACAACGAATTCATAAATCAGGGAAATAAGACAAAATTTCTCAAACTAAAGATTATCCTAAAATAAATATAAAGTGATTAACAGTATTCAATTCACAGACATGAACTGAACTAAAGATAAAAGTGTTAGAACTCTGGTATGTACACAGTTTCAATTTTAATCTAAATAATTTATTATATTGATCTATAATAAACATGGAAACAATAGTAACAAAATGTAGGAACAAGATTTTTTTTACCTCAGTCCATATGTGATACAAGGTTTCTTCTTTCCCAGCCAGTAGTTATCTGATATACACACAAAGTCGACACCCTGTCAATATAAATATACACACAAAGTCAACACCTTGTCAATATAAATGTACACACAGAGTCGACACCCTGTCAATATAAATGTACACACAAAGTCGACACCCTGTCAATATAAATGTACACACAAAGTCGACACCCTGTCAATACCAATATGCACACAACACAACACCCTGTCAATACAAATGTACACACAGAGTCGACACTCTGTCAATATAAATGTACACACAGAGTCGACACTCTGTCAATATAAATGTACACACAAAGTCGACACCCTATCAATACAAATATGCACACAGAGTCGACACCCTGTCAATACAAATATGCACACAAAGTCGACATCCTGTCAATACAAACAGCACACAGAGTCGACACCCTGTCAATACCAATATAAACACAAAGTCAACACCCTGTCTATACCAATATACAATATAAACACAAAGTCGACACCCTGTCTATACCAATATGCAATAAACACAAAGTCGACACCCTATCAATATAAATATGCAATATATACATAGACACCCTGTCAATATCAATATGCTGTTGATGTCATACAACTTTAACGGAACATTGAAGTTAATATATTTTATATATTACCTGCAAGAATGAGTCTTTCAACGAGAATACAAGCTCATCAAGTCCTTCTGAACCTGACTCTTCCATACCTTCAAAGATGAACTGTAATACAAATATTCAATGCAAACTGTAATACAAATATTCAATACAAACTGTAATACAAGTATTCAATACAAACTGTAATACAAATATTCAATACAAACTGTAATACAAATATTCAATACAAACTGTAATACAAGTATTCAATACAAACTGTAATACAAGTATTCAATACAAACTGTAACACAAGTATTCAATACAAACTGTAATACAAATATTCAATATGAACTGTAATACAAATATTCAATATGAATTGCAATATAAATATTCAATATGAACTGTAATACAAATATTCAACATGAACTGCAATACAAATATTCAACATGAACTGTAAAACTCACAGTGACCTTTGACCTCCTGACCTCAAAACCAATGGAGGTCATCTACCGTTGATAAACAACCTCCATGTAAAGTTTAAGATCAGGGATAAGCGTTCTTGAGTTATTAAACGGAAACCATTTGGTTTACCGACCAACAGACATGTGCAAAGCAATAAACCCCCACATCAAAGATGGGAGCATAAAAAGACTAGAAGTTATAATTGAACTACAATAATCACCTTGAGGTTTATAGGAACGTCTTGTTTTAATTCTTGCATAGCTTCAATACAGTTGATCCAAGCAAGAACCGGCCCTTTATCATCTGTAGAGCCTCTACCGTATAATTTTCCATTTACATCTGTCAGTTCAAAAGGTTCCGTGTCCCAGCCATCACTCTGTTACAATGTAATAATCTTACATATTAAAGGTACATGTATGTATTACTATGCAATTTGAACATTTTTTGTTTAAATTTATTAATTTTTTATCCCTTTTTGGTTACTAACAAGTTAATCTCACTGAGTAGTTGGGTTCGAAAAACTGAAAAGTGTTTATAAAATTTACAGTACCTATGGAGAGATTCGAACTAGGGATCTCCAGATTGGTAGTCTACAGCCACCATGCCACCCAAGATGATTTAACATGTTTTTTTCTGGTTTAACACTGTTTCTCAACAATTTTTCAGTTATATACGACCGCAAATTACCCTAACCAGTTTTCATGGACTGACTGTCCTAACCAGTATTAACTTACCCTTCCACAAGGAACCAGCAACTTCTGGGCATGTGGAGTAAAATGAAAATTGTATGCATTGACATGCTGTTACTGGGAATCAAGCCTGGATAGCTGGGTTCAAATCCAACACACTAACTACTGATTGGACGACGACCATGACTCCCAAGGATTAATACAAATCATGACAATCAGTATTTTTTCTTGAACAAAATGAAACAGCCTGTGTCCATAAAATTGGAAAATTTTAGCGCGACAATCGCCAAATTGAGAATATTAAAAATGATTTTTTGGTTAAAATTGATCAGAATTTATTTTGCTATTTTCTACTGATAATACTCAAGTCATATCTAGTAACGACTTTTGCAAGTTGTTTTATTGAAAACAGTGAGAACAAAACTGAAAAGGGGGGAAATATGCATTCTTTTGGGGAAAAATGGAGGTTATTTTGCCAGGGGAAGGTGTCTGTATTTAGCCCTAAAAATCGCTAAAAAAATCACTAATAATGTATAACCTTCTCAGCAGGTTGAACATCCAAATGTCCATAAACAAGTAGAGTTTTCTTCTTAGGATCGTTACCCAGCGTTCCAAGCAGTATAGGAGGCAGAGGAAGAGTGGAACCGTCTGGTAGTTTCTGGTTCCCAATTTCCTCAAGTTTACAGGTAGCTCCGAGTTTCTCCATTTCCTAATAAAACAATATATAATTATATCATTATCATAGTGCAAATAAATTAACCTGGTCCTCCAACCTGCTTATAGCATTATTTATTTAACAGTTGATCTTGTCTGTAATGTGATTTCGGCCTATGTTTTCATGAGCCGGCAGTATTTTATACGAATATGAACAAGGTCAATCGGGACACCTCAGACAATTTCTCACAAATCATCTCTCGGGTGTAAATAGAACGTCACCATTTTGGAACTAATTTTGCTGTGACGTCATCATGACATCAGATGTAAACAAAACAAGTGACTCAATGGAGTACACGCCCACCAAGTAAGCTTTAATTGTTTTTTGGCAAAATTCCAAACTGTCGACAAACGACGCCATATTGGTATAACTATGATCTATTTTCTTAGTCTTATCATGCGATCTGCTTGATACATCCGATATATCACGTATAAATGCCGTACAGACCGTTCTGATTGGAACAAAGAGCATACTGTAAACACTAATCTTATGTATGGCGCAACTTTCTCGTTGAAATTGAGTTATTCCACACAAGCACCTTGCAGTATATTGCAAGTCCTGAATTCACAATGTGGGCAACTTACAGTATTGAATGGGTACAGACTCAACAAACTTCCAATGCCATCAGCACTTTGATTATACTTAACCGAACTTACAATGCCTTCAGCACTTTGATTATACCCAACCAACTTCCAATGCCATCAGCACTTTGATTATACTTAACCGAACTTACAATGCCTTCAGCACTTTGATTATACCCAACCAACTTCCAATGCCATCAGCACTTTGATTATACTTAAACAAACTTCCAAAGCCATCAGCACTTTGATTATACTTAACCGAACTTACAATGCCTTCAGCACTTTGATTATACCCAACCAACTTCCAATGCCTTCAGCACTTTGATTATACTCAACCAACTTCCAATGCCATCAGCACTTTGATTATACTCAACCAACTTCCAATGCCATCAGCACTTTGATTATATAATGTTAAAATACATACATTTGTACATGTATGTTAAGAACAACAAACTAGATCTATGAACTTTATACTACTTACAAGAATATGAAATGTACTTAGCTTATGAGTGTTGTAAATAACATGAAAAAAATATAACCAAATATGCACATGTATTAGAAAAATAACAAAGGGCAATAACCTAGATCAACCTTGACTGATGGAGTTAATGTCCTTAGTTATGTACAACTGGACTTGATACTGAAGAGTCATGCAAAGTTTTGTTGCATTAATCAGACCAATGGTAACTGACTCAGGAACACAGTGTACAAACCAAATCACTGAATGACTTATTGGGATACCATACAAATCAACTTGTATGACTTATTGTGATTGAAACTTCCTGTGATTTACTATCACTGAACGACTTATTGCAAGACTATACAATTCAATGAGTAATACTTATTGTGATAACCGGAAGTTGACTCGTTTATACACTCAGTCACTGTGAGGAATAGCGCAGACAAATAAATTTACCAACCAAAGCATAACACCTACATAGCCCCAATATACTTTGTAGCTTTCGTATAACAAGAAAATCTGCCCACTTTTTCAACAAACTTTGGATGATACGATAATTACAGCTAATTTAGAATATGAATACCGTTATGAAAGTTTAAGTACATTTTTTCAGAAAATTGCAGTGAGGATAACAAAAAATACTTAAATAGGTGATTTTGTAAGATTCAATAAAAGCAAAATGCCCTGGTGGAAGCCTTGTTCCTAAAAACAAGCTAAGTCAATCAGGGGCCATAATTTTACAAAATGTTGGATAGTGTTACATGGCTTTGACAATGTAAGGTGTTTATGATTGTCACAGTTAAGTTTGAAAGCAATAACTAATGCCTTGAAGGACTTCTAAAATATTTGAGTTTCAACAACTTAAAACTTTGGTTAACATTTTCAGACGAACAAACGGGCGGACAATCACTATATGCCTCCTGCACTAGATGCCTGTGCCTCCTGCCAAAAAATGTTTGTGTTTTTTTTTCTCTCACAAAACCTCAACATTTACAATTATTACACAGGTTTAGGATTCAGGGAAAATATCGCCAGTACTCCTGAATAGTTTAAACTGTACATTTCAAGTCACTCTAGTGTGAGTGTTTAACCACATACATAATTAAATAGTTTCAGTTTCAGATGTGACATGTACATGATTTTGTAAGACATATAAATAGATTGAATTATATACTCAGCGTCAATGAAAAGTTACCACCCTAATGGCTCTTTGTCTTATATTTTGAAATTCATGTTACACTGTGTTAAAAGCCAAACACAACTATGTTTTGACCTTACTGTGTAGTCACAGCTATCCTATTTAACAATATTCAAATGCACACATTATAAAACTTTTGTATCGATGGGTCATATTGTGTACAAAATACAGAGGTTTACATGTATATGAGTGGTAACTTTTCAGTGACGTCCAGTATATAATATAGTTTCAGTTTCACTTTTCAGATGTGACATGTATGTAATTTTGTAAGACATTTAAATAGGTTGAATTATATATATTTATACCCGGTAATATAGTTTCAGTTTCAGATGTGACACATAAGACATATAAATAGATACAATATAAATATATACTAGTAGTTAGGCTAAAAAACAATATATGTGGTTCAGGTGACCCTACCTACCCTATATTTTAGCTCCGACCCTAACATTTTTTATTGATTTTGAGCAGGATAGTGATACATGGCATTGACAATGTAAGGTATATATCATTTATGATGGTAAACAAGTATGCTAAGTTTGAAAGCAATACCTTGATGGACTTTGAAAATATTTGAGTTTCAAGAACTTGAAAGTTTCGGTTTATTAAAAACATTTTCAAAGGATTAAGGAACAAATGAACAGACGGACAAACTGACTGGACAATCACTATATGCCTCCCGCATCAGTAGATCATACTAGATGCCGGAGCATAAAAATGCAAAAAGTTCAATAAATTGTGCAACTTTTTGTGAAATGTATATGATATTGTGGGCTATCAGATAGCAAAGCAGTACTCTGTGTTGATTGGTTATGAAGATTTCAAGTTTGAATATGCACTTATAACTGAAAGTCTAAATTATTATAATAGCAAATAATGAACAGTTTCTTACAGCTTTGGTCCATTCAACCATTTTTACAACATCTGGACGTGTTTCGGGCCATGCTGACACACTCTTTATAGCTACAACATCAGATAAACGCTGAATATACTTCTTTTCATTGCTGTCAATATGCCTGAAAGAATATAGTTCAAAGTTGTATTAAAACCGACTCAGTCACAGTCAGTGGTTTGGACTTCATCACAAATTATACTGGTCAATAATACATGTTTGAATGAAGGCATCTGTTCATCAATCATAGCTGAACCTAATTAATTTACCAAATGACATTTCTGCATATTATGTTTATGTTAAGGCCTATATAATGTTTGTAGAATTTTGGTAATAGGAATTCTAGTGTAGTAGTGAGGCAATTATAAAACAAAATCCTGTGAATTTTACTGCATTATGGAAAAAAACTCAATGTTCACAAACTTTTTTCTTTTGCAAATTGGGTCAACATTATTCAGCATTAAACGATGTACTGTATACATATCAGAAACTACCCTGTCCCCCTTGAAATAGATAAATTGCCCAATTTTAAACTTTCAAATATGGGCGTCATGACGTGTCCACGAACAATACAATGATAATAATCAACATACTTGAATAAAGGATCCATTTTCAATGCTGTAACAAAGGCTTTGGCTGTAATTCCGACAAAAAATGAACAAACTGGGTAGGCTCGCAAACAAGCGTCGACTGTACAGCCCGAGATAACACTGTTATCATGTGTTACTTTCAAACCATGTGATAGATCACATGACCATTGCAAACCTATCACGTGATGCTGTGAACTTTGACCCGGTGAACGTGCTATTAGTTACAATGGTAAACAATTAGATAATAGATTGTTATCAAGAAGCTGATCTTTCTTACATGCTTATTGAGTACCTGACTGTGACATAAATATGTGATAATGTAAATATGACGTATTTTATGTTGTGATTTCGCTCATTTAAGTGTGTTTTAAAGAATAATATTAGTTTCATATGTTTTCGCGACGACATTTTCTTGAGGTAACAAACCACCAAATAGATTTGTTCTTTAACTCAATGTAAAGTGAAAAATTGCTGACCCAAAAAATGTCAAACTTTTGTCCATGGGGACCTCTCAAAATCCACCAATCAATAGAAATAGCATAATTTTTTTATAGCCTCAAGAAAATGAAAAAAAATCAGGGGGTTGCGTATCATATCGTGGTGGTATGGGTTGTGGCGCGGTATCAGAAATGGCGCACCTGAGATTAGTGGTCTTTACTTGAGTTTAAGACCCAAAATGACATACATTTCCAGTATACTTTCGGAAGGATGTATGGTTTTGGTCTGTAATGCAAATAAACAATGTTCAAAGTAAAATTTGGTGCTTTTAGAACTCGAAAGGTATGCTGTACCCATATTTGTTGTTATTTTCTTATGTCACTTTATTCCTCAAATATCGTAATCCCACAAATTTGTAAAATGAAATTTTAACTTCAAATTTTTTTTGTAAAGAGCCCTGGCATCCATGTTAATACCATGTAACATGATTAAAATATCCTACACACTGTCAAACACAGGCAATGGTGTTCAGAAGGATGTAACTTTCTTATTAAGAAAAACTGAAAAAACTAGTCAAAATCTGAAAAAATATGTTTCGAAAATTTTGTTCATATTAACTGTCATTGATAGTTTCGGCATTCCAAAGTCAAGTTGGTGACAGATCAGATTATGCAGATGCCATGAATGATTCTTACATGACAGTAATAGATGATTTAACACTTGTTTGGACATCTTTAAGTTGTCTTGGTGACTCAAAAAGTATAATGGCAATTAGTAACCAGTGCAATTCTGTCTCGATACTAATTATTGATTTATTATCTAAGAAGAAGTATACAAAGTAAGCTAACTATTATATAAAAATGGACTATATAGCCATAGAATAAAATTGGAAACAACCACATCATGAATCCTTTTATTTTTTTACAACTAGGGACCTACAGGATAGGTGCGCCATTTCATATCACGCGGACTTGACATAATAAGCTGAGCGCGTCTTTCATTGTAATGGTCATACAACATGCATTGATGGAATTGACTATTGATATTTAGTGTCAACATGTTCCCATTGAATTGCCCTATCATTGCCCAATCACTTTAATTATGAACGTTTTATATTTATAACAAAATAACGACGTAAACTGTTAAGTGCGCCATTTCCAATACCACGGGGATATAAGAAAAATTTGGTCTGTCAAACGCGGTGAACATATTTTCTCACATGCGCAGACTAATTCGAAGTCCGTTAGCCACAACCCTACTTTCACTTTCATAATTAAGCCAGAATATCAAAATTTTCTAAATAAAACAGTTTCACTACATCACATACATGTGTACAAAGCATTCACACCCAATAACATGATTCTAATGCTGATTTGTCAACACATACCACCATTTCCAGCCAAATCAAATTTTTACAGGACTACTTGAGTGTATCTGATTTTGGTCCGCGTAGTCATTTGGTGGTTTGTTACCTTGATTGACACAAAGACTTTAACATACATTTTAGATCTTAGATTGACAACATTTTTTCAAAATGAATCACCGATTGTAGGTTTTAGCTAACACTAGCGGCAACAATAGGCTGAATAGCGCTATGCTATGAAATGGCTTGCTTCAAAAAAGCACTACTTTGCGGATGAAGCGGAAAAATTAAATGCTACTGCCAGTACTGGCGAGCGCTCGCAGATAATAGACCATTGCGTTGCAAAGCGCTATCGAGCGCAACCAAATCGGTCCATTTCACAAGAAAGCGCTCGGTAGCACTCACCTAGCAAAGTGTTAAGAAATGGTATGCTATATCTGACATCGAGTACTGCTCGCTCATTATAAGTATGTCGTTGCATAGACCTAGGAAACGATCGATAGCACCTTTTAGAAGCAGCTTGGTAAGACAACCAGCTCCATATGTAGCCATTGTCTCGTTTCACATATAGGTTCCAAACCACCAAATAAATTTGTTCTTTAACTCAATGTTAAGTGGCAAAATGTCGACCCAAAAAATGTCAACTTTTTGTCCATGGGGACCTCTCAAAATCCTCCAATCAATAGAAATAGCTTATAGCGTCAAGAAAATGAAAAACAATCAAGGGGTTGCGTATCATATATTATAAGAAAAATTTGGTTCGTCAAACGCAAACTTGTTTTCTCACACGCACGGATTGATTCCAAGTCCATTAGCCCCTACCCTACTTTCACTTTCATATTAAAGCCTGAATTGCAAAATTTTCTAAAATTTGTTCGTACTAAGTTAATGTTTCATAATGACAACTGACTACAGTTAAGGTGGTCATAAAAAATGAAAATGGGTCTATTGGCTCTATTCTGGAAATTAAGACTTTCATTTGTACAGAGGTTTTCTAACTTTTCTTCTTTTCAGGAAACAAAATAGAAAGCTGATGTTGAAGAGTATGGCTTTTGGCAAACTGTTGTAATAATTCTCAGTGTATCCTGCCAGGAGTCAAGGCCATACCAATGGTGTGTAGGTCAAGGTTAAAGGTCATGTTGTTCAAGATTGGACTTACTGTGATTATATTGGTAGCTGTGTACATGTTCTATGCTCTCAACAATGTGGAGGAGAATGAGAGAGATGAAGCCACACACAGGACCACGCCCACACATAGAGATAATGGAGATGTCAAGCAATCTGTGATAAATGCTCAAGTAGAGGACTCCTCAGAACCTGACCAAGATGAGCCAGTACAACCTGGTACACCAAACAAGAGGTATTAAGAATGGTTGCTTGTATTTGACCATCATCAGCGGTTCCACTAGCTTCTGAATCTGAAGGGTTATTTTCAATTGATACTTTTCAATAAATTTTTCCATTTTACAGGCAAAATACCCATGATTTTATTGCAATGTGAGATAAAATGACCCTTCAAGCCAAAGTTTTTAAGGTCAAAATGTGGCTTATTAGAAATTTCAAGGGTCAAAACCCCTACTCCCAAGTCAAATGGAACCCCTGCTTATTTTTAACAAGATGTGTTAAGCATTATAACCCTACCTCCTTACAAAACTAGTAATTGCCTTCAAAAAACTGTTGCTCTGTACAAATTCTACATATTTTATCCTCAAGCCAGATGTTCTTTGTTAATTGTTTCCAAGGACACAATCATGGAGTTATTCGATGTATTTGGTCACAAGGTGTTTAAGTCCAACTGAAACTGCAATGAACCATATTACTGCATGCTTATCAAAAGAATTGTTGTTTTTCTGCTTGACTATATCGCTGGCTCAGAAGAAGTTCGTAAGTTACTTAATTCAAAGACGCTATTTTGAGAAAACAAGAAATCAAAGCACTGAAAGTACTATTGTGTGGCGTACTGATGCCACTAAATCCAATATCGAATCCAGGTTGTATCATAAGTTTATGTCCCAGTTCTGATAAGCCCACCCTTACTCAAACATTTGTCCTGCTAAAGACACCAAGGGAACCAGCAGTTACCTGGAACTTACTTAAGTAACTATGCTGAGCATCAATGGGGGATATTTACAAATACCATTTTTAACGACTTGGAGAATTCGACCAGTGTCAAGATAAGTGACTGTTTATTCTCCGTATGACCACGCATGTTAATTAAATGTATATGACACTCTATATTAAGTAAAGGGGTAAACATGGCGTCGCTCACACATATCGATCGGCCGATTAATGCTTTAAAAACAAGTTTTACATTTTATAAAACCTTAAAGTATTAGCTTTTAAAACAAGCTTTAATGAACAAAATCGATCGAATATTTAATTAATAATTGATGATTTTCGACCGTTGATTGAATTTTTATTTGGTATAAAACGGGATATTTTAAACTTACTTTTACGCGGAACGGATTCTTACTCGTCGCCGTGGATTTAATAATTATGGTATCGTGTTGAATGTTATCTAAAAGAGAGACATATATCTCTGCTTCATTACAAGCTTTAAATATTCAAAATCGGATAATAGATACGAAAATTATGAGGTCTTATATAAAGCAGGGTAGAAATTGACTAGTGCGTTTAACGCTTACCGCGGTAACATTGTTAATCGGCCGATCGATATGTACGTAGCACTACACCAGCTATATATAGCATCAATGTTTGTATACAACATAATTAGGTCATCGTCTGTAATGTGCAGCGGCGGAGTGATTAACATACGTTACAGTATACGATTGAAACCCGTGGGAACTATTTTAGATTCCCGCCACCAGTGAGAACATTCGTTGGTAGTGAAAATATAGTCTGTTGCGGAATGATTTGCTATAAATATCCTCTAAAAATAAAAGTCTGATATAATTGTTGGTCTTAATATAAGTAAATGTTGGTAATGTAAACAAATCAGGTCCAATGATACGTGTAACCTGTGTTGCATGCTTGTAATATTGTTCAAATCATAGAACTATTTATTTGCCGAGGCCTAATGCGTTAAATTGGTCGTAAGCTGAAAAGTGGTAATATCATTGTGTGGCGTTTACGCCACACAAAACGCCACACAAAAACTGTCGGAAAACGACTCTTTACTTATATAAAAAAATAAGCTTTTTCAACTTCAGTTTGGTCAACATGACCTGTCTTCATGAAATTAGGCTCATAAGAAGCGCCTTGTGATGCAGATTTCAAATATGTGTCATAAGCACTTGCGACCTCCTCATTCTAAGCCAGCGATACATCCTAGCTACTTCTTGCATGTGAAATATATTTCTTCTCATTCTAAGCCAGCGAAATATCCTTGCTATTTCTTGCATGTAAAATGTATTTCTAGGTTATTAAGATGGAAGGAAAGTATCCATGTTGCTGTTGTATCATGTGGCGATCGTATGGAGGAGAGTCTCGTTATGTTGAAATCCGCCATATTGTTCACTAGATCTTCATTAGTATTCCACATATTCACCGAGCCTGAAACCATGAAATCATTTCAGGAACAGGTCTGTTACTATAGTTACTATCAACAATTATCTATATACAACTGATATGTAAAACATCGTAAATCTATAAATTTGTATGTTCTGTGTTTTTTTAAAAAGATGACGTCTATTTACTTACTAATTCAAATTTTAGCTCCGCTTAGGTATTCAAAGATTAAGGGGAGCTATTGCAGTCACCCAAGTGTTGGCGTCAGCATTGGCGTAATGCTCATGTTAAAGTTTAGGTACAGTATTACAAGTTTTTTTACCTCTAATATTTCAAAGTGCATTGGCATATTGCTTTGATACTTTGCATACGTGTTCACCATCATGACCCAAACTCCTACACAGGACTTAGTGCAAATGTTAAAGTTTATGGATGAGCTCCCTCCATTTGTCTCTGTTCTGCACTGCCCTCACTGTTGCCATTGTATCGATCCTAGCTAAGGAAGGGAAGATAACAAATGTAGCATGACGTCATATATTTCAATAATTGTCATGACGTTATGGAGATGCATCATAACGTCATAACAAGTTATGCATTCATGCTACCAATACAACAAAATAATGTAAAGAATTTTGAGTGTGACATTCTCTTGAGGAAGACCTTTTAGGTCGAAATATTGAGTAATCAAGAGAAGTTGTATAAATGTATCATATTTTCAGCTTGATTTCTGGCCCCCACAGTATCAGGATAAGTTTGACTATGAAATATACGCCGTTCAATTTCCTGAATCAGAACACGCCAAATCAGCGGACTGGAAGAAGTTATTTAAACCATGTGCATCCCAGCGACTCTTTATACCAGTAAGTAGAATTATGTAGCAGTGTGTATAGGATTTTTTAAGTCAAGGGTCCTGGGTTCGAGCTCCGGTCTGGTTGCACAGTTTTCTCACCCTGTAACATATACTCCATTCATCTGTGAGCCGCAGTCATAGTCAGGTGGTTGGTGCACTGGATTAGTAACCCGTCGATCCGGGCTCCATTCCCGGTTGGGATTCCAGGTAACACAGGGATCTGGGCTCCATTCTAGGTTAGGCTTCCAGGTAACACGGCAATCCGGACTCCATTCCCAGTTGGGCTTCCTTGAAAATTTGACAACAGTGTTGATTTTACTGTAAACATAGAGAAATTGCTCGTGTCTTGTGAAATGTTAAGTTAATCCTGGGTTATGCCTTCATCAGTCAATTGTAAATCTTACACTATGAATGTATGTATACAATATATTTGAAATAATTGGGGTAAGTCTCCCCTTCTATACACTCAGTCTTAAACATTGCTAAAGCTTAGGTCCCACTGAGGAATTCCTCATCGGCGATGTACTCCCGATATCTTCTGATACCACCCGTTTCATCACGATTCCTTCCTATATCACAAATTGTCTCATTTTTCTAAAGCTAACCCTAGACCACGATGGCCCTGTTCCCGATGTCCTGATAACTCATTAACTTAAATCGGGGAGTATCTGCCAAGGCAAAAAATGCTCAGTGGGACCAAGGATTAAGATACTGTAATAAATTTAAGCGCAAATGACCGGTCCAGAGATTTTGCTGCTAATGCAACCACCTCTTGTTTCCAGTCTCTTCTAACAGACGTCGACTCATTGTTGTATGTGGACACAGATGTACTGTTTCTCTCTCCGCTAGAGGAAGTCTGGAAGTACTTCAAATTGTTTAACTTCACACAACTTGCAGCATTAGCCCCGGAGCACGAGGACCGAGCCATGGGCTGGTACAACAGATTTGCCAGACATCCTTACTATGGTGAATTAGGTATGTTCTCCCAGTACTTCACTTCAGTGTAGTTACCATTCAGAATTACCTCCCTTTATGGTTAATTATGCACAAACTTCAAAGTCCACAGTGTGTCATTCATTGTGGGTGAGTTTATAGGCTTGCTTGAAATAACCAATTTTATGCCCCCCATCTTTGAAGAGGGGGTATATAGCTTTGCACATGTTTGTTGGTCAGTATGGCCGTCTATCGGTAGACCAAATGGTTTCCGTCCAATAGCTCAAGAACGCTTTGCCCTAGGATCTTCAAACTTTACATGGAGGTTGGTCAACAAACAGTAGATGACCCCTATTGATTTTGAGGTCAGTATTTCTAATGTCCAGGTCACTGTGACCTTTACCATTTTGGACTATCGGGCTGCCATGGGGGCATATGTGTTTTTCCAACATCTCTTGTTGAGGATATGGATGGTTCCTTCTATGTCTAACTCTTGCCTGGGTGGTTTCTGTGTGGCTTTTGATTGTCAATATGCTACAGTATCTACATACTAGTACTGTATGATTGATACAACATATTTATCCAGTAACTTATTCACAAATTTAAAAGATTGAATTTTAAGACAAAACCTCTAAACTTAAAAATGAAAAGTTCTTTTCACTCCCAAAATGTAATTAATAATTTATAAATGAATGCAAGTCTAATTGACATGGGCGAAAATAATTAAACAGATTAAGATTCAATGGAAAAGAAATTCAAATATGTATGAATTCGTTTGCTTGGACCTTGATTCAATGGAAAAGAAATTCAAATATGTATGAATTCGTTTGCTTGGACCTTGATTCAATGGAAAAGAAATTCAAATATGTATGAATTCGTTTGCTTGGACCTTGATTCAATGGAAAAGAAATTCAAATATGCATGAATTGGTTTGCTTGGACCTTGGTACCTCATACTTGACATGGAGGTTGGCCGTCATCAGTAGATGACCCATACAAGTTTTGAGGTCACTACGTCAAAGATAAAGATCACTGCACATAACCTTTGACATAAATGACTTTTTGCCTGCCATGGGGCAATACATGTTTTACAAACATAAAATGATCATGTTTTAAGTTGATTTTACCAGACTCATGGGCAAGTAGACATGGTATACTTTTTATTTATTCAGCGGTGACAGCTCAGTGGTAATGCACTGGGCTGTCAAACCAGAGGTCGTGCGTTCAATCCCTGTCATGGTAACTGGACTTTTTGGAAATTCTATTTATAGTATTTCCCGCTGTGGCTGCAACACTATAATATATGTAAAGCGCCTTTGAACGTGCATGAAAAGGGTGCTATATAAATCTGGTATATTTATTTATTTTTATTTATATTTAATTACCAGGTAGTAGATAATTACATATCTATAAGTCTGTATTGTGTATTGTTAACAGGTATAAATTCTGGTGTTATGTTGATGAATCTCACACGACTAAGAAGTTCAGCATGGCTTACATCCATGCATACATATATTCAGGAATACAAACTGAAGATCACATTTGGGGATCAGGATCTCATTAATATCTACTTCCATTATCACCCAGGTATATATGTAGGCCTACTACTGTAAAATCATTATTTTTCGAGGAAGTTTGAATTTTCGTTGATTTCGTTGTTGCAATTGACAACGAAATCTAGTCCCCACTATTAATCGACCTCTCAATATCAAACATGGGTTTACCAGTTCATGTTTTGTAATCCACCAATTTCCAACCCAAGGAAAATGCATTTTTGTTTAAATCCACGAAATTTAATACCCACGAAAATATGTGATTTTACAATAGGCCTTAAAATAAAAATTCTTTGTATCTTGTATCTTGACCTTACCTAATGAAAAATTTTCCTTGACCCTAAATGTTTTAATGGCATCATCAATTTGAATGTGTTTGTTATTTTTCTTAGTAATGTAAAATGTATGTAAAAAAATTTCAACCTGTTTCAATTTGAAATTAATTGACATTACATTTATTCTGTTTTAGAGCAACTTTATGTATTCCAATGTGAGATGAACTACCGTCCTGACCACTGTATGTATATGAGTGTGTGTAAACCTGCAGAGAAGAGTGGAGCATATGTTCTACACGGATGTCGCCGGGTCTGGTTTGAAGATAAACAACCTGCATTTAAAGCTGTATATACTGCATTCAAGGAGGTAATACTATAATATCTTTCATACTCAGTCAGTCTGTCAGTCATTATGAAACCTGGTCACAATGATCATCTCATCAAAATCTAGGTCAAGTTCTATTCTCGAACATCTCGGATCAAAACATAGGTACTATAAGGTAGGCCTGGCTTGGTCAAATCATAAAGAATCTTGTGTAGTCACTAGAGGCCTTATCTTTAGGAAACTTTGTCACAGTGATAATCTCAACAGAATCTAGGTCAAGTTCAGTATTGGGTCACTTGATCAAATCATAGAAAAACCTTTGCAGTCACTATAGGTCATAAAGTTTGGCCTAATCCTTACGAAACTTTCTCAAAAGATCTGTCGAGTTTGATATTGGGTCATTAGGGGTCATAAACTAGGTCACTAGGTAAAAACATAGAAAACCTTGTGCAGACACTGTGAGTGACTGCATGTCATGCTTTTGGCTTAATCATTATGAGAGGTGGTCACAACGATCATGTGTAATGAATCTAGATTCTTGTAAATATGGTTTTCCAGATACATGTAGTTATATATTCTTCCTTATATTTCAGCATCGACTTGGAGGGAGTATAAAGTATGAGTTACTGTTGTCCTTGAACTCATTACTGAATAAAGCATCTGAATCTAACTGTGGGAAGTTACCGGTATTGTTTACCAAACAGATAGAAGAATACATCAATTCTACATCCACTCACATTACATAATATTGATATTACATGTACATATACTATGATCTGATGACAATCCAACGTTATATTATTCTGTATGCATTTATTATCAGCGACTTCTGTCATTTACGTGATTAGTCAGGTTGCTGTTGCATTCTACTGTTACTCTCCAACACACACACTATCAATCAGTCAAAATTCTGAACCACTTTGCTGTGCTTTTGTTACAGTAATTGGGAACAAAATTTCAGCGATTTACTTTTGACAATGATTTCTGCTAGGTACCAGAACTTTGGGAACAAATTTACCATGTTCCAACTAGAGATTTATTTTGGACAATCATTTTGTTAAATGCCAGTAATTGGGAAACACCCAAATTTACAATGATCCAACCTGCAATTTAGTTTAGACAATGCAAATGAAGTTATGGTATACTTTAATACTGAAATGCCTGGGATGCATTTTCCAAAAATGGTTGTTTATTGGGACCCCATTTTACAAAAAGATAAAAAATCGAAATCCAAAATTATACAGTATTTCTTAGATGAAACCTTCTTGCCATTGTTACTGTTTTCCTTATGACAAACAAGATACAGATACCACTTAATTTGTTAAGACTCTGAGTTTGACTGTTGAATTAACAGATGTCAGTAGTTCTGACAGCTTTTGTTAACACGCATGTTAGATTCATTTACCTTTTTAGTCACCTGCAGGTGGATAAGACTCATATGTTTAGGGCCGGGATGATTATTCGGTTAATCAATTACAGTTTTATTGCAAGATGAAACCGGTTCAAATTTTCAAAATTGCTTATCGTTCTTAAACCAAACACATCCTTCTACAATCCAATAAATTGTTTGTTACTGCATGTATACATTATATATCGGTGTGTTTGACAGAAATATGCCTGAATGTGGTTATCAAGGAGAATATAGTAACACATAAACAGGTAAAGCAGCTGGATATGTTGGGGTAACCTGTGGTACATGAGTCCATATGTGATCGTATTTAACATAAATCTTAAATCTTATACCGATATTGTATACATCGGAGGAAAGATAAACACAAATGTGTTCAGCTGCTGAAAGTAACTTGGTACTGTAGTCAGGAAAGGAAACACCATTTTCAATCTGTCAGCTGATTAATTGGATCAATTTGATTTCATACAATTGATTCACCGGTTTCAGAGTTTTGAACTTTTCCCGGCCCGATCCTACTGATGTTTCATCATCATTTACATTCCTGTGTTTATGTAATTTTAGAGTTTTTTTATCTAAACATTTTTAATTGCAGAGCATACTTAAGAAATATATATAGTTTTATACATGTTTTATTATAATAACTGAAAATGTTTCAATGATTTTATATGTGTTTTGTCTACTGGAGCCCGTTGCCTAACCCAGCGGCCCCAAATTACACTATCAAGCACTTTCATATGCCTATGCAACGACATGCTACCAGCGAGAAGTGCTCACCGATAGCATACCACTTCTTAACACTTAGCTGGGCGAGGCCTAATGAGCGCTTTCTTGTGCAACGAACCGCACCGGTAGCATATAAATTTTTTACATGTCTGCTAAGTAGCTCCTTTTTGAAGCAAGCCGTTTCCTAGCATAGCGCGATCGAGCAATCGATAGCGGTTTGGTTAGGCGACGGGTTCCTGATTTACCTGTGCCACGAATGTTTGTTTGTTGTGTTCACAATAACTTTACCCCTACAATATTTACCTTCCTTGTTTTAAATGATCGGCCATTTTGATTATGACAATTTTCTGATAATTTCATGCATTGAAAAAAAATGAGACCCTTGTTATGCTTCACTACTTTACGCTGATATAGGATCTGACGACACTCCGTATGGGGTCATGTTGATGTAAACTTTACTTTATCTGATTAAATTGCTTCTTTCACAAATCTGAAAGGCTACATGATGTCATTGTGCGCCACAGATGTCATTTGAACATGGCCTCTTATGGAGTGTAGTCAGATCTCTAACAGCGTAAAGGAGTGGAGAAATGTTAGGATCTGATTTTTATGAGATTGACAACAGACATATTATCTATAGCTTTCAACTTTACTAGTTTTCTTCAGATTACATTATACCAATAAAAAAATTCTTGCCATATATATAGAGGATATTACATGAGTGTCTTTTCATATTGAATTTATTAAACGAGTTGAATAAAATAATAAAATGCGAGGCTCTGCCGAGCATTTTATCGATTATATTCAACGAGTTTAAAAAATCCAATGTGGAAAGTCACAAATGTAATGTTCTTTTTATCATATGTTAGCCATTTCTGGCCGAAACGATAAAATAGCTTCTTTGACGACGTCGCCTATACTTTGAGTGACGTCACGTCAAAGCTTTATTACACTTGTGTATTATCAAAAATAAATAATGGCTTTAATACGCTGCCCCGACGTCAAACATATGATAAACTTAACTATCACATATTTAAAATATTGTCTACTAACTCTTATCAAACCTGCCTATCAAAATGGCCGACATCGTGCCTATCAAAATGGCCGACATCAAAAACAAGAAAGATAAGTATTTGGTATGGGAAATGTGTATTAAAGATATTTGTGCAATGTATTGTTTGTGTATATTAACAAAACCATTGTATTTTTTAATAAATAATGTTGATTGTAAAACTGTTGTTTGTGTTTGATCTAGAAATTCAGCAAATTCTTAGATCATCATTGTTGAAGTGTATTGGATACTCAGTTTGTACCTATGAAAGGATTCAAACCTGGACAGTGCCATTGCCTAGCGATGCCAAGTGTGAATCTATTTAACGACTCATCTTCCACAAATCACCAGTATCAAAGTGGCTACATCACACCACACCAGTAATTGGTCGATAACAAAACTGACTACATGTATATGTTATCAGCTTAAAGTCATTTACAGAATATGCTTATAACATTCACAATAACATCAAGATCGAGCTGCCATACAGTCATTTCCTCATAAGAGTTTCTCGACACAAATGTGCGGTTAGAAAATGGTAGACTGATAACAGACCTTTATAGCAAACCAACAGATATACACTTATACCTTCAAAATAAGTCCAACTACCCCCCCTCACACTAATAAGGCGGTACCATACGGATTGGTCATACGAATCAGAAGGATCTGCCAAAACGACGAAGACTACAAGAAAAGGCGGCTTGAACTCTAGCAACATTTGTGTAAAAGAGGTTACTCTGGTAAACACATTGAGGCACAGCTACAGAGAGTGGATGCCATACCCAGGGAACACTTACTCCAGTACAAACAGAAACAAAGTAAATCTAATAGAGTTCCCCTGGTTGTAACATATGCAAAACAACTCCCCAACATAGGGGCCATTCTACATAAGCATATGGGCCTGTTACATAAATCTGAAAGGATGTAGGTGGTATTCAAGGAAGAACCCATGACAGCATAGAGGCGGGAACAGAACCTTGAAGACATCCTAGTCCATGGTAAACTGAGGAAAGACATACATCATTATAGAAGATCGTACCAACCTAGCTGCAGAACATGTCAGATTAAATCAGACAGGGACATAAGCTGCACTGAAAAAGATGTTGTATACGGTTTGATATGTACAGCGTGTGATAGAACACGGTCTATGTTGGTGAAGCAGGTTGGGAGTTGAAAGAAAGAATGGAGGAACATCTGCGAGTCATTCGACTCAACAGAGAAAGGGCAGTATCTTTCATTTTAATGGTACATGTAAGGGGCATTCAATTAAGGTGACTATTCTTTTATTGTATTAGGTTACTTGTTTTTGGTACCTCTTATATAACTCAGATAATTATTATTTGAATGAGGCAAATCGGTTTTTTTTGTTTTTGTTGGATAATTGTTCATCTGCTATTTGGTTATTTTCATATTTTTCTGGATCTACAACTATTTACTTTATATACATGCTATTCTATTGAATTACCCCTTTCCTACCTAAAGTCAATGAAATCCCATTATATCTATGTTGTCTGGGCAATGCGTCAGTATATTAGACCAAACCCGTCTTTCTTCTAATTATTAGTATTTGGGTCAATAAAAACAACGCACCTGTTTCCGGTTAAAGTTGTTGACATAATTGCCATAAGAACCAAATTACAGGTAAATTATTTTAACAAAGTTCATAATCGTCAGATGTAAGTATGTGACATACGCGGATTTGTCATCATGCCAATTGCTTATTGAACTATTCTTACACATGTTGTAATATATTGCTTGTTAAAACGGAACCCACTTACGTGTATTACCCGTTTATCCAAAGTTATTTCAACTTTCGTTTTCGTGTTGTGTTTAGTCCGTCAAAATTAGACTTTATTTTCTTTTTCTTTAAAATGAATTTTATTTTGCCTATGTAGACTAAGTATTCCAATGAAATATACAGGGAAACAGAGCTACAGATAAGGTTTTAGTCAATTGGGTATTTTACCCCCGAATTTTTATTAGGCTTTGACAACTTTTAATTGGGTATCGATACTTCATATCAAACTCAAAGGCTAAATGATTTTTATGAACTGTATTTCCCTATAATATATTTTTCTGTTTGGGTATTTCAGATTGTCTTTGCTTTTTCTTACTCCCTCCTCTCAAAATCTATTGGGTTTTTAAGAAAATTAATTGGGTAATTTTATACCCCAATACGCAGCTTATCTGTAGCTCTGGGGAAATAACGCTACCTTGATAGTGGTGTTTGATTTCAACGTGGTACACACAGTTAAATATGCGTTACATAGATATCAAGAAAACCCTCTTGCTGCTCGATATGCACCTATCAATGTTTTCCCCCGGGGGGGGGGGGGGGGGGGGGGGAGCGGCGGGCATACACAGGACTTTTGACAGAAGGCTGTTCCCGATAGGTGGGAATTTGACAGACATAATGGTGCCGAGTCCAGGGAAACTTTGACTTTGGCCGAAATTTTTATCCCGAGGGGTATGTAAAGCATCTCCCAGTGAGGGAATTTTGACAAATTGCCCTTGCTCTAGGGTGGGAATTTAGACTTTGAAAAAGTAAAAATGTCAAATTCCCCTGGGTCAGCCCGCCGCCCCCCTCCTGGGGGAAAACATTGATAGGAGCAATAGAAATAGGAGAGATCACCATATTCATATGCCATCTATAGGAAGAATGAACTATGAAAACCTGCAATTCACCAATAGTTAAGCTGGTGCTATGAAAACCTTTGTATACAAACATGATCTCTCCTATATGATTGATATGCAAGCAACACAAAACAAAATGATCATCAGGTCTAAATTAAGTATAGGATAGAACATGAGTTGGTGTTGTATATGGGATTTATAACTCCGAGTGAATCGAGGATTATAATCCCATATCAACACCTACGAGTCGTTCTATCTGACTTAGACTATAGATAAATAATTTTTGTTTATCAGGTACACTTTGCCTGTACGTAGGGTATGATAAAACATTTAAGTGTTGGTGTAATATGTTAAGTGTTGCATGATGCATGTGAGAAATCCACTAAACTGTCGCACAATAACGTCAGGTTTTGCCGATGTCAATTTGGCCTGAGTGTCATTTGGATTAACATGCAGATAAATCCTCTTTCTATAGAACAGCAAGAGTTCATATGTGTGTTATTTATTGCAGTAACCGCATTGAAATCAAACACTACTATCAATAGATCGTTATTTCCCTTTTATATGTATACAAGATATAAGGCAATCGCACACACATAAAAATAATATGCGTCAATACCCTGTGGTTGACAGGACTTCTCTAATTGAATACTCAACTGTGCATTTTTGCAGGTATCTCTTTTTTGTGACTTCTCTGGAAATCTGTGCTTTTTTAATTAGGCCGTCCTTAAAAAAATGCTTGTTTGCCCCCTACTCAATTTTTTTCAGCCCATTTCCTTATATAAATTTATCACCCCAATTGTTTTTACAGGTTACCAAAAATATTTCTATACCAAAAAAAAATTTGACCTACCTACCCACCTTAAAAATCTTTGGTTGGGGTACCGCAAACAAACCATTTTTAAGGACACCTTAGCTCAAAGTCCAATACACAGTCATGTTATTTTAGTAAAATGATCACCACACAAATAGTCTGTTTCAAATGAGGCAGCCATTTTAGCTCATCTGATTTTTGAAAACATATTTATTGTCATCACTTGTTTGTTGTTAGTGTGTCCACATTAAGTTTAATGTTTAGGTCAACTTTTCTCCGTAACTATCATAGCTATTGCTTTGAAACTTGCTTGTTCACCATTCTGAATTGGTTTATAGCTTCTCAACTTCTCTTTGGAGACGATTGTGCATTTCAACAGAACATATTAAATTCTTGGCTGTCAATCCAGAGGTCGTGGGTTCAATCCCTGGCATCGGAACGTGACATTTCTGAAATATTTATAATATTTCCCGCTATATCTGATTGTGCGGTCTGCAAAGTATCTGGAAGTGCCAGGAAGCTCTGTGCAGACAAAACAGAGGTAATCCTGTTTGTGCCGAAACGGAATACCAATGCTGTCGAGAATACCACAGTGAAAGTTGGTGACGCTGTGATCAGCCCATCATCAGTGGTGAGAAACCTTGGTGCCATGTTGGATTCACACCTGAATATGGATAAACATGTAAACTCTGTCTCCAGGTCTTGTTTCATGCAGATCCGACAAATAGGTCAAATCAGACAATATTTGACAGTTGATGCAACAAAATCCCTCATAAATTCTTTAGTAACATCAAGACTGGATTATTGCAACTCATTACTGTGCGGCTCCCCAAAAACCATTCTGAACAAACTACAAAATATTCAAAATACAGCTGCCCGCCTCATCGCACGGATACCGCGATACAACCACATCACTCCTGTACTGAAGGATCTTCACTGGTTACCTGTACAATACAGAGTGGAGTACAAGGTATTGACTCATGTTTACAAAGCACTACATGGAAAGTCCCCAGGCTACATCAGAAGTATGTTGGAAATATATACTCCACAAAGACAGCTTAGGTCACAAAATGACTCTATTCTTCTAGTTGTGCCGAGGATGAGGACTGTATCGTACGGTGATCGATGTTTCATGGCTGCAGCACCGAAGCTCTGGAATGCACTGCCAACAGCCCTCAGAGATAGTAAAACACTACCATCATTCAAGAAAGCGCTAAAAACGCACTGTTTTACTAAAGCATATTCTGGCTGATTATTAGTTTGACTTTTTAAGGGTCTCCTAAAAGGTAGTACATTTATACCTTTGGAGACGGTTTCTCGTAGCAGTGGTATGTGACGCTGTTCTTGAAACACTAGTACAGTACAGTAGTAAATAGCGTCTTATAAATCGGGGGTCTCCTGCCTCCTTAAAGGAAGTATCACTATTCCTTTGGAGTTAGTTTCACGTGGCAGTGGTATGTGACGCTGCTCTTGAAACACCCATGCATCCTGCCTCCTTAAAGGAAGTATCATTATTCCTTTGGAGTTAATTTCTCGTGGCAGTGGTATGTGACGCTGCTCTTGAAACACCCATTTTAGGGGGTATTTGAGGGAGGATTTTAGCCTTAAACTTTAATATATATATAATTATATACATTAAAATTTTGTTGTTATGTTTGCATGCATGTATCTATGTAAAATTGTTTTAAACATGTCTTAAATGTGATTGTAAAGCACTTTTGAACGTGTAATTACATGATAAAAGTGCTATATAAATATGGTATAATAATAATAATAAAAGCTGTGTATCGGTGCTATACACAGGGCATATTAAAGAACTAGGCTGTCTATTCGAAATAAGAGCTAGGCGCACTTCTGCAGCGCCAGACATGCCTGTATCTAATGCCTCTCTCTTCCTTCATGGGCTTTCTCTCAGCCTGTCCCTTTGGTCAGATCATTCTGTATCTGCACTGGTAGAGGATGCACCTGCGCCCTTGTGGCTGCAACACAATAATGCAAAGAGCCTTTGAACATGCGTTCGCATTACCATTTCTGGCTATTCAAATGGTTTCCGTTCAATAACTCAGCAACCCTTTGACCTAGGATCTTCAAATTTTACATTGAGGTTCGTCAGCAACAGTAGATGCACCCTATTGGTTTTGAGGTCAGTAGGCCAAAGTCACTGGGATCTTCAGCATTTCTGACTATTGGGCTGCCATGGGGGCATACGTGTTTTACAAACATCTCTTGTTATTTAATACAATGTACAGTAAAAATAATTCATGAGTCCATATGAATACACGCCAAAAATAATATAGTTTGTTTCCCCTTCCGACCCTGGCAAATAAGGGTTGGGTAGGTAGGTACGTAAAATATTTTTATGTCCCAGAATTGAACCATCAGTTTGTCAGTCAGTTTGTCCAGGCAATGAGGTTAAAAGATTTTAATAAAATTCAATAGTTTGTTTACTATCAGTGCTATTGCATTGATACTTGACACCATTATTTATTGTCATTAGTCAACCCTACTAGACAAGTGGCATACCTCTAGGATGATTCATTTTGTAAGGAGTTATGGCCATTAGAAGTTTTGGTTTAAGTTTTTAAAAAAGTCCAATAGTTTTATAACTATTAATGATATTGCATTGAAACTTGACAAACTTATTTATTGTCATTCATCAACCCTACTAGGCAAGTGGCATTACTCTAGGGTGAGTTTGTTAGGAGTCATGGCACTTTTTAACTTATACATTTTGGCTTAAGTTTATAGAAAAGTTGGTAGTCATATCTAACATCATTTGTCAACATTACCAGACAAGTTATATGACTAGCATTATTTTGTATGGAGTTATGACCCTTCCCTAACTTAGACATTTTACTAACTTAATTAAGTATTTATGTGAGCTATCTAGGCCACAAAGCACAGGCAATTGTCATATGATATATCATCTTCCTTTAATGAGGCTTAATAGTATCAATATTAACCTATCAATATTTTGCCCGGGCAGGGGGCATACACGGGACCAGTCTGCATGGGACTTTAGACAGAAGACGATTCCCGACAGCCGGGAATTTGGGTCCCGGATTTCAGATCCCAGTATTGGGGAATTTAGACATTGCAAAAAAGAAAGCACACAACTATTTAAAGATGGTGGGCTATTTGATACACCAAGCATCTCCTACTGTGGGGATTTAGACAAAACGTTTGGCTCTAGGGCAGGGAATTAGACCCAAGTCAAGAAAAGTTGATAGGTGCATTGTTCACACCCAGTTCTTAGTGATAGACTATGAATTATTTCTCTTCTTTAGCAGACGCCTAACTCCTCTGCCCAAGAGGGCCTCTTATTATATGTCCATGCCCTCCTCCAAACAACAAAATAAAAAATTTCCTGTATTGAAACTTTAAAATAAAAAATGCGTCCTTAACATAGAATTTTGGTTGTCAAGCTTTGAGATTCAGTGTGGCATACAATTCCTCTCCTTTAATTGCGAAAGTGACTATACAATATTGCTTTTGAATTATTGCTCTGCAACTCCTGAAAACTAATTACTGCATCCACCTGCTTGATATATTTCAGTCATCAATTGAGACGTTCATGCCCTTTAACTTTCAAATGGATTATGTTATGTACAGTTTTTCTTTTCTTTCGACATGTTAGGCCAAAAGAATGGTATTGTGGTTTTAGTAATCCTTACCACCCTATTTTTTGCCCCTACCTTAATAAAAGAGTTTGTGACATTTGCTGGAAATCCCTGCAGATCATTGATTTTCTAGTGCATAAAATCAAGAAAACAAGTTAAAAGAATAAAATGTTTTTCCCTACCTTATTTTACCTACCCTAATACTTTCAGCAGGTTTCCTGAACCACTGTATTAATTTGTTTTGGCCTAATTTAATTTTATATATTGGGTACCATCTGCAGATCCTGACATTTCACCAAGTTGTGCCAATTAAATGTATGGTTAGTTGTGTTTTATTTTGCCTAGGGTTAATGTAGTTTTAGTGTATTGTTTTTCAGCTGTTGAGTTTTTGTTGTTCAATGTTAAGACATAATATATCTTCTTCTCCCAAGAATTAATTCTCCCAACAAACGATACAGACTCAATAATAATACTTGCCTTTTGAGCTCATCGGATTTTGTGAAACAAAAGATGAGTTATTCCCGTTGTCATCACTTGATCGGTGTCGTTGTCCGCGTTGCATGGTTAAGTTTTGTGTTTAGGTAAACTTTTATCATAAACTATCAAAGCTATTGCTTTGAAACTTGCAACACATGTTCGCTATCAATACCCACAGGCCTAAGAAATTATATCACAAAATACAGAGTTTTGAAATTCCCCATCATCCCGTCATTACTATATATAAAAGTAAGAATAGAATAGAATAGAATATAGTTTATTTTCCAAATTCTGGACCCTCTCGGGTATACAATTTTGATATTTACATAAAAGACAATCCAAAGTAAGACCGGGACGATTACTCGGTTAATCGGATACGATTCGATTACGAGGTGAAATCGGTTTCATTCGTGCAAAACAGCTAATCGTTTTGAAACAATACACACCCTGCAATGCCAATAAATTGTATGTTACTGTGTACATAAAATATATATTTGACAACAATATACCTGAATGTGTTGATCGACAAAACTAGCTTGGTGTCTTTGGGTAACAAGTGATACATTAATCCATATATATCATATTTAACATACAAATCTTATTTTGGTATTGTATACTTCGAAGGATAAAATAAACACATATGAATACTGCTGCTGAAAGTACCTCGATATGTTCGTCATGAAAAAAACACCATTTTGAATATGACGGACGATTAACTGGTTCGATTCGATTTCATACCAACGATTAACCGGTTTCAAAATATTGAAATCGTCCCGGTCCTAATCCAAAGTTTAAAAAAACTATTCAAAGTAAAAGAGAAAACATATAAACAAACATGTAAATAATACTGATCAGAAAATAACAAAATAAAATAAAAATAATAAAACAATAGTGCTTTCATTGACTAGAGCACAAAGTTATTGGAATATCTAGCACATAATTATAAGTGTAATATTAAAAATAATTCAAACAAGTAATGGCGGGATGATGGGGGAATTTCAAAACTCTGTATTTTGTGATATAATTTCTTAGGCCTGTGCAATACCTGAGTCTGTAAAGCAAGATCCATAACTCTGATCTGCATTTTGCAAGAATTATTTCACCTTTTTGGACTTAGAAAATAAAATGCCTTGGTTAAGTTATGTGTTTTAAGGTCCACTTTTCTCCTAAACTATTGGTTTGAAACTTGCAACACTAGTACATGTCAATACCTGGCCATATCATGCATATCATTCCAAAACTCTGATCTGTATTTTGCAAGAGTTATTGCCCCTTTTTGGATTAGAAGATATATTGGGAAGTTTTATGTTTAGGTAAACTTTTCCATAAAATATTAAGCTATTGCTTTGAAACTTGGTACACTTTTGCACCATCAATGCCTACCTCACTTGTTTAAGCAAGACTCATAACATAATGTCCTACTTTATGCAAGGGTTATGGGCCTTTTTAGCTCCACTATTCGTAGAATAAGGGGAGCTATTGCAGTCACCCAAGCGTCAGTGTCGGCGTTGGCGTCCGCGTAACACTTTTGTTAAAGTTTAGGTACAGGTTTTTAGCTCACCTGAGCACGAAGTGCTCAAGGTGTGCTTTTGTGATCATCCTTTTGTCCGTCGTCCACCGTGCGCCGTCCGCCGTCCACCGTCAACAATTGGATGTTAACACTCTAGAGATCACAGTTTTCACTTAATCTTTATGAAACTTGGTCACAATGTTTGTCTCTATGAAATATAGGTCAAGTTTGTAATTAGGTCATCTGTGGTAAAAAACTAGGTCACTAGGTCAAATCAAAGAAAAACCTTGTTAACACTCTAGAGGTCACAATTTTGACATAATCTTAATGAAACTTGGTCACAATGTATGTCTCTTTGAAATCTAGGTCAAGTTCATAATTGTGTCATCTGGTGTCAAAAACTAGGTCACATCAAAGAAAAACCTTGTAAACACTCTAGAGATCACATTTTTGACATAATCTTTATGACACTTGGCCACAATGTTTGTCTCTATCAAATCTAGGTCAAGTTCATAACCGGGTCATGTGTAACTTAATGAAATCTAGGTCCAGTTCGCAACTGGGTCATCTGGGGTAAAAAACTAGGTCACCAGGTCACTGATTCTGCCTAAACTGCTAGTCATCAGGTGAGCGCTATAGGGCCAATGGCCCTCTTGTTTAACCTCTTATATTCACTAAGTCCTTTGAGATGTTGCTTTCATACCTTGCAAACTTGTTCCCCATCATGACCCCTGGTTGAATCCCTACACAGGAGAAGATAACTATTTAGCTTGTTGTTGAAATTATGCCCCCTTTTGGACTAAGAAATGCTTATTTGTTTACCTTCACGAGGGACCTACACATGAGTAAGTAACGGTCCTGCATTTTGTCCAAATTATCTCCCTTTTTCGACTTAGAAGCCCCAACCTCTACACAGCAGAGGGTAATGCTGCTGTTATGAAGCATTTTGTTTTGAATAATTATATAATAATTGTACTATCTTAGCATGGCGCTGGGAATAGTGGAGTGCGCTGTTCGTGGACAGCTCTTGTTTACAGTGACAATAATCAGATAAGTGTCTGCACCCGCAAGGCTGTGCTGTTGTTTAAATTTGATTTGGAAGAATGTTGGGCTTAGGTCATTCACACCAGTTTCTTGTGAGATATTGGGATATTTGTTCAAACTTTGTATATGACAGTGTATCATATTAGAAACATAAAAATGCAAAAATAATCAAAGGTCTCCATGCTTGTTTAAGAGTTATCTGCCCTTGAATAAGCAAATTTGTAGAAAAGCTCTAGTTTCACAGACAGATAACAAGTTTGGTGACCTATGACTATTTTTATATTTTTAGCTCATGTTGAGTTATTGTTATCGGTCTGTGTCTGTCGCGTATACTAACTTTCGGATTTTGTTGTTCGTGGTATAATTATTAGTGACTACAAATTTTTGTGTTTTTAAGTTTCCCCCAATGTCCATATTAATGTTTTTAGCACTTTCGCAGCAAATTAATTTCGCGAAAGTCTTCCACTCACAAACTCACGTGAAATAATTTCTTGGTTTACAGTTTTTTACTTGTATTTAACTGTAAATTAATCTGATTGTTTTTCAGTGTTGGAACTTTGCAGAAAAGTCCTACAACCCGAAGTTTCTGGAACCTGTACATGTACATCAGTAATAATGAATGACTCGGTAAATTCTTTAATCATTCTTCACAGTTTCTTGGCCAATATTGACTGGTATATATGATTGTGTATTGATTCTGTATCATTTATGAATAATTGATTTCTAGTTCTGAATATATAAGTAGAGTGTATTAGTAAACCAATGTAAACTGAAACTCATCAGACTTGAACGAGCATGGGCTTGAAGTCTCAGTTACATCACTGGCTTAGAATGTGAAGGTCGTAAGAACAAAATCGATATTTTGAGAAAACAAGAAAAAACTGTCTGAAAACTACTCTTTACTTTCGTTAAAACCAGCTTTTTCAACTTCAGTTTGGTCAACATGATGCACCTATCAATGTTTTCCCCCAGGGGGGGAGCGGCGGGCTGACCCAGGGAAATTGACATTTTTACTTTTTCAAAGTCTAAATTCCCACCCTAGAGCAAGGGCAATTTGTCAAAATCCCCTCACTGGGAGATGCTTTACATACCCACCGGGATCAAAATTTCGGTCAAAGTCAAAACTTCCCGGGACTCAGCACCATTTTGTCTGTCAAATTTCCACCTATCAGAAACAGCCTTCTGTCAAAAGTCCCGTGTATGCCCGCCGCTCCCCCCCCCCCCTCCCCTGGGGGAAAACATTGATAGGAGCATGACCTAATCTGATTTTCATGAAAATAGGCTCTTAAGAAGCGCCTTGTGATGCAGATTTCAACTATGTATGAATATTATAAGGGTCTCAATATTCTAAGCCACAGAAATGTGGTTATACAATATACAGTCTCAGGAGTATGTAAATTGATTGTTTGTTTGCGTTCATTTGCGTTCAACTGAAACAATCATCCTGTTTGTTCCCTGCACCTCTGGCTTTTGGGAAGAGACAGACACACTGGCTTGATGCAAAGAATCCAGGCGCAAAAACGTACAAAAGTTCTTCCCAAATAGACACATTAAATGTGCTAAATTTTATTTCTTTTGATAGTTTAATTTCTTTTAAAGATGACATAACTTCAGTACATTTGTCAAAATTCTTTGGATGATATGACATTTCCGAAACATATGGCATTAGCTGGTAGAGTCTGTGTGTGGCTGTTCTTTTTTGCACTCTGTTGTTTCCCCCCCCCCCCCCCACTGTCTGATTTGTTTGTTTTGCCCTTTTAAACATTTTATTTTATATTATAGCATTCATTGACACTATAACAATAATCACTGCTGGACAGCCTGGCATAGGATTAAGTAACGGCCTACCCCTTTGTCAGATATAATAATAATAATTAATAATAAAGACTTCATTTAATGAGGCAACACAGTTAAACTCACGAGTGTTTATATACTTTGCAGTAAATAAATCTGATTTTCATGATTTTGTTTGCATGAAACTACATTGATATTGAAATAAAGGACTGCATGGTCATAAAAAGTATTTTTGGTTACAATTTTTGGTGAAATATATAATAAAACGTACCAGTAGTGAAACAAGTGCTAGACATGAGATTCTATATATGACTATTCCAGGTTGTTATGTCCTTACAATATCCTGGTATGTGTGAACATGTTACTAAAATGAGTCGACTCAGTGGTAGAGGCACCATGTCAACAGAAGCTCCTGTGCCACAGTTTAGAAGACCTCCTATACATGTACAGAGGAATACAAATATTAATCTTGAACAAACTAGAAGTAATTCCCCAGAACCAGCGCGGGAGGAAGTACCTGTGATATCTAAGGTAATACATGTGTAGTTTAAACCTATAGTGAGAATAAAATCTATACTCTAAGGCACCATTGCCTAGCAATCATTAATGCTAAGTATGAACCCTTTAGACCGCTTGTCTATCGCAAAAAAATGCAAAAAGAATTGCACAAATAATCAGTATCAATGTGACTACATCAAACCATGCCAATAATCGGTTGATATAGATAACAACACTTACTATATATATACGGGCGACATTTTGCCGTCACCACACGGCACAAAAAGCGCTGTTATGAAATAAATAATTTGGCCTATAGTTGGATTTTATAGTAGAACTTTATCATGTCTCCAACTTTCTTCGGTCCAGGAAAATAGTTAAAGCCATCTACCTGTTCAAGGCATCTACTTATCCCTCTGCCAGATTTTAGGGGTGTCAACGCATCAAAGTTCAACTGTTTTTATGCCCCCCTATCGATAGATGGGGAGGCATATAGTGATTCACCTGTCCACCCGTCCGTCCGTCTGTCCGTCCATTCATTCGTCCGTCCTGGTTAACCCAAATTGACAGTTTCTTCTAGCATTATTATGGCTTGCTACAAAGCTTCCATACTTGCATGGATGTTGTATATGAACACTCTCCACACGCCTGTATCACCTGACCTCATTTTGACCTTCACCTTGACCTAATTTTGGACTTAGACTTATTGAAGGGCCAAATTCTTGGTTAACCCAAATTGACCGTTTCTTCTACCATTAAAAGGGTTTGCTACAAAGCTTTCATACTTGCATGGATGTTGTATATGAACACTCTCTACATGCCTGTATCAACTGACCCCATTTTGACTTAGACTTATTGAAGGTCAAATTTCTGGTTAACCCAAATTGACCATTTCTTCTAGCATTATTATGGCTTGCTACAAAGCTTCCATACTTGCATGGATGTTGTATATGAACACTCTCCACACATCTGTATCATTTGACGCCATTTCAACCTTTACCTTGACCTAATTTGGACTTAGACTTATTGGAGGGCCAAATTCTTGGTTAATCCAAATTGACTGTTCCTTCTAGCATTAATGTGACTTACTACAAAGCTTTCATACTTGCATGGTTGTTGTATTTGAACATTTTCCACACACCTATATGACCTTACCGCATTTTGACCGTCACATTGACCAAATTTTGGACTTAGACTTATTAAGCGTCTAATTCTTGGTTAACCCAAATTGACAGTTTCGTTTTACATCATGTCCATCATGGCGTTGCCTTAAAACTTAGCATAATTGTTTACTATCATACGCCCCTTACATTATCAAAGCCATGTAACACTATCCAACATTATTACAGAATTATGGCCCCTAATTGATTTAGCTTTTTAAATTATGGGCAAGGCTTCCATGGGGGCATAAGCGTTTATTGAACGCAGTCTTGATATTACTTAAAAGTCCCTCCATTTCATAGTAGTTATTTATGGGGTCCTCAAACTCAGTACATAGGTAATTACCTATTTATGGATCTTGTCCTTTTTGAGGTCAACAGTTCAAACGTCATTGTCGTTTATCTTGTATGCAAAAACCTGGTCAAAGTCCCTGTAATCCTGAATGCGAAAACAGTTCTTGATTGTTAACTCAAAGAATGTTTGAGTATGCAGTGCACCATGGTATAGTGCGCCCATGATAATGGGAAAGGCGGGAAATGTTGGTATTATCCACAAAGGTGGATTTATCAGGTGTGCACAATTTATCTGTGATGATTAAGTACAAAACTGACCTTATTTGTTTACTTAAGTTGTTTGTAGAATTAAGTTTTCAACAGTCGATCGAACCGACTCATGTTTATAAACATCACATTATCCTGGACACACTATATTGAGAGATTCACAGGTTATTATAACCAGCAGAATGAACCCTGTTGATTTTCAGACCATCAGGTCAAAGGTCAAGGTGGTGTTTGGTCAAAGGGCGAGGTGATCTTCAATTGAATATGATTTTCCTGCTAGTATTATTTGTTGCATTGTCCCATCTATGCATTCTGGTTACGCATGTGCATATTTTTTACACATATATGCCATGTGCAACAGCAGGTTAATTGACTTGTGTAATCTGGAATTATGGAGGAATAATGTTTGTACTGATATATACCTTATATTGGTACAATTTAAATATACAGTAATATTAACTGCTCACAGTGAAAAGTATTATATCACCATTTAGGGTTGTTTGGTCCTTAACATATGTGCAATTGGTGTATGAATGCTCTAATACAACTGGGACGCAAAAATGCAAATTGCAAAAATTCAACAATGCAACAAAGCAAAAAAAAACACAACACCTTTTTAGTGTTGTATTATTGCCCTTCTTTTGTCCTTTTTACAAATATCAATGTGAAAATGCAAGAGAAAAAAAAACACGAAGATTTTCCCATGTTCGCTTATTTTGGTGAAAAAGCGACATGGACATGGCATTAATCAGCCACCATACTTAGTAGTGTGATCACATGACTGCATTTCTTGATGTAAATGTGAAATATCACTTTTGAATTTATGTATTTAAAATTCCAGGATACTGATCAAAAAGACACAGGTGCTATGGTCGTTCTTAACACCGCAGAACAGAGGGTAAATATTATGCACCGCACTCGATACATTTTGTTAAATTTTGAGTGCTTGTTTGGAATCTGCTTTAACTCTGTTTTGGTATTCTTTGAATTAAAGTAGTTATACCTGTAGTAGTTTTTTTGTTACACTTTTTAAAGTGTGTTACTCGATCTGTGTTTGACAGTTAGTATAGTTTGCCAGTGTTAACACTAAAGCCTTTTTTTACACATGAAAATGACAATATAAACACTGCACGGTTAACCTGCAGTTAGCTGCAGATGTAGTCTGAAAGCCAATACCCACCTAAAGTGATTTTGCACAAAATTGAGCAAAAATGGACATCAGAAATGCATTTTAATAAACAAATTTGTAAACACTCTTTTTTAGCTTTATTATTTTGAAAATCTATAAGCTTCATCATTTGATGGGTGTTTGTTGAGATGTTATTTATGTTGGTACTAAGTATTTGATGCTCACAAATTCTGTAGATTAATTAACCTATATATGTAAACCAACACATTATTTTACACAATTTAAGTTTGCAAATGGTATTGATCCGCGAAATCACTTTTAAGTTAATATTCGCGAAGATGTTCCAAACTTGAAAAATGTGAACATTTCTTTTTTTTTCAATGCAAATGAACTGAAAATCAGTGTGCTTAATTATGTGTTATATTGACAAGGCTGTACAAAGTATAATATATATTACCAGATAAAATAATTTCTCTGAGTATAAGAATGTCTTAAGGATGTTGGAGCGCTTAGGACCCCACCTTCAGAATTTGCTCAAATTTTGCCAGGAAGTAAAGAAATCTATCCTGACACAAAATACCATGAAAAAACAATAGGTCACGGAACTCGTTTTTCGGGTAATCACCCCTGATTGAAGTGTGTATGAATTATTTTTATAATTCCATGGAAATTGGTAAAATGTTGGTGGTGTTCAAATTTGACATTTTTATTTGATGTCTGTGATCTAAATAATAAAACATGTTTCAATATAGTTTGGGTACACATTGTTATACATGATCAAGATACCAAAAAGGGTATATTTAATTTTGGTCTAATATATATTGCTATTTTACCCCACCCACTTCATATTTAATGCAGCAAAATAGCACCCAGGTAAAATCTTAATAACTTTTTTTCCCACCTTAAACTTTTTTTTATATTTTGTTAAGTAATTCCAGTGACATAGATCATCAAATTTTGCAATAAAAAATATATGTCACGGAGGTACCTTTTTCGCAATTTTTGTTTGTATTTTGGTTAAATATGTCTAAAATGCTGAGAAAATCAATTAAAACGCTTAAAATAAAATTTATTTAACATGTAAATATCGCGAAAACACATCAACACACAATAAACAAACATTACCAAACGAACCTGACTCCCAAAAAAGTCATTTGGCATAACTAGCAATATTTTTACCCACCCACCTATTTTGTAATGTTATATTTTTCTCAGAATGGAAACCGTCATTTCGATTGTTATTTTCTAATTTTATTGCATAATACTTATCCAAACTGTTCAATTTGATGTATTAGCTCACCTGTCACAAAGTGACAGAGTGAGCTTTTGTGATCACACTTCGTCCGTCGTCCGTCCGTCTGTCCGTAGAGTTTAGTCACATAAAACCGTAATGTTAGAACGTCCGTCCGTCAACAATTGTGTTGTGTCCTCTCTAGAGGTCACAATTTTGACCTAATCTTTATGAAACTTGGTCACAATGATCATCTCAACAAAATCTAGGTCAAGTTCGATATTGGGTCATCTGAGGTCAAAAACTAGCTCACTAAGTCAAATTATAGAAAAACCTTGTGTAGTCACCAGAGGTTACAATTTCAACTTAATCTTTTTGAAACTTTGTCACAATGATCATGTCAACAAAATCTAGGTCAAGTTCGATATTGGGTCATCTGGGGTCAAAAACAAAGTCACAATGTCAATTACAAAAATCACAATGCCAATTGATATTTTCCTGAGGGTCGTGGGTTCAAACCCCACTGGAGCCATACTTTTTTTTTTTTTTTTTTTTTAGGTATTGTTTTGTCTTTATAACATGTATTTGTACAGTTATATGGAGGAAAATATTTTGTTTAAATTATAGGTCAAATCATAGAAAAACCTTGTGTAGTCACCAGAGGTTACAATTTCAACTTAATTTTTATGGAACTTTGTCACAATGATCCTGTCAACAAAATCTAGGCCAAATTCGATTTTGGGTCATCTGGTCACATGGTCAAATCATTAAAAAATTTGCAATAGAGGCTGAATTTCCTTAAATTTTATTCAGAATATGTGTAGGGTCACCATAGGGGTGTGCATGCACTAGTACGACAGGTGAGCAACCTAGGGCCCAAAGGGCCCTCTTGTTTTAGATTATGTTTACACATTTTTACATCTATAAGGCACATAACGTACTATGACAAATGACGCATGCGCATTAAACCGATCCAGCATCCTTAAAGACATTTAAATTGTTTTGTTATTATTTTGAATAATGATAAACTGTATACCGGGGTTTTTTTAGCGCATACCTTAAATTTTCACTTTATTCGCTTAGAATTAGAAGGTTGTAAGTACAAAATCTATATTTTGAGAAAACAAGAAAAAAACTGTTGTCTGAAAACTACTCTTTATTTATGGAAAAACAAGCTTTTTAAACTTCTGTTTGGTCAACATGACCACTTCCGATTCATGAAACTAGGCTCATAAGAAGTGCCTTCATATGCATGAGTCTTATAAGTTACTTACGACCTTCTAATTCTAAGCCAGCGTTATGACTGCAAAAGTTTTTTTAAAGCATACATTCAAATTGAATGCTCTCAAAATCTGAAAACTACTCTTTACTCTTGGAAAACAAGCTTTTTAAACTTCAATTTAGTCAACATGACTACTTCAATTTTCATGAAAATAGGCTCATAATTATTAGATTTGCACCTTAAGATGCAGATATCAAATAATGCACGAGTAGTACTTAATATGATCTTCTAATTCTAAGCCAGCGAATTATACCTGCATTTGATATTACCAGTAATATTCTGTATTTAAATTTATTGCATTTTGTTGGCATTCTTCGAAAACTTACATAATGACCTGAATCACATAGGCCCATGGTTTCAAATTATCTGAGGGTTACCCTATGTTTTGCAGCGGCCATGTTTAGCCGCAACGGATATGACGTTACGAAAGCTGGTACCCAGTTTTTCTACAGTTGTCAAAGCTTACACATTTTTATGCTCCCCGAAGGATGAGCATATAGTCGCCACTTTGTCCGTCCGTCTGTCCCGTCTGTCCGTCCGTCTGTCCGTCCGTCACACTTTTGTCCGGGCAATAACTTGAACAGTATTAGAGATATCAATATGAAACTTCATAGGTGAATAGACCTCATTGATTGGAAGTGCAGTGCACAAGAACCATAACTCTTGATTGCATATTTTTTTAGTTATTCCCCTTTGTAATTTTTTATGCTTATTTCTTGTCCGGGCCATAATTTGAACAGTATTTGAGATATCAATTTGAAACTTCATAGGTGAATAGACTTCATTGAGAGGAAGTGCAGTCCACAAGAACCATAACTCTTGATTGCATATTTTTTGAGTTATTCCCCTTTGTAATTTTTTATACTTAATTCTTGTCCGGGCCATAACTTGAACAGTATATGAGATATCAATTTGAAACTTCTTAGGTGAATAGACCTCATTGATGGGAAGTACAGTGCAGAAGGACCATAACTCTTGATTGTATATTTTTGGAGTAATGGCCCTTTGTAATTTTTTATACTTAATTCTTGTCCGGGCCATAACTTGAACAGTATAAGAGATATCAATTTGAAACTTCATAGCTGAATAGATCTAATTGAGAGGATGTGCAGTGCCCAAGAACCATAACCCTTTATTCCTATTTTAGAGTTGCTCCCCTTTGTATTTTTTCATACTTAATTCTTGTCCAGGCCATAACTCAAACAGTTTTGGATATATCGATTTGAAAATTCATAGATAAATAAATCTTGTTATTACAGTGCAGTGGCAAAGAATAATAACATATTTTTTAGCATTTTTTCTGTGACAAACGCCCCATGGGGAGCATACCCCGTCTGTGACGGCTCTTGTTTATAAAATGTTAATGTTGCATGATGCTTTAGGTCGAACAAATTGGGCTACAAATATAAAAGAACTACTATATAAATACGGCTTTGGTTACATTTGGTTAAAACAAGATATTGGTGATTTAAATATGTTTATCTCTTTGTTTAAACAACATATAAATGACTGTATGAAGCAAAACTGGTCAGGTAAAATATCAGCTTCTTCTAGATGTGATACATATGTAACGTTTAAATCCTTATTAAATATTGAAAAATATCTATGCATCGATATACCTTTCTATTTAGACTTATTCTTAAAAATTTGCAGTGGACACAACTTACTATTTACAGTGATTTTTTTCCTTCTTTAATAGGGTCCGGAAAAGGACCCTTTTCCAATTGCAAATTGGCTATAATTTTCCCAAATTTAAATGGAGAAATTCCCAATAAACAATTTAAAAAAATGATTTTCAAAACGGACATAAAATGATAAAGTTATGAACATTTTTGACAAGAGGTCGACCATAAAAGAAACCAGTAAACATTCACATGTCATTCGCATGTAATCTCTTTTTCTGTTTTATTTGGCCTTTCTGCTTCATGGAAATTCCCAATTTCAAGTTGTCACGACGCGAAAATTCCCAATCTGAACCCTTTCCCAAAGAGGCAAAAAAAGTCACTGTTATTTTGTGAAATCATTTTGTGAACATGTATGTATTTGTATTTTTAGGGGCTGGTGGCCTTTATTTACGTAATAATAATCCTGTAAAACTAGTAAACATGGATACCAGTTCCTGTGACGTCATATCCGTTACGGCTAAACATGGTCATTGTACAACCTTCTCTATACATAGAGTGCACTCTGAAATATGAAACCATATGCTTATGCTGAATCACACTGAAGAAAAATATTTCTAACTACAATGTAATGTTCCTGCTTATTTCAGATAATGCCTTCACCAGAACATGGAAGGTAAGCTATAATAATTTTGTTTTCTTTCAATAAAACTTTAATATTAAGTACCAATAACCACAAAGAAAACATGGGTCATTCTTCAGTTTCATGGGAAATATGTGTGGCTCAATTTTTTAACTTAAGTAAAATTATTTCTTTGATTGTCCGACATACGTCGGCAACGTCTGATATTTAGCGGCGGCATTTCTGTGATCTACTGTTGTCGGCGACTTCTGAATTTGCAATGTCAGTACGACTGCCTTTATCGGAATAACAGTAAGGGCGTGGTATTTTAAAGTTGCGACGTTTTTTAACACCTTTATCTCGCTATTTTTTGACCACGTACGTATGTTTTCATAATTTATCTCATAACCTGCACGCGTTTTATAAATACTTCACGATTTTCTCGCTCGTACGATTATGCTCGTATGCTGCCGTAAACGTTGCTATGGCCGGACGTGTACGTAACGTCGTTGCTATGGATCGTTCAAACGAGTGTCTGCTTCTGTCGCGAATCTTTAAGTAATTAAAGTGGTGTATATAAATCATAAATAGTATTAAATACCAAGGTTTTAGCTTTAGGATGAAATACGCACTGAAATTTGTTAGTGTGGGCAGGACCTGTTCTATCCCGGATTCGTATCTTAACTCTATGGCGAGGGAAAGAGTTTTTTTCGACCGGCCAGTGAATATTATCCAAACATTATTGTAAACCAGAAAATAAAAAAGTGGCCTAATAGATTCGTAGATGTGGTCGATTATCATCCTAATCTCTATCAATGTAGAGTAGCTGATCTAATCGATTTTAACGGGACCTCTCGCTGTGTAATTGTTTTAACTTTCTTTTTTGTCCGCCGTAAAACAGCGTGACATACAGTTTGGAATGTATATAGCCCCGATCAAGATAGTCTGGTAACCTCAATCAGTGTCATACTAGAACACCCGCTGACTCTCCTTACGGGCAGTTACATAAGTTGCCGGACGGTGGCCTCTACACAAATAAGAATGTGCAAACAACTTATTTACAGCGAAAGCGACGAACATAACTGATTTCAAGTCGATCATTCGGCATATTCTATTCGAGCTAGATAATCTATTTCTGGCCGTGTGATTTATCATTTTTAGCTCACCTGTTACAAAGTGACAGAGTGAGCTTTTGTGATCACACTTCGTCCGTCGTCCGTCCGTCCGTCCGTCAACAATTGGGTTGTGTCCTCTCTAGAGGTCACAATTTTGGCCTAATCTTTATGAAACTTGGTCACAATGATCATCTCAACAAAATCTAGGTCAAGTTCGATATTGGGTCATCTGAGGTCAAAAACTAGCTCACTAGGTCAAATTATAGAAAAAACCTTGTTTTAAACCTTTCAACATGTAGTCTTCATGGTCACTTAACTCTCTGCTGTAACTCTCTACTCTCTATACATACAATAAACTTTCATCAACCAATGAAAATGTGTATCAGGGTTCAAAGCAGTTTTGTAAAGGTCACATATCAAAATATTCTAGTGTGTGAATTGTAATGGTTAAGTGGAAATCAAAGCGCTGTACGGAGCGTAGACATTTTCCTGAGGGTCGTGGGTTCAAACCCCACTGGAACCATATTTTTTTTTTTTTTTTTTTTTGAGTGTTTAGGTATTGTTTTGTCTGTAAAGCATTTATTTGTACATTGTCCTGATGGTCGTGGGTTCATACCCCACTGGAACCATAATTTTTTTTTTTAATTTTTTTTTTTAAATGTTTTGGTATTGTTTTGTCTTTATAACATGTATTTGTACATTTTCCTGATGGTCGTGGGTTCAACCCCCACTGGAACCATAATTTTTATTTTTATTTTTTTCAGTGTTTAGGTATTGTTTTGTCTTTATAGCATGTATTTGTACATTTTCCTGATGGTCGTGGGTTCAACCCCCACTGGAACCATAATTTTTATTTTTTATTTTTATTTTTTTAAGTGTTTAGGTATTGTTTTGTCTTTATAGCATGCATTTGTACATTTTCCTGATGGTCGTGGGTTCAACCCCCACTGGAACCATAATTTTTAATTCTTATTTTTTTAAGTGTTTAGGTATTGTTTTGTCTTTATAGCATGTATTTGTACAGTTATATGGAGGAAAAATATTCCAAAATATTTTGTTTAAAATAAAGGTCAAATCATAGAAAAACCTTGTGTAGTCAGTCACCAGAGGTTACAATTTCAACTAAATCTTTATGAAACTTTGTCACAATGATCCTGTCAACAAAATCTAGGCCAAATTCGATTTTGGGTCATCTGGCGTCAAAAACAAGGTCACAATGTCAATTGACATTTTCCTGAGGGTCGTGGGTTCAAACCCCACTGGAACCATAATTATTTTTTTAAGTGTTAAGGTATTGTTCTGTCTTTATAGCATGTATTTGTACAGTTATATGGAGGAAATATTTTGTTTAAATTATAGGTCAGATCATAGAAAAACCCTGTGTAGTCACCAGAGGTTACAATTTCGACTTAATCTTTATGAAATTTGGTCCTAATAATCATCTCAACACAATCTAGGTTAAGTTTGATATTATTTAAGTCATCTGAGGTCAAACGCTAGGTCACATGGTCAAATCATACAAAAACTTGCAATAGAGGCTGAATTTCCTTAAATTTTATTCAGAAAATGTGTAGGATCACCATAGGGGTGTGCATGCACTAGTACGACAGGTGAGCGACCTAGGGCCCTTTGGGCCCTCTTGTTTATGTTGCGTACACTTTACTATTGTCAAATCAGAAATTATGCACAATTCATCATATATAAAAATATATAAAATGCTTACATAATCCAAAATGTTACTGCATAAATTACACGTCACGATAATATTATTGAAAATGTAGCGTACAGTGTTCCCTCTCGTAACATCATCTCTCTCAAACGAATCCCTCCTTTAAACGACATTCAAAATTACTCCCGTGCAATTTCAACGTTAATTTCCCTCCGAGAAACGACACCTCCCTTCAACGACAAACGTCACTGAAAAGTCGTACCGACACTGAGGATTACCTCTCTGGACCGGCGTAGGTTAAGTCAGTTGTTGATTGTTTTCATAGGTATTGAAACTGTCTGCCAAAATGTGGGAATATGGTATACTAATCATCATTGAGAAGCTTGTAAATCGCTATTTTTCACACTTGCATTGTGACACGATTAACAAATTGTGGTTTGGTCTAATTGAATAATTACGACGATTATATTGTTTTCATTCATTGGTGGTCTGTATAATGACTTTGGACAGGGTAAGGTGAGAAAACTTGTAACTTCTGATTAAAATAAAGTGACAATTAATGCATCTTTTCTAACAAGAAAAAGGAAAGTGTTTGTTTATTTTAATACAAATGGCGTCGGGCATACGGTACCGTCTAAAACCCGTCCGATCCGGACCGTCATGTATGTAAATTGGTGTACACGAACATTCTGTTATTTTGTATGTACATGTTGTCAGTACTTATTTTCATGGCAAAATCGGCGAAATAATTTACTTTTATAGAATTAATAAGATCATAATCTGGTCAGGAGTTAGCAACCTCAATACACTGTATTCATCTTTACTAATTATGACACGCTGCTTGTGTACATAATGTACATATTTTGGAGGTTAAATCATGCTATTTATGCAACAGTCTGTTAGAAGTACAATCCCTCTTCACAACGGCTCCCTCTCTACAACAAACACTATTTCTGTCTCCCACAAAAGTCGCTCAAGAGAGGTACCACTGTATAGGCAAGGGAGATCACTGCGTATGAGTACTGTAGTAGAGTAAGAGTTATCGTTATTGTGTGTTATTGTGTGCAATTTTCCAACATGGCGACTTACATGCACTAGCTGAAAAGACGCAAAACGGGGGTTTCAAAAAGCAATAGCTCCATTAATAATTGTCTGATTTTCATTCTGTTTTTGCCAATGTGTTTCAAATGAACGCTACTTTAAAATAAAACCAACTTGTTATTAGCCTTGCCTTTCCCTTTAAGATGCTTTGTGACTCCCCGCCATGGACCTGCAGATTAACCCTATTGCTTTTAAGGTCAGCAGGTCAAAGTTCAGCGCCAAGGTGACCTTGAACAATGGTTATTGGATTCCAAAATTAAATATTTGATTTATCAATATAACTTTATTTCAGGTCACATGATTATAAAGCACCATATGTAAGTAGATGTAGTTTCTGTACGCTAAAGATCGATCTCATTAAAATAAGATCCTAACATTTGTTCCAATCCTTTACGCTGTAAGAGATCTGACTACACTCCGTAAGAGGTCATGTTCAAATGACGTCATGTAGCCTCAGCAGTTTTTCACCGCACTTTCAGATATGTGAAAGAAGCAATTTAATTGAATAAAGTAAAGCTCACATCGACATGACCCCATACGGAGTGTCGTCAGATCCTATATCAGCGTAATGTAGTGAAGCGTAATAAGGATGTGACTTTAATGAGATTGAATAAAGACAACCCATGTTTTAGACCATTCTCTTTATAGGCATGCTTGTAGGATAACCAATGTTAGTTATTTTCTTCAATGTCATGCTACAGGTAACCATCAATGTTGGCCATTCTCTTTATATTCAAGGGAGACAAAAAATATAGACCATTCTCTTTATATGCAAGGGAGACAACACATATAGACCATTTTCTTGATATTCAAGGGAGACATCCAATATAGGCCATTCTCTTTATATTCAAGGGAGACATCCAATATAGGCTATTCTCTTTTATATTAGAATTTTAGCCATTTTCTTCAAATTCAAGGGAGACCACCAATGCAAACCACTCTCTTCAATAAAGCTATGTATCCATTGATACAGACTGTATTTATATGAAGCGTTAATCACAGCCTTTCAGTTGTATGATTTAAATCATGTTTATAGATGAGGTAATGAACTATTGTGGTCAGTCTGCATCTGTTTCCCGTAATCGTGCATCATCAACTTTCAGCTTTCAACCATATAAGTCGAGACATTTGGCTATATATTGATCAACTTCAATGGAGACTTTATTTAGATTTTAAATGGACAGTAACAAAAATGAAGCATAAAACCTACAGGTTTTTGGCGTTTATTTATTTGGCATGTAACACGCGCCGAATAAATATATTTCGCTTCAGTTTTTATTGCATCACAGTTGCCTTTTAACATTGACCTGGGTCACAAATTTCGTACGCGCGTTAAATGACATTTTAGGTATAAATTTACGTAGTATCCTCGATTTTAGTATTGCTTAATTGCTTAATAAGGGGTGTTATTACCATGGAAACCCGGCTTTAGTAAGAATATTTATACTGACTACTACTGTGTGTCTTACATGGTCAAGTCGGGCTGACTTAAGGTAAACAAGGTAAAAAGCTTGGTCAGCAGTTCAAATTTAAAACTGCCGATTTTTGTCGTCACAATTTATGCTCAATATTTCCATTGTTAGCTCACCTGTCACAAAGTGACAGAGTGAGCTTTTGTGATCACTCTTCGTCAGTCGTCCGTCCGTCCATCGTTCGTCCACAATTTACTTGTGTAGACACTAGAGGTCACAGTTTTAGCCTAATCATTATGAAACTTGGTCACAATGATCATCTCAACAAAGTCTAGGCCAAGTTTGATATTTGGTCATCGGGGGTCAAAAACTAGGTCACAAGGTCAAATCATTGAAAAACCTTGTGTAGTCACTAGAGGTCACAATTTTGATCTAATATTTATGAAACTAGGTCACAATGAGCATGTCAACAAAATCTAGGTCAAGTTTGATATTGGGTCACCCAGGGTCAAAAACTAGGTCACAAGGTCAAATCATAGAAAAACCTTGTGTAGTCACTAGAGGTCACAATTTTGGCCTAATCTTAATGAAACTAGGTCACAATGATCATCTCAACAAAATCTAGGTCAAGTTAGATATTGGGTCATCCGGGGTCAAAAACTAGGTCACAAGGTCAAATCATAGAAAAACCTTGTGTAGTCAATAGAGGTCACAATTTTGGCCTAATCTTAATGCAACTAGGTTACAATGATCATGTCAACAAAATCTAGGCCAAATTGGATATTAGGTCATCCAGGTTCAAAATCTAGGTCACAAGGTCAAATCATAGATAAACCTTGTGTAGTCTCTAGAGGTCACACTTTTGGCCAAATCTGTATGAAACTAGGTCACAATGATCGTCTCAACAAAATCGAGGTCAAGTTCGATATTGGGTCATCCGGGGTAAAAAACTAGGTCACAATGGTCAAATTATAGAAAAACCTTGTTTAGTCACTAGAGGTCACAATTTTGACTTGTTCTTTATGTAACTTGGCCACAATGATCATCTCAACAAAATCTAGGTCAAATCATAGACAAAACTTCGCTTAAATTTCTATATGCCATTGGGTCTATGTGATGTAAATAACAAGGTCCCTTTATAAGACAATCTGAAAACCTTGTACATGCAATAGAGGGGTCTGTATGAACTACTAGGACAGGTGAGTGACCTATGGCCCTTTGGGCCCTCTTGTTTTTAATGAAATTAATACTGTAAATATTATATTATGAAATAACCAAGAAAAATGTCTTATTCAGTCGAGGCGTCACTTATGGTACTTGGTTGAGTGATTATCCCTCTTGTTTCTATTTAAACACCTATGCTACTGAGCCTAGTTTCTTTAAAATACGATCAGAGTCTGAGACTTAAATGATAACAATTAAACACACAGAAGGAAATGTGAAATGCATAGTAAATATTCTTTGGGGGTCTATTTTCTTCATGATTTTGGTGAAATTTTGAAATATGATGTTGTTACTTTGGTTTTAGTGTATTGCTTCTACAAAATAATTCCTCAGTTTGTTTAATTAACAAGCAAGTCATCAAAAGTGTATGAATATTCCACATTTTATTGAATATTATCATACAGTTTTTATAAACAATGTGACTTTAAACAAGAGTAATTCTGTAATTTGAGTATTGATCAAGTCTTTCTTATAATCCTGCGTAGAATAACGTCAATAATTGTAAATGCTTACAAAAACTACTTTAAACATTCTGTAAAACTGTCTCAGATCTTTGTTTTAGGAAGGGGGATCACTGTGACTAATTTACTCCATCAAGGGAGATCACTGTGACTAATTTACTCCATCAAGGGAGATCACTGTGACTAATTTACTCCATCAAGGGAGATCACTGTGACTAATTTACTCCATCAAGGGAGATCACTGTGACTAATTTATTCCATCAAGGGAGATCACTGTGACTAATTTACTCCATCAAGGGAGATCACTGTGACTAATTTATTCCATCAAGGGAGATCACTGTGACTAATTTACTCCATCAAGGGAGATCACTGTGACTAATTTATTCCATCAAGGGAGATCACTGTGACTAATTTACTCCATCAAGGGAGATCACTGTGACTAATTTATTCCATCAAGGGAGATCACTGTGACTAATTTACTTCATCAAGGGAGATCACTGTGACTAATTTATTCCATCAAGGGAGATCACTGTGACTAATTTACTCCATCAAGGGAGATCACTGTGACTAATTTTCTCCATCAAGGGAGATCACTGTGACTAATTTATTCCATCAAGGGAGATCACTGTGACTAATTTATTCCATCAAGGGAGATCACTGTGACTAATTTACTCCATCAAGGGAGATCACTGTGACTAATTTACTCCATCAAGGGAGATCACTTTGACTAATTTACTTCATCAAGGGAGATCTCTGTTGCTAATTTACTCCATCAAGGGAGACCACTACAACTCTGTACTGTTTAAAGGATGATCACTCTTGTCTCAGTACTTTGTGATAGTTAGGAGACAAAAGTCAATTTCTCAAAGACTATCTTAGGTATCCGCTTGAAACTCATCATAGTTATTCACAATCACAAAGTGAGTCCATACTGACAAGGCTGGTTACCCTGTGACCTATATTTATGGAGTTATAGCAAGGTTACTATCAAGTACGAGAAAGTTGAGCGTCCAGCACTTATAAGCGGTGCTCTTTTTATCTGACTTATAATTGAGTTGTAGTGCATGTTGATAGTCTGCAGTACGTACCCCAGCAAATAGGCTACATCTCAAACCCGTTGAAAACTGATTGGTTGAGTGTTAAAGCCATTGACCCATTCTGTTACAATGCTACACTGGTTGAGTGTTAAAGCCATTGACCCATTCTGTTACAATGCTACACAAATTGATCAAACTGTCAGTGTACTGGTAATGTATTCATATATCTATGTAAATGATCTAGACTTGGTAATGTCGTTTGTCATGGTATAAAGATAGCTTGTCATGTTCTTCTCACAGAAAGTGTAATATTTCACACATTTACAATTATATGTTATATCTACTGTATTCCTCCAAGTACGGCCCACATTTTCATCAACCCAGAGTCATGTCGTCTGCCACAGAAAGTGTAATATTTCTCACATTTACAATTATATGTTATATCTACTGTATTCCTCCAAGTACGGCCCACATTTTCATCAACCCAGAGACATGTCGTCTGCCACAGAAAGGGTAATATTTCACACATTTACAGTTATATCTACGGTATTCTTCCAAGTACGGCCCACATTTTCATCAACCCAGAGACATGTCGTCTGCCACAGAAAGTGTAATATTTCACACATTTACAGTTATATGTTATATCTACTGTATTCCAAAATTTACCATAGAATTATACTGAAGTATATTCCATCAAAGTAAGAAACAGTTTCTTAAAATACATTCAAAGACAATCATTTTGATACCCAACATGTCTATTGTTGAATAGCGTAACATATATACATTTATACAACAAAGTTTGAATTAATTCTCACATAACCATTATACATTCATAATCAATTTCATACATGTTGCATATTATTCCTGTTAATTATCTAGCTCTGGAGACTATTAGATTTGCCTAAGATACCCACATATGCATGTACATTCATTGGACAAAGGACATGTCTATTTTTGACTCTGTAATAATATGATGGATCTTTGATATGTTTTATATTCCCTAGACTCCTTCCCCATTTGAGAGGATATGTGCTTTAATGGGGGCACCCGTGTCAATGGACACATTTCTAGTTTTAGCTTAATATCTGATAAAGCGCCATTTTCCATGTAATTTACGTAATTTAACTGTCCTATTATACACAGCTTTAAACATTTTCTAAATCTCTGATATGGGCAACCTGAGAACTGTTATATTCTTTTGTTTGTATTCTCACCATTTTTTGCATCTGACATTTTATTTGAATTTTCTCCCATTTATTACCTGCGTCTAATACAAAGCTGCGTGCATTACTTGGTTCAATAAGGTAACTTGAGAGAAAATCACTTTCTGGTAATATTCCAAGTATCATTGATAATTTTCACAGACAATCAAGCAGGCACTTTTATATAACTGGAAATGTGAGGTAATTCTGTAATTTAGTACACAATAAATTGTAGAACTCAAGCATTGTTGATGTAGGTTAATTTGTACAGTACTTCAGGCTGTATTTATTAAATATTAGAGTTTATATTGGTACTTCAGGCATGTAACCAGACGGAAGTGAGGAAGCCTAAGGCTACAACATTAACTTATGCCCCGAAAGGGTGGCATATTAAAACTGAACTGTCATTCCATCAGTCAGTTCGTTAAACATTTTGGTATAACTCCAACGCGATAAATTGCAGTACAAAAACAAACACAATACTGCCTATATTTTTGTTATGGACTAAAATCAAGGACCGTAACATTTACCAATGAAAGCATTCAAACATTTGGCACAACATATAAAGTTTTCATGCTCCTAAATGTTCAGAAACGATAAATATAGCGGCTTTTGTGTTTGTTTTTGTATTGCAATTTATCGCGCTGGAGTTATAGCTTAAAGTACTTGTGTATTATATACAATTAATATCGGGTTTTGAGGGCATATGTCCCTTACAGTGACAGCTCTTGTTTATTATTTATAGATAAAATACATATTTTGCTAATATTTGATCATGTGATGATGTGTATATCCTAATTAACTCAACACTTATTTAAAAAAAAACTGAAACCAGATTATCACACAAATTTCCAAATGTTCTGAAAATCCATACCAGAAGCGGGTTCTGTCCCCCCCCCCCCCCCCCCCCTACGCAGTCCTGAGACTACCCCCGGACTTAGACCATTGTCACTCAACTTACGCCTTTAAAGTGGCCCCAACTCGGTAGGGTGCATTGAGCAAAGAGTTATTACAGTTTGTTCCTGGGATGGTCAAGTTAAAAATATGAAAAGAAAAACATCTTTTGTTTGATTTTATTAATGAGAAATGAACTAAATGTATGTGGGTCTGTAATACCTGGGTCACAAATCATTTCGATGCCGGACAATGTTTGTGAATCCAATGAGTACCTGATGTCTAGGTAACGTGAGTAGCAATCATATTTTAGAAGAGTCTTAGAATGACTCCAGCCACCGCTCAATGACTGGTTGATGTCTGTTCAGCTCTTGCCTGATTAGACCAAAGTATGGCATCCGATGATCGGAAGGCAATAGGGTTGGATTTTATGACCCAGGTATATGTGAGGTATTATGGTATAATAGTCCGGAGAATTTGACATGACTCTCAACCTTATATTAGCATAATTTAACAGCTGATATATTGTCTATATTTATAATCCCAGTTGTATGTTTTTCATTAGCAGAAAGTACATGTATCATGAAGGCGTTCGAGGTGTGATACCAACACAAATCTAAAGGACTGATATTGTACAATTAGCTCACGGAAATTTATATATTCAGCGCAAGGACCTTGTAATGTAATCTCATGTATAAAGGTCTGGATCTGTGTCAAATTCTCCGTGCTATACATCTTCTAAGTGAACTGAAGACTTTCTATTGATGAAGTGACATGATTTAAATGCAATTCTTGATTTTCTGAATGCAATAAAATAAATTGAAATCAACATGACAGGTAATTATCCTTTTGGGGAATAGAAAATAAAATAAACTGTGTGCAGAGTTTGAATTAGATTTGTTTTATTAAAGCTTCATCGATACAAGGGTCATATATTTGTATGTATTGGCTGTGAATGCTAGCACTCCACTTAAGTGCCCCCCTTACCAATAGGATGTAGCCATGCGGTTGTCTGTCCCTTAGTCCAGATTGAGTCTTGTCCCAGATCAGTAAAGGCCAAGTTTTGAATAAAACTTAACACACAATACCAGGCCTGCCATTTCTCAGGCATTGAGCCGGTAATTACCGGCAATCTGATGTGATTACAGGCTTACCGGCTTTGAGGTCCAATTTACCGGCAATCTTGATAAAATCAAAGCGTTCATGATTCTCAACAACAGTGTATACCGTTTTCATAACGATGGTGTATATTGCGAGTCGATATAATTGGTGACAAAGCAATTAACAGGAAGCACGTGTCATAAAATGTACTACCTCCCGTTGTTTCCCAAATTTGATTCAGATTTAATAGACTCGATCTGGCTCACTTGGACGCTTTTATTTTCCATAAACATGTATAAAACGACTTTTAGACATAGATGGTTTTAAAGTCGGTCTTCTACTGACGTGCTTTTTCCGCATTTTTATATTATTAATTTGATTTTTATGCTTAGCTCTGATTGTATTATAGGTGTCTATTATCGAAAATGATTAAAATACAGTGTATTTGTCGATTTTTGTTCACGTCAGTAAAATATATTTTGCTAATTCATTAATTAGAATTGAGGAAATTGCATATTTTTTAATTTTGCCTAGACAAGGCTACCAAAATTCTAGGACCTTTATATTACAGAACAATAAGTTTGTATTGCTTTATCTAATTAAAATTTAATAAATGATTTTTTTATTAGGGCATTTGAATGCTTGATTGGTTATAATTAGGCTGTTCGCGCACTTAGCGGCTTGAATTAGGCGGTTCGCACGCTAAGCGGCATGAATTAGGCGGTTCGCGCTAAGCGCAGAATATTGAATTTGTCATAATCGCGCGCTTGAATTAAATGTTTGCTAAAATCTCAGGCTTTCGCATGATTTTATTATGGCAGGCCTGCAATACTATATAGGGAAATGGTGCCCCCTAAAATATTTGTTCAAAAGTTTACATGTGCAATTGAGTTTTCATTTTGATTTTTAATGCACTCGTAATTAAGAGTGTCACTTAAGTTACTGATATGGCAGGACAGGGCGTGTCACAGCAATCTTTGGGAGTCTGTAATCTGAGTCTGCTACCACTAAGCTATTTTGATTGGAGTGGATGTATTGTAACCATTAGTGAAAATCTTTATAGCATAAAAATAGTAATTTTTTTTTTTGATAGATAGATTCTTTTATTTCCTCCACATATGGAGAGCATCATAACATATTTACAATACAATAATAACAACACTCAAATTAACATACATGAGTATGTTACAAATACATCAAATTCAATAAGGTACATAAATAGCTTATTAAATGCATTTTTCCCATCATGTACGTATAAGCAAGGTTATATACAAACAACTGATAGAAATGCGCCCATAAATAATGGCACATACAGTCTCTCATAAGCATACTATTATGTTTATCATGAGCTACATATACTAGTAGAGCAATTGTTCCTAACGCACAAACATGTTCCTAAACATATGATATAGTATTCTCAGTAATACAAATTTAGCTTTCCTAGATTCCTTGAATGCTAATGTCAATACCATATCAACCTGAATATCTCTAGGTTGTTTAATCCAATGAGCATAAAATGATGTATTTTCATTGTCTATTATGTAGTCCCATATCTTTTGTCTTAATATTGTCATATTTGGGCAAAAGTTAAAAAGGTGATTCAACAACATTTTCACAAATACACAAGCAAGATGTACATTGTTCCCTGTATTGACGCGACAGTACCTTCCCAGACAAATTAACCAATACTGTACAAAGGGCACGTAACTCAGGGTGACTTTGTGTTAATGCCCATAATTCACATGGGTTATTCATCTTTGGAATGTATTCTATACCTGTCGGTTTTTTCTGCAATAAATTGTTTATCCTGCTATGTTTCAAGGGAATTAATTGACACATATTTGATAAGAAGAGTTTTCCATTGACACTTTGAGGGAAATAGACCTGTGGTGATGTAATTTTCAAGTACCGATATCATTCCATACTTTTGTAGTAATGTATATATGTCCGGAATAAGTCCAAGAACTTGGCCGTCATTATTCAAGTAACGCGTTAAGCGATTAACAAACACTCGTTTAGCGAGGTATTCACACGGCAGTCTGCACAGCTGTCCGAAAAACACTAGTTTCCTGTAATCTATCATAGTCTCTATGGCGTCGATGTCTAATGATGATAAACAGTAGTCAGTACACATTTGGGATTTCATTGACTGAATATTCTTAATACAGAAGCGATGGGCGATTTCTAGTTTGTTCATATCCGTTTGTGTATATGTATGCCACAGCTCACACCCAAACAGAGCTTTCGGAATAACTACAGATTTGTATAAAGTTTTCAACGTGAGTGGGTTGAGTTCGGTTGGGTGAAATCCACCACTAGTTATATTCAGGTAGGTACCCCGCAACTTAACACAGGCTTCATGAATTGACGCCTTTGTTGACATAAATTTGTTGCAAATAATGCCCAGGTGGGTATAATTGACAACCTCATTGACAGTCTGTGAGCCCAGTTTTCATTCTCGGGTGATATTTGTATTGTCTTCATTAAGACCAAAAAATAGAATTTACAGACACTGAAAAACTACTAGGAATCTATGTAGACAACAATCTTAAATGGAAAACACATGTTCAATCAACTATCAAAAAATGTAATTCACAACTTTACTTGCTTCTTAGAATTAAACAGAATCTTAATCTTCACTCTAGGAAACTTTTCTTTAATGCATACATACTGCCACACTTGGATTATTGCTGTACTATTTGGGGAAACTGCAGCAACGAGCTACTTTCTGATGTCATCAAATTTCAAAAAAGAGCTGCTAGAATAATCTTAGACAAAAGTTTTGACACACCCTCAAATGAATTATTTAAAGAACTCAATTGGATGTCCTTTGACCAACGTATTAAGTACAAAAAAGCAATACTCATGTATAAATCTATAAATGAACCAACCTTTCCAGTGTATATGACAAATAAATTCCAAACATTAAGTGATAGACATAACCTAAACCTTAGATCTGTACAAGATACAAAGCTTATTATACCAAAACCTAAAACAGAACTCTTCAGAAAATCTTTTGCTTACTCTGGTCCAAAAATATGGAATGACATACCAATACATATTCGAAATGCAGAAAGTCAAAGTAAATTTCAATCTGCTTACATCAAATGGCAATTCTCCAATTAAAATAACAGTCAATCAAGAATTTAAAAGGAATTACTCCTGAAAATAACTATGATATTATAAATAGTTTACTACTATCTTTTAACTATCCCTTACTCTTACTCTACAATGATAAATTATGTATTATATGAAATCTCTTGTGCATGATGTATCATTATATATTGTTTCTTTTACATATTGTTTTGTCAAGAACTGAATATTATATCATGATTAAACCATTAATGATCTAAAATTACTTTCTTAAACACATCTGATCTTTATTACTATGATGTTTGTGTATATATGTCTTGTATGTTTTACTGTATATTCTTATGTTATTTCATATTTTACTGTATATTCTTATGCTATTTGCAAATGTTGAGGCCCACATGGAAGATCGGGAAACCGAATGTGTCAGCCTCGTTAAATAAAGACGTTACTTACTTACTTACTTACTTACTATTAAAAACTATGACACCACATTTGCTACCGTTGTATTCAAAGCGCCAACGTTTTGAGTAATTGTCACAGATTGTAAGCATATTGTCAAGTCCATTCTTAGACAGTGATATCAAAATCATATCATCAGCTACTGTTGGTGCAGATATATTCATGTTATACATGCAGAATCCAAATTCACTGTTCGAAAGTTCATTGATGAGTCCATTAATTTTATAATATGAGCACATAATTATAGTGTACAATTTCTTACTTTTATTTTGTACTTGCAAATCATACGAAGGTGTTATCGGGACAAAAAAATTAGTATTGGCAAAATTCGCTTTTCTTGCAGATTAGACTGTAGCAGTTACTGTAAGTCACTTTATATTCGCATGATCCCTATTTTGCGATATCTCGATCAGTAACAGACTTTTTTCATGCGGTCGTTTAGGTTTGTGTTTGTGTTATTAAAGTATAATTTACCGTAATTGTATTGATGAGTTGGCAAGAAACTCAATTTTGAAAATAAAAACATTGAGAACAATACAATACATTTTTATCAAAGCACCTATGAACATTATAAATTTACATCCATATTTGAATAATTTATTATTCTTTTAACTGCTACAAATTGTGGTGAAGGGATATGCTATATTAAAAATACTTCAGTTGATCTCCTACGAACAATATCTGTCCCCTATTTGTAGTTGTAAAAGCAATATAAGGCATTTAAATTTGAGTGTAAATTTAAGGTTTCGTAAGTGCTACAGAACCCTGGTGTACAGTATTGAGAAAAATATATATGACTGCAAGTTGATCCTCAGAATTGGTACAATTTTTCTCAATAAATTTTTCTCATACAATTTTTTTCATACAATTTTTCTCATACAATTTGTATGATTTATCTCATACAATTCATAAAATCTTTCTCATAATTTGATGTTTTCTTCCCAAAATTTCTTTCTAAGATTTGCGAGTTTGGATGAATGATATGAGGCATGAAAGAGGTTGACTGATTGCTCCTATTGATTATGATTAATGCACCAGGATCTCAGTGGAATACTTTCTATTAAGGAGATGAGGGATTTTATATCTTGTTCTCTTAATTAACTTTACTGGAAAATACTTTATAATATTAGATCTGTTGATTTGGTCCTCTTAACCCAACCAAGAGTTTGCTTACAATCTGGCTATGTAAACAATCTAACCCTTGAAGTGTACTCTATATTTAATATAATACTGCTCATACAGGGTGATCTATTAATTCCGCACATTAGTAAACCCCTATAACTTCACTATTTCTCTACGCACATATATATATTTGGTATTGTTGGAAAGGTAATAAGTAAAATTTTTTGCTGAAATCATAGAAATTTGTCAACGACACATAAATTCAGCATTTTCAAGATGGCCGACTAAGCAGAAATCGTAAAACTGTATTATGAATTGGGAAAATCTGTAGTTCTGGTGAGAAGAAAACTAGTAAAACTCTCTCCAAGTAAACCCGTGCCTTCAAGGTGGAATATTGTGGAAAAGTTTGAAAGGGAAGGAATAGCAACAGACTTGTGACAGTGCAACAAGCGACCCATGGATGCAAGAACGGGAGAGAAAATCGAGCAGGTGCGTTATTGAAGCGACACCTCGTAAATCAATCAGAGGGGTTATGAAGGACATATCAAATACACATGGGTCTTCAAGGTATGTTACGGTAAGACGTATTTTAAAATTTGACCTGAAGCATAAACCTTATAAAATAACTATCATGCAGCACTTAAAGGATAGCCATATCACAAAGAGGGTCTTGTTCTCTAAATGGATAAAAGACAATGGCAATGTAATTGACTCAATCTGGTTTTCGGATGAGTGTCATTTCTATCTCAACGGATCTGTTAACAAACAAAATCTGAGATATTGGAGCGCAGAGAAGCCCACATTCTACGAAGAAAAGACAACCCATAGCGAGAAAGTGACTGTGTGGGCAGCGATGAGCGCAACCTGAATCATTGGTCCCTTTTTCTATGAAGAGGACTCACACACTGCTACTGTAAATGGTGAAATATATCTAAATATATTGACTCGTAAGTTCATTCTGGCTCTTCATAGGACGTCTACATGTTGGTTTCAGCAAGATGGTGCTGGTCAACCTACCACAAATCATGTCCCGGATTAAAGCCCCCTAGACTATTTCTTGTGGGGAACGTTGAAAGAGCATGACTGGGTACAACCCCAAGCCCACAACAATTGATGAACTGAAAAACTCAATTTGTTGAGAAATAAGAATGATTATACAAGCTGCATGCAACAACTTGATACAGAATTTCAGACGACATATAAGACTCATTTCAGAGAAAAGGGTGGTCACATTGAGCATCTGCTGTAGGTAAGGATACTAATGTTGAACATTTGTTTTACATCAGATAAAAACTTTCAAGTATACTCTGCATGTACATGTTTTCTTTTACATAATAACTTTAAAGACGTTAAAGTTATAAGCATTAATACTAATGTGCGGAATTAATGGATCACCCTGTATACCAAGTTACACTACGTATAAACCAAATCACTGTACAACGTATTTGGATACTATACAATTCAACTTGTATGACTTATTGTGATTGAAACATTGGGTGATTTCCTATCAATGTACGACTTATTGCAATACGTATTACTATACTATTCAACGTGTACTAATTATTGTGATAACTGGTAGTTGACTCATTTATACACTGTGATTAAGGGAGACACACTTCTCATAATCAACAATATTCATGTCTTGATGTTATAGTGCGCTCATGATAATGTGATATTTACAAACATGAATCGGTGTGGTCAACTGTTACAAAATTGGTTCTACAAACTACTAAAGTTAACAGATGAGGTCAGCATTGTACTCAAAACATCACTGATAAAGCGTGCACATCTGATTAATCCACCTTTGTGGAGTATACCAAATTTTCCTGTGTTTCTCGTTATACTGGGCGCACTATAGGTAAGGGAGATTCACTTGTCATAATCAACAATATTCATGTTTTGAGGTTAGTCAGAAATCATTCCATTCCTTGATGTTTTGTAATATGAATATATTCCAGATTTATCGCTGGCTTAGCAGGTTGTAAGTACAAAATCAATATTTTGAGAAAACAAGAAAAACTGTCTGAAACTTAACTATTTGCTTATGAAAAAAAAGCTTTTTAAACTTTGGTTTGGTCAACATGTGATGAAGATTTCAAATATGTATGAGTCTGATAAGGTCATAAGTAGCATTTACGACCCAGCGATATGTTGTAAAATCACAAATTTTTGTGAAGGATTAATTTTTGCTATATTCGCGAATTTGAAAAAGTTGTGAACTTTAAAACAATGGCGATACAAAACAGAAAGCAGTTCTTTCTAAAGTTTTAAAACAGAAAGCAGTTCTTTCTAAAGTTTAAAAATCATGGACATTAATCCCCCCCCCCCCAACAACTTTAGAATAACAAGTTTGTGAAATGTTGACCTCGCCCATAATACATGATTATACAGTATCGTGGAACATGATTAGCAACGGATATCTGTCATCTGGGAATGTGTATGTGTTGTATGTGTATGATAGTTGAACACTATGCTTACAGGTTCTGACAGCATTCATGGTCTTACTGGTGGGTATGGAGCCATACTGTCTTAACATAGAAACCATCATTTATTGATCTCAAATATTATATTATCATCAAGTCACATGTAGTTAGTGTTTAGTGCAAGCCTATAGTGTGCCTAGGATAACAAGCCTATAGCGTGCCAAGGATAACAAGCCTATAGTGTGCCTAGGATAACAAGCCTATAGTGTGCCTAGGATAACAAGCCCATAGTGTGCCTAGGATAACAAGCCTATAGTGTGCCAAGAATAATGTTATATTTACAAACATGAATCGGTTGGGTCAACTGTTGCAAAATTGGTTTTACAAATTACTAAAATAAACAAATCAGGTCAGTATTGTCCTCAAAACATCACTGATAAATTATGCACATCTGATAAATCCACCTTTGTCGGAATATACCAAATTTTTCTGCATTTCTCATTAACCTGGGCGCACTATTACTGTACCATTGGTTCATCTATAGTATGTGCTACAGAATACATAAAAGTGAGCCAAGTTACTATTATAGTTTTAAACATATTTTATTGCCAGATAAGTATAGTATAGGAGAGAACATTTGACCTGTTACTAATTAATTCTCATGCTTTGCGTTGTGACGTAAGAATAGGTGGATTAGATAAAACTAACAACTCTGATCGGGCTATGGATAAGCATGGATATTCAAGGATGACATGTTAATTGTGATCGACTATACGTTTATTCAGATCTGTCACTTGTTTACAAACAATGCAATATCAAAACAAAACATTTTCATTGTTCAAGACATTTTAATCAGATAGAACAGCTTATGAAATAATAAATTATTTGAACACATGAATTTTTTATTATATCCCTTAAATGCATTATTAATTGATAATGAAATCTTACATTAATCATATGTAAGGATTATTTTAATGGTGTATCAATAATCATATTTAAGGGAATTTTAACGGTGTAACAATAATCATATTTAAGGGTCATTTTAACGGTGTTAAAATGGGGTCATTTTAATGGTGTTAAAATGATCACATTTAAGGGTCATCTTAACGGTGTTGAAATGATCATATTAAAGGGTCATTTTAATGGTGTAACAGTAATTATATTTAAGGGTTATTTTAATGGTGTTACAATAATCATATTTAAGGGTCATTCTAATGGAGGTACAATAAAAATTTTAAGGCTCATTTTAATGGTGTTAGAATGATAATATTTGATAGTTATTTTAACGGTGTTTCCAGAATAATCATATTTAAGAGTCATTTTAACGGTATTTTCAGAAAAATCATATTCAAGGGTCATTTTAACGGTGTTTTCAGAATAGTCATATTTAAGGGTCATTTTAATGATGTTTTCAGTTTATCAGTTACATGTGACTTACTGAGATCCCTTCCAGACCCTCATCCTCACATGGATGTATCAATTCCATCAATATAAACTTTATGACACTTCAGAGAAACATTTTAGTGTATGAAGTAGATACTACCATATTCTTTATTTATCATCCTCATGGTGTTGGTGACTGGTGAAGCTTGTATGTTTGAAATATAACGACACAAGTATGAATTGAAAGAGGGCTTTATTTTGTAAAGCCAGAGCCCTTATACACAGTATAAGGCTCTACCAAAGTATATATATGAAAAAGAGGCTTTACCAAATAGAGCCTAAAAGACAAAATATAAAATAAAAGTTTAATGAAAACATATATGGGCTAAACAAAGCGCCACAGAGTCAAGCGAGCTTGACACACGCCCGAGTCAAGCAAACTTGACACACGCCCACTGGGCTTTTAACTCTCTGAGTCTCTTGCTTTATATGTATAATAGATGCATGAAGAATTAGTAAATGGAACTTGATGTAACAGTTTCAATTGCCATAGCATGAAGATACAACGATTTACATATATAGATGTGTGATGTAGTTTTGACATGTTTCGAAGATTTACTGATAAAATGTGTGATGTATTTTTGGCAAACCAATGGAAAGTATTTCGAAGATTTGCTGATAAAATGTGTGATGTATTTTTGACAAAACTGAGAGTGTTTCTAATCAAGATTTCATTCCTCAGCTCTTCAGATCTAAATGACAGCATATTGATTCAGAAGAAATTGTAACTATTGTACCAGTGCTTTCCACTCTGATATTATTCATAGCAAGCATTATGGAGTCCGGAAAAGTGACAGTTGGAGACAAAGTTCTGAATAGTTAGCGGTTTTTTGTTCCCATTGCATTCAATTATTTCTTTCTAAGAATATTCTGAGGATTTAATCTTTTACAACAGAAATTAAAGTCTGTATACTTTATCAAATATTGACTCTAACAAGTATGCTCCAATAGCAATTACATGTAATTATCAAATTTGTATTTTAAATAAAATAATACAATCTAAATAAAATCATTCTTGAAACTCGAGTTAAGTTAAAGTTATTTACTGGAAATGACTCAGACTCGAGTAAATTCATCCAGTACACAATTTTGTCAATAGAACTCGGAAAAGTTATGCAAACTTACTTAATTATTCATAGAATGTTTCCAGAGGGAAATAAATATTTCAAATAATTCCTGTATTTATAAAACTTTTATTGGATTTGAGCAATGTGAACATTCTAATGTAATATTGCACCATGTAATTTTATTATCGTAGTTTGGTTTCTATGTTGGGCTAGGTTATATATTTCTAGCTGTTGCATTGGTTATGTTTATGTGCTCCACATATGGAGAAGTTGTATGTATATGTACTCTACATGTGGAGAAGTTGGTATGTTTATGTATATACTCCACATGTGGAGAAATTGGTATGTTTATGTATATACTCCACATGTGGAGAAATTGTATGTTTATGTATATACTCCACATGTGGAGAAATTGTATGTTTATGTATATACTCTACATGTGGAGAAATCGGTATGTTTATGTATATACTCCACATGTGGAGAAATTGGTATGTTTATGTATATACTCTACATGTGGAGAAATTGTATGTTTATGTGCTCCGCATGTGAAGAAGTTGAAATTTGCTCTTTGTCAAAGAGAATATTGTTATGGTGTCACTTTGATTTTTAATTGGTAAACAACCTTTTAGTTAATTAGTTAACAACCTTTCAATTTTGTTAGAAGTTTATAAATTATTAAATCCTTTCTGCATGATAGGATTTCAATATCATGATGTAGCCTAAGCCTACATAAATGTTTAGGATCTGTATCCCAAATAAATTCTTATAATATAGAATGTGCAACCCATATAAATGTTTGGTACCCCTAGCACACAGACACATAAACTCTTTGGACCTGTAGCACACATAAATGCTTGAACATGTACCCTGCACTAAATTTTGGGGCCTGGCAGTCCACTGTTGATAAATGTTTGGTACCAGTGTAGCTGCCACAAGTGTTTGGGACATGTAGCTCACATAAATGTGTGGGCCATGGCAGTCCACCGACACAAGTGTTTGGGACCTGACTAGCTCACAAAAATGCTTGGTACCAGTGTAGCCGACACAAGTGTTTGGGACCTGACTAGCTCACAAAAATGCTTGGGACATGTCTGTCCACTGTTGATAAATGTTTGGGACCAGTGGAGCCGACATAAATGTTTGGGACCAGTGGAGCCGACATAAATGTTTGGGACCAATAGAGCCGACATAAATGTTTGGGACCAGTAGAGCCGACATAAATGTTTTGGACCTGACTAGCTCACAAAAATGCTTGGGACATGTCAGTCCACTGTTAATAAATGTTTGGGACCAGTGGAGCTGACATAAATGTTTGGGACCAGTGGAGCCGACACAAGTGTTCAGGACCTGTAGCTCTCATAAATGTTTGTGACCTGTAGCTCACAAAAATGCTCGGGACATGTAGCCTGCACATGTTTGGGACTTTTAGAGGTATAACTTATAGTTGACAGTCGGATGAGATAAGTAAGAGTTATTGAACCCAATGGACATGCAGATTGTGTGGGCCTATTAGTCTGTAAATCTGTATATAGGGTAAAAGCCAGTAACCTGTTAATTTATATCATGACGTGACCATATCATAAAACTGTTAGTTGATTTCAGTAGTATTCACCGCAGCAGGCTTCATCATATTGTACAAAAGTATTTACCCGATACTCATAAAACTTCATGCATTTTCATTATTGTATCGTAAGAATGGTGTGACTGGTTATATATAACAAATCTGATATAACGACGGATAAGCTTGAATATTCATGGGATCAGGTAAATAGTTTTGAACAATACTGTCTGTACCTAATGGTTGAATGATTTTGGCAGAGGGCTCACGGCTAAGATCAAATCCAATATAACAGTATGGGTAGACGTCCTCTTTTACTAAAAGCAATTTAGTTGATAATTAATTGTATATACAGCGAGTGTTTGATATTCTCATTTTTGGAGAGGCTGGTTTTAGGACGAGCTGTCTGAATTGAAATTTTTCGTATTTTGTGATAGATTCATCTTTTCTGGAGTAGACATACATCTATGGGGATGATATTTACTAGCTTTTCTTGGCTCATTAACCAACGAATTGTACCATAAAAGCCAATATTGCAAGAAATTTGTCAGTTGCTCTGATCATGGAATTTTGAAGGCAAGCGTTTCTTCTTGTTTGGAGGATTTAAATGTAGGACCAAATTGTTACGTGGGACGGTGGCATATTTACATGTTATAATGAAGTATATTCCTGCTTAAAAGCATAAGGGAATGTAATTTGTTATTTTGTGACTTGAGGGAAAATGCTGACATTTAATGTTGGAACATATTATTTCTAAAGCGTGCTTGATTATAAGAGTAAAATGTTTAACTGGTTCGGAGTAAGTATGCATTGTTCTTCCTTTTTATTGGTTAGTTTAGAATGTGGTGCATTATAGTTTCAGAAGTATTATTCTAAAACTTGCTTTTTAGCTCGACTTTATATAGCTTGTCATTTTGTCCAGCGCCCTGTGAAACTTTGGAAAAGAAAAGGCTTGAAACAGGTTTGACAGAGTGCGGGGAAGTAACGGCCATGCTGCTGAAAGAGATCTTATATTTCATAGAAATCGGTGAAGAAATAAAATACTAATGGCTATTTTTGTTTTGGAATTGAAGCAAATTTCGTCTTGGACCTGTAGCCAGAAGTCACATGGTATCACCACACTGATATTGCAGCTGCATTATCATCACAATGGTTATATAGATACAGTATAGTTTTATCATCACAATGGTTATATAGATAAAGTCACAATGGTTATATAGATACAGCTGTTTTATCATCACAATGGTTATATAGATACAGTTGGTTTTTTATCATCACAATGGTTATATAGATACAGTCACAATGGTTATATAGATACAGTTGTTTTTTATCATCACAATGGTTATATAGATACAGTCACAATGGTTATATAGATATAGCTGTTTTATCATCACAATGGTTATATAGATACAGTTGTTTTTTTATCATCACAATGGTTATATAGATACAGTCACAATGGTTATATAGATACAGTTGTTTTTTATCATCACAATGGTTATATAGATACAGTCACAATGGTTGTATAGATATAGCTGTTTTATCATCACAGTGGTTATATAGATACAGTTGTTTTTTATCATCACAATGGTTATATAGATACAGCTGTTTTATCATCACAATGGTTATATAGATACAGTTGTTTTATCATCACAATGGTTATATAGATACAGCTGTTTAAGTCCATATGTGATGCCCATCGGAACATTTCAAAAAACATTTTTTTATTTAATCCTTTTTATGATCAGGCCCGATCTCCCAAAGCACCTCAAGGAGAAATCTCAGCTCAAATTGAGATTTTGCTGAAATAAGAATCTGAGTTTAAGACAGATCTCAAGTTTGAGCACTTGAAATGTTGCTGATATAATGCTCTAAACAACAATTTCATTTTGAATTTTGAGTCTGATCTGGCATGGAAACTAACTAACTAACTGAAGAGTAAGCAATTACCTTAAGGCTCGCAGGTAATGATAATCACTATGAATTGTTATCTAAATGAGAAGCATGCAATGATAATCTATGCTATTTAAAGAATATTAAATTTTCAGTTCATAAACAGACTTAGGATATTAACAATATTATTTATTACCATTGATTGATGTTTTAAAATAATGGAATTCTGATAATTATTGCAGATTTTGACTCAATTTTTTTATACTGAAATACGAAATCCATGAATTTACGTCCCCACGAAATGGTCTTTTTCACCAAAACCATGAAATTTCATCCCATTGAAATTAAATGATTTTACAGTGTTAAAAGCAGATTGGTTAAGCCACATATATGTCTGCTATAATTCTTCTTCTCTGAACAATTATTGTGTTGTACACATATGTTAGTAAATTTAGTGCTCAGAAAACACTAACAGAGAATTGTTATTTCTCTTTGTTGTAAAGTATATGTACATTGGTTATGGCACAAAGCATCATTCTTAAGAAGAAGCAGCAATATAATGACTATGGTAAGGTTAAAATAGCCGACTGTCAGACAGTCATGTGGCTTTAAATGAGTTCTATTATACTGGGGTCAAGGTGGAACAGTAGCTTCCAAATAAACTGTGGAAAAAATATAGTGCGCTCAGACCTCCTGATATAAATAGAGGCTGAAGCCTATCTTTGTAGCACTAAGGTCATTACTTCTGATGGACTTACATATTACAATTTGTATATTATGATACTCTAAGGTATAATAATCCTTGTTATACAGTGCGTGTTACAAGTCAGCAATGTTTTGTTGTAGCTATACGTTAAATTAGCATTTAGCTTCCTATGAATAATACATATAAACTGGGTATCTTGGATTCCATATATCGTAATTTAGCCTTCCTTTTTCTTAGTAGCCTATAAATATCTGTTATTCATTTATGATTGCTAAAAGCCCTCATTTTTGATGGGTGTTTAGAGATATATTGCAGATTTTCCATCATTAAAAATGTGTGTTGGGAAAAAAGAGACAATTACTTACATGTATTGGATACTGTATAAGCAGAAATATTTGAGGTTTAAATTTTTTTTGGGAAATTATATATTCCAGGGTTGTTATGTTAATTAGCAATGTGCAATATGAACAAGAAACATCAGGGCCATATCCAGAGACAAAAAACTCGCACCTGAGCAAATATTTCATCGGGCATACTCTGAGTGATTTGCCCTCCAAAAACATGCTTATTGGATAATTTCTTAAATTTTCATCATGTCTTTCACTGAGACTGCCTCGGTGTTTGTCTGCATGGCTACAGGCCTGAACATGAAGAATTGTTGATAATTTGCATAGTTAGGTATAATCTAGTGAGGGTAAGAATAGAGTTACACAGTGGTCGAGTCCACTTTTACGGTGTAAAACCAATTATAAAGGCTTCTACAGACAGCTGCTATAATTTTCAATGCTAAACTAACATACAGTTGAAACTCGTTATGTCAACATTTGTGGGACCGTCAAAAATATGTCGGCATATCCGAAGGTCGACACAACAGGAGCCAACAATTCTGACAAATTTGCGAACCCGTCGAAATTCATGATAAAAAAGTCTTTTGTTTGAGTTTGAACATGAACTAATACAAATATGCGATTAAAATGGTGAAACATCAAGCCTATCACGCTTTCCGTTATCACCAAAATATTTGATCAAGTGTTTATGTGAGGGTCGAGTTTATAGCCTCGTTTTGAAACGAGTAAAGTACAGGATCAGCACTGCAAGTAATGGCTTTCAGCCCTTAACGGTGGACCGACTTGTATAATATTTTATTGCAAAACCTTCCAATTCCTGTGTTAAAACAACAGTGGTGTGCTTCAAATGGTTATTGCCTAGACTAAAACTATATTGGCAACATGTAGCTCCTTCCAATTTAGATAAAAGTCTTGCCAGACTGTATGTACTTATGTTGTTTTCAAATTATACTGGTTATTATGTTTATAGATAACAATATATATTCATTTTTTATGGTACCACAAACACATTATAAATTTTTGTAATTCTAAATCAGTTATGGTGTCAAAATGATAAGTATGCTGTTATTTGTTATAATTTGTTTTCTCTTTTGAGTTCGAAATCAATAAAAAAAATTGCTTTAAAAAAATAAATAATGACAGAGTAATACTATATTCTATTTTATCATCCTTTACTGTATGTTGAATTGATGCGCTAAATCGATGATTTTAAAGCGAAGTCCTTTGAAAACATTTCTGAAACTATTCAATATTTTATTAACTTGATTGATTCGTTTTTCATTGTGTGCGAGATACAAAAAAACAATGACAGTAGTTTCTGAATGGCTCACAGTAAGAGCTGACTCGATGCGCCGTAAATCTCTGAGCTTGTTACACCGTCTTTACCTTAAATTATTTATTTCTGACGTTGTTATGACGTTCGGTTGTAACTATGTTAGATAAATGTAGTAAAAGGAATCTGATTATCATATGGATGTATTTGAGATTATCAACATTTCTTAAATCATTCTCAAAAACAAAATTTTAAGCTCTCCAAAGGCTTCATAAATAATTTGTGCTTTGAAGACTTAAGACTCCCATTTATAACTGAGAGATGTTGACCTTCAAAGACAACTTCTGTCAAAGACAGAAGATAGATGTATTTGTTCAAGTATATTAGGACACAGGAATTTGACATTCTATCAATAAAATATCAAAGCAGTCTCTCTATTCACTAATTTAATGACAGGGAGTGCAATGCATTCCCCATGCTATACCCTCCTCCCCCTAGGGTCTAAAATAGATATAATTAACTCTGCAAGGACACTTTTTTAATTGCCCAGCTCATTTATATGCTGTTTAAGAATTTCTGTTTTTGATCATCAAAACCTTTATAACTTGAGGTTTATGCAAAATGTTTAAGTTGATCAAACTTTGATCAAAACTTAGTTTCCAGTGCTCACAGAGACAGTAATATCTTCAAGAGTGGCGTTATGCTGCTAGAACAAACAAAGCAATCAAGCTTGCTGATGGAACGTTGATTGTTTTCCCTGAGGCATCAGCTGACATACCCCCCAAAAAAACTCATTATAAATTGGTAGCTTGATTATCATCAAACTTTTCTTGAAAGGAGATAGGGAATTTTATTATGCTTTAGAATATAATTTACATTTTGAGGCAATGAAAATGCCTATTTTTGATGGTCAATGAAAATGTAATCCTAAATATTTTGCTCTCAACTGACGTGACGTCATGTGTTGGCACGAATTTCTATCTGCTGTGATGTTGCAAATTTTATTGTGAGACTATAGACAGACATGTGGGAGAACATCGTACCATGACTTGTTCTCACTTTGAAGATAAAAATGCATGTTTTCGCCATACAAGTATGGGGATAGTTTCTGCTAATCTCCTTCATTTTGAAGAGTTTCTGCCTAAACATGGTGTTTTAACACTGTCTGATTGATAGGAAGTTCCTAATTGTTACGCATTGGGACAATGAAACAGGGAACCTCTCCATTAGCCATTGTGTTTTCCTGTCTTATTTTTTGATTGGTCAATTAAGTGTGTTTACTGTGATGAATTTTTGCCTGATTTTTCGTTGAATTATTGGAATTAGTTCTTCAGAACAATCAAAGCACTGGAATTACCGTTTGACGATTGTTGATGAAAGGCCTGCAATTTTGTAAGCAAGAATTTCCATACGTTTTTAGCTCATCTGATTTTTGAAAAAAAAATGAGTTATTGTCATCACTTGATCGGCGTCGGCGTTGCTTGGTTAAGTTTTGTGTTTAGGTAAACTTTTTTCATAAACTATCAAAGCTATTGCTTTGAAACTTGCAACACTTGTTCACCATCAATACTTGAGCCTGTAGAGCAAGACCCATAACTCTGATTTGCTTTTTGTAAGAATTATTGCCCCTTTTTGGACTTAGAAAGTAAAATGCCTTGGTTAAGTTTTGCATTTAGGTCCACTTTTCTCCTAAACTATCAAAGTTATTGCTTTGAAACTTTCAACACTTGTTCACCATCAATATTTGACCATGTCAAGCAAGACTCATTACACTGATTTCCATTTTGCATGAGTTATTGCCCCTTATCGGACTTAGAAAATGCCTTGGTTAAGTTTTGCGTTCAGGTCCACTTTTCTCCTAAACTATCAAAGTTATTGCTTTGAAACTTTCAACACTTGTTCACCATCAATACTTGACCATGTCAAGCAAGAACCATAACTCTGATCTGCATTTTGCGAGGGTTATTCCCCCTTTTTGGACTCAGAATATTTCTTGGTTGAGTTTTGTGTTTAGGTTCACTTTTCTCATACATTATGTGGGCTATTGCTTTGAAACGTTCACCAACTGTTCACCATCAATACCTGACCATATCAAGTATGAACCATAACTCTGATCTGTATTTTATGTGAGTTATTGCCCCTTTTTTGACTTAGAACATTCCTTGGTTAAGTTTTGTGTTTAGGTCCACTTTTCCCATACACTATGTGGACTCTTGCTTTGAAACTTTCAACACATATTCACCATCAATTCCTGACCATGTCAAGCATGACCCATAACTCTGATCAGCATCAATACCTCACTTTTTTAAGCAAGACTCATAACACTGCCCTATTTTATGCAAGGGTAATGGGCCTTTTGTACAGTGACAATGATCAGATGAGCGTCTGCACCCGCAATGCGGTGCTCTTGTTTTCATATACACTAGCAGTGACTAGCTTGCTGCAATAAGCTAGCACAAATCTGTTTTCTACAACATGGCTGTGCTATCAAGTGTGACTTAAGCATATCCTTTTAACCATGTATATCAAATGAATATAGATATTTATATTATATACCTAGCAGTGTATTGTCAAGAATGTAACAGGCCAAATCGCACAGTGAAATACAACATGACAGATTGCATTTTCGGTATCATGATGTGTTAAATGCCGAACTTATGCCAACGTCAATGCCGTTAATATATGATGAAAACATTTACGTAATGATTATGAATGGATGTCAGATTATCACCCTTATTATTTCCCCTTTTTGGTCTCAGAAAATTCCTTGGTTAAGTTTTGTGTTTAGGTCCACTTTTCTCATACACTATGTGGGCTATTGCTTTGAAACTTTTAACACTTGTTCACCACCAACACCTGACCATGTCAAGCAAGAACCATAACTCTGATCTGCATTTTGCGAGAGTTATTGCCCCTTTTTTCACCATCAATACCTCACTTTTTTAAGCAAGACTCATAACACTGCCCTACTTAATGCAAGGGTAATGGGCCTTTTTAACAGTGACAATAATCAGATGAGCGTCTGCACCCGCAAGGCGGTGCTCTTGTTGATATATTCCCTGTGCCCTTTTGAAGATATTATATATTGGTTTGCAGTACATACTGGTCTGTTGGTTGGTCGGTCGGTAGACCTAATAGTTTTCTATCAATAGCTCAAAACAGTTGGGCCTAGGATCTTGAAACTTTTATTCATTGGGAGGATGGTCACCATGTATCAGTAGTTATAGATTTTGTGGTTTGAAGGTCAAAGATCAAAGTCATTATGACCTTTCAACATGAACGAATAGCAAGATCAGGCCCCGATCTTTCGAAGCATCTCGAGCAGAAATCTCAGCTCAAATTGAGATTTTGCTCAAATCTGAGTCTGAATTTGAAATAAATATGAAGCTTGAGCTCTTAAAATTTTACTTTAATAAACTCAGAATAATGTTTCTGTTTTGTTATACCAATTTAGAGTACAACTTCGCATGGAATCTATCTCTAACAATAGGTAATAAAATTTGAGTTGAGGTTGAGCTCAAATTGAGATGTTTCTGGAGATTGCGGGGTCAGATTGGATTCAGATCAATAACTCAAGAACAGTCAACTGTTGAGCCCTTTATGATGAGAATCTTTGGACTTTATTGTGAGGTTGGACACCATACGTTGGTGGATGACCCCCAATTGATTTTAAGGTCAAAGGTCAAGGTTAATGTGACCTTTTAAAAAATATTGATGACTATTTGTCTGCCATGGAAGCGTATAGTCCTAAGTCAGGGTAAGAATAGATTGACGCATTAGTGAAGTCCGCTATTACGGTGTAAAACTAATTATAAAGTCACAGCTATAATTTCAATACTAAACTAAGATACTATATTCGCACTACCTGATAAGACAATGGTGGTAATCTTTGATGTACACATAAACTACTACGTCACTGTCATCATATCATAACTAGACTGTACATGTTTTACAAACAGCTCTTGTATATATTGTTTCTCTGTTTGTTGAAGTATTTACACTATACATGTATATATGCACCGAATTCTGGTTATAATATACAGTAACCATGAGAGAAAATCTGATTTCTTTACTGTAGCTCTTTAACATATAGAATGAACATCAAATCTCCATTTTGATGTCTGACATGCTGAAATTGAGAAGATGTAATGTTTGTTTTATGCATACTGATTATATCGAACCGTTGATTTTATACATTAACTTCAAACATTACCATTCTATGGTGGCATAGAGGGGACACAGGAAATATTGTATTTTTATCCTTTCGCACTTCCAGCAAAATCTGCCTGTTAACAGAGCGCTGGTTAAACTTAGCTTTAATCGGTCACCTAGTCATGTGACTAGTGATAATGTGTCACCTTACCACGTGATCTGACAGACTTCATCTTATATGAGCGTCGCCGGTTGGAATTCCGTACCTGATGGTAAGGTTTTCCTATCCTAAAAGAGCTGGTGGTTGATGGATTATTTTCTTCGACTTACCAGCATCTATACAACATCTATCAAGATGTGCGACATTGTTGTTTATCATGAGGTCATGGAACAAAGGTGACGTTGCGCGCTTGTTAATGAAAGAGTAACAACAGAGTCCCAAGTTTGATCTCCTTACAGAGCAGATTAAGCGACTGGATTAATAGACTAATAGGTTAGTGCCGTGAATGGAGTAAAAATTTATTTGGCTCAGCTGCGGAAATTATCGGATTCGCCTGCGGCTGACCCGATAAATTCCTCCGCCTTGCCAGAATTTTTTTTTCATCCACGACACTAACCTATTATTCTCTATATCACTTGAGCATGTGTTACTACCACATGTGCACATATTAGCTATCACGTGCGCACATGATAGCTTATACTAACACGTGTCAACGTAATAACTACCATGTGCACATGAAATAGCTAATATGTGCGCACATGATAGCTAATGCGTGCCCATTTGGTAGTAATATGTGCGCACGTGATAGCTAATGCGTGCCCATTTGGTAGTAATATGTGCGCACGTGATAGCTAATGCGTGCCCATTTGGTAGTAATATGTGCGCACGTGATAGCTAATGCGTGCCCATTTGGTAGTAATATGTGCGCACGTGATAGCTTATACGTGCCCATTTGGTAGTAATATGTGCGCACGTGATAGCTTATACGTGCCCATTTGGTAGTAATATGTGCGCACGTGATAGCTAATACGTGCCCATTTGGTAGTAATATGTGCGCACGTGATAGCTTATACGTGCCCATTTGGTAGTAATATGTGCGCACGTGATAGCTTATACGTGCCCATTTGGTAGTAATATGTGCGCACGTGATAGCTTATACGTGCCCATTTGGTAGTAATATGTGCGCACGTGATAGCTTATACGTGCCCATTTGGTAGTAATATGTGCGCACGTGATAGCTTATACGTGCCCATTTGGTAGTAATATGTGACATGTGATAAATAAATATATATCCAGTGTCCCTCCTATGCCACCATACCATTCACTCATTGAGAATTCTAACTTGTAGTTATCTTATCTTCTGCTCTAGAAGGCAGCAGAATTCAGTAATTATGGTAATACATGTTCCGACTAGGCAGACATAAAAAGTTTTTATTGTAAAAAAAGGTTGATTGAAGTATAGATGCTGGTTCAAAAGCGATTTCAAATTCTTTAATGGTGTTATGTTGGCATGTTTTTAATGGGATTTCACTTTCGCTGAAAACGTTTGTGAATATTGAATATTTTGTGAAGTTACTCAAACAATATTGGCATTTACCAAGCATACATTGTGTCCCTAACATTAATTTCGTTGCTTAAGTTGATTGGTTCATGATTGATTAAGTGGGTTGTTTCATAATTGATAAAGCACTGGGTTGTTTCATAATTGATAAAGCACTTGGTTGTTTCATAATTGATAAAGCACTGGGTTGTTTCATAATTGGTAAAGTGTGCCGTTTCATAATTGGTTAAGTGGGCTATTTCATAATTGATAAGGTAAGCTATTTCATAATTGGTAAAGTGGGCTATTTCATAATTGGTAAAGTGGGCTGTTTCATGGTTGATAAGCACTGGGTTGTTTCATAATTGGTAAAGCACTTGGTTGTTTCATAATTGATAAACTAGATTGTGTCATAATTAAACGTAAAAAGTAAAGTAAAGTTTACTGCCTTGTAATTGGCAATGTGGGTTGTAATAATATGTAAAGTAGGCTGTTTCATAATTGGTAAAGTGGGCTATTTCATTATTGGTAAAGTGGCCTGTTCTGTAATTGGTAAAGTAGACCATGTCATAATTGGTAAAGTTTGCTGCTTTGAAATTGGTAATGTGGGTTGTTCAATAATTGGTAAAGTGGGTTGTTCAATAATTGGTAAAGGTTGCTGCTTTGAAATTGGCAAAGTGGGCTGTTTCATAATTGGTTTAATGGGTTGTTTCATAATTTGTTAAGTGGGTTGTTTCATAATTGGTAAAGACGGTGGTTTCATAATTGATTAAGTGTCCTGGGTTGTTTCATAATTGGTAAAGTGGATCATGTCATAACTGGAAAAGTGGGCTGTCTTGATTATTATCATTGGTAAGTTGGATCATTTCATAATTGGTATTGTGAACTGTGTCATAAATGCATAATAAAAGTGGCTACTTTGTATTTGGTAATGTGGGCTGTTCAATAATTGGTAAAGTCTGTTGCTATGTAATTAGGTAAGGCAGGTTTCATGTTACATAGTTGTTAAAGCGGGCTTTTTCTTAATTGATTGAGTGGGCTGTTTCATAACTGACAACGCTGTTTAGTATTTAATAAAAGTTTCAAGACTGCAATCTTTCATTCTGCCTGCAGTATTCATTTGGTCAACATAGGGGTTTTTAAACACCAAACTTTATTATACATATATTGATATTCAGCAATTAAGTTCATAGGCACATGATTTCAAATTATCTGAGTGTACCCTATAGTTTCATATTATCTGAGTGTACTCTATATAGAGAGAAGGTTGGACAGTGGCCATGTTTAGCCGCAACGAATATGATGTCACAGGAACTTGCGTCTGTCTTCGCTGTGACAACTGCAGAAAAACTGGGTACCAGCTTTCCTGATGTCATATCCGTTGCAGCTAAACATGGCCACTGCACAACCTTCTCTCTATATAGGGTACACTCAGATAATTTGAAACCATGTGCCTATGAACTTAATTGCTGAACAGTCTTAATTTTATTACTGCACATATCAGGATCTAATCTATAATGACAAAATCTTCATTCCTGCCTTTTTTCTCTGCATCTTGAAAGCTATAATTACACATACACTAAACATGTCATTACATCTGATAGAACTCATGCAAACATTCTCTCTTTGTTGTTTGTACAAGGTAAACATTATTTACTTTAAGGACAAAAATACAAGTATAAATTGTTTAATCAGGCCAGTCACTTGTTTACATAACATTGTGTACATCAACATTGACATGTGTCTTATTAATGTCTTATTTGGTATATGTATTATAATGCGCCCAGGATCATGCATGATTGTTACCAAAATGAATCGGTTTGGTCAACTGTTGCAAAATTGGTTTTACAAATTTCTATAGTAAACAGATAAGACTGATAAATTGTACACATCTGATTAATCCACCTTTGTGGAACATACTAAATTTTCCCGCCTTTCTCATTATCTTGGGCGCACTTTAGTATGTTGCTCCCCGTTGTCTCCAATTTAAATGTTTAAAACAATAAAAATACAATGTTATGATATTGCAATATTTGTATACAAGTGACGGACATGAATAAACAGACTATATGTATGATTGTCTTTCTACTTGAACAAATTGACTTACTACAAAATGAGGATGAATTCCAGAATCCATGAATTCCAATCTTCAATTATTGAGTTTATGTCACAAACATGATATGTCTTCGATAATACCGAACGACCAGAGCAAAATGCATCTATCTGTTGTACCATTAAAGTGGAGTGATAGTCTAGTTTTGCTCGGTCTCTCTGTAATAAGTTGGCTCTAGACGGTCTGGCATGATTCATAGCTGACCTTTATGTGGTTATGTATTGGTATATACTTCTAGAAGTTGGAAGGATTGACAGATCTGTCTAGTTCTTATATGATTAATGTACACTCTAACTTGGAAATCGATGATAATTCCTCTAACAAGCTGCCAAAATATTTGATTGTTTCTTTTATACTGTTAATCTTTTTTTGGGCGTTTTTTTTGTAGTAGAAGTACCAATTGAAAGTATATTATACCGGTATATACTACTCAAACTTTGATAAGGGTCAAAAAAATTACTATTCATGTCCCTTTTATGTAATCAGACGAAAACCGATGAACAAAACGTTGTGCAAACACTAAAATATCATGTAACGTGTTGTTAAATTTCGAAAGATTCATGAGATGAATTTCTAGTATGCATTGACATACCGTTGTCTTTTTCCAGGTCACTGAAGCTGATAAGCCCTATCTACAGGGTGGCAAGAATAACATGGACATTTTTCCCATTTGTTTTCTCATATTATAAGTGTAAGACCCAAAATGCCAAAAAAGGACCGCATTAGAATTATCACAGAGGCTTGAATGCAGCACAAACATTTAATGAGGGTGGGCTTATCAGCACTTCGACATCAAGTTGGAAGCAACATTTATTTGTTATGATACTGCAGACATAACATTATGTTTCTGAAAATTCCACCAGTCCATCTTATTCAATTTGCAAAATATTCAAAAGCAAGATTTGTTGACCCTTATCTCATTTTGAGTAGTATACTTTCTGACATTTTACAGGCTTAGAATTAGAAGGTAGTACAACTTACTTACTTCAAATCTGCATCTCAAGGCGCTTATTATGAGCCTATTTTCATGAAAATCGAAAGTGGTCATGTTGACCAAACTGTATTTAAAAAGCTTTTTTTTCCATAAGTACTGTTGATTCAAAGTTCTCTGTCACAACCGCGTAAACAAACATTCAACACGATTGATTATTACAGGTGTGTCAGAACTGAGGCCTAACATCATTAGTACATTTAAATTATCAAAACTTTAACTTCCCTGTAGCCGAGTGGTTAACAGTTATGCTTTTGTGAGTCTTATTTTGAAAATGTATACAATTTACTGCAAGTTCAAATCCCAACAATGCCTAGATTCTTTTAATTTTGCTTATACTATGCATATTTAACGCTTTTGATCATTCTGCTGATTACATACATACAATGAATAAACAAGATCTATTCGCATGTGTATTCCAGCACACCAGGATTGAGTTAATCCTACGAAGGAAATTTCTACAATTTTTGCATTCAATGTACTAGTAAATATAAAAAAATAGAGCATATCTATATCAAGCCAGCTACTTTTTTCGCAAAGAAAAGTATGATAAAATTAATTTGTCTATATAAAAAAATCAGAAAAAATATTATGAAAAGCATGATAAAGAAAAAGCATATCAGACTTTACTCGGATTTCATCAATGATTTACGTTGATACCATGCATTTAACGCACTACGCTAAGAACGCTATTGGTATATACTACGCCTATTTTAATACATAAAGCTATGGTCAAAGATGGTATGAGTAAAATAAGACTGTTGATTGGTCAATACATACATTTACCTATTAAGAAATGGAACATTCTGGCGGTTTTGACAGATATCTTTGAATCGACAGTAAAGAGTGGTTTTCGGACATTATTTTCTTGTTTTCTCAAAATATTAATCTATTCTAGGCCAGCGATTTGTCCTGTGTATAACTGCATTGTATCAGGCATTATATTGAAGCGCTTGATTAACACACGTCACAGTTTAATACAATCTAGGAATGTAAAGTTCTACAGTACTCAATAACTCTAATAACTAAGCCAGCGATTTATCCCCAGATCATTGAGTCTCCAGTAGGCTGTAACTCGGACTCTGTACTGCTGCCAGGGATCTCTCTATCCTATATCATAGAACTTTTTATAGTTTCTGTTCAATTCATCCTTCAAGAGTGAATTATAAAATCTGTTTCAGTTTTCATTCATACTTCTTAGCAACATATGGTAAAAATATGCAAAAATACACAGTCAAGAAGTCTCATTAATCGGGTATTCTGTTTAACAAATTCCATATATCAGACCTTCTTCTCATGAATTTACATATTTATGAAATATTTCATGATTAAGTAAGGGGGTTTTGCAAAAGAAAAATGATTTACGGCTTAAGGCCTTGCCACTGAGCTTTTTAGCTATTCTGTCACAAACAGACAAGCCTGTCTGTCGTTCGTCCAAAATTGCTTGTGCAGACACTAGAGGTCACAACTTCAGCCTAATCTTCATGAAACATGGTCACATTGGTCATCTTAACAAAATCTAGATTAATTAATTAAGTTTGATTTTGGGTTATCTGGTTTCAAAAACCCAGTCACTAAGTAAAATCATAGAAAAACGTTGTGTATGATATAAAGCCTGTATTTTTCACTGGATCTCCATGAAAGTTGGTCAGAATGTTAGTCAAGATGGAATGTATGTTTCAATATGGGTCATTGGCTGTAAATAACAAGGTTGTGGTAACAAGACAATATGAAAACCTTGTATAGTTCGTTTAATCAGGTCTGTTACTTATATACAAACATTGCAATATCATAACATTGTATTTTATTGTTTTAAACATTTCAATTGAAGAAAAGCGCAGCGAAAACCAATACCATATACTACACACAAAATGTCTATTAAAATAATTACATTAATAAGAGAAATTGCAAGGTTTATATACACGTAATGAAACAAGTGACCGACCTGATTGATCGATTTATACATGCAATAGGGGCTGTATTTACTTGAATCTTATAATATAATTATATAGTTACTAAGGTCATGCGTGCACTTATATGACAGTTGAGCGACCTAAGGGTCCTTTGGGTCCTCTTGTTTATTTCTAGGTTTATAGACTTTTTAAAAAATGTTTGCTCTTCGGTATAGGGAATGGAAAAATAGCAAGAGGCCCTTTGGATGACCCTAGGTTGCTCCTGTGTACACAATGAAAAGGAAGTCGACCTAGGACCCTTTTGGCCCTCTTGTTATATTTCCATTCCATCCTCCAAACGGCAGAATGTTCAAAATATTCTCGTAAAGCTTTAATTATAACAACATGTCGCTGGCTTAGAATTAGAAGGTCGTAAGTAAAAAATCAATATTTTAAGCAAACAAGAAAAAACTGTCAGAAAACTACTCTTTACTTAATTATTGACAAACAAGCTTTTTAAAGTTCAGTTTGGTCAACATGACCAATTGAACAATTTCGATTTTCATGAAAATAGGCTTGTTAGAAGCCCTTAAAATGTAGATTTTAAATATGAGTCTTATAAGGTCTTAAGTAGTACTTACAACCTTCTAATTCTAAGCCAGCGATGTGTCTCTGTAGTGTCTGGGAGGTCTCTCTGTGGGTGATATAGCAACAGAAATACACATATACAAAGAATTTGTCTTAAGATTTAATTATCCATTATCACATTGTCTGTTTTTGTAATGTCTGTACCTTCTAACAAAAGTTTCTGTCTTGATGATAGAAATATAAATTATATAAACACCAGGGTGCTGTTTTATTAAAGCACTTACGAAAATCTTAAAGTTACGCTCTAATTTAAATTCCTCATAATGCTTTTACATCTGCAAATTGGGGACTGATATTGTTTGTAGGTGATCATTGAACAACTGAATCATTGTTAATATTAAATATCCCTTTTGATACGCCCGTTTGAAAAACGGGACATATTATGGGAACACCCTTGGCGGGCGGCGGCGTCCAGCAGTTTGTCTGTACTCTAGCGCTCAGAGTTTTCGTCCGATCGTCTTCAAACTTTGTAACAATGCTTATGGACCTAATATCTAGGCCAAGTTCGATTACAGGCCAAATCGGCCTAGGCCTTTAATAATAATTTGGTTATGGGCCTTTAATTACCAAATACGTATGAAATAGGCTTTGTCTGTGCTCTAACGCAAACAGTTTTCATATGATGGTCTTCAAACTTAGTGACAATGCTTATGGCAATGATATCTAGGCCAAGTTTGATCATGGGCCAAATCAGCCTAGGCCTTATTTGGTTATGGGCCTTTAATTACCAAATAAGTATGAAATTGGCCTTGTCTGTGCTCTAACGCAAACAGTTTTCATCCGATCATCTTCAAACTTTGTGACAATGCTTATGGGCATAATATCTAGGCCAAATTGAATATAGGCCAAATCGGCTTAGGCCTTATTTGGTTATGGGCCTTTAATTACCAAATAAGTATGAAATTGGCCTTGTCTGTGCTCTAACGCAAACAGTTTTCATCCGATCATCTTCAAACTTTGTGACAATGCTTATGGGCATAATATCTAGGCCAAGTTCGAATATAGGCCAAATCGGCTTAGGCCTTATTTGGTTATGGGCCTTTAATTACCAAATAAGTATGAAATTGGCCTTGTCTGTGCTCTAACGCAAACAGTTTTCATCCGATCATCTTCAAACTTTGTGACAATGCTTATGTGCATAATATCTAGGCCAAGTTCATATATAGGCCAAATCGGCTTAGGCCTTATTTGCCTATGGGCCTTTAATTACCAAATAAGTATGAAATTGGCCTTGTATGTGCTCTAACGCAAACAGTTTTCATTCGATCATCTTCAAACTTTGTGACAATGCTTATGGGCATAATATCTAGGCCAAATTCGATTTTTTTTTTTTTTTATCTTATTTTTTTAATTTTTTTGTTTAATTTTTTTTTTTTTTAATTTTTTTTTTTTAATTTTTAATGGGGGAACCCCAGTTTTTGTATTACACACAATCCTGAAATCACTACGATTTTAACGATGAAATTTCTCCACAACCAATTCATCCGAGCAAGAAAGAAGTGCCTGCAAAACTCAACCGATATCCTTATTTTCGACCATTTATGAGAACTTTTGTTTACAACAATTTAATATTTATTTATTTGTTTGTATTGTGTGAAATTTTTGAAAGCTTATTTTGATGAGAAAATGTATTTGTGCGTAAAAATTTCTACGCGGTGTAAAATGACTAATGACTTTTGAGGGGCGATAAAAATGTCACTGTTAAAAGTAACCCGTTGAGCAGACAAACTTAACACAATTCATGGTTTTAACATTCATATTATAGTTCAGCTAGAAACTTCTAATCTAACGTGTGCTTGTCTTTTACTATTTACGATATTTTGCATTTGTTGATAGTATTGATCCACCTTTTCGTCCTTTAACTTACCAGAGATCTTCAGCTAAATAGTTTGGATCTACCGTTAGAACAGTCCTTTTCCAAGCGCTGTTACATAAATTTTCCCGCCGAAAGTCGAGACCATATGAGTTATTTATGTTTCGTCCCCATCGTATTCGTTCGCGCTATTCGCACCATATCCAGTTCGTACGCAGGTATAATTATGGAATAAGGACTCTGTGTACGCAGTTTTTTTTGTTGTTTTTTCTACAGCAGGTATATTACCTTTATGAGTTCTAGTATTGTGATGGGTCCACTGAGGTGTGATTTAAATGATTCAGCTGCTATCGTGTCTCAGAAACCTTGTCACAATATTAACATTTGTTTTGAAATTCATTACCATTCAATGTGAAACCCTATAAATGCGATTTCCCCCAGTAGCAGTACTTCAGTACTTTGATTTATTTTATTTTGCCCTGAGACTCACCATGCCCCGAGACGGGCGTATTTTGTGACATTTTGGCTCTTGTTATTATTTGCTTTCAATGGATTACGGAGATTTTTCAGTGAAAATAACAGTGAAATTACCACTTTGATATTTTCACTGTTTTAGAAGCTGGTTCCAGTATCGGTCAGAAAAAGAAACGTAACGTCAACGGCGCCAGGCTTTAAAATGTATGTTACGTCATCATGACGTCACAATTGTCACATCGTGATGTTCCAATTTCGACGTGTTTTTTTCAATTAAGCCAATTACAGTACCCTTTTAAGAGAAATTGAAGCATATAATAAACAGAAAATTTGTTGATTTTTGGTGAAAGATCAATTTTATTTAACTCGTGGTCACATAAAATTATATTTTCACTCGTGGCTACGCCACTCGTGAAAATATTGATTTTCTGTGATCACTCGATGAAATAATCTTACACCAAAATCAACAAATATCCTCTATATCACAATTTGGAGGGTTAAAAAAATATAAAGAAATCTAATTTGGACATAAACCTAAGATTTCTGTAAGTGCTTTGATAAAACAGTAGCCTGCTAACAAGGTTTGACTTTGGGTTTAAGTCTCCACAGTGTAGTATGATTTCTTGCAATGATATATAAATCAACTTGTATCACTTATTGCAAACAAAATTACCTGTAATTTCGGGTCACTGTATGACTTATTGGGATACTATACAATTCTATGTGTATGATTTCTTGCAATGATATATAAATCAACTTGTATCAATTATTGCGAACAAAATTACCTGTAATTTCGGGTCACTGTATGACTTATTGGGAGACTATACAATTCTATGTGTATGACTTCTTGCAATAACCGGAAGTTGACTCGTTTATACACTGTGGAATCAGCTTAACCACATATATTAGTAAACCACTTTACACTGAGACTCATTACACTTTAACAAGCATAATTAAGCTTGGAGTCTGATTTAGTTTAATCTGGTCAGACAGTACTACTCAAATTTCAGTCAAGATTCAAGAAATCATGAATATTCATGTCTGTCTCATATTAACTGAACAAAACCAATTAAGAAAACAATGCGCTAATATTAAAACATCACCAGTCCTAATCTGCTACTAAATTATGAAGATTTCACATCATTTTTGTCTAAGCCCTATTGACAGGAATTAAAGTGGCAAGCATAACATGGAAATCTTTATGTCCCCTTTCTATCCTCATATTGTGTAAGACCTAAAAAATGCTAAAAAAACATGCAGCACAAACATGTTAGTGCGGTTAGACTTATCAATACTGATAGTATACTGTAATTAATTTTTTAAGCAATCTTTGTTTTTTACAATACATGATTATGATGCTTAGAATCATTATATTTGATAACAAGAACTAATCTTTAAAAAAGATATACAGCTTTGAGTTTAATGACAGTCTGTGATTGTTACATGTATTTGTTCAATACATTTGGGAATGTAATTAGTTTTAATTAGTTTTTATACCAAACGAAACGCTGTACATTTTTGTATTTAGACAGACAGTTCCCGTTACTTATATAATATGAAGTAACAGTTTATGGGGGAAACTGACTGGAAAACATGTGCATATTAAAAAATTAACTTTGAAAAGGATTGGCTAAAAGTGTGTCTACCACACGTGGACGAGCGGAGGGGTTTTGTCAACCTTTGATCATTTTTATCCACCTTTATAATTATAAAAAAACTACTCTAAATAATTGGGATGAACATATTTACATTACAAAATACTGTTATAAAATTATAAAATATGCTATCATAACTTACAGACAATTAAGTTGACTGCACACTTAATATACCAAATAAAGAATGGTCCATGACATTGTGCAGTTTACCCTAGAAACCTGCATTTTCACGTTATTGTATTCTTCTCATTAAAAAAACTAAGTGCACACCCTAAGTTTATATGTATAATAAAATATTATTTTTGTTTTGATTTTGAAGTACATGTTCTATTGATGTAAAGAAGTTCAACGAAAGCTTAGGATAAAACATGGTCACAGATATTGTTAATTATGCATGTTGTTTTTACAAGATACAAAATAATGTTAATTTATTCAGTATCGGAGTATTCATGTAATCAAACATTTTTTCCAACAAACTAATTATTTGCATTTTATTTTGTGTTTAGAAGTTTAAAACCAATTTAAAACAATAGTATTTTTAACACTGAACCGCCTTTGTTTACCGCTTGTTTACATTACTTGACCGACCTTCACATAACCTGCAGCTGGTATAGTAACAGGTCGCTTAAAGTTCAACATTGTTCTTGCTTAGAGTATATTGCACAACTAAAGCTATGGAATAACTGAAAGGCGAGTATAGTACTATAAGTTTAGCACAAGAGAACAGTGCAATAATTTAAAATCGAGCATAACCTTTTGTGAAAAGAATACAATATTATACTCTATCAACTTGTGGAATTTCATTCACCCCTGAGAAATTTATAAAGATTTCATTGGTTGTTAAAGTAGGTCAACATCCAAGCTAGACAGCTAAACTGAAAAATTACAATTATTCCATCTTACTCAATTGGCATAATATTCCGAAGGGTAATTTGCTGACCCTTATCAAATTTTGAGTAGTATGTATTGAAATTCAACTGGAAATTATGTCGTGCACGGTGGTTACCTCTTTCAGAAGTTAAAATTGTTAAACCATAATCCAGTTCTTTGTAACTTTTTCCTGGTAATTGAAGTACGAAAAGATATTACTTTGATGATTGCGGGTGCTATTGGTTCATCAGGTTACTATGGTCTGTCAGTGTCATGAGGGCATACATGTTATACAAACATCTGTTGTAAGTTCAGGTTACTTCCACTAGCTGGAAGACATTCAGGAAAATGAATCAGTTGTCATAATTATAATTGCATATATTTTCTAAATTTGTATGCCCCGACCAAATATTGGAGGGGGGGGGGGGTATAGATTTGCTCTTGTTTTACAGGTATAGATTTGCTCTTGTTTTACAAGCAAGGTATAGCTATACTCTGAAACTATAGTACATGTAGTATGGTGCAATTGAACTGGGATGGATTATTCTTCACATATTTTCATCATTGTACCATATCAAAGAATGGTTTTGGCTTTCTAAAATTACAATTTAAACCTGGTATAGGACGATACTCAAGCACGGAATATTCATGCATCCTGTTAAATATTGCCATACTCTATATCAGAATTGTTTGAAAATCGACTTTATTCAATGCTGAAATATATATTTTGGTCATATATGGAAAAACTTGAAATGATTGAAATTGTTCAATGTTGAATGTCTGGTAATCTGAAGTAATTGAATTGTCTTATTCAAGCTGTATGTTTTATTGTCTGATTAGGCTACAGTTCTTTATTTTCAGTTTTACATAAATGTTTGGAAATATTAACTGTTGAGAGGAGAGAATAGAAAAATGTCAAAAAGACCTTATGGGGACCTAAGTTGCTCACACATTGGCAGGCGATTGACCTAGAACCCCTTTTGGACCACTTGCTACATTTCCATTCCCTCCATCCAAAAACAAACATTTTCAACAGATTCTCTTAAATCTAATAATTAAAAACTTGGCCTTCAAATTGAATTCATTTGTTTTTGGCCTAGTTGGAAAGATAGGAAGATTTAGTTGAACAATAATGGAAAATCACATTGACTACAAACTTCAATCAGACAAAAGTAGGGGGAGTGGGGGGTGGTTGGAAATATTAAAGCCACAGTAATGTTAAGCTATTGATATAAACTCTGCCAGGAACAATAAAATTGATTATGGTAAAAGGTATAGGTCTGCAGACATAAACTTATTTTCAATTCAATTTGTTATTCCCCGAAGGGTGGCATATTAAAATTGAACCGATGTCTGTCCGTCAGACAGTTCTCACTCACGAAAGCTACCTTATATGTGGTCGGAGGTGTGGCCTAACACTATAGAAATCTATTGAATTCATTCAGCTACCATTTAATTCTTTTGTTTTTAGCTCACCTGTCACAAAGTGACAGAGTGAGCTTTTGTGATCACTCTTCGTCTGTCATCCGTCCTTTCGTCCGTCCGTCAACAATTGGGTTGTGTCCTCTCTAGAGGTCACAATTTTAGCCTAATCTTTATGAAACTTGGTCACAATGATCATCTCAACAAAATCTAGGTCAAGTTCAATATTGGGTTATCCGGGGTCAAAAACTAGGTCACAGGGTCAAATCATAGAAAAACCTTGTGTCCTCTCTAGAGGTCACAATTTTGGCCTAATCTTTATGAAACTTAGTCACAATGATCATCTCAACAAAATCTAGGTCAAGTTTAATATTGGGTCGTCTGAGGTCAAAAACTAGGTAACTAGGTCAAATTATAGAAAAACCTTGTGTAGTCACTAGAGGTCATTATTTTGACTTAATCTTTATTAAACTTGGTCACAATGATCATCTCAACAAAATCTAGGCCAAGATCGATATTGGGTCATCTGGGGTCAAAAACTAGGTCACAAGGTCAAATCATAGAAAAACCTTGTGTAGTCACAAGAGGTCATAATTTTGACATAATCTTTATGAAACTTGGTCATAATGATCATCTCAACAAACTCTAGGTCAAGTTCCATATTGGGTCATCCGGGGTCAAAAACTAGGTCACAAGGTAAAATCATAGCAACTCCTTGTGTTTTCACTGGAGGTCACAATATTGGCCTAATCTTTATGAACTTGATAACAATGTTCCTCTCAACAAAATCTAAATCAAGTTCTATATTGGGTAATATGGGGTCAAAAACTAAGTCACAGGGTCAATTCTTGGAAAAACCTTGTATAGTCACTAGAGGTCACAATTTTGGCCTAATCTTTTTGAAACTTTTCACAATGATTATCTCAGCAAGATCCAGGTCAAGATTTATATTTGGTCAATCAGGGTCAAAAACTAGGTCACTAGATCAAATCATAGGAAATCTTTGTGTAGTCACAAGAGGTCACCATTTTAGCCTAATCTTTATGAAACTTGGTCACAATGATCATCTCAACTAAATCTTGGTCAAGTGCGAGGTCACTAGGTCAAATCACAGGACTTGCATGCACTACTACGACAGGTGAGCGCCCAGGGCCCAAGGGCCCTCTTGTTTAAGTGGTCATTTTTTTATCTTAAACAATGGAAAGACCCCCTAGGGTAGCATGCATGGAGGCCTGCAGTGTGAGTCCGAGCTTTCAGGTTAAAGTTTGTAATAAAGTTCAATAGTTTGTTTACTATCAATGCTATTTCATTGAAACTCAGGATGATTTTGTAAGGAGTTATAGCCTATTTTAACTTAGACATTTTGGTTAAAGTTATTTTTAAAAAAGTTCAATATTATGTTTACTATCAATGCTATTGCATTGATACTTGACACAATTATTTACTGTCTTTCAAAACCCTACTAGAAAAGTGGAATAACTCTAGGATTATTTTGTAAGGATTTATGGCCCTTTTTGAATAAGACATTTTGGTAACTTAAAATCCTTTTTGTATTACTGGTATTGTCATCATTAGTCAACATTACTGGACTAGTCATACAACTATAGCATTATTTTGTAACGAGTTATGGCCCTTTTTTAACTTTGACCTTTTCATGACTTAAAGTACTTGTGTATACTATCAACATCACACTTCCGGGAGCATTACGTCCCTTACAGTGGCAGCTCTTGTTGCATAGCTCATTCTATACCATCCTATGATTACCAGTATTCAGTTTGAAATGTATATAAATATGACATTTTTAGTTCCTGTAGTTGAACCGGAATTTTATAAAATACAATTTCTTGGCAGTTACAGTATCAACTAAGTGTTTCACATGTACATCGCTGTCTTAGAATTAGAAGGTCGTAAGTACAAAATCAATAAGGTCGTTAGTAGTACTTATGACCTTATAATTCTAAGCGAGCGACTAGTATACTACTTGTTGTACATATTTCTGTACAATATAACTTGTTGGATACCATTCTTCAATCACTCAGACACACACAAGCTTGGGTAAAAAACAATACAAAGTGTATTTAAGCCACTAATCAAATATATCTCACTACAAGAGTGACCAATGAGATTTCTTACATAACAGGACACAGTTTTTGTGTCGTATGGTTTACGGAAACCTTCTAAACATTTTGTGACCAATCACAATTATTAGGTTGCTCATGCCAACACAATGGCAGGTGGCAGCAAAATTTTCAAAATATTTCCATAAATTAAAAAAAAAACTAAAAGAAATGTGGCCTTAAAATTAAATTAATTCGTCTAAATTGCCTGGTTGGAAATTTAGGACGATTAAAATTGAAAAATAATGGAAATATTCATAAAAAAACTGTGGCCTACCCGTAAATCTAATGATAAAAATTTGTGGCCTGACAGGAGGAAGCGACTGTAAGGATAGAAGTGATTACTAGAAGTCTGATCTAACTCTTGTATTGACAAATATCTCTACTTGTGTCTTCTATTATCTCGATCAGTTTACACTCAGTAACGCTATCTGCAAACCAATTGTGTTTCCCGGTCAATTACAGATTTCTCTTATTATTTCCGAGATCTATGATTAATCCTGACTTTTTCATACAGACCTATTGCTGCTTTGATCCTACAGCAAAACTTGGGGCCTCATATTTACAAAACTTATTCGACTTTTTTTCTGAAAAACTAATTTTTTAAGTTTGTTGAATTTTTTTCTAAGATTCTTATAAAGATTGCATATTTTCATGTGCTGATTTTTGTATTCATGGCCGGAGTGTAGTATTGTATATTCATCAAGTGTATATTGTGTTGTCATGAAGTGTAGAATTATATATACCCCCAGATACATAGTATATGGGGGCTATATTGGAGTCATGCTTGAGGTTGGTTGGTTAGTTGGTTAGTTGGTTGGTTGGTCTGTTGGTCGGTTGGTCCGTATAATTTTGTCCGCGCTATTTCTCTGCAACCATTGGTCGGATTTCAACGAAACTTTGCATGACTGATCAGTACCAAGTCTAGTTGTGCATATCGTCTGCACAAGTCAGTCGGATGAATTTTAAGGGAGTTATGGCCCTTTGTTTTTTTGTACTTATAAATTTTGTCCGCGCTATTTCTCTGCAACCATTGGTCGGATTTCAACGAAACTTTGCATGACTGATCAGTACTAAGTCTAGTTGTGCATATCGTCGGCACACATCGGTCGGATGAATTTTAAGGGAGTTATGGCCATTTGTTTTTTTTTGTACTTATAAATTTTGTCCGGACTATTCCTCTGCAACCGTTGGTCGGATTTCAACGAAACTTTGCATGACTGATCAGTACCAAGTCTAGTTGTGCATATTGTCGGCACACGTCGGTCGGATGAATTTTAAGGGAGTTATGGCCTTTTGATTTTTTACACTTGTAAATATTGTCTGTACTATTTCTCAGCAACCAATGGTCGGATTTCAATGAAGCTGCATAACCGATCAGTACCAAGTCTAGTTTTGCATATCTGACTGTGTCAAGCAGTTTCTGGGGGTATTCATCACATTCAGTGATATTTTTTATTCATGAAGTGTAGAATTATGTTTTCATGAAGTGTAGAATTATTTATTCATGAAGTGTAGAATTATTTATTCATGAAGTGTAGAATTATGTTTTCATAAAGTGTAGAATTATTTATTCATGAAGTGTAGAAGTATGTATTTAAAGTGTAGAATTATGTATTCGTGAAGTGTAGAATTATGATTTCATGAAGTGTAGAATTATGTTTTCATGCAGTGTATAATGATTTATTCATTCATGAAGTGTAGAATTATGTATTCATTCATGAAGTGTAGAATTATGTATTCATGAAGTGTAGAATTATTTATTCATGTAATGTAGAATTATGTATTCATGTAATGTAGAATTATGTTTTCATGAAGTGTAGAATTATGTTTTCATGAAGTGTAGAATTATTTATTCATGAAGTGTAGAATTATTTATTCATGAAGTGTAGAATTGTGTATTCATGTAATGTAGAATTATGTATTCATGAAGTGTAGAATTGTGCATTCATGAAGTGTAGAATTATTTATTCATGAAATGTGGAATTGTGTATTCATTAAGTGAAGAATTTTGTATTCATGAAGTGTATACTTGTGCATTCATGGAGTGTATACTTGTGCATTCATGAAGTGTAGAATTGTGTATTCATGAAGTGTAGAATTTTGTATTCATGAAGTGTATACTTGTGCATTCATGGAGTGTATACTTGTGCATTCATGAAGTGTAGAATTGTGTATTCATGAAGTGTAGAATTGTGTATTCATGAAGCATAGAATTGTGTATTCATGAAGAAAGAATTGTGTATTCATGAAGTGTAGAATTATGTATTCATGAAGTGTATACTTGTGCATTCATGAAGTGTAGAATTATGTTTTCATGAAGTGTAGATGTATTCATGAAGTGTAGAATTATGTATTTTCAGGTGGAGATGAAGTTGGGTCGCAACATGCGTGCTGCACCAAAAGAAAGCCTTGCTGCAAAACATACACAATCATCCATTAATTCACAGGTAGGTCATTCAATGTCAGGTTGTACCATGCAACCTTTATTCAGCCATCCCTATCCACAGCTCTGACAACCTCTTTCTAACAACATGCATGCATCATGCTTGCAGTAATTTTACTATCAATTTCTAATGCTCCATCTTTGATGAGGGGGTATATTGCTTTGCTCAAGTTGGTCAGTCTATTGGTCAGTCGGTAGACTAAATGGTTTCCGTTCAATAGCCCAAGAACGCTTTGCCCTAGGATCCTCAAACTTTACATGGATGTTGGTCATCAACAGTAGATGACCCCTATTGATTTTGAGTCTTTGTGACCTTTACCATTTCTGACTATATGGCTGTGATAGGGGCATACATGTTTTACAAACATCTCGTGTTTAAGCTTGCTGTTATTAAGAGCAACAATCTTCGAGAATTATTGCAGTATTTTAGAAGTTTCTTGCAAATATAACTTTGAGCTTTCTACTGCAACAACCTTTTGACAAACAGCCATAACTGGTTCTGCCATCGGGAGTTTGCCATGGAGGGTTGTAAATGGAGGGGTTGCTATGTAGGGGTTGCCAGGAAGTGGTTGCCATTGAGATGTTGTCATGGAGAGGTTTCCTTGGAGAGTTTGCCATGATGAGGTTTCATAGAGAGGTTGTCTTAGAGAGGTTGTCATGGAGAGGTTGTCATGGAAAGGTTTTCATGGAGAGGTTGTCATAGAGAGGTTTTCATGGAGAGGTTGTCATGTAGAGGTTGTCATGGAAAGGTTTTCATGGAGAGCTTGTCATGGAGAGGTTGCCATTGAGAGGCTGTCATGGAGAGGTTGTCATTGAGAGGTTGTCATAGAGAGGTTGTCATGGAAAGGTTGTCATGGAGAGGTTGTCATGGAAAGGTTGTTATTGAGAGGTTGTCATGGAGAGGTTGTCATGGAGAGGTTGTCATGGAGAGGTTGTCATGGAGAGGTTGTCATTGAGAGGTTGTCATGGAGAGGTTGTTATGGAGATGTTGTCATGGAAAGGTTGTCATGGAGAAGTTGTCATTAAGAGGTTGTCATAGAGAGGTTGTCATGGAGAGGTTGTCATTGAGAGGTTGTCATGGAGAGGTTGCCAAGGAGAGGTTGTCACGGAAAGGTTGTCATGGAGAGGTTGTCATGGAAAGGTTGTCATGGAGAGGTTGTCATGGAAAGGTTGTCATGGAGAGGTTGTCATTGAGATGTTGCATAGATTTTTACAAGAAACCTGCAATATTTCTGGTGAACTATTTGAGAGCATTGGATTAAGTGTTCAGTTGTATTTTTATTTGGGTGCATTTAACTGATGAAAGGTTTAGGGAACTTATGTTAAACCTAAATGATCTTATTAGTGACAAGTTCATCCTTAACAATCCTTTAAAAAGTAGTATTTTAAGGTGGTGGTGTTTCTCAGTAAAAATTTACGTAGAGAGGAACTAAGACATTGTCTTATTTATATTTTTATGTTAGTACTATTAGTTAGGAGAATTTGGCCGGATACTGATCTTTATGCATCAATATTATTACTAGGTTCTTGCGTTGAATACTTTAATTTCCGCGAGCAATTCTTGCAATATCGGTCCTTTAGATTTGTGTTCTTTCTGTCCCCTCAAAGCCAAAGGTCATTGGCCGATTTGCTCAAGATGAAATTGAATGGCCACAAACTTATAATGACTGTCTCAGTCAAACACAACAAAAATAATGAAGATTTTATAATGAGTAACACAGTTTGGTATTATATACCCAGCCTTTTTTGAGGATTTTGATATTGCAATCAGAATTTATTATGATTACCGTATAGCTGGTTATTTCTGCGGGTGTAATATTTTGCGTTTTTGTCCAAATAATGAGTGTTTATTTTCTGCTGTTTTTAATTTCTGCTGATTGCCAAAATGGGAAGGATAAATTTCTGCTGTTTTCGTCATGGTAAGATTAAAAAATATCTCAATATGCTCATTTTCGGTCTATACTGATTCACAATTAAAAAAGGAATATTGTTTGAATACGCAACAAATACAATATATATATGTACAAATGTACCTGTATGTAGAGATTAAATAAATGTTCACTCATTTGGGCAAACTGAGATGTTTTAACGATTAAATTCTCACAGAAAAATATGTCATAAACATTTATGCTCGTGATTAAATATCTCCGTAGTTTCATTCATATATAAAACGACGATGAGATGATTACAGTGATAATTGCCCATAATTATACCTAACCGAAAATCGATATTCAAAATGCTTCAGACTTTTCGGCAATTTACGGCGGACGAAGATTTTGTTGACCTAAGCGATTTTATTCTGCTTAATTAATTTTTACGGATGATATTATTCTGCGTTGATTTAATTGTGCGACTTGATCTTGGTCCGCAGAATGGCAGAAATTTCCACCCCGCAGAAACAACCAGCTATATGGTATATAGTCCGGAATATTTGACACGACTCTCGATCTTCTATTAGCATAATCTAACAGCTGATATATTGTCTATATTTATAATTCCGGTTGCATTTTTTCGTATCAGGGAAGTATCATGAAGACGCTCGAGGTGTAATACCAACATTTGCTTGCGGAAATGTCATATATTCAAAGCAAGAACCTTGTAATATATTTGTGCATAAAGGTCAGGATCAGGTCAAATTCTTTGAGCTATACATGTACCAGTGTCATACTGAATCAAGCTTCTTTTGAAGTAATAGAATATATTTGTTGATTTTAGTGTAAGATCAAATTTTATTTCACCGAGTGATTACAGAAAATCAATATTTTCACGAGTGGCATAGCGACGAGTGTAAATTTAATTTTCTGTGATAACGATTGAAATAAAATTGATCTTACACCAAAAATCAACAAATTTTCTGTTTATTATATGCCTAAATTTCTCTTTAAATGTGCCGTAATTGGCTTAATTGGAAAAAATCACGTCGCAATTGGAACGTCGCGATGTGAGAATTATGACGTCATGATGACGTAACGCCTATTTTAAAGTCTGGCGCTGTTGACGTAAGGTTTCTTTTTCTGCATGATACTGGAACCAGCTTCAAAACAGTGAAAATAACAAAGTGATAATTTCACTGTTATTTTCACTGAAAAATCTCCATAATCCATTGAAAGCAAATAATAAAATAAATTAATATATATTATATTTTTCTTTCTTTCAGTGACATGCATCAATCTCTATAGCTATTACCATATAGAACACATTTATCTATCAATGAAATGAGCATTAATTTCACCATACATACATTACCATATACACCTTCGTTTAGTCGCCATAAACTGCGTCGTTAAATATCAACTCTTGCTAATGTTTCTATATGCTTTCTTTACAAATTACTCTGAAATTCATGTATAAATTTTATAGTGTGTGGTCTGTCAGTTCTAATTTAAGAAATTTCACTGATCTATTTTGGGAAATTCATTGGCCTGTCAGCTGTATTTTTAGAATGGTATGTTCTATTTCGATGTTTTTTGTATAAATGTCTGTTTTAATAACCATGATGGCTGTATGTTTCTCAAATTGGAACAATCCAATTAAAATTAGAACTGACATGTCAAAATGAAATGCGCATTATATGCAAGTCTCTTCATCACTGGCTTAGAATTAGAAGGTTGTAAGTACAAAATCGATATTTTGAGAAAACAAGAAAAACTGTCTGAAGCTACTCTTTACTTATGGAAAAACCAGCTTTTTAAACTTCAGTTTGGTCGACATGACCACTTCCGATTTTCTTGAAAAAAGGCTCATAGCAAGCGTGTTGAGTTGCTGATTTCAAACATGCACAAGTCTTAAAAGGTCAACGGTAAGTAGTACTTACAACCTTCTAATTCTAAGCCAGCAACATATACTGCAGATGTACAGGGTAGTACAATATATAGTTTGTTTCTAATGTTCAATCTGCTTTTTTATACCTCCTGTCTTACTATTTCAGCATCTACCAGCAATTACAAATACAATAGGTTGTCATTGTCCTCCTCCTAATCACTTAATGAATGTATTTGAATATCCAACAGAAGAATTTTAATTATTCAAAATTAATAGACCAACTTTATCGTATTATTATAGCTTTATTATACTAATTTCATTGATAATTCATTTTGCTCTTCATTATGAAATATTTAAAACTTTTACTAGCTCAAGCTATTGTCGTGACGGGGTTGTGTGCGTCAGCGTCTGCGTGTGCGTTGGTTAAGTTTATTGTCAGAGTCATTTTCTCAAAAACTATCAAAGGTATCCACTTGAAACAAAACATAGTTATTCACTATCACAAGGACAGCCCATTCTGACAAGGCTGGTAAATCTGTGACTTATATTTATGGATTTTTCCGCCCTTGTTACTCTTAGAATGTTCACTCACAGCTATAGTGGGGTGACAATCAGCTCAAAAGTGGCTTATTTAAGGAGTAGGTGACAACTCAAGTAGAACAAGCAATGTTATATACCAAAATGTTCGCCTATGTCTGTACTATATGGAACTGCCGGCATAAATTGTCAATGCGTGGTGCGGACACGGAAATCCAAGATGGCGTCCAAGATGTCCGCCATAATTTACACATACACTTAAAATTCTATGTTCTCATGCAATTTTTTTTATTTATGTATGTAGTCACAAATATTTGCTTGGATATTATTCATTTGATAATGTACATCAAATGGAGATACAAGACTGACCACTGTGAGGTCAAGGTCGTGGTCATTTCAAGGTCAAATTACGAAAAAAAGCTGAAAAAATGATGTTTCCTCACTTGTTTTCTTGTTTTAGCAGATGTTTTATATTTAAGTTGGTATTAAAAGTGATAAAAGTGTTGGTAAGCACATATTCTCTTATCATTAGTTCAATTTTCAGTTCAAAATATTGAAACTTTGTCAAAACTGACATTATTATGCATGTACATGTTGGCCGAAATGGCATTCTTAGATTGCTGATTCCCTATTTAAAATTTTAGTATTCAACTATTGACAGTATTATTTCTAATGGTATGATTAAATGTTTGTCTAAACATTATTAACTTTGTATTGTACTCCAAATGGACTTGAAAAATGACCACTCAAGGTCAAGGTCAATGTCATTTCAAGGTCAAACTACCAAAAATACCTGAAATTTTGATATTCTGTCGTAAATTGTTATTATAAACGAATGCTGAACATTGTATTTTGTTTTAGATGTGATAGCAGGTATTCTAAGTGTAAATTATTTCATTAGAAGTGATATAGTTTTACTGCAAGTAGAAAATCTATTTAAATTTTGTGATGGAACATAAGCGATTCTACGTAATGTACAATATTGCAGCCGTGAATGGTTTTTCCTTGATTGTTGAATCTCTATATTTGACAGTATTATTGTTAATGGTTTGACAACATTGTTACATATTAGACAGTTATTATATATAATAATGCACCTATCAATATTTTGCCCCAGGGTGGGGGGGGGGGGGGTGGCGGGCATACAGTGGACTTTAGACAGAAAACAATTCCCAACGAACGGGCTTTTGACAGGCCCTTTGATTCCCGATCCCAGGAAATAGACTTAGGCTGGATTTTAGATTCTGGGATTTGGGAATTTAGACACAGCAAAAAGCAGACTTGCATTGCTGCAACCGTTTAAAGATGGCAGGCCATTTAATATACCAAGCATCTCCTACTAAGGGAATTGCAACAAAACGTTTGGACATGGTGAGTCACCTCTTGGGCCTAAGATGGCTGAACTATGTGATGGTTAGGTATCCCTTATGGCCGGATATGGCTGAATTTGTATTGGTTTACTACATAGGGTCTGGTATGGCTGAATTCAGTGGTTGCCTTTGTACCCCTTAGACTTTTAAATGACCATAATTGGTGGTGGTCATTACTCGAATAGGGCCAAGGATTGCTGCACTCGGTGTGGGGGGAGTACTCCGTATGGTATGGTATTGCTTTAATAAGTTAGGTGGGTACACAATAGGGCTTGGGATGGCTGAAATCTGTAAGGATGGGAACTCAATAGGGTCTGGTATGGCTCAATCTGTGATGGTTTGCACACAATGGGGCTTGCAATGACTGAAATCTGTGATGGTGGGTACCCAATAGGGCTTGGGATGGCTGAAATCTGTGAGGGTGGGAACTCAATAGGGCCTGGGATGGCTCAATCTGTGATGGTGAGCACACAATAGGGTTTGGGATGGCTGAAATCTGTAATGGTGGGTACCCAATAGGGCTTGGGATGACTGGAATCTGTGATGTGGGTACATAATAGGGCATGGGATGGCTGAAATCTGTGATTGTGGGTACCCAATAGAGCTTGGGATGGCTGAAATCTGTGAGGGTGGGTACTCAATAGGGCCTGAGATAGCTTAATATATGATGGCGGGTACCCAATAGGGCATGGGATGGGTGAAACCTGTGAGGATGGATTTTCAATGGGCTTTGGATGGCTTAAATATGTGATGATGGGTACTCAATAGGGCTTGGGATGGCTGAGATCTGTGATGGTGGGTACCCATTAGAGCTTGGGATGGCTGAAATCTGTAAGGGTGGGTACTCAATAGAGCATGGGATGGCTTAATCTGTGATGGTGGGTACAAAATAGGGCTTAGGTTGGGTGAAATATGTGATGGTGGATACACAATAGGGCATGGGATGGCTGCAATCTGTGAGGATGGGTACTCAATGGGCTTGGGATGGCTGAAATATCTAAATGGTGACTACACATAGGGCTTGGGATGGCCGAAATATGTGATGATGGGTACCCAATAGAGCTTGGGATGGCTGAAATCTGTGAGGGTGGGAACTCAATAGGGCATTGGATGGCTGAAATCTGTGAGGGAGAGTACTCAATAGGGCCTTGGATGACTGTATTCAGAGGTGCTGGGTACAAAATAGGGCCTGGGATGGCTGAAATCTGTGAGGGAGAGTACTCAATAGGGCCTTGGATGACTGCTCAGAGGTGGTGGGTACTCAAACGGGACTTTGATTGCTGAAATATGTAATGGTGCATACTCAAAAGGGCCTGTGATAGCTGGAATTCATGAGGGTGGGTACTCAATGGGGCCTTGGATGACTACTCAGAGGTGGTGGATACCCAATAGGCCTGGGATGACTGTACTCAGAGGTAGTGGGTACCAAATGGGGCCTGGGATCGGCTGTTTTCTGTTGTGATGGGTATCCAATAGGGCCTGGGATGGCTGTGCTCAGAGGTTGTGGGTACCAAATGAGGCATGGGTTGGCTGTTATCTGTGATATAGGATATTCAATAGGGCCTGTCGTGGCTGTAATCAAGGTGGTGGGTACCAAATGGAACCTGTGATGGCTGTTGTCTGTGGTTGTGGGTTTCCAATAGGGCCTAGGACGGCTGTATTGAGTGGTGGCGAGTACTCCATAAGACCTGGTATGACTGTAATTGGTGGTGATGGGTTCCCAAATGGGCCTGGGATGGTTGAACTTTTGGAGGGGAGAACATAAATTGGCCTGGGATGGCTGTTCTATAGGCAGTGTTAAATACCAAAAAGGGCATTGAATGGCTTTTCTCAGTAGATGCGAGTATCCTCAGGCATAGTATGACTATACACAGTGGTTGTGAGTAGGGCATAGGGCCTATGGTGGCTGTAATTGGTGGTGGTAATTACCACATGGGATCTAGTATGGCTGTATGGCCATAAGTAGTGGTGGTGAAATATCCAGTAGGGCCTAGGATGGCTGTATTGCACCTGGTTTGGTTGTACTTGTTGGTCCAAGTACCCCTTAGAACATAGTATGGTAAGTACCACATAGGGTCAGGTGTGACTGTACTTAATGCTTATTGGTGGTGTTGATTGGGCCTTGGATGTCTGTACCCTTTGGTTGTGAGTTGGGTGTAGCCCATAGGACCTAGTATGGTTGTAATTCATTGGTTAAGAGCACCCCTATTGGGCATGGAAAGTTGTAATTAATTTGGATGAGTACCCCTTTTGGCCTTATACTACTGTGATTTGTACTAATGAGTAACCCATAGGACCTTTACAGCTGTGGTCAGTGATTGTGAGTACCATATTGAGACTGATATGGTGGTTATTAACCAATATGGCCTTGGTTGGCTCTACTCTGTGGTTGTAAGTACCCCTTTGGGCCTCAGGTATAGCTAGTGGCATTGAGAACTCGATAGGAATGGTTGTTATGGGCAGTTGTAAGAACATGACATGTACTCCATTGGTTACAGAATGTACTTGTTGGTGGTTAGAACCCATTCCGGCCTGGTATGTGATGGTGATGATTTTGTTTGACTGTACTTTGTATATACCGGTAGTACCCTTAGGACTTAGTATGACTTTAACACGCAGTAGTGAGTACCCATTCTGGCACGGGATGGTTGTACTTGACAGTGTTATGTACCCCATAATGGGCTTATGGTCTGGGATGCCACATATAGGAGTTCAGTATAAATTATTATTTTAAATGAAAGAACTCTGATCACATCAATGATCTACTGTGACAACAAAATATAATGTTCACCAAATTTCATAATAAGAAAAAATGCAATGAAAGATCAAATTTTCAGGTATTTTTGGTAGTTTGACCTTGAAATGACATTGACCTTGACCTTGAGTGGTCAATTTTCAAGTCCATTTGGAGTACAATACAAAGTTAATAATGTTTAGACAAACATTTAATCATACCATTAGAAAAAATACTGTCAATAGTTGAATACTAAAATTTTAAATAGGGAATCAGCAATCTAAGAATGCCATCTCGGCCAACATGTACATGCATAATAATGTCAGTTTTGACAAAGTTTCAATATTTTGAACTGAAAATTGAACTAATAATAAGAGAATATGTGATTACCAACACTTTTATCACTTTTAATATCAACTTGAATATAAAACATCTGCTAAAACAAGAAAACAAGTGAGGAAACATCATTTTTTCAGCTTTTTTTCGTAATTTGACCCTGAAATGACCACGACCTTGACCTCAAAGTGGTCACTCTTGTATGTCCATTTGATGTATGTTATCAAATGAATAATATCCAAGCAAATATTTGTGACTACATACATAAATAAAAAATTGCATGAGAACATAGAATTTTAAGTGTATGTGTAAATTATGGCGGCCATCTTGGACGCCATCTTGGATTTCCGTGTCCGCACCACGCGTTGACAATTTATGCCGGCAGTTCCATATAGTACAGACATAGGCGAACATTTTGGCATATAACATTGCTTGTTCTACTTGAGTTGTCACCTCACCCCAAAAAATCACCAATTGTCACCCCACTATAGATGAGCATGGAACTATCAAGTACAAGAAAGTCGAACGTCAAGCACTCAAAGGCAGTGCTCGTGTTTTTAACTTTAACTCAATATAACAACACCATACAGTGCATTCCTTGTCTGTTTACATTAAGGAACTAAAACAAATTATGTTTTATTTGTAAATTTTGGAAAAACACTTCTTATAATGATTTTATTTTGTCATGTAATATGTACACAAGTATTAAAAAATTATAATAATTGCTGTCTACTTGAGCTCTATACTTTAGGCAGTGTCTGAGCTCTGTTTTTGTCAGTATCTGAGCTCTTAACTATGCTTTTGTCACTAAGCTCTGCTTTGGCACTGACCCTAAGCTCTGCTTTGTCAATAACTCTAAGCTCTACTTTTTTCGCTTTTAGAGCTCTGCTTTTGTCATTGTCCGAGCTCTGATTATACCATTAGCCTAATCTTCTAAGTATATAATCTTAACACTGCTTCTTATATCATAATATATATCGCTGGCTTAGAATCGCTGGTCGTGAGTACAAAATCAGTATTTTGAGAAAACAAGAAAAAACTGTCTTGAAACTGCTCTTTACTAATGAAAATACAAGCTTTTTAAACTTCAGTTTGGTTACCATGACGAGTTCCGGTTTTCATGCAAATTAGCTCATAAGAAGTGCCTTAAATTGTGATGCAGATTTCAAATATGCACGAGTCTTATAAGGTCTTTACCTTCGAATTCTAAGCCAGCTATATATCATTATCTGAACCTTCCTGGTATAAAATATTTACACTGTTTATTTCTCGCCTGCTAATTGCATAATTATATATATATATCATTATCTGACCTTTGCTTATAATACCTGTCATATAAGCTCACCTTTGCTTATATGATAATTGTAGCAGCTAGATAGTGAGCCCTTACTACGTAGACAGCCTCCTCCACCTAACAACATTGTAGAATACTACACTAACACCCACTGTGCCCAACCTGTACAAGCTCATGGTGCAACTATTACATCACGTCAATATCCTACACGATCCATCACCAGTCCACAACATCCATCTCAGGTTGGTATCCTATCTTTCTATTCTCTTCTTTTAATTCTAACAATTTGTTTAGATTAACCTCTCTGTATATGAAATTTTCATAACTCCAACACAGTGATCTCCCCTGTATATATAATTCTCATAACTCCAACACAGTGATCTCCCCTGTATATATAATTCTCATAACTCCAACACAGTGATCTCCCCTGTATATGTAATTCTCATAAGTCCAATACAGTGATCTCCCCTGTATGTAAAATTCTCATAAGTCCAACACAGTGATCTCCCCTGTATATGAAATTCTCATAACTCCAACACAGTGATCTCCCTTGTATATGAAATTCACATAAGACCAACACAGTGATCTCCCCTGTATATGAAATTCTCATAACTCCAACACAGTGATCTCCCTTGTATATGAAATTCACATAAGACCAACACAGTGATCTACCCTGTATATGTAATTCTCATAACTCCAACACAATGATCTCCCCTGTATATGAAATTCTCATAAGTCCAACACAATGATCTCCCCTGTATATGAAATTCTCATAAGTCCAACTCAGTGATCTCCCTTTTATATGAAATTCTCATAACTGCAACTCAGTGATCTCCCTTTTATATGAAATTCTCATAACTCCAACACAATGATCTCCCTTGCTGCTAGGCTCTTGATAACTGGTGTTTTTTATCACAAACAAAACAGTTAGCATTGACATGTTTTTGTGGCATTCATAGACTGATATTTTTCTCGTTTACATGGTTTATCCATCATCATGTTATTTTACTGATGACAGTGGTTAAAGAAGCTGTCATTCTATATTTTCTTGTCATCTATACATGCTGTAAAATCATTACTTTTCGTGGGTGTTAAAATTTTCATTGATTTCATGGTCGAGTTCAACGACAAAATCAAGGATAATTTTAGCACCTATCAAAAAAAATGATTTTAATCAGCAGAAATATTTTGATTTATATCGTTACAGGACCTGATTGAAATGTTGAACAGAAACAATCAGACGGTGTTATCTCAAGAACCACAAATAATTGAGCAGAAGTTAACCGTGTCGTCTGCTGCAGAGCGTCAGGAACGGTTGGAGGCTGAATTACGTCGCAAAGAGATGGAAGACTTTCACCTTAACGAACGAGACGAAGAGCAACTAGTTAACATTGAGACTGAAAGAGTTGATACAACACCTAGAAGCCTGCATGTTGATACACCGAGAAGCCCACAGGAAGAAACGATGGTAAAAGAGCCGTACACAGCTACACAGGATGCCAGTATGGCCCCTCCTCCACCGCTCTCCAGCTTGTATGGATCATACAGAATCCAGGAAGACTACCAAATGCAAACCAAACCGTCAGATGCTGGATCAACTCAACCTTTCTCTCCGCAAGTTATTGAATCCTACAGTCAAAGAAATACAACTGCTAGTAGTTCCAGTTCTATGACTGGATATACAGGTGGAGAGGATGGTATAAATAAACATATTATTGCTGTGGAGAAACAGGAAACTGTGGAAGAAGTTGATGACATTGATGAGGATATTGAAGTAGCTTCTGATAGTGATAATGAACATAAAATAAAAGATGGCGATTTTGATTTTTAAATGATAATGAACATAAAATAAAAGATGGCGATTTTGATTTTTAAATGATAATGAACATAAAATAAAAGATGGTGATTTTGATTTTTAGCTCGACTTTTTGAAGAAAAAAGTCTAGCTATTGTCGTGATGGGATCGTCAGCATCAGTGTTTCTCAAAGACTATCAAAGGTATCCACTTGAAACTCAACATAGCTATTCACCATCTCAAGGGGAGTCTATACTGAAAATGCTGGTTATGCTGTGACTTATATTTATGAGTTATCTGCCCTTGTTTCTCGTAGAATTTTCGCTCACAGATGAGCAAGGGTACTACCAAGTACGAGAAAGTCGAGCGTCCGGCACCCGTAGGCGGTGCTCTTGTTCAATATTAATAGCTGATTTGGGACTCAGTGGGGGAGACATACTGATTTTGTGCTGGATGGATGTCAGTCACAAAGTTGTTCATGCTACGCCTCAACTACTCTTCCGATTTCAATGAAACTTCACAAGAAAGCCTAGTTTTGCATATTGACAGGAATTCTATGTCAGATGATTTTTACCAGAGTTGAGGCCCTTTGTGAGAGACATACGTTTTTCTTGTCTAGTTTTTACTTCTAATTTTTATCAAAAGCCGAATTGTTGGTCTCGAAACTAATTTTGATAAACTTAATTACAGTCAGGTCTCAATACAACCATACTGTTTGTTTCCAAGTGAAATGTCGTTGTATTAAATATGTCAGTATATCGGGTGTCGTTATATCGAGACCTGACTGTAACCTTTGTCTTGAAACAAATTTTAATAAACTTTATTAAACGGCTTTGATCATGAGATTAGATTACACTTAGTTTTGTACTAATAATTATGTCCCCCAAAAAATGGGCTAGATCTAGTTGGGAAATTGTTATGGATTTTTGGGGGATTTTTTTTAAAATGGAGAAAGAGCACTATATACCCTTAGAAAAGTATCTTGTATAGAAAATAACAAAGATTTGGATTTTTTCAAATCACTGTTAAAATACATGTATCTAGAATCACAGTAAGTTTTTGGGTAGGTCTGGGTAAGGCTACCAGCTTGATCATCATTAGGCCAGAGTTTTTTTTTGTTACTCTGATTATTTTGTGTGCCACAAGCTGTTGGTGGTAGAATAGTCAATGACGGTCCGATTTAAAGCAATCAACACTGAACAATAGTGTTAGTTTTCAAGAAAAAAGCCAATTTATCTTAAGACTAGTACACTGCAGTAAAACACTAACATAATAAAACTTCTTATTAACAAAATAATGAAATAATAAAACAAGGCTGGTACATTTATCATCAAAACATTATGCAATTTTTTTTTTCCAGTTTTCAATTTTTTTTTGAAAATGACAACAATTTGGACAGGAGGGTCCGAGTAACGAAAAATCAAAGAACTCTGGCCTTAAGTAGGAGTGCACGACTGCTGATAAAAATGCTCATCAATTGTACATAGCGCATACGATATATATTCAACGTCATACATACCATGTTTCACAGATTACTGTAAAATCATTAATATTTGTGGGGGATTTAATTTCGTGAAACCACGAAATCAAATCCCCGATGAATAATTGTACCAAATAATGTCAAATTTACAGCAGCTGCCATACTTGCTTTCAAGTTCAGTCAGGAATAAGACTTGATTTGACCTTGCTAGACTCATGCATGATGTGGGCAATTCAGCAATTGTATTACCGGTATACGCCCGAAGGGCCGTATTATGTTATGGCCTCTGTGTCCGTCTGTCTGATTTTAAAGAAACCTGACACAAATGTTCACCACATTAAGACGACGTGCAGAGAGCATGTTCTGGATGGGTCACGTCAAGGTTACACTTAGGGGTTTAAGGTCATATGACTTTGTTTACCTAAATCTGCTCTGTAACTCTTGAACCCCTTGAAGGATTTTAAAAAAACCTGACACAAATATTCACCACATCAAGACGACATGCAGAGTGCATGTTCTGGATGGGTCACTTCAAAAATTCGCTGCAATCTGGCATTTTTGTATTGTATACTACTGTTAATTTGCTTCAAAGTTTGTTCAGGTAGTTTTCATGCAAATATCAAAACTCGGGAGTATGCATTGCTTGTATGTTTTTTTCCCATTCCAATATGGCTGTACATAATATAAAATCTTAATTTTCAAGTGAGGTATTTCAATAAGTTTGAATGTGCTTCATTAACCTATTGAATGCTTGTAATGAATGTGATGTATTGAATGATGTGATTCTCATACCATAATACGGTACTCATTATAATGCATACATACTTACTCAATCCTCTTCGAACAGAGGGGGGCATAGGGCCTTGGTTGGTATTCACAAAGCATCTTAGTAGAGAATGAGTCTGCAACGGCTGAACCAACGTACTGAAATCCACCAACCAACTTCATGTCGAAGGTGAGGAAATACCATTAAGGATGATAAGAAGGCAGTATGCAAAAGCTGTCTAAATGAATCATTAACTAGTCAATAGAGTGAGAAGACATTGTTGGTTGGTATTTGTTAACTTGCTTATGTCACTATTTGATAACAGCTGAATGAATTCATGTACCCTTGAACATGTATGTACATTAGCGTTTCACAAAGTATGTAAGGTAATTAAAGTCTCTCTGACAGTATTAATTTTGTCTTCTCGAGATTTGTAAATGCTGATTTGTGGTTTAATCTGTGAATCGCTCACCCCTTACTTGACGATCCACAGCCCTATTGTTCTGCAATTTCAAATGACCATTATTTAGTTAATACTTCGAATATGTACTGCAGTACAGTACAGCATTTCTAGATTATTCCAGATTTGTAGTATGCTGAATGATGATTGTATTATGCACAGGCCAGGTGATTCATAATACCTGCCACATTTTTCAAATGAAACAGTTTTGATATGTTTGAATACAACCACAAGTAGTTTGCACATCCGAAACACATATGCTTTAAAGTTTTTTTTGATATACAATATTACATACTTTCATGTATATTTTAGTCTACAAATGGAATTGAATTTTATGCTATATATTCAATGTGACGTCTACTTGACTGATGATGACGTCGATGCTTATTTTAATGTGACTTAAAATATTGCCATCTTCTGTAGATACAATTTACTAAAACCATTCAATAAGCCAGTGTGCCGTTGAACTAGACAGTTTATCATAACCAGGATACTATTTTTGCCTTGCTTTGATGGTTATATTATGGGAGAATGGCTTTTAAACCAGAGCTGATCAAAATATTTCTTTGAAAACGACATCTGTTTATGACACCATGATGTCATCATTATTACTGTCGTTTAAATCAGATAAAACTGTTATCATATCAGCTTTCAAATGATATTTGATACTGTTGATTCAAAGATATCTGTCAAAACCGCCAGAATGTTCCATTTTTAAATAGGTAAATGTATGTATTGACCAATCAGCGCTCTTATTTTACTCATACCATCTTTGACCATAGCTTTATGTATCAAATTAGCATTGTGTATATTATTAGCGTTCTTAGCGTAGTGCGTTAAATGCATGGTTTCAACATAAATCATTGGTGAGATCCAAGTTAAGGTTCGAATCCAGTCTGATAAGCTTTTTCTTTGTTATGCTTTTTATAATATTGTTTTTTTTTATGTTTTTATTATTTTGTCACACTTTTCTTTGCGAAAAAAGTAGCTGGCTTGATACACTATGTTTTTTTTACATTTACTAGTACATTGAATACAAAACATGATTGCAGAAATTCCAAGCTTCATAGGATGAACAGAATTCTGGTGTGCTGGAATACAAATGCGAATAGATCTAGCTTATTTATTGCATGTATGTAATCGCCGGAATGAGCAAAAGTATTAATATTAGTAAATTAAAAATAATCTAGACATTGTTGTGATTTGAACTCGCAGTTGATTGAATTGTATACATTTTCAAAATAAGACTCACTAAACTATAGCTGTTAACCACTCGGCTATAGGGCAGTTAAAGTTTTGATCATTTAAATGTACTAATGACGTTAGGACTTAGTCCTGACACACCTGTAATAATCGATCGTTTTGAATGTTTGTTTACGCGGTTGTGACAGATAACTTTGAATCAACAGTACATACATATCTTGTACAGGAATGAAAAGTTATATTAGTTTGAAACTATTATGAATCACCCTGTACGATATCATGATTATTTGTGATTAGCGTGTATGTAATAGATACAGTACTAGTTATTCGTCAAAAGTGTCTTCTTACAAGGGTTATTGTACAGTTTTGTGAGGACAAAGAACATAATTGTCCGAGGCGAAGCCGAGGATAATTTGTTGTCTATATCTGACTTATACTCCGACAAAAACATAACGATCACCAGAGAAACAATGATAATCAAAATCTATTCTGGCACAATTCAAGAACAGAAGATGTTTTGCATTTTAGAAAATATAATTATAATGTTCAAAATAAGCTTGGCCTAATGATCCTTAGGGATTATCTAGCTGTCCATTCATACAGTACTGAGCATTTATTAGCATGTGAAAATTTATTGAGTAAACATCAAGTGTACCCATGTGTTATTACACCACATAAAAGAATACATATCTATAGGTTTCCACATTGGTGACTGATGATACAAGCTTGATGCACAAAGGTACATATTTGTGCATAATATTTGTCTTTTATTTTGTATTTAAAAAATAGACAATCCATGAAAATATTTTCCAACAGGTTAATATAAAAAGGCTTCTTATAGATTGTTAACTGTTTTGTGAATGTTAAGACAATGTATTTGCTTCATACTTGAAAAAAAACTGCTTTATTATGATATGATCCTTAACAAAATGACATATTTTCTAGTTTAAAAATACATTCTTCACATGAATATATTTATTGATATAATGTTATATTGAAGTGGTACTTAGTGGCATCACCAATGCTCATGAATAAATGGGGAAAAAAGTTGTAGCCACTAATTGGTTGATATATATATTTCAGGTTTCTTGCAATTGATTGTCAATTTGCACAATATATGTTTCAAGCTTACAAATGGTTTCCTCTAGTTCTGTTTCAATTGCTTGATAATTAATGCTGTAAAATCATTTAATTTAGGGGTGACTTACTCTGGTGATTATAAAAAGCCATTGTTGTACAATTGTTTGGGTGTAGATAAATTGTGAGGATCAAATTTTATGATATAGTTAAACCGAGACATTGAATAAAATTTAACACCACACACTTGATGTTTTTTACAGTAATCCAGCATATTAAGCCATACTGTGTGTTTATACAATTTCACAGCTCCATGTTTTATGCTTTAGGCAATCAGTTACTTTGTCGTTTATTTAACTGTTACCCAGATTTGTCATAGTTTTCGTCTAATTGACCATTTATGGCAATTATTTTCTGAGTGAAACAGTTTTCTTATAGCTCACAAAAGTGTCCGCATACGAAAATAATGTACACTTTTTGAATGGAATCAGTGGGCGTGTCGGAGTATAAGAATATATAGACACGATCTAGTTATACCAAACATTTAGTGAAGTGATGTCATACACGTGTAAACACATCACACTAAACCAATTTTATATGTCTTTATTATGTGTACAGTGTAGAAATTTTCATTAATAAAAATACAAGTGTGCATTATGAATACATGTATATTTGTGTGTTTTTACTTAATTATGATAATGCATAATATGTTTAGTATTTTTATCTATTTATCTAATAAACTAGTATGTGTGCGTAAAGGTCAGAATCAAGTAAATACCTCTGTACTATTAAAACAGCCTCTGAGTAGCTAGGCACAGGGGTACTACTCAGGCATAATGCCCTGAATCCTGAAAATATGAAGCAAGTCTTTTCGAGTGCCATTAGCACACATCCCTACACCAAAACTCTGTTTCAAATATTATTATTTTCTTAAAATTCAACATATAAAATTTTAATGACCATAATTCAGTCAAAAATTGGTATTTTTTATCAAATAAGTTTTTTTAATGCAGAAAAGTCTTTGCAGTTCAGCAAATCTGGATTTCCGAATAATTCCGGAATATTAGGACCCCTGTAGACATCAAAGTTCTTCTGAACATGTATGCTCATTCTCATGCATCAGGTGCTTACAGATCCTGAGTTAGTACACCAGTCTAAGAACGCAAGCATCTGATTGGCTGTTTACAGATTTTGTCTGAAAACTGAGTTCCAGAAGCATCCCTGGTTCTTTTACGTGCCGATGTAAAGCATCATACACGGGACCTTGCCGAAAGACTATTAGTAATTTTAGTTATGTTGGGTAGGAAACAGTGAAAAGCATTTCTATTTTCGACCGTCTGGAGGAGGGATCGAACCCACAACTTCGGATCAGAAGTCAGTAGCTCTTACCACTTTACCACTAAAGTCTTGTCCACCCGTACAAGTGCTTCGATGTGTCTCAGTATGGCTATATATATATATGGCCAACTGGGCCTGCTTTCATTGGTCAACGGAATCCTTGATCTAAAATCTGGCGTTGAGGTAAACGGTCTATGACAGAATGTGTCGTACGACAGACGTACGATAGGTGTTATAGGCTTATAGCTGTACATGCAATTATATATAAGTGTACTTGACAACTGTGATATTTTATTTATATGCATTACTCATTATTTTGTGACTTTTTATACCTTAATGGTATTTTAGTTGTCCAAACAGTGTTGTACAATGAAATGTATTATCAAGGAATAGAAATTAATAAATAGTAGTGATGTTTGATAATGATACATTTGTTGTTGTTTTTTTTAAAAAATGTTACCATATAAAGTGAACAAATGGTATAACTCGTTTAATCAGGTCAGTCACCTGTTTACATATTATTATGTATATAAACATTGCACATTCTCTTATTAATGTTTGATTTTAATACATGTTTTGTGAATTAATTAGTATGTGACTTTATGAATAAGGTATTGGTTTTCACTGCCTTTTTCTCCAATTAAAATGTTTAAAACTGTAATGTAACTACAATGTTATGATATTGCAATGTTTGTATACAAGTTAAACAGACCTGACTAAACGGACTATACAATACACTAATATTACTAAAATCTAATCTGACACTTCAAATCAATTCTTTCAACAGCCTGTATCATTGATGTGCATGCAACTCTGTTCTATGGTGTTGTACAACATTCAACACTGTTCACTGTGTGGTATACAACAGACTGCATGCATACATTGTGCAATCAACATGTATGTGTTTAACACAGACGTTTACCCTGTACACAGCCCCAGATTTCTTTTGGTCATTTTGAGTGCCAACTATTGGCAGATTGGAGCCCAAGCAAAATAACCTCCATTTCTCTGAAAGTCATTATTTTTCCCAAATATAATGCATTCATTGCCCTTGGTTTTCGCTGTTTTAAAAGCAACAACTTGGGTATCACTGTTTTAAATTAAAATAATAGATTTTTATGCAAAAAAGGTTTTTTGCTTTGTTAAGTCGTTGCTTCATGTGACTCGAGTATAATGAGTTAAAAAAGCAAATTATAATAGACAATGATAATCAAAACAATTCGTTTTCAATATTTCCAGATATTGCGAATTGTCACTCTAAATTTTCCGAATTTTATTGGAACAGTTTATTTTTCATGACAAATCAAGTGGCAGCACCACTGCTCATAAAAATTATGCAGATAGATGCTATTCATTAAGAGCAATTAGTTCACTAACTGACAGAATGACCCCCTTGTGACATTTATAGAATAACCTCACATGACATTTACAAAATGACCCCCTGGTGACATTTACAGAATGACCTCGGCAGACATTTACAGAATGACCCAGGCAGACATTTACAGAATAACCCCTGGTGACATTTACAGAATGACCCCCTGATGACATTTACAGAATAACCTCAGGTGACATTTACAGAATGACCCAGGCAGACATTTACAGAATAACCTCGGGTGACATTTACAGAATGACCCCTGGTGACATTTACAGAATAACCCCGGATGACATTTACAGAATAACCCCTGGTGACATTTACAGAATGACCTCTGTCGACATTTACAGAATAACCTTAGGTGACATTTACAGAATGACCCCCTGGTGACATTTTCAGAATGACCCCCTGGTGACATTTACAGAATACCCGCCTGGTGACATTTACAGAATAACCTCGGGTGACATTTACAGAATAACCTGGGTCGACATTTACAGAATAACCTTGGGTGACATTTACAGAATAACCTCGGTTGACATTTACAGAATAACCTCGGGTGACATTTACAGAATAACCTCGGTCGACATTTACAGAATAACCTCGGTCGACATTTACAGAATAACCTTGGGTGACATTTACAGAATAACCCCTGGTGACATTTACAGAATAACCTGGGTGACATTTACAGAATAACCCCTGGTGACATTTACAGAATAACCTGGGTGACATTTACAGAATAACCCCTGGTGACATTTACAGAATGACCTCGGTCGACATTTACAGAATAACCTCGGTCGACATTTACAGAATAACCTCGGGCGACATTTACAGAATAACCTCGGTCGACATTTACAGAATGACCCCCTGGTGACATTTACAGAATAACCTCGGTCGACATTTACAGAATAACTCCTGGTGACATTTACAGAATAACCCCGGGTGACATTTACAGAATAACCCCGGATGACATTTACAGAATAACCCCTGGTGACATTTACAGAATGACCTCAGTCGACATTTACAGAATAACCTCGGGTGACATTTACAGAATTACCTCGGGTGACATTTACAGAATGACCCCCTGGTGATATTTACCGAATGACCCCCTGGTGACATTTACAGAATGACCCCGTGAGGACATTTACAGAATCGCCCCCGGATGACATTTATGAATTGACCCGGGAGGCATTTGTGGAATGACCCCCTGGTGACATTTACAGAATGACCAGGATGACAGAATTCATAGATTGACAAACTTTCATAAAATTTGCCTGATCAAGGGCCATAATCCATGAATGCCAGATGGTCCAGAATAGGCAGTGAGTGATATTTGAACTTGGCCTAGATAATATGCCTATAACATTGTCACCAAGTTTGAAGGCATGCAAATCAGAATTATTTTAGTTGAGTACAAAACCTGACTGGATAACAGACATTACCCTCCACGATTTTTCAGCTACAGCCAATGATCCAGAGTGTTATATGTAATCAAGCCTATCTTTAAGTTGGCAACATTTACTCCTCTCATGGTTTAATATTGATTACACTTGATATATTTAGCTTTATTGGTTTTGGAAAGCAAAGTCTGAATCTCTCCATCCAGTTAATGTTTGATATTGATAAATGTTGAGATATGATCGACAGTTTACATAAATTGTGCTGAACATGGTTATTTCAGGCTACAGTTTTTATGTTTAAAATGATTTATTTTTTGCTATCCGGTGGTGGGAATGATAATAGCCCATTACAAGAGGATTTTATTAGGGTCCTAGGTCACACAATGACAGGTGAGACACCTAGGACCCTTTCTTTGCAACATAATTTTTTTATAAGTGACAACGAGACAAGGCTAGTTTTGACCCAGGGGAATATGGATAATTTAAACAATTCTGGTCGAGGGCCTCCAGATGATATTCCATGCAATAATAGAGCTGTTGCAGACTTAAATATACTCTGTGTGGCAAAAACCATAGCTGCTTCCTTCCTTCATGCCCATGAAAGTAGTGGGAAATACTGCAAAAAATGTGGAAGTGGGTGTGGTGTCCTTAAGAATGCTCCACTTATATATATACACTAGTCGAATGTTCTAAGCACACACTTTGTAATTTTTCACTGAAAAAGTATTAGACCTATCAGTGATGGATCGAAAATAGTGAGTTATGTTAAATTGTAGTAGTTATTCGGATGACAAATGCCTATCGAAAGTTACTTCCATGCTCAACCTCAAATTGCTCCATAACTGGACATATTCTGTTCAATTCAAAGATTCAACATTGTTTCACGATCTATAAGTAATACAAACATTAGTCTGATGTTGTCATAAACGTGTTGTGGCGCATTTAAGGACTAAATGTAAATGACGCCATGTGACGTCTCAATTTTAAATCGAGTCAATAGAAACATGCAGTTGTTTCGTGAATCCAATGCAACTACTATAATAATAAGTGTGTGCATGTGTTAAGAACCCGAAAACAGCCATTTAATGAATTAAATCGTACCCGTCTTATTGGCATGCCAGTTTCAAGCATTCCTATCGCACTTGCGCACTCCTCAAGCGTCATATGATACAAAATATTTTTATGGCTTTATGTTTTGGGTCAATAATTACTCGTGCAAGAAATATATTTGAGATGTGTGCACGAGAAAAATGTGATTTTGTCCTTTTCGTCTCGCGTCAATGTTTTCACATAGATCTTGGTTGTTCTTCTTCTGTATTAAAGACAATCACCAACACATAATATCTTAACAGTTTTATTGAGTTTAGATGATTATGATCCTGATTTATTCTAGTTCTAAAAGTGGGTACTTAGAACATTCGTCAAGTGTATGTAACATAGTGAATATAACAAGAGGGCCCATGTATGTATAGAGTGTAGAGAGTTACAGCAGAGTTTAGTGACCATGAAGACTACATGTTGAAAGGTTTAAAACAAGGTTTTTCTATAATTTGACCTAGTGAGCTAGTTTTTGACCTCAGATGACCCAATATCGAACTTGACCTAGATTTTGTTGAGATGATCATTATGACCAAGTTTCATAAAGATAAGGCCAAAATTGTGACCTCTAGAGAGGACACAACCCAATTGTTAACGGACAGTCGACGGGTGATCACAAAAGCTCACTCTGTCACTTTGTGACAGGTGAGCTAAAAACAAACGGCCATAATTTGGCCAAAATCATCTCAGTGCTATTTCCTTCCATCATGCACATCCACACTTAGTAGAGGTAGTTTATCTGTAAAAGTTTTAAGGAAATCCTGCCAAAACAGTCGGAGCAGTTGCGTCTACAAGAATGCATCTACAGACAGGCATATGGAAGGACAGACAGACACGCTGACTCCAGTATTCCCGTTGTGTGTGTGTGTGTAGTGGGAATAATAGTCATTTGGAGGCCTTGGAGTTTATTATGATGAGCCAATGTGATCAAGTTATGAACTGTTCGGGGCTTGAAACTTGTACCCTTTACTTACAAGGGTGAATGCTTTATTCACTGAGCTATCAAGCAACACACACAATCAGCACTAACAACAACTAACATAATTATGATTTATTTTATATAAATTGCATAAAACCTGGCACATCAAGTCAGATAACAATAAATATTCATAAATAAGTCATGTACAATGTAAGACAAAATTACAAATACAAAAATAAAATTTCGAACTTGCATATTACAAGTCAGGATCATAGATCCTGTGGCACTCATCTGCTAAACATAGTCAAACTTTGAAATTGACCTTAAGGTCATCAAGATAAATATTTTGACCAAACTTCATGAAGATTGAAGCAAAAATGTGGCCTCCAGAGTGTTAACAAGGTTTTCCTATTATTTGACCTATTGACCTAGTTTTTTACCCCACATGACCCAACTTCAAACTTGACCTAGATTTCATTGAGATACAACTACCGACAAAGTTTGACCTATTGACCTAGTTTTTGACCCCACATGAACCAACTTCGTAGTTGACCTTAGGGTCACCAAGCTAAACATTTTGACCACATTTCATGAAGATTGAAGCAAAAATGTGGCCACCAGAGTGTTAACAAGGTTTTCTTATTATTTGACCTAGTTTTTGACCCAACAATTCCCTACTTCGAAGTTGACCTAAGGGTCATCAAGATTAACATTTTGACCAAACTTCACGAAGATTAAAGCAAAAATGTGGCCATCAGAGTGTTAACATGGTTTCCCTATTATTTGACCTTTTGACCCACATGACACAAACTAGACCTATATTTCATTGAGATACAACTACTGACCAAGTTTGGTGAAGATCAAAGCAAAATTGTGGCCTCCAGAGTGTTAACAAGGTTTTCCTATTAATTGACCTTTTGACCTAGTTTATGACCCAACAATACCCAACTTCGAACTTGACCTATATTTCATTGAGATACAACTACTGACCAAGTTCGATGAAGATCAATGCAAAATTGAAAGTGCTAGAGTGTTAACGGTGAGATGACTAGCGGACGGACAGACAACAAACAAAAAACAATCACAAAAGCCCACCTTGCCACTTTGTGGCAGGTGAGCTAAAATCAGAACACCTGGAAACCATGTCAAACACATCCACACCAAGGATAAAACAAACAAGATAATGTCACAAAATACGCCCATCTTGGGTGCATGGTGAATCAAAATAAAGCAATCAACTTGGTCAATTGTACATTTTTGTTGTATTTCAAGGGCCATTACCCAAGAAGGCCTGGGCTGATTGGGACTACATGTATATCAATCTCGGCCTAGATATTATGCCTATAAACAATGTCAACAAATTTGAAGATGATCAGATCAGTTTGTCTGTCCATCACACTTTTGTCCGGGCCATAACTTGAACAGTATTCGAGATATCAATTTGAAACTTCATAGAAGAATAGATCTCATTAAGGGAAGTGCAGTGTGCAAGATCTGTAACTCTTGATTGCATTTTTTTTACTTTTTCCCCTTAGTAATTTTTCATACTTAATTCTTGTTTGGGCCACAACTCATACAGTATTAGAGACTTCAAATTGAAACTTCATAGGTGAATACATGTACATCTCATTTAGGGGATTATATGTCTTTTTATTTGGTGCATAATTATCTAAATGAATGTATTTCTGTTAAAATATTATAGTATACATACAGGCATTTGAGACAACTACTTTTTACTCATTCTAAACTCAGGAGTAACTTTAAGTAATCAATACCATATGTAGCAATTTGATATGTTTGATATCATGTGGCCTCCGTAGCTCAATGGTTATATTAGAGTGCTTATCGTCTAATCTGGCAACCCGGGTTCAAATCCGGGTAGAGGCACACATATATGCTTGCCATATTTCAGCTAAAAGCTGACTGGCAAATAAAGGCTATGCTCGGATAGATGAACTATCAAAACAAATTAACATACACATCATCTTACATTTAGACCATTCATTCAATTTAGTCCGGCCCGAAATCCCCGAAATTTGACCGAACCTTGCATTGGAGTATAAAGTTTTTTTCTTTGCTGATTTCAGTAGCCAAGACCTTTCAAATGGAATTTCTGACGGGTGACATTGTGTCACCCTTGAGCATTTTGAGAAAATTGGGCTAAAAGTTCCAAAATATAAACGAAACTGCGAATTTTTGGAATCGGTGAACTACATTATCATTTATAATCATATTTTATAATAAATCACATTTATATGTAGTTATTATATTGCAGTTGAAGACTGCAAAATTTTAGTGCCGTGCATTTATGCAAAAGGAGGTATTTTGGGGTATAACGTTAAAAAGTGCATGGAAAAGTGCGAATTTTTGCAATCGGTGGTCTATAACGACATTAGCCATTATATTTGGTAAAGAATCGCTGTGATAGTTATATAGTGACTTGCGATGAAGATATTAAACACCTTAAGCTATGCTTTGGTACAAAATGTGGTATTTTGGGGGTAAAACGTTAAAAAGTGCATTTAAAAGTGCGAATTTTTGGAATCGATGAACTTTAACGTCACTGGCCATTATATTTTGTAAATATTCGCTGTGGTAATTTTATAGTGTCTTGCCATTAATATCAAACATCTTAAGCTTAGCTATAGTACAAAATGTAGTATTTCTGGGGTAAAACATTAAATAGTACATGTATGGAGGAAAGCTGCAATTTTTTGGAATAGGTAGACCGGATACAATGTCATGTATCTTTTCTCTGTGATTAATCAATATGAATGGTGTGAATAACCTTATAGTTTTGATATCAAACGTCTTAAGTTTGGCTATTGTGCAAATGTGATAATTTGGGGTATACATTGTAACTTCAAAATATCAAGAAAAAGGGCGACTTTTTCGAGGTAGTAGACTACACAGTCTTTTATCATTTTATTTCATAGTAAATCCATGCAACATGTACTTATTAACATGTAGAGTTTAAAATATCAAACCTGTGTGCAATGTTATTGATATAAATATGATATATTGGGATAAAATGTTATAACATATAAACGAAAACAGTGCTTTTTGGAATCCGTAGACTTTATTGCCCTTAAATGTTTATTTGATATGTATCCCGGGTCATAGAAATTACTATTCTAGCTGTCTGTAAGTTACATCATAGAACTATTACTAGCAATGCCCAACAGAACTAGTATGTGTTATCCCCTATAGACCAGGAGATGATGCTGTGCAAGGCAAATATAGATTTTAATAGAGCCAGTAATGACTTCTCCATAGTGCTGAGTACCCAAAACTAATAAATCAATAGCAGCATCAGGCGCGTAGTTGATATCCTATCCTGTCAGGAATGACTACTGGTATACGAGGCAGTGTTTTGTCACCCTCATAGACCCAGGAATATCTGTTCACAGCAGTGTTAGGTATCATATAGAGCATAGTATGGCTATTCTATGCAGTGTTTAATGCCATATAAAGTCTCGACTGACAGTTTAAGACATCACAAAACAAGGCGAAACTGTGCCAGGTAGAGTCAAACATCCCAAATAGATCAAGTAATGGCTGATCACAACAGTACAAGGTTACTAATCCATATGATCCACTGGCACTCGACCAGACGAACAACTCTATAAATGGCCTTGGCCTATAATCTATACGTTTTTGGTCAGTGGGTCATACATATCATTGGCAGTCAGTTGTACCCTATAAAGTAAATAAAGTGTATGTTATATAATTAGTACCCCACAGAGCAACAAAGAGCAGTTCCAAACTATGTTGGGTACCAATTAAAGAAAGGAATGGCTGTTTCAGGTCATCGTATGTGTCCGAATTAAGCAAGGAATAGCCTAGAGATAGGGCGCACGCTTTGGGATCGAGACGTCTCGGGTTCGATCCCACTCTGCACCATTGCCTAATTTCTCTGAGCAAGAATAACCCACAATGCCCACTTGACGAAGGTGTGAATTGGTACTTGTAATGATGTGCATGTTCGATATTTCTGGACGCCACATCTCGATTTTGGCGCACACATACCAGAGGAGAACTCGTCTCCAGAGGGAGACAGAAACGCAAGTATCCTTAGGTAGCCCAATGAATGTCAAAGGGCGGCTGAACGGCTGAATTTCTGAAAGTGGCCCTGCAAAACTCGGTAACGTTTTAACTTTAAATGTCAAATGTACTGTTTGATACCCTATAGATTTACAAATGGCTGCGTCCAGTAATATTGTATATCAAATGAAGTCAAGAATGACTCTGTCAGGCAATATTCAACCAGTGATGGCTTAACAGGTAATGTATAATCCTTATAAATTCAGGAATAATCATTGTCATGCTTCCAACAGTATTAGGTAACCCTTTTAGGTCATAAATTGCTATGCTATCCTTTGGAGCTGGGAAAGGATGTGTTACATACCCCGTAGAGCAATAAAATTAATGGCAGACACAAGCAGTGTTGGGTAGCATATAAAGCTATGAATGACTGTGTCTGATAGTATTTGCTATCTAATAGAGCAGTGTTAGGTACCACAGAATGCATGTGCCAAAAGTGTCAGGTGGCCCGTGGGCTCAAGGAATAGACACTATATACAAATGTACATTATGTTAGGTAGATTGTGAAACAAGTTCTTAATTAATCACGCTCAGTGACTAATTCTTGGTGTTATACATCGCTACGGTGGTATGAGAGAGAAACCATCGTCCCATTTATGCTTTAGTATCTATATATGCAAGGGAATTACCCCATGGTAGCATTTTAAATCGTCTTTGGTATGACCAGGCCTGGGATTGAGCCTGGGACATCCCGCAATCGAAGTGAACGCTCTAGGAGTGACTGTACACAGCAGTATATAGTATCGATAGCGCTAGGGGTGACTGTCATGCAGGGTTACGTACGTATAGATTCAAGAATTGCTGAGCCAGGTATCACAAAGAGTAACAAATTGCTGCGTCAGGAAATTAAAGGTATCCATTACCATAAGATAAGCAGCAGTGGCATGTACCCAATTAGATGAGGAATGGCTGGTGGTGGTGAGTACTTTATATGGCTATGTATAGGTTTACATTTTTTCTGGCATGGCTTTATTAAATGGCGGTCAAAGCTCAGTAGGTCTTAGATTGTTTGTACTCATAGAATATTGAATGGTGGACTCACTGTTGGTTTTAATACCCTACTTGGCCTAGCAAGTTTGTACTCAGTGGTGGCGAGTACTCTATAGGGCATGACTTGAGACGCATGTATTCGGTTCTAATGGGTACCTCGTATGTTCAATAATGGTGGACTTGGTGTTGATGAGTAATACAAAATAATAATAAGGCCGGAAATGGCTTTATGTAGTAAAATCTGACTTGTCCGTAGATTAAAAATTTTCATATCATTTTAGTGATGTTTTACCACCAATACATCGCATTTAGCTTAAAGCATAGATAACTTGAACTGCATGATGATATGTACCTCTATCAAGTTAAATTAATTATAACAGCATAGTAAACATTTTCCCAAAAATTACACTTTTCCTGACAATTGTGTATGTTCTTTCCTAAAATTATATATTTTGCACCATACCATGATTTAAGATGATTGTTATCATTAATAACACATTACTGTATCATATTATAGTAATTACAATTGTAATTACCAAATAAAATGAACCATGACATAGAAGTCTATCAGTTCCGAAAATTCGCACTTTCCGTTACATTCTTTAGTGTTTACCCCCAAAAGTCCTTATTTTGTACCAAAGCCTAGCTTTAGGTGTTTAATATCGTCGTCGCAAGTCACTATTAAACTATCACAGCGATTATTTACCAAAAATAATGGTCATTGACGTTAAATTTCACCGATTCCGAAAATTTGCACTTTTAAATGCATTTTTAACGTTTTACCCCCAAAATACCACATTTTGTACCATAGCCTAGCTTAAGGTGTTTAATATCTTCATCGCAAGTCACTATATAACTATCACAGCGATTATTTACCAAATATAATGGCTAATGACGTTAAAGTCAACCGATTCCGAAAATTCGCACTTTTCCATGCACTTTTTAACGTTTTACCACAAAATACCTCCTTTGGCACAAATGCACGGCACTAAAATTTTGCAGTCTTCAACTGCAACTTAATAACTACATATAAATGTGATGTATTATAAAATATGATTATAAATAACAATGTAGTTCACCGATTCCAAAAATTCGCAGTTTCGTTTATATTTTGGAACTTTTAGCCCAATTTTCTCAAAATGCTCAAGGGTGACACAATGTCACCCGTCAGAAATTCCATTTGAAAGGTCTTGTCTACTTAAATCAGCAAAGAAAAAAACTTTATACTCCAATGCAAGGTATATTGGGTTTGGGGCCGGACTAATTATAAAAGCTCCGCGAGTCGCATGTGTCGCCTGACGAAATGCACATTTGTCATGGAAAACTATCCAGTATTGGGCTACATATCAGACTCACAAGAGTTCTCTAGTCATCTGAACTAAAAACGACAAAGCAATGCTCTGGACAAAAAAATGTCCTGATAAAATCAATCTGAAGGGAATCATTCAAACACTACACAAGCTAGAGTTATGATTCTTGCGCACTGCACTTCATGTCACAGCAAAGAAACATGCATTCCTATTTTTGAGTCATTAATAGTTATGGTGACAAAGTTATGCCACGGACAAAAAATGCTAATAAAATCAATCAAAGGGAAAAAATTGAAAAATGGCACAAGGTATAGTTACGGTTATTGTGTACTGCACTTGGACTTTTGGTAAGAAACATGCATACCAAGTTTCAAGTCATTCAACCTCATGGTGACAAAGTTATCCTCCGGACAAGAAATGCTCAAATTAAATCAATCTAAGGGAAATAATTAAAAAACGATGCAAGGCAGAGTTATGGTTCTTGCGCACTGCATTTCGGCTTATTGCAAGAAACATACATACAAAATCTTGAGTCATTTGAACTTAAGGTGACAAAGTTATGCTCCGGACAAGAAATGCTCTAATAAAATCAATCAAAGGGAAATAATTCAAAAACTATGACAGGTACAGTTATGGTTATTGCACACTGCACTCCGGCTTATTGCAAGAAACATGCCTATCAATTCTTGAGTCATTTGAACGTAAGGTGACAAAGTTATGCTCCGGACAAGAAATGCTCTAATAAAATCAATCAGAGGGAAATAATTCAAAAACTATGACAGGTAGAGTTATGGTTCTTGCGCACTGCACTTCAGCCTATTGCAAGAAACATGCATACCAAATCTAGAGTCATTTGAACTTAAGGTGACAAAGTTATGCTCCGGACAAGAAATGCTCTAATAAAATCAATCAAAGGGAAATAATTCAAAAACTATGACAGGTAGAGTTATGGTTCTTGCGCACTGCACTCCGGCTTATTGCAAGAAACATGCATACCAATTCTTGAGTCATTTGAACTTAAGGTGACAAAGTTATGCTCCGGACAAGCAATTAGTGACGCCGCCGCCGCCGCTGCCGCCGCCGCTCCCGCTCCCGCCGCCGCTGCCGCCACCGCCGCCGCTGTTTATTTCTTATTCCGTAAAGAAATTTCTCGTAAGGTTCAATATTTTTGGTAGCGGCATGTGTCTTACCATTATGGCCAGTTTTACGTTTTTGAAATGTACCAGAACTAGCCATTGGATGTAGTTGAAGAGCTGTCTTCAAATCATCAACACTCTGAGGGCGAAAAAAATAGCGGTGGTTTAAAAGCATCTTGTTCCACTCATGAGCTTCGAAGTTTCTGATAACCTCTGAGTAAGCCAAAGCAAGACAAAGTTGTAAAACTCTCTTATCGTGTAATGATGGGATAATGTTACGAAACTGACCGTGAATTACAATATTTGAAAAAGCCGTAAAAAATACATCAAAATTACCAGGAATACCTTCGCGCAAGTCTTCATATTGTACTACATTATTGAATGGACATTCAATAGGAATTCCATCTTCATTACGCCATGGCCATTGATTGGTACTAGAGCTAGGGTAGTCTACTATCCCTACGATACTGTAAATGTAATAATCGTAATAATCTACTTCAAAAATATAACCAGAAAATACAATGTATCTGAAGTAAGTATAAATTTTTTCTCTATTTTTTCTACGATCTTTAGAAGCCTGGTCCATTTCCTTTGATGGACCCATCTGCGCCCGAATATAAATTTCATCTTTATATGTTTTGAAATTATCAATCAGCAATACATTCATACGTGTATTCAGTGTATTGAGACCACGTTCCTGACATATAACCATACATTCAACACATTCCTGTCTTGCACCCATTTCAATTTGTTTGTCAACTGTAACATTGTTTGTTCCAGTAATATCATTACAACTAATTCTGCAACCATCTGTCATACCGTCATAATTAGCAGGTAACTTTTTATTTTGTTTTCCTTTTTCCGTAACAGTTAATTTAAATTTTTTATCACAATCAGAGGTTAATTTATAAGAGTATTTGGTAATTTGTAAATTAAATTGGTAATTAAATTCTGGTTCTGGTAAGTCAAAAACAGTTAACAAAGTGGTTAAATGAGGAAGGTTACCTCCAGTAGGTAAACAACTATCAGAAACTGGTTCTGGTAAGTCAGGAACTTGTAAAGGAGTACTTGTTAATCCAGATGCGTCATTTATACGTCCTTGCTGGTAATTAGAATTGTTACATTGTGGTCGTGGGCTACTGACTCTTTGGATTTCTAGAGTAATTCCGCCAATTTTACAATTATTGAAGTTTTTAGCTCCGACCCGACTTGATGTAACACCTGGAGTGTTAATATATACGTGAAACCCATGCTTAACAGCGATAACAATTGCTGTATCCTTTTCTTCTGTTGTTATTTTCTTAATAGCAACAAAATATGCAAGAATTAAAGTCTTTAACTCGTGAATATATTTAATTTCCTGATCCTGCCACGTATTCACGTTGGAACGTTGAGCTTCCGCCATTTTGTCCACTGGTAAGATCTAAATTCTGACCAAACACAGTCTTATGGTTCATTTAAGCACCCTGCTTATTCAATGTATTCATCACTATATTCACATCAATGACGTCCTCACAGTCTATGTTACTAAAACAGCATCTTCCGTCAAGGCAGGTTTTCAATGATATGTTTGAAGTGTATAATGACACATATATTATAGATCCGCTTCTTTGGTAAGAAAGCTTAATGATAAATAGGAATCCAAATTCATATGAAACTGCATCTGAAACAGTAAATATTAAATACATGGATCAATGCAATGTTTGCTGAACACATACATGACATGGTATTTTCAATTAAGAAAAAAAATCAGTAATTCAGTTACATTAAGCCAAAAAATGATTGTCATACTAGAAAGTTTTTGACACAACTAGAACTGCCACAGAGTGACTAATGATACCCCCACAGGTGTATGCAAAACAGTCACATGATTGACAACAATTGTACAGTTCTTTTTAAGTTCAACAATATATGATGAAGTTATGGCTCTCTTTCCGTTTTAGTTTGACTGACTGAGGCAGCAGACTTTCGGGAGCGATGCAGTGTTTTCAGTGCTTTGTGTGTTTTTAGTGTTTTCTGTGCTCGGCTGGTTAAGATGAGTGCTGCCTTTCCTGTCTGACTTAATATTATCTTTTTTTATGGGCTGGACAAGCTCAATTATGGCCATTTTTGACCTTTAAACTCAAAGTGTGACTGACAAAGTGACTCCTATATAGGCCTTTCCCGAAACTAGCTAACCTCCCTTTGAAATTGTCTTCCCTTGACGTCTATGCGCATGCGCCAGATTAATATCTCAACTTCCGGGGTGTCCATATATCGATTCAATCGTTATTCAGCCATTACTCCTAGCATTAGCGATCCGTTATACTTGAGATAAACATACTTTGTTGACGATGGTTTTGCTTTTCTTTTGTCTTCAGTTGAACGAACATGTAGTGAAGTGATTACATGGCCTAAAATTCTTATTTCATTAAGATTTAAATATATTTCTCAGTAAAATATCTTCACTATTCACTAGGGCTTTCAATATTTATAAGTTGAGAAGACTATTCAATAATAATTATGATTATACAGCAATATTATTAAATATTCGTTCAAATATTATTTTCGGTAACCTTATAAAATACGAATTAATCTACAATATTTTTATGAAGATACTCACCAATTAAATTATTGTATCGTGCACCGGACAGACAGACACCAACAAATCCCATCAGTGAAAAGCTAGCTCAAAAAGCTAGCTCACCACTAAGGGTGATTTGTGGCCTTATATATGCCATTCTACTCTCATGACAACGTCTAGAGTTTACTTTGTGCATAATTATCCAATTACCTCCCTTTATGCACCCAACAACCGTTACATTATATTGACAATCATCCATAACACACGTAGACATAAACTTGCACTTATAAGTGCTAAATAAATCCACCACCACGCAGACATATCATGGCATGCTTATTCACAATAGTGTTCGTGGTATTAAATACAAAAATTAATATTATACTAATTATGTTAGATTTAAACAATAAGTATTTTAATTAAAAGGCTATAATGAGGGAAATTTGTAGCGAAAATGAACGCACTGGTGTTTGCGTTCTGAAAATATTAAATGCCTAATTCATGTATATTGAGAAAATTAAATGACAGTCCGGTATTCGTTTAAAGTGTCCCTATAATACCCGTATTAAAACATATTTTCAAAACCAATTAAGTGTCATAAAACCTATAATCTGAATTAGTAATCAGTGGAAAAGACCCCCTGCTATGTAATTGGTCAACTACGTGTCTGACACATTGTATAATGCAACATATGTCACCGCGGTGGCTATTTAATTGGACATATAGTTGCATCCTTCTGATGTAAGATCTGTATAATATCAGCGGGAGATTAATATTAGGGTAATAAAACAGCTCTTATCCCGATGACTGTAATTTAAAATGAGGGAGCAAAGATCATATAAAAATCCAAGTATTCTTTGGATGAATGTATACGTCCGTGCCACTTGTATACATGTATAGTTTCTGGAAGTTGCGTTCGTTTAAATTTATATTTTGTACTTCCCGTTTGTTTTGAAGTATTGACAGTTGAATTTTTCGTTCAGTGAAATAAAATTAACTTTTAACATGCGCAGTCGCAGCACATTTTCTCAGGGGAAGGGAGGGGGGCATCCTAATCATTTATTCTCAAGAAAGATCGAGTCGGGCCACCATTTGCTCAGACGGATCAAACCAGTTTTGTGATCTCAGTGGGATATCCTGATCAAATTCCAAGCCCTGCACAACTCATGTATTTATATTTACAGGACAACCAAATTCAAGTGGGTCTGAACAACCCTCTTGAACAGCGCATAAATTAATACATGCATTGTGTGACTCATTCGCGGGATTATGCCAACATCTTACAACCACATTGACAATGTATATTGTACAATTTCACAAATACAATAATATAAAACTTAACATATATCAAAGTAGAAGTACGCTGTAGAGATTGACGTGGAATAATTTAATTACTTCACTTTTAATAATTAAAAAAACTATGCATACGGAACATTGCTGTAACTTATCGGGTGTTATCGGCAAAGTAGCCTCCCTTGAAAACGTCTAATCGATCACATCGATAACGTTTTACGATACACTGATTTACTATAGATTTATATAGGAGCCGTATGGTTTAACACTAATAACTTGTTTATAACATTAGATGACAAAATTTTATAACCTCGTGAAGTAATCTTCATTCTCTGCACTTTATTTCAATATAATTTTTATTAATATGGTACGTTAACTTTTTGCTTCCATTTTCGTTTGAAGTTAGTGACTACCATTCCTATATAACTCTATATGCAAACTGTCAAAATACTCAAAACCGCGTTTTTGACAGGCTATAAAGTTGCTTTTTACTTAAGTGACATTTTTTTATAACCTCGTGAAGTATTCTATAAAGTCTAAGCATTATCATAATATATTTTTTAAGAAATTTGCAAGTGTACAAATTGCTTCCAATTTAGTTTGAAAATGAAGAAATGCGCGTTCAATTACGCGTTTCCATAATCATTAAGTATAATATATACCGTGAAACATCGGCTATTTCCGTTTTTCTCCGATCTATAAAGGCCGAAGAGATCACAATGGGTAGCCACTGTCAAATTAGTCGTTTATTATACGTGGGTTGTTTTGGGGTTTCGTATTGTGTAGTATTTTTGAGAAAAGGAAAAAAAAGCCTTTTAGATTTTACAGCCCTTGGAGTTCAATTTTCAACTCAAATCTTTATTTACTCATTTTCTTCTTATTTAACGCATGTTTTCAATACGTTTTGTGTGCGTTGATACATAGGTTTTTAATTATTCTTTTGATCGTGGAGGTGGGAAGCAATTAAATCAAATGAATAAGACGTAATTATTGACTTTACTTTTTATTTAAATTAAAAAGTCATAAGGGGGAAACTGGTGTAATTATCACGTTCCATACATTTAACACGTGGCTAATTGATTCGTTGGTTTTGATGGTGTTTAATTGAAGTCGGCATATCTTTTACCATGTTTTAAACAACTGATAATTTCAAGAGAGGGACCACGGACGTATTACATAATAATATATCACCTTTAATGTTTTAAAAACGAATAAAGTTTATTTGTTGTTGTTTAAAAACGATATTACAGAAAAATAAAACTACATTATGCATTATTTAAACCTATCAATAAGGCTATTTCAGTCATAATACTAGCTACATTTGGTTCTAGACAAAACTACATCACAATCACGCATGTTAATTTAACATGCGTGATCACAATATACCTGTACTTTCCCATTTCATGACTAATTATGAGTATATTAATAAGAGTATATTATATCTGTTTGAAAATAAACAAAAACACATACAAACTTTTATTAAAACGGCCTTCATGCATTGTTATGTTTAAAAAATGGTTTTATTCAAAGGTATCACGTTACCATGGCTGTTTTCAAAATTCATATATTTTCCCATATGTGCGAGACTTTAAGTTTTTCATAAATATAACTTTTCCCTATGTATAGCCTTTTTATTTAAACAATGTTTAAAAAAACATTAATAATATATTTATACTATTTCAAGTTATAGTTAGAACATATTAAGTAAATTTTAATGATTAAAAAGGGCGGAGCGAGCGAAGCGAAGCGAGACCTTTTTAGTCATTAAAATTTACTTAATATGTTCTAACTAACTTAGAATATAACATTCTGCATTCTGATTGGCCGATAGAAATTAGCGCCAACGCAAAACGTCAAGTCTGTTAAGAGAAAATTTTAATGATTAAATTTCCATTTAACCGCGAAAATGCGGCGTTTTCATTGGCTCATAATGTAGGTTATATTCTAATGAAAGTTTGTATGTGTTTCTACTTTTTAAACTTATAAAGCTAAGTCAGTATTCATATTTGTGACCGGGAAATAAAAAGCCGCAGAAGTGTAATCCCTTAATTGTTTTATTGCCCCTTATCAGTCTAATCCTGTCTGATCACTGTCTATCGATCTAGTTAAACAATAGGGTCATACATTCTATCGCTTTATATATATGTATGTATAATTAGGGCCTATTATCCACTCATGCGTGAACAACACCATCGATATTTGGATAAAATTAGAAAAAACCTGTAAAAATATCTTCCATGAAGGCAGATAGGAGATTGTATAAAATGTTGTATATTAGTATTGTACTTAGGCGGTTTAACTTTTTAAATATTTGTTTGACTTATTATGAAAACAAATATTCTGTTATGATTTGCCTATTTTCATTATATCGCAATAATTGTAGAATTGATTGCAGCAGTTTATTGAACTTATTTATTAACACAACATTCTGTGTAAAACATTGCAAAATCTTTACGATAAAAGTTACGTAATCAAACCGAATTAAATAGACAAGAACGCATATACACACGAGGAATTTAAAACACGCCCCACACACCTCAAATTAATTATTTGATTCATGATGCCAATCACTCAATCTGGACTGTACTTGTTTTTTTGTACGTGCGAATATAACATAATTTACAAAAAACAAGCATAATTTATATCGGGATTAAGAAAATATTTGATAATAAGCGAAGTCATCTTGTTGTTACTAAGATACTACCACACGCATACCAGAATTTACCAGAATTCAACATCAGCAATTCAAATTGAAATGTATACATGATCACGAGACGAATAGACAGTTACAATCATAAATTTGAAAATATGAAAAATCGACTATAGATGTACAACGACCTTCGAAATATGACCTTTGGGCGAGTTCATTTGCTAAGGTTGAAACGATATTTACCGTTATTTTTCTAATATATTAAGAATATATCTTATAAATTCACGTCATCTGTCCAGTTGACAGTGTGGCCTAGTGGTTAAGATCATCTATACTCTACACTAGTCTGTACTCAGAACGTTCTTTTTATATAGGCTGTGGGTTCGAGTCCGCTGCTAAACGTTTTTTCAATAATTTTAATATCATAATACATGAGTGTTTTTTTCATATTTTTTATTACTTAATGAATAATAAAATAATGTTTTAGTATAATACCAAGTTGCTTTGTTTCGTTTATTTTACGAGTTTAGCCTGCCCTGGATATTGTATTTATTCTTCATATGACAATCGGGTTGAATTACAAACTATTTTCATCATTGGTTTCCCTGGAATTAGAATTGGAATCATCACTCTAAGAATATTCTGTAGAAACTTCAACATTAATAAGCGTTTACTCTGGTAATACAAGGAGCACAGATTGGGTGACAGTTGACCGATATCTCTGTTCAACAGTCTTGACGTGGGAGTGTTTTCAAGGATTAAAATACAGAAAAAATGTACGAAGGAAATAGATATATTTTAGAAATACATGTATATTTAAAATAGAAATGCACGCGAATTTATTATTTGGCAAAATTAAAAAAAAAATTCAAAATGGGTGGGATTCGAACCCAAACAAAAAAACTATTTAGTTTCATAAGCATTAGCTTAGCCTACTGCGCCATGGAGGACGATGTAAGCTACAATTTCAAATAATAGATTTCTTTTTCGAATACACCCCTTTACCTGGATTATTTCATTATTAAAAGTACAGTTACGCCCGAACGATTGTGGTTTATCTATACTTATCTTTTTATCTGATCAGTAGCCCCTCAGGCTACGATTTATGTAGCTTACCGTTATCATTCGTGACTATCGGAAAATTTACGACCACTAACGGAAATAGCCGATATCGATCTGAATCGATTGGATTAAGATAAGCGAAATTGTTGTGTATGGGGAATGTTTATCGATTTTTGTGGTGTAAAGGGAAACAACTCGTACAAACACACAGGTACAAAAATCACTATCCACAGAGTTGTATTTTCCTTAAGAATTAGCTTAAAAGTTCCACATGGAGCACACGAAACACATAAAACAATTTGCTTAATTTTACCAGATACTTTGAAAGATTATTATCTTGATAAGCGAACAAACAATATCCTTCGTATGTTTTCTTTAATTTCAAATATTTTTTTTGTTTACCGCCGTAGATTCTATACTTTGTTCCGTATAGATTTAATTAATTTTGCAGTATTCTAATGTAATATAGCAGTATGGGATCCAAAATTAATTTTTCTAACAGATAATACCAAAAACATATAAAAAAAGAACACTTTTGTAGCTAAATGTTTAAAATAACTGCAATTTGTTCTATGTTACTATATACTGATCTTATCAGGACACCCCGGAAGTGGAATTATTGAAAACAGGGGACGTTATCGAGGATTTACCAAGGGAGGTAACCTAGTTTCGTGAAAGGGCTATAGCCCCCCCCTTGCTTTAGTGGTGGGGTATAAAAATAATGTCTCATACATAGGGTCCTATAAAATCTAGAAATACTTATCAAATATAAATTTCTAGCCACGCATGCATTGGCTTATGTTTATTTTAACTTATTTTATCATTTTGAAATTACCTTTTAGAACTGTGTATCAGGTGTTTTAATTTATTGTGCCCAAATTATCAATAAACTAGCCATTAAGAATTGCAAGCGATATAGTCTATTACTAAGTCCACTGGTTTGAAGCCATGACCCTTTTAATTATTTTCAATGTTTCTGTGGCCATGGCAACCACAACATTTTGTCTGAATCAAAAACAATTTAGATATGTATAATATTTACTTTTTGGCCCCTATCCACATACCAAGTTTTAAAAACCCAGCTTTGAAACCTATAGTCCACTCCGGTTGAAACAGGTAGGGGGCTACTAAGTTATTTCACACCAGTGACTACACAAGGTTGACAGGTGAGCTAACAAACACTCACCAGGAAACGTACACCTTAGTTATGCCGATCAAATGATGACTGAGTGAACATCTCATTTTTTCTCTCCAAAAAATCAAACAAAAATTAAAAAGATTATAGAAGACTCACCAATTTATGAAACTGAGTAGACAAGTACAATATCACACAAACTCACTGCTGTCATTTATCAGATGGTTAAACTGGTTACAATGCTGAAAAAAGAGTGAAATAGTGAAACAGAAAGTCCAACAAGGACAAAATGTGACAAAACTGCCGTTCCATTCCAAGTCATGGTACAGCATATATACAGGTTAGTATAGGATTTTAATTCAATTATTGTATCCTGAATTGTCAGTGTTTTGGAAGAGGAGTCAGTGACAAGTAATTAAATGCACAGTATTTTGGGGGCAGAGACTTTGACAATGCCATATCCGGGATTTCCAACTGTGCCATTACAGTATGAATGTTTATAATCCTATATTACATGTATAATTTGTACTTGGATTGAATAGTTTGTTTGACGTTGATTATAAAGAGAAGGCAACATTCTTCTTCCAGTTCAAATTGAAAAATCATCAACACGCTTCACATGTGTTTATTGAGTAATTGTATAAAATTTTACGACTTATCTGAGCAGCCATGTGTTATTTATTTTATTATACCGAAATCAATTACAACCATTTTACAAAATAAATATCAACAAATCTGACCTTGACAGCTATGCAGCAAACTATTTTAATAATTTCACGCCTGATCTAAAATTTATTGGGAAGAAAAATAAAATTTGAAAGAAAAAGACATGCCATAGGAATGGCAATTTGAGGTACATTCTTGTATGTTCGAAATGCATTCAGTCTACATTCCGAGGGCATTTTATGTATACTGGTTATTGAGAATGTTTTTCTAAAATGGTCTTAACCAAAAATGTGTATTCACTCAAATACTTCAGATCGCACAACTTCGAAATTAGATGGAATGTCGCCAAAATGTAAAATTCAAGGTGTAATGAAGTGCATTCTTATAAGATTCTGTCTTATTTGGTTTTCATTCGTAGTACATTCCATATATTCAGACACATTCTTATGGCACTTTGAATGTTTTGCGCATTTCAAAACTATCGAGATTCATTTGAAGTCGGCGAAATATCGAACGGCTTTCTTAGCCAGTATTCATCCGACATTCTGATTACATTTTTAATAATGTTACAGCATTACTTAAAACAGTATACACTATCCTTGCACTAATTCCTGTGGAAAATGGTCCAAAGCTTGTGTTTGCCCACCATCGTATAGTGAAAACATATGTGTGCATGTTCTCGGATATCGTTCCAGGCAGATTCGAAGTATATTCAAGTCATATGCAAAGTATATTCGATTTGAGTTTAATTGTATTTGAAATATTCCAACGTCCTTCGGATAAGACTAATAATTTTGGTCAATTTGAATGATCATTCGGACAGTGTTTCAAATTTTTCTCTTTCATAATTTAGACCCATTCGAGCCCATTCCGGCTGATTCAAGATTATTGTGATAGGGGTATGATTTTAAAAGCTTACAGTGAAGTTAAAGTATCCCCTTGGTATTGGAAATGGCGCACTTAACAATAACAGTTTACGCCATTATTTTGTTATAAATATAAAACATTCATAATTAAAGTGATTAACCACTGATAAGGCAATTCAATGGGAAAATGTTGACACCAAATATCAATTGTCAATTGCATCAGCGCATGTTGTATGGCTATTACAATGAAAGAAACACTCAGCTTATTATGTAAGGTCCCAGTGATATGAAATGGCGCACCTATCCTATAGGTCCCAAATGCTAAAAAAATAAAAGGATTCATGATGTTTCCAATTTTATTTGATGGCTATATAGGCCAATTTTATATAACAGTTTGCATACTTATTTACTTCTTCTCAGATTATAAATCAATAATTAGTATCGAGACAGAATTACACTGGTTACTAATTGCCATTAAACTTTTTGAGTCACCAAGACAACTTGAAGATCTCCTAACAGACCATCTTTTACTGCCATGTATGCATCAGTCATGGCATCTGAATAATCAGATCTGTAACCAACTTGACTCGGTAATGCCAAAAATATCAATGACCATTAATATTAACAAAATTTACGAAACAGAATATTTCAGATTTTGACTAGTTTTTTCAGTTTATGAGAATAAATTCAATAAGAAAGTTACATCTTTCTGGACACCATTTCCTGTGTTTGACAGGTGTGTGGGACATTTTAATAATGTGATCTGGTGTTGACATGGATGCTAGTGCTCTTTACAACACAGAAAAAGACCATTATCCTCAGGTGTGCCAATGCCGCACCACGATACAGTCGAAAGTTTCGTACATGTACACTGTAAATTTCAGTTGTTTCGTACAATCTCGGTCGGTCGTTTCGTATACTGATGAAAATCTTCGGTTTTTTCATACACTCCTATTGTATTTCTATATAATTGGTCTATTAAATTGTAATTAATGTATGTCTGGTGCGATAATAAGATAAATTATGTTGTTCGCGAGTCTTAATTAATTGAATATATAAAATTCATAGAATAGAATCAAAGAATACGCTTTCAGTTTTTTATAGAACAAAGTAAACAAGGGTTAATTTGTTAATAAATCGAACTAGAGATAAATCTAAAAGTACAGAAATTGTACATTCAATATTCCTCCCGATCTACTAGTCTACATATGATAAACTGGTGTTACGTTTTGACTATAATTTAGGGTTACGTTTTTGGTGGGGTTACGTTTTGACCATAGGCAGTCAGCACGTACCCAAATACTACACCGGCCAAATCGGATTTGACCACTGTTTACTATGTTATTTTACCTTTGTTTTACCTTTGTAGACCGGTCATGAATAAGCTGGTAGCTTGTGTTGACCAATTGACGAGAAATCACTACTATATCCATTGCATGTGTGGTTATGTACATTGTTAAAACTTATAGTCAAATTTATTGGATTTATGTTTCCAGGCTTTATTTAACGAGTTCTTGAAAATGTTCACGTTCTTACTCTGTACGCACTCATCTGGTAGATCGTTCCAATTACTGGTTGTTCTGGTGACAAAGTTGTTCATACAGCTCTTATAGTTATGATGTCTTTTATTCAATTTCATATTATGTCCCCTAGTGTTTGCATTGGTATTCACAGAAATAGAGTTCAAATGCACCATGTCAAAATTATTCATAATTGCAGAACATCGGCTCTTTCCCTTCTATATATTAATGTTGGTAGTCCTAGACTGATTAGACGATCTTTGTAATCCATATGCGCAATTTCTTTTACAAGACGTGTAGCCCGTCGTTGAACTTGTTCGACCGCGACAATGTGCTTGTTAATTCACGGTGACCATATTACTGTAGCATATTCTAACTGCGGTCTTATAAGTGATTTGTATAGTATAAGAAACATGCTTCTGTCCATATATTCAAAACTTCTCTTAATAAGGCCCAGTTTCTGATTGGCTTTGTTCACAATCTGGATAATATGCTCGTTGAATTTTAGTTGACAATCAAATGTTACTCCAATGTCTTTTTCACTTTCAACTTGGACTATTTCATTTTTTGACATGTTATATTTATGTTTGGGGTTTTTCGACCCAAATGCATAGATTTACATTTTCCAGCGTTAAAACGCAATAACCATGTGTCTGACCACTCTGACAGATTGTCTAAATCTTCCTGAATAAGATCACAGTCCCCAGGTCCCTCAATGTTCCTATAAAGTTTGGTGTCATCCGCGAATAATTTTACTGTAGATTTGACAACATTCGGAAGATCGTTTATAAACACTAAGAAAAGGATCGGGCCTAACACTGATCCTTGTGGAATACCGCTTGCAACATCTACCTTGCTGGATAGAGCATTACCAACTCTGACACATTGTTTTCTTCCAGATAGAAAGTTCCGAATCCATTTTAATATATTCCCACGTATCCCATAACTGTGTAGTTTGTTTAGTAATCGTTCGTGAGGAACAGTGTCGAACGCTTTCGCGAAATCCAAATAAATCGCGTCAATGCATCCACCGTTGTCTAATATTTCAAACCAATCATCAGTAACTTCAAGAAGCTGTGTAACACAAGAATGTTTCGATCTAAAACCGTGTTGATGCGTTACAAATAGGTTGTTGAATTCCATATGGTGCACGATGTAATCTCGTAATATTGATTCAAAAACTTTACAGATGAAGTAAACCTACTCGGGAGGGAATAGTTACCTTGTTGTTGTTACTGTTGTTCTTCTAAGTACGGTAGTTGTATAAGGATATTGTACTTGATGTTGAGGTCTGGTCTCTTTGGGGTACGGTAAGCAAGTGCCTACCCAGCTCAGGTCACGTGGCCTCGATTGGCGCTAGATTGGTTAACCAATCAGCTTCGAGGACCGTTGTTCCGGTAGGTGGCTTGCGCACCTGCTAAGGCCAATATCAAAGTGCAGAAATCACTACACTCATCCCATCTTTATCTGATGGATCGGGCCTTAGCGGGGTAATATCAAGATTAGAGACATTCCCCAGATGAGTGTCAGCAAAGTAGTAAAAAATAACACTACAATGCTTCGCGATAGGCTGATATCTTAATTTATTGACATCGCCTATTACTTCGGTTTAAAGGCTGATATCTTTGTTTACTGACATCGCCTCTCAACCACCTTGAGGGGTACTAGACCGCTCCTCAAGTAAGAGTTATACGTTCGCGTTTGTAACGATACGTGAACTCTTGGCGACATAGCAAGAACAAGAAGTCAATGATTTCTAGACTACTCATTTCTAGTTATGTCGGCTTTCACGCGCGACTTAGTCTTTAGTAAAAACAGAAAGTTGAGTAATGCGATATTGTGTATAGGATTTGTGCAGCTTCACCCGATACAGTGAAGCGGACAGCTTTTTGACTACGACTGCGGGACCTTTCCAAGGGGGACACAGTTTTTTGCATTTCCCTTTCTTGGCAGCAGTGTCAAGGAGGTAGACTAAGTCATTCTCCTTGTATGTGCGCTCTACGGTCCGTACATCGTAGTCCCGTTTCATTCTCTTTAGCGACGACTTGAGGGTGCTCCTCGCTGAATTATGAGCCGCCTGAATGTTTTTCATCAGGATGGCCACATATTCGTCTGCAGTCACGGACTTTGTGGGGATGTCTGGGAACATGAGGTAGGCAGGGGTGTTAACCTCTCGCCCCAGCATCAGTTTGTTGGCCGTAAAGCCCGTGTTTCTGTTCACAGCGCTTCTCATTGCGCCTGCTATTTGGGGAAGGTGTACATCCCATTGGTCTTGGGAATCGGCTATATAACACCTCACAGCATCCATTAGTGTGCGATTAAACCTCTCCACTTGGCCGTTTGCCGAAGGACGGTAGGGTGTTGTCCTAGCCTTATGAATCTCTAGTACTTCACACATTGATGTGAAGAGCCTCGATTCAAAGTTGCGGCCTTGATCAGTGAAAACCTGAAAGGGGTATCCAAATCGGGAAAAGAAGTTATCCACTGCCGCCTTAGCTGTGACTTCCGCTGTTTGTGAAGCAAGAGGCACACATTCAACCCATTTCGTAAACTGGTCGACCATCATTAGTACGTACTCATTACCCTTAGCCGTCGTAGGAAGGGGGCCCATAAAGTCCAGATGGACTCTCTCCATTGGTGCTCCCGCTTGGTACTCTTGCATAGGGTTGAGACCATACTGGCCAGCCTTTTTATTTGAGTTGCCAGGGCTAGCTCTGGCTCAAAATTCTGTTGGGCCAATTTTTTAACCGTAATAGCGGCTGGGGGCCGCGAGGGCCCCCGGTTGGTCCAGGGCGAAGCCTTGGCTGGGGGACCAGGGGGCCAGAGGTCCCCGGAAGCTCCTGCTATTTTGCTGTTTGAGAACAGTAAAATCCACTATGAGATATATCATTTCACCTTATATTCAGTCTTGAGAAACCCTGAATTGTAACTATTTTAATAGTATAAAACTTTATCAATTTGACAAAGATGTATAGTCATGTATGTTTGTTTTCTATGTGAAATATTTTTGTTGTTCATTTGAATGATTCAATGAATGTAGACTTCTGTTTAAGTTATTATTTTTTCCTGTATCTCCATGTCTAAGAAACTTATAAAAGTTATATGTATAATGAATGAATGACAGAAACAAAATAGCATTTTAGAACTTTTTCACGTTTATTCTCTATAGCACAACACAAAGTGACATTTCAAAAGTGGCATTAAAACATGCATCCTAAATGATTCAAAATGATACCAACAATAATTAAATTAGTATAAACTATATGGGTACAAGTTCTATCTTGATGATGACACATTGTTTTTGCGAGGGGACTTGACACACAAGTTATATAAATTTTGTGAAGATATTTTTTAACTTGAGACTAAAGTCTACATCCCTTGTGCGATATGCTGTAGCCAGTCAGCAAAGTTCTGTCTTTGACGCAGCTTCTGCTGCTGACCAACAAACTTGCTAAGTTCCAACACAAGTCCACATAAAGTGTGATCATGAACAATTGCAAATTGGTAGGTTTAAGTGGGAAACTTGTTTAGAAGCCTGTGGCAGATTTGCATACGGCACATGTTGAAATATAGTTGGCTATATCGTCACCCATGCCTCGCCAGTGGAACTTCTCCTTTATTCGCGATTTGGTTCGTGCTACCCCCTGGTGGCTAGCCGACGGTAAATCGTGATTTAGTTCGATAGCCGTCATTTTTAAGCTAGCTGGAACCACCAGGTCTTTTTCATCTGAACGTTGGCGTTTGTGAAACAACAGATCCCCAACCAACAGGAATTGTTCACGTTCCAGCCAATAAGCTTTGGCACAAGGGCTTGCTATGAACAGATCTTTTTCATCTGGACTTACTGCATTTTTCAGCCATTCCAGTATGAACTTAAGGTCGGGGTCAGTGCTCTGTGCCTTTGCTACTTCTTCTGTTTCGAAGCCCCAGCACTTTTGTCTAGGGGGCGGGACACTGACTCCACAGACCTTCACAGAATAGCCGTCTGTTTTGGCTATCACTTCCAGATACACTTCCGAATCTGGATTCTCTAACCTATGGACTTCTTTGGGAGCTACTGCAGGCAATTCCTTTGGACCTCCTGGGACCTTCAGCACCTTACCTCGAGTTGGCTCAGACTGTTTACCAGTAGAATTGACAGAGGGGGATGGCTTAGAACCTACGTAGGGGTCAAAGGGCATTTCCTGTTTGGTCTTGCGGTCTATAACCTTTTCAAAATAACAAGGGGGAATGACCCCTTCCCTATTACCTTCAGACAAGATGACCTTATTGGCGGATATCAGGAATTGATATCCGTCCGCCATTGCTTTTTTCACTTTCAAGTGAATGACTACCTCACAGGATTTTCTCATGCCACTTATTACCCCGCCTTTACCAGGTTCCTCTGCTGCAAAGTGTATGTGGTTTCTTTTCATCTTTGATAAACCAGTCTGTTTGATATTATCCCAGGCATCTTTGAATGTGCCATGTATTATCTTAGGATACTCTTCAGCGGAGGTAATGATTTTAAGCTCTAGGCCCTCTACTGGGAAACTATGACCTTGATTGGCTCTTACTAGCCATTGGTTACCCTCTGGCTTCAGAGCGAATCGCTGTTTATCATCGATAGCCACTACTCTCTGCACATCCTCTGATGTAAATCTACTGAGTTTTGGCACATGGTTTAAGATTTCCTTTATGCAAAGAAATCCACCCGGCCTAAGAGTGAGACCATAACTCTGGGGTGTGTGCCTTAGCACCCGGGACAAAGTTTTAGACAGAAATGTCAAATTTTGGGACCCCCCGGTCTTACTGGACACCTTATTAAGCTCATTCAGACCTTTAGTATTTACCGGCTTGCCACTGTTGCTTTTGGCTTTTGTTACTGAACTAGTCACTGAGTCGTACTTGTGGCCTGCATTGCGCCATGACTTTCCATCATCAGTTTCAACCAGATCTACTGTCTGGGTTTTTCTACCCATTGATGTACTTTCCCTGTCATTGCTACCACATACCGTTGGCTCAGACAGTTCCTTCCCCTGAGCACCGCCCCCAATAGCCTGCGCATTAGCATCTTGGGTTGATGGATCAGATGGGCTTGTAACCGAGTTACGGCTTATAGCCCTCACTGCCCCTAGCGTTGTCAGTGGAACTGCCTCGTCTACATCCCGGGCGAACGCTCCCCAACGGTTGTCGGCTCTTTCACAATAGCTGCACCCCCCACACGGGAGATCAGCCAAAGAAACTCCGACAGTGTACTCCATACACTGCCCTTCAGGTTCCGGTTTGCGAGACATTGCATCTGCGTTACCGTGCTTGATACCTGACCTATGTACCAATTTCATATTGAATTGGGACAGTTCCTCTAACCACCTGGCCAGTTGGCCCTGTGGTTCCTTGAAGTTCAGTAACCATACCAAGCTCGAGTGGTCGGTTCTTACCATGAATGGTCTTCCCAGCAAATAATGCCTATACTGTCTAGTAAAGCGCACTATTGCCAGTAGCTCTTTTCTGGTGGTACAGTACCTCCGCTGCTCTTTGGTTAGGGAGTAGCTGCCATAAGCAACCACTTTCTCTTCCCCATCTTGGATCTGTATCAGCTCTGCCCCTATGGCGAGATCAGAAGCGTCTGTATCCAAGACATATTCACCAATTTGCTTTGGAAGTGCTAAGACCGGGGGATGCGTGAGAGCATGCTTCAAATAGTCGAAGGCTTCCTGCTGTTCACTACCCCACTGGTACTTGTTCTTCCCTACTATGTCATACAATGGCGTAGCCATCTTAGAGAACTCTTTTACAAAGCCCCTATGGTAGTTAGCTAGCCCCAAAAACCTTTCTACTTCTTTTGAGTTTTTGGGGGTTGGCCATTTTGACACATTTTGGATGTCTACTTCGGTCATGGACAGTGTGTTACTGCCCACCTTGCGACCCAAGAATTCAACCTCAGTTTGGAAGAACACACATTTCTTTGGTTTTAACTTTAACCCATGATCCCGGAAGCGTTGCAATGCTACACCTAGATTTTGCAGGTGAGAATTGAAGTCCTTCCCCAGTACCAAGATGTCGTCTAGGAATGCCAACAGAATTTTCCAGGTTAGCCCTCGCATGACTAGATTCATTACCCGGGCGTAAGTAGCCGGGGCATTACATAAACCAAAGCCCATTTTGACATGCTCATACAACCCATATTTTGTATGAAAGGTGGTTTTACACCTGTCCCTTGGCTTGACACCCACTTGCCAATATGCTGAATTTGCATCTAGTTTGGAAAACCAAACATTACCGGCTAGAGTGTCAAGACAGTCATCAACCAAAGGGAGGGGGAATACATCTTTGACGGTGACATCATTAAGGGCCCTGTAGTCTATACACCAACGAACAGTGCCGTCTCGTTTCCTTATAAGAACCGGAGATGACGCCCATTCTGAGTTGGACTCCTGTATGACCCCTGAGTCAATCATCTTTTTAAGATGCGCCTCCTCCTCATTAGCGAAGCAGGCTGGAGTGCGCCTTAGTTTTTGTTTGATGGGTTTAGCATCTCTTGTGTCTATGGAATGTTCGATCCCGGTGAAGGAACCTAGATCAAACTCATCCTTAGCAAAGACATCTTGGTATGAGCTTAACAGATTAGCCAACATCTGCCGCTGTTCCGGCCTGAGGTTAAGGGCGGACTCATTTAATGTCGCTTCAAGGTGTTCAGGTACTTTCGTGGGGCTAGCCCCACCTTCCCTTACTTCTTGAATCACCCGCTGCTCAAGGTCAGAGTGCGCTGACAGAAAGGAGGCAACTGGATAAGCTCTACCTACTTCCTTACCCTTTTTTAGGGTAACATATCTGTCCGTGGTGTTCACAACGCACAAAACTGGTTTTGTTCCAGCCCTGCGCACTGTTCTCGGACCAAACACTTTGGGGTGTTTATGGGGTTCTATCATGTAGTCCGGGAATTTGGTATCTATTTTGCATTGCAGTTGAACCACCGATTGAGGTGGAACTACACGACGTTTTGATACCGTTACCCTGGCCACTAATGGTTCCCCTTCTTGGTCTTTCATACCCATAGTAATCTCGAAGTTGTTATATACTAAGGTACCCCCTCCCATATTTATAATTGCCGACCCCTGATGTAAAAGGTCTACCCCTAACAACATTTCCTGTTCTATGGGGGCAACATACAATGGGCCTGTATAGTAGCTATCCCCTATTTTTAATTTGAAGGGGCCTGCTACATAACCTTTCATCGACAAATCGCGCCCTGCGGTGTCCAGTTTGACTTCCCGGAGCTTAGGGGGTTTTGTTTCCAACTTCGAAAATACTTTATCCGATAAGATGGTAACCTCGGCCGCTGAGTCTACTACAGCGGTGACCTGACAGTTAGAAATCCTTACTGGTATAGTAAAGGAAGAAGCTGACCTCAGAGTACATATTTTTACTGCAGGCTCTTGCTTCTTTCCTGGTTTCATACCAGTACTTGTTTCTACCTTGGTAGCATCTAACGAGGTATCCATCACGGATTTTATGGTAGACCCACCAGTACTTGGTTGTGTTGCAACATTTCCTGGTGTATCACCCCTTATTTTCTTTCCTGGCTCTGCACCAGTACTTGAAAATGCTTTACTACCTCGCTTCTTTATGCGAGGTGCCATGGCAGGCTGGTTGTGCACTGCCAAGCTATCATGAACAGAGCTAGGAGTTTTTCTTACTCCGTGCTCGTTTGGTGAGCCTTTGATTCGCGGGCTTGGGGTCGTGAAGCGACTCTCTGTTCCGACCCTTGCCCGTTTAAAGCCTTGGAAGGACAATCTGATGCGTAATGTCCTACCTTCTGACAGTGGAAGCAAGTAGGTTTGGTATTTTTATTCCAATCCTTTTTTCCACTGCCTTTCGGCTTTTCCTTTGACCTCAATTCAAGGTCACTTAACCTCTTTTGAATATTCTCCAAAGTTGAGGTTAATCGCTCGAACCCAGAGTCTCGAACACTAGGTGTGTTTATTGCGTTGACTGAGGGTGGAGGGTCATCGTAGTCTATTGCTGTGGCGCCTAGTGAATTGCGCTTGCTACGATGACTCATTGCCTGCCTGGAATGTTGATATAGCTTGACTGCGTTTAACGTTTCATCAATTGTATTGAATGAACGCTGCAAAACGCTGTGGCCAGCCTCCACATCCAACAAACCCTGGCAGAATTTTGATATCGACTGGGAATTGGCTTGACTTTCATTAAAGTCACGGAAAGCCTCGTTTGCCAATTCCTGGACTCTATCGCCCCATTGTTCCAAAGATTCCCCTTTTCTTTGGGCAGCTGCGCTGAACTTAGCCATTGCCGCACTAGGCAGTTCCTCGCCGCCGAACCGTCTTTGGAGCTTGGACATTATCTGTCCAAATTCCATATTCGGTTCCCTTCGAAGGAGTGTCATGCAGTATGACAAGGCTATGTCATCCAAGCAGTGCAACAGGAGATCAGAACACTCTTTAGATGTCCATTCTCCTGCTTCAGCCGCCCTTAAGAATTTAAGTTCGAAGGCTTGCCAATTGCCCTTGCCTTTAAACAACAAAGTGCGTGGAAGGCAGCGCATGATGGTCAATGTCCTCGATTTGGGAATAATGGGTGGGGTGGCAGGGAGTTTTCTACCCCTCGAGACCTTGGATGTTACGTCTGGGCAAGCACTAGGTGGGTTGTTACTCACCCACTTGGCTACAGCTTGCTCTTTGGCCCAGCGTTCAGCCTCTACATCTCTATGATATTTGAGTTCGGCCCATGCTTCATGCAGGGCTGATTGAAGTTCATCTATCTCCGATCGAGGCTTATGTATAGCTTGAGTCTCGATATTAGGCTCAGCTTTAAGTTCTGGCTTCGGTTCAGACTTTAGCTTATCCGTATGCTCGGGGTTTTGGGGCCTACCATTCGGCTCAGCCCGGGGCGTACCATTAGCTTTTTCGGGCTTTGGTGTATTTGGAAGCTCCCCTATAAGAGAGTCCAGCCTTCTGCTAATGGTTTTTATTTTAGAGCTTGTAGCTGGTGCCGAGACATAACTCACCGCGGACCTCGAAGAGCTAGACATCCCATTGTTGTGACTTGACCGTGTACTACGCACCGAATGGGCGTTTCCTACGGAAAAGTCTAACATATCCTTGGCGTGATCTGACAAGGGTGTTAGTACTACCGCATTGACAATTGTCATATCGAGTGGATGACCCGCAGATCTAATACTAGCTAAGCGTTTTGCTGTTGCGTGGCTGATGCCTGGCACCAGCGTCATCAGCTCGGGCTCGCATAGATTCATATAGATAATGTGGGTTGTACCCGTAGATATTGACGAATTAGACATAATTGCGTGTAGTAGCTTCTTGCAAAAATAAACCAAGAATAAGTTAATTAGCTTAGTTTATGATTCAAATTTACGAATCAAGACTAGCTAACTGAGGGAATTCAACTCACGTATGAAGAATGTGACTTTATAATTCTAAATACAGACGAAGAATATCACCAGTTGTAATCGCGTATAAAGAATCTAGTTTTATAATTCTGAATACGGAACAAAAGACACCACAATGTGGGATAAAGTAATATCAATGACAATATTCCCCCTAGCGAATCACGAAATTCCAAAAACTGCGCCGATGTGTGAACAATAATACCACACAGCTACGCCCTTTCCGAAAAATCAAATAGCACAGGTAAGAATATAATGATAAACCAAATCCACACAATCAATAGCATATGATATACAACAGTTAAGTTTCAGTGGAACAACAACAGTTTAGACGAAATTAATACCTTTTATTCCTATCCTGTCCAACTTCCGGTATTCTGCTTATAACAATGAAAGAAAACAATTTGGTTTGGCCTCTTACGATAAAGAAAAAAATAAATTAAATTTTCTGCAAAAATGTTGTAAATCACTGGCCGTTGGGTACACTAAGTGATTCACTTAAAGTGGACAACAGGATAGACGTTCAAACTATGAAAACGTGGCATTCAAGTTCAAACAAAAGATATTCCTCTCGAAATTTCAAAATTTCAGAAAAAAATGCAAATTTCAGAATTTCACGCGAAAATGCTTCGGTCAGACGCGCGTTCGGTCAGCTGCCACCATTGAAGTAAACCTACTCGGGAGGGAATAGTTACCTTGTTGTTGTTACTGTTGTTCTTCTAAGTACGGTAGTTGTATAAGGATATTGTACTTGATGTTGAGGTCTGGTCTCTTTGGGGTACGGTAAGCAAGTGCCTACCCAGCTCAGGTCACGTGGCCTCGATTGGCGCTAGATTGGTTAACCAATCAGCTTCGAGGACCGTTGTTCCGGTAGGTGGCTTGCGCACCTGCTAAGGCCAATATCAAAGTGCAGAAATCACTACACAGACAATACTAGTCAAACTAACTGGCCTGTAATTTTCTGCTTTTTGCTTATTTCCTTTCTTAAATAGCGGAACTACAACTGCCGATTTCCATTCCATTGGTAACTGACCAGTTTGTAACGACTGTTATGACAGGTTACTCTACAATATTTCCGATTATAAAAGTGCCTGTCACATTTGTGGCCGTGTATCGATAGGTTTATTATTCATTGAATTGTATGTTACGGGTATCAACATGTAGCTACTATATTATACTTTCAGGATATATCAACACTTTAGACCTTATATACACACCCGTTTACACACCGAACGTCAGAATCAAGAATACAATTCCTTAATTAGGTCGTGTGTTGTGAGCGTCGCGAAAACACATTACAAACCGACGTTTATTGACAAATAGTAAAAACAACCGAACAGCATGCGTATGCGAACTCATTACAACATATTTTACCAAGACAATCGATTAAAAAATATAATTAAATAGATCTACAGTACCTAATCACGATTTGACGCTTTAATGTACCGGTCTCGAGATTTTCGGGCGTATCCGGAAGAACAAAATCAAGCTGGCGAACGATAAATAGCCAACAATAGTGTAGCCAACATTTTGGTAAATCTATGTCATAGTGACCACACAACAAATACATGTTTGGATTATTTTTATTAATACATACAAAATAAACAAACAATATGCCATGTACTCATCATTCACTCACAATACTACATATAACCATATAACATCACTTCATCATACATAAACCATAAAAATTGAACAAGACGAGAACGCCAGATGCTACGTCACTACCTGTGACGTAGCATATTACGTAGTAGTGTGGTCACATGACTACTATTTTGGTAAATCTATGTCATAGTGACCACACAACAAATACATGTTTGGATTATTTTTATTAAAACATACAAAATAAACAAACAATATGCCATAATAATGAGTAATAATTGGAGCTACGACGGAATGTAGCCAGAAGACAATAACTTTGTCGAAAACAAGAGATTATGAAATATGCAATAAATCGATATGAGGTTAAAAACAAACATGATTACTAGATCTGGCCGTTATAAGCAGGGGCGGATCCAGGATTTGGCGTTAGGGGGGGGGCGTACATTCATGTATTGATACCCCCCCCCCCCCCAATAAAATGCGCGAGCGAAGCGAGCAAGAAAAAAATGTATCTCTGAGAAGCATTCCACACAATTTCGTTCTTTATCTTAAAATATTCATTGATAAAGTTAATGTGAGAGCAAGGTAAGCAAGAATATATGAGTTAATTATTTGAGCAGCATATCCCTCATATTCATTCCCTACTTGACAACATTAACTGATAGTGGTTGTGCGAGCGCAGCGAGCAAGAAAAAATGCAATTATCTATTTCAGCAGCAAACACCACATCCTTATTACTTGGTTATATTCACTGATGTAGTAATTGTAAGAATTAGAAAAACAAAATCAGTGTTTAGGCCTAAAATAAAATATTGTTTGTTTCCCCATCCCCTACCTACCCGAAAAAAACGGCCCTACCCAAAATATTTTATTGCCCAAATTGACATATTATTTTTTTATGAAATGTTGGGGATGAAAATGTTATTTTTTGTTTACAGGCTTGTTTGTTACTTAAGTACATTTCGTTCATATTTTAAATTTAAGATTGTTGGTTTTCACCTTATAGACGCATGTATTGCTATATTTCATTATTTGAATCTCTTGACCAATAACTTTTATTCTGAAACAATTAAAAAAAATATTTAACCTACCTACCTACCCATTCTAAATTTGCTTGGGTCGGGATGGGGAAACAAAGAATATTTTAAGCTTGGCCTTATCTGAGCAGCATACCCAACCAACTGATTGGTAAATCAAAACCTGGCGGCTTTCATTGAATTTACGTAGTTCTACAGCGAGCGAAGCGAGCAAGAAAATTCGTTGTTTATATGAGCAGCATAGCCAGGACTAACGATTATCGACTGGATAATATTCACTGATATATATATATATAGCTTCTGTAAATTCGTCACGAAGAAAAAATGCAATGTCTATCTGAGCAGCATACTCTGTGAACTCCAGGGCTTCAGTTTTGTTTAAGAGGAAATGTGAAATACTTGGGATCCAGCGACTAGGGAGACCAGTGGCTTTCTGCCTCGTGACTTTTTAAATATAACCACGGAATTCGTCAGCTGCATTTTGAGATATCTTATTTTTTAATGAAAATGACAGGTTTATAAGAAAATCAAGTCAACTGTATTACTGACTTGTTGGACATTTTTAATGTGCAAGAATCTCGGCAATTCTGTAGCCGATGTTTGGCATTATGCTACCAATCAGTCCCATATTTTGTTTTTTGCTAAAGCATTAAGTTCACTTAAAAATCCATTAATTTATTATTGTGTTATTGACGCGAGCGAAGCGAGCGAAAAAAAATTGCATATCAATATTGTTCTTACATCCAATCTATGATTAAATTACCTAGGCTCCGGCGATTTTAGGGGGGGCGTACGCCGGGTCCGCCCCCCCCTTGGATCCGCCTATGATAAGAATCCCAGTCTACACATTTAAACATTCAACCTACTGACACAGCCGTATTATTCATGCGTCAATATGACGTCAGTAAATTCGCTCGGCGTACGTGCGTGTACATAATGCTGGAAAAACACCTCGGAGTTCTTCCAACGACCTACTTTTCTGACAATTTCAGGATTAATATTTCGCTCTATGGCTGACGTAGCGCCTGTTGGACGAAACGATTTTGCTGAAAACCCCTGACCAGCTAAACCCGCTAAAGTGATGGCCTCGTCCAAAATTCGTGCAATTGATGCCGCACCAAGAGCAGCGAAAGGACCATGTACGTCCCTGTTAAGATAAGATAAGATAAACTTTATTTAACGTCGATTATAGTTAACATAATAAACATAAGCTACAAGCTTGTATTCGACATAACAAAGAAATCATATATTTAAGTATATGCATAGAACATTTATATGAGACATATAATAATATATACAAACAATGTTACAAGAGAATTAATTAACAAATGAAACTACAAATATGCAAGACGAACTAAAAACAAAAATTACAATGCTAAACTATACGGACAAAATTAATCTGTTTGGTTTATCTGTTACAGTCGGTTCTTGAAATATATTCTCGCAAAGTAACAATCGGATCTATCTTGTGATTACTAGCGTGCGGAATACTAACCACGAAACCTGTTCTAGAGGTGTCGTTTTTTATCCCAAATAAAGTAAATTTAGCCCCCTCAGCAGTAAATTCAATCTGATCAATACTGAAAATGAGATCACACGGACCCGTATCGGTATGCATTTTACCCTTCGGAGCAGCATCCGAAGGTCTTAACATAAGAGTAAGAGCAAGAAGCGTAAGTGTCTTAAGCCGTAAGTCTTTGATAGCCAGACTACCATTTTCAGGCCAGGCAAGGAATAAATCGTGAAACTTATGCACTGGCATAGCCTTAGATCGATTCATAGGTATAGAAGTCCCCGATTTTACAAGACCTGTTATAAGCATCTGGAGCTCAGGAGCATCTAATACCATGGGCGTAGGAGCGTCTTCAACATTGGGGGGGGCCAAACATTGGGGGGGGGGCGAAATTTTTTTTTTGTGATATGGGGGTCATATTAAGTGTTAATAGCTTATGGTGAGTGTTTGTGTATATGATAACTAAGGTAAGGTATACCTACTATTACTAAGTTGTTTGCTTGTCAAAATAGTGGGTAAAAAAATAATGTTATCTTAAACTAGTATTTTAAGTTGGGGGGTTCCGGGGGGCATGCTCCCCCGGGATTTTTTTTAAAATAATGGATCAATCTGGTGCATTCTGTGGGTTCTGAGGTAATTATTTGGAATTTTACAAGACATACGTTATACAAGATCCAGCAAATTAAGTCCTGATTTTGAAATATTTTTACTAATCATTGACCAGATGCCCGATTCTAAGAGTTAAGAGGTTTAGTAATTGATCATTCAACATAGAAATGACAAAGTTTAACAGCAATATAGTAGGGGGGCAAACTTGATCTTACAATGTATTTCTATAGTTCTTGTAGCTCTTTCAACAGCTACAGGATAACGAATTTCATAGATTAACATTATTTTGCGAGCGAAGCGAGCACGAAAATTCTCATTTTATACTTTTTAACCAAGAATAAAAGGCACATTACCTATTACAAGACTATTTTTGACGAACAATTATGAATATGGTCTGAATTATTGGGGGGGGGGGGGGGGCCAAAAGATATGTTGGTCCCCCCTTCTCCTACGCCCATGAATACACTCGGAATGCCTAGGCCTTTATAAACATGACCGATAGCCGCCGACACGGTGCGTAAAACTGAGTTGGGTCGTTCAGACGCACCTGCAATCTCACAAAGAAAGTCTGCGACAGGTGCCGTACTGTCAGGCGGAAACTTGTAAGACGAGCTCTCACAAAATGTCCCAAATCTACTGATCAACCTATTATATGAACTGACTGTACTGGGTGCTAAACAATATGTCAAACGATCAACAGCGCGGTCCGACCAATTTTGTCTTTCAGTTAAATTTTTCCTCCATATATCCTCCAAGCGTAAAGCGCCCATTTCCGGTTCCGGCATGGTTCCGGTGTTACCCCCATCGCGCGACAACTGTTTTTGTTGTTTGGAATACGTAACGGTGGGGCTATTGACAACTGCTTTAGTCTTAGATACCAAGTTTGAGCCTTCCACGCCGGTGCGATTATGGTTGCAATGGCACACTGCGATGTGACCACGTCTAGGACGCGGGACATGAGACAGAACGGTGGATTGACGTAATTGTTCTCTAAGCCCCAGTTGACCTGAGCTAAAGCGTCTACACCCTCTGACATCGGTTCCCAGTATCGACTGTTGAACCGCTTTACGTGTGTGTTTTGGCAATTCGCGAAACGATCTATTGTGTGTGGACCCCACAACTCGTCTATGTAATGAAATAGGCGCGGGTGCAGACGCCAATTGTGCTTGTCTGGTGTCCTCGACCAGTAATCGGCTTCCCTGTTCAACTTTCCGGCGATATGCGCGGACTCGAGCCATATCCCATTCTCCATGGCTTCTCCCCATATTGCGATTGCCAGTTTGGCAAGATTCGGACTCGGGCCACCCATATGTCTTATATAAGCCATTGCCGAAATATTGTCGGTTAAAATTTGGACGCGCTTGCCCGTCAGTAGGGACTTCAGTGCCATAAGAATAGCCAACATCTCCCTTTCGTTTGATGATTGGAATGATATACGTTTGTTCCAATCCCCGGATGCAATGTGTCCCTCGTACACTGCACCCCAGCCGAGGTGTGACGCGTCCGTCACCACCTGTGCGTCTATTGACTCGGAACATATTACACGCGAGTTCCAAGCGTTTACAGATTCAAGCCACCAGCGGAATTCGTCCGCTACCTCCTTCGTTATACTCAAATAATCACCCCACGATGACCTTGTGCTAAGAAGCCTATATGCGTTACGCAAAAATAGTTTACCAGGCGTAACCGCCCAAGCAACAGAAATACACTGACCACATATGCGTGCCAATGATCGCGCATTAATCATGCAAGATTTCAAAGCTTTACGAATCGCCGATTTTAATTTTAAAACACGAACACTTCGCGCTTTTACGATAACTTTGCAGTCCGAACTATAAATGTCATAACCTAGATACTTTATATTACATGAAGGTATCAAGTGCGACTTCTCCAAATTAAGCACAAACCCTAAATCGGACAGTGTCTGCAATAATAAATCAGCGTGATCCGTCACAGTACTAATTTCAGCAGCCAAAAGAAAATAATCTACAAATACAGTGACACGGACGCCCAACGATCGTAAATATGCAATTACAGGACGAAGAATCTTATTAAAATAGTAAGGGGAACAACTCAAACCAAAAGGAAGGACTTTCCAACGATAATACTGATTATTCCACCTAAAACCTAAATGATCTCTATAGTCCACTGCAACCTGAACATGAAAAATCCGTCTTTTATATCAGTGGTTATAAATCTATCATTTGGCTTTACAAGCTTAGCTGCCTCTCTAATATCGTCATTGCGAAATTTGGGCACTTTGCACTGAGAATTAAGCAATCTTAAATCGGTAATTAGTCTAAATGTTCCACCTTTCTTAGGGACACAGCTAAGAGGACTGACACACAAGGGTTTATAATCACAAGGCTCAATATAATTGTTCAATAATAAACGCTCGAGTTCTCCATCAACAAATGATGATTGTCTAGAAGTCAGTTTATGGTTCTCTAGTTCAAAAGATACAATATCACTGTTTAACGGAATGGGTACTCCCTTAGAAACCCATTCTATGATATAATCCGGTGAATTAATCTGAATCCATGCATTTACATTTCTATTTAGTTTCGACTGACACATTGGATGAATTAATAATTAAAACACACAAACCTACAAGTAATAAAACACCAATTCACCACTGCACATGTAATCCAAGATTGTGATTAAATCCAGCTTTCAATAAGCAACACAATAACAATGAATACTAAAATCACTAGATCTATCATACTTATAACAATTAGCACAGTCAAAATTTAATCGTCTCCTTGGTTGTGGGTATAATCCTCTCTTTGGGGTCGTTTCGGGAATTGACGCTGTGTGAACGACTGGTAGATATCCGAACGTTGGTTACCCCTGTGGTAACCGCGGCCTCTGCCACGACTTCCTGTCGATGTACGATATGGCTCCTGGGGACGGCTAGCAGCCGATATTGTAGCAGCCGAACGTAGTGTCTCTAATGATGCCGGGTTCAGCCCCGATGTATTCTTCTGAAGCGCCCTGAACAACTTGGACGTATTAGAGTCAAATTGACTATTCACAATTAAAGTAGCATATTCATCCTGCAGGAAACGTCCTTGTGCCTGCGCAATCAAAAATAACTGATCCAATGTCGTCTGTGAAATGTTACTTCCAGGTTCAATAGTCGACAATAACTTCACTAATGTCTCGTTGTAACGACCGCATTTAGACACAACGTTAAGAACTGGTTGGTCTTTCCTCTGGATTCCTTGACGAGATTCGTTCAGCTTTAACTCCGCTGGAAGCTTAATTCGTGTGAGAGAATCTCTCAACGCCTGAAAATCTCCTTGGATATCCTGGGTGCTGCCAGTGGCGCCGGGCTCTGCGAAACTGGAGGCCACGTGGTCACAGTGACTGTCAATTGGCTCCGAATATGGAGCAGAATGCACAAATTTTGCACTAAATCCGTCACGATTATCACTAATATTAATGTCCGCTAACTTTGCATCGATAGAAACAAACTTTTCTTCCACAATTTTCATGAAATCGTCTAATTTCTGTTCCATTTCTACGCAGACGTAAAAACAGTATAAAAGACCACGCTGTCTGCAATAACAACACACGTTTATAGCTTTATATAGTACATATACATTAATATTATTACAATGAAAGGTAAATCTATCCACATGGTTAGTACCTATGACATTCTCTAGTTTTATTATTGATACATTATGGTTTGAACTTGATTGACGGGGTTTGAATTTTCCATCAGCGTATTCACTAAATCGGATATCCAGATGTTCGGATAATACAATCGATATCTATGTCCTCTTAACCCTGCTCTGATACATCAACACCCCGTAGAAAACCAAATTAGACCGAGCTAGACACTCACTAAGGTTCTAACTTTGGGTTGAAAGAGGGACCAGACCCTCAAAGTAGCCATAAAGCACTATACAATAGGTACATGATATGTGTGGGTTCGAGCCCCTGTAGAGCCTGAACCAGGCTGCGTGACCCCGGAAGACCGGGTATACAGACGATGCACATCCTCATTCGAACTGAACGAGACCCTCAATAGGGTCCTATCTTGGAGCTGAAATAAGGGTCAGCCCCCCAAATAAGCCATAAAGCACAATACAATAGGTACACTGCGTGGGTTCGAGCCCATGTAGAGCCTGAACCAGGCAGTGTGACCCCCGAAGACCGGGTATACAGACGAAGCACATGCTCATACGAACAGAACGAGACCCTCAATAGGGTCCTATCTTGGGGCTGAAATAAGGGCCAGTCCCCAAATAAGCCACATTTAAAGCACTATACAATAGGTACACTTGCGTGGGTTCGAGCCCCTCTAGAGCCTGAACCAGGCTGTGTGACCCCGGAAGATCAGGTATACATACAAAGAATATACTCATACAAACAGAACTAGACCCCTAATGGGGTCCTATCTTGGGGCTGAAAGAGGGACCAGACCCCCAAAGTAGCCATAAAGCACTATACAATAGGTACACATGCGTGGGTTCGAGCCCCTGTAGAGCCTGAACCAGGCTGTGTGACCCCGGAAGACCGGGTATACAGACCAAGCACATGCTCAAACGAACAGAATGAGACTCTCAATAGGGTCCTATCTTGGGGCTGAAAGAGGGACCAGACCCCTAAAGTAGCCATAAAGCACTATACATAGGTACACATGCGTGGGTTCGAGCCCCTGTAGAGCCTGAACCAGGCAGTGTGACCCCAGAAGACCGGGTATACAGACAAAGCATATGCTCATACGAACAGAACGAGACCCTCAATAGGGTCCAATCTTGGGGCTGAAAAAAGGGCCAGACCCCCAAAGTAGCCATGAAGCACTATACAATAGGTACACATGCGTGGGTTCGAGCCCCTGTAGAGCCTGAAACATGCTGTGTGACCCCGGAAGACCGGATATACAGACCAAGCACATGCTCAAACGAACAGAATGAGACTCTCAATAGGGTCCTATCTTGGGGCTGAAATAAGGGCCAGTCCCCCAAATAAGCCACATTTAAAGCACTATACAATAGGTACACTTGCGTGGGTTCGAGCCCCTCTAGAGCCTGAACCAGGCTGTGTGACCCCGGAAGATCAGGTATACATACAAAGAATATACTCATACAAACAGAACTAGACCCCTAATGGGGTCCTATCTTGGGGCTGAAAGAGGGACCAGACCCCCAAAGTAGCCATAAAGCACTATAACATAGGTACACATGCGTGGGTTCGAGCCCCTGTAGAGCCTGAACCAGGCTGTGTGACCCCGGAAGACCGGGTATACAGACCAAGCACATGCTCAAACGAACAGAATGAGACTCTCAATAGGGTCCTATCTTGGGGCTGAAAGAGGGACCAGACCCCTAAAGTAGCCATAAAGCACTATACATAGGTACACATGCGTGGGTTCGAGCCCCTGTAGAACCTGAACCAGGCTATGTGACCCCGGAAGACCGGGTATACAGACGAAGCACATGCTCATACGATCAGAACGAGACCCTCAATAGGGTTCTATCTTGGGGCTGAAATAAGGGCCAGTCCCCCAAATAAGCCACATTTAAAGCACTATACAATAGGTACACTTGCGTGGGTTCGAGCCCCTCTAGAGCCTGAACCAGGCTGTGTGACCCCGGAAGATCAGGTATACATACAAAGAATATACTCATACAAACAGAACTAGACCCCTAATGGGGTCCTATCTTGGGGCTGAAAGAGGGACCAGACCCCTAAAGTAGCCATAAAGCACTATACATAGGTACACATGCGTGGGTTCGAGCCCCTGTAGAGCCTGAACCAGGCAGTGTGACCCCGGAAGACCGGGTATACAGACCAAGCACATGCTCAAACGAACAGAATGAGACTCTCAATAGAGTCCTATCTTGGGGCTGAAAGAGGGACCAGACCCCTAAAGTAGCCATAAAGCACTATACATAGGTACACATGCGTGGGTTCGAGCCCCTGTAGAGCCTGAACCAGGCAGTGTGACCCCGGAAGACCGGGTATACAGACAAAGCATATGCTCATACGAACAGAACGAGACCCTCAATAGGGTCCAATCTTGGGGCTGCAAAAAGGGCCAGACCCCCAAATAAAATGAGTAACATTACAGAAGCAAGTGTAAAACCCGGAACACCCTTTATCTCGAAGTAAAATTTACGGAACTCACGGAACACTAAATTTTATTTTTGCATAGATTTAAATTATTTTAGTCTCATATCCAAGATGACTATAACCTCTTTCTAAACATATAAATAGTACATGTATATTATTAAAATGAATATATATTGTTAAAATATAGCCATGAAATGTCACCATTTTTCACTAATATTTTTCAATTATCGGAACTAAATGTAACCCACGGAACCTTGAATTTTTTTTTATTAATCTTTCATTTTTAATAAATATAGTATTTTATTAAAGAGTACACTAACCACTTTCAGAATATATAAATAACTTAGTACTAATGTGGTACGCAATTGTTGAAATATAGCCGTGAAATATTTAGATTTTTCATATAGAATTGAGTTTTCAACGAACTCCGTCGTCTGCACGGAACCTTGAATAAAATCATTATTATGTCATATATTTTAATAATTTTGGTCTTATATTAAAGATTATACTACACACTTTCTTAATATATAAAAATATATTAATAATGGTGAATAACATTGTTTAACTATGCCGATGAATGATGAGCACTTTTCTGATAACCGTAAATCTGATATCTCGAACTTTTCAATCACGGATGTATATTTCCATATATTACGATGGGAATATGTCAATAAATTAATGTTTGGATTTTTATAGAATAAAAATCAAATTAATGATGAAGCTGTACAATTTATTGATATTTATACTTGTATGGAGACATCATGAAGTAAGTACATACAAAGACCATATAACGAATATATAGGGTATTCTTTGATACATGAACAAGTTTGAACAAGTTTTTGAACAAGTTTATTAACAAATTACCCGTAGACCATAAGGCCCATGAGGTCACAATACATAATATGGCAAACAGTTTAATCAAATACAGTCGGAGAAGGTTATTAATGATACATAATGTTGCATTTGTTAGTACGTACATGTATGCAGATGTTGAAATATATAGTGATGCAGATCATCATGCTTTAGTGATATAATATGGATTATTACTGTAAGGTAATTGTATACCTAATAACATATAACATTATACGTATGCTACAATAGTCATATTATGGTATGCCAATAAACACATTATGGTATGCCAATTTACACATTAATATACATACCTATATTGGATTGTGGAGTAAACCGGTTAAAATACACGGACTACATACTTTAAAGAAGGGGAAAGTACGTTCTACATATAGAATAGAGTTTCTTGAGTGAAATTTTGTTTTATTATACTAGTATAATCAAGTTGTCCTTGCCGAAACGAAAACTTACAAGGACACTATGATTGTACAGTACGTCAGTTATACATATATATATATACATTGTTTATTACTTCGTACAACTATCAAATAACCATTAAGTTGTTGCAATAACATACTAACTAAGATGTTGACACAATACCATTGGAAAGTTGACCTTGGCGAAACGAAATTACAAGGACAACACAATGGCACATACCTATATAATGGTATGTAACAATACCTAAAATTTTAATTAACAACTTGAAGTAACAAGTAAAAAGATGTAGATTAAACAAATAATAACAAAATATACATTGATAAGTTATACAACTATAGTTAAAACATTCATTCAAAACATAATTTTCTTAGTTCGAATAATAACAAAATATACATTGATAAGTTATACAACTATAGTTAAAACATTCATTCAAAACATAATTTTCTTAGTTCGAAAGCGTCTAATACAAACTTTCCTAATTGTCTGATCTGGTTCTTATTTTCAGTATTAATAAGTTCGGTAAATTTAATCATATTTGGTCTGGTTCTGTAGTATGAAGGAATGTGTTTTTTTCTTAAATCGCTATAAAGTGGGCATTGTAAAACGAAATGATACTCATCTTCTAACACTGCACATAAATCGCATATACGTTCATTGACAGGAATACTCACTGGTTTGGCCCAACGGCCAGTTTCAATATGAAGTCTGTGGGAGGAAACCCTAAGTTTTGTAAGTTCGATACGACACTTTTTAATATTGATTAATTCTAAATATGGCTGAAGTCTGAAAACAGCAATGGTGTTATAAAATAGAGCTCTGCTAGAGTCATTTAGTCTGTTCGACCAGTTTTGTACAAAATTGTCATTTAATCTTTGTTTAATATTAATTAAGAATAAGTCGACATGACCAATACCCTGGTAAAGCCATGCTTCATAAAACCCTAGTGAGCACAATAAATCTTTCACAAGTGAGCACCAATTAATCTTATTCGGCATTCTCTCATGGTCAAGCTTTAGTAATTCATATACCTTTTTGATGTACTTGTTATTGTCTGTATTCAGTATTTTAACCCAATATTTTAGTATATTATATAAACGTCTTGTTTTAAATGATATTCGTCCAAGTTCACCATAAATAAAATCATTTTGAGTTGTCTTTTTTTACGCCTAAGATTCTCTTACAGAACTGCATATGCACTTTTTCTATTGAAACTCCTTGATTAAAACCCCAAACTTCGCTACCATAGTTTAAAATTGGTGTGATCAGTTTGTCAAATAAATCAAGTCGATGAGTGATGGAAATGTCTATGTAACGATATAAATATTTGTTCATTTGAAATATAGCTTTCAGTGCTTGGTTTGCTAATGTGTTCTGTGCTTCGATAAAAGATCCTCCTATGGTAAAAACTATGCCAAGATAAGTGAATTTATTTACTTTGTCGATTATATTTCCTTTGTAATAGAAAGCTAAGTTTGCCGGTAATCTGCCACCTTTTCTGAAAATCATTATTTTTGTTTTATTTGTATTTATAGTAAGTTTCCATCTATCACAATAATCTGAAATAATATTTAAAGCCAATTGCAATTCGCTGCTATTATTGGCAAAAATGACAATGTCATCCGCGTATAAAATGAGGAATATTTTGAACATGTTAACGTCAATGCCTTCTACGTCGCTATGGTAGTACGAATCTTCTAAGTCATTTAAAAACATTGAAAATAGGAAAGGTGATAGACATTCACCTTGTCTGACACCTAAAGCACAAGAAATAAGTTTTTCTCCTTCCGCAATAGTAGTGATTGGGAAAAATATCGTAAACAAAGAAATATTGTCACAAAATTAAAAAGAGAGTCAATGCAAACTTATTTCGCTGAACGGTGCAATGAAGGCCCAAAGGCAAATACTTTTTGGCCAACAATAAAACCGTTCTTATCATCTAAAAGCACATCAAAATCTGATAGTGATATTATTCTTAATGAAAATGATATGTTAGTGTCTGGCCAAAAAGAAGTTAGTAATATTTTAAATGACTTTTATGTCAATATAGCTAGGGATATTGGTATCAACAATGATGATGTAATAGACGAAACCCACTCTAGTCTAACACGCATATCACAATTACACTAGTCCGGCCCCAAACCCAATATACCTTGCATTGGAGTATAAAGTTTTTTTCTTTGCTGATTTAAGTAGACAAGACCTTTCAAATGGAATTTCTGACGGGTGACATTGTGTCACCCTTGAGCATTTTGAGAAAATTGGGCTAAAAGTTCCAAAATATAAACGAAACTGCGAATTTTTGGAATCGGTGAACTACATTGTTATTTATAATCATATTTTATAATACATCACATTTATATGTAGTTATTAAGTTGCAGTTGAAGACTGCAAAATTTTAGTGCCGTGCATTTGTGCCAAAGGAGGTATTTTGTGGTAAAACGTTAAAAAGTGCATGGAAAAGTGCGAATTTTCGGAATCGGTTGACTTTAACGTCATTAGCCATTATATTTGGTAAATAATCGCTGTGATAGTTATATAGTGACTTGCGATGAAGATATTAAACACCTTAAGCTAGGCTATGGTACAAAATGTGGTATTTTGGGGGTAAAACGTTAAAAATGCATTTAAAAGTGCAAATTTTCGGAATCGGTGAAATTTAACGTCAATGACCATTATTTTTGGTAAATAATCGCTGTGATAGTTTAATAGTGACTTGCGACGACGATATTAAACACCTAAAGCTAGGCTTTGGTACAAAATAAGGACTTTTGGGGGTAAACACTAAAGAATGTAACGGAAAGTGCGAATTTTCGGAACTGATAGACTTCTATGTCATGGTTCATTTTATTTGGTAATTACAATTGTAATTACTATAATATGATACAGTAATGTGTTATTAATGATAACAATCATCTTAAATCATGGTATGGTGCAAAATATATAATTTTAGGAAAGAACATACACAATTGTCAGGAAAAGTGTAATTTTTGGGAAAATGTTTACTATGCTGTTATAATTAATTTAACTTGATAGAGGTACATATCATCATGCAGTTCAAGTTATCTATGCTTTAAGCTAAATGCGATGTATTGGTGGTAAAACATCACTAAAATGATATGAAAATTTTTAATCTACGGACAAGTCAGATTTTACTACATAAAGCCATTTCCGGCCTTATTATTATTTTGTATTACTCATCAACACCAAGTCCACCATTATTGAACATACGAGGTACCCATTAGAACCGAATACATGCGTCTCAAGTCATGCCCTATAGAGTACTCGCCACCACTGAGTACAAACTTGCTAGGCCAAGTAGGGTATTAAAACCAACAGTGAGTCCACCATTCAATATTCTATGAGTACAAACAATCTAAGACCTACTGAGCTTTGACCGCCATTTAATAAAGCCATGCCAGAAAAAATGTAAACCTATACATAGCCATATAAAGTACTCACCACCACCAGCCATTCCTCATCTAATTGGGTACATGCCACTGCTGCTTATCTTATGGTAATGGATACCTTTAATTTCCTGACGCAGCAATTTGTTACTCTTTGTGATACCTGGCTCAGCAATTCTTGAATCTATACGTACGTAACCCTGCATGACAGTCACCCCTAGCGCTATCGATACTATATACTGCTGTGTACAGTCACTCCTAGAGCGTTCACTTCGATTGCGGGATGTCCCAGGCTCAATCCCAGGCCTGGTCATACCAAAGACGATTTAAAATGCTACCATGGGGTAATTCCCTTGCATATATAGATACTAAAGCATAAATGGGACGATGGTTTCTCTCTCATACCACCGTAGCGATGTATAACACCAAGAATTAGTCACTGAGCGTGATTAATTAAGAACTTGTTTCACAATCTACCTAACATAATGTACATTTGTATATAGTGTCTATTCCTTGAGCCCACGGGCCACCTGACACTTTTGGCACATGCATTCTGTGGTACCTAACACTGCTCTATTAGATAGCAAATACTATCAGACACAGTCATTCATAGCTTTATATGCTACCCAACACTGCTTGTGTCTGCCATTAATTTTATTGCTCTACGGGGTATGTAACACATCCTTTCCCAGCTCCAAAGGATAGCATAGCAATTTATGACCTAAAAGGGTTACCTAATACTGTTGGAAGCATGACAATGATTATTCCTGAATTTATAAGGATTATACATTACCTGTTAAGCCATCACTGGTTGAATATTGCCTGACAGAGTCATTCTTGACTTCATTTGATATACAATATTACTGGACGCAGCCATTTGTAAATCTATAGGGTATCAAACAGTACATTTGACATTTAAAGTTAAAACGTTACCGAGTTTTGCAGGGCCACTTTCAGAAATTCAGCCGTTCAGCCGCCCTTTGACATTCATTGGGCTACCTAAGGATACTTGCGTTTCTGTCTCCCTCTGGAGACGAGTTCTCCTCTGGTATGTGTGCGCCAAAATCGAGATGTGGCGTCCAGAAATATCGAACATGCACATCATTACAAGTACCAATTCACACCTTCGTCAAGTGGGCATTGTGGGTTATTCTTGCTCAGAGAAATTAGGCAATGGTGCAGAGTGGGATCGAACCCGAGACGTCTCGATCCCAAAGCGTGCGCCCTATCACTAGGCTATTCCTTGCTTAATTCGGACACATACGATGACCTGAAACAGCCATTCCTTTCTTTAATTGGTACCCAACATAGTTTGGAACTGCTCTTTGTTGCTCTGTGGGGTACTAATTATATAACATACACTTTATTTACTTTATAGGGTACAACTGACTGCCAATGATATGTATGACCCACTGACCAAAAACGTATAGATTATAGGCCAAGGCCATTTATAGAGTTGTTCGTCTGGTCGAGTGCCAGTGGATCATATGGATTAGTAACCTTGTACTGTTGTGATCAGCCATTACTTGATCTATTTGGGATGTTTGACTCTACCTGGCACAGTTTCGCCTTGTTTTGTGATGTCTTAAACTGTCAGTCGAGACTTTATATGGCATTAAACACTGCATAGAATAGCCATACTATGCTCTATATGATACCTAACACTGCTGTGAACAGATATTCCTGGGTCTATGAGGGTGACAAAACACTGCCTCGTATACCAGTAGTCATTCCTGACAGGATAGGATATCAACTACGCGCCTGATGCTGCTATTGATTTATTAGTTTTGGGTACTCAGCACTATGGAGAAGTCATTACTGGCTCTATTAAAATCTATATTTGCCTTGCACAGCATCATCTCCTGGTCTATAGGGGATAACACATACTAGTTCTGTTGGGCATTGCTAGTAATAGTTCTATGATGTAACTTACAGACAGCTAGAATAGTAATTTCTATGACCCGGGATACATATCAAATAAACATTTAAGGGCAATAAAGTCTACGGATTCCAAAAAGCACTGTTTTCGTTTATATGTTATAACATTTTATCCCAATATATCATATTTATATCAATAACATTGCACACAGGTTTGATATTTTAAACTCTACATGTTAATAAGTACATGTTGCATGGATTTACTATGAAATAAAATGATAAAAGACTGTGTAGTCTACTACCTCGAAAAAGTCGCCCTTTTTCTTGATATTTTGAAGTTACAATGTATACCCCAAATTATCACATTTGCACAATAGCCAAACTTAAGACGTTTGATATCAAAACTATAAGGTTATTCACACCATTCATATTGATTAATCACAAAGAAAAGATACATGACATTGTATCCGGTCTACCTATTCCAAAAAATTGCAGCTTTCCTCCATACATGTACTATTTAATGTTTTACCCCAGAAATACTACATTTTGTACTATAGCTTAGCTTAAGATGTTTGATATTAATGGCAAGACACTATAAAATTACCACAGCGAATATTTACAAAATATAATGGCCAGTGACGTTAAAGTTCATCGATTCCAAAAATTCGCACTTTTAAATGCACTTTTTAACGTTTTACCCCCAAAATACCACATTTTGTACCAAAGCATAGCTTAAGGTGTTTAATATCTTCATCGCAAGTCACTATATAACTATCACAGCGATTCTTTACCAAATATAATGGCTAATGTCGTTATAGACCACCGATTGCAAAAATTCGCACTTTTCCATGCACTTTTTAACGTTATACCCCAAAATACCTCCTTTTGCATAAATGCACGGCACTAAAATTTTGCAGTCTTCAACTGCAATATAATAACTACATATAAATGTGATTTATTATAAAATATGATTATAAATGATAATGTAGTTCACCGATTCCAAAAATTCGCAGTTTCGTTTATATTTTGGAACTTTTAGCCCAATTTTCTCAAAATGCTCAAGGGTGACACAATGTCACCCGTCAGAAATTCCATTTGAAAGGTCTTGGCTACTGAAATCAGCAAAGAAAAAAACTTTATACTCCAATGCAAGGTTCGGTCAAATTTCGGGGATTTCGGGCCGGACTACACCCGTCTGTATGTAGCTTTAATTTCACACCTGTGAGCACACACCAAACTCGCAAATTATTACAAAATGTTAATACCAAAAAAGCCATAGGTATAGATAATCTACCACCGAAGGTTATAAAGGCAGGTGCGGATGCACTGGCATTGCCTCTTACTTCACTAATAAATAAATCTTTCGAAACTTCCAAATTTCCACAGGCATTAAAACTTGCTCAAGTCAAACCCCTGTTTAAGAAAGATGATCCATTTCAAAAGAAGAATTACAGACCTGTCAGTATCTTGCCGACAATATCAAAATTGTTTGAGCAATCTATCAACATACAGCTTAACTCACATTTTGAAAATATTTTTCACAAGTTTCTATCCGCCTTCAGAAGAAGTTATGGTTGCCAGACCACTTTGGTGCGTCTTATTGAAGACTGGAAGAGTGCCTTAGACAGACAAGAGTATGTTGCTGCTATATTGATGGACCTATCTAAGGCATTCGACTGTCTCCCACACAATTTAATCTTTCTTAAACTTAAAGCATACGGCCTTTCTGGGGCATCGGCAAATCTAATGCTAGATTATTTGTCAAACAGAAAGCAGCAAGTCAAACTAGGCAATACATACAGTGAATGGAGTAACATTACTAAAGGAGTCCCACAGGGTTCAATTCTAGGTCCCCTTATATTTAATATTTTCCTGAATGATATTTTTTATTTCATAGAAAAGGCGTCAAACTATAACTATGCTGATGACAATACGTTATCGTTTCACCACAAAAATCTTACAACATTAAAAAGCACAATACAAGATGAAAGCAGTGTAATGATTAAATGGTTCGCAGATAATCTTATGCAAGCAAACCCAGATAAATTTCAAGCAATTTGTATTGGAAAAGAAACAAGGAACAAGGTAAAAAGCTTTCAAATCTCAGACATTGAGATCCCCTGTGAAACTCATGTTAAATTACTTGGCATTGAAATAGATTCACTATTGAATTTTGACATCCATGTATCTAATATATGTAGAAAGTCAGCTAGACAAATAAACGTGTTGACTCGATTATGTCCGCTCGTTAATATAGAAACAAGGATCACTATTTACAAATGTTTTATCAGATCGAATTTCAACTATTGTCCAATTGTTTTTTGTAGTAAGAAAAATACTGAAAAACTTGAAAGATTACAATTTAGGGCTCTGAAAGTTGTTTACAATGACTACTCTTCTTCATATGAAGATTTGTTAAAGCGAATCAACTTGCCAACACTTCACATTTCTCGAATAAAACAACTCGCAATAGAAGTTTTCAAATGCCTTAACAACATCTCTCCTGATTATATGCAGGAACTTGTAAGTGTTCGCTCCTCAAATTACCAATTTAGACATAGCAATACTCTGGACTTACCTAAAGTACGTACTACAACATATGGAAAAAAGAGTTTCCGCTTTGAAGCAGCTTAAGTTTGGAACAACCTCCCTAATCATATCAGATGCGCATCTAAGTTTACTGAATTTAAACAGCTTATAAAAATTTGGAGTAATGAGCACTGTACCTGTTCTATGATTTCAAGATTTCAAGATTTATTATGAACATCAATTATATAACAATACATAAAAGTGCGAAATACATGTAGGTCAAAGATGACCCCTGATCGCAATATCAACATACATATATTTCTATATAATCTTATTGGTGCCAAGGTCAAAAAGACAGACTGAGAAGTTACTTAAAACAACAGTAATCCATTAATCATCAGTATATAATTAATCAAATTTACCAATCAGTTGTATTCAATCAAATACAAAATATATAATTTGCCAAATGACATTACAAATCATTTATATGAGTTAACGAATGCTATCACCATGATTGATGTTGAAAATGTGTTAGGCATAGTCAATTTATATACATGTCATGATTATGCATAACAACAAACAAGTATTACATAATACAATTATACGGGTATATAATACTTTATGAAGAAATACATGTATATGCACTGATGGATAACGATATGATAAAGAAATGCATATCAAAATTAGCGCATTAAGAAATTTTGTTTTATTAATAACCCTTTATATATAAATACAGAGAGAGTTCGTAACTGAGTGATGTTTTCACATGCTAAAAGCTGACATAGTTTAAACATACTAGGGTTGGTAAAGTAGTATCTTTTGATGTATATTTTTCGAATATCTTTTAAAAGTTCACATTCAAAAAGAAAGTGAAATTCGTCATCCAATTTATAACAGTTTTGACATAAACGTTCATTTTGTGGAGTTGGAGGCTGTTTCCATCGACCCTTTTCAATTTCTAGATGATGTGATGAAACCCTTAGTTTTGTAAATGATACCCGATATTTTCGGATATTGAGATTATTTAGATAAGGTTGAAATTTAAAACTACATATGCTTTTATAAAATAATGCTCTTGTTGAGTCAGTGAGTCTAGAACTCCAATTTTGAATGAAAGTATCTCGTATTCGTGTTTTCAAGTTTACAAGAAATGCCTTAGAATTATTTACTCCCTGTTCCAACCATACGTTTGCGAAGCCTAAGTTGCACAGAGCATCACGAATAAAACTAGCCCAATTTGTTTTATTTGGAAATAAGTTAATATCATTTAGCATACAATCATAAACTATTTTTATGTATTTTCTATCGTTTACGGCGACAACTTTTAACCAATATTTTATCGCATTATATACACGTGTAGATTTTAAATCCGTTCTCCCCACCTCTCCGTAAATAAAGTCGTTTTGTGTAGATACGCGTACACCTAATAACGATTTGCAGAAATGTAAATGAAGTCGCTCTACGCTATCCGCTTTGCAAAACCCCCAGACTGGGCTAGCATAGCATAAAATTGGTGAAATCAATTTATCAAATAACTCTAATGAATGATTAACCCCTATATCCGAAAATTTATTTAAATGCCGTCTGAGCGTGTACATTGCTTTCTGGGCTTGTCCTGATAGTGTCTGCTGAGCCTTGCTAAACGAACCCCCAGATGTAAAAACAATACCTAAATACACAAACGAATTAACAATTTCTAGTCTAGTATTATCATACATAAACTATAGATTTCCTGGTAGGCGACCACCTTTTCTAAAAATCATTATTTTGGATTTATCGATGTTTACTTTCAATTTCCACCTATTACAGTAAATATGGAGCCTATCTAACCCATGTTGTAAATCTTCGGCCGTTTCAGACAATATGGTGATGTCATCCGCGTAAAGTAAAAGAAACATCTTTGTATGATTTATATCTAAACCTTTAAAACCATTTAAGAACAATTCGTCTTCTAAATCATTAACATACAACGAAAATAGAAACGGACTGAGACACTCCCCTTGTCGTACCCCAAGCAGGCACTCGAAAGAATCGCCTAACTGATTTAATACTTTTACCCGCGATTTCACCGTTGAATACATTGATTTAATGACATTGAACATTTTACCCCTTATACCGAGTTTTAACATTTTGTACCAAATATTTTCATGCACAACATAATCGAAGGCTTTGGAAAAGTCTATAAAAGCACAGTATAGCTTTTTATTGTTATTTAAAAAGTGATTAATTAAACCATGTAATACATATATGTTATCCGTCGTCCCCATTTTTGCCCTAAAACCCCCTTGTGCCTCTATATAAACATAGTAATGCTCCGCCCAATATGATAATCGGTTATTTAATATCCTCGTGAACAATTTACCCAATGTGCTTAATAAGGTAACGCCTCGGTAATTCTTAACTTCGTTAATATTACCTTTTTTATGGATTGGAATGACAAATCCTTCACTCCACGATTCCGGGAAATACCCCACATTAAGTATAACATTAAACAATTTTAATAGATATGGTTCAAAGACAGTTTTACCATGGACTAAGAATTCATTTAAAATACCGTCCAGGCCGGCTGCCCTACCTAGCGATAACTCTGAGATACCCTGTTTTAATTCTGTAATTGTGATCGGTAAGTCTAATTCTGCGAACATTATTTTCGATTCATTTTGTAAAAATCGCTCATTAAAATGAACTACATCTTCGTCAGGTTGAAAGAAACGATCGTCCGGATTATTTACCGCTTGAAAATAGCGCGAAAATGTATCGAAAGAAATAGAATTACTTGGTCTACATTTCGTAGTTTCTTTCAATAGTTTCCAATATAAACGTGCGTTTTTATGTTTATTTTTCAACATAAAAACGCACGTATATATGTGTCAGTAATAAAATTGTCACTTTCTATGTGTATATACATTTATTATGGAACCCAATGTATGTTTGTTATTTGTTTTTTCCTGTATTGGTTTTTCATGTATATTTTATGATCCCATGTTGATATTGAAATGCTGTACATGTATATTGTTTTGAAATAGACAACATAGTCAAAATATGTACACATAACATTTTAAATGACATATAACAGTAATGTTAATTTGAAAACTCTAAGTATCATATAGATTATATCTTTACTTTATATCTACTAAACATCATTCTTCTACTTCTACTATCTTAAGCTGTATGATTGTGACTATGTGTGTGCGTACATAATCTGCTTTGCACTTATTACAAATGCATTTGCTTAGACTGACTTTTTCTCTCTATTGCAGTTTGTATATAATCTACTATGCCTTGTGAATGTTTCTAACAAAATTATCAAATGAAATCAATGATAGCGTATGCGACATGTTAATTAGTGCAGACAGACCCCATTTCATCCAATACATTCTCGGTACGATAGACTCACAACTGTGCGAAACTTTAGATGATGTCAAAATGTACCCAAACTTTTTAATTTGCTGCCCAAAATTCATTAAAGCTCTGTACTATTGAGGTTCACATACCAAGTATACATATATACCAATGAACATCGATCGAATACACTAACTACATGTGATTTCATTAAAGAAGGCGCTTTATTTTCCCTCACGTTGATAATAAACAATGTCTTCTCAGATGCTTCGTTTCTGTTTCGACTTTTCGTAGAAACTAAGCTCCTGAAGTATGGTACTAAAATTTTTCTATGCGGTAAGAATGCGTCCATCCTGTCCTTACATATGTCTTAAGGAAGGTACTGGACTACTATGCATAGGTGTAGTCGTCTAATGTTATGATTGTGTCTGTATCAGCCCAAGAACATTTTTGGTGTATTTGAACACATGTTTTGAATTTCCTAATTGTATATACATGTAATCATGTCTGTGTGAGAGAGCATGTCTTGTTCGTGGAATGATTTAGTAGTGCCTGTATGTGTGTGCAAGAGTGGCTTAGTCTCACTTTTCTTTTCTCCTTTTAAGTTCAGTTTGTATATTATTCAATTTATTTGACTACTATGCCATGTGAATGTATTTTATAGTAGATTATTAGTCTGATCATGTTGTGGTATATTAAGTAGGACTGAAAAGACACTCATTTTACAGGGTATCACTTAAATACTTTAATATAAATACTTCATATAATAATGAAGCCATAGACTTGAACAAGCATAGCATGGTAACCAAATTTCAATCACCATTTCAATCACCCTGATTCAATTCACCTTATAAACTTCTCAATGGTTTTAAATATTACAGAACCAGCAACATCCTATTTGATGTAGTATATTTTTCTGTCCGTTGCTCAGCTTTAATAATTAATCCTAAATATAAATGCTTTTAAATACCAGTCATATAAGCTAATTATTGAACACTTTAGATAACAATTTTACTAAGCAGTTAAATATCTTTAATCCAAACAATAGCTTTGGTGTTATCTGGCATTTTATCTGAGTCTATCTTAGGATAAATTAATATGTAACAATCTTTTTAATAATTATGAATGTATTTGCTTAGTCCCACTTTAATTATCTTAGACTGACATATGTACATGTTGTATATAATTGTTATACTTGTTTTTTTTTCTGCAAATTGTGTTAATTTCTTCATGACCATGTACAAAGCATGGTTATTTCATGTGATATAAGACAACCTATTATAAATAGTGTCCTTCAAAAACTTAATTTATATTATCTTCAACTAATAATGAAATTTCAGAAATCATAATATTACTAAATTTACAGACTATACACAATTTTAGAGCCAGCAACTTTCTTGTCAACTCACTGTATTTTCTGTCCACTGATGATCCTGATAAACCAAACAGATTAATTTTGTCCGTATAGATTAGCATTGTAATTTTTGTTTTTAGTTCGTCTTGCATATTTGTAGTTTCATTTGTTAATTAATTCTCTTGTAACATTGTTTGTATATATTATTATATGTCTCATATAAATGTTCTATGCATATACTTAAATATATGATTTCTTTGTTATGTCGAATACAAGCTTGTAGCTTATGTTTATTATGTTAACTATAATCGACGTTAAATAAAGTTTATCTTATCTTATGACTCACTTAAAGAATTATTATATTTAACCTTAGTTTTGACACTATCGTACATAGATTTGATAATATTAAAAATATTTCCACGTATTCCTAATTTTAACATCTTATACCATAGATTTTCACGAACGATGTAATCAAATGCTTTCGTGAAGTCTATAAAAGCACAGTAAAGTTGTTTACCTGTGTTTATCATATGATTGATTAATCCCTGAAGAACAAAAATATTGTCCACTGTTCCCATACCTGACCTAAACCCAGCCTGAGCCTCTACATAAACACCGTAATTATCTGACCACTGCGCTAATCTGTTATTCAAAACGCGCGAGAATAGTTTGCCCAGTACACTTAGCAACGTAATTCCTCTATAATTTTCTACGTCATTGGTGTTACCCTTTTTATGTAGTGGAATTAAGAAACCCTCGGACCAGTGACATCGGTCCATTGCCATTGTTATTAGCAAACTTTGTGGTTATAATATATAATTTTAAATTACGTTGTTTTTTTCATGAAAATTGAAAACATAGGAAAATATTTAGCATGATTAAAGCTTTTTTTTTAACTATGTAGGTCAATGTAATTATGCGAGCATGTTTTATGTTATTTCGTTTGATCATATATAATCATGATGATTAAAGGACAATTAAAATTATAATAAAACACATCAAAGTTTATAGCTCGGCGTTGTAATCCCTTTATCCATACATAGAGGATCTTGCATGAGTGCTCATTACATACGAGTTTTATTAAACGAGTGGACAAAATGATATGACACGAGGCTTTGCCGAGTGTCATATTGTTTTTGTCGACGAGTTTAATAAAACTCGTATGTAATGAGCACGAATGTTAGATTCTATTTATCACATAACCTTAGAAAACGCTCGTAATTGTTCAAAATGATGATGTACGCTGCATATGTTTGAGCCAAAATTCAGCGGTACAACGAACGCGACGTCATAACGACGTTGGTATTATCCTGACGTCCTTGACGGATCAATGCATGGATTGGCTAACGTCACGTCAAGCTCATTTAAATATTTATTGCACAGTCTGGGAGTGCCGAACGATATTTACGGCACGGCTTTACGGCACTCCTGAACCGCGGGTTATGTGATAAAATTATTTAGGCATTTCCCTCATTACAATCAGTGAATTATCACTTATTACAATAATTAATTGATTGTTGACCGTCTTTACTGGTTAAAACTGTGATCAATTAGTACGATTCAAACACATTCCACTAAAAATATTATTTTTTATAGTAATTAAGTTATGTTATGTTATGTTAAAAAATTAAAGAAATGTTTGTATATCAATGTATTATAAACATCCTACCCCTTTTGTCCATATCTCCATATAAGATATTGTTGATTCAAACATCGTCATAACCTTATCATAACTACGGTATCACTGATTGAATACTGGATTACAATAATTACCAATTTATTGTTGATAATTTTATTAACCTTATTTATTTTGCTATTTTTGATATTTGTGAATAATTTGTGAGTTTGAGATTTATTGTGAATACATTGAATTGTGACAATGGCTCTTGTTGTCGGGCATAGCCAGACCAAATACTTAAGTGAATTGTTGTGTTGTCAGGATTACTCAGTTTTTGCTTATCCTGGAGCGAGGAACCTTCAATTTCTGGATAAGTCAGATGTATTCGATGTTGCGCCTTTCTTTTCGGTAAGTATCTTTTTTGTACAAATATGTAAATGGTATGATTGTCATCTGAAATTTGTTTCTAGTCGTAAATGCCCCTGTAACGCAATTGAATCGGAAATATAGTAGGCTATATATAGCGCACACACGGGGCAAATGCAGATGCTCTGTTTATAAAGATAATCGGTTCATCTAAAGTGTGACCGATTTTGATCTATGTTTTACTGGGTATTTATATGTATAATCTGTTACAGGTCTATTGTATTATACGGATAATTTGATACGATTCTCGGCTCTATTTATTTGTAATTCCGGTTGGCGGGTATATCACGAGGACGTAAATCAAAAAATGTAATGTGTATTGATTAGATTATAATTAAAGACACGTGGCCACTTAGCTACGTGTGAGATAAAAGGGTAATAATCACATTACCTTGTATAATTAGCTATACAAATTAGTTATTATCACAACACCAAATCAACTATAGGCGCAGACAGCGATAATCCCATTATGTATGTAAGTGTATATATGTACATGTATATATGTTATCTAAACAAATGTTATGTGATGCATTCATTGTATGAAAATGACAATTAGCATTATATGTCGTAAAAGTTTAGTCTGTCACAATTACACTAGGTGAGGCTAGTCTACTTTCGCTTTCGTTATTGAACCGATTAGCCACACATGGTCAGTGTAATAAAACGACAACATTTTAATGTCTACCATTTCGAAATGCTCTCGTGTAATAGAAAACTAAAATATTTTCAAACCTTAACATTAATTTTCTCTTTGATTATATGAATTATTTCATTTTTAGTAACTTCTTTTAAATATTCCAAAAAGCCGTTTATGGTCGTATACCCAGTGTCACTGTGACAGCTAAATTGCTATTGTAAATGTGTTATGCATATGTATCCTGTATTTTACAGGACTCTGCAATAATGAAATAAACTGAAACTGAAACTATATTCGGTCGTTAAATAAGGTGTCAATCTAATTATGGTAACTATTTGTTTATTATAGTGTCACCCCTATTTTGTGCTTACAGTACCTCCCGAATCCCTTCTCGAATTGCCGTACATAGGTGATATATGTTTCCTCCATAAAACACACACACGCAAACACACCAAATGCAAAAATGAGCACTTACCAATTCGAGTAAAAAAGTAATATACCTTTATATATTCTTATTTCAGACTGTTGTGTTGATGACTGGCGCAAATGACGTTGGATATAAGTCTCCGCAACTGATTGTAGAAGACATTCTAACTATTTGTGATGCAATCCACTGCCGATCACCAAGGTACATACATAATTATTACAAAATATATTGTTGCAAGCGTTAGTCGAAGCGTAAATAATATCTTCAGAAACTAGATAGCTTCATCTGCAGTGTATTAAAATACTAAGGGAATAGTTATCTTAATATTACATATAGTACGGGTCTGCACTGAGATTTGATTTATGTACGGTATACGTGGGTCTTTCAATAAATTCGTAGACTGTGTAAATCATTTTAACATCCGATGATACAGAGAAAAACAATACCATGCTGCTCTTCCGGAATTTGTTTTTGCCACTTAAAGACAAGACCACTGCTATTAATATTATTACGTTCGATAAGTGTCTACCTTGATACTTGTGCGCAATACCAAGTTTGTACATTATACAATACATTGATATTTGAATCATAATTTCATAGTTATATGCTTTCATTATTATTGTTGAATATTTCAGTGCTCAGATTCTGGTGTGGGAGGTGCTTCATCGAGGACAGAACTACTTTCATGGTTGTAGATGGCTACAGGGAGAGATTGACAATTGGAACGACGACGTAGACGACATCAATTCACTGTTGAAACGTAGCATAGATGATACACCTTGTCTGCAGGTCTTGGAACAAAGTGACTTCTGTGGTAATTATCATAAATTTATCCTATTGAAAGTACCATATCACTAGTATTTATGAACGTTTACATTCTGACATAACGCACAAACTAGAACTACGCAGTAAAGATCGATTGTTGTCGTGAATGAAGACCATATTAAATGAAAAAAGCTAGTAAAATGATACATATCACACTGAACAATGTCGATGAAATGTGTACTCAATTATATTCATTATTAGATATTGATAAACACCTTGTCTTGCCGACTTGCCTATTTTTTGTGCCTGAACACGGCCTGATTTTGGCATTGCATTGCCGACCATAACCAATAATTACATTTTTTCGTATACATGAGCGCCAAGTCGTCTTATGGGAAGGGATGGTCTACACCTGAATTACAATGGAAACCAGACGTTAGCGAGGAACATTGACAGGGCGGTGAAGAGTGTGAAAGTTCAACCACGAAGATGTCCACCACGCGCAGTACCACCACGCGCAGTAGCTTCACAGCCAGGGATTACTGGACCATTTCGATAAAGTGATATTGTTACAGCTAGCCTTCCACCCGCAGTCCCGCATCACAACCGCACACATCTACAGCTCAACCACACAAACCTACAGCTCAACCACACAAACCTACAGCTCAACCACACAAACATACAGCTCAACCACACAAACCTACAGCTCAACCACACAAACCTACAGCTCAACCACACAAACCTACAGCTCAACCACAAAAACCTACAGCTCAACAACATAAACCTACAGCTCAACCACACAAACCTACAGCTCAACCACACAAACATACACCTAAACCACACAAACCTACAGCTCAACCACATAAACCTACAGCTCAACCACATAAACCTACAGCTCAACCACACAAACATACACCTAAACCACACAAACATACACCTAAACCGCACAAACCTACAGCTCAACCACATAAACCTACAGCTCAACCACACAAACATACACCTAAACCACACAAACCTACAGCTCAACCACCTAAACCTACAGCTCAACCACACAAATACACAGCACAAACATCAGAGTCCACGGAATTAGACATTACAGTTGAGTGGATTGAGGATCCAAAGGAAATTCCCGCGTTGAAACCTGGAGCGCTAACGGGTGGTGGGTATACCCCAAAAGTTTTAATGAACAGGAAATCACCATTTTCAACTGTTGAAGTTGTAGATATACTTACAAAATGTGCAGAAGGATATTATGATGATCGTATTTGTTCAAATGTACCGTTGTCCGGTAAAGGGGCGAGGTTTTTTAAAGTTGATACAGATAAATTATCAAATAAAAAAGATATAGTAGTTGACACGTTCAATTGGGTTAACGATGGTCGTCGAAAGTTACCAAAAAATCCTTTTTATAACAAATCTTTCTATAAAATAAGATTGCCCGACAAAATGCATTCCGACAAATTCCAGAAACAGATATACGAGTTGATCGATAATGATAGGTATGTATTAATACATTATATTGGGAATTCAAATGTTAAAGAGAATCTTCCACATGGCAACGCGAAAGACCAAAAAACAACTTATCGAAGAACGCGCCCGTCTGTACTTGATGACATAAGGTCGCGATGTAACTAAATCACTACCTCAGCAAATTTAATGGAGAAAGAGTCGCTAAGCTATGCAAAAGAAGCGGAAGAAGTCGGTATTAATACAGCCCGTAATGTAGATCAAGTTAAAAACCACCTTTATCGTGCGCGTAAACAAGAACGTTTAAGCAATGATGACATATATAACTTTGTGAAATTTCATACGAATTAGAAAACTTTAACAAACAAATCGACATATACCCTTCTTTTGTATGCGTATCTGCTATGGATGAAATCTTAAATGAATTTAATGATATTTTAAATTTCGAGTGCGATACCCCGATTAAAATGTATTATGACACAACTTATAAATAAACTTGGTGATGTTTTTGTCAGTGTATTAACTTATCAACACATTCTTTTTTATTGTTCGCGCATTATTCCGTTGGCTTTTATGATGCACGATAAACGTGACGCAAAATTTCACGAGCGTTTTTTTGATGTAATAAAGTCTCATGCGCCGAATCTATCAACAACAAAATGGCCTATTATTTGTGACCGAGAACCGGGAATAAAATTAGCAATAAACAAAGTTTTTCCAAATATACCCGTTATTCATTGCTGGAATCATTTAAAACGAGATGTAAAATTTTGGCTGCAAAAACTTAAGGCAACGAAAGACGACATATCTGTGTATGGTAAAAACGTAGATACTATATTACGCTGTACTTCGGAATTAGAGTGTATCAAAAAGATTGAAGAACTTGAAATAATTTGGTCGCAAGAATTTAGAACATATTTCCATCGTTACATTAAATCATCTATTCTTGAAAATTCGGGTCGTTGGATTTTAGAAAAATTAAGAATATACAATCCATATTCCGGAATAACTTCAAATCCGGCTGAGTCAATGAACAAAACTTTTATGATGTAAAATTTGCCATTTATTTTTCATAATTATTGTTATACAACCAATCATGGTTTCTATTGTTTAAAATTCAACTTTCAAATAATATTGCTCAATCTCTGAACACATGTCAATTTTGAGGTCTTAAGTTTAATACCTTGTTTCCTGAGATGTTATCAATTTCCTATCAAGCCATATCTTTCAAACCATGTTGCAAACTTTCTTTTATTAATTTTACACCTATTGTTTAATTGTCAAAGATTGAAGTCTTAAAATAATTATGTTTGACTGTTTTATTATCAAGTGTTAAAAGCCACTTCCTTTGAGATCAATTGCTCTAGGTGTCATTGTCTGCAGACTTGGTATATAAGTCAAGGAAATCTTATTAAGTAGAACTAGTAATTTTTAGGCGTTAGGTTGTGTTAGTTAGGAGTTCCTAACTAGCACATAAATAGGACTAAATATGGAGTACCATATTAAATAGTAACTTGAGTTCAAGTTAAAATATGATTATTGGATTACCAATTGATTAATAACTTTGTGAGAACTTAACTTTGTGACAATATGCGTTATTATAAACTTTGTGAAATATACATTTGTTGAACTAAATTAAAAATATCTAAACCTGACAAAGTTAGTTTTACATCAACGGTTGGACACTTATATCTATCAACAACGTTTGGAAACTTATACCAACGTCAGCAGCAGCATCCGGTGAGCGTGGCTTACATTACGCGCCACCACAGTCAACACCAGAACACACCACAAACCGCTTCATTATAGTTGGTGTGAGAACATCCGGGATATGACACTTTTTAGCTGTCGTAGCTTTCTCGGTACCTTGGATCCTCTGGACAGCAAGCGAGTATTCCCCATACTTATGAAGACGTGCATGGAACACCGAATAATGCCTAAAGCGTCAAGATGGAGTCCGTCAGACCATAACAGGCAACAAACGGCAAGTTCCAAGTTTGCAGTCAACCAAGAAGTTCAGAGGAAATAAATAGTGAAGTGTGGACAGTGGTAAAGTGACAGCATTTGACTATGCGCCGGATGTCTTACTGTTTTGTATACTTTGTGTGTGCCTTTCATAATTATTAACTTTTAAAACTTCAGCATTTATATTTCATCAAGAAGATATGCTTCCTAATATGACTATGTGCTTATTGCATTCTTTATGATAAGTTCACTAGGAATAATTTGAATGTTGCGATATTATTGAACTTATGAATTTACATGCAAATTTAACATAATTATCAAGTGATTTAAATATCCTTAATAATTGTTCTATTCTTTTACTTTCGAGGTCGAAAGTTAATTAAGTTGGGGAGAACTTTTATGATGTAAAATTTGCCATTTATTTTTCATAATTATTGTTATACAACCAATCATGGTTTCTATTGTTTAAAATTCAACTTTCAAATAATATTGCTCAATCTCTGAACACATGTCAATTTTGAGGTCTTAAGTTTAATACCTTGTTTCCTGAGATGTTATCAATTTCCTATCAAGCCATATCTTTCAAACCATGTTGCAAACTTTCTTTTATTAATTTTACACCTATTGTTTAATTGTCAAAGATTGAAGTCTTAAAATAATTATGTTTGACTGTTTTATTATCAAGTGTTAAAAGCCACTTCCTTTGAGATCAATTGCTCTAGGTGTCATTGTCTGCAGACTTGGTATATAAGTCAAGGAAATCTTATTAAGTAGAACTAGTAATTTTTAGGCGTTAGGTTGTGTTAGTTAGGAGTTCCTAACTAGCACATAAATAGGACTAAATATGGAGTACCATATTAAATAGTAACTTGAGTTCAAGTTAAAATATGATTATTGGATTACCAATTGATTAATAACTTTGTGAGAACTTAACTTTGTGACAATATGCGTTATTATAAACTTTGTGAAATATACATTTGTTGAACTAAATTAAAAATATCTAAACCTGACAAAGTTAGTTTTACATCAACGGTTGGACACTTATATCTATCAACAACGTTTGGAAACTTATACCAACGTCAGCAGCAGCATCCGGTGAGCGTGGCTTACATTACGCGCCACCACAGTCAACACCAGAACACACCACAAACCGCTTCATTATAATATGATTAAATCTGTACAGAAAAGAAAAGAACTTCCTATAGCTATGATAGCAATTTCTTTGTTTTTCTTACAGAAGTATGTTTACACTTTAATCCAATGCGGTAGAGCGGGTTTGGGTAATTATAAATTGAAACCAGAATGCTCTTTTGCCAGATTAGATCCTTCAGAAATAAAACTTTCCCAATTTAGTGGTACACCGGAAGATATTCTCCGTAAGGCAAAAGAGCAAATGGACAGATTGAAAGCAGAAAAATATGATAATCGTCCCCCAGATAATTTAGCGAGTAATGCTATTTATGATTCCAGCAATGATAACACTCAGTCTACAAATCACCATAAAAATTTAGCTGATGAAAACATACAACACTTTCTTGTCAATAAAAATGCCGCTACGCTCGATGATAAAGATGATATTGAAAGAAAGGGCGAAGAAAAAAACTTGACACAAAATATGATGGCACAAGACTTTCATCCATGCTGTTATGATTTTCTGTCTTACATAAAAACAATGCATACTTTCTGACCATATTGCTGATGTAGAGCTCTGTAGATGAAATAAATACACATGCATGAAATAAATATTAATGCTTAAAAACTATACGAGTCGTTGTTTGTGTTGTTATTACACGCTCCGGTATTCACTTAGACATTGAGTGTAAAACAGTGAAAACGGAACTCACGGAACTTCAATAACTTTCTTAATTGTTCAAATATTTTGATTAGCGTAACACTATTTTGAAGACCAGCCTTTCCTTCTGCAAAATGTGTAATACAGTCGAAAAAAGGATAAAACATGCTAAATTCTGGTCATGAAATATCATCTCGTTATTATCACTGCTAATTTCATTAAAACATCGAGATATCCGATTTACGGTAATCTGAAAAATATGATAATTTTTCGGCCTATTTTAAATATGTTACTCAGCATTGTTAAGATATTTTTTATATATTCCGAATGAGCTAAGGGTTATTGTTAATATAAGACCAAGATTATTGAAATGTATGCCATAATAATAGTTTTATTCAACGTTCCGTGGTGTCGGTGGAATTCCTTAAAACATAATTTTTAATGAAATAATTTCATATTTCCCGGCTATATTTCAAAAGTTATATCACACATTATTACAAAGTTATTTGTATATTCTGAAAGTTGTTATAATAAGCTTTATTATGAGTCTATAATTATAAATATATATATACAAATACAAACTTTATTGAGGGTTCCGTGTGCAACGTTGATTTCAGATTAGTGTAAATTATGAGTGAAAATGAAGAAATTTCATGGCTATATTTTAACGAAATCTATTCATTTTAAAAATATTTCTTTATATATTCATAAAGGGGTTAGGGTTATCTTTAGTATGAGATTATAATAATTTAAATCTATGCATAAATGAAAAAGTTATTAACGGTTCCGTGAGTTCCGTAAATTATACTTCGAGATAACGGGTGTTCCGGGTTTTACACCTGGTCATCGCGTCTCAGAAACCTTTTCACAATATTAACATTTGTTTTGAAATTCAGTACCATTAAATGTGAAACCCATACCCAGTAAGAGTACTTCAGTACTTTGATTTTCAAATTATCGCCGTTCAGTAAACATTACAAAATGGCGGCGCCCTCGGTTTGTTGTCATATTTTTTATTTTACATTTTTTGATCCACAGGCCCTTTGGCATGATTAAATAATATGTCTGCCACTCGCTGATAAAACTACGTACTTAAATTATAATAAAACAATTCACGATATTTGCGATTAAACGGCATATGTTAATTTTTATTACTTGCTATATATTCGGATATGTTTTAACCGAATAATTGTCATTCATATAAACAGATAAAACTTGTAGCAGAATGTTGAGTGGATACAGTACAGTTACTCGTAATATTAAATATTAATGATTGATCAATGTGTACAAAATTGTGACTTTAAACCAACTGCCATTTATTTAATTGCTGAAATAATTTTTTTAATGTTAAACTTAATTAATGTAAAAAATGTTTGTTTCCTGTGTAACCCAAAGAATAACAGAGAACGTATTCTTTTGTGTAACCAGATTGACTGTCTTTGTTTACCGTCAACAGCATTTTTCAATTATGGACGATATAATCTGCAAAAGTCAACTGAGTAAACAAAAAATGGTCTTTATTCACCATATCGACATTACAGGTTAAAATCCGTTTTCCGGGATAACGGAATTTATTGAGCGACAATGTGCGAGATATTCCGAATGTACGTGAGGGGGGAAAATGCCTATAGCGTATAGAGCAACCAGGTACAATAATCGCGATTATTTAAGGCAAATGACAAGAATTTGTAAAAAGTCTTACTAGTAAACAATGACAACACAATATTACGACCTCGCTGACAATATTTTCGCCAAAATAATATGTTTAACTTGAAAAATGCGTATATTTTCTCGCCATCGGTATCGAGCTACGGAAGCGGCAGTGTAGAATAAAATGCAATATTTTAAATATAAAGCATTTTTTAGGATAATTCTTGCTAAAGTTTAAAAACAAAGGTGTTTAATGATAATGTGTAATAATTTATTTATATGTTTTTCATGTTTAAACGTTGATAAAAGAATAATTATATACACTCCCGCTATACCGCTTATTGCTCGCTAACCCCCTGACCGTGAAATTTCGGTTCCGGAAAAACGGGTTTTATTGAGTAATGTCGATATCGAGAATAATGCAAATGCAATAAAAAATTATGAAAAGATAAGCAATGATCATACACAAATGGATAGGCATGTCTAAAAAGAGCCGAATTATGACTTGAAGACCCATAATGCATTGCGCGCTCGGTAATTATCGGCCGTGTCCGTTTTATCAAAGGTTTAACCGTGTTTGGTTAACTCCGTCTCTTTCCGTCATTATAGTTTTCCGTAGTAATGTATCGAAAAGAAATTGTGTTTTCATGTTAAAACCAAAAAACGAAGTGGTTTGATCATTTACAGCAGATAGATAACAACCCAAAGATTACAAAAATCTTTGGGTTGTTATCTAAGAATAACAGCCGTAAATAAGTATCCTTAAGTCCGTTCGGCATGTATCGCGTAACTGACGTACACCGATCGCCTTATTTCTTTTCAAAATGGAGGCTCCTATAGGCAATTTAGCTAAATGTCAGTTCTATTCTCCCGTAATCTTTGAGATAAGTAATCTCACGAAGTTTAATTAACGTGCATGGTAATCTTTAGCTTTATAATAATAGCAGAAATAAAATATTGTGGTGGTATGGGCTGTGGCGTGGTTTTAGAAATGGCAGACCTCAGTGTAATGCTCTTTTCTCGTGTTTAACACCCGAAATGACATAAATTTTTAGTACAGTTTTCACTTTTTGGAAGGTTGCATGTTTTGAAAGTATTATGTAAATAAACCTTACTCAAAGCGAAATCGGATGCTTTCAGCACTCAAAAGGTACATGTATGCCCAACCAATATTTGTTGTTATTTTCTTATGTGACATTTTTCTTCTAACTTTTTAATCCCACAATTTTGTAAAATAAAATTTTAACATAACTTTCTTCAGTAGAGAACAATGACATCCATGTTAGCACAAGTTAACATGATTAAAATGTCCTACACTACTGTCCAACACATGATATGGTGTCCAGAAGGACGTAATTTTCTTATTTTCAAAAACTAGTAATTAACAGAAATAATCTGTCGGGTTAGCAGGGATGTGGAAATTCTCAAATTTTTTACTTGCCCATGGGCAAGTTGGACTAAAAAAGCCACTTGCCCGAAAACTAAATCTACTTGCCCTGGCAGGCAAACGCAAAACGCAACATAATTTCAGTTTCATTCACTTATTAATTTTGTCAAGGATTAGAGTACTTAGGTTAAATTCAATGTTTGTTATTTAAATCATATTTGGTCAGTAATTTAGGGATTCGTCTTTGTTATGGTAAATAAGTGCACATAATATTATTTTATCGTGACAATTTTGCACTTGCCTGTGGGCAAGCAGCCCAAGTCGGGCAAGTCGGACATAGGAATTCCACACCCCTGGTTAGTTTTAGTAATATTAACTGTAATTGGCATATTTGGCTTTCCTGAGTCAAGTTGGTTACATAACTGACTATGTAGAATTGCCATGACTGGTGCATATATTCATTATTGTATAGGTATATTTTTAACTTTGGTAATCCAAACACGGACTCGTCTTCTAAAAAGGTGAGGCATGCTTTCATAAAAGGTATCTATTACAGCTGTAAAAACCAATGTGTTTATATATAGAATACCTCTAATCGGATTAGTCCATAGTTTAAAGTACAACAAGATGCATAACCTAGAGTTTAAAGTACAACAAGATGCATAACCTAGAAATTTACCTTATAGTAAAGTATTATTGTACATTATAGATCTTTAAGTTTACTTGTTGATTCCAATAGTTTTCTGCCTAGGTAGTTATTATTGATTTTTAATCTATGAAGAAGTAAAAGCAAATTCCAACTATTACATGGAGTTGACCTGTGTGACCTACATGTAGTGATAAAACCAGAAACATTTACATCATGAAACCTTTAACTATTTAAGGACCTAGATGGTAGGTGCACCATTTCACATCACGCGAACACGACATAATTAAGCCGCATATGCCATTCATTGAAATGGATGTACAACATGCGTTAAAGCATTTGATTAATGATATTTAGTGTAAATCCGTTCCAATTAAATGGCCTTGTTAATAGTTAATTACTTTTATTATGAAGGATTAATTTTTAAAACAAAATGACCATGTAAACTGTGAAGTGTACCATTTCCCATACCACAGGGATCATGGTCCTAAACAAAGATGTTTAGCTTTATTTTGGTACAAAAATGAAAATTAGTTTTGGACATTGTTCCAACATGATTGAATGTACTCGATTTGAGAGTCAATTTCATGCATGACTACTAGACAACATTTAATATGAACATATTGGTAAAAAAAAAAGTCCCTACCTATTGATCTTTTTTTGCCCCGGCATCTGCTTATGCGGGGGCATCTGCTTATGCGGGAGGCATCTGCTTAAGCGGGAGGCAGTCTGTCTGTTGGTTTGTTCATCAGTCCCATTGAAAATGTTATCCAAAACGTTCAAGTTTTCAACCTCAAATATTTTGCTAGTCCATGAAAACATTGCTTCAAACTTGGCATACTTTGTAGTCAACCCAACTCGACTCGTTACAGTACACTGTGGCTGGACCGTCAGAATGAAAAAAGCAGCCACTTGGAGACAGCTTTTCTGTCTAGCATACTTGGTTACCATCATAAACACCTTACATTGTCAACACCATGTAACATTTTCCAATATTTCAACAGAATTGACTTAGCTAGCTATTTATAATGGACAAGACTTTCAGCAGGGCATTTAGTGTTAATTGAATGCAGTCTTGTTTATTTTATTTATAGAATGGTGATGGTTTTGGTGATGATGATGATTTTGAAGATTTTGGAGGATTTGAGGTAGGGGATTACTGTACAAAGTAGAGCTGTCCTTGATACAACTGAGGCATATCGGCGATTCCAATATATCGGAAGACAAGTATCGCCAATACATTGATATATCGCTTTACACATAAAGACGAACAAAAAACAGGCCCTTCAGTCATGATTCCCTTTTAAGCCATGCTACACTGTACATGATGGGTAAAAATTCAGCTTTTGAAAAAGCTTTGGTTTGAGATTAGACTTGACCAATTTTTAGCTCACCTGTCACAAAGTGACAGAGTGAGCTTTTGTGATCACTCTTCGTCCGTCGTCCGTCCGTCGTCCGTCCACAATTACTTGTGTAGACACTAGAGGTCACAGTTTTAGCTTAATCATTATGAAACTTGGTCACAATGATCATCTCAACAAAATCTAGGTCAAGTTGGATATTGGGTCATCCGGGGTCAAAAACTAGGTCACAAGGTCAAATCATAGAAAAACCTTGTGTAGTCACTAAAGGTCACAATTTTGGTCTAATATTTATGAAACTTGGTCACAATGATCATCTCAACAAAATCTAGGTCAAGTTCGATATTGGGTCATCCAGGGTTAATAACTAGGTCACAAGGTGAGATAATAGAAAAACCTTGTGTAGTCGTTAGAGGTCACAATTTTGGCCTAATCTTTATGAAACTTGGTCACAATGATCATCTCAACAAAATCTAGGTCAAGTTCGATATTGGGTCATTTGAGGTCAAAAACTAGGTCACAAGGTCAAATCATAGAAAAACCTTGTGTAGTCAGTAGAGGTCACAATTTTAATTCAATCTTTATGAAACTTGGTAACAATGATCATCTCAACAAAATCTAGGTCAAGGTCGATATTGGGTCATCCGGGGTCAAAAACTAGGTCACAAGGTCAAATGATAGAAAAACCTTATGTAGTCACTAGAGGTCACAATTTTAATTTAATCTTTATGAAACTTGGTCACAATGATCATATTAACAAAATCTAGGTCGAGTTTTATATCGGGTCATCTGGGGTCAAAAACAAGGTCACAAGGTCAAATATTAGAAAAACCTTGTGTAGTCGTTAGAGGTCACAATTTTGGCCAAATCATTATGAAACTTGGTCACAATGATCATCTCAACAAAATCTAGGTCAAGTTCGATATTGGGTCATCCGGGGTCAAAAACTAGGTCACAAGGTCAAATCATAGAAAAACCTTGTGTAGTCACTAGAGGTCACAATTTTGACCTAATCTTTATGAAACTTGTACACAATGATCATCACAACAAAATCTAGGTCAAGTTTGATATTGGGTCATCCGGGGTTAAAAGCAAGGTTTCAATGTCAAATAATAGAAAAACCTTGTGTAGTTTATAGAGGTCACAATTTTTTACTAATCTTTATGAAACTTACTCACAATAATCATTTCAACAAAATCTAGGTCAAGTTCGATGTTGGGTCATCCGGGGTCAAAAACTAGGTCACAAGGTCAAATCATAGAAAAACCTTGTGTAGTCACTAGAGGTCACAATTTTGGCCGAATATTTATGAAACTTGTTCACAATGATCATCTCAACATAATCTAGGTCAAATTCAATATTGGGTCATATGGGGTCAAAAACTAGGTCACAAGGTCAAATCATAGAAAAACCTTGTCGAGTCACTAGAGGTCACAATTTTGGTCTAATCTTTATGAAACTTGGTCACAATGATCATCTCAAAAAAATCCAGATCAAATTCAATATTGGGTTATCCGGGGTCAAAAACAAGGTCCAATCACTTCAATATGACATAAGGTCTAAATGTGATGTAAACTATAAAGCATAAGACAATATGAAAACCTTGTACATGCAATAGAGGCTACCATTAGGGTGCATGAACTACTAGAACAGGTGAGCGACCTATGGCCCTTTGGGCTCTCTTGTTTCAATTTGTGAACTTCCATTTTAACAAAGAAACTGTTTTGTGCTGGAAAATCAGGATTTATGGTGGTTCCATTCATTTACCCATGTATCGATATTTCAAAATGTGAATTGATAATCGATTGGATAAAAATATAGTTGATACATCGATATGCTTCTATCAATGACAGCTCTAGTACAAAGTTATGTTTAGGAAATATATTTTAGTTTTGTATGATACACCAGTGAATAAATGATTGTTTAGGGTTCATATTGATCACAAAGGGTCGTATTTGATCGACAAATAGTTAATGTGACCTTGAACATAAATTATCTGTTGGCTGCCATGGGAGCATACCCGTTCTTTAAACATCCAGGCCCTTCCCAAGAAAATTTATAAGGCGCTAGTCCAATGCTGGGATTTTGCTTAAAGAAATCAACAAGAACGGCTCAAATGTTTTAGAAGCGAAAACTGCACAGTTATCCAAAATTTAAAGGCTAGTTTAAGCTCTTTTTACATAAATCACTTTGTACACGTGATCGGTAATTGGTTTACCTCTCGCGTGTAACTTGGTCAGTGCATAAATTATGCTAAAATTGACAGTTTTAGATGACTCGATTAACCATTAACACGACCTTTAGTGTACTGATTGATAAGCGTGTTTATGTCATTTAAAACTATTAATAAGGACTTTGAATTAAAAAAATCGAATTTTATGCATCTCATCAAGTGCATGGTATGTACTGAGATACTGTGTCGAACTGATCCCATTGACAGTTGCTAATTTACTAGCACCCGCGGCATTTGGTTTAGTTACCTTGATGTGCGATAATTATTATAATCCACAAGGTGCGAAAATTATTGTTAATGATCAAGTGATCTATTCAGCTTTGACTTTTGATGATTTAATCCCATTATACATACTCTATGTAAGTCGTATGCAGTGACACTTTGTACTAGTATATTGTAAGCGTAGTTACTGTATAATGTGACGACGTAGTCTATATTGCGCCTCGTATGTTCGACACTTGGATAATATTTTATGATTATCGACTTCAGCAAAAAAAATCATGTTTTTATACTAACCCTACAAATAATACAATACTGACCAAAAATATTAATGCATTAACACCCATAGTGATTTTAAGACACACTACTAGGATTTAAGGCACTGGAGGAAAGCCAATTCTGGCTTTGAGGCATTGGGGTACCACAGCGCCTTCTACCCCTGGGGAAAGGGCCTCAAATCTCTTATCATATATTGTTTGTTGCAGGCTGCAGATACCATGAATCTACCACAACAAGCAGCTCCCAATGCTCAAGCTGTCCCTAATGTGTGGGCTGCAATGGTAGCTCCGGGTAAGTTCAATTTATCCAACATTTCGCTGGCTTAGAGTTAGAAGGTCGAGCTTATAAGACTCATGCTTATTTGAAGTCTGTATCTCAAGGCGCTTCTTATGAGCCTATTTTTATGAAAATCGGAAGTGGTCATGTTGACCAAACTGAAGTTTATAAAGCTTGTTTTTCCGTAAGTAAAGAGTGGCCTTCTAATTCTAAACCAGCGATTTATCCATTTATTAATTACATTGGGCCTAATTAAATTAAAATACTATTTGTTTGACTTTTACCTACCTATCCAATAAGATTGCCCCTACCCAAATAATTATATTGCTTTCCAGGGAAAAAATATTTTTATTTCTTAAATGACTAGGCCAGAACATTTTAATGTTACTGTTTACATTTATTTTTAAAGGTTTATATATTACAAGCATACATTTGACACTTTGTGTAACTACAAGCAAAATGTAATAAAAAGACTACACAAAATCTACTCAATAAAATAAAACTATTTACCTACCCAATCTAAAAATGTCAAATGTAAAGGTCAAACAAATCATATTTTAAGTTAAGCCTTGTACAAAAATTTAACTCCCTTTAGCAACAATTTTGTTTACATTCCTCAATCACAACTTAGTTAATTCTAATTTATTTAATCCTGATAAAGGTCTATGTTGATTGAAACTGATAGATAAAACAAAAAAAGTCAAACCTTTTCCTGTTGTTTTGATGTGTTGTTTCCTGTATACAATATTTGATGCAGTTTAATTTATTTAAGGTTGGTCGTGAAACAAGTTCCTCTAACTTATATTAATCGCTCTCAACACCTCATTCCTGATGTTGTTCCTTGCCACAAGGGTACAAGAGATCACAACTTGATATTTTTTCTCAGGATGTGGTCTGACCAGCTGTTTTCTTCAGTGTCTGACTAGCTTTTACTGATATTGTCATGATCAGATGCTAAGTCCTAACAACTTTTGTAAATATCTAAGATAACTACATTTTTGCCAAGAATCCTGACGGGATCCTGACCCCTAGTCCCTCCCCTGGATCCATGCATTATATAAGTGATTAGATTACTGCAATATCTTGAAGGTAATGGTAGGTTACTGGTAGGTTTTATTATTTTATGGTCTTACTACTATAACTACCATACATTTGTGTCAATAACAGCTAAGATAGTCAGCCCTGTTACAAAATGGTGTTAGTTAAAGTGGATCCAAAACCCTCACTTTTGGCGCTCTTGTTCTACTTTCAGTCCCTCCTTCCAAAGGCAAATTTTTGAAAAATTTCAGTAAACGTAAAAACTTTGGCCATGACCTAAATAATTCCTCTTCTTCTCCGCAGCTGTACAAGGGGTTAGCAGTGTACGTCCAGACCTGTTATGTGGTCAGAATCGATTCCCTCAACACCTCGATAATCCATTAACACTAGATGTAGCTGGTAGTGCACAGGCTAGCGTGCCTCGTGATGACAATATACCAACAGAGGGCGCTATAGGTGATGCGGGACTTCCCGGTGAAATGGACTTCGCTAATTTTCCGGATTCTGATGACGTAAGATTCTTATGTCTTTCACATACAGTGGGACAGATGTATATAGATTTTGTGCTGGATAACTGGGTGAATATCACAAAGATTGTTTGTGCTTGTTCTCTATTAACCATTGGTTGGATTGCAATGAAACTTCACATGAATAGTTGGTATAGTCCAGAGAATTTGACACGACTCTCGACCTTTAAATTAGCATATTTTAACAGCTGATATATTGTCTATATTTGTAACCCGGCCGTATGTTTTCATAAGCGGAGAGTATCACGAAGACGCTCGAGGTGTTATACCAAAACAAATCTAAAGAACTGATATTGCACGATTTGCTCGCGTAAATTTATATATTCAACGCAATTACCTTGTAATATATTCATGCATAAAGGTCAGGATTATGTCAAATTCTCTGTGCTATACCAAGCCCAGTTGTACATTATGTCCGGAATTGCCCCTTTTGGGATACATACATTTTTGTGTCAAAAATGGCTCTAGTTAACATCTTTTTTGTAACATAGTTTGTTATTGCTCTACATTATATACACAAATATAAGCGTATTTGTTCCATCTCAATGTTACACAGTGCAACCTCTCAAGAGCAGACCTCTGTAGAGCAACAACCTTTTTAGCTCACCTGTCACAAAGTGACAGGGTGAGCTTTTGCGATCACTCTTCGTCCGTCGTCCGTCCGTCCGTCGTCCGTCCACAATTTGTTTGTGTAGACACTAGACGTCACAATTTTGGCCTAATCTTTATGAAACTTGGTCACAATGATCACTACAACAAAATCTAGGTCAAGTTCGATATTGGGTCATTCAGGGTCAAAAACTAGGTCACAAGGTCAAATCATAGAAAAATCTTGTGTAGTCTCTAGAGCTCACAATATTGACCTAATCTTTATGAAACTTAGTCACAATGATCATCTGAACAAAATCTAGGTCAAGTTCGATATTGGGTTATCCAAGGTCAAAAACAAGGTTACAATGTCAAATCATAGAAAAACCCTGTGTAGTCTGTAGAGGCCACAATTTTGACTTAATCTTTATGAAACTAGGTCACAATGATCATGTCAACAAAATCTAGGTCAAGTTCGAGCTCAAGACCTACCTGCCCGCGGACTCTAAACAGAATTTGCAATATGGATAGCATAATAGTATATTAACATCCTATTACATAGGTTCCATTTGATCATTCAAATAACAAAAGACCTGTACATTACAAAGATTAGAAACTCTTGTGAGGACCTGTAGAAAATGCTATTTTGGCACACAGCAGATTTTTGAATTTTGTAAACTACCACAAATGTTTGAAAAACTCATTGATGAATTTTCAGCTATTTCATAGAATGGTCATTTCTCTGTTATAAGAAAATATTTTCAATTAAAATATTTTAAAATTATTCAAAATTATTACTTAAATTCAACTGGTATAGCAGAAAAATCACAAAATGTATGATATCTGGTTCAAGAAGTGACCTTCATATTTTGCGTAAACTCAAATTTTAATCAACAAAGTATCATTTTGTAGGGAATGTCTTGCTCTATTACAAGACATTATTTAATGTGTCTTCAACAGAAAATGAGAAATAAGCAAACATTAGTTTGTGATATCTTGTTCATCTGCCGCGTAACTTAGCAAGATTTAGGTTACTTGCCAATTTGTGTAATGTATAGGTCCTTGAAATAACCCTTTGACCCCTGAAAATGATAAAGATTTACATTATGATTAGATTTGGGAGTAGTGTTACGTCACTTATTCAGTATCAGACACGTGAAATTGTACGTAAGCCTATATTCACAGGTTTTCATGAAATACGGAATCGGAAAGGTTTTTACTTGATTTTTACTCACAGTTTTATAACGAACAACGCCTAAATATTTAAGATTCTACATGTACGTCGGTTTTTCTTACGATAAGTCTGTGTGAGTCAGTACGTTAGAAGCAACGATGGTCCATATAATAATTCTAGTTCTCGTATTTGTCTAAGTTCCCAATTGTTGTCTATTGAACTTGTTCTGAAACGCATGTGTCGTTTTAATCACGCTCATTAATAAAATTTCTTCTACTTCGTGTTTAATGTATCGAATCGAAAATACGGAAATCAATTTAAGTGTTAGGGATTACGCTATTGTCATAAAATGTGATTATGACGTTGTGTAAAAAATACAGACTGTAACAAAATTAAGTCTGACATTTTTCGGAGGTGTGAAATTTTGCTCGGATGATTGCTTCGAGATAAAGTAATTAATTATCGTTGAAAATTGTGGACTGGACCGACACCTGCGCTTGAATTAGACTGGGTGCTCGTAACAATTTTACTTGAATAAGAGGGATAAATTAATGTACAATATAAAGCAAATTCGCTGGGACTTTGAAATTTGCTTGAATTAGGCCGGTTACTCGAATAATCGCTGCTCGTATTACCGAGGTTTTACTGTATGTACTTTTATATGTAGGTATTTGTGCTATAAAATGGTAAAATCAAATCCTGTACAAAATTATCAATATGGTCCTCTATAGAATTTGTCCCTAGTTGTACCCCTGGGGACTGCATTTTAATTTACTATAATTGTAATACATTGCGTTCCGACCCTCTTGATGTGTCCGACTAGAAGTCCCATGACATTGAACCCAAAAAGTGTTTCCCACAAATGAATGCGATTATCATACAAAGCGTGGTTTTGAAGTTACAATATGTTGTACATACTAATCAATCAACCTTTAAAACATATGGCCCTCTTGCCTTTCTTTTACCAAATCAGTCATCTGAGCCTGTCCCTATAATTCATAGTTTGAAATTCTACTACCGTTCTCTGTTTTAAAAACTTCTCAAAATTTTTATAGTAATACAAATCTTGTGATATTTTTTGTTAAAAACTTACGAAACTAATCCTGTTTGGGCTTATTTGCCCCTAAGGCCATCACCAAGAATGACAATTTTTCCTGTCTGCAGCTCATTGTTTCCACTTTCCACCTATCCTCCGTGCATCTATCTTTGCCATCTTGCATGCTGTTTACCTTCTTCATGTCTTTTTAGGTCGGCCTTTGTTCTCGTAGCAACCAGGGGTCATACAATTCCGGAATAATCTGAATATCTGAATTTGCAGTAGTAGAAAGAAGGGACTTTTTTGGAGAAAATAAAAGTTATTCGATGAAATATTTCCAAGAATTAACAAAGTTATGGTCTTTTGAAATTTCATAATCTGAATTTTAACTATAGAACAATGAACTGAGTTGTGGTTTAGGGGTGTGTGCTAATCAGGGGCGGATCCAGGATTTAGTGTTAGGGGGGGCGTGAAATGAAAAATGAGCTGGGGGCCCAGGGGGCCGCAAGGGCCCCTGGTGGGTGCAGGGCAAAGCCCTGCTAGGGGGTCCAGGGAGGCGAATCACCCCGGTAGCTCCTCGAAAAAAAAAAAAAAAAAATTTGTCTGGCATTTGAACTCACACTCCCAGGATTATGAAGCCATAAGCGCTTCCACTACGCCACGCAGGCTTTTGTCTTCAACATAGGTAAACTAATATATGAAAGCGCGGAATGACGTGATCGAGAGGTTTATTCGTGCGTTGACAGGCAATTCACGATACCAAGGGAAAGTGACAATTTTATCAAATACAAATTAATGTAAATGTAAAAAGAGAATAAAATGACATTTTACCGTCTTCCCACAGCTTTAGGATAAAAGCTTGTCAAAGTCTTCTGCATTTTCGCTTGTTTTTGAGCTGGCGCATCCATCTTTGTTGTCATAAAATGCAGCGAAAAGAGAATCAATGTGCAAAAAGAGCGATACATCAGAATCGCAAAGTTCGACCTGAATAACCGGGCGGCAGAGAGTCTATCGAAGTGTCTGTGGTTAGTGGAAAATGTTAATTGCGCGCTGTGCGCGCAGAAAGCAGAACAAAAATGACTTTAAATATGTGATTTAGTGTGATACAACAAATGAATTGACTTTACTTTGGCGATTTTAGGGGGGGGGGCGTACGCCGGGTCTGCCCCCCCCCCCCCTTGGATCCGCCTATGCTAATGGCTTCCGAAATGCATTTGCAACTCATTTTCAGGATTGGACGTTGTGTCTCAGTAGGACCCCTGAGCAACCCATGAGATGGAATCAGGTTGCATGCAGCATACCTAATCATATCAATCTTTATCTGTGTATTTCTTTGAAGATCGGCATGGTGTTGGTTATTTGGTAGAGGTCTTAGTTGGAGTTGGTGTTAGGTTAAAAGATATGCAGTATTCTCCTGGGGCATCATATCAGGAAAACATCTTGTATACAAGCCAGTTCTCCAGCATCATGCATGAGTCAGTAACTCACACATTTGAGACTCTACTCACACATGATCGGAGGCAAATTGATTGAATCTCACATATTTCTTGGACATACTTGAAATTGACACATTTTGTTTACATTATGAAAATGATCACAAATATTAGTTTAAATTGCTTCATGAAGCATGTATTTTATTGTCATACAAGTAAATTTAAGTTAAAACTGCATTAACCTTCAATAATTTAAGGTTAAAGTTTCAGCAAGGAAAATCTCCTGCATTTCAAAGAAACCTCCTGCATTTCTAACATCAATCTCATGCAAAGGTGTCGGCGAAACATAGCTTGTAGGATCTTGTTAAATATTTTGTAAATTCTAGATTAACCTTGTTGTTTCGTTACTTTCAGATTGACCTAGAAAATATCAACTTAGCCAATGATATTTTAGATGGAAGTTTCAGATCCTCCAACAACCAATCAGGAGCCAGTGCTCAGTCACATGGTATTGAACAACAACAACTTCCTGATATAAGTGGCCTTGACCTTGCAGCTGGAATATCCAATCACACGGCTGGAGTAAATGCAAATATTGAAGTTGTGCCTAATAACATCAGTACTCCCCCTTTGCCTGCTCAGAATGTACCGACTGAAAATATTTCTAATATTGCATTAGATTTGAACTTTGAACGAAATAATGAAGCAACCAATCGGCAACAAGCTGACAGAATTGTGACCAATGAGATTGTGAATAAAGAACTGATCAATGAGAGGAGAGATCAAAGTTTAGAGGAAGATTCTTTGCTTCAAAAAGCCAATGATGAAAAAGAACAAGTTCAAAAGGTAATTTCTATTTCTGTGAAAAATCAAAATTATTGTGGGCATTATATTGGGCATTTCTATTTCAAAGTACATGTACTGTGTCAAATCATATGTTTTGTGGACATGGGGTAATGCAAAAATGTAATGCATTACAATTTCCTAGATAATCATTTGTGCCTTAATATGATACTTGCTGTTGTACAGTAGGTTAAACTTTAGTTACTTGTTTTTGTCAGCTTTATACACAAAACAAAGGCATCATTACACGTTTAATTAATATGTTTGTATCACATAGTGACTATTTTAGCGATAAATCGTAATCATGGTGTTGTGCTGTGTATGTACAATGTTATAACCTACCTTGGATAGATTTTATTGCATTTTGTGATGTGTGCGCTTTTACAGTTTTATCAAGGTTTAACTATGATGTTTTACCCAAAAGATAATGGAAAAGCGCACTCAACCTAACGAGGCGAGCACAGAAAACATAAAAATATACAAGGCACAATGCCCAACACACAACCGAAGTTTTTTATCAATAAGTAAACAAAAATTAATACCCACTCGAGACATTGGAAGGAATATAGTTCTTACGGTGTGTAAGCATGTATTTATTGTTACCTTCCTTGAAAACTCTTCACTGACATTCATGGAATGAAAATAACTCGTTGTTTAAATTTAAAAATTTTGGGTGGCGAAAATTAAACACACCAAATAAAAACCACTACATTTTGGATCAAAATGGCAAAAATATGACCACACCAAAAAATATCCTAAGTAGGGTACAATGTTACTTAATAAGTTTGCTCCTGTTTTGGTTATATCGACTGCATTATTTTTGATTGTTTTTAATTTGTATAGGAATTGGAGAAACAACTTGAAGAGAATGGCAGACTTGGTGAAGATCTTACGAGAACTCAACAACTCGCGGAGTCGCTACAACAACGATATAATGAGTTACAAGTAATTTATTATGTCACTAAGACGGTTATAGTGTGCGTCCATTCGGTTTTATCCCTGCCTAATTAGCTAATTACCTCCAACTTTGAGGGAAGAGACAGAAAGTTTGTGTGATACAAGGAATCTGGGCACGCTGTCCTAGCTCTTTCCAAATATGCTCCTTGGTTATTATAACGTGCCTGGTGCACAGAACAGATACACGCGATACTACCTCTTGGTTTCTAACAAGTTCATCTCTAGTTGGGTGGAAACTACTGAAAAGCATTTCGGAAATTTCTTAAAACTTTGCTAGGTGAGCGCTACCAAGTGCTTTGTTGTGCAATGGACTGCTTTGGTAGCACTAGATAGCGCTTTGCTATGCAACGGTCTGCTATCCGCAAGCGCTCGCCGTTAGCATATCATTTTTCCGCTTTGTCCACTACGTAGCGCTTTTTAGCTGACGTGTCATTGTATATCAGACGTTATAAACGGCTACCTTTGTTCTTTGTCTTTATAGGCAAAAGCCTCAGTCATGTTAGAATCATGTTTTAATTTAAGGAAACACACAGAAAACAGCTTGAAGATCTCCGACAAGCTGGACACCAAGCATTAACTGTTGTAGTGGAGGAATATAAAACATTATTGATGACATCATTACAACAACAACAGGAAATGAATGAACGAAGTTTATGCGAAAGATTGAAAATACAATCTGAAACGTTCACTGACCAATCAAAATTACAGGTTTGTGATTATGTCTCCCATGTGTACATTTATAGTGGGGAAGACATTTTGATTCTGGATATCTGGATGAATGTCACAAAGTTTTAACGCGCTTGTTTTTTCTTAACCATTGGTCAGATTTCAATGATACTTCACCTAGTAAATGATTTGATTGGTACCAAGCCTAGTTGTGTATATTGTCGGCAAGTTTAGTTCAGATGATTTTTGCTTGAGTTACGGCCCATTGTGGGAGACATATGTTTTTGGGTCAATTTACCCTTCCACGGAAATTTGACGACAATATTGATTCGCCTCTTCATGTGGCGATGTTGCTGGTTCATCGAGGAAGGTTAAGTTACTTGTTAAGATACTTACAGTCCTGGAAAACTTAGTTACGTGAATTGGCCAGTGTATGTAAGTTAAACTGTAAAAAATGTTAAGAAATTGGCATGAAACCTGAATGCACATAAAGATATCATAGTTTGTATGTATTACATTATGTAGCAAGAAGAGTATCAATCCTTAATGGAAGAAGAGAGAAAATCATGTGAAGAAACATTTCAGCAAGCAGTGGAGGAAATAAAATCTAAACAAAGTGTAAGAAAACTTATTTACTTCAATCATAATAATAACAACTTTATTTATTATATCTGATAATTTTAACTACTTCCTTGCCTCGCAGATAGACATGCCACTTTGCTTTTATGAATGCCTGGAACGTAAGATATCCATTAAATATTTAAAAATTGTATATGAACCCTGATCCAGTGGGTTGGATTCAAACCCACGAGGGTGAGGGTTCATGTACAAACTTTATTTTTAATGCTGAATCGCCCAATAATACAAGGGCTTATCTCCCTTTCATCTAGCAAAACACATTGACATGCATAAAATACACAAAATCATTCATAAAATAGCAGATAATATAATAACTTAAGTACTGACATTTAAGATAATGTGTAAAATGCTCTGAACAATAATTCATACGAAGCTAGAGTTTATTAGGTTCATAAAAAATACTGTGTTTGGTTAGCAACTTAAGGGCGTTTTGGTAGTTTATTGTAAGATATGGGCAAGTAGTTCCCAATAATAGAATTTGTTTGAACTTTGTATATGGGCAGTGTATCGTATTAGAAACAGAAAAATGCAAAAATAATCATAGGTACCATAACTGTACTTATTAAGGAGTTATCTGCCCTTGAATAACCAAATTTGGAAAAAAATCCAGTTTCAAGGGCAGATAACTCATAAAGAAGTTTGGTGACCTATGATTATTATTATGATATATTCTTTTATAATAAATACCCTGAAAACATATCATCATGCAACATGTATACTTGACTTGTCCTGTTAGCGTAGTGGATAGATTACTTACTTGTCACCAGTCCTGATCGAGCCAGGTTCTATTTAGGGTCTGGGAGGTTAGCTTCATCTGTCACATTGGCTACTGTACTGTCCTCCACATTTGGAGAAGTTAGTACTTGTTTATCTTCAGGTAGAGTTTAGGTCCTCCACATGTGGAGAAGTTAGTACTTGTTTATCTTCAGGTAGAGTTTAGGTCCTCCACATTTGGAGAAGTTAGTACTTGTTTATCGTCAGTTAGAATTTAGGTCCTCAACATGCATTTAAGATAATACTGGAAGATAATTATTGATAATTAATTCCAAGAACACAGGTTTGGTCAACTGACCTGTCTTGACTTTTTTAAGTGACTGAAAATTGTTGAAAAATAGGCCTAAACAATCATTGTATTGTATATCATTTGTAGGAGGAGTTCACTGTTTTATTGAGTGAAGAAAGACAGAAGTATGCTGACTATGCACAGAATGAGATTAAGGTTTGTTTAGACTGTAAAATCATTATATTTTGTGGGGATTTAATTCTGTTAACTGCGTGGTTGAACTTGACCATGAAATCTAATCCCCCATGATTATAGTCAACCGACCAACAAGTGTTTGTGTGTTTGCTTAGAAAAAAGATAATAGAAAATCGGACAGGGAAGGTAGCATTCAACTTAACCTGCCAAGCACAGAAGACTTCACACAGCGCTCTGTTTATCATGGAAACAGATTTGAAAATCCTTTAAAAAATCAATCACTAGCCAGATTTCTCATTAGTTTACAGAAATAGTTGTTGGGTGACTCTCTTACTGGATTTTATGACAAATATTTGGTAACAATGTTCCATTCTAAAAATAGCTAAATAATTGAAATCATGCAGAACTCTGGTTACCATGGCAACTGAATTCAAGGTCCAGCTTGAATATGGTTCTTCTCTATCAATGTGCACAGTTGAAAGATACAGGGCCATCAGGGCTCGACACTAACACTGGTCCGCTGGTCCGAGACCAGTGAAAATCCATAAGGACCAGTGAAAATTCTTGAGGACCAGTAACTGTCCTATTTACAAATTTGGCGCTTTTGCCCTGTCGGACCAGTGGCCAAAATAGTTAGTGTCTAGGCCTGGCCATCTGAGCCGTCTTGTTTTGTTTTTTTTCGCTTAAATATATGGAGATATTAGGCCCCTTTCCCCTCTCAGCAGAGTATATATTTTTCCTCACAGATCTCTAAATTTTCCCCTTGGAGTCTTACTCATTTTTTGCACATAAAGGAAGAAAATTGTGTTTATAAATGATTGAATAGTTTGTTTGACCTCCCATGCTTTAAATACCACCAATCAACTTTCAAACTAGACATTTAAAGAGAATTTACACACAATAAATGAAAATTCCCCTTTTAGCTTTACAGCGCTAATTTTCCCCCTTCTGTGGGTACGGACTCCTTCCACAAAAGTAAAAAGAAACACTGAATATATTTTTTGAGTGGAGTCTATATTATGTTGATGTATGATCATTGTTACAGAGAGAGAAGGAAGTATTAACCAATGAAATACAAGCAGTGATCACAGCTGAACAGGAGAAATCCAAACAAGCAGTGGAGAGAGAACAGGTTTGTGTCTATATCGTCACCTTAGAAGCAAAGAAAAACTTTTTCTCAAAGAAAGAAGCTTTTTATGCCCTGGCATCTACTGATGCAGGAGGCATATAGTAATTGTGCTGCCCGTTAGTCTGTTCGTCAGTCCGTTTGTCCGTTAGTTCAAAATGTAAACTGAAACTTTTAAGTTGTTAAAAATCAATTATTTTTGAAGTCCACCAAGGGATTGCTTTCAAACCTAATCAGCAACTTTTTAACCATCATAAAGACCTTGTAGTGTCAAAGCCATGTAAAACTATCCAACATTTCGACAGATTATGGCCCCTGATTGACGAAGCTAGGTTTTATGGACAAATCTTCCACCAGGGCATTAGCATTTATTGAACGCAGATTTGTTCTTCTTGAGTTTGTTCAACATGACCTTCTGTGATTTAGATTTAATTTAAAAAACGAACTGGTATTAAAGTATAATTTTTGCCTCTATGAGATCAATCTCCTGTATTTAGAGCACTGGATTGGGTTTGATTCATTTTTGCCTCTATGAGATCAATCTCCTGTGTTTAGAGCACTGGATTGGGTTTGATTCATTTTTGCCTCTATGAGATCAATCTCCTGTGTTTAGAGCACTGGATTGGGTTTGATTCATTTTTGCCTCTATGAGATCAATCTCCTGTGTTTAGAGCACTGGATTGGGTTTGATTCATTTTTGCCTCTATGAGATCAATCTCCTGTGTTTAGAGCACTGGATTGGGTTTGATTCATTTTTGCCTCTATGAGATCAATCTCCTGTGTTTAGAGCACTGGATTGGGTTTGATTCATTTTTGCCTCTATGAGATCAATCTCCTGTGTTTAGAGCACTGGATTGGGTTTGATTCATGGTCATGGCAGGTCATTCCCATCCATGAAAATCAGAGAACAATGTTAATTAAAGTTGTTGGGACCTTTTATTGAATGGTTGATTTATATGCTTTCATTTATCCTCGCCACCGGAAAGCCATTTGGGCAAGGCCCTTAGAAGAGGTTAGTCTTTTTAGTTTTTGGAGATAGTGCTTGAAGCATCCCTGTTTCTTTTATGTGGCTGATATAAAGCATCATACATAGGACCTTTTGGTTAGGTTAGGTAGGAAACACTTTTTGAAGGGACACTGTAAATTAGTTATGGTTACAATACAGTCCAAGAAAACTGGTTAGACGAATCAGCCACACAGTCAAATGGATCTTTTGGGGAAAGTGGTTTTAAACCTGAATAAATAAACAAGCCCATAAATAAGATGTTCTAGGAATGTGTGAAGGAAAAATGTATGAACATACTATGGATGATCTTGCATGTCTTTTGAATTATTATCATTTAATTTATTTACAAGTTTTCTAAAAATAATAAAACCCCTTATATTTTATAAATTTAATAAAATATGACCATCATCAAATTTTTGTCTACTAGGTGATAAGCCAAGGAAAACTTGATGAGGCTATAGGGAAGCATAGAAGTGAGACAGAAGCTGCATTGAAGGAACAGAAGGATAAATATCAGGTTTGTATGTTTTTATCGGCCTCCATGGCCTAGTGGTAGAGTGGTAGAGCATCAGTGCTTGAAAAGGGGAATAGAAAATGGGACCAGGTAGAATCACTAAACCAGCCGAGCACAGAAAACATATAAACATCACATACCACAAATACATGGCACAATGTACATGTTTGGCAGCTGGACTTCCTTTGACTTCCCTGGTCTTTATTTAGTATCACCATCAAAATGCTGAATAACCTAGTTTCAGCAATCAAAAAGCTGAATGTCCTAGCTGAATGACCTAGTTTCAACTGTTAAAAGTCTGAAGTGTTTAAGGTACCATCCCAGGCTGAAGCATACCAGTTGTTAAAAAACAATTAGTGTCTAGATCGAGATTTGTTGTTTTTACGTTCGAGTCTAATCGGGTAGCCGTAATTAAACGATAAGGTCGTGTAAGTAACCAAAATATTACAAATTGATAGTTTTGCCGCCAGTAACAACTGGAATTATGTTACTTCCGAATGTCATATATTTTCGCGACATTGAAATAAATAAATCGAAAGTAGAGCTACTGTACCATGTAGTAGCTTTTTAATGCATCAAGAAGTGTTTATATCCATGCAAACACGTATATTTATATATTATTTTGGTCTCCTGAATCTAAAGAGGTCTTACAGCCTTGCTTCAGATTATCCATTTAAATGATTTTGGTTTTAACTAAACTTTGTTATAAAATCCAAATAACTTGAATAAGGCTTTATTTAGGTACAAATTAACATTGATTAAAAGCAATAAAACCTTCTTGGTTAATTTAAAAGGAGCTGCATATTAGATAAAGTGTTTTAAGGCTTTAACATCCATGCATTGAGGAAGGGCTCCTGTGTTTTATGAAAGGATACTCAAACCATTGAGTAATTAGGGGCCTGTGACAGGGTTTATTGTGTCTAGTGACACCCCAGTTTTGATTAATTGCTCTTGTTATATATTTTACAAGGGCTTCCGAACCACTTAACTGGAGTAGCTAGGAACGTAATTTTCTACCGAGTTTTCGATAGCATAATCGATTAATCAATCGATAGTGAAATGAAAATTCGATTCGATTATCGATAGTAATTTTGGTCCGATTGTGGAACACTAGATATAGGAAATCTACTCTGAAAAAAACTTGAGATGGATTCTCAAGTACCAGTTATGTCCCCCAAATATGGGGAAGACTTATTGATTTTGTGCTGTATGTCTGTCACAAGGCTTGTCCCCACATTTTCTGTTTAACCACTACTCAGATTTCAATTAAACTTGACATTAATACAGTGATAATGACAATGATTTTAATTGATATAGACCAGTGGCCCGTAACAATAATATGAACATATTTACAGAATATACATAGACTAGTTCAAAGTACTTGAACTAAACATGGCAAATTTTTGAAAACAATCATAATAAACAAGTATGGTAAATCATCATATCATTTCTAAATCATGACAAAATAATTGAAAATATTCATATAGGAAAACAGGAAATACCGGTAGTTGCATACATATATTTATATTGTTTAGTTCTGACTACATAAAATGAGTGTCAGTACAGTGGTATATAGAATCAGTGTCACTAACATGGATAAAACACTTCGGCAATCCTAATTTAAATTGCTGTTAATTAATACATAAATAGTTGGTACCAAGCCTAGTTGTGCATGTTGTCAGGAATGTTAGGTCAGATGAAAATTGCCAAAGTTATGGCCCTTTGTGGAAGAATATGTTTCTGTATCAAAAACCTTTAAGTTTCTTAGCTTCTATTATTATCAATGTAAATTGCACAAGAACATTGCTATAGTGAAGATATCCATAAGACAACAGGTGGCTGTGTCGTTTGGAAAATTTGAGTAATAAGTTTAAAAAAAAGTTTTGAAAATTAAATTCTAAAAGCTATGTACCTTGTCAAAGTAAAGGTATCCTGAACAGTCAGTTATCTGACTTACAACTGTACATAAGGGATATTATTATTACCCGGTAGGTGCGGGAGGTCCTGGTTTTGATCCCAGGTCGCGTTATACTAAAGATAAAATAGATGCTCAGCATATAAGGGAAGTTGGCTGTTTATCTCGCATACCCTTTCATTGATATAAACTAAACACTACTCTCAGGACTTGGACGATAAAACTTAATAAATATTGAGTTATAACTCTTCAATGATTTCAGGAGGAGTTACATAAAGTGGTAAAGGAGGAACGAGTGGTGGCGAGAGAATGTGTACAACAGTCTGTACAAATTGTCCGAGATGATATGAATCGATATTTACAAGAACAAAGGGAGGTAAGCAGCCGTTTAATTCTTGTTTTTTTAATGCCAAGCGTAGCCTTTATTTGCCAGTCAGCTTTCTGCTGAAATATGGCTGGCATATAAGTGCCTCCACCCGTATTTGAACCGGAGTCGCCAGATCAGGCATCAAGCGTGCTAACCATTGTGCTATGGAGACATAGTTTTTTATACTTGTTACACGCTGAACAGCTTGAACAAATTCACCTGACGCTTCTCCTACATTATAGTAGCATGATTTTAACTGTTGATTTTCTGCCTTTATATAGATATTAGATATTTTGCTTCGGTATTTGTTTTTATAAGCGTGCAGGGATGATACCAGTATGTCTCAGGTGAACATTCGAAAAACCTCCCTCATTATAATGAAATCTCCTTCATTATAAGCGTGCAAGGATGATACCAGTATGTCTTAGGTGAACATTTAAAAAACCTCCCTCATTTTAATGAAATCTCCTGCATTATAAGCGTGCAAGGATGATACCAGTATGTCTTAGGTGAACATTTTAAAAACCTCCCTCATTTTAATGAAATCTCCTGCATTATAAGCGTGCAAGGATGATACCAGTATGTCTTAGGTGAACATTTTAAAAACCTCTCTCATTTTAATGAAATCTCCAACATTTCCAGCCCCAATCTCACAACAGGTATGCATCCTCAACTAGTAAACTAGTACAAAAAACCTTGTAATTAAAGTATCACTTTCTCATATTTCAGGCAGATAGAACAACACAGAGACGGCATCTTACCAGTTTGGATTTATTCCTCGGAAGTGCCAGAAATCAACTCTCTATATTGTTAGATAGTTCATCAAATACTGACATCCAAACACATACAGACAATAAGTCCGGTGATCTTGACACTAAACAAAGTGACAAACATACGTAGCAGAGACTGTTCTGTGTTGCTGACTATAAAATAATTTATTTTCTTGTGGCATAACAGTATAGCAGTTAATTTCCCGTCTCAAAGTGGGAAGGCAGTATAAGAATGATCTTTGTTAATTTCCCGTCTCAATGTGGGAAGGCAGTTTAAGAATGATCTTTGTTAATTTCCCGTCTCAATGTGGGAAGGCAGTATAAGAATGATTGTCGTTAATTTTCTATCTCAATGTGGGAAGGCAGTATAAGAATGATTGTCGTTAATTTCCCGTCTCAATGTGGGAAGGCAGTATAAGAATGATTGTCGTTAATTTCCCGTCTCAATGTGGGAAGGCAGTATAAGAATGATCTTTGTTAATTTCCCGTCTCAATGTGGGAAGGCAGTATAAGAATGGTCTTCGTTAATTTCCTATCTCAAAGTGGGAAGGCAGTATAAGAATGATTGTCATTAATTTCCTATCTCAATGTGGGAAGGCAGTATAAGAATAGTCTTCGTTAATTTCCTATCTCAATGTAGGAAGGCAGTATAAGAATGATTGTCGTTAATTTCCTATCTCAATGTGGGAAGGCAGAATAATAATGATCTTCGTTAATTTCCTATCTCAAAGTGGGAAGGCAGTATAAGAATAGTCTTCGTTAATTTCCTATCTCAAAGTGGGAAGGCAGTATAAGAATAGTCTTCGTTAATTTCCTATCTCAATGTGGGAAGGCAGTATAAGAATGATCTTCGTTAATATCCCGTCTCAAAGTGGGAAGGCAGAATAAGAATGATCTTCGTTAATTTCCTATCTCAAAGTGGGAAGGCAGTATAAGAATAGTCTTCGTTAATTTCCTATCTCAATGTGGGAAGGCAGTATAAGAATGATCTTTGTTAATTTCCCGTCTCAATGTGGGAAGGCAGTATAAGAATGATTGTCGTTAATTTCCTATCTCAAAGTGGGAAGGCAGAATAAGAATGATCTTCGTTAATTTCCTATCTCAAAGTGGGAAGGCAGTATAAGAATGATCTTAGTTAATTTCCTATCTCAAAGTGGGAAGGCAGTATAAGAATGATCTTTGTTAATTTCCCGTCTCAATGTGGGAAGGCAGTATAAGAATGATCTTCGTTAATATCCCGTCTCAAAGTGGGAAGGCAGAATAAGAATGATCTTCGTTAATTTCCTATCTCAAAGTGGGAAGGCAGTATAAGAATAGTCTTCGTCCGTCTGTCTAAAAGTCTTAAACCTATATTTTGTGCCTGGTACTTAGAGCAAATGTGTCACTCACAGACTGTCAGTTTCAACCATGCTGCTCAATGTCACTATCCATTAATCTGGCAAGGGTTTTTAGCGGTTCTTTCAACTGCCTTGTCCATTTGAGTTAGGTCAAGTCAATGGGTTGTAAATGTATGGATTTCAAAAGATACCTGAAAAGATAATAATTGAAAATTATTTAATTTTGGGGATGGATATTTAAAATATGGAATTAAGAGGTTAATGTTTTTTTTTCTGAATAAACAGTTAAGGAAGTGTAACTACTTTATAGGGAGTCTCGGGTGTCGGAGAGACATATTTTTCATTGATTTGGTTATTTAGATAAAATATCAGTGCCTTTGATTTTGTCCCCATGTATAGCTTGGGAGACATATTGTATTTGTGCTGGACGTCTGTCTGGATGGATGTCTGTCAAAGTTTGTCAGCACTTGTTCTCCTTAACCATTGATCAGATTTCAATGAAACTTCCTATAAATATTTAGTACCAAGCCTAGTTGTGCATATTGGAATTTTAGGTTTGAGGAATTTGCTGGAATTATTGCCGGCCCTTTTTGAAATCAGCATCTCAAGGCGCTTCTTATGAGTCTATTGTCATGAAAATCGGAAGTGGTCATGTTGACCAAACTGAAGATGAAAAAGCTTGTTTTTTTATAAGTAAAGAGTAGTTTTCAGACAGTATTTTCTTGTTGAGATCTTTGATGTACGAGTTTCAGCGCAGGTGAAAAAGAAACTGTTTGTTTCCTGTATACTGGCCTACCCTTAATAATTTCCCACAATTATACTGTATAATTATTAATTTTCTCAAAAAAATTTTTTTTAATTTTGCGGATAAACTAGATCCCAAAATTAATCCGCTCTAAAAATATGTGAGAGATTTTTTAAGAAACTATCAAATTACCATCTTACCAAAATTTGCAAAATTCGAAACAGTGAAAATAAATGTTATTTAAGTAAATGTTATGTATTATTTTGGTGGAGGAGCTTAAATAAATGAACTCCTTAATCATTTAAGAATGGCTGAGGGGTCATTCTATGCTTGTATGTCCTTAATCATTTAAGAATGGCTGAGGGGTCATTCTGTGCTTGTATGTCCTTAATCATTTAAGAATGGCTGAGGGGTCATTCTATGCTTGTATGTCCTTAATAATTTAAGAATGGCTGAGGGGTCATTCTGTGCTCATATGTCCTTAATCATTTAAGAATGGCTGAGGGGTCACTCTGTGCTTGTATGTCCTTAATCAGTTAAGAATGGTTGAGGGGTCATTCTATGCTTGTATGTCCTTAATCATTTAAGAATGGCTGAGGGGTCATTCTGTGCTTGTATGTCCTTAATCATTTAAGAATGGCCGAGGGGTCATTCTATGCTTGTATGTCCTTAATCATTTAAGAATGGCCGAGGGGTCATTCTATGCTTGTATGTCCTTAATCAGTTAAGAATGGTTGAGGGGTCATTCTAGGCTTGTTTGTCCTTAATCAGTTAAGAATGGTTGAGGGGTCATTCTATGCTTGTATGTCCTTAATCAGTTAAGAATGGTTGAGGGGTCATTGTAGGCTTGTTTGTCCTTAATCAGTTAAGAATGGTTGAGGGGTCATTCTATGCTTGTATGTCCTTAATCAGTTAAGAATGGTTGAGGGGTCATTCTATGCTTGTATGTCCTTAATCAGTTAAGAAGGGTTGAGGGGTCATTCTATGCTTGTATGTCCTTAATCAGTTAAAAAAAAATCCTGGTTATTGGATTGGCGATTTCGGCGGGCGGGCGGACAGGCGGGCGTCAACAATTGGTTTACCGTTGGATAACTTTAGTTAGGAATGAGATATCATAATGAAACTTGCTGTGTAGGTAGCTTGTGTGAAGACCCCGCTTGGGATTGAAAGTGGGGCTGGTGGGGTCAAGGTCACTGTTACTAAATATAGAAAATCGGTTTCCGCTCAATAACTTAAGTTAGGAATGAGATATCATAATGAAACTTGCTGTGTTGGTAGCTTGTTTGTAGAACCCCCCCCCCCCCCCCCCCCCCCCTTAGGATAGAAAGTTGGGCTGGTGGGGTCAAGGTCACCGTTACTTAAAATGAAAAACGATTTCCGCTTAATAACTTAAGTTAGGGATGAGATATCATACTGAAACGTGCTGTGTAGGTAGCTTGTGTGAAGATGCAGCTTGGGATTGAAAGTGGGACCACAGTGATTTTTTTCCTTCTTTATTAGGGTCCGGAAAAAGGACCCTTTCCCAATTGCAAATAGGCTATCATTTTCCCAAATTTGAATGGAGAAATTCCCAATGAACAATATAACAAAATAATTTTCAAAATGGGACATAAAATGATAAAGTTATGAACATTTTTGACAAGAGGTCAAGCATAAAGTTCAAAGAAACCAGTAAACATTAACATGTCATTCACATGTAATCTTTTTTTCTGTTTTATTTGGTATTTCTGTTTCATGGAAATTCCCAATTTCAAGTTGTCAGGACGCGAAAATTCCCAATCAGAACGGACCCGAACCCTTTCCCAAAGAGGCAAAAAAAATCACTGGACCAGTCAGTAGGGTCAAGGTCACTGTTACTAAAATAGGAAAAACAGTTTCTGCTCAATAACTTCCACAGCCATTTCTCAGTAATTACCTGTCAAAATTTCATGAAATTTTAAACAAACATCAACAAAGAAACTGCGATGATGCCCGTCAAGATTTTTTTGATTGGTCAATTCACTTAAGAGTTATTGCCCTTGATTTAACAGCACCATTTCAAACTTCTCCACATTCACCCTTGCCTTTGAAAACCTGGTCTTCGTCGCCATGCGGCGTTCTTGTTTTAAACATGCGACAGTGTATTGAAGTAAAAAAAAAGTTTCTTTTTAGTTAAAAAATTCCCTCTGTTTGGACCCCCTCCTCCAAAGGGCTGCGGATCCCTTCCCCAAAAGTAGAGTGAGGGCGCTACCAGGTTCAATTGTTTGTTGATGGTGAGCTAAAATAAAAATAAATGCAGGTATAACTCTTAACGCAATAAATTGCACTACAAAAGCAAACACAAAATCCGCTATATTTATCGTTTCTAAATATTAAGGAGCATGAAAACTTTATATGTTGTGCCAAATGTGTGAATGCTTTCAATGGTAAGTGTTACGTTCCTTGATTTTAATCCATAACAAAAATATAGGCACTATTGTGTTTGTTTTTGTACTGCAATTTATCGCGCTAGAGTTATAATCTGTTTAGATGAAGGCATTGAACAAACTTATATAAAATAATGATGGTAACAATACTGTATTTAAACAGAGACTTTTTGTGCATCACAGCTTCCTTGTATACATAATACTTTCTAGAAACGTTAATACAGTACAACCTTTCCAGAACAACACCCATTGGGAAACAAGGAATTTAGTTGTTGTACAGAGGTTTGTTGCTCTGAAGATATAATGTATTGTTATGGTTACTTCTAGAATATAATGATTATGTTGCTTATGGAGATATGGGGCTGTATACGTATCCGGGGTCCCATTTGACGTGGGAATATGGGCTTTCAACCTTGAAATTTTCAAAGAGCCACTAAGTTGCCACTAAGACTCTCAAGATTTTGGTTTGAAGGGTCTTTTTATCTTAAAATCATGGGTACTAAATTGCCTATAAAAATGGTAAAATTTAGTCAAAAATACCAAAATGACCCTTCAGATTCAGAAGCTAGTGGAACCCCTTTATATGAATGTTATGGTGATAGATTTGTACTATAATTGTGCAATATGTGTACAGCATAAAGAACTGTATATAAATATTTTATCAAGATTTCTCTAGTTCTGTTTTTTATTAGCTCACCTGAGAATGAAGTAGACTACTGTGGTCAGTCATAACTTATAAACAGACATTTTATAACTTGTAATATCTTCAGACTAGACACTTTAGTGAATTTTATTATCATTTTTTCCATTTTTTTTATTCAACCCACATGTTGCAGAGTGCCTGAGGTGTTATCAAATGCTGCTGATAATGCCTGTTATTTGTTCGATGACTGTCCTGACTACCTTTTGACAAATTTGACTGATCAAATTCATTTGGAGAACGTCCCTCAGAACGAAATGTAATGGCCGAATTACTTGTGAATATATGTACCTTGCTTGACGTTTAACTGTATAATAATAATAATAATAATAATAAAGACTTTATTTAATGAGGCAACACAGTTGGCAAAGCCAGTCTTACCTGTGAGCCTCAATATATATGTACATACAATTTACAACAAATGTGAACAAATATAACATTTACAGAATGATATTTACATTAGATTTAACAGCAGTGCGTTAATTAAGCTACTAAAACATATCAAAAGAAAGCTAGACCAACAATTTATTGAACAGTTCAGTGAAATTGAACTATAAAAAATTACATTTATATACATATTAAGTGACACAAGAATTTTACATGTTTAACAAGTTTTTCCCACCAGAGAACCACCATTTAAGGTATGATGACTTAAAGATTGCCAAGCTTTCTGATTGTTTTATTTGTAGTGGTATAGTGTTCCAGAGTTTGGGACCTGAATAAGCAAGAGTTTTCCTAAAAAATTCTAGTCTTGGTTTTGGAACCTTAAGGGATTGTTGAGTGTGGGATCTTAGTGAATGATTATTTGAGAATGTGAATAAATTTGACATGTATTCAGGAAAGAGATTGTTAATAGATTTGTAAACAAAAATGGCTTTTTTGAAATAGATTCTTTCATGTATAGTCATCCACTTGAGTTCTTGAAAGAGATCGTGTGATGGAGTGTCTATGTCCTTGTCTAGTATAATACGAGCAGCTCTTTTCTGAAATTTGTACAGGGTATTGAGAAGCTCATTATTACAATTTCCCCAAATGGTACAGCAGTAGTCAATATGGGGTAAGATGTATGCATTGAAGAAGAGGATTCTCATGTGTTTATTTAGAAAGGATTTTATTCTGAGAAGAAGATAGAGTAAAGAATTGCATTTCTTAAGCAGATGTTTAACCTGTGTTTGCCAGTTAAGTTTATGATCAACATGAACTCCTAACAATTGTTCTGTCTCCAAAAATCCTATAACTTGGTTTTGCATTGTTAAGAGTGAACTCACTGCTGTTTTTAAGAGAGTTATACATTGTATTTGAAGGTGAAATTATCATCGCTTTGGTTTTTTGGGGGTTAGGCAACATTGAATTCCGTGTACACCAATCATTGATAATAGTTATACTTTGTTGCAGTGAGTTATATACTTCTGGTAGTGATTGTTCAAAAGCAGTGACAGTAGTGTCATCAGCAAACATGTCAGTAGATGTATTTTTGAGGTGTAGTGGTAGATCAGTAGATGACCCCTATTGATTTTGAGGTCAAAGGTCGTGGTCACTGACCTTTACTATTTCTGACTATTAAAATGGTTTCCGTTCAATAACTCAAAAACGCTTTGACCCAGTATCTTCAAACTTTACATGGAGGTTGGACAGCAACCGTAGATGACCCCTATTGATTTTGAGGTCAAAGGTCAAGGTCACTGTGACCTTCCCCATTTCTGACTATTGGGCTGCCATGGGGGCATAGGTGTTTTACAAACATCTCGTGTTTGTCATTGGCTTATTCACTTGTTAAGGGAAACAACTGAATTAATCGCCATCAGGCATTCAAATGGTCAAGGGGGAATAACTCGTACTTTGTCATAGATTTTTAATGGTCAAAGGGAAACAACTCTATATTCCACATTAATTTCTGTTGTTTATCTGAGTGTATCAGATGTATAGAGAAGGTAGTGCAGCGGCCATGTTTAGCCGCAACAGGTATGTCATTACGAAAGCTGGTACCCAGTTTTTCTACAGTTGTCAAAGCAAACACGGATACCAGTTCCTGTAAGTCAAAGGAAGGGGCACATAATCCTATTTGTATAATTAACTTCTAATATTCAAGGGGAATTAAACTGTAACTCTTAGTTTTATCATTTATTTCTGGTGACAAGGGGAAATAACTCTTTGTCATTAAGTTCTTATGGGCAACAAACTTGTCTGCATCATTAATTTTAATAGTCAAAGGGGAGCAACTCTTATCTTCTTAATTTCAATGTGGACTACAGTTGTTTCCCTTTGACCATTAGAAATATATTTCATTTCCAAAATCTATCAAGAGATAGTGCGTCCAATGTGTACTGAGAAAGGCGGAAGATTTCATTTTAAACCACAATGTGAATTAATAAGGTGTGCACGAGTGATCAGTGATGTTTATAACACTGACCATTACTCGTATTAGTTTTAAATACTAACGAGTAGTATATAACTAGTTTCGCCACAGGCCCACAGTACTGTCGACTAATCGGATTCATGTTCATGAACTTCACACATATCCTCGGTGCATTATATTTCTCTTCGACCAATAGAAGATCATAGAATACAGCCGGTTCATGATAGATTTATGGATATGTTTAAATGGTTCTCTCTATTTGAGGATGATATAACCTTTGCGTCCCTTTTAATGTTGTGCTCTGGAGGGGTCTATTTTATATAAAAAAGATCATTTTCTTGAAATTGGCTGCAAATTACATTGAATTTATATGTTGCTCTAAAATGAACATATCATTTAGTAATGAATAACCCCTACATAAACGATGTTTATTTTGCTACACTGGAGTACAAATTTTAACATATTTTAATTTAAAACGACTTTTTAACAGAGTTTTTAAAAGAATGAGTTATAGTAGGACGGGGCACTTCAGACGGCAAGCGTGCTAACCATTGAGCTACGAAGGCCAAATGAATGTTCTTAAATGTGCCAATGTAAAGCTCCGATACACGCAAACTCATTTATACGGAATCCTGTTAGGGCCATCGCATTATCATTCCCTCGCTAAAATACAACGCGATATTTGACTTAAAAAATATCGTGTTTTATACGGCAAGCGGAGCCGATGCGATATTGTAAAGAAAGTGCGAGACACAAAAAGTCAAATCTCGCGTTGTTTTTATCGATTTTCATATAGAATACAGTACAACTAAACTTTGTTGAAAATAAAACACGAGGTAATAACAAGCGCATCTCGCGTTTTATAACGGCTACTTTCAAAGGGCGAGGTAACGATAACGCGATGGCCCTTACAGGATTCCGTATATTTTGACTCCAGTATAAAGTGACTTGTTGATAGATTGATGCACATATTGTGGCATGCTTGTACTTACTTGACATGTTTTCCTATGCTTACATAATAAGTACAACCTGTTGCAAATAGAGAACTTTGTGCACCTGTCACAATGATCGTTCGTTAATAACAATGTCAACATATCGCTTGTCAACAATATTGTAGAAATTCAGCACGAAAACTACCAGCTATTACATTATCTCTGAGTCGATCAGAGTCTTTATATATTTCCCTACGGAAAACAAGCAAAGATAGTATTACATTATCGCTATATACGTGTGTATGTGGTTTTTCTATAAACCCGACGAGCGTCACGTTACGTTATCTACCCTTTATAGTTATATCTTTGTCCGCTATATAATGCTTGTGGATTATATGGCTGGTATACAGTAACACGTGTGTAAATACATGTAAAGACATTATACGAACAAATTCGAATGAAGATAATATTTTATTGCTGAAAAAATAACAAAACGGACTAGAATAACAACTATCGAAACATAATGCTGAGCAGCACATCATATAAATATAATATTTGGCTTCAATATTTTCGCTTACATATTGCACGATATAAATAATAGTGTATGTCAAAGACTCATAGTTGTTATCGTTCACTGTTCAAGTTTACTTTGAATTCTTTTTACGAAGGAGTTAATAGATGAACGCACTTTGTCACTACGTTTCGTAACACGTCTAGAAGGCAATTCAACGGCATCTTTGTGGACGGGTTTCTTTAACTTCTCACCGTATAAACTTGGAAAGAAATTGAGAACGTCATTAAACACCTCACAACAGTCGTCTGCGTTAATCGCGGATATATCACGATATTTACAACTCCAGTCAATGCACGCCACAGATTCGGCAACTTCCGGTGGGATTTGACGATCCGAGGAGTCCGCTTTATTGCCGACAATAATAATATGATAACCTTCGCTTCTAAGTTGTTGTATTTGTTGTTTTATAGATACGACTCTATCAAATGTGGACCAATCTTCTACAGAAAACACCAAAATAAACACATCTCCAGCCATTATGGCAAGTTTCGTCATATCCGGGAAATTATGTGAACCGGATGTATCAATAATCTCTAAATCGAACTTTTCACCTTTGTATAAATACGTATCTTCTATCGTTTCTTTGTAAGTACCCGGGAAATGGTTATACAAGGCTCGTTGAATAAGTGACGTCTTGCCAACCGCTGCCGCTCCCATGGCGACAACACGCACGTGCTGATGGATGTGTGAGTACGAGGCTGTGTCATGATGATGAAAACAATCATGGTATCCAAATCTGTGAACAAATAGAATGGCTTAATTATTCAGAATCAACTAAATGCTTCATTATTCAGAATCAACTAAATGCTTAATTATTCAGAATCAACTAAATGCTTAATTATTCAGAATCAACTAAATACTTAATTATTCAGAATCAATGAAAGAATTAACACTCATATGAAAAAAACTGTTGGTCGATATTTGTCTAAATCACGGAATTAAACGACTTTTCATTATATATTTAAAGCGGACCGTTATAATGTCCATTTTCCAGTTAAACTATCCTCAGACAAAATGATAAAATTTAACTCAACAAAATCTTTAAAAAATATATGTTCGTCAATATTCTAAAAGTGGAATCATAGCATTTGGTAAGGAATATCTATATAAGTAACAAATTAATAATACAAATACTTACAAATGCATAATTGCGACAGTCGAGTAATTATTCCAAAATTGTTCAAAATTAAATGTTTCACTTCACCTCAATGCTTGATCTGCTTTTACTGGTGATCCACCCGATAGCCACCTTATATAGTCAGAATGTCGTAAGCCTACTTTTTCTACGTAAACAAATATTGTAAATATATTGTTAATATCTATCTTACACTGTTTATGTGGTCATTCAACCCTTATTTATGAAAACGGGGTACCAAAAACGAACAGTAAAATAAAAACATTCGTTCGGTGTTTACTGAAATTTGTCTAAGCTGCAAGTGACCTATCGGACACGGCTGTTTATTTTTCTAACATGTTAGCATCAGCGGACCAATTTAGTGTTAATTGCTACCGTTAAACGAATTTGTTAATAAGATTTTACACCGGTCGGTTAAAGTTGTTGAAAGCTTACACGGGTTATTAACCTTTTTATTGGCACATACATTTCTGATATATTTATTTATATGTACGGCGTAAAATATTGCGGTTAGGTTTAAGCTTGTTTATTATATTGATTACATCAATCGGAAAACAGGTTCTTACAACAGAAACTGGTCATTTTTGTTGACTGCCAGTACTCCAATCCTAATAAGGTATAGTGCGTACAACGTGGTCCTCGACCTTTATAGTGCGCACAACGTGGTCCTCGACCTTTATGTATGACTATACATGTATTACAAGCTTCTTGCAAGGAATATGCTGGTGATTAAAATACAGTAAAGTTCCGCGAATAAGACCACTTAATAAGACCTGCTGATTTTTGCCAGTTTAAGGTCCCAAAGTATTAAATTTAGAACAAAAAAGGTCCGCTAATAAAACCGATTCGCTATTAAGACCACCTTTTTGACTGGTCTTATTAGGGGAACTTTACTGTAATATACTATCGCCTCTTTCCTGTAACGTCATATCCGTTGCGGCTTAACATGGCCGCTGCACAACCTTCTCTCTATATAGGCTTCACTCAGATATACGGTATACTCAAATAGTTTGAAACCAAGCAATTTGACTATGGAGGAGCACGTGACCACATGCCAATGCCTGATTGGCTAATGTGTCAGTCTGGCTTAAGGTGAGTCTAGACAGTACATTTCGGTTTAAAAATGTACTGTGTAGTTACATGTAGTATACTTCTACGACACAGTTTCTGGAGATGTACCGTCTAGTCTCAATGTTCGGAATCACGACAGGGGGTCTGTTTTGTTACTATTGATGTAGAATGTTGAAAATGGTTAGGCCAAAATAATTTATGCAGTGTTTCCCCTTCCCCATCACGTTGATAAGGTAGGATTAACTGGTATTCTAACCAACAAGCGGTTTCAGCCATATACACATAGAGGAAAGCATGGTGTGCACGAATTATCGATAGAATACAGCTACGACTGACAACTGCAAATAAGCCGTTCGAGAAAGAACGTAGTGCTATTGTTACTATGTATTTTTGTAATATCAAATGCGGAATATTGGCTATATTGGAATCGAATAAATAAACATGTATCTGAGTTTTATTTAAAATAAAGCTTGTTCAGGTGCGCATCCAAACTAGTGATTCTACGATAAAACACATGTACACATTCATTATTTCTTAAGTAAAGTTACTGTAGTAAATACTGGTCTGTAAATTATCTGGCCGAGGAAAACTTTTTGACTTGTCTTAACTAACAAGTTACAAGAGTTTGAATATAGGCTTTCTGTTGTACATTTGAGAATTAAAACTGCACACAGGTGAGTGACCGTTATTACGATTTCGTACAAAATACCGGTGAATGACATATTAACATAGTGTAAATACGGAACCGATGTTGATGTCATAGACAACATTCATAACCATGACGGATATCAACATGTTGGATAATGTTTTACTTATTATCATGGTCAAAATAGCTATATTGCGCCCAGGATAATGTGATATTTACAAACATGAATCGGTTTGGTCAACTGTTGCAAAATTGGTTTAACAACTTACTAAAGTAAACAGATATAAGGTCAGTATTGTACTCAAAACATCACTGATAAATCATGCACATCTGATTAATCCGCCTTTCTTGGAATTTAACTTTCTCTTTCCATATCTGATAATCACCTTGCCCCAATTCCACGAAAAAACTTAAGTTACTGCTCAGCTGAGACTGCTATTTTAAAAACATAGTTTGTTGATGAAATGATTTTTATGTATACTAGTATGTATTGGTTCATCCCATTGAGTTGCCAATTTAATAAAACTGTACATAATGAGTCTGATTTTAACAAAAATATCTAAAAACATAAGTCTGTTATAACAAGCTCAAGTACGAAATTCATTATTGTTTATCCCTGTTTGATTTCCATGAGCATTTCATACTCAAATCACCTAATATATCATTATTTAGCAATAAAAACACAGTTTCTGGTAGCAATCTACATCACAAGACTTTAACTGTAGTCATATAATACAGTCTCAGCTGAGCAATAACTTTTTCGTGGAATTGGGGCCTGACTAACTTGTTAACCTACCTACTGGGCCGGTCTACGAATCGAACCCATGTCATCCCCGATGGGGACAGCCTAATAGTTTTAGTATAATTGTGTGGGATTATAAACTCCTATCAGTAAGTTTGATTCCAGGAACTGCTCGTGTATTAAAAAGACAAGACATTTCATGTATCCAATATAAGTTTAATTTACATCAAAATCACGACATTCTTTGGGAAAGAGAAATAAAATTTGATATATCTGTTGCTCTGCCTATACTTATAAATAGGCCTAAGTTCACAATCAACGGCATAGAACGAATGCATAAGTACTTAAAAACACATAATTATGTAGAATATATTGTTTGTTGTAGTGCATAAGTACATACATGTATAAGTAACGTTCAATATAAATAGGTAGGGTAAAAAGTTCAAGGACTGAAAACAAGTATGTATTGTCGTTGATGTTATAGCCTATAGGCGTGATTATGTCATAGACATTTTGTTTCAACTCGCCGTAACACGGATGCACGTTCCTGTGACGTCATATCCGTTGCGGCTAAACATGGCCGCTTCCCAACCTTCTACTCTCTTCAGTACCCGGGTCGATCAGTGACTAGGGCAAATCATTAATTTACGGCGAGTTGAAACCAAATGACTATGGATTATGTTTCTCATTTTCATTGTCTCCTCGACTTCCGGTTACGGGCGGAAGTGACACAATATGGATTCACACGTGGGGCATTTTCTTCCGTTGTACGCCACCCATCGATGACGTACCCATGGTTGTAAACAGGCACCTGCTGGTAGTTTGTCTGGACACGCTGTCTGTGGACATCCCTCCGAATCTACAGTTGAACCTGTAAGACGAGGAAAATACATGTATATGCATATACATTACGTGTTTTGGGTCGCCGGAATCAAGGTAGAAGAGTAGGCCTACTTTAAACCAATTTACTTTCGCGACTATTAACTTTCGCGTTTTTAAGTTTCCAGCAATGTCCATATTAATGTTTTAGCACTTTCGCGGCGACTTAATTTCGCGAAATTCTACCACTCGCGAATTCCGCGAAACTAAATCGCACGAAATAATTTCTTGGTTTATATATGTATACAGTACTTAAAAAAAATAATGCTTGCTTACAATACTAAATTTTGGTAACTTTAGAAACTTGAAGTCATTTGAAATTCAATGGTGCATTTGTATGCCATTAGTTTCATTTACGATGTTGCCATAACGGTACCAAATTATAGTATTAGTTTACAACCAAGCATTCAAGTTTCATCCCCAACTTTTTTAACCATCCGATATTGTAAACCCGATAGCCGTTTACATAGGCGGTCAGCACGTACTTACCACTGTTTACTATCTATGACAGGCTTCTAACAGAATTTCCGATTATAAAAGTGCCTGTCACATTTGTAGCCGTGTAGGTTTATTATTCATTGAAATGGTATATTACGGGTATCAGCGTGTAGCTACTTTATTTTACTTTCAGGATATATCAACACTTTAGTCCTTAAATACATGTACCCTTTACACACCAAACGTCAGAATCAAGAACACAATTTCTTAATTTGGTCGCTAACTTAGACGTTCAGCAAAACCCAGATTTCCACGCTTGTAAACGTGAATTTTGCCTTGAAACAGAATGTATGCTTCACAAACGGACCTAGCTAGTCATCCTTTCAGTTAGTGTTACTAAATAATTTACCTCACATGCCAATTAAACATCGCAATATTTCAATAGATCGATAATTTAAAAAAATGTACGAAATTCGCCACCGTCAATTTCCAATTCTATTTAGTATTCCGATAACCTTTCGGCCTCAACAGATTTCGAAGCGATCGTTTGATTGGCTAGACTGTGTGTCGCGTCATTCATAGTTGTTCAATCGTGAAAGCTCGGCCATTTCCGTTTGTTTCCGGTGAATATACTGAACTTCTAAATTAACATTGTTAGAACAACCTCCATGCAAAATCCCGTCAAACTTGATCAACTAGTTAGAATGTTATTTACGAATTTATCGACTCGTACGAGTTCACAATTTTTGAAATCCTAACGGTTTTTTGTATGTTCGTAGCGTCTGGTCACAGCCTCTTACGGACCACGAACGATCTATAGGGATGCACTCGTACGATATCCGTACGATGCTCGTACGAGTTAAGAAAATCGGTACGATGTTCGTACGAGTCTTCGGTGTCCGTTCGGGCAAATGTGACCTTAGCATTAATAAAGTTTTTTAATAAAACAAAATGCACTTCAGTGACTGTCTGGTGACTTTCCCATCAAATGAACCTTTCTTCACCCCGTGTACCCCGATAAGACGTGCTAGCTTGAATACTGCTGTGTTAGCCTACCGCAAAAAAATCAACATTCAAGAGGTTAGGTATTTTGTGCCTGTTTCATTTATTTCGTGTCTACACCAGTAAAACGAAGAACGTGTACATCTGCAGTGGTTCTTCCTCGACACGAAGTTGTGTTTTTTTCAATCACAAACGTCACATTATATTTTAAACTTAATAAATGTGTCAAAAAGTCAGCAGTTTGGTCTTTAAAAAATAATTAAAAATACTTATAGACAGCGGAGAACGCTCAAATTTCATGAACATGTAGTAAAATAATAGTAGCATATTTCATCATATTGATGTATGCACTGGCATCGGTATCTTTCTAAAAAATGACAGGTTTTCCGCGCTTGGTGGCATAAAATGGATAGTGCACGAGTTATACCGTAGATACTGCACATGTCCACTGTAAAACAATTATTATACTGTCTGTGTTGTCTGTTTTAATACTTGTTTCATGGATAAATGCAGGCCTGGAATAGATAATTTAACATTTTCATGGGATGAAATCTACATAGTTCTTACTAGAGATAATAATATAATGATATTGTTCGGCATCATTGTTACCTGTAAAATCACAGGTGTCAGTATCGTACTGTAAGTCTGTCTACTTACGAGTAGAATCTACGAGTAGAATCAACAAGCAATTACATAAATCCCGTAAAGAGCGCATTGAGCTACATGTTATCACCATGAGGGTTGAAGACATGAGAAGCCAGATTGTTCATTCTATACAGAGCGTCTGCTTGATCCGCTCATGCGAACCCAATATATCACTTTTCGTTAATTACTTTCCACGTCACTTTACTTGCGAGTAGGTCTATATGTGTATTTTGAAACCACTAGTCCCCTAGACATAATAACCCGTACTAACAATGCTCGTGCACTATCCATTTTATGCCACCAAGCGCGGAAAACCTGTCATTTTCAAGAAAGATAATGATACCAGTGCATACATCAATGCGAATAAATATGCTACTATTATTTCACTACATATTCATGAAATTTGAACTTTCTCCGCGGTCTATAAGTATTTTTAATTATTTTTTAAAGACCAAACTTCTGACTTTTTGACAAATTTATTAAGTTTAAAATATAATGTGACGTTTGAGATCGAAAAAAACACATCTTCATGTCGAGGAAGAACCACTGCACATGTACACGTTCTTCGTTTTACTGGTGTAGACACGAAATAAATGAAACACGCACAAAATAAGCTGTGTGAAGTTGACTCAACATACGACATACGACATTCAAAAAATCGAATGTCGTCCAGCTCGACATACGACATTGGACGACATTCAAAAAATCGAATGTCGTCCAGCTCGACATACGACATTGGACGACATTCAAAAAATCATCAAAAATCGAATGTCGTCCAGCTCGACATTGGACGACATTGGACGACATTCAAATATCATCAAAAATCGAATGTCGTCCAGCTCGACATTGGACGACATTGGACGACATTCAAAAACTCGTCTAAAATCGAATGTCGTCCAGCTCGACATTGGACGACATTGGACGACATTCAAAAAATCATCAAAAATCGAATGTCGTCCAGATCGACATTGGACGACATTGGACGACATTCAAAAAATCATCAAAAATCGAATGTCGTCCAGCTCGACATTGGACGACATTGGACGACATTCAAAAAAATCGTCTAAAATCGAATGTCGTCCAGCTCGACATTGGACGACATTGGACGACATTGGACGACATACAAAAAATCATCTAAAATCGAATGTCGTCCAGCTCGACATTGGACGACATTGGACGACATTCAAAAAAATGGTCAAAAATCGAATGTCGTCCAGCTCGACATTGGACGACATTGGACGACATTCAAATATCATCAAAAATCGAATGTCGTCCAGCTCGACATTGGACGACATTGGACGACATTCAAAAACTCGTCTAAAATCGAATGTCGTCCAGCTCGACATTGGACGACATTGGACGACATTCAAAAAATCATCAAAAATCGAATGTCGTCCAGCTCGACATTGGACGACATTGGACGACATTCAAAAAATCATCAAAAATCGAATGTCGTCCAGCTCGACATTGGACGACATTGGACGACATTCAAAAAAATCGTCTAAAATCGAATGTCGTCCAGCTCGACATTGGACGACATTGGACGACATACAAAAAAATCATCTAAAATCGAATGTCGTCCAGCTCGACATTGGACGACATTGGACGACATTCAAAAAAATGGTCAAAAATCGAATGTCGTCCAGCTCGACATTGGACGACATTGGACGACATTCAAAAAATCATCTAAAATCGAATGTCGTCCAGCTCGACATTGGACGACATTGGACGACATTCAAAAAATCCTCTAAAATCGAATGTCGTCCAGCTCGACATTGGACGACATTGGACGACATTCAAAAAATCCTCTAAAATCGAATGTCGTCCAGCTCGACATTGGACGACATTGGACGACATTCAAAACGTTGTCAGTAATTGAATGCCTTGCAGCTCGAAGACGTTAAAACATAGTTGAGATGATGTTAGTAGTCAGTAATTTGGAAAATATCGTCTCTGGTGTACACTAGAATGTCGCGAAAATTAATTACATTACTCACCTTTACTAGCAATATCCTGTGTACAGTATACCGCAGTGATGATTACATTTTAAATATTGTTACGGCATTTTGACCCCATTCAAAACAATAATTAAAACCAGTGTATGTAGTTATTTATACCCGCGCGAAATCCCGTTCACAACGGTCCCATGATTGTGTGTACCGTATTATGGAAACATATGCGTGCACATTCTCCGCTGTCGGCGGATTCGAAATGCATGATTGTTATATTCGAATTTTATTTGAATTGTATTCGAATTATCTTAGAAGTATTTCTAACGACATTTAGACAAGCTGTAATAATTTTGGTCATTTCGAATCATCATTCGGAATTTGTTTCAAATTTTTAGTTTTTATTAATTCCGACTCATTCGGACCCATTCCGGCTGATTCGAGATTCGTATGATTGGGGTATCAATTACGTCTATCGCAAGCCCGATACCTGTAAAAACTACATACACATGGGTAACGAACTAGTATGTGTTTATCCACGTCCCTATTGTTTCGCTTACCAATCATGATGTAATAGTGTATGTTGAACGCATAGCTAGACTGATTCTGACCCTGTGGTTCGGCTGTGCACTTTCCACTAACGGAAGTGTACACAGCATTACTCAAGTTTTGCGGTCAAACCTCGTAAGTTTTTTCGATTTGTTTTATGTCATTTCATGCGCATTATGAAATGAATAATAACCAAACCAGCATTGGAGACTACATATGTACATAAATATCAAATTGCATCACATATAATTTCAGGTGTATTCGTAAGTAATATGGCGTCCATCTTTGACGTCATTTTGGATTCCCGGGTTCGTACAATATGTTGATAATTCATGCCGACAGTTATATATTCCATATATAAACCAAATCACTGTACAACTTATTGTGATACTATACAATTTAACTTTTATGACTTATTGTGATTGAAATATCCGGTTATTTCCCATCACTGTACGACTTATTGCAATACTATACAAGTCAACGTGTACTCCTTATTGTGATAACCGGAAGTTGACTCGTTTATACACTGTTCTATTAGTATTTAACATTGCTTGTTGCATTTTAGTTGTCACCTACCCATGAATAGGCTACTTTTGTGCCGAGTGTCACTCGACTCTTAGGCACCGTGAACAGCAACTGTAGATACTAGTATACAACAGACGGACGAACAAGACCTTTCAAAATATTATCTTAAATCCTTGTCAGGCTGCCTGAACATAACTAGTAATTATTGAACAAACACAAGTTTAGATTAAATGTCCGTGACTTTATTAACAGAACTATTATTATAACAAATATTCCAGTTGACACAAGAAAAGTATAAAGTAAAACCAAAATATCCGGTAATATCGCAAAGCAACTCGCAAATATTCCAAACTATTCACGATTTACTGAAAGTACACAAGTCTTAGCGAATCTATAAACTCCCCTAACCAAATTGATTAAGTAAATAAAACTATATTTTGTTATGTTTCCGAAATTTTGTGCATTGTGTACCGTTGAAATTCACGAAAAGAAACGCCCCACTTAAACTTCTGTGAATAGCCATGCAACCAAAATAACCTCAAATTGCGTTTCCTGATGCTAAGATTAAAGATTGTAAAAACCAAATAAGTTGTTCCGCACATTGAATAATTTAAACTCCTACGGTTGCTAAGCGACTCATCACAAAGAAAAACAATATAGCGGACAATAAAGTATCAACAAATACAAACTTTACATGACTGACTCCTTACATCAGCAAGTGACAATATTCGTTCATTCTACAATGATTGAACAAAAAGTGCAACATTTTAAATCCAAACATGCACACATAAACAAGGTAAAGTCGCGGAAATTGATAACGTTTAGATAGGCCGTTCTGATATGGGTAAATATGCTAGATCTAAATGTAAGTAAGATTATTAGCATAATATAACAGAGAAATGTGCTTTGTCAGTTGAGACGTTCAAAGTTAACATAGAATAACAGAAATAATGATCGTATATTAAATGCACGCCTTAATGTTATTATACATTCGATTTTAGACGATTTTTTGAATGTCGTCCAATGTCGTCCAATGTCGAGCTGGACGACATTCGATTTTAGACGATTTTTTGAATGTCGTCCAATGTCGTCCAATGTCGATCTGGACGACATTCGATTTTTGATGATTATTTTAATGTCGTCCAATGTCGTCCAATGTCGATCTGGACGACATTCGATTTTTGATGATTTTTTAATGTCGTCCAATGTCGTCCAATGTCGTCCAATGTCGATCTGGACGACATTCGATTTTTGATGATTTTTTGAATGTCGTCCAATGTCGTCCAATGTCGATCTGGACGACATTCGATTTTTGATGATTTTTTGAATGTCGTCCAATGTCGATCTGGACGACATTCGATTTTTGATGATTTTTTGAATGTCGTCCAATGTCGTCCAATGTCGATCTGGACGACATTCGAGTTTTGATGATTTTTTGAATGTCGTCCAATGTCGATCTGGACGACATTCGATTTTAGACGATTTTTTGAATGTCGTCAAATGTCGTCCAATGTCGATCTGGACGACATTCGATTTTAGACGATTTTTTGAATGTCGTCCAATGTCGTCCAATGTCGAGCTGGACGACATTCGATTTTAGACGATTTTTTGAATGTCGTCCAATGTCGTCCAATGTCGATCTGGACGACATTCGATTTTAGACGATTTTTTGAATGTCGTCCAATGTCGTATGTCGAGCTGGACGACATTCAATTTTTTGAATGTCGTCCAATGTCGTATGTCGAGCTGGACGACATTCAATTTTTTGAATGTCGTCCAATGTCGTATGTCGAGCTGCACGACATTCGATTTTTTGAATGTCGTATGTCGTATGTCGTATGTTGAGCCAACTTCACACAGTTCACAAAATACCTAATCTCTTGAATGTTGAAATTTTTGCGGTAGGCTAACACAGCAGTATTCAGGCTAGCACGTCTTATCGGGGTACACGGGGTGTTCTTAGATAACATAAATTTTATTAAAAAATAGCATTATTTTACTCTTTATCAATGATACAGTTACCTGTGGATTGATCATTCACTTACCTGGTTTGATACAGATATTGCAGCCGGAGCACACCAATCTTCCAAATGTGTAATATGTTTGATATGAACACACTGCTGTCCGAGGGTCACATACAAGTTTTGGACAGTCCGGATCATCTGCAGACGCTTGACACAACACTGTGGACGAAACATTCATTTTTTTTAATTTAAAGAATAATAAACATGGGTTCAAACTAACGAATGTTGTTCTAATCTATTTACCACGGTACTGACGTTGAAAAAGCTTGTTTTTCCACATTAAGTAAAGAGTAGTTTTCAGACTCTTAAAATATCGATTTTGTACTTACGACCTTTTAATTCTAAGCCAGCGACTTGAGCCTTATTAAATTTTGAGTGGTTTAATTTATAGTTTTATATATTTACCTAAGTTGTACAAAGTGATACGACCTACTGTGGAAGTACGCACACATTATGACTCAGATCTCAGTTCTAAATTATACATTTACTATTATAGTGTACTTAACTGAGTACAAAAAGAAACGTACATGTTATATTTTCTCCATAGGACTAAATGTTAAACAGGTAATTTTGGTCAGTCTGCCATTGTCTTCCTGCACTACGTATATCATTCATTTTTGTGTCTTCTTGTTCCCATGTATCTCTGCTTTAATTCTTAAACTGTATTCACAATCATGTGACTCTGATTTAGAGGTGTTTAAATGCAAGTTGTTACAGGAGCATTTTCCGGGAAATGACGCATGCAGCAATTTCTTCCTAGAACTCTTGACTGATAATGTAAAGTTTTAAAACAGACTACAAAAACAACTTTAATGTGTTAACAATCAAAACACACCAAACGCATTGTTCTGTGTGACATTCGAAGAAAACTGAAAAATAACATGTAACCTATGGAGAAAATGCACCATGTACGTTTCTTTATGTACTTAGTGTATTGAGTATTAACAATGCATACTAGAACGGTTTAAAAATTCAGTACCTTACCTTGAAAAAGACAAATCAGGATCACTATAAACGCCATTATCCAGAATAGTGTACAGATATTAACTATGATATTTATATAAATCCACGTTATATGTACAGTACAACGTATGTTTTGTTAATAAAATACACGTAAGGTACCGTGAGTTAGGAGCGTTCATCCTCAACCCGTCATTGACTGCTGGTACCATGGTAACATATTGTACGTGGTCACTGGGTATCATCTCATCAGCTGTTTTAGTACAAACGATAAAATAATCATTATATGTACAGTAATAAATAAACATTTATGAACTGAAAAATTATTCATGAATATTCGCGGCGAATTACTTATCGTTCATTTCGCGATTAAAATAGAATGCGAAATTAAATCCTCTCGAATAAATTGACCATCGTAACAAAAGATTATTCAATATTTTAAATGCACGAATTTAAGAAACCACCAAATTACCACTGAAATCCGTAAATATTAATACCCGCGAAAATAATGCTTTTACAGTAGGTATATTAATTTATATACCAGTTCATGTACATAATTAATGTGTTATAGTAACACGCGTACTTATGTGACGGCAATTATTATTGCCGAGTCTGATGAAAAAATAAAATTATTATAGAATATGTTCAATTAATGTACAGCCGGAGAACACCATTATGATGAATCTTTCTGGACACTGTGCAGTGACCGACATGTACTGAATGAACCACATGGTTTCATAGACTCTCCCATGCTAAATGCAACAAAATATGTAAGGATTTGAACATCGAATATTATATGTATTTGTTTATATCCTCCGTGAGCCAACATTGCCAGATTTGTTGGCCCGCTTGTGTTCGGACCATAGGGGTCTATATCGACTCACTGGTCTATCATTAGATATAGTTATCAGGGAAAGAAGTCATATCGAAATCGCGACTACACCAATTTTACAAACAGTCTTGTAACTTTTACGAAATAGAAATTAATCACATACTGTTTTCTCCAGTAGCAAGCTGATACATCTATCTTCGAGATACAACCAAACTTATGTTAAAATGTATCGCACTCGAGCCGTTACAAATGCATACATGTTGAAAATATACTGAAATAATAGAGCTCGACACGAACGAGCACAGGCGCTTTCCATACTAAAGGGCTGACGACAAAAACAACGACATGGTTGGATGAGTGTATAACAACTAAAACTCTAACCAAAAACATACCTAACAATATACAACAAAGAATAAACGTACATTCGATGGATGCCGCCCTAACATGCCTATAACAACATTATATACAACTACATTCTATGGATGCCGCCATTACATGCCTATTACAACACAGTATGCAACATTTGATAAACCTACATTCAATGGATGCCGCCCTAACATTTCTATAACAACACTATATAACATAGATAAAACCCTCATTTTATTGAAGCCGTCCTGACATGTCTAAATCAACATTATATGCCACAAAGAATAAACCTACATTCAATGGATGCCGCCCTAACATTTCTATAACAACACTATATAACATAGATAAAACCCTCATTTTATTGAAGCCGTCCTGACATGTCTAAATCAACATTATATGCCACAAAGAATAAACCTACATTCTATGAATGTCACCCTTACACGCGGTCGGAACAGTTAGAATCTAGTATCAAGTCACTTTAGCCGTGCCCCTTTGACAGTTGTAGGAGGAGTTACAAAAATTACCGTAACCTACGTTATATGGATGACTTGGCTATATGGATGCCGATTAGCGATTACCTTAGAAGGACTGATATGACGTAAGGGATGTAGCCAGCCATACCGGCGGACGTACGCACGTGCGTAACATTAATTTGAAAAGTAAAAATATAAATATGGCCAAAATGGCATTTCCACAATCATGGGGACCCCCTACCACAACCATCAACTTCAAAGCTCGTGTGCGTAACATCAATTCAAGCCTGGTTACGCCCCTGTCGTCATTTGTAGTCCACAATGAAAACATTCTTCTTCTGCGTTTTACAATATGACATTCCCTAAACATAATGGTATATTGAATCCGGATGCATGTTGCAAAAATCACACAAACTTTTTCTGCTGTTCCATCAATGAAGACTTATCCCGAGAAATGGACCGGGTATCGTACATGCATCCACTGGTGTAGGAGATTTCTGAAGAGCCGGGTATTATTTTCCCCAAAATGCAACAATTAGAATGTCGTAGGAGATTTCTCAAGAGCCGGATATTATTTTCCCCAAAATGCAACAATAAGAACGATGTAGGCGATTTCTGAAGAGCCAGGGATTATTTCTTCCAAAATGCAATAAGAATGTCGTAGGAGATTTCTGGAGAGCCGGATATTATTTTCCCTAAAATGCAACAATTAGAATGTCGTAGGAGATTTCTCAAGAGCCGGATATTATTTTCCCCATAATGCAACAATAGGAACGATGTAGGCGATTTCTTAAGAGCCAGGTATTATTTCTTCCAAACTGCAACAATAGGAACGATGTAGGCGATTTCTTAAGAGCCAGGTATTATTTCTTCCAAAATGCAATAAGAATGTCGTAGGAGATTTCTGAAGAGCCGGATATTATTTTCCCCAAAATGCAACAATAAGAACGAATCGATGTAGGCGATTTCTGAAGAGCCGGATATTATTTTCCCCAAAATGCAACAATAAGAACGAATCGATGTAGGCGATTTCTGAAGAGCCGGTATTATTTTCCCCAAAATGCAACAATAAGAACGATGTAGGCGATTTCTGAAGAGCCGGGTATTATTTTCCCCAAAATGCAACAATAAGAACGATGTAGGCGATTTCTGAAGAGCCGGGTATTCTTTTACCCAAAATGCAATAAAAAGAATGGCTGTAGACAGACCCCATTAAAACATCATTGATTAGGAACCATATTAAGTACAAATGTGACAATTATCTAGTACACTCATTTGGAGGAACGTTGACCATTTAGTCTGAATCGTGAAGTTCAAAATGTGACTTGTTTAAATATTTTTGGCACCAATGTGTCCATTTAAAAGTCAGTTGAAACCACTTATTCACAACGATGATTAAATATGGTATTCTTACGTGTTTATATACGAGGAGTGATCAAGAATTACACGTTTGATAATTTTAGGTTATATCTTAATTATATAACAGAATACATCCGATATGTATAAAGTGAAACTAGAATATTATCCTGTCTTGGGTGGTTTGCACCATTTCAGATGTTTGGATGTATTTGAATCTACATGTCTATAATAATTATTATATACATTTGTACTTACAATGTATATTCATGTTGCACAAAGTAAGTTCTATTGGCACAGCAATATCTTCCCAGCCGCGAACTCTCCCGATCGCCGGTCCTCGTGAAACGCTTTCCTAGTTGACGTCACGTACAGCTCAACGATTTCAAACTTTTGTTCGAAACCTGCATTGTCTTCATATACAATAATGCGAAGAAAAGTTAACGTAATTCTTGAGTCACCCCTCGTATATACTACATTGTATTACTATTCGTAAGTATCTATATTTGGTGTCATTTTCACACGCTGTGTCAAAGAGTTTCTTGGTGCACTATAAGGACAGATCAAAGATCTAAATATATTTAGGTCTTTGGACAGGTGGAAGACTTACAACAGTAGTCCATCTATGGTAAGTTGTTCCAATTACTAACATGAGAACTATTACTAAAACTAGGGCCGAAGAGTTAAACTACTGTCATGAAGGTCTGATAAAGACTTTTAAGTAATCACATTTAGTGAACCGGTGTCAACCAGTGCTGTGTAAAATCCTTATTTATAACGAACAGCTTATCTGTTAGTGTGTTAGTTTAGAACTTTAGTGCCATCATGAAGACGTGTCTTGTTGCCGTGTGTTTGATTGCTGTGTGCTTTGTGAGTATATCTTTATCGTGATACATGTACAATATAGGTTTACGTGTAAACAATGCATGTTATATTGAATTATTTTGTTGTAAAAACACACGATAATATTCCAGGCATAATTTTTATGGAGACTATTGGGACACAATAGAGATTCCGGCACGAGGTAAACCAGCAATTTCCTAACCTTTATAGTTTATACCAGTGCCATTTTAACGAATGTGCATCTAAACTTAACATTAAACTTCAGACTAAATGATATTAGTAATAATACTTGTCAAAGCCTGAACCGCTGATCGGTTGCTGACGCCCGCAGGATTCCAAGATTTGGCGGGATATAATCTTGTGTGACAACATTTGATGCGATTATGTTATAAACACTGCAAGTGGGAAACATTACGGCACTAGTTCAATGTTCATTGTGTAATTTATCTGCGTTAATATTTGAATTTGAACCAAACTTGTTGTTCTTGGCTGTACTTGCTGTGTGGTATTAGGGTTGTGGTCCAGTGATTAAAGCGCTGGATTAGTAATCCGGCGGGTTCGATGCTCTGGTCCGATCGCAGCAGTTCATGTCCGTCCCTTTCGCCATTGAGTTTTGGGAGGATCATAACTTGTTTAGTTGGGCATTGTGTCTTGTATGTGTTTTATGTATTCTGTGCTCGGCTGGTTCAGGTTGGTATTGTGCCTTGAGTGTTTTTTATATTTCTGTGCTCAGCTGGTTAAGCTGAGTGCCGCCTTCCCTGTCTGACTTAATACAATGTATTATCTTTTTGCTATCTTGTGCTCATGGATATCTTCAATGTTCTAGGCACAGACTACACACAAACCTCATCCAACACACGAACCTAATGAGAACGAGTCGCTGACGTTCGCGTACAATGGATTCACAGTAAGTATGCACAATTACAGTAAACTCCCTCAAACCCGGTCACAATTCCACGAAAAAACTTATTATAAGTTATTGCTCAGCTGAGACTGTTATTTTGAATTTATTATAAATATTTTGACTGCATATATAGTCTTGTGTTGTAGATTGCTACCAGAAACTGTAAATGTATTTCTAAAGAATGATTTAATAGGTGATTTTTGTATGGAATACTCATGGAAATCCAACAGTAATGAACAATAAAGAATTTCGTACTTGAGATTGTTATAACAGACTTAAGTTATTACTTTAGATGTTAACAACTTTTAAGCACAATTTTCTGTAAATATCGGACTTATTAAGTATTGCGCTATTAAATTGGCATCTAACTGTGATGAAACAATATATACAAGTAAACATGAATGTCATTTAACCAATAAAATATGTTTTAAAATAGCAGTCTCAGCCGAGTTGTTTCATGGCATTCGGGTCTGGACCCTGTTCGTAATGGGTCGAACGTGCGGTTTTCTGAGAGCTCTACATATACTGTGAACTTTTTATATGTTTTAAACGGAAGATCTTGTGTTGCATGACGTGTATTAAATGCATTTCCATTAGTTCAAACTAGCCTGTCAATTATGCCTGTGTAGAGTTTTTTTGTTTTGAATTCGGACTAAAATATTCGAGGATGCCACAGTGTGGTACACAATGTGTTTTATAAGTTAATATTCTTAATATTCGTGACGCCATTGTATTACGGATGTATGCGTTTAACATATTACTTCACCATGTTGATTTATACTTGAGTCACAAATCCAATCCGATTGTCATACGGTGTATGGGTGGACATCTGCCTGCGACGGCTTGAGTAGTTCTAAGTCTCTTTTGAAATATGCATTGCTTCTAATCTGCCGGCGTCCGCACGATGCCTAGACATCGGGTATACATATTGGATACATGGAAATTGTCCGGCGATTTATGAGCCAGGTATCAGTTTCGTCGATCTCTATCTTTTATTGCGTTCGACTGAGACAGTCATAGTGAGTGGCCATTCAGTATGACCAATCACCTCCGGTTCGAGAGAAAAGACAGAAGGTTTGTATGATACAGTGAATCCGGGCGCGCTGCCCTAGGTCTTTCAGAATATTCTCCACTCGGCCACCGTTCCATCCATCTCTATTAAAAATGCACCGTCTTTATATCAGTCTACACAGTAAATTCAAGTAGTTGGGAGGCGTTAGCCTATTTCTTAATAAACTTAACGCCTTTATGCAAAACAATGAGCTCGAGAACCCGCATAGTTCTAGAAACTGTCAATACATTTTTTGTATTTTCAATACTGCTGCATATGTTTCTCCTAAACTGTTTTACTTAAATCACCAACATTTGTTTATTCTAAGATCAATTATTATTAAAAAAAAATTTTGGAAGAAAAGCTCTCCGCCGGAGCTATATCGAATTTGTTTTGTATTTAGTCTAGCATCTAGAGTTTTTAGTGTGAAAAAAAGGTCCAGAGCGTTTCTCAGTTTATTCGTGTAGAGGGATGCTTGAAGTTTAATTTTAGCGAGGGTGGACATCTAAGATCCTGTAGGTTACCATGGAAACCATGATGGCGTCAAAATTTCCCGCCACTTGTTTAGTACACACTCCGTCTTAATCTAACCTTTCTAACTAGTATGTACAAACACATATCAATTTTATTATGTGTAATATTTAAAGTACCGGTATAGAGCTCAGAAATGATATGAGAGTCAAGGTCATTTAATGTCAAGGTCAAGGTCATTTAGAGGTCAAAAGACCTAAAAATGGGTAAAAAATGTGTTTATACCCCAAATAGTTATCATTCATATGCGCAATTTTGTTCATATACTTCATTAATTTATTTCAACATCGCCTGTTATCAGTTGCACTTACAAAAAAATTTATTTCGTGTTGACATGGCAAATAATAATGAAATAAGGGGGAATTTCGTAACCCCACCCCAATTGAAATTGTCCATATATTTTGATTATCATGACAAAACTGTATGCATTGCATTTGCTTCACCAAGTGTAAAAGTGCAAAATGTGCATACATACTACTGTATGTGCAACCTTATTACACAATGATACCTGGCTCAGCATTCGAGTTGATATGTTGACCAATGTCACGAAGGTGAAGGTCATTACAAGGTGAAAGTTCAAGACAATTGTTCCAGTCACATTTTTATGTTGTTAAAAGTGCAATAGCTTTGGTTTCTTTTGCTTCAGCGAGGAGTATTTCCTCAAATCATGTGTTTTTTTTGTTTATTTATGTAGGCAGGTGCTTAAAGTTTAATGCTAGAGAGGATGGATAGCTGAAATAAAGTCAGTTACCATGGAAACCAAGATGGCGGCCAATATAACAGCTCATAATCAGTCCAAATTTCATAATCCTGGCCGAAAACCCTCAAAATTGATCTAACCTGTCATTGTTTTTTCTTTAATAATTTCAGTAGACAAGACTGTTGCAATGGAATCTCTGATGGGTGACATTTTGTCACCATTGAGAATTTTAAGAAAATTGGGGTAAAACGTTCCAAAATATAAACGAAACTGCGAATTTCTGGAATCGGTGAACTGTAATGTCGTTTTCCATCATAATTCGTTATAAATCACACTAAAATGTAATTATTAAGTTTCAGTTGAAGACTGTACATTTTTAGTGTTGTGTATTTATACAAAAGGGGTTATTTTGGGGTTAAAACATTAAAAACTGCTCTAAAAGTGCAAATTTTCGGAATAAGTAGTCTATAACGTCATTAGCCATTTAATTTGATAAATAATCACTCTGATAGTTTCATAGTGACTTGCGATTAAGATATCAAACATCCTCAGCTAGGCTATGGTAAAAAAATGTGATATGTTCGGGGTATCTGTTATTTTAGGATAAAACATTCAAAATTGAAATGAAAGGTTAGCTTTTTTGTGAATCGATCTACTACACTCTCATAAATAATTTTACTTGGTAGTAAATCACTGTAAGACTAAAATATTGCCATATCATCAGTAGTTCAAGTTATCCTTTATCTAATACCGTGCTTTGAGCTAAATGCGATATATTGGGGGTCAACATCACTAAATATATGATAAGTGTGGCGTTTTGAATATATATATAAAGAAAGCCATTCCGGTCTTATATTTTGATAATATCGCTGGCTTAGAATTAGGAGGTCGACCTTATAAGAATCATGCATATTTGAAATCTGCATCTCAATGCGCTTCTTATGAACCTATTTTCACGAAAAGTTCAAAAAGCTTGTTTTTCCAAAAGTAAAGAGTACTTTTCAGACAGTTTTGTCATGCTTTCTCAGAATATTGATTTTGTACATACGACCATCTAATTATAAGCCAGCGATATAAAGTACCTATTAGAACCAAATACAGGCATCACATATGTGGCCTATGAGTAATTGGGATTCCATGTGATTCAGAAGCTAGTGGAACTAGAGATGGCAACGAGTACTAAAATCGGTACTCGGTTACTCGGTCATTCTTCCGATCTACTACCCGGGTACTCGGAACACTATAAATGTGCATGCTATTTGGGACACAGAAATGTTGTACTGCAAATGTACGTGTTCAACCCCTGAGAACAAACTTGCCAGGCCCTGTATGGTACGAACACTACCAATGAGACCAACCATTCAATGCCCTATGAGTACATACCTTTCACTGCCAGACACAGCAATTTCGACACCGATTGTGGTACCTAAAATTGTCTTTCCTATTCCTGGCTTTATATAATACCTAGTAATGCATAACACAGTCGTTCCATGCGCTATAGATACTATGTACTGCTTAGAACAGTCATACCTCGATGGTCTAGTGGTTGAGCGACCGCTTCGAGTGCGAAGTGAACCTGGTTCGATCTGCCAGACCGGGTCATACCAAAAACGAATCAAAATGTAAACTAGTAAGCCCCTTGGAGTGACGGAAACCAAGTATTTGGCCCTGAGTGAGATTAAATATTATTATTAAGAATTTGCTTCAAAATCGAACTAATAAACTATTTCCTGAACCTCATTGGCCACTTGACACTTTCTGGCACATAATGCATTTTTCGCTACATATTTATATTGCTCGATCAAGCCTATGTCCCACTGAGGAATTCCTCATCCACGAGGAAGAATTACATATAGTTTCTCGTGATGGCCCCCGGTGATTTTGCACATTTAACCTTTCTCCGACGCCCCAAGCTCCCGATTAATTTTGGGAGTACATTCCCTTTGCAGTAGGACCAATGTGTTCAATCAATCAAGTTCTCATGATGCCTACTGGTACCACACGAATCATCCACGATAAGTATTAGCGAACATTCGGGGAATAACTCTCGAGACCTCGAATGAGACACCGAAATGTTGTCTAAGGTTCCTGACACTTAAGTGGGGAGCTTCCCTGAGACATCAGGGAACATGTTCCCGACGCCTTTCGAAGCACCAAATTACCACCAGGAGTACATGTCCGAGGCAGTGGGACAGACGCATAACGTCGGGAAGATATCCCGATTTCTCACGATTGATCACGAACCCTCCCGATATCACAAATTGTCCCAGGACTTCCCCAAAGCTACACCTAGACCACGAGAAACCGGTTCAGTTGCCTCGCGAAGCTCATTAATGTCCATCGAGAGTACATCGCCGAGAAAAAACATGTTCAGTGAAACATAGGCTTTAGATATATATCAAAAACTGACTTTATATGGTACTCAACAATGCACAGTCCTGACTGCCCTTCTTGTTCTATGTAATATGTAACATATCCTTGCTTAGCTCTATAGGCGAGCAATCACTGTAAGCTATGTATGACATACATTGGTAACCTAATGCTGCTGTAAACAGTGATTGATTCTAAATTACTTGTAAAGTCTTCCCTTGTTAATAAATACCTGACAGAGACATTCCTGAATTCACTTAATACATAATACTGCTTGCTTCAGCCATCCGTAAATCTATAGAGTATCAAACAAGGTATGGCGTAACTATTCATTGCTCCATTTGGTCACATACATGGCCTGAAACAGCCATTCCTGGCTTTATATGGTACCCAACACAGTTTGCAACTACTCGTTGTTGCTCTGTGGGTGTACATCCTAGGGTGTATGACCAACTAGTACTCGACAAGAAAAACAATTCTATAAATAGCCGTTGCATACAATAATGCCAGGGGTGTGACCGTATGGGTTACCTTATACTGTACTGCTGGAAACAGATATGCCTGGATCTATGGGGACGTTCTGATTCTACCTGACTGAGTTATCCCTTGTTAGTCCCCTACCGGTCCGTCAGTCAGTCCGTCCGTCAAAAAATCTGGATCCTGACATAACTCAAACAGTTTCCAAGCTAAGTTTATGAAACTTGGTATGTGGATAGGGGACAATAAGGGGATTATGCACGTCTAAAAATATTTTGATTCTGACAAAAATTGTGGTTGCTATGGCGACAGAAAGAATGAAAATATGCTCAAATCTGGATCATGTCATAACTCAACCAGTTTCCAAGCTAGGTTTATGAAACTTAGTATGTGGATAGGGGGCAATAAGGGAATTATGTACGTCTAAATATATTTTGATTCTGACAAAAATTGTGGTGGCTATGGCAACAGAAACATTGAAAATGGCTTAAAACCGGTAGGGGACTTCTGTATTGCTTGCAATTCTTAATTACTTGTTTTATAGGGACTGCCATTGTCATTCAAAACTATTAGGATATTAAACACTGCATGGGAGAGCCATATTGTACTCTTTATGGTACCTAACACTGATATGGAAGGTATTCCTGGTTCTACATGTATAAGGGTGACAATACACTACCTGGTATACAAGGTGTATTCCAAGTTGTTTATGATACAAACTTCTGCCTGGTACTGTTATTGCTTTAACCAACTCAAAACATGTATATATTTTTAGTTTCATCCCAAATAGTCACATTTTGCACAATAGCCTATCTTAGGATGTTTGATATCTAAACTGCAGGGTTATTTATAGTTTTATACCATTTACATTGACATATTAAATCACCAAATATAATGATCGATGTGCATAGTCTACCGATTCCAAAAACTACAATTTTCGATGTTTTACTAAATAAATATCTAGCTTAAGATGCTTAATATCTTAATCGCAAGTCACTATGAATCTATCACAGCGATTATTTATCAAATTAAATGGTCAATGACGTTATAGACTACTTATTCCGAAAATTCGCATTTTTATGTGCAGTTTTTAATGTTTTAACCCCAAAAATAACTCCTTTTCCATAAATACAAGACACTAAAATTTTACAGTCTTCAACTGAAACTTAATAATTACATTTTAGTGTGATTTATTATAAAATATGATTGAAAATGACACTGTAGATCACCGCTTCCAGAAATTCGCAGTTTCGTTTATATTTTGGAACGTTTTACCAAAATTTTCTCAAAATTCTCAGTGGTGACAAAATGGCACCCGTCAGAAATTCCATATTAACGGTCTTGTCTACTGAAATTATTAAAGAAAAAACAATGACAGGTTAGATCAATTTTGAGGGTTTTCGGCCAGGACTATGAAATTTGGACTGGTTATGAGTTGTAATATTGGCCGCCATCTTGGTTTCCATGGTAACCGACATTATTTCAGCTATCCACCCTCTCTAGCATTAAACTTCAAACACCTGCCTACATAAATAAACAAAAACAACACATGATTTGAGGAAATACTCCTCGCTGAATCAAAAGAAACCAAAGCTATTGCACTTTTAACAACATAAAAATGTGACTGGAATAATTGTCTTAAACTTTCACCTTGTAATGACCTTCACCTTCGTGACATTGGTCAACATATCCATTTGAATGCTGAGCTAGGCATCATTGTGTAATAAGGTTGCACATACAGTAGTATGCACAGTTTGCACTTTTACACTTGGTGAAGCAAATGCAATGCATACAGTTTTGTCATGATAATCAAAATATATGGACAATTTCAATTGGGGTGGGGTTACGAAATTCCCCCTTATTTCATTTTTATTCGCCATGTCAACACGAAATAAATTTTATTTTAAGTGCAACTGATAACAGGCGATGTTGAAATCAATTACTGAAGTATATGGACAAAATTGCGCATATGAATGATAACTATTTGGGGTAAAAACACATTTTTTACCCATTTTTAGGTCTTTTGACCTCTAAATCACCTTGACCTTGACATTAAATGACCTTGACTCTCCTATCATTTCTGAGCTCTATACCGGTACTTTAAATATTACACATAATAAAATTGATATGTGTTTGTACATACTAGTTAGAAAGGTTATATTAAGACGGAGTGTGTACTAAAAAATTGGCGGGAAATTTTGACGCCATCATGGTTTCCATGGTAACCTACAGGATCTCAGATGTCCACCCTCGCTAAAATTAAACTTCAAGCATCCCTCTACACGAATAAACTGAGAAACGCTCTGGACCTTTTTTTCACACTAAAAACTCTAGATGCTAGACTAATTATGAAAACGACGTGTTCATGACGTCACAACTGTTTTGGGCTTGCCAGTCTAAGACTTGTGTTTAAGCTCTGGCTGTTTTATAAATTCACAAACTATCCACAAATTATTGTAAATACTTTATATAGTGAGAAATTATCGTATATACATTGTAAATATTTCAGCATGATATAATCGTCAGACAACATACAGGAATGACATACAACTGTTATATTGCCAGCCTGACCCCTGATGAGGTGAAGCATATTCACTCTGATGCAGGAATTAGAAGTGCAGAAGTAAGTTATCTCCCTTGTTTGGACGATTACTCTATACGGCATCGGGCGATTTTTCTACACCATTTATCCACCAAGCTGAAAATGTGCTTAGACATAATTTGTGTCCAGACGGACGTCTATGTCTGTCGTCAAGACATTATTCTTGTTGTAACAGAGTTGCAAGGGAGTATATCATATGGAACGCCATGACTGTCGTATGTTGTTAAGCACAGTCCTAGCTATGGCGTTCCATACTATCCGATAAAAGAAAAACAATATTGTGAAACAATGAATCATTAATTGCATTTGTTTTCATTTTAGTTACGTGTCCTTCAACAGCTGACGACAGCAACAATGGTCGATCCATCAACCTTGGATGCACACAATATAAAATCATGTGGTCACGCTCCACATAATGGCACACTAAATTATTACAGTATATAATGTTCTTGACTGATATAATAAAATATGACTCTGCATGTAATGTATGTTTTTTTTCTATCCTGTATTTTTGTATGTTTCGTATTCTAAACCTAGCGGTCTCGCGGAATACGACATTATCCAAGCAACTCGGGGAAATACGGCCTAACGTATCAAACACAGGCCTAAGAAATTATATCACAAAATACAGAGTTGTGATATAATTTCTTAGGCCTGTGCTCTAAGATAAATGTATAAGCTTGCTACTGGAGAAAACAGTATGTGATTGTCATTTTGGAAAAGTTACTAGACTGTAAATTGGTGGTGTCACAATTTCGATACTAGTCATTTCCCTGATATCTATCTCTAGTGAACGAAGAGACCAGTGAGTCGATACAGACCCCTATGGTCAAATTCAGTTAGGTCTGTGAGCCACCAGCTAGTTTAACATTTGGAGGCTGTCCCACATGACAAGAATAGCAATACAATTTGTATTCATGGATAAGATGCCTTCGCTGTATGAATCCCGATACACCACTGGTCAGTTCCGCGAGAGGAGTGTTCTAATTTCATATGTCTCTGACGTAATTGAAAACCGATGCAACGCTCTGGCGGAGCGCAAATGGCATGCATCCAGAGTTCCACCCGAGCGTTAAAGGGACTGCCTCACGTATTGGTGTAATGCAAAAATAAAATTATATTGTCACATATTCATGTAATTTTTGTATAGTTTCCTGTATATGCCATAAACAACCACATTGGCATAAACAAGAGGGCCCAAAGGGTCCTAGGTAGCTCACCTGTTGTAGCAGTACTTGCAAGACCTGTGATTTGACCTAGTTCTTTGCCCCATATGACACTTGACCTAGATTTTGTTGAAATGATCATTGTGCCCAAGTTTCATAAAGATTAGGTTAAAATTGTGACCTCTAGTGACTACACAAGGTTTTTTATATGATTTGACCTTGTGACCTAGTTTTTGACCCCGGATGACCCAATAACGAACATGGCCTATATTTTGTTGCGATGATCATTGTGACCAAGTTTCATAAAGATTAGGTCAAAATTGTGACATCTAGTGACTACACAAGGTTTTTCTATTATTTGATCATGTGACCTAGTTTTTGACCCAATATCACTTGGCCTAGATTTTGTTGTGATGATCATTGTGACCAAGTTTCATAATGATTAGGCCAAAATTGTGACCTCTAGTGTCTACACAAGCAAATTGTTGACGGACGAAGAGTGATCACAAAAGCTCACTCTGTCGCAGGTGAGCTAAAAATAACTTGGGAAACATCGGCATTTTGTAGTAATTTAGCATTTTTACACCAAAAATTAGCATTAGCACTACTATCACTTAAATTGCATGAAATGTGTTTCCATTCGATGAAAACGAATTGCCAAACGATTTGAATACCTCAGATGTTTCGGCTTTAGTCTGTTGAAGTTACAGTTTGATCATGTGTGAATTACATAATTCACAAAACATATTGGAAGTAAACTATGTCATATTTTCAAACAGAAAAATACTGAGTGCTAAATATCAAGAGTGATTGAAATTGCTTATATGCCAGAAATCTTTCATAAAGCAACCACCAGTGGCTTTCTAGTATATATAATATATATAAATACTTGGGTTAGGTAGGAGAATTACGTCATACATAAAATTTAGCCCAATCTGCGAGGCAGCACCTTTAATTAATTGGTTTTCAGTTCCGTCAGAGCCATATGAAAATAGAAAAATTTCTCTCACGGAACTGAAGTGATGTATCGGGATTCGTACCGTAGCCTTGTAAGTGTTCCAACTTTTCTCTATGAAAGTTCTCCGTATCCAAGGTTCATTGTTACTAATGTACATATATAATCATTGCATAACATGACAATATTTACCTTTTCACTAGGTTAGTTTAAACCTGGTTCCTCAACAAATCTTAGTAATGAATTTTCAGTTATTCACCTCACCCGTTTTCCTGGACGTCTCCTAACCAGTACTAACTTTTTGTCCTTCCAGCAACGTCGTCTCGGGTGGAGCAAAATCATTATTAGTATCAAATGTTCCAAGCATTTGCCATGACTGGGTATCAAACACAAATCACACCACGGCCGACTACATCAGTTCCGTTCGATTACTTTGCCAGTTTGGTAATAGTTCATAATACTGAATACCCCATTCCATGATAACTCACTCAACTTAAAGATTTTTTCATATAAATTACATCAAATTATTTCTCAAAATACTGAAATCAGTATTTAGACCAGTAACTTTTACCCATGCAATTATTTTACAAACATCATTAGAACAATATTCCAATGTGTGGAGTATTTTATCATAACAAATTACTATCATTTTTTAATTGTTTTTATTGTTTTTCTCTTCACATAAAATTTCAAATCCTTTGAAACTTTATTCCTGAAAAAGAAAGAAACACAAATAGGATTAAACCAAAGTCATGAATAATAAACACGAAGTTGTATACTTGTGACTAAATAATTCTACATACAGTAAGCCCAAGTTAGTAGTACCGAGGCATTATACACAATCCTGAAAATAGATTGCACGTCTATTTTTGATGTCATTAGCACACATCCCTGCACCACAACTCACTTTCAAGCGCTGTCTTGAACGTATAAAATTTAGCAAATGAAATAGGGTCAGTAAATACATTGAAATTTTTCACCAAGTAACTTTATTTTCTGCATATTATTCCAGAATAGTATGGCCCCTATACATACTGTAGTCAGTGTAATGTAGCACTAATCAGAGATATATATAGATTTCCACATCAACTTTCAGAAGAACGAAAGTCAAGATTTTCTCATCATGCAAGTGCACAGTATTATCTGATTATGAACAGTGATGGTCGTTTCCCCCCCCCCCATTTTAACACGTTTAAGGTATTTTTTCACCATGTTTTCAGTCATATACAGCAGCAGAAGATTTACCAAACCAATTTTCCTGGACCATATTGTACAGAGTACCAGTACTAACTTTAATATCATCCCACAAGGAACCAGCCACTTCTCTGCATGTGGAAGAAAACAGTTAAATTGCTGTCAAATGATCATCTTCATAGAAGGGTATGGCAGCTGCGAACGGGAATCAAACCCAGAGTACGAACACAGCGCGCAAATCCAGGTTTCAGAAAAAGTTCATAATTATATTACAATTTCTGAACTAGTTTTTGACTTCATTAAAAATACAGGATGATCACTTACTGATGGGATGTCGTAATCTCCATTGTTGACGGCATCAATGACATCATGTGGTGGTTTACCATCAACACGACATCCAACAGACTGTGCTGTACCTGAAATAGTATGTCACATCTATAAACAAATGGCTAAACAACCATCCATACAAGCACAGGGTTGTCAATAAGGGCAAATGTATGCCAAAACACCTGCAACTTTAGTTGGCTCAAATTTTAGCCTCTATCTTAACTGATGACCTCATTATGTTAAATGTTTTCACTATTTTTCAAAAGCTAATACATGACGACATAATTTAATCACAGGTCAATAACAAGAATTTGTTACATTGAAAGTATAATTATATACATTGAAGTTCCCCCACAAGGCTAACTTAATGAATTTACCCTGACTGAAAGTTTGATCTTTCACGATTTTTCCATGCTCGCAACTCAGATACAGCAGATATGGCTGTCAACCTTTAACCATGATACTATTACCACCAAACTCATTTTTATACCTAGTGGTTTTTATCCTTATATAACAGTGTAAAAGGCCCCTTCCCAATTGATAATTTCTTCAAAATCATTCAGTTCTCACAAATATCCAAAGTTACACCTACTTTTTTGTTTCCCAAAACAGGAAATACACTCGATTCTACCTTAAATTTCGAGGCTAAGCCCCCTTCCCAAAATGAACAGAAAAAGCCCCGATTCCCGTCATATAATAAATACATGTTGCCAACAGTACGTTTGAAGGAACTCATCTATCTATTTAATACAGTCATGAAAAGAAGTTTTCAAGTTGACACATTTTCTCTCCATTTTTGTAAAATTCCTAGATTTTTGCCCAATTTTGAAATCCCCAGATTTTCGCCAGCAGGCCACCCTGTCAGGACCTACTGCGTGCCACCTTTAAGGAATCACTTGTTAAATATTGGAAATCTAAAAGAATAATGCAACGTACAAAAGGGGGGGGGGGGTGTTCAATATATATGTGATTGACAACCAAGGACAAATCAATGATTACGGGTGATATAACAGATAATTTTACCAGATCCTGACCTTTTTGCATGAATATATTACAAGGTTCTTGTGTTAAATATATTAATTTCCGAGAGCAAATCGTGCCATATCAGTCGTTTAGATTTGTGTTGTATTACACCTCGAGTGGTTTTGTAAAACTTCCCGCTTATGAAAACATACAAACAGGATTACAAATATACACTCGACAATATATCAGATCTTAAATCATGCTAATAGAAGGTCAAGAGTTGTGTCAAATTCTCATGACTATATCACAATTTGTACCATGAAGTAGCAAATATCAATGCCAAAGTGACCTCATCATGTGAAGTAGTTTCACAGAAATTCAAAAGCTAATACATGACAACATAATTTAATCATTGGTCACTTTGGGCAAAAGATGTGTAGTTGTCAACATAAACAGAAGATGGTCGACTTGTTAAACATGTATGTCCAAAGGGTGTGGAATTCCTCAGCCCAACTTCACTGACCAGGATTTCGGACAAGACCCACTGTTTAGTCAACCCTGATGCATCAGTCAATTTCAGGTTTTAAAGGTCAATGAACCTTGGCTATCCAAAGTAATATACTGAATAGTGTTCATCCGGGTTCCCACAAATATTCGGACACAAAATTCAGTCAGCGAAATTAGCACTCGTTCGGTCAAGTAATTGTTGATTCAGGCAAGTAACTTGAACTTCTACAGTAATTATGCATAGAATATACAGGAAAATTATTTACTTTTGCCGATTTGGCATATAAGTAGTCCCGCATCTTTTCCTGATTTTTGCTCAAATTTCAGATTTCCCCAACTTATTCCAGAATTCCCTGACCTTCATTGAATTTTGGTTTGTTTTCCCCACACTGTGGGAACCCTGATTATCATGACTAACCACTAGACTTCCAAGTGTTCTAATGATGCATAATGCCTAATACTGAAACAAATTCAATTGCAAGTATGTTTCAAGTGTCATTATCACAAACCCCAACAAAACTCATTTCAAACATTTAACTCATCAAATTTCAAATGACCATAACTTTGTCAATTCTTCGTTCATTCACAGAATAACTTTCATTTTCAGCAGATATGGCGCTACAAAACTGTATGTCTGTATTATTCAGGTATTGTAACATGTAACAGTTTTGTTCAAGATGACCTCATCATGTTAAAATGTTTTCACTATTTTTCAAAAGCTAATACATGACGACATAATTTAATCACAGGTCACCAATTCAACAAATTAAGAAGTTATATTTTATGTTCCCAAATCGACTTGACCCCAATCTCCCATTTAGCATCTCAATCTCCTCTCAAATATTGTTAATTATATGTATCTAAATGTTAAAGTCAAGGAGGCTTCACTCCAAATTGATACCACAAAACAAACATTATTCGAGTATATTATTACAGTAAAGACTCTATTTATTTCAAATTCAGACTAGGTCATGATTGGAGCACATTCTCAATTAGATCTGAGATTTGCACTTGAGATGCTTTGGAGTTTGGCCATAGGGTACGGTTTGATTCATACAGATTAATCAGTAATAGTGTCATCCCTGAACAAAGCATGTGTGGCACTAATCAGAGATGTTTATAGGCTTCTACATGAACTTTCAGAAGAACGAAAGTCAAGATTTTCTCATCATTCAAGCGCACACCAATCCATTATGAATTGATCTTGTCAACTGGTTTTTTTTTTTTTATTTCAGCTGGGTTTAGTAGAAAACCGAATAAACATCGTTAAAACATTTACTAGTTTATTACAACTGGCAATGATCAAATCTCGGGCTACGCGAAAACCATCGGTCATGCCTGACAAATTGTAATTTCGTACTGACAGAAAATCATGTATTTTTCTACAAGACAAGAGGAACATGTTATTTTACCAATTTGGACTGATAAGTTTAAAATCTTTTCACGGAGCTGGAGATCTCCATTCCTTTTTTGTACAGTTATGTTATCACAATGATACATACCAAGGATTTCCTTCACAGTTCCAGACAAGTCCTTAGCCATACTTCTCTCTCTCATGCTTCGAGCAATTTTCAAAATATCGTCAAATGTCAAATTACCAGAGTGTTTCACTGAAATTAGAAGAAAAGTACAAATATTGTAGTGTATAGTAATATTTAGTATTCATTATTGAAACATATTGAATTCATATAAATATATCTGAATTACTAATTCTCACAATTGATCACCAATTACATCATAATTCCATACAAAGTTACAACTTACAAGCAGTACACTACAGCTTTATGGTCAACTCAATTATGTTGTTTGTAAAGCATGTATGCCCCTATAATCAGAAATGGTAAATGTCATAAAGTGAAAGCCCAGGGCTTTTTATCCTTCTACTCGCCCTCTCCGAAAATTCTTTATAACCATGCAGCTTTCCACAAAATTTATACAATTTACATTAAGCCTTTACTTCCCCTTATGCCAAAATTAGGAGTATTTTCCCCCAATTTCAAGAATAAGCCCCTTCTCCTATTTTTAAACAAAAGCCCTGAAGCCCAAATTGTAATTTGCCATCAAAGGTGAAGTGTACTATATATTTACTCAGTTCCTGAATGTTCTGATTATATACTGCATACTTCCGAGTGTCTGTGATCATTCTTAGATCGCATTTATTGACCAACACGGTTAGATTATAGCATAGGATGGTTTATAATCATCTCACAGACTCTAGCCTAGTCTTCTACTGCGAATCTATTTGATAGCATAATTTTTTTTATGTTCCTACAGAAAATCAGTTACTGTTAGCACTTTAACAAAGTCCAGGGGCTTCATAATGAAAGGTCATACTTTCTTTGGGTTATGTTTGCTAAAAAATGGTAAAAACTCTGTACAAAATTATCCTCCAGAATCTGCCCTGCCCAACCGCAACTTACCGTGTTTGACCTTCTTTCTGTCCCTTGGTGGTTCCTTAAGGGCCTTAATGATAAGGGAAGCTGCACTAGGTACAACATCAACCTTTGCCTGTCTGTTCTGTACAGTAAGACGTACTGTAATCTTCAGTCCCTTCCAGTCTCCAGTGTTCTTCTGAATATCATCACCAATCTTCTTGGGAGACTGAAATGTATCAAGTTATCTCTTAGTTATTGTTTTAACTTTTACACTCTATAGACATTTATTTGTTATGTTACCCTGCACATCCAACAACAACTGAGCAAGCAAGAAAACAAAATACATAGTAAACAAGCAATAACTTATATAAAGATTCCAGTTATCTTGAATTGTTTCAATTTACAATTGTAAAACTAAATACCAGCAAGAATTTCTGCATTTCCCAAACAATTCAATACATAGGCATTGGGTTTCAACTCGCCCTAAATTAATGATTTGCCCTAGTCACTGATCGACCTGGGTATTGAAGAAAGTAGAAGTTTGGGAAGCAGCCATGTTTAGCCGCAACGGAGATGACGTTACGAAAGCTGGTACCCAGTTTTTCAACAGTTGTCACAGCAAACACAGATGCAAGTTCCTGCGACGTCATATCCATTGCGGCTATACATGGCCGCTTCCCAACCTTCTACTCTTGATGGTACCCGGGTCGTTAATTTACGTCAAGTTGAAACCAAATGCCCATGATTCAATACAGATAGATGCGACAAACATTTCTGGTGGCCTGTGGATTTATAGGACAATGACGGATGTATACCTTGATCTTGATTGAATATCACATCTTACTTTTAGCAATATATATACTAGCAAAAAAATCATCCTCTTAATAAATCAATAATTATGAAACAGAACTAAAGAAACTTACCAGACCGAGGGGACCGATCTTTGGAGCCAATGAAGATGTTGCTGGCACTTCTCCACCTACTGCCTTCACATACACTGTAATTCACAAAACATTTGACACTCTAGAATACAATCAAGACATTACTAAAATGCAAAGCAGCAATGAAAGTGACGTTACTATGTTTGCAAAGAGTTGATACACCATCAGGGCTTTTTTCCTTCTAAAGCAGGGTCTGTTTATAGGTGTCTTCCCCACAGGAAATTCTTTTAAATTATGCAGTTCCCCCTAAAATCTAATTAACATAAAGTTTTTTCTTTTTCTATTGCAAAAATTATGAGTTATTTTCCCCTAAATTCAAAGAAAAGGCCCCTTCCCCTACTTTTGAAAAAAAAGCCCTAACCCTAGTGGTAAAGTAAGTATTCTTGATGGAAGATGTTAGTATAAATTGCATGTCAACTTGCAGCCAACAAATACTTTCACATTGAAGGCCAGTGACCTTATTCCGTTGATCTCCAAACTATTTGGTCTTAGGACTTTGTACAAATTAACAGGGAAACAAATTACTGAACTCATTAATATAACACGTAGCACTAATCAGAGAAATAATAGATTTCCACATAAACTTTCAGAAGAACGAAAGTCAAGATTTTCTCATCATGCAAGTGCACAATATGGCTTGGAAGTTGGATAGAGATCTTTCGTAAATTCTAAAAAGAAAACACCGCAGTTTTATAATTATTTTATAATAAATTACAGAGTCATTGTTTATTAACACTGAAATTTAACTATTATAACTATAATACTAGTTTGTTCATTTTAATTTGAATTATTTACCATTTAATGTAACAAATTTGTGTGCCTAAGTTATCGAGAAGCATGTGAACAAATGTTTCATTTCTAGTCAAGGGAGGTAATCAGCATACAGATCTTCTAAAACAAATGCAGCAGTATACCATGTGGTTTTATTTAATCATTTGTTTATTTTGGTCACAATGCTTCTGAATTCAAATATTGATTAATCATTTACATATTCATTTCTTATAAAATCTTTTTCCTCATCTTAATCAAACAAAAACTGCCAGTTTTAATCAAGGGAGGTATTGAATACAAAGTTTTTAATAAAAGCTCCGTGAGTCGCATGTGTCGCCTGACGACATGCACATTAGTCATGGAAAACTATCCAGTATTCAGGCTTCGCGAAAACTTTAAAAACCTGTCAGTCATTCGGACTGACAGAAACAAAAAAGTTGTCAGTCCGAACGAACATTTGTCAGTCCGAAAAAATGAAGAGAGATGTACAGATAATGCATGTTCTTTTTAAATTATTCAGTGGTAAATTATTTAGAAATGCATTGTTAGCTTAAACACACAGTTAACAAGTGTTTTCAAATAGGCCTAATTAGATAGTTTGCCTTTTCACAATGGGCTCATTCAGCCCATTCAATGAGCATATATCAGACAGGACTTTCTGTCAAGAGAAATGTTATTTTCATTTTACCATTTAATATCAAACACCTTTAAACTAAATCACGTTTTTTCGTGTTAAAAAGCCCCCTCGGAAATCGTCAAAATAAAAATATATTCAGAAAAAAAATCGCGAACATTCCGGAATCCGTACCGTGTACTACGGGTTTTATCCGCATCCAAAAAATAATCAGTTTTCGCGACCTTCATTTCGCAGAAATATTTTACATTTTTGACTATTTCGGAGGGATTTCTTATTGAATCTAGAAGAGGATTTACGAAAATACATTCGTGTTACATTCTTTACAATAATCTTCAACTACAATGTGCGAATATCGCCGTCCAGACTCAAAATCTCAGTCGGACCAACGGTCCGACATTCAGTCAAATTTTGCCGGACCAAAGCATTTTTTGTCGGTCAGGACCGACGGACCGACGGTTTTCGCGATGCCTGGTATTGGGCTCAGATCCAGCTCACAAGAGTTCTCTAGACATCTGAACTAACAAGAGGGCCCAAAGGGCCATAGGTCGCTCACCTGTCCTAGTCGTTCATGCACCCCTAATGGTAGCCTCTATTGCATGTACAAGGTTTTCATATTGTCTTATGCTTTAAAATTTACATCACATTTAGACCCAATGACTTATTAAAGTGATTTGACCTTGTGACCTAGTTTTTGACCCCGGATGACCCAATATCGAACTTGACCTAGATTTAGTTAAGATGATTATTGTGACCAACTGTCATAAAGATAACGCCGAAAAAGTGACCTCTAGTGACTACACAAGGTTTTTCTATGATTTGACCTTGTGACCTAGTTTTTGACCCAGGATGACCCAATATCAGACTTGACCTAGATTTTGTTGAGATGATCATTGTGACCAAGTTTCATAAAGATTAGGCCAAAATTGTGACCTCTAGTGACTACACAAGGTTTTTCTATTATTTGACCTTGTGACCTAGTTTTTTACCCCGGATGGCCCAATATCGAACTTTACCTAGATTTTGTTGAGAAGATCATTGTGACCAAGTTTCATCAATATTAGGCCAAACTTGTGACCTCTAGTGACTACACAAGGTTTTTCTATAATTTGACCTTGTGACGTAATTTTTGACCCAGGATGACCCAATATCGAACTTTACCTAGATTTTGTTGAGATATTCATTGTGAACAAGTTTCATAAAGATTAGGCCAAAATTGTGACATCTAGTGACTACACAAGGTTTTTCTATGGTTTGACCTTGTACCCTAGTTTTTGACCCCGGATGACCCAATATCGAACTTGACCTAGATTTTGTTGACATGATCATTTTGATCAAGTTTCATAAAGATTAAGTTGAAATTGTGACCTCTAGTGACTACACAAGGTTTTTCTATGATTTGACCTTGTGACCTAGTTTTTGACCCCCGATGATCCAATATTGAACTTGACCTAGATTTTGTTGAGAAGATCATTGTGACCAAGTTTCATTAAGATTAGGCCAAAATTGTGACCTCTAGTGACTACACAAAGTTTTTCTATGATTTGACCTTGTGACCTAGTTTTTGATCCCGGATGATCCAATATCGAACTTGACCTAGATTTTGTTGAGATGATCATTGTGACCAAGTTTCATAATGGTTAAGCTAAAACTGTGACCTCTAGTGTCTACACAAGTAATTGTGGACGGACGACGGACGAAGAGTGATCACAAAAGCTCACTCTGTCACTTTGTGACAGGTGAGCTAAAAACGATGCATGGTAGAGTTATGGTTCTTGTGCACTGCACTTCGGCTTATTGCAAGAAACATGCATACCAAATCTTGAGTCATTTGAACTTAAGGTGACAAAGTTATGCTCTGGACAAGCAATTTGTGACGCCCTGCAGCCGCCGCCAAAGTAATACCTTAATGTCGCCTTTTCAGGCGACACAAAAACTCAGTCAAAATTGACCCACTTCAAAACCTGCTGATCCACTGGCACCAGAACACCAAACTGTGGTTTAAATTATGTCAAAATAAGTTTTAAACCAATTCAAGCCAAACGCAAACTCAAAAACGAAGATTTATTGGCATGGCCCATCTGTAGTTTGTCTATATATTACACATGGTAATGAAGCCGATTCGCGGTACCACTCGTTTTCGAACTCGTATTTTCAATATGCGCAGATTAATCGTCATAGTATTAACACAGTTCGACAGATAAATGATTTAGCTTTAAGATGCAACCGAAAATTCAACTGTTTTAGAAGACTACGACCCACCACAGCTTTGATAAGTGAGTGATTTATCGATCTGTCAAAATTATTGCAAAATCTTTCACTGTTAACTTCCGGTTATTGTTGTACGGTCGATCTGATTGGCTGCTCATTCTCAACTGATTACCGGGAGGGAAATTTAAAAGTCCAATTAATTAAGATTTTTTTTCTCACGCGGTATCTGGCAGCTGCTGTTTCATAAAGTCATAAATGAAACAATATCTCAATTTGCTCAGACATAAAAATTTGTACAATATGATAATGGGCTTCACGAATTGACATATAGCGGGAAATCTACGCGGAAAATTTGGACCAATTAAATAACAGTTTACATTGTTGTTGTTGTTGTACCGGAAGTTTAAAGTGAAAGAAAATTGCAGAAACGTCAAAGACAAGGAAAAAAGCAGTAATTCTTGATAAATACGGCAAGTTGTACAAGATTGTCGATTGCATCTTAAAGATAAACCATTTATTAGCTACTTCAGACAAAAATACTTTTTGTCAGAAATATGCAAGTATTATACATCATTTGAAAGGGCTGGCTGAGACCAATCCAAATCAGCAAGAATTTTTTTATTCGGACAATGCTAGTTAGAGTTATGGCCCTTTAAGTATTTGCGGCTGGCCCTTTTTTCTGCCAATTAGGCCAAATAACTAGAACTGATATTTTTATTATCACATATACATGTGTAATACATCATGGAAAAGATCTTAAGGAGAAGAATGCATATATTAAAGAATAAATAAAGTCAGACACAGTTAGCCCCTTAAATGACCCCTAAGAGATCTGCATTTTTTGTACTTTTTTTTGCCGATATGGCGAAATAACATGAACATATATACACTATTTCAACACATACACAAGTGTTGCATATCATTGGAAAGACTTAGAAGAGAGGAATTCAAGAATGCATGTATTAAAGAACAAAGAAAATCAGACACAGTTAGGCCCTTAAATGACCCCTAAAACATCTGCATTTTTTGTATTTTTTTTGCCGATATGGCGAAATAACATGAACATATATACAATATTTCAACACATACACAAGTGTCGCATATCATTGGAAAGACTTAGAAGAGAGGAATTCAAAAATGCAAGTCTGAATATTGATACAATTGGTACAATGGATCCCACAGACATGAAGTGATCACTATAATTCCAACCTTGAACAATTTTCTTGTCGGAATGGATGTCATAATTTTGTTTAGCGACTTCAGTGTTGTGACTATAAAATAAAAGCCATTCTACTAACATAAATCATGATGACTTATATTGTTCCTACTAATACATATCAAGACTGTTTAATTTTGTTTTTAAAATTTATTATATTCTTATAACAACATCACCACAAGCATACTCAACGCCCAGTTTTGCCGAATATATATCATCATCATCCTCGTATATCACATTAAACCAATCTGGAAAACCAGGAACCTGCGAAATAACTTGACCCTTGTACCATTTTTCTTGTCCGTCTTCAATGAATTTGTGGTCTATCTGCTTGCCTACAAGTAAATGAGGTTGTTCAGGTAAAGGACAATTATGAGCTTTGTTAATCAATATCAGTACATTTTCTTTTAATTCTTCAACCCCAAGCAATACACGTTTCCCCCCAACAACCTTACTGAATGCATAAACCCCATCCTCCCCCTTCTGATGAAAAACATTTTTTCGGAATCTGAGTTGGACCCGCAATGATTCCTCTTTTTCTGACTTTGATTTTATTTTATTTAGAGAATCGTTCATTTGTGCCCCTGTTTGCCATAAGCCATAATATGACATGTCAACTGTTTCTTTTTCAAGTTTTTCAATGCGTTTTTTTTCTAATGCCTCTTTTTTACGGAAATCCTCATTTTGTTTTTCTATCCGCTTTGCCCTTATTACTTCTTCTCTTTGTTTGAACTTATTTTTTTCCAGAGAGACTTCTTTCCTACTTTCCTCTATTATTTTGAGGGCATTGTCTTGTTTTGCCAACCACTGGCTGGTTTTGTTTAGACAAAAAGTAATGTGTGACTCCATTACCAGTGTAGAAATATTGGGTCTAGCAGAAAGAATGTGATCTACATAGGAGAAAACCCTCTCTGGAAACTTATTGTGTTTGTCAACGCTTGCAGTTTCATGCTCATTTATATTACTATTTGTACCGCCTGGTAAGTGGTCGGCATATTGTCGCCTTATTAATTTGGCCAGTGCGGGAAGTATTGTCGAAAGAATGACTATTACATGGCAGTCTAATTCAGAGGGCTCAACAAGCCGAGCATGGACAGCATCTTTTTTGGTGGGCACATCTTCATAAAGTGTCATTTTTCCACAAATGAAATCATCGAGATTTATGGAAGAGTCTTCCAAGAACATCAACAAAGACAAATATCTCTCATTCATTTGTGAAATGGATACATCCTTTCTCTCAATAACGTTCCAAAGAGGAGTTGTTATATATTTGGAAATCAACCCCAAAGCCTTACAACCAGCCAGGAAAAATGGCTCAGCCAGGTCTTTTTTTACTGATAACAGAAGACCATTAAGGTTTGGGGATTTCTCCAAGAATTCTGTCATTAGAGAGTGGAAATAGAAGATGTGACCTGCGTTTGTGAAGAGAATGTTGAATCTGTTGCCCTTTAAAGGTTGCAAAGGAAAAGACATTTTGTTCTGTTTAAGGAATTCCGAGATGTATGTTAAAAAATTACGATGACAGCCATTTTTTTGGTCACCACGTCTTGCAAAAGCTTTGCAGGCCGATAAAATTAATCGGACGGTTCCTGGTTGACCAGGTTTATCAAAAGACTTGTTGTGAGAAGGAATGTCATTATCAAAGTGTAATTTCTCGGTTTCTAATATTGACTTTTGAGATGTGTCAGCCATGTGAACTAATGTGTGTAGCCCACAAAAGAAGTTATTCATTCTTGACAATGATTGTTGTTCATCTTCATTCAACTGGTCAAAATTGTCAATCACTTGAGGTAAGATTGTGTCTTTATAATCTTTTAGTAATGTATTGAATTTTGTTTCAGTGGATGCACGGTCACTCATTGTATTTTTAATATTTATGAGAATTTTGTTGCCGGTTCCCTCTGAGCTTACCTCATCAATATCCTTTAAAATTTCTTGAAACGTTCCCAAAGTATCATGGCTGGACTTAGTTGCCATGTCTTTTAACCCCAAGACAGTATATTCCCCTTCAGAGTTACGCGTGGCAAACGCGCCCCACTTTTGACCGTACTTGGAGGCTTCGTCAGTGTGAAGGGTTGTATTGTGGTCATTTGCAGTTTCTGCAATATGGCGTTTGGCTATAAGCCCCCTTTCTATAGACCAATTGTGGATAGTAGCAACAGATGGCAGTTTATTGGGAATTATGTTTACAAGATTCAGGATACTCTTGATGACAGGATTTACATGTTCATAAGCGACATGGTTGTCTAACAGATCATACACACAGGAATGTAGTTTTAAACTGTATGTTTTACTTTTTTCATCAAAAAACTCGGCATTGTTAACTTTTGCTAACTCTAGCAATTGTTCCTCCAAGTTATGAATTTGATTGTGCAAAGCATCAGTCTGATTTTCGTTATCTTTATTCTCAGCTTCTAGACTCTGTATTCTCAAATGTAATAAGTCTATATCTTCCTGTGTGTAAACTGTGTTAACACCATGCATTTTCATACATTTTTGACGCCAATAGTCCTCTCTGTTAGAGGTTCGTTTCAAATCCTTTTTTTTGTTGATTAAAGCACCCTCAGTCACTTCAATGCTTTCATTTAACTGATCATTTTCATCTACAGTTACATCTAGCTCTTCTGTTAGTTTCATATTTTCATCCCTTAGTTCTACTATTTCCCCAGCTAATTTAAATGCAACTTCTTTGTATGTGTTTGTTTGTACAACTTCTGAATCACCACAGTGAAATGGTTCTGAAGATGTGAAAGATCTACATGTTTTTTCTTTTGGTATAGGATAAGTATAGAAGGTGTGTAGAAACCTTTCCAGGTTTTGTTTGCCTGAAGCACGGGCTTTACTTTTATTGAGTTGCTGAAATTTTTGAAATAACCTATCCAAGTCCTTTAATAATGTATCACGGCTTGTTTTTAAGCCATCTCTTTCGGACAAGTATTTACATGCACCTTGTAAGCCATGTGCTTTTATTTGATTAATCAAATCTGCATTTGATGTGCTCGCCATAATAGAACAACTATGGTACTAAGAATTGAGTTTAAAGAAGAACAGAAAAAACAGCAGTCGCAGGCCCAGTTCTCTCTCACCTAGACAACCTGTGGCTTAATAGGTCGAATAACAGCTATATGATTAAAGACACTCAATAGGAATTTCTAAGGAAAGATAATCAAATGTAAATGACAGCAGCAAAAGATTAAAAAAAGATGGGATCAAGGTGAAGTTAAAGGAAAGTGAAAGTAGAATATAAACAACTGTGTTTATTAAAAAGCAGTCACAGGCCCAGTTCCCTCAACTAGAAAACCTGTGGCTTAATAGGTAAGAATGGCAGCTACAGCCTACATGATGATTGGCATTCAATAGGAATTTCTAAAGAAAGGAAATCAGATGAAAATGACAGCAGCAAAAGACGAGAGAAAGTGAAAGTAGAATGTAAACAACAATGTTTATTTTCAGTCAGAATGACGACCTTGTCAAAGAAAGCATAAATTGCTCTACTTGTATTAATAACATACAATAATTCTGATATATTATCAATTGTACACTAAAATACACTCCTGTGTTGTTATTTACAACCCTTTAGCCCAATAATCGTAATAAAAACGTATTTAAACGACACTTACCAAAATTACAGGTGCACGTTCCGTGTACTTTCGCTTTCGGATGACAACTTCCGGTTTACAAATTCCGAAAATTGGGATACCCCAAGGTCAAAAACGGCGGCGCAAAAATATGCGCAGTAGAACTGCGATTTAAAATGCGATTAACTGGACAGCTAATGGATTAAACTTTATGAAAAAACTTTAAAATAGTTGCCAGCTAATATATAAGTATGCAAAAAGATCGATTTTCCTTCACCTGACGGCGAAAAATCGAATATTTAAGGGGTTAACTAGGTCATATAATGAAAAAATACTATCCTGTAGATGCGCAATCTTTCAGACGACACTGATCACGCGCTAACTTCCCACAATTCAACATTACTACGTCATGCGCGAGACTTAAATAGCAACCACTGGGACTCCGAAAATGGCGGTTTGCTCACGGGAAGATTGCATTTTTAATTTCTTACGAGAAGTTTTGGAAATTAACGACGCGTGGAAAAAAAATATTCATCACCAAAATACAAAGTAAAATAACTTACCTTCATATTCCATCCATATTTATTTCCCTAAAAGCGTTTTTTGTACAAGAAAATCGCGCATGTTTAGATCAATGTTTATAATGGGAGTAGATGGGAATCTATTTTTAGACCAAAACACTGAAGTCGCTACATTTATCTCTCGAACTGTATAAAAAAATTGACGATTTATCGACGTGTATGGAAAATACGAGTTCGAAAACGAGTGGTACCGCGAATCGGCTTCATTACCATGTGTAATATATAGACACACTACAAACGGGCCATGTCAATAAATTTGAGTTTGATTTGGTTTAACACTTATTTTGACCTAATTTCAACCACAGTTTGGTGTTCTGGTGCCAGTGTGCTGATCTTATGTCATTGACAACTATTTAAAACCATATAAACATAATATTAGAGTTTGGAGATTGAGCTACAGAATCACCGAGCTACAGTACAGACAACGAGTTTTTTCCAATGGACACGGGTCACCGCGATTTCAAATCTAAGTGTCCACCCGATTTTGGTCACCGCGACGCGTGTTCGGGTCACCCGTCACCGTGACCTCGGATAAATTTGGGTGTCCATCGGCGTGTTCAATTGTCACTTAAAAACCCTTAGAACCCCTTAGAATCACCGTGATTCACCGTGATTTTAAGGGTACATTATTTCCGACACGTATTGAAGTGCTAATTAGAATGTGGTGAAATTGTACTTACATAATAATTACATAAGTCCATTAATTAATTCCTTAAAAAATTCCTAGAACCAATATTGGTGCTGTAGTTTTCTCGTAAATAACACTAATAATAACCATGTCAACATTTAGTTGTTTGACACGTACGCATGTCCGATTATAGGCGTATAAATCTGGGTAATTGCACCTGTTAACCCATTTCGATCTTTGGGCGTGCCGAGTCTCTTTGACGTCGGCTTGTGGTCTTCTATCGGCAAACATAAAACGTCATCGGCGGCAACTTCAAACGGCTAGTCTACTAATGCGAGACGTCGCTTGTGAACTTTATTCACGGGACTGTTTGCGCGGTGCATTTGAAGACGTGCTAGGGAGGATATTAAAGAAAAAATGCCGCTCTGTGGAGGTCGGTTGTTTTAGACCACATGGAATTGACGCAAATTATGTTTGTGTATGCAATTGTGTTTATGAGATATAAGGTACTCGCACACACAAAAAAAATTAAAGTCTGTACATGACCACAATTTTATAAATTGCTGTCGATTGAAACGTGGCAATTATTGAATTAAGATCGCTAAACAAAAATACGTAAAGTTTACGAGTTGTATTTTTAGATCTTTGTTAGTATTTATTGCGAACTCTTAACATTAATTTATTAATCGAGTCCACAATATTTTAACGCACATGCCGTAATTAACAAGAACAGGGAAAGTAGCACTCACTAGTACACAGTGGACAGTCAGAAATTAAAAAGCGGTCACTAGGAGAAAAGCCTATCAGGCGGATGAATGAGTGCAAGAAAATAAAACAAACTTACAAAATAACAAATAAACTTCATTGCAAATAGGCAAACACAAGTACACACAAGGTGGGTTTTCCAAAGTCCACCCGTCACGGTGGCGACGACTCTGGGTGGCAACGCAAAATATGCCACCGTGAACCCACCCAAATCCACATAGACTTTAAATTGGGGTGGTCAGTCCATCGTGGCCATTGCCACCGTGACAACACGGTTGAAACACGGTGTTTTGTGGACAGAAGCAGGTACTCGCTTGTACGATCCATAGCAACGGCGTTACGTATACGTTCGCCCATAGCAACGTATACGGCAGCCTACGTGCGTAGATGTACGAGCGAGAAAATGGTGAAGTATTAATTAAACGGGTGCAGGTTATGAAATAAATTATTAACACATTAATTGAACGTATTTAACATGTCAACAAATAGCAGGATGTAGATGTTGACAAAAAACGCAACTATAAATCACCATGCACTTACTATTCCGTACCGACATTGTAACTTCAGAAGACGCCGACAATCGGTAGATGAATGATACTCAGACGCTGCCGACCTTTGTCGGGCAAAAGAAAATGTTGTGAACTGACATAAAAGACATCGTAGCCGATGCACATTCGAATTTTGACTGATCTGCGAATATTTGCACGCTTTGACTCAATTTATAGAAACATATTGAAATCATCGCTCATCGCTTATTTATAATCTGTTAATCAGTGTAAGTGTAATAATTCATGATTATTATTATATCTTGCATTGATAAAACACATGTGTAACAATAATGGATTAGATCTAATATTTGAAGGTAATTAAACTCTTCTTGTCTCAATTCAAAGTCGGTTCGACCGCGTATTTTATAATTCCGTAGTCTCACCTTTTTGACTAGTTGTCACAATAATGCGATGTACAAACAATATAGCATCCTGGAAAATAGTATTTGGTCACACTAAATTATAAATTAATCAAAATCTACAGACAAAATACGGACACTTGCGCACGCAGTTAACTAAATTAAGTTCCGGCTATATACAATATGGTCGCTGTTTACGTCATCCGTCTATTTACAGAAATTAGAGTCTAGTTTTTCGAAAATGAGTTCACCTTGTTCACTTGACCTCAATATTTTTCCCAGTTTGAGGGTCGTCGGTTTTGTAAACCAGAAAATATAAAAGAAGTGGCCTTAGATGTTTATAATTTCTATACACGGTTACACATTTTAATATTCTCCCAACTGAACTTGACAAATGAAAACACAGCGACATATCGAGTGTAATTGTGTTACTTGGCGTCTTGGAAATACTATATTATGAGTAGGCCTACGTGTAAAATATGTTAGAAAAAAGTATTAAACTAGTTGAATCGCTCGACATCATCACATTGTAATTTCCAAATATTAAACTCTATTGCGTCATATTGCTCGCTTAGTACACAGCGAGTACACGTGCGACATTGTGAGTAATCGGTAATTGGCATATGCCGACGTCTGGTCAGTTGGTAATTTTAAACGATGTGATTGAGCATTAAGACGTGTGTGCATGGATTTGAAAAACAATTTTTTTGCAGCAAGTCACCGTGATGCGGGTACGGACCCTTAAAAACACTTAAAATCACCGCGGACACTCACTTATCGGCGGACACGGAACACCGTCGACACAGATATTAAAGTGGTCACCGTGTCCGTTTAAGGGGCCACTAGATTTTTCTGAGTGTCCAGGTCACGGTGACCGGACACTTCAATTTATTTTATGTCACGGTGTTCGCGTGTCCATTGGAAAAAACACGTTGTCTGTACTGTACATAGAGCTCAGTAGTCCCGTTTCTTTCAAAAGTCTTCATAATTTTCTTTAGAAATTTCATAATCATTCCACATTTTTATATCTTTGACGAGGCGTTCTACGGATCAGGATAACTGCAAAGAAGTCCATGAACGTAACACATAATAAAAAAAGTAAGACATCAAAACGAACCATCACTAGCACCTGTAAAAAGATAACATTATGACAATTCAGATAATTTACCGTCTTTATCCACACGTTTTCGTGATCTTCCATGTCGTCACAATTTTCAATCATTTATTATCATTAGTCAGCTTACCGATAGTAATAGCGGTTGGATCAAATTTAGGAGGCATGTTTGTTGTTGTTTAAGACGAACTTCGCCAAATTCTTCTTTCGTTAGTGTTGGATGAGTCCGATTTATGGGACACGACCAAAAAGTTGCACCACTCGGAAGAATTGAGCAACGGAAAAGGAAGTACATACGCCGGTGACCGTGTTAATATCAATATCGTGACGAACACTTTTAGGTTATATGCTACTAAATGTTTGCCTGCATCATCGAGTCATGCATTATCCAGACATCGTGTGATCGATAGGCACGACAATAAATGTACAAACTTTCACGCAATAATTCATGAAATTTTCCTAATGTATATCAGTTGAAAATGGAACCATAAGACAGATATATATACTTAATTAAATTACTCTTACGCGACTGGGAATGGCTGAACGTCAACTGACACCACATACTTGCGCATTTCACTTTATACGTTGGTAACTGTAGCAGTAGAAGTGTGATATACCTAAAAATTAGAGGAAAAAACTCATTTAATTATCAGGAGTAGAAAATGGCGGCCTGTAAGTAGAACTATTTTATTGTTATCGAGTCAATGTGTTTATAAACGACTGATTGAACCTACTGTATTAAAAAAAAACATATTTTTTGGTTTCTAGTACTTACAAACTGCTGTTTAAAAACTATGTATGTTTTGAAATAATAACACTGTGTGTATAGAAAAGACGGAGATATATAATACTAAGTATTATATCAGTATTTTGAGTTGTTTAAATCCGACGGTTATAGCTTGTGTTAGTGAGTAGGCATATAGACCTGCAGAGGTGGTATTCATAAAGCATCATAGCAAAAAGTTCTTAAAATCTTACAATTATCTTAAGTGTATCAGCTAGGTAAGAAAACCAAGATGATTAATGATTTAGGTAGATCTAGTTCTTGTCCGATGTTTTCATTATCTTTTTAAAGCATTATGTTAACAGCTACTATAAACACTTAGTCTAAGAAAACATTGATGAACGTGACTTCAAATCACGGGACATACGAGCTGCGAAAGTTTTAACTTGGGTATAAATATTGAAGTTTTCAACGACTTGGGTGAAAACATTGATCACAGAGCTACTTTTGATGCTTTGCGAATACCATCCCAAAGGTCATTGGTTTTTCATTTCTATGAATGAATTGAATTCACACGTGTACTTCCGCATCTAACCGAATGTTCTAAATTGGAATTTGATATTGATTTTTAACAAATTGAACTGTATCATGACATAATTATATGTGTAACGAAGATATGAATGTGATAAATAAAATAATCAGAAACGGGTAGTATTTGAACCTACATTTTGATTTTGTTTTCTTCTTTCTTTTAAATATGTAAAATCCACCATGGTGCAGAAAGAGCTTTGATACTGTAACCACACATATTGTGGTCACGAGACGTTGTACATCTTCTGAATTTCGGCGGGAAAAATTCGCAATGTCACTGACACCCCATTTGGAATAATTTTGAGCGATAATTGTCTTGTAGTACGTATCTCTTGTATGTGTCCTTCTATAGTAGCATCCTCCGAGGCAATAGTAACAATTTTCAAAAGTAATACACATATTTGCTTTTTGTAATAAAAAGTTAAGTTAAGTTACCAATTTTCGAGGGCTGCTTTCAGCAGTTCAGCCACCATTTGATATTTAAATTCCCCCTGGCCATTGGGCTACCAATGGAAACCTGCGTTCGAGTCTCCCCGGGGAGACTATTTCTCTCCTGGTGGTTGTGCAGCCAATATCGATCTGTGGCGCCCAGGACTATCGAACATGTTCAGTCACAACCCGCACATGTACCAATTCACACTTTGATCCAGTGGAGCATGTGGGTTATTCTTGCTCAGATAAATTAAGCAGTGGTCCAGACGGGGGTTGAACCCGGGACTTCTAGATCCCAAAGTGTGCTCCCTACATCTAGGCCACCGCTCACCACATATAACTTTATAACCCGCCAATGTGTGTTTATGGTGCTGGAAGGTGCTGGATACAGTCAGCATATGGACGAGTAGACAGGAACACGAAACACACGACATGGTGATATAGTTATCTTTACAAAAGTAATGACACATTCTTTATTATTTTTGGGTGGAGAAGTGATCCAGTGGTAAGATCTACTGACTGCTGATCCGAAGGTTGGGGTTCGATCCCGCATCCAGCCGGATTTAACACAAATGCTTTTCAGTGTTTCCACCTAACATAACTAAAGTTACAAGCAGTCTTTCGAACGAAACGTTAAGCGAGGTCCCATGTATGATGCTTTACACCAGGCACGTAAAAGAACCAGGGATGCTTCTGGAACTGTGGCATCTGACGTATCTTATGCATCGTCCGGGGGCCTCGCCCTTATGGATTTCCGTTGGCGTATATAAATATAAATAGCATATAAATCGAACTTCTTTATTTATAATAACAAGCCTTTGTGTAATATTTAAAAACGTTTTATGTGCCCGGCTGGTAAAGTTGAGTGCCGCCTTCCCTGTCTGACTTAATATAATCTTTTTTATCATTAGTATGTCATATGAGGGTCAAAAGGTATACATTGTGTAAATATCAACGTTCCCCTTGAGGATTTATTGTTTATCCGAAAAGCATGGCTACAGACTCGTTCTTTACTTGGTTATATTCAATTAAACTGATTTTGCCGAGCGAAACTAGCTAGAAAAAAATCTGCAACTAGGTAGTAGGTGGTTGGGGGGCGAAAACTGCATATTTTAGGTTGTTTTCACTTATAACAAAAGACACACTACCCATACTATGATGATTTTATTGGGGGGGGGGGGGGGGGGGTACGCCACATTTTGACTTTTGTTGTGTTGTATGGGGAAATTGTACTAGCAGTCTTGAAGATAAACTTATAAAATTTCAGAAAAGAGCAGCTACGGTAGTTATTGATTGTGATTATTCAACTCCTTCAACTATTATATCAGTACAAAACTCAAATGGATGACATTTCATGAACGCGTTATTTATCAGAAAGCTATTCAAATGTACAAAACTCTCAGAGGTGATGCACCAGACTATCTTAAATCTGCATTTAAATTTACTGCAGATATTCATTCACGACTGTTAAGTTCATCTTCTACATGCCAATTATATAGTCCAAAACCTTTTTGTTTGTATTTCGCCACACTTTTGCTTTCTCTGGTACCTCAATATGGAATTCTATTCCTCATAATATTAAAAATTCTTCTTCTGTTCAACAGTGTAAAACTTTATATCTACGCTGGATGAAGCCGTCTTATTTTGAAACACCCAATGTTTCTGCTACTTAAATTATTAAATGACTGGCTAGTCGTGCAGTGTGTTTTATGTTTCATTTCTGCAGCATGCTTTTAAAAATGTCATTGTTTTAATTTACACGTTGTTATATGATATGCTGGCTCTTATGATGTCCCTAAATCTAATTAAGCTTTTAAAATATAGTGATTAATTATAAATTTGATTGATTAAGTATTTAGATTTATACCTTCCTTTAATTGTAGAGCCCATACATATCAATTTCGCACATCCTTTCACTGAAACTATTTTATTAAATTCCCCAATTATTTATAAAAGTATGATATTTTGGCCGTCAAAGGGCCAGTTTTCCATTTATGTACTAGAGTTCTTGTTCAACTGTTTATTGTTGAGGATCTCATTGAAGATTGCCATTTAAGATAATTGCCAAATGCGTTTCCTCGTAAAAGAGTCTTTATTATTATATACTTATTATATTATTATTATTATGAATTTTGGACATTTGGCATGCAGAAATGTTAGCGATTTTAAACTGTTTGTGTGGTGTTATACTAGTGTATTCGCCAAAAATACGCAAACAAATCTACCGTAAAGTTTAATTGTGCGGAATTTTATTCTGCGGGACGGTCACAAACCGCAGACAACACAGAAATAAAAACTCGCAGAATTAACCTGTAAATTCGCGAATTTCGCCAATATTACCACGTAACCACTATTATACAACATAATATTATGTCGTATTGTAAAATATTTCCAAGCAACAACTGGTCTATGGATCAAGGTTTCAGAGAGTGTGCATGTTTTACCAGCGTATTTCTGTCTTTATCCACTTCAATGTTATGACCTCTAGGCGCATTATTGATTAATATGCAATGTCTATTGATGATATGTTAAGACTATAATTACCCCTCGGAACCAATGTCATGTTAAAAAGTGGTATATACAATTGATGGGAGTCACTTTTCTAGCAGCAACGGATGCATGGTGATACAGTGTTCGGTCATTTTGGCTGGTTACACAGAATTACACTATATTTAGCCACAGAACTATGACTGCAGTTTGAAGAGTTTTTATTATAAATGAATTAATATTCAACTTTATATTCTAAAACTAGCAAAATTTCGGATTAGAATTCCATAGATTAAACAAAGCATGCAATTGCTTCATCAAATCTAATGCGTCGATCTGTAGTAAAACCTTATTTTATCAAGAGAACAATTTTCGAGTTCATTTGGCCTAAAATAAACTATTGTTGGTTTCCCGTCCTACTACTGACCCGCCAAAATCGCCTGAACCAGAAAAAATATCCAGGAAAATAAAACAAAGTGCCTTTGAAACAAAGTTAGAGAAAGTCGTTTAATATAAATGCTGCAAAAATATTTAAAAGACTGCCTGTCCGTGCCAGACTACCCCCGCCCGGGGTTAACATTGCCAGACTTGTAATTATATATTCTTATTGTTGGAGTGAATACCAAATGTAGTAGTGCAAGATATAACTCAAATGAGAAATAAACAAAACACATGTGTGTGATACGACTACTCGTTTAACAATAGAAGAAACAGTTTCAAGATACAGAAGAGATTGAGCATGCGTACTGGTACAGAACATATAAATGTATAGTCTGTTTCATATTTAACAATTATATTACAAGACTCTTAGTAAAATAATGGCAAAAAATTCGGACTCCTCCGACCCTCTGGAGCCGCGTATGGTCTTATGAGTGAAATTTGATCTTATTATCACATGATAAAAGATAAGGATTTAAAAAATTGAATTTGAAAATAACACGACCTGCCAGTAACCGTGACATAATAACTGACAACATGCTACGTTCACTGTCCTATATTAGATACTCATTGATACACAAAGTACAGCCTCGGTAGAGCAAGACATTTTGGGAGCTAAATATAGATCATTGTGTGGAGGTTGTTGCTCTATAGAGGTTAAATGTAGCGACTTGGGGCAATTTTGAAGATGTTTTTATAGAGAGGTTGTTGCTCTACAGAGGGTCGTTCTGGATAGGATGTACGGTACTTCCAAATACAAATATACAGTGCACTGGCCATGTTCTGACGCTGACGATTTAACGTCGTCAAAGTCAATCCCAAGTTCTTATGGTGCCTAAAGTCGGTCGAAACCGCTGAAAAAGCCGGAGCTATTTTAATTTGTACATGAAACTGAACAATTGAACACCTTCAGATATGTAAACAAGGGGTCGTTGCATAGATTCAACGGTTTCCAACCGAATCAACTTATGCAGGAATATCAAAGACAAAAAACCGGCAACACATTTTAATCGATTTTATTATTTACTCACCAACAACTTAATCAAAGTTCTGTTGGTGGTCTTGAATACTAGTGCTATAAGTTTATGAAACACTTCATACAATGTAGTTTCCGTCGTTTGTTTTCATGCATAATGCTTACATTTTGGCAATCGTGAACAATCGGCGATTTCCGTTTTCTTCTATTGCAATGCATAAATGCCGAGGTGATCAGAATGACATGTTAGAAGTGACATCGGCGTCATCGACGTCATCACCCGGGCACATTATACATTGTACATGTCATATAACACATCACACACGTGTAAACATTCGATGCTTCATAACTAAACACATGTAAGAATAATTACTGAAAACAGGAACAAGAGTAAAGTCTATTTTCAGACATGCACACGTTCAGTCGATCATTGAGTTTTCAAGTCAGCTGTTACACGCCACAACGATGGCGGCCACATCAAATTGGCTAATGACCATCTCAGGTATCCGTTCATACATCTACCACCTGGGTAAAGTGGAACATTGTTATTTATTCATGCTCAGAGAAATCTAGCAGTGGCACCGATGAGAATCTGACCAGAGACATCTTTCCCAAAGCGTTCGCCTTACCCCAAGGTCGCCGCTCCCTACTGAAAAAACATTTTATATCGTTGTCGAAAAATACAGCCAGTATCCAATTTATCTCCCTTCTTTGTGATTGTATTCCTTATCCCCAAAGTAGAGCCATATACAAACACATGTCATGTAACGAGAACATGACTTAGTGCATGAATCTTAATTCCCCTGGTTGCATTGATAGTAATGTGGTTATGTTACATGTATAAGTATTGAATAAAACTTTGAAATGTTAGCTTGCCATTGACTGTGATTTGAGATCAAGCATTTTCTCATGTCATTCATTTGTAATGGTAACACATATTATGGAACACCCTGTATAATCAAACTATAACTCAGAGAATTTGACATGATTCTGACCTTTATGCATGCATATATTTTAAGATTCTTGCGTTGAATATATTCATTTCCGCTATCAAATCGTTCAATATCGGTCCTTTAGATTTGTGTTGGTACTACACATAGAGCGTCTTCGTGATACTTCCGGCTGATGAAAACATACAACTGGGATTATAAATATAGACGATATATCAGCTGTTAAATTATGCTAATAGAAGGTCGAGATTTCTCTGGACTATACTAAATTATGTATCTTATTGTGTGTCAGAAATAAAGAACGTATTAAGCAATACTTGTTTAGTATTCTTTGTCCCGCCACAAAAGTATTTAACAGAGTTTGACATGATGGATTGTTACTAAAATAATATGGGATTAATGAAAATCTGTTCTGAAAAATACTTGTACATAATTTAAGCAACAAGATTTGCAAAACTACACGGTATGAATCCCGATAAACCGCTTCTCAGTTCCGTGAGAGAATCGTTCTATTTTCATATGGCTCAGACGGAACTGAAAACCGATGTAACCCTCTGACGGAACTCAGATTTCATGTATCACGAGTGTTACATTGAGTTTCAGTTCCGTCAGAGCCCATATGAAAATAGAACAATTCTCTCACGGAACTGACAAGCGGTGTATCGGGATTCATACTATGAACTAGAACATACTAAAATTAGAAGACACTGTATACTATGTCATCCTTCCTTGCATCATTCATTGTTGCCTTCTTTCTTGTGTATCTCCTTCCTTTCGTGTTTGCTTCATTCCTTGCTTCATCCTTGATTCCTTTCTTACTTGTTTGCTTCCTTCCTTGTTTGCTGCCGCCAACTGTTTGAAATGAAACGATTTACGCGACAATGTCGTTGATTGCATCATATTTTCTAAAGAAGTATATAATTATACGTACGTATAGACTCTACGAAATCTAGGATACGCCGTCAGACATGATTATGGTGTTATTTCTTTCTGTTCGCTACCAAAGCTTATCTTAGGGACTTCTTTCTTCGGCATCTCCTCCGTATTAATCAATCGTAACTACTCGGGTATTTCCGTCATGAATCCGGAAGGTGTAACGTCAGTATTGTCCGAGGGGTACCGATTGCACATTAATGTCACCGTTGTCACGTGACCGTTTTTATTTTTAGCCACATTTGCGTCTAGTGATTAGTACGCTGGCTTTGTAAGCCGACACTCCGAGTACGATTCCCGATCGCTGCAGGTCATATCCTGCCATAAAAATCTCACGTCAATGTCGATTTTCATCCACATGCGGAGAAAGTTGATAGTTCATATTGGAAGGGGGTAAGTTAGTCCTGATAAGGAAAACTGGTAAGGTGAATCGACCTGTCGTGACTGGGAATCAAACCCGGATCGCCAGCTTATTAGTTATAGCGCAATTAGTGTATAGGAAGCTACGCCCCTGATAATGTAGACCTGGGCTGGTATTCACATTTAGGGAAAACTTATAACGCTATATTTTGAAGATTGAACTGCACATATTTCCGAAGAAAAAAAGAATAACCCATGCTTTCTTTGCGTTATTAGAGGAGCTCTTTACATAATACTTCCAAAAGATGTAAACAAATTGATGTTCCTGTTTAGCTGATACACAAGGTAATTTTAAGATTTTAAGGAAATTTTCAGTTTTCCCTTAAGATGCTTTGTGAATACCACCCCTGACCGATGCATAGTAGAATAACATATGCCCGAGATCTCTAATTTCACTAAAACCTGTCTACATTATCTTATTAGAGTTCACTTAAAGACTCGGTCCCACTAAGGCATAGTTTGCCTCGGCGATGTACTCCCGATAGTAATTATAAGGAACTATCAGGACATCGGGAACATTTTCCTCTTGGTCTATGGGAAGCTTCGGGGAAGTCATGAGACAGTTTGTGATGTCGGAAGTAATTGTGATTAATCGGGTGGTATCGGAATTAATCTGGAGAACAACGCCGATGTGGAATTCCTCAGTGGGACCCAGGCTTCAACTACGATAAGATGACTAGACACCAGACATCACCCTGGGGAAAATTATTAAAATTCAACAATATAATATCAAAATAATATTTAATGATCATAATTACTTGGCTGGATCACCACATACATGCAGCAGTATATTGCGTTGAACGCTGTAAATAGACTCGTTCCTTCAAAGCTGAAGACGCCGTTTTCACAGTGTTTAAACGAGTCAACTTCCGGTTATCACAATAATCAATGAGTACACCTCTATTGTATAATCTTGCAATAAGCCCTACAGTGATGGGAAATCACCGGATGTTTCAATCACACTAAGTCATACACGTTAAATTGTATAGTATCCCAATAAGTCGTACAGGGATTTGGTTTATACGCGGTGGTTTTGTTCCATAACTTAAAACGTTAATTAATCGTCTTGGGTATGATGTGGTCATGAAGAGCGAACCTCCCAATGACCAGTACAAAAGGGACACTGAAGGAGCACGCATCATATATAACTGCATGCTTATATACAGGTTGAGTACGAATATGGTATATTATGATATGTTATCAATACGGGTTCGTCCGTTAGATGGTATGTTTATTTCACTGTATATCACTATAAAAAAATAAAAAGTAGCAATCACAATATTGACCGTTTGATTTCGTTACGCTATCCTGGGGTGAGCTCATATGGAACGCGTCACCTCCAGTAACACCAACTCCTGGCAGGATTAACTGATTACCTGTTTCTGTACGGTACGCAAAATGAGCGGGGCAAAAGTTGTTTTAAGATATTACAAGGGGGATAAATTTAGAGACCTGCATTGGTTGAGGTAAACATCATTCCTGTAATAGCATACCCTACCATAGAGTTTGATTCCGTTATGCTATCCGGTATTGTGTAAATACATTTTTACGAACATGAAAAAACATCTGCTTTTGCTTAAATGGAAACTATGAGCTATGTAATAAACAATTGTAATAGTACTTGTAATCTATGTCGCCCCAGTGCGTCATTGTTAATATGTATACCATATACTTATGGTAAAAAAAGTGTTAGATTATACAATGGAATTAATTTCAACACGTGTTTTTGTTGACATTTATCTTTGTATACATGTATATATATATTTATGGTGTATTTTAAACTAATAATACCTGCAGTGGAATATGCTTCCGGGATACAGTAAACATTCAACCTGAGTATCTTGATTTCCAGGGACCCAAAATTCATTTGTAGTGTCCATTGGTACCTGCTAGGAACCGTCTTCTGTTTCACGTCTCGCGTATCCATTCCTATTTATCCCGCGTACTTCCGTCCATTACGCGTACATCCCTATCCATTACGCGTACAGCCTCCCATATACTCGCGATACAGGTAAGTTATAATTTTATGGATATCCCTGGGGAACACCTCGTGCATCCCTCAGTTATACGGCGAGTATCCAAGTTAAAAATACGTCATAATTGGCAGTAAGCCACATATAGTTATCTTTAACGGATTCGCGGAAAAATCACATAGTTCAAGTATCGCATTTTAAATAGGCCAAATATGAACTCTGAATGGGCTAAATTGTCTACTTTAAAATCAAACAAGGCAAAATCAAGACAATTGGTTAAGACAAATCACGCTTGCAAGAGAGAATAACTTGTCTGTGATCAACCAATACACGCAAATAATTCCCCTTTAGAATTATCGATAAAATTATTATTTGCAGCCGATACTGGCTTCGACTGTCTAACGTGACCGCCATTTTCCGATATATATACGTCAGCTAAGTGAGACTACAGCATAAGTGTTCATAACTTTGTGTGTTTGGATTCTGCTTCAGCACTGTGGATATAGTATGAAGAGGTTTTGTTCATAGTTAGAGTGAAATAGTGATTGTATATGTATGAATTCGTATCAAAACAAGAGGAATGTATAGACGTAAACTAGCGGAATGGTACCACATACATACCCCCTATCGGAAGGCAAACTTCCGTTGCATAAAGTGAAACGGTTTGGAAATGTCTACACGCTTCGATACAGTCGGTAGGTTGGCTAAATATGTTTTATATTATCAGCGAAGTCTTGTGTAAACAATGCCGATCAATTTGGGAGAATTAAGAGATCTATATTTGGTGAATACGTCTGCAGCAAGGTAAATATGGTTTGGAATACGCGGTAGTGTAGATATTATATAATGGTACCGTATTTGTGTATAATACATTCACCAAATATGGGTGTTTTTGTTTTTATTTCTACTTATGGATACATGCTCAATATTGATGTTCTAAGACGTGAATGACCATATTTTGGAGGGTAGTGTTGTTGTAACTATACATAAGAATATATGCCGTAACCTTTTCAGCCAGATACTTTCCCCCCTGAATCACCCCATGTCGTTAGAGAACCTAAACTACGTCAAGACACATTATGTGAAATACGTGAACTAGATGAATTCTTGCACAGTTCTAGTAACTGATCGAGGCATTTCTTGTTAATTTTGTTTTGGATGAAATGTCACCATTTCTCAGTAATCAATATGACAGTTTCTTCCGCGCGAGATTAAGTTCGTTAGGTGTTAATATTGCACACAGTTTGCATGCGGGAATAAAGTCGAAGGTGTCATTTGCTAGACCAACTTTGATAATACGCCATTATTGAATTTGTTGATCAGGAGAAGTCTTCGATTTTCTGATGTTTTTGCCTATACTGCAATTACTTACAGTCTTAGTGACACCGTGTTAGGTTAGTGGTTTATTAACCTTAACGTTCTGTCGTAGAAAATTCAGTAGAGTTTCTATACAGATGTTGAGCTTACAATCGTTGCCAACGTAAGGACTTTGTTCAAACGTAAATTGGTACTATGATATCAACTCAAACCAGAACAACTCATTCATAACATGTAATTAACTTTAAATGTTGTTACTGACTGTCATACTATGTTATGTCTGATTATTACACCACACTGTTTCCGTAATGTTAATTTCCCATAGGCAGCCAGGGTACATTTTACTGTTGCGTTCATGGTACCACGTGACGGACTATCTTTTACTGATTACCGGTTTTGGGTAACAGTACTCTCCCCAGGCTGACATTTTTACTGATACCCAACCAATCTATGTGCTATTTATATACTGTTCTACTTTGTTATGTCTTACTGTCCTACTGTGTTATGTCTCACTGTCTTACTTTGTTATGTCTCACTGCCCTACTGTGCTATGACTCACTGTCTTACTGCGTTATGTCTCACTGTCCTACTGTGTTATGTCTCACTGTCCTACTATGTAATGTCTCACTGTCCTACTGTGTTATGTCTCACTGTCCTACTATGTAATGTCTCACTGTCCTACTGTGTTATGTCTCACTGTCCTACTGTGTTATGTATGTCCTACTGTGTTATGTCTTACTGTCCTACTGTGTTATGTCTCATTGTCCTACTGTGTTATGTCTTACTGTCCTACTATGTAATGTCTCACTGTCCTACTGTGTTACGCCTCACTGTCCTACTGTGTTATGTCTCACTGTCCTACTATGTTATGTCTTACTGTCCTACTGTGTTATGTCTTACTGTCCTACTATGTAATGTCTCACTGTCGTACTGTGTTATGTCCTACTGTCGTACTGTGTTATGTCTTACTGTCCTACTATGTAATGTCTCACTGTCCTACTGTGTTATGTCTTACTGTCATACTGTGTTATGTCTTACTGTCCTACTGTGTTATGTCTTACTGTCCTACTGTGTTATGTCTCACTGTCCTACTGTGTTATGTCTTACTGTCCTACTGTGTTATGTCTCACTGTCCTACTATGTTTATCTCACTATCCTAGTGTGTTATGTCTCACTGTCCTACTATTAAATGTCTCACTGTCCTACTGTGTTATGTCTTACTGTCCTACTGTGTTATGTCTTACTGTCCTACTATGTTATGTCTCCCTGTCCTACTGTGTTATGTCTTACTGTCCTACTATGTAATGTCTCACTGTCCTAGTGTGTTATGTCTCACTGTCCTACTATGTAATGTCTCACTGTCCTACTATGTAATGTCTCACTGTCCTACTATGTAATGTCTCTCTGTCCTACTGTGTTATGTCTCACTGTCCTACTATGTAATGTCTCACTATCCTACTATATTTATCTCACTGTCCTAGTGTGTTATGTCTCACTGTCCTACTATGTAATGTCTTACTGTCCTACTGTGTTATGTCTTACTGTCCTACTGTGTTATGTCTCATTGTCCTACTATGTTATGTCTCACTGTCCTACTGTGTTATGTCTTACTGTCCTAATGTGTTATGTCTCACTGTCCTACTATGTAATGTCTCACTGTCCTACTGTGTTGTGTCTCACTGTCCTAATGTGTTATGTCTCATTGTCCTACTGTGCTATGTCTCACTGTCCTACTGTGTTATGTCTCACTGTCCTACTGTGTTATGTCTCAATGTCCTACTATGTAATGTCTCACTGTCCTACTGTGTTATGTCTTACTGTCCTACTATGTTATGACTAACTGTCCTACTATGTAATGTCTCACTGTCCTACTGTGTTGTGTCTCACTGTCCTAATGTGTTATGTCTTACTGTCCTACTGTGCTATGTCTTACTGTCCTACTGTGTTATGTCTCAATGTCCTACTATATAATGTCTCACTGTCCTACTGTGTTATGTCTTACTGTCCTACTGTGCTATGTCTTACTGTCCTACTGTGTTATGTCTCAATGTCCTACTATATAATGTCTCACTGTCCTACTGTGTTATGTCTTACTGTCCTACTGTGTTATGTCTCAATGTCCTACTATATAATGTCTCACTGTCCTACTGTGCTATGTCTTACTGTCCTACTGTGTTATGTCTCAATGTCCTACTATATAATGTCTCACTGTCCTACTGTGTTATGTCTCAATGTCCTACTGTGTTATGTCTTACTGTCCAACTATGTTATGTCTCACTGTCCTACTATGTTATGTCTCACTGTCCTACTGTGTTATGTCTTACTGTCCTACTGTGTTATGTCTAACTGTCCTACTATGTTATGTCTCACTGTCCTACTGTGTTATGTCTCACTGTCCTACTGTGCTATGTCTTACTGTCCTACTGTGTTATGTCTCAATGTCCTACTATATAATGTCTCACTGTCCTACTGTGTTATGTCTCACTGTCCTACTGTGTTATGTCTCAATGTCCTACTATGTAATGTCTCACTGTCCTACTGTGTTATGTCTTACTGTCCTACTATGTTATGACTAACTGTCCTACTATGTAATGTCTCACTGTCCTACTGTGTTGTGTCTCACTGTCCTAATGTGTTATGTCTTACTGTCCTACTGTGCTATGTCTTACTGTCCTACTGTGTTATGTCTCAATGTCCTACTATATAATGTCTCACTGTCCTACTGTGTTATGTCTTACTGTCCTACTGTGCTATGTCTTACTGTCCTACTGTGTTATGTCTCAATGTCCTACTATATAATGTCTCACTGTCCTACTGTGTTATGTCTTACTGTCCTACTATGTTATGTCTCACTGTCCTACTGTGTTATGTCTCACTGTCCTACTGTGCTATGTCTTACTGTCCTACTGTGTTATGTCTCAATGTCCTGCTATATAATGTCTCACTGTCCTACTGTGCTATGTCTTACTGTCCTACTGTGTTATGTCTCAATGTCCTACTATATAATGTCTCACTGTCCTACTGTGTTATGTCTCAATGTCCTACTGTGTTATGTCTTACTGTCCTACTATGTTATGTCTAACTGTCCTACTATGTTATGTCTCACTGTCCTACTGTGTTATGTCTTACTGTCCTACTGTGTTATGTCTAACTGTCCTACTATGTTATGTCTCACTGTCCTACTGTGTTATGTCTCAATGCCCTACTGTGTTATGTCTTACTGTCCTACTGTGTTATGTCTCAATGTCCTACTATGTTATGTCTAACTGTCCTACTATGTTATGTCTCACTGTCCTACTGTGTTATGTCTCAATGTCCTACTGTGTTATGTCTCAATGTCCTACTGTGCTATGTCTTACTGTCCTACTATGTTATGACTAACAGTCCTACTGTGTTATGTCTCAATGTCCTACTGTGTTATGTCTTACTGTCCTACTATGTTATGACTAACTGTCCTACTATGTAATGTCTCACTGTCCTACTGTGTTATGTCTCACTGTCCTACTGTGTTATGTCTCAATGTCCTACTGTGTTATGTCTTACTGTCCTACTATGTTATGTCTAACTGTCCTACTATGTTATGTCTTACTGTCCTACTGTGCTACGTCTCACTGTCCTACTGTGCTATGTCTTACTGTCCTACTGTGTTATGTCTCAATGTCCTACTATATAATGTCTCACTGTCCTACTGTGTTATGTCTCACTGTCCTACTGTGTTATGTCTCAATGTCCTACTATGTAATGTCTCACTGTCCTACTGTGTTATGTCTTACTGTCCTACTATGTTATGACTAACTGTCCTACTATGTAATGTCTCACTGTCCTACTGTGTTGTGTCTCACTGTCCTAATGTGTTATGTCTTACTGTCCTACTGTGCTATGTCTTACTGTCCTACTGTGTTATGTCTCAATGTCCTACTATATAATGTCTCACTGTCCTACTGTGTTATGTCTCACTGTCCTACTATGTTATGACTAACTGTCCTACTATGTAATGTCTCACTGTCCTACTGTGTTGTGTCTTACTGTCCTAATGTGTTATGTCTTACTGTCCTACTGTGCTATGTCTTACTGTCCTACTGTGTTATGTCTCAATGTCCTACTATATAATGTCTCACTGTCCTACTGTGTTATGTCTTACTGTCCTACTGTGTTATGTCTCAATGTCCTACTATATAATGTCTCACTGTCCTACTGTGCTATGTCTTACTGTCCTACTGTGTTATGTCTCAATGTCCTACTATATAATGTCTAACTGTCCTACTGTGTTATGTCTCAATGTCCTACTGTGTTATGTCTTACTGTCCTACTATGTTATGTCTAACTGTCCTACTATGTTATGTCTCACTGTCCTACTGTGTTATGTCTTACTGTCCTACTATGTTATGTCTAACTGTCCTACTATGTTATGTCTCACTGTCCTACTGTGTTATGTCTCAATGTCCTACTGTGTTATGTCTTAATGTCCTACTGTGTTATGTCTCAATGTCCTACTATGTTATGTCTAACTGTCCTACTATGTTATGTCTCACTGTCCTACTGTGTTATGTCTCAATGTCCTACTGTGTTATGTCTCAATGTCCTACTGTGTTATGTCTTACTGTCCTACTATGTTATGACTAACTGTCCTACTGTGTTATGTCTCACTGTCCTACTGTGTTATGACTAACTGTCCTACTGTGTTATGTCTCACTGTCCTACTGTGTTATGTCTCACTGTCCTACTGTGTTATGTCTCAATGTCCTACTATGTTATGTCTCACTGTCCTACTATGTTATGACTAACTGTCCTACTATGTTATGACTTACTGTCCTACTGTGTTATGTCTTACTGTCCTACTGTGTTATGTCTCATTTTCCTTCTGTGTTATGACTAACTGTCCTTCTGTGTTATGTCTCATTTTCCTACTGTGTTATGTCTCACTGTCCTACTGTGTAATGAATGACTGTCCTACTGTGTTATGTCTCAGTGTCCTACTGTGCTATGTCTTACTGTCCTACTTTGTTATGTCTTACTATCCTTCTATGTTATGTCTTACTGTCCTACTGTGTTATGTCTCATTGTCCTACTATGTTATGACTAACTGGCATACTATGTTATGTCTCACTATCCTACTATGTTATGACTAACTATCCTACTGTGTTATGTCTTACTGTCCTACTATGTTATGTCTTACTGTCCTACTGTGTTATGTCTCACTGTCCTACTGTGTTATGTCTTACTATCCTACTGTGTTATGTCTCACTATCCTACTGTGTTATGTCTTACTGTCCTTTTACTGTCCTTTTACTGTCCTTTTACTGTCCATTTACTGTCCTACTGTGTTATGTCTCATTATCCTACTGTGTTATGTCTTACTGTCCTACTATGTTATGTCTTACTGTCCTACTATGTTACGCCTCAATGTCCCACTGTGTTATGTCTCATTGTCCTACTATTTTATGTCTCATTGTCCTACTGTGTTATGACTAACTGTCCTACTATGTTATGTCTTACTGTCCTACTATGTAATGTCTTACTGTCCTACTATGTTATTTATCATGCAACTGCCATGGTAACTGCCTGATAACACATGACCTGAGAACAGTATGTGTTCTCAGGTCAATAGGCTGCTAGTAGCCTGAGAACACTTTTTGGCTCCGCCCACATATCACGGACTATTTTCCCATTTCTCATTCCGTCTAAAATTGACCTACATATTATTGAAAACTACAAAAATATACATTTGATAGCTAATATTTATTCAAAGTTTAGATTTACAACCAACATCAGCAATATTTCTTCGCCAGGTAGGGCTACGCCAGTGTATTTTTTCTTGAATTCATACGGGTCATCCACGGATCAATCGTTTGGGAAAGGCCCTGAAAAAAAACAATAAACACACATAAATCCACTGGCATAGGATCATCAAAGATAAATAAACATAAAGAGTATGCATAGACAACGGTTCCACATCAAATACACTGGACAAAATGCAATTTTGAACTCATTTGAAGACTCGATACGATGCGCATACAAAATCATTGAAAATGAAAAGTCGGAAATTTTTGGCGAATCTTAAGACTAAGTGGGTCAGTTAAATCATTGCTAGATTCAGTGTACATATGGTTCATACATAGGTAAAACATAAAAAAATATAATAGGCTCTTCAACAAGATCAACGTCTTACCATATTCTATTTCCATCGATTTTCCAAGGATTGAGGTCTCCCTACTTCCTTTCTCCTCCCACCAACTTGACTAAGACGAGTAAGCTTGTATAAACTGTTCATTCTTGAAGTTATTTCCCCCGTCCGGAATTCAATTTTGCACTGACAGTTACCGCAAACAACCCAGTGTTTCACATAGTCCATTTTTATATTTATTCCAAGGCATTGTTAAGAATAACAGAAGGATTTATGACGTAGTAAACGACCTTGTTCACACACGTACGTCATTGATGATTCATTCAAAAAACTTCATAAATTCATGAGCGAAATTTTATTCTACTATTATGACACAATGTAATTATTTGGTAATACCATTTACTAAGATTTCCCTTTCTGAATATATAATTGAAATATTTTATTTTTTAATATTTCTTTTGTTTAGGAGCGTAGAATTGAGAACTATTTTGTTTCGCGGAAGCACATTGAATTGTGTTAATCGGCGGGTTTACTGGATCTACTAAAACCCAAAACTCGGTTGTAACTTTAAAAAATGAGGAATTACGCCCCTTACTTGTTCCGTGGTGCTGGTTGCATGATAAATAGAAACTCGGGTCACTGTCCGGATCGAACAATGTTATCAGACTCGGCGATATCGTCCAGGGTGACTCGCCAAAGGCTCGCCACCCGGACGATATCACCTCGCCTGATAACATTGTTCTCACCGGACAGTGACCCGAGTTTCTCTATGTCTCACTGTCCTACTGTGTTATGTCTCTCTGTCCTACTATGTTATGTCTTACTGTCCTACTATGTTATGTCTCACTGTCTTACTGTGTTATGTCTCACTGTCCTACTATGTTATTTCTCACTGTCCTACTATGTTATGTCTTACTGTGCTATTGTGTTATGTCTCTCTGTCCTACTATGTTATGTCTTACTGTCCTACTATGTTATGTCTCACTGTCTTACTGTGTTATGTCTCACTGTCCTACTATGTTATGTCTCATTGTCCTACTGTGTTATGACTAACTGTCCTACTGTGCTATGTCTCATTGTCCTACTGTGTTATGTCTCACTGTCCTACTGTGTGATGTCTTACTGTCCTACTATGTTATGTCTCACTGTCCTACTATGTTATGTCTTACTGTCCTACTGTGTTATGTCTTACTGTCCTCTACTATGTTATGTCTCATTGTCCTACTGTCTCCAGATTCTTTTTCATGTGACACAAAATACGGACAAGATACATCGTACACGCGTTCCCTACTACACTGGTACATTATATTCGGGAATCAGTCTAGTTTCCTCGCAACCATTTTATATCGTTACTACTCCTTCGTACATAATAGTCCATGAATCCATACGATCGGAAATGACACCAAAGTATCAAATCAGAAATAAACTAGCGGAAAGACTCAGCTGCCTTGATTGTATTTGAGAGTAATTGTAATTGATCATAAGCTGAGTATAACTTGTATTGAATATTATTTCTGCAGCTGAGAAATTCTTAGACAAGACACATCATGGTGACTCTGACAGACGTCTTTGTCAGTGAAGCAATACCACGTGACGTTTGGCTACAGTTCCAAGTAGAAATTTGTAAAAATTGGAACACAAATGTAGCCATAAGTATTTTATTTCTTCGTCGAATTCTATTAAATATACGCCAGTCTAAGGGGAAATTTATTTGCTGTTCATGAAATATAAGATCCTGTTCAGCAGATGTGCCGTTTTGTTCAACACCCGGTGAAACCATGGATAATACAGGTTTCACACAGGGTACTGGAAAAAACGGTATATACTAGTTTTATAAACACAAACATTCATCAGTCGTGCGAACAAATTACCGTGTTCCTCGGTCCTTCTATTTGCATAATTTAAAGAACACGTATTCTCATAAATTTTTGAGAATGTATAAATAGCTTGGTTCTTATTTGAAACACAAACATAATTATGTTCCTTTGTATAAACTATGCATGGAACGTTGATGTTATGAATAGTCGAGGATTGTAACAAAAATGGCGTAATGGTTGCCATGACAACTGCAGTTTTGATGTACAAGTCCCAATTTTTTTCAACGTTTGCATAACACGCCTAATTTAGACCCATTATATACGTACATGTATCATAAGACTAGTATCTAGTATAGATATTTTATGACTCACATTTTAACCAATTTCATGGGGAAACATGTTAACTCAACCAGAATATCTTTGTTCTAAACTTACTATAGCTGCACATTGTACCAGGGGTGCAGCACATTACAGCCGCAAGAAATGGATGTAGCGTCAGAAAATTACTAAGGAAATTAACAAACAGCATTGTTCACTTTATTCTATAACGTTACAACGATACCCGATATACCGACAATTTCGTTTTAACGACATCAATTAGTGGGGACGAATTCTATACCACATTATTTGTATCCGGTATAAAATCGGAATCCTCAGAAAACCCGAATCCCCTGAAAACCGGACTTTATGAAAACCGGATTCTCGGAAAACTGGAGTCCTTATAAAACCGGACTGTCTAAAACCGTAATCCGTTTAAAAGTTCCATATTTTTCTCTTAATAGTTCAATGTAAAAACCGGTATGCTGATCACATTGATACTCTGACAGTAAGGCCTAAAAATTACTGTTTGTTTAACCTTTACCTACCTACACAATAAAATTGCCCCATCCCAAATAATTATATTGCTCTCTGGAGAAAACAAATATTTTTATTGCTAACTGACCAGGCCAGAACGTTTACAAGACCGGGCCCCGATCTCACTAAGCATCTCAATCTAAGCAAGATCTCATCTCAAATATTGGCATGTGTCCTGGGTCATTCAGCTAGTTATAGTTTATTTTACTTTTCGACAGTTTGGACTTGGGCGGATCTGCGCTTGTTTAGTTGGGCATTGTGTCTTTGTGTTTTATGTTTCCTGTGCTCGGTTGGTTCAGTTGGGCACTGTGCTTTGTGTGTTTTTAATGTTTTCTGTGCTCGGCTGGTTAAGTTGAGTGCTGCCTTCCCTGTCTGACTTAATATAATCTTTTTTATGTTAATTTTATTGTGAGGCTGGACTCAAAATTAGCATCAATAAACAGAAATGGTATTCTGAGTTTATTCCAGTAAAATTTCGATTTATCACTAATTCCGACACTGATCTAGCGATCTTAGAAAAATCTCAATATGATACTTCGGAAGATCCGGGCCAGCGGTGGTATTCAATATTGTTTTTATTTAATTGGAGAATAAGGATAGCCAATCATATCGCCTGTTACTGACCAAGAGTTTAATATGGTGTGATCTGATTGGCTGTCCTTATCCTTAAGTCAAGTAAGATCAATATTGAATACCACCCCGCTGGAATCTATTTTTTAAACTTGGAAAACCACAATGTGTTCTGTATTGCCTGCAATTCATAAGTGACTAGTTGTTAAAGGTTCATATATTACAAGCACACATTTGACAGAGCATCTACAAAGTAGTAATCTGCAATATGTCAACAATAGAGTATACATTGTATAATAACTTAGACAACACAAAATTTACATAATTCAAATGAAATAAATAATTTACCTACCTACCCAATGAAAAAATATTGAGTCGGTAAAGGTCAAACAAACAATATTTTAATTTAGGCCTTATGATAGTTTCGTCGTGTTCAGACGGTCCCATACTTACCCACATACAAGTTCTATGTAACCCCAAGTGCAACTATACAACAAATGAATGGCTTTCGTGAAGTGTTAGGAACTTTGATAAAGATAATAGTTTCCTGCAATATAACTCCGCGAACTTTGGTGACACCCATGATTACACCAGTATCTGTCCTGGTAGTCTCTATAACACGTTGATCCAGCCTGGACACTGGTCAGTGGTTAACTTCATACTGACGTCACGGACAATATTGCTAGAATCTGATTAGTTGAAATTACTATAGTAAAGTCAAAAATTTCTGCGAGGAATTGATTGACGATATATTCACGAAATCGGTTAATTCGCGAAAATTTATGTTCGTAAACTTAAAACGGGTTCTTTTTCTAGATATATTATGTATAACGTTGTACTATGCTGGCGGGTGAGTGTTTTATCCAGTTCACTATTTTTTTTCTTAAAAATAGAAAAGATATCGCTCTTTTTTTAGCTCACCTGTCACAAAGTGACAGAGTGAGCCTTTGTGATCACTCTTCGTCCGTCGTCCGTCCGTCCGTCCGTCAACAATTTGCTTGTGTAGACACTAGAGGTCACAATTTTGACTTAATCTTTATGAAACTTGGTCACAATGATCATCTCAACAAAATCTAGGTCAAGTTCGATATTGGGTCATCCGGGGTCAAAAACTAGGTCAAAAGGTCAAATAATAGAAAAACCTTGTGTAGTCACTAGAGGTCACAATTTTAACTTAATCTTTATAAAACTTGGTCACAATGATCATCTCAACAAAATCTAGGTCAAGTTCGATATTGGGTTATCCGGGGTCAAAAACTAGGTCACAAGGTCAAATCATAGAAAAACCTTGTGTAGTCACTAGAGGTCACAATTTTGACCTAATCTTTATGAAACTTGGTGACAATAATCATCACAACAAAATCTAGGTCAAGTTCGATATTGGGTCATCCGGGGCAAAAACTAAGTCACAAGGTCAAATCATAGAAAAACCTTGTGTAGACACTAGAGGTCACAATTTTGACTTAATCTTTATGAAACTTGGTCACAATGATCATCTCAACAAAATCTAGATCATGTTCGATATTGGATCATCCGGGGTCAAAAACTAGGTCACAATGTCAAATCATAGAAAAACCTTGTATATAGTCACTAGAGGTCACAATTTTGGCCTAATCCTTATGAAACTTGGTCAGAGTGATCATCTCAACAATATCTAGGTCAAGTGCGATATTGCGTCATATGGGGCCAAGAACTAGGTCACTAGGTCAAATCACAGGTCTTGCATCTACTGCTATAACATGTGAGCGACCTAGGGCCCTTTGGGCCCTCTTGTTTAATTCAAAACATCTGTTTTTTGTTATTTGATCATCCGTGTAAAACGTTACGAAGTTTTGTCAGTTAAAACACTTGTAAAATCATAAAATTCAATGGAATCAAGCCAATACGCGCGTGTCCGCTAGGTGGCGCTATGACGTACGTTACAACGTATATTGTATTAATGACCATAATAAATACACCAACATAAAGAGTTTTACTGTTTTTTGTACCAGGTTTCAAGAAAATCGGTCAACATTTATTATTTCCCGAGGAACGTGTTCCAGTACCTTAACCTCGCGAACTTTCAACATCGCGAATATTACTGATTTTACTGTATAATTCTTAGATAATGTTGCTACGACGTAAGGAATTATTTTTCATGTCTATGATTTTTTCCTAAGATACACATTATGCGTTGTAAGGACATTTATCCGCTGGTTATAAATACATTAATCAAATGACGGTATGTCACCTGATTATTGATGTTTTCTTGCAGAGGGTAATTAATCATTTATCACATTATGCCGCCAAGTGATTTTACCATGGCCCAAACCTGACTAGATTTCAAGCGACACAACACCTTAGATCTAACCTCACATTATATCTTAACCAACTACCGTCTTCTTCTTTAAACTCTCTTCATTAACAACCTCTCTTCACGAACAACCTCTCTTCACTACCAACCTCTCTTCACGAACAACCTCTCTTCACTACCAACCTCTCTTCATGAACAACCTCTCTTCACTACCAACCTCTCTTCACTACCAACCTCTCTTCACTACCAACCTCTCTTCTCTAACAAACTCTCTTCTCTAACAACGTCTCATCACTACCAACCTCTCTTCACCTACCAACCTCTCTTCTCTAACAAACTCTCATCACTACCAAACTCTCTTCACCTACCAACCTCTCTTCACCTACCAACCTCTCTTAACTACCAACCTCTCTTCACAACCAACCTCTCTTCTCTAACAACCTCTCTTCACTACCAACATCTCTTAACTACCAACCTCTCTTCACTAACAACCTCTATTCACTAACAACCTCTCTTCAACTATCAACCTCTCTTCACCTACCAACCTCTCTTCACTACCAACCTCTCTTCACTAACAAACTCTCTTCTCTAACAACCTCTCTTCACCTACCAACTTCTCTTCACCTACCAACTTCTCTTCACCTAACAACCTCTCTTCACTAACCTCTCATCACTACCAACCTCTCTTCACTACCATCCTCTCTTCACTACCAACCTCTCTTTACGAACAACCTCTCTTCACGAACAACTTCTCTTCACTACCAACCTTGCTTCACTACCATCCTCTCTTCACTACCAAACTCTCTTCACGAACAACCTCTCTTCACTACCAACCCCTCTTCACGAACAACCTCTCTTCACTACCAACCTCTCTTCACGACCAACCTCTCTTCACTACCATCCTCTCTTCACTACCAAACTCTCTTCACGAACAACCTCTCTTCACTACCAACCTCTCTTCACTACCAACCTCTCTTCACTACCAACCTCTCTTCACTACCAACCTCTCTTCACTACCAACCTCTCTTCACGAACAACCTCTCTTCACGAACAACCTCTCTTCACTACCAACCTCTCTTCACGAACAACCTCTCTTCACTAACAACCTCTCTTCACTACCAACCTCTCTTCACTACCTCTCTTCACCAACCTCTCTTCACTACCAACCTCCCTTCACTACCAACCTCTCTTCACAACCTCTCTTCACCAACCTCTCTTCACTACCAACCTCTCTTCACTACCAACCTCTCTTCACTACCAACCTCTCTTCATTAACAACCTCTCTCCACTAACAACCTCTCTTCACCTACCAACCTCTCTTCACTACCAACCTCTCTTCACCTACCAACCTCTCTTCACTAACAACCTCTCTTCACTACCAACCTTTCTTCACCTACCAACCTCTCTTCACCTACCAACCTCTCTTCACGAACAACCTCTCTTCTCTAACAACCTCTCTTCACCTACCACCCTCTCTTCTCTAACAACCTCGCTTCACCTACCAACCTCTCTTCACCTACCAACCTCTATTCACGAACAACCTCTCTTCTCTAACAACTTCTCTTCACTAACAACCTCTCTTCACCTACCAACCTCTCTTCACGAACAACCTCTCTTCACTAACAACCTCTCTTCACCTACCAACCTCTCTTCACCTACCAACCTCTATTCACCTACCAACCTCTCTTCACGAACAACCTCTCTTCACTAACAACCTCTCTTCACGTACCAACCTCTCTTCACCTACCAACCTCTATTCACGAACAACCTCTCTTCTCTAACAACTTCTCTTCACTAACAACCTCTCTTCACCTACCAACCTCTCTTCACGAAAAACCTCTCTTCACCTACAACCTCTCTTCACCTACCAACCTCTCTTCACGAACAACCTCTCTTCACTACCAACCTCTCTTCACTACCAACCTCTCTTCACGAAAAACCTCTCTTCACTAACAACCTCTCTCTACGAACAACCTCTCTTCACGAACAACCTCTCTTCACTAACAACCTTCATCACTACCAACCTTTCTTCTCTAACAAACTCTCTTCGCTAACAACCTCTCTTCACTACCAACCTCTCTTCACAACCTCTCTTCACTAACCTCTCTTCACTACTAACCTCTCTTCACTACCAACCTCTCTTCACTACAAACCTCTCTTCACTAACAAACTCTCTTCACCTACCAACCTCTCTTCTCTAACAACCTCTCTTCACCTACCAACCTCTCTTCACCTACCAACCTCTCTTCACGAACAACCTCTCTTCTCTAACAACCTCTCTTCACTAACAACCTCTCTTCACCTACCAACCTCTCTTCACGAACAACCTCTCTTCACTAACAACCTCTCTTCACCTACCAACCTCTCTTCACCTACCAACCTCTCTTCACGAACAACGTCTCTTCACCTACCAACCCCTCTTCACGAACAACCTCTCTTCACGAACAACCTCTCTTCACGAACAACCTCTCTTCACGAACAACCTCTCTTCACTAACAACCTCTCTTCACGAACAACCTCTCTTCACTAACAACCTTCATCACTACCAACCTTTCTTCTCTAACAAACTCTCTTCTCTAACAACCTCTCTTCACTACCAACCTCTCTTCACAACCTCTCTTCACTAACATCTCTTCACTACTAATCTCTCTTCACTACCAACCTCTCTTCACTACCAACCTCTCTTTATTAACAACCTCTTTTCACTAACAACCTCTCTTCACTACCAACCTTTCTTCACTACCAACCTCTCTTCTCTAACAACCTCTCTTCACGAACAACCTCTCTTCACTACAAACCTCTCTTCACTAACAAACTCTCTTCACCTACCAACCTCTCTTCACTACCAACCTCTCTTCACCTACCAACCTCTCTTCTCTAACAACCTCTCTTCACGAACAACCTCTCTTCACCTACCAACCTCTCTTCTCTAACAAACTCTCTTCACGAACAACCTCTCTTCACTACCAACCTCTCTTCACTACCAACCCCTCTTCACGAACAACCTCTCTTCACTACCAACCTCTCTTCACTACCAACCTCTCTTCACTACCAACCTCTCTTCACTACCAACCTCTCTTCACTACCAACCTCTCTTCACGAACAACCTCTCTTCACGAACAACCTCTCTTCACTAACAACCTCTCTTCACTACCAACCTCTCTTCACGAACAACCTCTCTTCACTAACAACCTTCATCACTACCAACCTTTCTTCTCTAACAAACTCTCTTCTCTAACAACCTCTCTTCACTACCAACCTCTCTTCACCTACCAACCTCTCTTAACGAACAACCTCTCTTCACGAACAACCTCTCTTCACTACCAACCTCTCTTTACGAACAACCTCTCTTCACGAACAACCTCTCTTCACTAACAACCTCTCTTCACGAACAACCTCTCTTCACTAACAACCTCGCTTCACTACTATCCTCTCTTCACTACCAACCTCTCTTCACTACCAACCTCTCTTCTCTAACAACCTCTCTTCACGAACAACCTCTGTTCACTACCAACCTCTCTTCACTAACAAACTCTCTTCACCTACCAACCTCTCTTCACTACCAACCTCTCTTCACCTACCAACCTCTCTTCTCTAACAACCTCTCTTCACTACCAACCTCTCTTCACCTACCAACCTCTCTTCTCTAACAAACTCTCTTCACGAACAACCTCTCTTCACCTACCAACCTCTCTTCACCAACAAACTCTCTTGTCTACCAACCTCTATTCACTACCAACCTCTCTTCACTACCAACCTCTCTTCACTACCAACCTCTCTTCACGAACAACCTCTCTTCATGAACAACCTCTCTTCACTACCAACCTCTATTCACTAACAACCTCTCTTCACTACCAACCTCTCTTCACTACCAACCTCTCTTCACGAACAACCTCTCTTCACTAACAACCTCTCTTCACCACCAACCTCTCATCACTACCAACCTCTCTTCTCTAACAAACTCTCTTCTCTAACAACCTCTCTTCACTACCAACCTCTCTTCACTACCAACCTCTCTTCACGAACAACCTCTCTTCACTAACAACCTCTCTTCACCACCAACCTCTCATCACTACCAACCTCTCTTCTCTAACAAACTCTCTTCTCTAACAACCTCTCTTCACCTACCAACCTCTCTTCACTAACAAACTCTCTTCACTACCAACCTCTCTTCACCTACCAACCTCTCTTCACCTACCAACCTCTCATCACTACCAACCTCTCTTCACCTACCAACCTCTCTTCACTACCAACCTCTCTTCACCTACCAACCTCTCTTCTCTAACAACCTCTCTTCACTACCAACCTCTCTTCACCTACCAACCTCTCTTCTCTAACAAACTCTCTTCACTACCATCCTCTCTTCACCTACCAACCTCTCTTCACCTACCAACCTCTCTTCACTACCAACTTCTCTTCACTACCAACCTCTCTTCACTACCAACCTCTCTTCTCTAACAATCTCTCTTCACTACCAACCTCTCTTCACTACCAACCTCTCTTCTCTAACAACCTCTCTTCACTACCAACCTCTCTTCACTACCAACCTCTCTTCACTAACAGCCTCTCTTCACCTACCAACCTCTCTTCATCTACCAACCTCTCTTCTCTAACAACCTCTCTTCACATACAACCTCTCTTCACTACCAACCTCTCTTCACTAACGACCTCTCTTTACTACCAACCTCTCTTCACTAACAACAACCTCTCTTCACTACCTACCAACCTCTCTTAATAACAACAACCTCTATTCACTACAAACCTGTCTTCACTAACAACAACCTCTCTTCATGAACAACCTCTCTTCACTAACAACAACATCTGTTCACTACCAACCTCTCTTCACTACCAACCTTTCTTCACTACCAACCTCTCTTCACTACCAACCTCTCTTCACTACCAAGCTCTCTTCACCAGCAATCTCTCATTAACAATAATCTTTCTTTATCATCAACCTCTCTTCGCAAATTACCCTCTCTACTTTAACAACATCTCTTCACAAAGGACCTATCATCATCAACACATGTTTACCTACAACCTCTTCACTGACAATTTCGATATGCCGCCAAATTCGCTTTTAAAGTGCAACTAGCTACATGTATGAGGTATAAACAACAAACGAACTTTACTTTTGAATTTTCATTTACCCCATCTGGTAGAAAACATTCAATTATGTCTTTATTATTCTAAGATACCAACGGAATTTTCTGCCAGATTGGGTGAATGAAAATTTATTTTAAGGTCCTAGACTAATGTGTCTAATAGTTAAAGTACGGTACCAAGTTTATGTCTATTTTCAGACATGCGTCCGTGAAACCGACTGCACATCCCCCTCCCCAGTTATTGAGTCGCAAGTCAGCTGTTACACTCATAGTCTCTCAGGTACCCATTTATACACCTGGGTACATTTGAGCATCGTTGGTTATTTGTTGGAAATTTGAGTGCCGCAAATTGGAGTCGAACTCTAGACCTCTCGATCTGAAAGCTCGCACCCTACCTATAGACCACCGCTACACACACAGTGTTGTTCACTGTTTAAAACAGTTCACAATTTCACGTCAGTTTTCAGTTATAATTATTATTTCAACGAAAACAAATACATTATTTCCGAGCTTAATTTGTTAGATGCTTGTGGGCAGTCGTTGGTCGCGGGTGTTTGCTACTATCCGTCCGTATGGCAGCGGATGCCAATCGCTCAATTAGTCAGATTAGCAAAAAATAAAAGCGCTTTATTAACCCTGTTGCTAGGTTTTATGTCTCGTGTTAATTTTTAAACCCTTCCAGGAGTTGGTGTTACTGGAGTTAGACTCTTCAGTGGTGAAGCACAACAAGTGTTGAAACCAAGTGCGTTCGAGTGGAACCCAAGTCTACCTAGATCGAACTCGCGTTCCATCCGAACTCGCCCACATAGATTACTAACATCGCACCGAGGCATTTCTTGACTGTTTCCGCTTTTAGGTGGTTTACATAAATTCTCAAAATGAAGTTAAACTAAACCGAGATTTTTTACCTTCAGCTTATTGAAGTAACAGGAATGTTACAGCGACATTGTTAGTTTTGATAATTCTATTACACAATGAGAACGTACTCATAGGTCTACTAGTATAATCTGTAACGTGAAACTAGATTCTACCATGAAAGCACGTTCCAAGTTTGTTTTAAACTAAACATTCTAAATCCCATTACTAAAGTAGTGCAATACATGCAATCACACTCGCCGATTATGCACTCATAAATATTTCGCGCCAGGGTCTCCAGACATCAGACAGTTGATCTACCTCACCGAATGATTCCGGGTCTCTGGATGTTGACTTTAACCGGATCCTCCCAAGCGGAGAGTACTCATATATTATTTTCAGTTGATTTAGACAAACGCCTGGGTTTGTAAGTTAGAAATCAATTCACACTCCACATAAGGACATACTGTTGCAATTGTCTTGGTTAAGCCACATAATCGGATATTAGTACAAAATGTATATTTGTTGTGTAAATAAGCATTATGGCCAATTGGTCTTAAGATAGACTGCATGTATGCACGTTTCGAGGACGATGCTGTGTTAGGGTTTGTTTGTTTTCGCCAGAAACAGTCGTAAGTGTATTGCAACATTTATATTGTTCATGCCACAGTCCTAACGGCATTGTGCTGCCTCAGAGACGTGACATCATTTCGCAGACATTTCTGTGTTAGTGTTTGTATTTTTGTTTCTTTGTGTTCGTCGTAAGTGGTGCGAAATCTTAGGGGTTTTCCCTGGTCAATAACCTCAGACTTAAAGGTTTAAATTATATGTCAGCGAATTGTTTCCTTTTTTGATTGCAATGGTACCCGTAAAAGGACCCGTTCACAGATGAAAATAATGATGATTTTTCCAATCCAAACCTAAAATTTCACAAACTATGAAGATAATGTTATATATTTCTGACTAACATATTTTGTTATAACTTGTTATTTGTTAAACCGTGTATTTCATTCGGATATAGATATGTAGGGATTTCACTCAAAATTAAAGTCCCAATTCAGACAAAAGCGACGTGAGCCAATTTGACCGGACCCGGTCCCTTTCCCAAAATAGCAATAAAACCACTGAATATATATGCCAACAACCCAGTAATTTTGTAGGATCAATAAACTTGTAATATAGGTCGTCTTTCGTGCAGTTTGGACGCCTATACGACAATCTACATATAGCAATGAATTGTGAAAGTAAATCATATATCAGCATGACGACAGTCGGGTGATTATACCTACAAGATCATTATACAGTACTCTGCTATGATGCAAAGAACATAAAATGTGTTCACCAATACTGATTAGACGAACTTGAACTGCAATATACACGGTTCTAAATATTGTCTGTATATATTATATAATATGGCGAGAACATGGTGCACCAATCTTCTCATTCGCGCAGATGCTATACTGTACACGTGGCTATGTAAGCGCGTCGAAATATTGGCGATTTTCACGATTTTCAAGATTTTCGCGATTTTCACGATTTCTTTAGCGTAAATCTTAGCCTACAAAAAACTCAATTAAGAGATGATGGAAATCCCTAATATTTCCGCACACCCGAAATGTTTGAAATTCGCGAACTTTTTGACCCGCAGAAATAATCACTTTTACAGTAGAACTTTGTCTAACTGTAAACGTATATAAATTCGCTACGAAGCTGTGTTACAACTAGCTGGGTCAATGGGGATGTACGTTCGTATTTTATCTAGACAAATTCCCCAGAAATCGCTTGTTTGCGTACATGATACTGGCGGCATTGTGTGGCCAGTATCATATTTTGAAAAAGGGTATTGTGGAGCACGGACATTTTATGTTGCCGAGCCAAAGTTTTTGTCTTCACGGGTATTAGTTTTACAGCTTACTAGTGTCACTTACAGTCATGCAAACATTTATCATTAAACCTACGTATAGAACTACCAGTAATGAAGCATGACATTCCCTAATTTTTCCCTCACCGAACGGTTATTTTCCATGATTTCCTGTGGTGTTCGCAACTCAGATACAGCTGAAAATATGACCTCCAACATCCTCTGATAGCCATACCTACACCACCAAAGTCATTATTTATACCTATGTTATAATTAATCCAGTTTGTTCGAAGAAATACACCTAATGAAGTCATGAAGAGAAACTACCAGTGGACACATTGTTTCATCAGAATTTTGTAAAATTCCCTGATTTTTCCCTGCAGGGAATTTGTTTTTGACAGTTTCCCCTTTTCCGTGTTTTCCATAGTCTGTGGGCACCCTGGGGGGTAATTTAAAGGTTTATCTAAAAGTAGAAAACTGAGTACCATAAATAATGAATTCAAAGACTGACCATAATTTTACCAATATTTGTAAGATTATTAAATAAAAATATATAACTTTTAATAGAGCATAATACATATCATATAAATTCATACAGTAGAACTTCGATGCCTCGAACAGTACTTGCCTCGAACACACTGTATGCCTCGAACTGGTCGGTCTCGACATGTGTATTTGTATAACATGTATTACATATGCGTGTTATAGAGTCATTAAGATGTATGGCATCCTTCCGTATTTTCTTATTTGTTTGCGAACACATTTCTCCTCGTTCTTTTATAGTTAATTCTTGGGAGTGTTTTTTCTCCAGGAAAATAATAGTGACGATATATTTGATTAGAACATTGGGTATACGGAACAGACTACATTGCCTAACCAACATCCAATACTACTCCATCAATGCTGACGAGAAATGTCTATAAATCTGGTGTATAGTCTCAATTTGAACAATTGCTTTTTTGGAGAAGATACAATTCTACATCTATTCCAGTTCACAGTGGCACTGATTAAAATATATATTATCTTCGTGCCTATGTAGGTTTGTATCTTGTTGTGAGACGGTGGTCTCATGGTGAAAAAGGCCGCCTCGAGAACCATAGGTAACAGCCTCCAAGGGAACCATAGGCCAAGCTGCGGCCTCCACGGGAACCATAGGCCAAGTTGCGGCCTCCTCTTGATCCATAGGCCAAGTTGCAGCCTCTACGGGAACCATAGGCCAAGTAGCGGCCTCCACGGAACCGTAGGCTTAGTTGCGACCTCCTCTGTGTCCATAGCATCTGGCCTCCTTCGGAACCATAGGTTGTAGGCTCGGAAGTCATAGATTGTGGACTCGGAAGCCGTATTTTGTGGGTCCGGAAGCCATATGTTGTGGACTCGGGAGCCATAGATTGTGAACTCGGGTGTCATAGGTTGTAGACTCGGGTGTCATTGATTGTGGACTCGAGAGTCTTTGATCGTGGACTCGGGAGCCATTGATTGTGGACTCGGGAATCATAGATTGTGGACTCGGGAGTCATAGGTTGTGGACTCCAGAACCATAGGTTGTGGCCTTGGGAGCCATATGTTTTGGGTTCGGGAGTCATATGTTGTGGACTCGAGAGCGATAGATTGTGGACTCGGGAGCCATAGATTGTGAACTCGGGAGTCATTGGTTGTGGACTCGAGATTCTTTGATCGTGGATTTGGGAGCCATTGACTGTGGACCGTGTTCAAGGTATTGAATGTGTTCGAGGTATTGACCGTGTTCAAGGTATTAACAGTGTTCGAGGTATTGACCGTGTTTGAGGTATTGACCGTGTTCAAGGTATTGACCGTGTTCGAGGTATTGACCGTGTTCGAGGTATTGACCGTGTTCAAGGTATTGACCGTGTTCGAGGTATTGACCGTGTTCGAGGTATTGACCGTGTTCGAGGTATTGACCGTGTTCGAGGTATTGACCGTGTTCGAGGTATTGACCGTGTTCGAGGTATTGACCGTGTTCGAGGTATTGACCGTGTTCGAGGTATTGACCGTGTTCGAGGTATTGACCGTGTTCGAGGTATTGACCGTGTTCAAGGTATTGACCGTGTTCGAGGTATTGACCGTGTTCAAGGTATTGACCGTGTTCAAGGTATTGACCGTGTTCGAGGTATTGACCGTGTTCAAGGTATTGACCGGGTTCAAGGTATTGACCGTGTTCGAGGTATTGACCGTGTTCAAGGTATTGACCGGGTTCGAGGTATTGACCGGGTTCGAGGTATTGACCGGGTTTGAGGTATTGACCGTGTTCGAGGTATTGACCGTGTTCGAGGTATTGACCGTGTTCGAGGTATTGACCGTGTTCAAGGTATTGACCGTGTTCGAGGTATTGACCGTGTTCAAGGTATTGACCGGGTTCGAGGTATTGACCGGGTTCGAGGTATTGACCGGGTTCGAGGTATTGACCGTGTTCGAGGTATTGACCGTGTTCGAGGTATTGACCGTGTTCGAGGTATTGACCGTGTTCAAGGTATTGACCGTGTTCGAGGTATTGACCGTGTTCAAGGTATTGACCGTTTTCGAGGTATTGACCGTGTTCGAGGCAAACGTGTACAATGCATATATGTTCTTCTGTTCTGTTTATTTATAGTATAAATTGAATATTCAGGTCAGTCACTCGTTTACATAACATTGTGTACATAACTATTGCAATTTATCTGATTAATGTCTGATTTTGATAGATATTATGTGTATTAATATATACCTTAGTGATAATGTATTGGTTTCACTGATATTTTCTCCAATTAAAATGTTTAAAACAATACAAAAAACACAAGTGACAGACCTGAATAAACGGACAAAAATTACCTTGAGTAAAGTCTACACAATTTATGATGCGACGATACGTTGTATTGATAAACATCATTATTATATTTCTTTATAATATCTAAAATTGATTATTTTAAAACAGCGACATTAAATCTGTTTTGCACATGCAGTATAATCAAAGACTGACATTGTATTGATGTCTAGGGACTACTTGTATTGTATAAACACGCGAGCGAGGACATTGACATAAAGTCTCATTGCACTGCAATAGTATCCTACATTCTAGAAAATAGGTTTAGTGTCTAACAAAATTTAATTTGGTCAAATACACTTGAAGTCTGGGTATTTTCTCCATATACCAATCACTGTCGACCCCTCATTCCTGGTGTTTACCATGGCCACGAGTGTGTGAGAAAATAGAATCCAGTTACGGTATTTCGTGTTTTGTGTTTAAGATTAGTAATTTGTAATTCAAATAATGAATTGTACGGTGTGGTTACCAACTCGAGGATTAAATGCGAACCGTGTTCTATCTGTTGAGTGCTGGGTGTAAGTATTCGTTGTAATTCCGGGCCAAGGGCTGGTATTCCCAAAGCATCTTTAGGGAAATCTTAAATATTTTGACTTAAAATTGAGCTGAACATATTTCCCAAGAAACGTTTTCTTTGTGATTATTGTAGATCTATCACGCTACTCTATGTAAAAACATTGATAATCTCGATTTTCCTGTTTAGATAGTACATTTTGTACACTAAAGGGAATTTTAAGATTTTAATAAAATTCTAAATTTCCCTTAAGATGCTTTGCGAAAACCAACCCAGCTTTCTTCAGAACCAAAGATGGTCTAATCAACGAGGGTTCTCTGTTCTTTGAAATATCATAAAATACACAATAGACGTTACATAGATAGATATTTATTTCAAAAATAATGCTTGAAACCCAACAGTTTACATATACAAATGTATCTACATAAATATAAATGCTATAATACAGTATATTTAGAAAAATGTGATATAGAGCATGCTCAAAATAATTATGATGGCAATGGCAGTATTGTATCTTTCAACAAAATAAAAAAACTGCTGGTCTGAGGTCACGAGTATCGCAAGATCAGAGTTGTAGCCATTGTCTTTCCGTCTGCAATTATTGGAACAATTGCAATTTTGTCATGTCATTTATCAATTGGGTGTATTTAAATAGGGTATGCTAGTATTACATATTGACGAACACGCGCGCATGATTAAAGGATTATAACCATCATCGTACCTGGGTTAGTAAGGCTCCTGTTTCATTTGATCTAAATATGGATACTATGTGGCGCCAAACAAAACAAAAACACATAAAAACACACAAAACACTGAAACTAGTCATTCATGATTAATAATCTGTTGAATGAGCACGTGTTGTGAACCACTTGACCTTCTATAATGTATGCATTGTTCACCTTCTATTTAAAAAAAGTAATAACAAAAATACTTTTTTAGTAATCACAACATGCCTTTTTGTGAAACTGCTTTTCTTTTATATATGCCTTTAGCAATTTGTTTTGTCAAGCATACGACTGCTTCGCTTCTTTCAAAAGTACATGCACACTGTATGTGCTGAGTGTTGTTTGTGGGTTGTCCTTGTGGCGTGTGGTCGTCCTTTTGGTTTGTCGAGTGTTGTTTGTGGGTTGTCCTTGTGGCGTGTGGTCGTCCTTTTGGTTTGTCGAGTGTTGTTTGTGGGTTGTCCTTGTGGCGTGTGGTCGTCCTTTTGGTTTGTCGAGTATTTTTTGTGGGTTGTCCTTGTGGCGTGTGGTCGTCCTTTTGGTTAGTCGAGTGTTGTTTGTGGGTTGTCCTTGTGGCGTGTGGTCGTCCTTTTGGTTTGTCGAGTGTTGTAAGTGGGTTGTCCTTGTGATGTGTGGTCGTCCTTTCTGTTTATTGACTGTTGTTTGAGGGTTGTAATTATGATGTGTGGTCGTCCTTTTGGTTTGTCGAGTATTGTTCGTGGGTTGTCCTTGTGATGTGTGGTCGTCCTTTCGGTTTATTGAATGTTGTTTGTGGGTTATCCTTATGATGTGTGGTCGTCCTTTCGGTTTATTGAATGTTGTTTGTGGGTTGTCCTTGTGGCGTGTGGTCGTCTTTTTGGTTTGTTGAGTATTGTTCGTGGGTTGTCCTTTTGGTGTGTGGTCGTCCTTTCGGTTTATTGAGTGTTGTTTGTGGGTTATCCTTATGGTGTGTGGTCGTCCTTTTGGTTTGTCGAGTGTTGTTTGTTGGTTGTCCTTGTGATGTGTGGTCGTCTTTTCGATTTATTGAATGTTGTTTGTGGGTTATCCTTATGATGTGTGGTCGTCCTTTTGGTTTGTCGAGTATTGTTCGTGGGTTGTAATTATGATGTGTGGTCGTCCTTTTGGTTTGTCGAGTATTGTTCGTGGGTTGTCCTTGTGATGTGTGGTCGTCCTTTCGGTTTATTGAATGTTATTTGTGGGTTATCCTCATGGTGTGTGGTCGTCCTATCGGTTTATTGAGTGTTGTTTGTGGGTTATCCTTATGGTGTGTGGTCGTCCTTTTGGTTTGTCGAGTGTTGTTAGTTGGTTGTCCTTGTGATGTGTGGTCGTCTTTTCGGTTTATTGAATGTTGTTTGTGGGTTATCCTTATGATGTGTGGTCGTCCTTTTGGTTTGTCGAGTTTTGTTCGTGGGTTTTAATTATGATGTGTGGTCGTCCTTTTGATCGTTATGACCTTATCTTCTAGCCCTTGCTGCTGCCGGGCATAGCCTTTATTTGCCAGTCAGCTTTCTGCTGGAACAAGGCAGGCATATGTGTACCTCCACCCGTTTTTGAACCCGGGTCGCCAGATTAGACGGCAAGCCCGCTACCCACCGAAATACGGAGGTCAGGAAGCTCTCGATCAGTAGTCACAAGTCTTGCCCGTTTGGTCACCGTGGCACGCAGCGTCATGCTTAAATCGATGTATCCGGCAAAGTTATATCAGAGGTGAAGATCACGAACAGATCCTTCTTTATATAGCCGATAACAGATATCATTTGTTATTATATAAATAACGAGTACATTAAATACTATATCAGTTTGCACGATCATTGATTCATCTTATGTGAGATGATATCGAACGAGGCATGCTATATATTGTCTTTATTTGTTTTTGTCAGGCGATTCTCTGCCTAACTTGTAACATAACCTGTTGGATAATACATTTATAACACCATGACGTCTAAAACGATTTCAAATTTCATCATTTCGGATATTTTATGAATTAAACCCAAGACAATCGCATCTACTGTACATGGTGATGTTATAGGGATTCTATTTCGGTATGATCTGTAAATAGCTCTGTGTATGAAATATCGGAGTAATTGTATTTACTGTAGTGTTATCTCATATATGCAAGACTTTTTTTGTAATTTATATTTTCTCAAATTTTTCCGATGATAGTTAATTAAAATGTGCACAATACTTGTGTTCAATACATAGATACAATATTGAGTAAATAATTAACAATTATCGCGGGTATAGTTATATAGACCCAATTATATATTACTAAGAAGCGTAGCTATATAGTAATAATAATAATGATATTTTCCATTTTTTACATTTGCTTGTCGAAGGTTTTTGTCGGAGGTTTTTGTCGAAGGTAATGAAGCGAATCCGTTGGATTATACAAACGTGTAACAAGCAATATTAAATCATTTCATTAGGTTACTGTTTATATCTCGATTTACATATGAAGACAACTGCTTCATCAAAGCACTTACGGAACCTGTAGTCTAGTCAGGGTAAGAATCCAGTGACGCAGCGGTCGAGTCCACTATAACGGTGTAAAACCGATTATAAAGGCTTATACTGTACACACAACTACATTTGTATATAATTTCAATGCTAAATAGAGGATATTTGTTAGTTTTGATTGAATATGGGTTATATCTCATCGTGTAGTGATAAAATTCAATATTTTCAAGAGCACGTAGCGCGAGAAAAAATATTAAAATTTTATCACTACAAGATGGGATGTTAACCATACACGTATTCAATCATAACAAACAAACATTCTATTTATTTAATGCTGATCTGGTGTCAAAACTAGGAACGTTTTATGCCAAATTACCGCTGTAGTTAAACTGAGTATGAATATGTTTTTCCATTCATATTTTCAATTCAAAATCCGCCATCTTAGATTATGGACAGTTTAGTGCTGAGTTTTGGTAAAGTTAAAGTAGTCCCTGTGAATGCGCGGAGCTTATATCAGTCACATTGTAGGTGATAACCAGTGACTGATATAGGTTTTATTTCACTGATTGAACTCGATATCTCACCAGTAAGCATTAAATAAACTATCATACTATATTCGCTCTACCTGTTCAGACAATGGATGTAATCTTTTTGCGTACACGTAAACTGCAACGTCACTGTCACAATATCCTAACTGGACTGTACATTTATATTCTTTATAATTATTTTACAACTACAAAGTATTGTTCATTGGTCTACAGAACTTGTAACGTTTATTAAAATGGACTCCTTTTCACCATGCACCGTATCAGTGCACAGTATTCAGCTGCTTTAAAAAAATAATTATAAAAATTAAAGTTTGGTACATGATTTTAAGATTTTCGAAAGTGCTTTGATAAAACAGTACCCTGATGTATGGTCATAGTTGCACTGTATTAAGGTGGAACCAGCGGATTAAAAATGTCTGAGTCTATATACAAATTTGATATTGTAAAATTGAAGTTTTTATGCCCCCCTATCGATAGATGGGGAGGCATATAGTGATTCACCTGTCCGTTCGTCCGTCCGTTCGTCCGTTCGTCCGTCCGTCCGTCCGTCCGTCCGTCCTGGTTAACCCAAATTGACCGTTTCTTCTAGCATTAATATGGCTTGCTACAAAGCTTTCATACTTGCATGGATGTTGTGTATGAACACTCTCCACACGCCAGTATCACCTAACCCCATTTTGACCTTCACCTTGACCTAATTTTGGACTTAGACTTATTTATGGACAAGGCTTCCACAGGGGGCATAAGCGTTTATTGAACGCAGTCTTGTTCAATTTTAAACTGAACGTTAAATTTCCGTTTTTTAGATAATGACGTTGCTATGACATCGTTAAGTTGCTATATAACGCACGGTTTTACGTTACGGCGCCGCAAGCCTGACACGTAGTAAAACAAACGTGGTAGTCGTAATAATTAAAAATGACGTCATTGACGTTTTTTGTTTTTGACCAACACGACGTTTCGGTAGTTCTGACTGAAGTCCGTAATATATATAAACTAGTATAGGAACTGAATGGAAATATTATATTTAATATCATGCTGTGTTTTATATTTGAAAACTAAGGCTATACGTATAGAATATTGACTGCATTCATAGTCGCATTGTGAAAGTATCGATAATGAGGACCTCATTGTATTGTGAAAGTATTTTAAAATGACGTAACATAACGCCCTTAATACGCTGGCTGTTATGGTCGTCCACATGGGAAAAAGTGTTTTCGATTAATTACATTTGTAGATATTGTCTTGATACAGTTTCTATGTACATAATATGTTTTTGTGGGTATATAAATTATACCTCAGTCTTTTCATATCCTTTTATGAATATTTTCAAATTATATTGTGACACCTCATTGGGACCAACATATCAAATATTATAATATCCTTTACGCATAGTTATTTTTCTAGTTGATTGTTCACTGTTGAGGATCTTATGGAAGATTTATATATATATTGTCAAATGAGTTTCCTCGTAAAATAAAGCCTTTATTATGATTATTATTAGTGTACACGGTCAATGATATACTAGTACTTATTCTGACGTCAGTATCTTTGAGCTCTCCAACACAGGAGGTAATAAATGCATTATTATCATCGTCTAAGTTTTTACAATGATTTAAATGACTTTCATATAATTAGATAATGTGACTCTATGTTTGGTACCCATATATCAACTATTACACGTACACTCGTCAAACCTTGCCATCCCGGACGATATCACCTCACCTGATAACATTGTTCTCACCGGTCAGTGACCCAAGTTTCCCTATATGTCATCAGGTTGTTAGTTCTTATGGTTTCCTTATGTTTGATTCAAACTTTCCAACAAAAAAATACTGCGCACGTGTATGTACGCCCGTCCAACCGTTCGTCCGCCCGTCCACGCGAAAATGTACCTTAAGTCTATGTCCCATTGAGCATTTTTGCCTCGGCGATGTACTCCCGATTAACACTAATGCGTTATCAGGACATCGGGAACAGGTCCATCGTGTTCTAGGGGAAGCTTCAGGGACGTCATAAGACAATTTGGGATATAGGAATGAATCGTGATGAATCAGGTGGTATCGGAAGTCAATAATAAAATGCTTATAACCTAACCTGCTTGGATTGTGTTGCTACATTTACACTTCGGCGTCTTAATCTGAACAGTACAGCAGTGTCATGTACACCAATGATTTAATATGTAACATGAATTACCGACCCAGCCACCCACCTAACGTTTGGCTGGGTTATGTCACTGCGAAACAATGAGTTTCAGGGATAGTCTGGTGTGATGAACTATAATGCCTCGCACTTGAAATGATAATTTGTGAGACAGACAACACTCTATAAGAAAGGATGGCTCCCAAAGGGAATTAGAATGACAGTTATTGCCAAATTATACACATATCTTCATATGCATCTTATACAATAGTTTGCATTTTATCATACTAGTATGATAGGTCAAATTACCGGCATTAGGGGAATGCTTTGAACTTTGAAAATTTTGATGTCGGGAGGAAGAATAATAATAATAATAAAATATTAATAATAATAATACTCTAACTTTCAATTGTTGTCACCTTTGCAGACGACGCCTGACATGTAACATTTGCTTTGCGTTCGACTGACGGACAGTCTTGTGAGACATTTGGAAATGAGTTCCCGATACATGTAATAGAATTTGTTCAATCTTTGTATAATGTTATCATAAATGCATACTACAATCACAGGTCACCGTCCCATAGGCACATGGTTTCAAATTGTCTGAGTCAAAATTATCTGAGTGTACTCTACATAGAGTGAAGGTTGGGCAGCGGCCATGTTTAGGCACAACGGATATGACGTCACAGGAACTGGTATCCGTGTTTGCTGTGACAACTGTAGACAAACTGGGTACCAACTTTCGAAACGTCATATCCGTTGCGGCTAAACATGGCCTCTGTCCAACCTTCTCTCCACGTAGGGTACACTCAAATGATTTTGACTCAGATAATTTGAAACCATGTGCCTATGCACCGCCCATGTTTAAGAGTAGTCTGCCCTTAAATACGCAAATTTGGAAGAAAAAACCCGCTAGTTTCAAGGGCAGATAACTCATAAACAAGTTCACTGACATGTTATTATGTTTGCATTTTTCTGTTTCTTACATGATACTGTGTTCATGTACAAAGTTTGAACAAATTCTCTTATTGGTATGTTTTGCCTCATCTTTCATACAAGGAACCACAGCGAACACCTTTAAACACTACATCCTCAATGGCAGCAGTATCGTCTGACACACGCGTATCTGTTTCTTACTGGGAACAATACTTTAAACTATTTTGTAACTCTAAATTGAATTATGTCATGTCCCACTGCAACATTGCGGAACTACGTATATCTGTTTTGTTTTATGTGGAAGTTCAATTCCGTCACACTCCTGGCTGAGAAAATCCACGATTTTGTGCCTAATTGAACATATTAAGTTCCAGTATATCTCTACTTTCTACGATACATGGCCCTCGATCTGCTTAACGTTGAATACTTTTTGGTATACTTTTGGTACTTTTTTCATAAATGTGTTACTTACTTACTTAATCCTCTTCGTCCATTGTGGGACATAAGGCTGCAATGGTTTCTCTCCACTTAGGTCCTCCAATGCGGATGTTAGTTTTGGGTCCTAACAGACTCTCGGTCGTACTCCTGACTCCTGTAGCACAGCTTTGGTCAGGAGTATTCATACTGCCATTTGGTTGGCTGAGGTCTGTTGTTGGATCCAAGTGGTTCAATTTCATTGCAGTTTCTGTAACATGTTTGTTTTCACAGGGTAGGGTTGTTAACCCGACGCCTAACCTCCATCCCGGTGGACCAGGTTTTCTCTCTGGGTTTTCCTTCCCGTAGATGATTGCATTTACCATGCTAACAAGCTGCATCTGCTCGAATTTTCTGTCTGGGTTTATTCCCATAGCCTTTGACTTTCCCAAGCCAACCACAAGGCAGTGGAGCCATTTAACCCATAGCTGGGAACTAGGTTTATAGGCATCAGGGCTTATCCACACACCGGTGGGCCTGGTATGCCATATATCTGGGGGCCTAGTTTCCTCCGAGACCTTGTGATTCAGCCTGGGGCCGCAAGGTGCCCAGTTTACCGTCTACCACCTCTAGGAGGATCCCATTTCTGGGTCACATAGGTCTTATTGCACGCTAGGCTATAACTGGTAGGGAAGGCTTACGCACTCGGCTTCCTTTTCGCAACGAACTGCTAACCAGCGGTGAGGCTGAAAGCGAAGGTGACAAGCACATACACAACAACACACACACTGTACGCATCATGCAATCATTTGGCAGACTCATAAATGTGTAATAATGTTTAAACAAAATAATGGAGATTTAATATTGTTAAGAAAGTCTTAATTCCTGAAAAATAATGGAAACTTAATAAATGGCTTAATCTTAATCTTAGTTTATAAAAGTAAACTTTTAAGAGCTCGAACTTCAGATTTATCTCAAACTTCAGACTCTTATGTGAACAAAATCTCAATTTCAGCTGAGATTTTACTCCAGAACTTTCTGAAGATCAGGGCCAAGGTCCCCTTGGATTCGTGTGTTTACTACTGGTATATAAAATTATATATGCACTGCAGACATATCGTGTAGATATATTTGAACGTTGTATGATTGTATCTCTCTATGAGTTTGTGTGCCATTGTGTTGGATCTATATGTATATACGCGTTCGAAAGTGCTGTACAATCACATTTAAGACATGGTTAAAACCATTTGACATAAATATATGTATGCATAATAACATAACAACACATATATACATGTTCATATATATAAACATGTATATATGTGTTGTTATGTTAAATATATATATAGTTTGAAGTTGAAGGATAGAATAAGAATTTTCAGCAGGCAACTTGTAATTAAAACAAATGTAAGCATTGAATGCTTCAAATTCGATTGGCTTCGTAAGCAGTTCACACGCGCAATACTCCACCAGTCGATATTCTATGCCCTCACCTTGCTGTTAGCGATATGATGTATGAATATTAATATACGTGTATCCATTTATCAATTTCACTAGTAAGATGATGGATATTTGAAGTATTTAATAAATATATCTATCATTATATATTTAATAAAACTTTATGCACATTTGTCTAAACCAACCTATGCGTATTTATCGCATTAAGGCGTCCCAAAATACAATCTATCACAGATACTTTTTTTCTTCTCCCTTTTTCCAGATATTTATTTCACAAACTTAATTTTTTGGCCATTCTTGTCATTCTGTCTCATTCACCCAAATGCTGTATCTTCCCAAACGATGTTATTGGCCTAAAGCGGAACTTTGGAGCAAAAACTCCACTGTCTGTATTGACTGGCTTGTTGTGGATCAATACGTTCTATCGCATTGTTCCCTTCTGTAGTTAAATGGAGCATTTTGATATATCCAATATTGCCTCATCGTTCACATGTTTGCTTTAATCTGCATGAAGCATTTAGCAATGTCATCCCGTATGCTAAATGATAAATTCTGCCAATATTCTATCTTTGATACATGTAGTTTCTCCACGTCTGTTTTGTGAGAGTCTTGGATACATTCTTAATTTCGTATACACCGTATAGGGAAATATATGTAGTGTCTATACTTGCCAATCGTATGTAGATTGTAGTATGTCTAAAGAAATGAACGTATGTAGTATTTTATTTCTGCGTACACTGACTGAAAATGTGTGGTATTCTTACACAACCAGCAGCTGTACCTTTATACACATCGAGGAAACAATGTTGTGCTGAAATTAACGTTAAAACACAGCTAAACCAATTAACGTTATAGCGTTTCGAGGAAGAAAGTAGTGCAATAGCTATCGTGTCATTACGTTTCCGAGGAAGAAAGTAGTGCAATAGCTATCGTGTCATTACGTTTCCGAGGAAGAAAGTAGTGCAATAGCTATCGTGTCATTACGTTTCCGAGGAAGAAAGTAGTGCAATAGCTATCGTGTCTTGCTGTTGTCAAATGCATATTATTACTAGTATGTAAGAATCGAAACGATAAATAATTATGCACCTGTGTTTTATCTATAATAAAGCATTGTCACTTGTTCGGATGCTACGCACTTGTGATGCAAATACTGCACACCGAACTCGTGACCGTCCTTAAACACAGGTATATAGATCTATTTAATATTCCTTTTTTATCCGTATACTAATTTTCACGACGCATGGTGGTAATCTTTCCCCGAAGGAAGAAATAAAAACAAACATCTCACAAACTAACAGCTCCATTGACGGCCGAGTGCTTACAACATCTGTCTAGGGAGTGGAATATTCAAAGGTCCCTGTAACCTATGACCAGATCGTGAGTAACCAGTTAGTTGACGGTACCGACCCTTAACCAACGATCATATAAAATAGATAGGCAAGTCTAAAACTTTCCGAATTATGACTGACTGAGACCCATAATGCATTGCGGGCGCTTCTGTAATTAATGGCCGTTTCAATTTTATCAAAAGTTAAATCCTAGTATTCTTTGCCGTAACATTGTTCGTACTAGCCTGGGATCTGACATTCAACAGTTTGCACCTGGAAGTACATTTGCTTGAAGAAGGTGTCGCATAAGTCATGTGTCTAATGTACAACACCGATACACGTGAGAATTTGTTAGGCTCTACCATGAAAAGTGCAAATAGCAATCTGCGAGTATTGTGTGAAGAAAGTTGATTAAAAAGCATAATTTAATAAAGGTCCCTTCCAATAGACAAATCAGTAGTTCAATATTTTAAGCCGCTTGGGCCAGTTTTAGATGGCAAGAAAAGTAATAGTGATGCCCGTTCCGATCCACTGATTCAATTAGTGTCTGAACTCGTAGGCGACCACCAAAAACATCTGTAAGAAAATTATTGTGGTACATTAGAAAATATAGACTAGTACATATACGGTGCCTATAATCTAAAAATGTCTAGAAGCTAAAAGCTTATAACATTTAAATTCAATGATTTAGCTGTGTTAGAAAAGACCACATTCCGTAATTGTGTTAGACATGACCATACATAAAAACAAAATGGCGACCGAGGAAAACATTCACTTACATAGTCAATGGTATTATTGTTCATTTGGATTTGATTTTGTGGTTCAGCCCAGCAACGAAATCTACAAAATTTAATCCCCCAAGAATATTAATTATATTACAGTATGATATCGTCAGGAAGGCTTTCATTCGTAGTAGAGTGGATGCGGTCATATGAAGAATAAAGGGCCCGCATTTGGTTTAACGCTGGGTGACATTTTCATCTTAATGCGGCTCTGAATATAGCTAATGGGAAGCCATATTCGCCGTTGAGGTGCGCTTTGCTCCCAAAATGGTTTACGTCAGTTTTTTGTCGGATTTTAAAGGGCTGAAGGAGGTTTTTGACAAAATAATGGCGATCACTTAGAACGTGTAAGAACTTCTGTGGAAAGTGATAAGCATTTGAAACGACAGACTTGTGCCATAAGTGAACGTCACAAAACAACATGGCCGACGTCATGAAAAAATATGCTCAAAATTAAACTCTGTGTAATGTAAATAATATGAATAGACTGATCTTAGTATTTTGTGATGTAGTCACTTGATTTAAGCATATTCTGAATTCGCTTTGGTATGCTCGAATACAGGTTTCTGGTGTAGATCTAATTTACTAATGTTTATCGAGATGTCTCCAAGGGCGAGTTTTTGGTCCCTCTCTAGTGTCAATTAGTTCTGGCAGAGTTTTGATTTGCCTCTTCAATCTATACCAAACGATCTGAATAATATTAAGGTCCGGGTTATTGGCTAGCTACGCCATGGAATGAAACCGATTTTTGGTCTCATATTAATTAAAAACCCGGGCTCTATCTATAGTAATATACGCCTTAGCAGAAGTTATAGGTTATCTTCTAGTATTTTAATTTAACCTTAGGTAAATATGTTACAATCGACCACAGCTAATGTGCCGATTGAGTCCGTTTGCTGTTTTCTTTAACTAGACTCTATCCTCAAACGTTGTGGACCGTCACGCTCAGTGGAATTTAACGTGAACGCCCTTTCTCAGAAGATTCTCTGCTTTGTCACATCGCCTAAAACTATTAAAAATATCTGACAGTGTAGTTCTAGGCATGCCTAGCCTATATATGATATATCCGTCTGTGAGATTCCTAAGTAGAGTAGACAAACTACGGCTTCTCTTATACCAGGTGTAAGTTCTTTACGCAGGCTTTCCAGCAGCATGTTTGAAAAAACTAGGAGAAAACTAGGAAAATTATTTACAAAATACTAGGAAAAAAATAGGAAAATCTAGGAAGGTTGAGGCAAAAACTAGGAGTTTAATAGTTAACTTTTTGACTTTTCACTACCTGATTACAAGGATTACAGGACTGCCAAGCAGTCAATTGTAGTCATCAGAGAGCATAGCCCAACCTTCAGTTATCACCTGGAAGGTTATACTATGCACCAGTGACACAAGACCACACCACATACTGTCATCTCAACACCCCATGCCGCAACTAGGATTTTTCAAAAGGGGGTGGAAGAGAGGGTAGAGCTTCCCTTCCTACTGATCAAAATTGTGGCTCAGTACTCAGGGCAGCATTTTTAAAAAATGTTTTATCTGAGCGATCAGCACACAAACTCATTGTGAAGTAAAAAGTGTGCAAGCTAAAAAGAATGCATTTTCATTTAAGCAGGACACATAACTTGTTCTCTACTTAATGCTATACAAAATGATTCATTGTGCGAGTAAAGCTAGCTAGAAAAAATGCATTATAGCACATACCGATGGGTTGGCGGAAAACTATTGTAACTCCTAATGTTTTATATTGGAGTTATAAATTTTAGTACACATATTTCTAACTCCACTAACAATATAGACACATCTTGTTTATTTGTCATGGGAATATTTGCGCAAATTGTAAGAGAATGGTTTTATCGGAGTTTAGAATATTAATAAACTTCAGTGCACTTTAGGCGTAGAAGCTGTATAATGTGTTAAGAAATAATTCCAAAAAGATAATATTAAGTCAGACAGCGAAGGCAGCACTCAACTTAACCAGCCGAGCACAGAAAACATAAAAACATACAAAGCACAATGCCCACCTGAACCAGCCGTGAACAGAAAACATAAAAAATAAAAGGCACAATGGCCAACTAAACAAGTTTAAATAATCCAATGTCCAAGCTGTCGAAATTCTAAATGAACCAGTTTCAGCAATCAAAAAGCTGAATGCCCAAGCTGAATGACCTAGTTCCAAAAGTAAAATGGCTGAAATACCTAGTTTAAGCTGCCAAAAGTCTTAACAAGAGGACCATGTGGCCGTAAAGCGCTCACCTGATGACTGGCAGTAAAGGCAGAATCAGTATTTGTTATGATGTGACATTAATATTTGATGTAGAGTTTACAAATACACACTTTTATGGCCAGGTTTTATAAAGATGAGGTAAAAAATGTGACCTCTAGAGTATAAATTAGGTTTTCTTTGATGTGATCTGGTGACCTAGTTTTTGACCCAGATGACCCAGTTACGAACTTGACCTAGATTTGATAGAGACAAACATTGTGACCAAGTGTCATAATGATTTGGTAAAAGATGTGACCTCTAGAGTGTTAACAAGGTTTTTCTTCAATGTGACCTTGTGACCTAGATTTTTCCCCATGTGACCCAGTTGTGAACTTTACCTAGATTTTATAGAGGTACACATTGTGACCAAGTTTCATTAAGATCATGTCAAAATGTGACCTCTAGAGTGTTAACAAGGTTTTTCTTATATTTGACCTAATGACCCAGTTTTTTACCCCAGATAACCCAATTACAAACTTGACCTAGATTTCACAGAGACAAACATTGTGACCAATTTTCATATAGACTAGGTTTAAATGTGACCTCTAGAGTGTTAACAAGGTTTTTCTTCAATGTGACCTTGTGACCTAGTTTTGACCCCAGGTTACCCAGTTGCAAACTTGACCTAGATTTTATAGAGGTTTACATTGCGATCAAGTTTTATTAAGAGTATGTCGAAAATGTGACCTCTAGAGTGTTAACAAGGTTTTTCTTTGATTTGACCTTGTGACCTAGTTTTTGACCCCAGATGACCCAGTTACCAACTTGACCAAGATTTTATAGAGACAAACATTGTGATCAAGTTTTATAAAGATTAAGTGAAAACGGTGACCTCTAGAGTGTTAACAGTCCAATTGTTGACGATGGACGGTCGTTGACGGACGACGGACGCCGAACATAGGGCGATCACTTCGTGCTCTAAAAAGTAGACAAATGAAGAAAAAATCTCAGTGTCAAGGTTACAGCTAAATGACCTATTTTCAGCAATACTTACAAGCCGAATGCCCCCAGCCGAGTCAGCAAATCCCAACATTTTGATTGGCTTAGACGAGTCGAATGCGTTAACTCTGTTTGCTCTGTGTAAACAACCCACAATTCATTGATGACTACTTTTTTATCATAAAAATAGATTCGATCATTCGGGACTTTACTTAATGTGTGCCTTCAGATCGGGGTTTTATACGTGTATGAACTTCAACAATAGGTATTTTGGCTCCACAGTGTATAAACGAGTCAACTTCCGGTGATGACAAGAAGTCGTAGACGTTGATTTGTATAGTCTCCAAAAAGTCATACAGTGATTGGAAGTTACAGGAATGTGCTTTTGATCTCAATAATTCAGACAAGTCACAAGAAATGATACATTGCTTAGGTTTATGCGCCGCGAATCATGGTATATGTAGATACACTGCATATATATTTAATTTAATACATGTTTTATTTCTAACGAAATAGGATTGGGCAACATGCTGTGCCTATATTAGCCCTCTCCTTACAAGGTACATTAGAAGGGTAACATTCTAAAGGTCGCATATCACATGGTATGCTCTCGGCCAATAATACCGTCTGAATTGCTCATTAATAATAATGAGCGCGGGCTCTCGGCCAATCAAAACGTCTAGATTGCTCATGACTAATAATGAGGGTGGGCTCTCGGCCAATCAAAACGTCTAGATTGCTCATGACTAATAATGAGGGTGAGCTTTCGGCCAATCAAAACGTCTAGATTGCTCATGACTAATAATGAGGTAGAATCTATTAAAAAATATAATTTGTCACTACTAGAAGAAATGTTTACAATACCTTCTCAAAGCAAACAAATATCCTGTGTATATACAACGTGTGTATCAAAACCTCCTCCAAGGTTAGAAAAAGTCTTACGAGGTATTAGCCTCGTCAGATATGAAATTCCTCGGCCTTGTTCGTTAACCTTATTAGTACAGACTGATGGAAATCGCCGAGAATTTCCGAATGAAGAGAATACCAATTGGTAGATAGGCAACCGTTCTAATTTTGAGAATAATAATTATACCTAATTTGCGATAGCCTAATTTGGACCGAGGGAACAGTCCTACGATATGAACAAAGATAATAACAAATCGGACAGGGAAGGCAATGCAACCAACAGGGCAAGGAAGACAAACTTCACTGGCTTAGAATTAGAAGGTCGTAAGTACAAATTCAATATTTTGAGAAAACAAAGAAAACTATCTGAAAACTACTCTTTAGTTATGGAAAAACAAGCTTTTTAAACTTCAGTTTGGTCAATGTGACCACTTCCGATTTTCATTAAAATAGGCTCTTAAGAAGCGCATTGAGATGCAGATTTCAAATATGCATGAGTCTATCCAGGACCTTCTTATTCTTTAAGCGAGCAAATTAGGAACGCACAAAAAGGAATGTGACTTATGACTTTCATGACTGATATTTGGAGTGCTTCTATAAATTCTCAGTGAGTGTGTGCATTTCTTCTGGTATAAAACTTCTCAAATAAACCAACTGTTTCTGAAAATATCCGATGCGTCTAGACATAACATATGGCTTTTTCTATACTGCCACTATAATTGGTATGCCGTTATTTGGCCATCAGTCGATGTCAAGGTAATTGCGAGTTTATATAATTTGTTTATAATGTGTTTCTGATTCCAATATCATTCAATGTTATCCCTGGATATATAATTTACAACTTTTGTAGCGACAAGGCAGTGTAATACAGCGATTGTTCTGAGAATGGCATTACACCAGCGTGGTTCAATGACTTGAATCTATAAGTAGCTGTCTTATAATGATAAGGTCGTAAGTGCTACTTGCACCCTTATAAGACCCATACATACAAATGCATTTGAAAATGCACCACAGTGCGCTTTTTATGAGACTATTTACATGAAAATCGGAACAGGCCATGTTGACTAAACTGGAGTTCAAAAAGCATGTTCAAAGTTTTCATAAGTAAAGAGTTTTTTTCTTGTTTTCTCAAAATTTAATGAAATCAGAAATATTTCATTTCGCGTAAATTTTCGACAATGTAGAACTCTAAGTACTTACAAACTTAAAAAATCGCTAATATTTCCGAACGCCAAATGTCTGAAATTGTTTTTGACCCCCGAAAATATATACGTCTTAATTTATGTAGTATTTGTGCTGTACTTTTCCTACTTGATGCGCAAGTGGTTGCATGGCAATATAGGAACATCTCGGACATGAAATGAAAATACAACAATAGGCTTTTTCAAACGTAGCACCAAAAGAAAACACAAAAACCGACTTAAATCTCTAGCATACAAAAAATTAGTTCGACCTCTGGTCACCGTAAACGCATAGTCCAGTCAGGATAAAAATCCAGTGACGCAGCGGTCGAGTCCACTATAACGGTGTAAAACCAATTATAAAGGCTTATACTGTACAAACAACTATACTTTCAATGCTTTACTAACATACTAAACTTCGCTCTACCTGTTTAGACAATGGTTGTGATTTTTTGCGTACACATAAACTGCAACGTCACTGTCACAATATCCTAACTGGACTATAGGTGCATTAATATTATGTTAATGGTACAATACAATAGGTCAAAATAATTACATCCGATATACCAGCTTTACCATAAAACCAACGTTATATACTCACATGACAGCTGTATTTTATGTGATGCTTATCCTCTTCCGGCTAGGAGGGGGTTAGTAATTGTTTATAATCTGGAGTCCTAGGTCTGTTCCTATCCTACTTGTTCATACCCTATTTGCACACGGATCGAAGATGATATTCATACGCACTATTAGGAAATAGTGCAATACTATTAGTAAATAGTGAGGCATACACTTGAAAATAGTTCGTCATAACTAAGTGTACCATAAGGAGCTGCCTGGAGAACAGACCTCTTGGCTTTCAGCTGGTTTCTTGAAATGTTCTTGAATGTCATGACTTTAGTGACGTCAGAGCATTGCTTCACTGGCTAAGGTCCTGCAGATACATTATAAATTGTTGTATTTCTGTGAGCATGTGCATTATACTTTTTTTATAATACATAGTTTGGCTAAAATTCTTCGTCATATGTATAGAAATCAAATATCAGGTCCTATGAATTCATTTTGGCTTGTTTGTTCAAACACGAATTGAATTTCTGTGATTTTGTGCCTTATGTTTTATATGAGGTCGAAAATACTTTATTTTCTACATAATGACCAAGACTTACTTGAATAATACAAGTTTTGGCTAAAATTCTGAGTGTTTTGTGTAGAAATCACACAATTTTGAAACAATTGTTACTGACCGCTGATTATTATTTCTATCATATATCTTGCCTGTCTATGATTGCCTAGCCACTGAGGTATGTATTATTAATTATATTTTGTCTAAAGGAAGTATCATCATCCACAAAGTATTGACAACATCGTTGATTACATTGCTCGCTGATTCATTTCCTTCTTCCTACCTCTTCGTACTATCGCCGTACGTGGTAAACTCCCTGAATTGAATGCCACACTGAATTCAATGATATATGTTATACATATCGCTGGCTTAGAATGAGAAGGTCGTAAGTATTACTCAGACCTTTTAAGACCTATGCATATTTGCATGGCGATTCTTATGAGCCTATTTTTCATGAACATCCGAAGTTGACCAAACTGAAGTTTAAAAAGCTTGTTTTTCCATTAGTTAAGGGTAGTTTTCACACAGTTTTTTCTTGTTTCTCAAAATATTGATTTTGTACTTACGACCTTCTAATTCTAAGCCAGCGATATAATTATAGTACAAAAACTTTGATAAGGGTTAACTAGTTTTGCTTGTGAAAATTTCGCTAATTGAATAAGACGGACTGATGGAATTTTCCAAAACAAAAAGTTACATATGCAATATCGTAAACGAATAAAGATTGCTTCAAAGTAGATGTCTAAGTGCGGATTAACCCAGCCTCACTCAAATGTTTGTGCTGCATTCAAGCCTCTGTGATAAAAGAATGCGGTCCGTTTCTTTTTTAAGCTCACCTGTCACAAAGTGACAGAGTGGGCTTTTGTGATCACTCTTCGTCCGTCCGTCCGTCCGTCCGGCGTCCGGGTCAACATCCAATGGTTTATGAGGTTCATTCCGTCCATAATTTTAGTTAAATAAAGAAGGAAATCCATATAGTCGGTTTATGTGGAAAAAAACCACATAAAGATCAAAGGAAAAGCCCCGTAAACCCCAAATGTTGGAACGTCCGTCCGTCGTCCGTCCGTCAACAATTGGCTTGTGGAGACACTAGAGGTCACAATTTTAGCCTAATTTTTATGAAACTTGGTCACAATGATCACCTCAACAAAATCTAGACCAAGTTCGATATTGGGTCATCTGAGGTAAAAAACTAGGTCACAAGGTCAAATCATAGAAAAACCTTGTGTAGTCACTAGAGGTCACAATTTTGATTTAATCTTTATGAAACTTGGTCACATTGATCATCCTAACAAAATCTAGGTCAAGTTCGATATTTGGTCATCCGGGGTCAACAACTAGGTCACAAGGTCAAATCATAGAAAAACCTTGTGTAGTCACTAGAGGTCAAAATTTTGACTTAATCGTTATGAAACTTGGTCACAATGATCATCCTAACAAAATCTAGGTCAAGTTTGATATTGGGTCAAATCATAGAAAAACTTTGTGTAGTCAATAGAGGTCACAATTTTGGTCTTAATCTTTATGAAACTTGGTGACAATGATCATCTCAACAAAATCTAGGTCAAGTTTGATATTGGGTCATCCGGGGTCAAAAACTAGGTCACTAGGTCAAATCATTGAAAAACCTTGTATAGTCACTAGAAGTCACAATTTTGACTTAATATTTAAGAAACTTGATAACAATCTCAACATAGTCTAGGTCAAGTTTGATATTGGGCCATCAGAGGTCAAAAACTAGGTCACATGGTCAAGTCATAAGAAAACTTGCAATAGAGGCTGAATTTTCTTGAATCTTACTTAGTAAATGATTACTTGACTACTTAGGTCACCATAGGGGTGTGCATGCACTACTACGATAGGTGAGCGACCTAGGGCCCTTTGGGCCCTCTTGTTAGAGAACGGGACGTCATTTTGTTCTCCCCCTTAATATCAACCGTCACTCTGAAACGTCACTAGGTCAAATCATAGAAAAACCTTGTGTAGTCACTAGAGGTCAAATTTTTTACTTATTCTTTATGAAACTTGGTCACAATGATCATCTCAATAAAATCTAGGTCAAGTTTGATAATAAATCATCTGGGGTCAAAAACTAGGTCACAAGGTCAAATCATAGAAAAACCTTGTGTAGTCACTAGAGGTCACAATTTTGGTCTAATCTTTATGAAACTCGGTCACAATGATCATCTCAATAAAATCTAGGTCAAGATCGATACTGGATCATCTGGGGTCAAAAGCTAGGTCACTAGGTGAAATAATAGAAAAACCTTGTGTAGTCACTAGAGGTCATAGTTTTAGCATAATATTTATAAAATTTGGTCACAATGATCAACACAACAAAATCTAGGTCAAGTTTGATATTGGGTCATCCGGGGTTAAAAACTAGGTCACAAGGTCAAACCATAGAAAAACATTGTGAAGTCCCTAGAGGTCACAGTTTTGGTCTGATCTTTACGAAACTTGATCATCTCAACAAAATCTAGGTCAAGTTCAATATTGGTTTATCTGGGGTCAAAAACTAGGTCATCAGGTCAAATAATAGAAAAACATTGTGTAATCACTAGAGGTCACAATATTGGCCTAATCTGTATAAAACTTGGTCACAATGATCATTTCAACAAAGTCTATGTCAAGTTCGACAGGTGAGCGACCTAGGGCCCTTTGGGCCTTCTTGTTTTTTGGTCTTACACAAAATTGAAATACAGTACAATGTAGTTCCTTGTCCTTGATCGGCGCCTTGATACACAATTTAACATTCAAGGGACTGCCTCTCAGATCGGGCTAAAATGTTTGTATGACGTAGTTTTCCAACCTAACGAAGTATTTATGTAATAGAAAGTCACCGACGGGTTGTTTTATGAACGATTTGGTGCAAATAAGCAATTTAAACCAATCTCGATATCGCGCATTAAGATTTATTTTCCTTTTTTGAAATAGCACAGTGTCCTTCCAACATGCTTTGTGAATTATGTAATTCACATGTGATTGAACTGTAACACCAACAAACAACATCGTTAAACGGCATAAGTGAGGTATTCAATTCGTTTAGCAATTCGTTTTCATCGAAAGCGAACAAATTTCAGGCAATTTAAGTGATAGCAGTGTTAAATCTATAGGGTATTAGTACCCTATATAATTTGGATGTAAAACTACTAAATAAGTACATATAACTTAATGCCAAATTTTCGCACGTTATTTTAATGTCATTGTGGTTGTTTATGGGATATACAGGCAACTATACCAAGACTACTCGAATATTTGACAATTTTATTTTAATTTTGTAATACACCGATACGTGAGGCAACACCTTTAACGTGATGTCGCCAGATGTATGAGTTGCTTTAATGTCGACAGATGTGTGGTTCTTTTAATTTGCTCTGGTAAAATTAATATGCTTAAATTGAAGTTGAAGTTTCACTATTAAGGCGGTCGTTATTCATCACATAACGTCATGTTTATCATGTTGTCCCATATGCAGTTGTAGTACATTAATTGAAATGGTTGCCGTTTATTTTTCTTTGATGTTTGGTCTTCATGTCATGCCACTGTATCATTACCAGTACTTATTACATTGTGTTATTATTATACCATATTTATATAGCACTTTTATCTTGTAATTACACGTTAAAAAGTGCCGTACACTCACATTTAAGACATGGTTAAAACAATTTGACATAGATATATGCATGCAAACAGATATATACAGTTTCAAGTTTAAGGATAAAATATGCCTTGTAAAAATATAAGCATTGAATGCTACAAATCCGATTGGCTTCGTAAGCTGTATGGCCAGTTCACACGCGCAATACTCCACCAGTCATTAGTTTACCATTTGACAAATCATCAGCAACTTCTCCACATGTTAAGGAAAATCGACATTGTTGTCAAATTTTCGCGGAAGAGCTAGGCATGTCGCGACCGGGATTCGAACCCGGATCGCCGGGTACAAATCGCACTAACCACTGTACGTCGTTCAGGGTATAATGTTCACTATAACACTTCTGATTAAAAGATCGGGTGTGCGGAACACCGAAGCAATTTATGTGAACTATTATGTAGATACGTCATAGAAGCGGCTGTGTAAAGCAATGTCCGAGGTCAAACCACGCAATGAAAAACTATTAATAGCGTGTTGGAAGCTTTCTCTAAAAAAGTAAATTGGCAATTTACACCGGTTATCTCCGTCTGAACTCTGCTTACGTAGATATTCGTATCAATGAATAATAGAAAACTCGAGCACGTCTCATCACTTCTTGTAGTCGCCATATTACACGAATAAATGCCAGAAACTGTGGAAGACCGGAAGTGACGTCATTACGATGAAATCACAGTTAGCGTTGTTTAAGATAACAATTAAGATTTCTAAGTGACATGTTTCCATCTAAGAAAATTTCGTTAGAAAACATCTAAGAAACTTCGTGAATACGGACCCTAACTGTTTTCGTAATAAAATACGTAAACAAAAAAACTAAGATTTGTTTGCGAAAAATCTAAAAAAAAAATTATACAACTTCAGACTTATATAAAAATATCTTAGAAGTTTTATTTCGTGTTGTAGTGTAAACTTGGGTTCTTCCTGGAAATCGAATGCGTGGCGTAGCGTATATTTCATAGAAATCGATGTAGAAATAAAATACTTATGGCTATATTTCTGCTTTATTAAGACAATGGACATTTAACAATATCTGTCTTCATCGTTTCATTGTAATATTGAGTTTTCGTTTTATACCAGAAAAGAAAATATAAGACATTAAAACAATGGAGGGATTTTAAATGAGTGGAAAAAATACTCTATTTTAGTTTAAATGATAGTTAAAGTACTCTCACTGTTTTCCGAGAGTAACATTGCTAATTCTGAATGAAATAAATTGCTGTCAAATCACATATTTTCGTGGTTATAAAATTTCGTGGATTATGATAAAAATTAGTTTTCGTGTGTAAATTTGAGGATTACAAAACCTGAAAATAGAAACCTCTGCTTCGTAATAGGAAGGTCGTTGAATCGGGAGGATTATATTTCGTGGTCGAGTTCAACAACGAAATCAACGAAAATTCAATTTCCTCAAAAATGAATGCTTTTACAGTTGTTAGAGAACTCTCGTTGTTTTCCTAGCGAGTATAACTGCACTATGTGAATGCAATAAATTATAAATGTTTTGTATTTCATTCATAGAAACGATTATGTAGAGAGATTTGGAAGGTACAGTAGATTATGTAGAGAGATTTGGAAGGTGCAGTATATTATGTAGAGAGATTTGGAAGGTGCAGTAGATTATGTAGAGAGATTTGGAAGGTGCAGTAGATTATGTAGAAAGATTTGGAAGGTGCAGTAGATTATGTTTATTGGTTACGAGTACCGTCGGCGCAGTTTAGACTAAGCCATGATGTTACAATCTCCTGCATTGCAAACTCTCGTGCTAATATGAAAGATGATGCGAACATCGGATACCTTTTTTTCTTTTCTGTTTAAGTGATGTACTGTCCAATTCTATTTGTTATCATAGTAATAGAATGCTACTGTGTTTCTATTAACTTGAGGTGAGCAATGACCTAGATCTAGGTAGAGGTTTGATCCCCGTATGCACCACTGGAGCTTAATGTCTCAGAGCAACACACTAAAGGTTTTTTTCCAGACATACGTCCGTTCATTCACTGTATATTTACCCCTGATCACGGAGTCACAAGTCGGCTGTTACACTCGGCGCCGATGGCTGCCACAGCACACTGGCATCTTACTATTCCAGGTACCCATTTCACACACCTGTGTGATTTAGAACATTGTGTGCTTGATAATATTGCAGTGGTGCAGACTAGGATCCAATCATGGACATCTCGATCTCTAAAGCGCGCACCCAACCTCAAGGTTACCACTCCCTGTCGACTGGCTAGATTCTATATGACAGGTTTGAAGGATTCATTGATATTCCGACATTGTTTGATTATTTAAGACATATTTAACCAATCAGCCTCAAAATTACAAATGTTGATGGATTGCACCAGGTTTGTCAGACTTGTAATACCATATTAGATTGGTTTAACGCCCCGCTATCAATCAAATGACGTAGGCTGCATCGAAAAACAAATTCTAATTACTACAATGCAAATACAGTAAAATCTTTATAATGTGATCACCTATTATACATGTATTCTGACTACTGGTCTTCTTTTTGAGTTGAGCTAATAATAATAATGATAATAATGTTTACGACATATTTTTGCACCATTTTTGAAAACATTGTTCACAATGTTTGTCTCTATGACATCTAGGTCAAGATCGTAACTAGGTCATCTGGGGTCAAAAACTAGGTTACAAGGTCACATCAAAGACAATCCTTGTGAAGACTCTAGAGGTCACATGTTTGATGTAATTATAATGAAACTTGCTCACAATCTTTGTCTCAATGAAATCTGGGTCAAATTTGCAACTGGGTCATCTGGGGTCAAAAGCTAGGTCATCAGGTCACATTGAAGAAAAACATTGTTAACGCTCTGGAGTTCACATTTTTTACCTAATGTATATGAAACTTGGTCATCATGTTTGTCTCTTTTAAAATCTAAGTCAAGTTCAAAACTGGGTCATCTGAGGTCAAAAACTAGGTCACATCAACGAAAACCCTTGTTAGCAGTATTGAGGTCACGTTTTTGCCTACTCTTAATTAAACCTGGCACATTGTTTGTCTCTGTAAAATCTAGGTCAAGTTTGATATTGTGTCGTATTGGGTTCAAAGACTAGGTCACTAGGTCACATCGAAAACAAACTTGTCATATTTTACCTAATATTTATGAAACCTGGCCAAAAAGTCTCTGTATAACCTACATAAAATATTAAGGTCAATTTTAACAAATACTCATCCGGCCGAAACTACTAGTCATCAGGTGAGCGTTATAGGGCCAATGACCCTTTCGTTTTTCCGTTTCATTGATGAGATGGATAAAAAATAAAATAACTTGTGTATATAATGTCTAGGTCCCACTATGGCCACATCGGCGATGTTCTCCCGATTTCTTCCGACACCACCCGATTCATCACAATTCCTTCCGATATCACGGTCTCATGACTTCACCGAAGCTTCCCCTAGACCACGAGGAACTTGTTCTCGATGTCCTGATAGCTCTTAATTTCAATCGGGAGAACATCGCCGAGGCAAACAAATCTCAGTGGTACCTAGGCTTAAGTATCATTTGAATCGTTTGCTTGGTAAAAAACCAACACTTGTATACTAGTAAGCATTAGACCAAAAACTTTTTGTTCCTGATAAAAGGGTGTAGCAACGTTAAATGTCGCATCAACGCTAAATGTCGCACTTGACGTTAAATGTCGCAAGGCTGACGCTAAATGTCGCAACCGATGCTAAATGTCGCAATCCACCCTGACGCTAAATGTCGCATTTGTGACGTTAAATGTCGCAACAAACTGGCCTGACGTTAAATGTCGCAACATTAACGCTAAATGTCGCAATCCTTTATAAACACTTATTTGTAGTATTACTGTTCTAGTTTTAGCCCAGACGTATCCACAGTTATTAGGGGTTTTCCCAAAGGGGTTCGACACATAAGCATTTAGTGATACAAAACTGTTTTCAAAAAAAATATTTTTTTTTACTTCTACTATGTAAATGTACATTGAATGAAATTTACACAGTAGAAATAAAAAAAATATTGTTTGAAAAAAAATTAATCACTGCAGGTTCATGACTGTGTCGAACTCGTAAAAATGCCGTACGGACCATTCGGACTGATAATCACCCTCGGGCTAAAGTCAACCGGGCGATTATGCTTCCTGCGGGCCGATTATCTAGACCCCATCCTACACAGCCGTGCATTATCCTCTTAGTAACTCATCGTGTGGGTTTGAATACTACTTTCCGTAAACACAAATAAATTGATGTCAACAGAATTTCAATTATGATTTACATAATTATTTATTTAGTTTATTTTGCATTGTTCGACAAATACTCGGTAACTGCAACTACACAGACCTTGGTCGTGATGAAACCAGTATAATTAAGTATAATCCGTAACCAAACGGGTTTCTACCGGGCATACCGTATAGTATAACCATAATTCGGGTATATGCCGCTATGTTCTTCCCTGCCTCCATCGGTATGAAACGCACTTTACTGGGACTCAACCGGCGTAGAGCCAGGGTTCAGCGCAGTTCAAATAATGCCGGTATACCACGGTTGATAAATAATTAAATAGAAAATACCAGAATTGGTTTGCACCTATAGTGGATATCGAACACATACTGTACGACGTCATACGGTCGGGTCAACACGGTTCGTCACGGTTAGCCCGAATCGACTAAGAAGTTCACGATGTCTCTAAGGTTCATACAACGGGACAAACCGGGGTGCTAAACCGGCACAAGGTCTGCTGTCAGCTCTGAACCGGGATACACCGTGGATACAGCGGGGTAATCCGTACTGAGACCGGGATGCAACATCGCAGTAGAGCTAATATGTAGCCCCGGTTGTAATCCAGTTTTGACTCCATATTTCGATTCTGTTGAAATCTTGACCATTCCTCCCGGTAGCTACTGATGACTCCACGAGGCTTTAAACATTTTAAAACAACCGGCCTCTTTTGCCAGTTTGATAAGAGTATCACGGTTCGCCACGGTTCGTCTGCCGATCCAGTGTTGTTACGGTTGTACGACGGTTCACTGAACCGGGTATACCGAGTAAGATTCGGCTCATCCCGTTAAACCTAAAGGGGTTCGACACTGATTAAAAAAATCATTTTTTTATTTCTACTGTGTAAATTTTATACAATATACATGTACTTAGTAGAAGTAAAAAAAAATTTTTTTTTTGAAAACAGTTTTTAATCACTGCAGACTTATGTGTCGAACCCCTTTGGGTAAATACCTAATAACTGTGGATACGTCTGGACTAAAACAAGAACAGTTATACTACAAAAGAGTGTTTATAAAGGATTGCGACATTTAGCGTTAATGTTGCGACATTTAACGTCAGGCCAGTTTGTTGCGACATTTAACGTCACAGATGCGACATTTAGCGTCAGGGTGGATTGCGACATTTAACGTCGGTTGCGACATTTAGCGTCAGCCTTGCGACATTTAACGTCAAGTGCGACATTTAGCGTTGATGCGACATTTAACGTTGCTACAAAGGGATACATTCGACAAAATGTTTTATGTACGACGTCATGACGTTACGCACACAACGTGGAATATTGAGGAAAGCTTAAAAACACAACTGCATGATACAATTTTACAGCACTTTATGTATTCACCACATTATACAACATACTATACAAGTATTTATTTTTAAGGCTACATGATATATATGAAAGTCTTAATAATTAAGTGTTTTTGGCAAATATTCATTCGAGTTGTGCGTCAAATTCAACATAAGCGCATTTTTCTATGTACCGGTATACTTTACAGACATAATGTGCGGATATATTAACATAATCCTTGACCTTCTATTAACATAAATTAACCATTGACATATTGTCTATTTTATAACCGTAATTAATCGCTGTTGTTTGTTTTCATAAGCAGGAAGTATCACGAAGACGTTCGATGAGTAATTACAAACACAAATCATACGGACCGATATTGTACAATTAGCTTGCGGAAATTGATATGTTCAACACAAGAAACCTTGTAACACATTCATGGATAAAGGTTAGGATCACGTCCATATCTCCGCACTATACTCATTTCTAAACGAGATAAAATAATTATACCGCGAAATGGCAAAATAATAACCCGTAATTATGTGATTCATTTAATTATTGATTACAGATCGTCAGTAGCGTACGTTTTTGATTTATGGCACACTTCCGGTACAGTAGCGTTTGTTGTTGTCAACCTTCCTCGGCGCAGACACTACAGTGTAATATATTATATCCAATATCTAATTGGAAAACATGTTACATTTATGATCGAACGTCTAAACCGAGTCCATACAATGGGAATGTGTTCACCGTCTCAAAGCGTGTGTTCACATGGAACGCGAGTTCGGTCTAGGTAGACTCGGGTTCTATCCAATCGCATTTGTTTCTATGCCTTCACAACTGAAGAGTCGAACTCCAGTAACATCAATTCGTGGCGGGGTTTACTCTACGGTACTCAAAATGAGCGGGGAAAAGCTGTTTTAGATATTACCAGGGTCAAGCTTTTGATTGGTTGATATATAGAAACCTGTATTGGTGGGAGTAAAAATAATTCCTGTAATAGCATACCCTACCCTAGAGTTTCCATCCGAACTCGCCCAAATAAACGCGCATGGAATACTGGGTCTGTACAACTATGTCGCCTCTTAAAATGAAGGCGTTGTTAGTATCACCATCATGCTAGCAATTATAATTATATTTCTATTTTCAAAGAAGATATGTATCGTTCTATTCACATAATGATTTCTATCGTTTAAGTGGTTGACAATATATTATGTAATTGTGTTCGTTTTAGCCAATGTGTCATCTTAAACTTAACCACGAATTCTTTCTTTGCCTACCATTTACCACAGTCACATGTAGAGTGTGTTTTTTAATCGGCCGACATTAAACACGGTGAAATGTAGAGTGCTTGTTAATTGGCTGCCATTGGCCGCAGTGATATATTGAGTGATTGTTAATTGGCTGCCATTGGCCGCAGTGAAATATATAGTGATTGTTAATTGGCTGCCATTGGCCGCAGTGACATGTAGAGTGCTAGTTAATTGGCTTCCATTGACCACAGTGAAATATATAGTGTTTGTTAATTGGCTACCATTGGCCGCAGTCACATGTAGAGTGTTTGTTAATTGGCTACCATTTGCCGCAGTCACATGTAGAGTGTTTGTTAATTGGCTACCATTTGCCGCAGTCACATGTAGAGTGTTTGTTAATTGACTGCCATTGACCACAGTCACATGTAGAGTGTTTGTTAATTGGCTACCATTGGCCACAGTCACATGTAGAGTGTTTGTTAATTGGCTGCCATTGACCACAGTCACATGTAGAGTGTTTGTTAATTGGCTACCATTTGCCACAGTCACAAGTAGAGTGTTTGTTAATTGGCTACCATTGGCCACAGTCACATGTACAGTGTTTGTTAATTGGCTACCATTGGCCACAGTCACATGTAGAGTGCTAGTTAATTGGCTACCATTGACCACAGTGAAATATATAGTGTTTGTTAATTGGCTACCATTGGCCACAGTCACATGTAGAGTGCTAGTTAATTGGCTACCATTGACCACAGTGAAATATATAGTGCTAGTTAATTGGCTACCATTGACCACAGTGAAATATATAGTGTTTGTTAATTGGCTGCCATTGGCCACAGTCACATGTAGAGTGTTTGTTAATTGGCTACCATTGGCCACAGTCACATGTAGAGTGTTTGTTAATTGGCTACCATTGACCACAGTGAAATATATAGTGTTTGTTAATTGGCTACCATTGGCCACATTCACATGTAGAGTGTTTGTTAATTTGCTGCCATTGACCACAGTGCAATGTAGAGTGCTAGTTAATTGGCTACCATTGACCACAGTGAAATATATAGTGTTTGTTAATTGGCTGCCATTGGCCACAGTCACATGTAGAGTGTTTGTTAATTGGCTACCATTGGCCACAGTCACATGTAGAGTGTTTGTTAATTGGCTACCATTGACCACAGTGAAATATATAGTGTTTGTTAATTGGCTACCATTGGCCACATGCACATGTAGAGTGTTTGTTAATTGGCTACCATTGACCACAGTCACATGTAGAGTGCTTGTTAATTGGCTACCATTGACCACAGTCACATGTAGAGTGTTTGTTAATTGGCTACCATTGACCACAGTGAAATATATAGTGTTTGTTAATTGGCTGCCATTGGCCACAGTCACATGTAGAGTGCTAGTTAATTGGCTACCATTGGCCACAGTCACATGTAGAGTGCTTGTTAATTGGCTACCATTGGCCACAGTCACATGTAGAGTGTTTGTTAATTGGCTACCATTGACCACAGTCACATGTAGAGTGTTTGTTAATTGGCTGCCATTGACCACAGTCACATGTAGAGTGTTTGTTAATTGGCTACCATTGGCCACAGTCACATGTAGAGTGTTTGTTAATTGGCTACCATTGACCACAGTGAAATATATAGTGTTTGTTAATTGGCTACCATTGACCACAGTGAAATGAAGAGTGTTTGTTCATTTGCTGCCATTGACCACAGTGCAATGTAGAGTGCTAGTTAATTGGCTGCCATTGACCACAGTGAAATGTAGAGTGTTTGTTAATTTGCAGCCATTGACCCCAGTGCAATGTAGAGTGCTAGTTAATTGGCTGCCATTGACCATAGCGTACAGACAATCCAAAGCCATAAAGAAATAACGACAGCGCCTAGCCATTCAGACTTGTAAATGCACTGCTAATTGATTACTAAGACATGTACATTTACTGCTAATTGAATTCTAAGACATGTACATTTACTGCTAATTGATTACTAAGACATGTACATTTACTGCTAATTGGTTACTAAGACATGTACATTTACTGCTAATTGGTTACTTAGACATGTACATTTACTGCTAATTGGTTACTAAGACATGTACATTTACTGCTAATTGATTACTATGACATGTACATTTACTGCTAATTGATTACTAAGACATGTACATTTACTGCTAATTGGTTACTTAGACATGTACATTTACTGCTAATTGGTTACTTAGACATGTACATTTACTGCTAATTGGTTACTAAGACATGTGCATTTACTGTCTATCAATCGTATAATTTCTCGTACACAAGATATTTACTTATATAATTAGGTACGTATCCTTAAACTCAACAAAATGTCATTGAAAAAACTCAAAACAACTTTATTATTATATGATAATTATCTTTTTTTGTTAGAACGATTGTCGGCTTGCCCGACTTTCACGATCTGACGCAAGACTATGATATAGTATTATAGTAATGTCTCCTATAAGGAATAAACGCCTTTTCATATGTAGTAGAGGTTTGTAATTCATTTTATAGCTGCACACTTGTCACGTTCATGCTTAGAGAAGATTAATTGAATTCAACACAGAAATAATTGAATTGAATTTTGAAGATTAGGTTAGAGAACTGTGGTGAATTTGACACTCGTGTGAGTTTGGGTGTCCTATATTTGTTGTCGGAAATTTGACACTCTTGTGAGTTTTGGTTTGGTGTCCCATATTTATTATAGATGCCATTATTTCGACGTTTTGTGTATTTATTTATGAGAATTGACACTCTTCGGGAGTTTTGGTTGCCTATATGTAGTGTGGGGAATTTGCCACGTTTGGTGTATTTATTATGGAGAATTTCGCACTCTTTTGGGAGTTTTTGTGGCCAATATGTATTGTTGGGCGTTTGAAACTCGTGTAAGTTTTTGTTTCCTATATTTATTGCGCACAATTCGACACTATTGTTAGGTTTGGTGTCTTATATTTGTTGTAGGCAATTTGACACTCTTGTGAGTTTTGATGTCCTATATGTATTTTAGTGAATTTGACGCTATTGTTAGTTTTGGTGTCCTGTATTAATTGTGAGGAATTTGACACTGATGTGAGTTTTAGTGTATTTATTTTGGGGGATTTAGAACTCTTTGAGAGTTTTGGTGGCCTATAATGTATTGAGGGGAATTTGACACACTTTGAGTTTTGGTGTCCTATAGTTTTTTGTTTTAGAAATTTGGCACTGATATGAGTCTGACTCTTGCGTGGATGGCTAGGCGCTGCCGTCGTTTCTGTGTTGCTTTGGATTGTCTGTGCGCTACAGTATTTATTTAGTATTCTATATGAGCCAGTCTCCAGGAAAACCTGCTATAATGACATTATGTAATTACTATATGTAACAAGATTTTGATAAAGCTCTAAAATAAGGCAAAATACATATCTATTGATTCTATTTTAAGTAATTGACCAATACAGTACTATACCTTAGCTTTAAATTTTCCTATGAATTATGTCAAAAACACATACTTCGTTGCTACGGTGACCAATTTCAGAAAAGTACTCCGATTGAGAAAAACGGGGATTTGGTTGTTTAAAACAGAAGTAGCCTTTCGCTGAATGCAAACAATTTCGATTTTGATATATATTTTGAAAAGTGAAACATAATTATAGAATGTGGTACTATTTTGAACAGTTTATGTCAAGAATTGATCAAATGGTGTAATAATGAAATACTTATTTCAGTTACGTCGAATAACGTTTGAATGACGTTTGCGACGTCACACAAAAAGCTCCGAATAGGGACTCTACAAAAACAGCTGTAACTTTCTTAAAACTCAAGATATTAACATAATTTCTTTTGCAATTTGCTTATTTAACATTATCCTGTAATACTGTGGAAAATCTTAAAATCAATATTTTTGTCAATATAGCAGGTTTTCCTGGAGACTGGCTCATATCAATTGTGGGGAATTCGACAGTGATGAGAATTTTGGTATTCTATGTTATTTCATTTATATTAATTGTGGGGAATTCGACATTTTGAGCTTTGGTGTCCCATATTTATTGTGAGGAATTTGACACTGATATGAGTTTTAGTATTCTACATTAATTGTGAAGAATTTGGCACTATAGTGGGGTTTGGTGTCCTATATTAATTTGTGGGGACTTGCACACTCTTTGAGTGTTTCAGTATTCTACATTAATTGTGGAGAATTTCACTATAGTGGGGTTTTGTCCTATATTAATTTGTGGGGACTTGTACACTCTTTGAGTGTTTTAGTATTCTACATTAACAGTGGAGAATTTGACACTATAGTGGGGTTTGGTGTCCTATATTAATTTGTGGGGACTTGCACACTCTTTGAGTGTTTCAGTATTCTACATTAACAGTTGAGAATTTGACACTATAGTGGGGTTTGGTGTCCTATATTAATTTGTGGGGACTTGTACACTCCTTTAGAATGTTGGTGCCCTACATTTATTACCCTTATAGCGCACTGCATTGAGTTAGTATTGTTTTATCATAAACTACTCCAGAATCCTTAATCCTGTTTTGAAAATTAATTTTGTCTGGTACATTCAGTTTACGCTGGTTTCATACTATACATGTATGTTTGTCAAATTTGTATCGGCTCTATACACTTGCTTTCATCGTTTCTGTAACTGCCTGTATTCCAATCCTTTCAGCTACCGTTTGAATTTTGTCCTTTCAATAACCGATTGAATTTTGTCCTTTTTGTAATCGTTTGAAAGTTGTCCTTTCTGTAACCGTTTGCATTTGTCCTCTGTGTAACCGTTTGTTTTAATCCGATATGTAACCGTTTTTTATCAGATTTGTAACCATTAGTATTTTATCCTATCAGTAACCGTTTGTAGTTTGTCCTTTATGTAACCGATTGCATTTGTACTCTCTGTAACCGTTTGTGTTTTAATCCGATATGTAACCGTTTGTATTTGATCCTATCTGTAATCATTAGTATTGTAAGCATCTCTATAACCGTTTGCATTTTATCTCAGCGTATGTAACCGTTTGTATTTTGTTCTTTATGCAACCATTTGTGTTTTGTTCGATCCGTACTCGTTTTAGCTTACTCCTATTTGTAACCAGTTGTATTTTGTCTAGTGGGGAGCTGTGACCTAAAGATAGGGAAGCTGCTTTTGGGTCCTGGGGTCGATCCCCGTCTGAATCCCTGCTAAATTTCTCTGAGCAATAATAACCATGATGCTTCACTTTACCCAGCAATAGGAATAGGTACCTAGGAGGGCCATTCGACTTAACATGTAAATGTACAATCAGCTGAGTGCACACAATCCGTCTTAAAGGGGGCTTTAACATTAGAATTTTGTGTTTGTAACCGTTTGTATTTTATACTGCGAACGCCATGTTACAATAACCGTTTGTACGTTAAACTATTCATTACCGTTAGTAACCCTTTGATCTGAACGTGCTATCTTACTCTGGTCAATCACTCTACATTAATTATTCAACTGACTTGATATAAAGCTTTCGTGTTACGTCTGTATTTATCGCGTCAAGCCAGTTATGCTCTAATAATGTAATTAAACAAAATTTCGGAACAATCAGCTCTGATTTTTTCTATTCACTTACATGATATTGACTGATAGAAGAAGGTTAGTTTAGCGAATTCAGGTTGTTTGGTAATAATTCGCGGTCCGCCGTTTCCAATAATCAATTTGGTCGACGGTTGGAAAACTTTGTGCACGAATTCTTCTTGGCTTTCTCAACAATATTATTGTAGCTTTGGGATTTAAGAATTCGAATATTTCTCCAGTCCAGTTCGTTTAGCATTCCGGTATTGATAATCACAGAGTCTGTGTATTCATCAGCTAGGCTAACTTAGTATGCGGCACTCGGAAAATAAATAGATGGTGCAAATTAGCGTTGTTTGATGACCTCTCAGGAGGCTTGTGGTTAAGGTATGAATGTCTATAATCAGGTCAGCAAGAGATATGGCTAGAATCCTGCTCTGATAGAATATAATAAATCACTGGGCGCCATTATATTCGTCCCCAGACAATACGTATATTCTAAGTAAATTATGGACATACCCTAACATTAAGGCGTGGTTGGAAGAACTATTCATGTTATTGTAGGGTGTTGCTCTGTGTGGACTTATTCCTCATGTATCCACCTCATTAGCATAGCCAGTGGTGGAGCCAATAAAATGGTTACGAATGGTAACGAAATAGCCAAAAATGCGTGGTTACGATTAAGCCTGGTTACGAAATACCCGCATACCGAATATGAATTTTGAGTGCGAGAGGTCAAGGGTTCGATCACAGGCCTCGACATACTCTACTAGTAGTCGTTAAAATGGTACTGACATGGCGCCCAGTATAGTTAAGCCTAAGTCCCACTGAGCATTTTTTGCCTCGGCGATGTACTCCCGATGGAAATTAATGAGCTTTCAGGACATCGGGAACAGGTTCCTCGTGGTCTTGGGGAAGCTTTGGGGAAGTCATGAGAAACTTTGTAAAAAAGGAAGGACTCTTGATGAATCGGGTGGTATCGGAAGAAATCGGGTGAACATCGCCGATGACGAATTCCTCAGTGGGACCTAGGCTTTAGTTTCAGGTATATTTTGATCACATGGTCATACATTTAGTAATTGTAATACTAGTATATATACAGTGCAACCTCATTTAAAGAACTTAGGATCCATTTTCACTGCTTGTTTTTATTCTACCTCTATATTAAGACCAACTCAATAACGCGACCAGTTTTCAATGGTCCCAAGTATGGTCTTTTTGCTGACTGTATGAACATCTAGATGACCGTTTATTGTACCAGTACTGCATTTAGATACAATTGATTCTTAATCACAAGTTGCCAATCAAAACAAATATACCAGATTTATATAGCGCCCTTTTCATGCGAACACACGTTCAAAAGGCGCTTCGCATATAGTGTTGCAGCCATAAGGGCGAAGAGAAAGCCACTGAAGTGAGAGAGAGACAGTATATACAGGTGTGTCCGGTGCTGTAGAAGTGTGCCTAGCTCTTATTTCGAATAGACAGTCTGGTTCGTTAGTGTGCCCGGGTGTATAGCACCGATACATAGCTTCCTGGCACTTTTACCCAGATTCTTTGCAGTCCAAACAGTCAGATACAGCGGGAAATAGTATAAATATCATTTCCGAAAAGTCCAGTTACCATGACTAGGATTGAACCCACGACCTCTGGATTGACAACCCCAGTGCGTTACCACTGAGCTATCGCCGCTGTAGGGGCGACCATAATGGTCAATTATAGCATTTTCTGTTCTTGTTATACATGTATGTACATTTTTTGTGCCTGTAAACTATATATCTCCAGAAAATGGAGGCAATAAAATAAAGTTAATAAATTCACTTAAAACTCTTCCACAAACATGTACAACCATCGACAAAGACTAAGGCGGTGTTCTTATTTGGCGTAATGACAATTGCCCCAAAAACATGCATGCTAAAATACGTATCGACTTCACGAAAAAGGGTATTCTTATTAATATAAGAATATTGACTCATAGAAAGATACGAATGATAAGTCGGCATAATTTCTAAGGACCATAATATGTATAATGGCCAGTGTAGCAACGTTAAATGTCGCATCGACGCTAAATGTCGCACCTGACGTTAAATGTCGCACGGCTGACGCTAAATGTCGCAACCGACGCTAAATGTCGCAATCCCCCCTGACGCTAAATGTCGCATCTGTGACGTTAAATGTCGCAACAAACTGGCCTGACGTTAAATGTCGCAACATTAACGCTAAATGTCGCAATCCTTTATAAACACTCTTTTATAGTATTACTGTTCTAGTTTTAGTCCAGACGTATCGACAGTTATTAGGGGTTTACCCAAAGGGGTTCGACACATAAGTCTGTAGTGATTAAAAACTGTTTTAAAAAAAATATTTTTTTATTTCTTCTAAGTACATGTATGTTGTATAAAATATACACAGTAGAAATAAAAATATTTTTTTGAAAACAGTTTTTAATCACTGAACGTTTATGTGTCGAACCCCTTTAGGTTTAACGGGATGAACCGAATCTTACTCGGTATACCCGGTTCAGTGAACCGTCGTACAACCGTAACAACGCTGGATCGGCAAGACGAACTATGGTGAACCGTGATACTCTTATCAAACTGGCAAAAGAGACACGATTGTTTTAAAATGTTTAAAGCCTCATGTAGTCATCAGGAGCTACCGGGAGGAATGGTCAAGATTTCAACAGAATCGAAATATGGAGTCAAAACTGGATTACAACCGTTGCTACACATTAGCTCTACCGCGAAGTTGCATCCCGGTCTCAGTACGGATTATCCCGCTGTATCCACAGTGTATCCCGGTTCTGAGCTGACAGCCGACCTTGTGCCGGTTTGGCACCCCCGGTTTGTGCCGTTGTATGAACCTTAGAGACATCGTTCTTAGTCGATTCGGGCTAAACGTGACGAGCCGTGTTGCTACGACCGTATGACGTCGTACAGTATGGGTTCGATATCCACTATAGGTGCAAACCTATTCTGGTATTTTATTTATTTATAAACCGTGGTATACCGGCATTATTTGGACTGCGCTGAACCCTGGCTCTACACCGGTTGAGTCCCAGTAAAGTGCGTGTCATACCGATGGAGGCAGGGAAGAACATAGCATAATACCCGAATTATGGTTATATACGGTATGCCCGGTAGAAACCCGTTTCGTTACGGATTATACTTAATTATACTGGTTTCATCACGACCAAGGTCTGTGTAGTTCCAGTTACCGAGTATTTGTCGAACAATGCAAAATACACTAAATAAATAATTATGTAAATCATAATTGAAATTCTGTTGACATCAATTTATTTGTGTTTACGAAAAGTAGCATTCAAACCCGCACGATGAGTTACTTAGAGGATAATGCAAGGCTATGCAGGACGGGGTCTAGATAATCGGCCCGCAGGAAGCATAATCGCCCGAGTGGCTTTAGCCCGAGGGTGATTATCAATCCGAAAGGTCCGTACGGCACAGTCATGAACCTGCAGTGATTTTCTTTTCAAAAAAAATATTTTTTTATTTCTTCTGTGTAAATTTCATACAATATACATTTACATAGTAGAAGTAAAAAAAATAAAAAAAATTTGAAAACAGTTTTTTATCACTAAATGCTTATGTGTCGTACCCCTTTGGGTAAACCCCTAAGAACTGTGGATACGTCTGGACTTAAACTAGAACAGTAATACTACAAATGAGTGTTTATAAAGGATTGCGACATTTAGCGTTATTGTTGCGACATTTAACGTCAGGCTAGTTTGTTGCGACATTTAGCGTCACAGATGCGACATTTAGCGTCAGGAGGGATTGCGACATTTAGCGTCGGTTGCGACATTTAGCGTCAGCCTTGCGACATTTAACGTCAGGTGCGACATTTAGCGTCGATGCGACATTTAACGTTGCTACAGCCAGACCATTTTTAAGGGTGATGCTATTTTTAACATGGCCGTTGCATAAGTTTTGCTGCACGGTCATCTGTACTAGATAATAATTATATCTGTTTACCAAAGGTATTGTGTAAATGCCGAAATGGTATTAAACTTGAACTTGCTTTAAAAACAATCCCTGTTATATAACATCACCCAAATGAGAAGTTAAAAATATAATAAGCAGCATGTAATCGACTGTAACGAAATAAAACGTTCTATTTACATAATCTTCTTAATGAAATATACATACACATTTTGTTTATTTAAGCGTCATGTTATTTACTTCATCATTGGGAATAATAAAAATAATAAATAGCGGTAATTAATATATATTTTATTTTCGGATAATTTATGACGGTAACGAGTCCTCGTAACCAAGGAAACGGTCTCTGAATGACGTCATGTCGATTTTGAAATGATATAAAATATTTATCTTGATAACCAAGTTATCATTTGTTTCTATATCTAAGACGAGTTCAATTATCCGTTATTGCAACATAATAGGAGAATTGGTGTTAAGGGACTAGTAAACTTATTTCATTGCCCCTAGATGGTAATTCCTTTTATCACTGAACTATTGCGACCCGCTCCTTAATCGCATTGTAAACTGTTGGATCCCTATGTTAGTGGTCTCCTGAGTAACTTTGGGGTTCTTAATAGAGGTGGTCTTTGGCAATCGGGACACCTCGGACAATTTCTTACTTATCACGTATAAATGCCGTACGGACCGTTCCGATTGGGTCTTTGGGTGAAGTTTAACTGTCTTTGTAAGATTCTGTGTGGTGTAGGTTTTCATAAAAGTGGATTGATGTATGGTGTAGGTTTCCGTAAAATTGCATTAATGTAAACTTTATCTAAGTTCTTCATAAATCAGACCGAGAGCGTATCATGAAATTACATTCTGTAAAATCATTAGTTTTCGAGGGAGTTGAAATTTCGTTGATTTCTGTTGTAAAACTCGACCACGAAATCTAATTTCCTGATTAATCGACCTCACAAATACAGAAGATGGGTTAACCCTTCCATGTTTTGTAATCCACGAATTAACGACCCCGCGAAAATGCATTTTTATCAGAGTCCACGAAATCTAATATGTGATTTTACAGTAATTTTTAGCACCATATTCTACTATGAAATAAAAATAGATCTATATAAGAAGAATGAATGATTAAATTTTAGCGAGAGTCTAAAGTTAACTAACGTCAGTTGATCTTTGAGTCTGATGCCACCTTCAAAAAAGAGATATGCGACAGCCACTGTTGTAGTATGGTTCCCGTCACTGAAAAAGAGCAGATTAATCGCGGTAATTACGTCCCTTTGCAGTATTCTAATCGGGAGTCATGTAAAGTTGATCCACCTCATAGCCTTTCCTCGAAAGTTGACTTTGTAGAGAATCTTTAGTACAGGGTGTAAAAAAAGTTCTCAAATTTTTAATTCATATCAAGTTTTATTTGAGCTATGTACGCAGTAGAAAATGTTAATTTCTTGCTCTAATAGCTTCATTCTATGCCAGAAATACAACAACAATGGTAGACACCTCTGGATTTTAACACGGAAAGTTAACAGTCTTCTGAGGTCAGAGGTAGTATTTAATATTGATCTTATTTAATTTGAGAATAAGGATAGCCAATCATATCGCCTGTTACTGACCGAGAGTTTAATATGATGTGATCTGATTGGTTGTCCTCATTCTTAAGTCAAGTAAGTTCAATATTGAATACAAGAACTGAACAATAAATTATTGTAACTTAAACATTGAGAACGAACTTGTATTATAAAGGTAGTTTACGTATGAAAAAAAGGATTCAATTTATGAGCAAATCGGCACTATAGTGCTGTGCATTTGGCCAAACAAACATGACCAGCATACAAACAACATCAAATACATGATATCGCTGGGTCCTTATAAGACTCATGCATATTTGAAATGCGCTTCTTATGAGCCTATATTCATGTTGACCATACTGAAGTTGAAAAAGCTTCTTATTCCATAAGTAAAGAGTAGTTTTAAGACAGTTGTTTCTTGTTTTCTCAAATATTGATTTTGTACTTACGACCTTCTAATTCTAAGCCAGCGATATACATAATTATATACATAAAGAAATAATAGTTCAAGACGACGGTTATTTCTTTCATTCATAATATTTGCAGAGACTATATATACATACACCGAAGTTGTTAAAATACAGAAAATAGAACTTTATATTTTATGAACTTATAGTTGAACAAAGGTTCGTATATATTGATAGACACACGCTGTGCAGATATTGTTTCGGAATGTAGTTATGGTTAAACTCTCCTGCCATACTCATGATTGGTTTTAATATAAGTTTCAAATCGATAGAAGATGGTTAATTAAAACTTATCGAATAAGACCGAAATAAATGTAAATAGGAATAGAATATCAATGTTTTATTTCAATAACGATTTTGGTTTCTTTCTAATACATGTACGAGTCATGTTTTAGCGACAGGATGAGCTTTTATGATCAATTCGTCCGTCTGTAAAAAAATTGCTGCTGTAGACCCTAGGTGTCACACTTTTGACCTTATCTTCATGAAACTTGGTCACAGTGATCATCTCAACAAATTTAGGTCAAGTTCGATATTGGATCATCTAGGGTAAAAAAAATACTAGGTCACCATACCAAATCATAGATAAACCTTGTGTAATCACTAGAGGTCACAATTTGAACTTATATGTATGAAACTCGGTCACAATAATCATCTCAACAACATTTAGGTCAAGTTCGTTTGTTATTAGGTCATCCTGTGTCAATTAGGTCATTAGGTCAATTCATAGAAAAAGACTTGTGTAATCACTAGAGGTTAATACTAGCAACCTTTAGGTCCTTAAGTACTAAGTACTAATATTCAATATGAAAGGTGAGCGATAATTATAGGGCTACTTGGCACTCTTGTTTGTGAATGTACACAATGAATAATAATATGTCCTTGATGTCTTCTTCTGCTTCATTTCCTTCTTTTTTCCCTTTTTTCTAGTCAGTCATCATCACGTTATGCTTATTTTACTTCTTCTGTGTTCCTTCTCCTTCTTCATTCATTCTTTTTCATATTCAATGTCTCCTTCTGCTTCTTATATTTCTTCTGGTTTTTATCGAATCATACAAAAACCTTGTGTAGTCACTGCCAATTTAAGTTCATATTTATTGTACAGTTTTGTAAGGACGAACATCTGAAGATTGTCCCAGGTGAAGTTAAGGCTTTTGTTTGAACAAAAAGTCTTCTTGCAATTTACAAAACTGTCTGCTTATGCCTAGGTCCCACTGAGCGTTTTGGCATCGGCGATGTACTCCCGATTTAATGAGCTATCAGGACATCGGGAACAGGTTTCATGGTCTAGAGGAAGCTTCAGTGAAATCACGTGACAGTTTGTGATATCGGAAGGAATTGTGATGAAACGGGTGGTATTGGAAGAAATCGGGAAAACATCGCCGATGTGGCCTTCCTCAGTGGAACCTAGTCTTTACAGAAACACGAATAAAAAGAGTTGGCGTGTCGGGGTAAGCTGGTGAAGATTCTGTTTGAACGAGTGAAGGTTGATATCCGTTGATTCTGATGATCAGTCACTTTATATGTTTATATCTGCACTGATGAATGCGGTGTACACCTTGGTCAAATTGTTAAAAGCCTCCGTGTTATACAATGAACTACGGTTACCATACGGACACGAGGCAAAAATCTTGCAATTCCAATTCCCTAAAGATCAGATTAGCATCATTACGCTGAATTGTCCGACATTTCTTTCGTTAGGCCTTGTACATGCTGCTTCATGTATCATTCGTCGTCGACCTGGGGGATTTTATGCATGAAAATCCCAAGGGAGGAAAGGTTCAACATACAATTTTTTTTCGACATCACCAGAATTGCCAGCTTTGAGTGCAATGTAATTTAGGTTCCTGCTATTATCTTATGGTGTGGTCATACGATACGTTAATATTGTGTAACGTCTGAAACTGTTCAATAATTCGGTCAGAACTAAGTGCAAAGATGTTCAATACTGTGGTGACCGATTTACTGTACATGTAAATGATTATATTGAATAGCGAATCTGTATAACCAAGGTATATTTTTATATATCGCTGGCTTGAAAGAAGAAGGTCGTAAATACAAAACACTATTTTGAGAAAACAAGAAAAAAACTGCCTAAAACTACAATTTACTTATGGAAAAACAAGCTTTTTCAACTTAAGTGTGTTCCGATTTTCATGAAATAGGCTCATAAGAAGCGCCTTTTGGTGCAAATTTCAAATATTGTTTAATAAGGTCGTAAGTAGCACTATCGACCTTCTCATTCTAAGCCAAATATTGACGAATTTCGCGAAGTTATTAAATTCGCTTATATTTTAGCCAGCGTAAAAGTTTAACAGCAAATAACTCAACTAGAAAATTTTAAAAATCGCTACTATTTTCGCACGCCAAATGTCTGAAATTCAGACTTGGCTAACGTTTTGACCCGCGGAAATTTCTACTTACATAATTATTATATGTGCCAGGTCTTGAAAATAGAAGGTTCATTACCAAACAGGTGAACAGATCCAACAATGATTTTCGGTTTGCTTGGTATCTCAGCAGTCCGGAATCGGTTGATGAACTTGAGTGTCACTTAGCCAAATGAGCTTTTGGCAGCCATTTTAGCTCACCTGTCACAAAGTGACAGAGTGAGCTTTTGTGATCACTCTTCGTCCGTCCTCCGTCCGTCAACAATTGGGTTGTGTCCTCTCTAGAGGTCACAATTTTGGCCTAATCTTTATGAAACTTTGTCACAATGATCATGTCAACAACATCTAGGTCAAGTTCGATATTGGGTCATCCGGGGTCAAAAGCTAGGTCACAAGGTCAAATCATAGAATAACCTTGTGTAGTCACTAGAGGTCACAATTTTGACCTAATCTTTATGAACTTAGTCACAATGATCATCTCAACAAAATCTAGGTCAATTTCGATATTGAGTCATCCAGCGTCAAAAACTAGATCACAAGGTCAAATCATAGAAAAACCTTGTGTAGTCACTAAAAGTCATAATTTTGACTTAATCTTTATGAAACGTGGTCACAATGATTATCTCAACAAAATCTAGGTAAAGTTTGATATTGGGTCATCCGGGATCAAAAACTAGGTCACAAGGTCAAATCATAGAAAACCTTGTGTAGTTACTAGAGGTCACAATTTTGACCTAATCTTTATGAAACTTAGTCACAATGATCATCTCAACAAAATCTAGGTCATGTTCCATATTGAGTTTTATCCAGTCACTTCCGTCAAAATATGCCTGTTAACGGGGTGCCTGATTGATAAACTTAGCGATAATCGGTCACCTGGTCATGTGACTAGTGATAATCCGTGACCTTACCACGTGATCTGACGGACTTCTTCTTATATAACAGTCACCGGTTGCAATTCCGTGCCCGATGGTGAGGTTTTCCTATTCTAAATGAGCTGGTGGTTAATCGATTATTTTCTTCGACTTACCTGCGTCTACATGGCGTCTATCAAGATGTCCGTCGTCGTTGTTTATCATGACGTCACGGAACGAACGTGTCGTTGCGCGCTTGTAAATGAAAGAGTGACAATATAGTCCCGACTTTGATCCCCTTTCTGAGCAGATTAAGCGACTGGATAAATAGAATAATAGGTTAGTGCCGTGAATGAAGTAAAAGTTTATCCGGCTCGGCTCACCTGATAAATTCCTCCGCCTTGCCAGATAAACTTTTTCATCCACGGCACTAACCTATTATTCTCTATATCAGAGGTCAAAAACTAGGTCACTAGATCACTAGGTCAAATCATAGAAAAACCTTGTGTAGTCACTAGAGGTCACAATTTTGACATAATCTCTATGAAACTTGGTCACAATGATCATCACAACAAAATCTAGATCAAGTTCGATATTGGGTCATCCGGGGTCAAAAAAACAAGGCCACAAGGTCAAATCATAGAAAACCCTTCTGTAGTCACTAGAGGTCACACTTTTGACATAATCTTTATGAAATTTGGTCACAATGATCTCAGCTAGATCTAGGTCAAGATTTATATTTGGTTATACAGGGTAAAAACTAGGTCACTAAGTCAAATAATAGAAATACCTTGTGTAGTAACTAGAGTCCACCATTTTACCCTCATCTTTATGAAACTTTGTCACAATGATAATTTTAACGCAATCTAGATCAAGTTTGATATGGGTCATCCTGGGTAAAAAACTAGGTCACTAGATCAAATCATAGGAAATCCTTGTGTAGTCACTAGATGTCACCATTTCAGCCTCATCTTTATGAAAATTGGTCACAATGATTATCTTAACAAAATTTAGGTCAAGTGTGAGGTAACTAGGTCAAATCACAGTGCTTGCATGCACTACGATGACGGGTGAGCGACCTAGAGCCCTTTGTGTCCTCTTGTTAAGATGGCCGTCATTATTTTAAGCAATCAGAAGCTTTTGGAAAACTAAATTATTTCTCACTCAATAGGGCTATCGGCTTGTAATATGTCTTAAAAGGTTCGTATAATTATATGGTATAGTCAAACACAAGCATGGTTGAATATAACTTACCAGACTTTGAAATAATGAGACTAAAGTCTTTAAATCTTTAAATCTCATTATTTTATGGCTTTGAGTTGTCGCCAGTAACTGTTGTTCAGCGATTTACTAAATTATCTTCTAATTTAGAATGTCTATTATATTTTTAAGCTTGCACCATCACCGTGTTGTAAATATTATATAGTCCAAACAAATTAACTTGTAAATATTCTATAGTCCAAACAAATTAACTTGTAAATATTATATAGTCCAAACAAATTAACTTGTAAATATTATATAGTCCAAACAAATTAACTTGTAAATATTATATAGTCCAAACAAATTAACTTGTAAATATTCTATAGTCCGAACAAATTAAATTGTTAATATTCTATATTCCGAACAAATTAACTTGTAAATATTTTATAAAGGTCCGAACAAATTAACTTGTAAATGTTCTATAGTCCGAACAAATTAAATTGTAAATATTCTATATTCCGAACAAATTAACTTGTAAATATTCTATAGTCCGAACAAATTAACTTGTAAATATTCTATAGTCCGAACAAACTAAATTGTAAATATTCTATAGCCCGAACAAATTAACTTGTAAATATTCTATAGTCCGAACAAGTTAACTTGTAAATATTCTATAGTCCAAACAAACTAAATTGTAAATATTCTATAGCCCGAACAAACTAAATTGTAAATATTCTATAGTCCGAACAAACTAAATTGTAAATTTTCTATAGCCCGAACAAATTAACTTGTGAATATTCTATAGTCCGAACAAATTAACTTGTAAATATTCTATAGTCCGAACAAACTAAATTGTAAATATTCTATAGCCCGAACAAATTAACTTAAACCTGGACTTCTTAGTCTGGTTCTCGATATTTACTATATTTGTAGTTGAAGTCCCTATCTAATGTAATGTAAGGTTGGGGATGGGAATGGACTAATGTACATCTATGTACGAATATAAATTACCAGTTTCTTGTGTGGTATGTATCAATTTCCGCGAGAAGTTGTGCCTTACCGGAGATATTGATATGTGTTTCTAGTACACATTGTATTGTACGTAATGATTTACTTGTCTCGAGTGTTCGAGGATCATGTTAAGGTGTTCGCACTTTAACAAGAAGCTAACGTCACACCCATTCTGTGTTGACTTAACACGTACGGAAATATCAAGTTACATTTGTATGATACGGACATGTGCCAATACTTATTCATAGCCTTTGCGTCCTGATATTTACCAATTAAGGAAAGTTACATACAATGTCTGTTAATCTGAGGAACCGGACACGCCGTTCACTGGACGTACAGAAATAGATGTGTATTGTGGTATCGACCTTCTGCCGAACAATTCTGGAAACAATTAATAAAAAATGACCAAATATTCTTGTGCGTACATAGCGTTGGTTCTAGATTGTCATGTTGTTAACGCCAGTGTAGTTTATCAAAGCACTTACGAAAATCCTAATTTGATTTCTTTATGGCTCTAAAATTCATCAAATTATAGCAGTTACTGGGTATATGTGTTCATACTGATTATTTTGTGGTTACAGAGAGAAAAGTGTGTTTTGTACTGAGTAATTATGGTGTAAATTTAACACTGAGTAGCGAGTGTTAACTCGGAGTAGTGGATGGTTTCACTGAGTCGTAAAGTTGAGTAGTGTGTGAGTAGTAGCGTTAAGTAGTGTGTGAGTAGTAACGCTGAGTAATGTGTGAGTAGTAACGCTGAGAAGTGAATAGTTACACAGAGTAGCGTTTGAGTAGTAACACTGAGTAGTGTGTAGTTACACTGAGTAGTGTGTGAGGAGTAACGCTGAATAGTGTGTGAGGAGTAACGCTGAGTAGTGTGTGAGTAGTAACGCTGAGTAGTGTGTGAGGAGTAACGCTGAGTAGTGTGTGAGTAGTAACGCTGAGTAGTGAGTAGTTACACTGAGTAGTGCGTGAGTAGTAACGCTGAGTAGTAGTTACACAGATTCGTGTGTGAATCGTAACGATGAGTAGTGAGTAGTTACACAGAGTAGTGTGTGAGTAGTATCTCTGAGTAGAAAGTAGTTACACAGTGTAGTGTGTGAGTAGTAACGCTGAGTAGTGAGTAGTTACACAGAGTAGTGTGTGAGTAGTATCTCTGAGTAGAAAGTAGTTACACAGAGTAGTGTATGAGTAGAAACAATGAGTAGTGTGTAGTTACAAAGAGTAGTGTGTGAGGAGTAACGCTGAGTAGTGTGTGAGGAGTAACGCTGAGTAGTGTGTGAGGAGTAACGCTGAGTAGTGTGTGAGGAGAAACGCTGAGTAGTGTGTGAGGAGTAACGCTGAGTAGTGTGTGAGGAGTAACGCTGAGTAGTGTGTGTGAGTAGTAACGCTGAGTAGTGTGTGAGGAGTAACGCTGAGTAGTGTATGAGGAGTAACGCTGAGTAGTGCGTGAGGAGTAACGCTGAGTAGTGTGTGAGGAGTAACGCTGAGTAGTGTACGAGGAGTAACGCTGTGTAGTGTGTGAGGAGTAACGCTGAGTAGTGTGTGAGGAGTAACGCTGAGTAGTGTGTGAGGAGTAACGCTGAGTAGTATGTGAGGAGTAACGCTGAGTAGTGTGTGAGGAGTAACGCTGAGTAGTGTGTGAGGAGTAACGCTGAGTAGTGTGTGAGGGGTAACGCTGAGTAGTATGTGAGGAGTAACGCTGAGTAGTGTGTGAGGAGTAACGCTGAGTAGTGTGTGAGGAGTAACGCTGAGTAGTGTGTGAGGAGTAACGCTGAGTAGTGTGTGAGGAGTAACGCTGAGTAGTGTGTGAGGAGTAACGCTGAGTAGTGTGTGAGGAGTAACGCTGAGTAGTGTGTGAGGAGTAACGCTGAGTAGTGTGTGAGGAGTAACGCTGAGTAGTGAGTAGTTGTACTGAGTAGTGACCGTGACTTTGTTTTGCTGGGTGTTTAAGCGCGGGAGAAGTGGGTGGTTTCACAGAATATTGTCTAGTATCAGTGAAAGGAGTGTCACGAAAGTGGTGCATGGCACCGCGGGTCTATGGAAGCGTGGAATAGTACGTTAAACTGGTAGCTGTTCACTAAACACATTGTATCACACACGTGATCATAAATCTAATGTCTCTGTCAATTCATGGCTTTCCTCGATATGCACCATTCTCATATTTCACTGAGAACTCATTGATTTCTAGCATCATGTTTTATCAGTAAGCTCAGATATAGTCAGTAACCATGGTGGCACAGGTATTTGTAATGCAAAGAAGCAACCTTATCGTCTCTTCTTCTTGCAACATGTTGCCCATAACTATGGAACGCCCTCATTGTCTTATCGTGTTCTTGTTTATGATATGCGGTACACTATTGCGTAAAAGCAGTACAGACTATTACCATTCGGGGTATTTTTACGTATATGAAGTAAAAACTTCCTAGGAAGTGGTCCATTTTCACTTATACTAGGTACAAAGCTTATACGGTGCAGCGGATTTTCACGAGTATTGTGTACAACGTTATTATGACTAGGTGTGTACTGTAAACAAAGAAATTGTTGCGCATGATTGAGTTCCCGAGTGGTCGAAAGTGCTAAAAACATTAATAGAAACATTGCAGGAAACTTAACAACGCGAACATTTGTAATCGCGAATATACCGACGATCAGCACCATGCTAAAGTTAGTATTCGTAAAAGTATATTGGTTTACCGTATTCCGGTAGCGTATGTTATGATGATATCAAATTCTTACCTTAAGAGAGCGATAGAAATGTTACCATATTTTCTTGAATTTCTTATGTGAGTAAATGTAAAGTTTGTCTTCCGTAGAGACCGTACACATTTGCTTTACAACATATTAGATAAACCATTTGATGTTAAAAATTTAAGCTACAGTTGAGCAGAATAATTGAGAGGAATTGAAATTTACACCCTTAAAGTCATAATTATATAGCTGTGTGAAGTTGGCTCGATATACGACTTTAATAAAATCGAATGTCGTGAGACACGACATACGACATTGGACGACATTAAAAATCGAATGTCGTAATGCACGACATACGACATAGAACGACATTTAAAAAATCGAATGTTGTGAATCACGACATACGACATTGACCTTTAAAAAATTCGAATGTCGTGAATCACGACATACGACATTGGACGACATCCAAAAAACGTCAAAAAATGTAATGTCGTGTCGATTTTTGTGATGTCGTATGTGGACTTGTGGAGCCAAACACACATAGCTGTTATTATATATTGATGGGAATTAACTAACCTGAAACATACGATAGAACTAATTCATCATGGCCTGTTACCATACGAGGGCATACAGTACGTTTATTAGATTTTATTGGCGCTCGCATCAGCAAGTCGTTATCTATACATGTATAGTGTGTTTTATTTTTTGTCTTGATGAATAACGACTGTTCTATGACTTTGAACGTGATTATGTACGGATGTGTACGGCAGTTAGTGTATGTATGTACGGATGTGTACGGCAGTTAGTGTATGTATGTACGGATGTGTACGGCAGTTAGTGTATGTATGTATATGTGTACGTTCATATACGACTTTGCGTGGCTGTGTACAACCGTTATAGGTTATGATACTCGTATATGGTTATGTACCGTTGTATATACAGGGTGATCCAAAAAATATCCCACAAACAATGCGTAATAACAAAAATAATGTTTAAAATATTTAATTATAATCTGTACACAATTAAAGCAAATACATTAAGATTTTGACAAACAAAACTTTAAACCGTAGTTTTAACAATCAACTTTACAAGAGAAGCGCGAAATGACAGACACATTTTCCATAACAGCGTAAGACGACGTCAAAGGTCTGAATGACGTCACAGTACACATGTACGCTTGAAGAATGACCAAACCCATTTGTCTGTGTATTGATTCTTGAAAAAGTGGTTGGTTTGGGATAACACACTTTCTTCTTTAAGGAAATCCATACGAAGAAGTCCTATGCAGTCAACGATCACCAAACTCTAATGTACGTCATAATTTATCCAGCAAAAACATTCGCCGTGTTTGCTCCAGTCATCTTCTCAATTCAATACATAAGAGCTGTTGTAGTGTTAGATATATCCTTCATAACACCTCTAACATAGCATTGAGGTTTCCTCTACAACTTATTTAATATGCTCAATATTTTCATCCATACGACCACTACGACGTCTACCATTCCTTCAAGTTATCACGTACCTTACAAACCATTGTATCTCCAATTTAGACACATGTCGTCTAATTTGATTTCTATATGATACTGATGACTTCTTTCAAACGCAGACCATTTGCCTACTTTATAGTACAGTTTTACAAATTCTTCGTTTTCAGCCATCTTGGAACTCTTAGAATATGATGTCATCATGATAGCGTTACCATAGTTACTATGACATTATATGACCGTGGTCCTTATATTCAACACAAACGTTATTCAGCACTCTTTCTGTCAATACCAAAACAATAACTATATTATCAAGATTCGCAATGTTATTAAGCAATGTTTGTGGGACATGCTTTTTGGATCACCCTGTATGTTGTCTAGGTGACTATACGGGCTGTATACGACTGTGTACGGTTATTAACGACTACGTTCGGTCGTATAGGGTTGTAGTACGAATATGTACAGCTATGTAGGACTGTGTACGGCCGTGCATGGGTGTATACAACTGTTTACGTTTATGTATGGCTATGTAGGACTGTGTACGGCCTTGCATGGGTGTATACAACTGTTTACGTTTATGTATGGCTATGTAGGACTGTGTACGGCCGTGCATGGGTGTATACAACTGTTTACGTTTATGTATGGCTATGGACGGCTGTACATGGGTGGTATACGACTGTTTACGTTTATGTATGGCTATGAACGGCTGTACATGGGTGGTATACGACTATGTACGTTTATGTATGGCTATGAACGACTGTACATGGGTGTATACAACTGTTTACGTATGGCTATGAACGGCTGTACATGGGTGTATACAACTGTTTACGTTTATGTATGGCTATGTAGGAATGTGTTCGGCTGTACATGGGTGGTATACGACTATGTACGGCTATGTGCGACTACGTTTGGTTGTATAGGACCGAATATATGTACGCTTATTTACGAACATGTATGCTGACTATGTATGGTTGTATACAACTGTGGTACGAATATGTACGTCTATGTACGACCATGTATGCCTACGTATGCTTGTATACGGCAGAGTTCATTCTTTCTGATTAATGTGAATAATGTTAGCGACATTTCCTCTTAATTTTGTCAACGTTCGACGTCGAGTACGGTGAAAAGATGTGTGCTGTTTTATGTTATTTTTGACACTAAACCTCTTTGAAGTATTATTGATAAATCTCGTACACACGCGCTAGATTATCGAATGTACCATGGTCTGCTGTTTCGTGTGTATCGGTATAGTCCGAATAAATCAAACTGGTCGTCGACCTTTATGCATGAATATATTAAAAGCTTCTTGTGAGGAATTGGTGTTCTCCCGAAACATTTAGATTATTTTTTATAGTACACCTCGTAAACATATTCGTAATACTCACGGATACGTTTAGCAGCATTAAAAGCGCCACCTGGCGGGATGTAATTTTCTTTACTTGTCAAGTTGGGCATTGTGCCTTGTATGTGTTTTATGTTTTATGTTTTTTGCGCTCGGTTGGTTCAGTTGGGCATTGTGCCTTGTGTTTTTTAATGTTTTTTGTGCTCAGCTGGTTAAGTTGAGTGTTGCCTTCCCTGTCTGACTTAAAATTATCTTTTTTATATGTATGGTTTTGGACATGAAACTGTTTTAGATGCTATGAGTCTATTTAAGGCTATGTGTTGTTGTATAAACGCTTTATTCTGCCACAGAAATATATTCTGTTTATATTTAGATACAAATGTATTGATCGTGGTTATTATGTAATAGTATCGTCTTACGTTGGCTTACAGATAGTGATAATAAAAACAAGTCAACTATAGGTAAATTTTCAACTCTGGTAGCTAAATGGGGAGATTAACTGTATAAACTCTATGGTTAAAGTACATAAACATGCATAACCTAGAAATACACCTATACTGTGAATTATTATAATGGGGACGTTGCGCAACGGAGTGTGTAAAATCGAGGACACTAATTGTTTACCAACATATTCAACTATTATTTATTTATTTATTTATTAATACATTTATTTATGCATTTATGCATTTTCATGACTTTGTACTTTGAAGGCATACTGACCCTGTAATATTAGAACTTCAGTTTTTGGTTTGTTTTTCCGAATTGCTAGACTATCTTAATCAAATGACTGAGAGAACTCATGGGTGGTGATTTGGTTGCTGCTATCAACACGTTTTATGTTCGTTTCCATGCCGGTCTTGTCAAATGTCAAAAAGGCGCATGTGGCCTTTCTAAATAATTGTAAAAAGGAGCATATCATTTGACATACATGTGTATGTATTGAATGCGTATATCAAAAGTGGCACTAAAATAATTATAAGCGCCTATTAACAAGATTCTACAGTACGCTTGTAAAACATGACCTCACAGCTGGAATCCGAATAAGCGAGACACGTCTAGAGAAAGCTAGTATACATCTGGGTTACACTGCAAGATTACGTAACAGCCCATACAATAGATAAAGCCGTCAATAAGCTAAATTGATCACGTGACTCTATAAAACATAGTCTCGATAGTAGTAATTATTATTAACTGTTCTCTTATCAAAATAAAAAAATCAGTGTGAGTTATTAACAGTGTTTTTATATGAATTTCAGTGTCTTCAAGGATGTAGTTGATGTTATAAGTATGTATAACAAGTACTTTAGATTTTCGTATACTAAAATGTCCTAAATATAGCTACATCCGGGACATTCGAAGAACGTCCGATAGATGTCGCGAACAACTATGCATTGATTCGTGCATTTTGATAATACGAAACAAGTGCGATTTTGCTCCAGTGGAGTGATTATCCGTAAAAATATCCATTTACCGAACAGTTTGTCTTAAAATAAACAAATGTTGCTGATTTAAGTAAACCCGTTTAAATATTTGGAGAAACATATGTAGCAGTTATGAAAATGTTGACAGTTTCTAGAACTACTTGAATGCGGATATTCATTGTTTTTTGCCTAAAGGCGTTAAGTTGATAATGAGAAATAGGCAATGCTACCTTTGAGGGGCTTCGCCACCCAAAAACTAACCGAGCAAAACTTTTGTAATTTTCTACAATCAGCATCATGAATATGTTAAATATTACACATTTTATACCTAATGTACAGCTAAGTCAAAGACTGGGGAGTAGGGAATAACCTTAAAGCAAATGTTTGATACTAAATTTGAGGAAACATGCTGGTCATGTGTTTACGAATTAGTGACATACACGTAGAGCGTTTTATTTAATAAGCCAATGGCACTTTTAGACTGTTTTGTCGATAACTCGCTCACAGTGAAGTATACGTTACCAGGTGATATAAATAGCCATTTCTGTAGATAAAGTCTCTGTCGAATGTCAGCCAATTAGGAACTGCACCCTTTGTGTGTGGGTGTCAAGAAAGTTATCGGGTTTTAGAGTCAATTACGAAATGGAATGGGAAAATCGTTTGATAGCGGTTTTACGACCTTGTAATAATGTTAAACCACCAATACATGTTATTTTAACCGGATATTATTGACCTCACGATGGTGTTTGATAATTGGTTATCTTCTAAACTGTCTTTGATTGTGTAAACCCTGCGTGCTTTATTCTGTATATTAACTCATGGTAAAAATGGTCTTTATCTCCGTTCTAGAAAAATGGAGCACCCCGGGAATTAATTAAACTTATATAATTTTATGTCGTTATAAATTTAGCTGTTTAGTCTTGTTCCATCTATAGTTACATGTACATGTTTTCATCATGTTTGGTTTAGTTTGTATGTTACATCTCTCCTTTAAGTATGCCCCTGATCTCTGATGAGGGGGTATATTGCTTTGTACATGTCGGTCGACCAATGGTTTCCGTTCAATAACCCCAGAACGCTTTGTCCTAGGATCTTCAAACTTTACATGGGGGTTGATCATCGAAAGTAGATTACTCCTATTGATTTTGAGGTCAGTAGGTCAAATGGCAATTTCACTGCAATGGGGGCATACGTGTTTTAAAAACATCTTGTTGATAATTCTTTTCGGACTATTTTTCAGACGAAATAGTTTGCATCGTCTTCGCAGCGAAACGTCCCAAAGAACGTACTTATCACTAAGTGTTGCTTTTTGTGAAAACTGTTGTTTCCTGTTTGAAATATATTTCCTTCCCCTTGTTATTTTAATATATGGAACATAGGATTGCCCTTCCATGTTTAGTTATCTAAGAATTTACGACCCCACGAAAATGCATTACTATCTTAATCCACGAAATTTAATACCCACGAAAACATGTGATTTTACAGTATTCGACCGGCGGTGATACACCTTTAGTTGCTATTTTTATCCGCCTCTCATTAATGTTTCTTGTTTGTTATTTTCAGTCATTCGTCCGCCCCCTCCAGCGTACACCGAAGCCTTGAATTACCCAGCAGAGTGTATTTCTACTCCAGCGTTTGCAACGTTCACAAAACCAGCGTTTATTCTAGCCAGTAAAAATAAAATTGGTATTTTGTGCAAGGAAAAAAGTGACATTCCAGTAGTACTTAAAAAACAAGCTAATAATAACAACAACAATGTGTATGAGTCTATACCACGTGATAACAGTGCATTCAATTATGTATCTGGGCACGTTTACAGCAACGTAAACGGAGGTTTGCGCCAGAAGTTGAAATATAAATATAAAGTGAAACGTAAATCTTTTGGTGGGAAACCTCTAATTTTTCTAGAGGCAATACCAGAAACGCTGGCGTCGTCACAGGACCACATGGGCGTTAAAACATATGCACGGTTGGAGGTGCTTGAGCCGCGTACTGAACACGTTGAAGGGTCTAGCATGGGCGGTGTTGCACGTGTGAACGGGTGTGATGATCGAGGTATGGTTAGACACGGTGAAATTCAATCTAATGGTAAAGCTGTGCTCGTTCCGATTAATGGAATAGTGACTAATGATAGAATGATTGTTGAGTCGTTGCTAGGTGACGTAGGTGATTCTACAATGGAAGACTGGAAACCTGAAGAAAGGGATTCCCCGCTTCCTTCGCCACCTAGTGATCATTCTTTAGAAACTTCTATAGATATGGATGGTGAAGCACAAGTGAATAAAGATTTTGAAAATCTTAATCAAGCTTTAGAACACGAGAAGTGTGCTCAGATCGGGGAAAATACACCTTTACTTAATGAACCTAATGCTCAATGTGGTCCAATCGATAAGAAGAAGGATATAGCGCATTCTAAAACACACAGAAAATGTGAAGGTGACACTGAATACGCCGATAGCGGATATTCCGACTCGAATAGAATGGAATTTAAGGAACACGTGACCGATGTATCTGTTGATCACGTGATTTATTCAGAGCCGGAATATTCGTCGTCCGATGTATCAATAAAATGTTCCGGAAAATCGCCACACCGAGCATTAGATAAAAACCAAAGAACCTTAAAGCGGACAAACAATGGTTCTGATCACCACACCGTCTATGAACTAAGTCCGTCGGATTCGTTCTATAATTCAACCGATAATATGCAGTCTGTCGATAAAAGACAGTCAATGATTGCGAGTGATGAAGGAATCAGCAGATTAGGTCGAAGTTCTTCAAGTATTAGTGAGGGTCAAAGGTCAAGGCAGCCTTTAAGTAGCGAGGCAAGTGCCTCCATTGCCAAACCAATGGTTGTCTGTGCAGACGATGATAAGTCATCGTCTAGATCGTCTGAACTACCACCAGCTATACCACAGGTAGAACTGGACCCCGATTCTATCTCTAACACAAACTCCAACAAACTAGACGGACCGGAAACCATTCCAGCACAATTGGTGGGTATAGTTATTATCAAAGGCGTTCATTGCATATTTTTACAATTATGAGAGATAGGGCAAACATACCTTCTATATAATTGCCCAAATTTAACACATGAACACTGTATCATGTTAGAAACAGAAAAGCACAAAAATAAGCGCAGATCAACGAACTTGTTTATGAATTATCTGCCCTTGGAAATAGTGTTTTTTTCTACAAATGTGTGTATTCAAGGGCAGATTACTGTCATAAACATTCACCATGACCTATGAATATGATACACTGTTCATATACAAAGTTTAAACAAATTCTATTATTTGAAAAAAAACGCATATCTCACAAGAACCTGCGGCGGACGACCTTAAGGGGGTCCACTCCTGAAATTAAAATTACTACGATTTTTTTAAACCAGGTTAATAGCGAAGTACAACCTATGTGAAGTTCGTTTTTTAATAGAAAAAACGTAGATCAACGACTTATGTTTTGTAATATCCGTTAGTATTATTACAAAATGAGTATGTTCTGATTGGCGATTCATGTCGAGGTTACAATATAATAAGTGACGACTTCTTTGCGACATGATCTTTCATCTGTCATGTCGTTTGCATACCTTAATTCTTACTTATATGATTCGTACTGTTTTAGCTTTCGTTTCACTAAGTGACAGTGTGATCTTTTGTAATCACTCGTCGTCCGTCATCTGTATGTCCCCAATTTGCTTGTGTAGTCACTACAAAACACAAGTTTGGCAAAATCTTAATACTACTTGGGAACAATGAATAATACTTGAAAGACACGTTAGCAAGTGCTTAAAGTTTTATCTTTCTGACAACAAGCTTCTGTATGACAGACAATCAGGATTCCGTCAAAATCACTCTTGTCAAACAGCTTTAATTAAAATGCTTGATGACTGGATATCAGCTGTTGATAATAATGAAATAGTTGGAACATTGATCATTGATTTATGTAAAGCATTTGACTTGGTAAACCATGATATTTTATTACAAAAGCTATCACTATATGGTATGCATTTTCAACATTAAATTGGTTTAAGTCCTATCTCAATGCAAGGACTCAAACAAACATTTACATCTGGTAAATATTCTTGTCCTGGCAAAGTTCTAGCAGGTGTTCCACAGGGCTCAGTTCTCGGTCCATTATTATTTTTAATATTTATCATTGACTTGCCTCTTTCTCTTTCACATTCTATTGCTGACATATTTGCTGATGATACCACATTATCAACCCACAGCAAGACATTAGATGCTGTTGTTTTTTCACTTACTAGAGATTTATTGCATGCTGATCAATGGTGTAAACTTAATCAAATGGCCATTAATTCTGAAAAATCAAAGTCTTTTTGTATAACAAGTAAACGTAATAAACATCATATTGTTGGATCCAATCTCAATACTCCTTTTCATGATAATTCAATTGAAGTTACTTCAACAGCAAAGTTTTTAGGTATCACAATTAATGATAGCCTATCATGGACAGACCATATCAATAATGTGATAAAGAAATGTAATTCCTTTTAGTACCTCTTATCTAGAATTAAATATTTTCTTTCCATTGAAACTCGGAAGCGCTTTTATAACGCATATATTCTTCCACATGTTGACTTTTGCTGTGTTGTATGGGGAAATTGTACTAGCAGTCTTGAAGATAAACTTATAAAATTTCAGAAAAGAGCAGCTAGAGTAATCCTTGATTGTGATTATTCAACTCCTTCAACTATTCTATTTACAAAACTCAAATGGGTGACATTTCATGAACGTGTCAGAAAGCTATTCAAATGTACTAAACTCTCAGATGTGATGCACCAGACTATCTTTAATCTGCATTTAAATTTACTGCAGATATTCATTCACGACTGTTACGTCCATCTTCTACATACCAATTATATAGTCCAAAACCCAATTCCGAGTTATTTCGCCACACTTTTGCTTTCCCTGGTACCTCAATATGGAATTCTATTCCTCATAATATCTTCTGTTCAGCAGTTTAAAACTTTATATCTACGCTGGGTGAAGCCGTCTTATTTTGAAACACCCCATGTTTGTGCTACTTAAGATATTTAATGACTGGCTAGTCAAAATCATTGCTTCAATATACATGTATATCCATATATGAGTATATATATGTCTGCAGAATGGCATGTAGTGTGTTTTATGTTTCAAATCCGTGTCATGCTTTTAAAAATGTCATTGTTATAATTTACATGTTGTTATATGATATGCTGGCTCTTATGATGTCCCTATATCTAATTAAGCTTTATAGAGATTAATTATAAATTTAATTGATTAAGTATTTTGATTTATACCTAGATCCCATACATATCGATTTCGCACATCCTTTCACTGAAACTCTTTTATGAAATTCCCCAAGTATATATAAAATTATGGTATTGTGGACGTCATGTGGACCGAATTGCCATTATGCTCTTTTCTTTCATGTACTTGTGTTATTGTTGAGGATCTCATGGAAGATTGCCATTTAATATAATTGTCAACTGAGTTTCATCGTAAAATAAAGTCTTTATTATGATCATTATTATATCTACAAAGTCTAGGTCAAGTTCGATAGTTTGTCATCTGGTATAAAAAAAACTAGGTCACTAGCAGTTCAAATCATTGATAAACCTTCTGTAACAAGTGTGGCCTACTCTTTATGGCACTTGGTCACAATGATCATCTCAGCAAACTATTAATAGGTCAATATTGATATTGGGTAATTTTGGGTTGAAAACTAGGTCACTAAGTGAGTACTAGGTCACATCATAGATAAACATTGTGTAGTCAATAGATCTTACTTTTACGAAAATTGGTCACAATGATCATCGTAACAAGATCTACTTCAAGTTTCAGGTCATATGAGGTAAAAAAAACGTTACGAGGTCAAAGCATTGATAAACCTTGTGTGGGCACTAGATGGCATAATTTTGATCTAATCTTTATAAAATTTGGTCAAGATACGCATTTTATGAAATTTAAAGTCCCACAGTCGCTTATTTTTATTGTACAATGAACGTAAAATAAGCCGGGGCTTACTAAGGGGCTTGCGCTCTCGGTTGTGATTTAGTGCGTAAATATTGACCTACATTCGTTGTATATGGTGCTATAAATAGCTGCTCCGCTAGGTGGCACTTTAGAAGTTCTATTAGTCTGGTTCCATGTCCGACACAACAATGCCGCATGAAGGTCACATCTTATTTTATTTAAGGTGGCTCGCTAGTTTTGCGCGACATCAAATAAATAGTTCCGACTTCTTTGTTCATATGTATGTGATGTAGTGGTACTGTTTTATTTGGAACCGATGATTTTGACATTCTGGCTTAAATATAAATGTAAAAATAGGGTCAGGGCTCACGGACTTGGAATCAGTCCGCGCGTGTGAGAAAATTTGTTCACCGCGATTGACGAACCAAATGTGTTCTTATATGATACGCAACCCCCTGATTTTTTCATTTTCTTCGGGCTATAAGCTGTTTCTATTGATTGGTGGATTTTGAGAGGTCCCCATGGACAAAAAAAATGACATTTTTGGGTCCGCAATTTGTCACTTTACATTGATTTAAAGAAAACAAATTGGTGGTTTGGAACCTAAATTACAAAAAAATGTACTAAAGTTCCGCCATCTTGGATCTATCAATGTAAATCGCCATTGTTTGGATGGTGCTAGACACTACTGCGAAGATTGTACAGATCGGGAACCAGACTAAAATCCTACCTGATAGGAAAGATCACCGTATTCATATGCAAAATGCCCACCAGCAATATATTGAATGAATAAACAATAAAAACATGCCATTAACCAATAGCTAGCTTGTAAGTATGAATGCTTTTGTATACAAACATGATCTCTCCTATTGGTTTACGCATGATAGGTAATCATGTGACACCACTTATGGTTAAAAAATAAGATATAAATATATAATTTTGACGTTATATCTTACAGATCCTTGAAGATACCAGAACGTATTACCGACGGAAAGCTGCTGACAGAGGAACGCTGTACTGTGCCGCCGGCGGGATTACCGTCGTAGCGACTATTGTGTTCTTGCTCATCTATTTTTCATAAACAGTTGTTTTCCTTTTTTCTCATTGTTTGTGTTTTTGTATATTATTGCATGATGGCTAATTCCTGTTTGAAATAAATTGTTAACAGCATATTTCACACTGTTTCTATTAGTACGCAAGTTGTAATAAATCAAACGAACTATGAAAGTTGTTTTAAAGCTTATCAAGATTGTGATGTCCTTTCTAATACAATTCACCATGGACTTCGGATACGTCGAGCACCTGGCTTATCTCGAGCATTTGGCTTGTCCCGATGGGTCCTCGACTTAACGAGGTTTTATTGTAATTCAATTGCATGCAGCATGCCTATTATGAACACATATGTTCCTAGACTTTTACATTCTGTGGTTACAAAGAACATGAATACGAGAATACATATACATGGAAATATAGGATCCGTCATGAGTTGTCTTTGGAGAACAACATTTCTTAAGCGAATCTAGAAAACAGCAAGCCTTAGGCGAGCTAAATAATTTGATTTCGGGACGAGTTTAAGAAATGTTGCTCCCAAAGACTTTTTATTGGGTCAAAGCAACGGCAGAAATAACGACGTTACGTTTTCGCACCGAAAAGTTGGTGACCGTCTCGCATTTATTATCACTCGTGTTGGAGAATATTGTTCCGTCATTTGTTCTCACATGGACATGCTACGTATGTAATAATCAACGAGACATACTAATTTTGTTATGGAAATACGGAATCAACATACAATTCAATGTTTGTTAAGGTAAGCCGTCCATCGTTAGCTCGTTTATTTCCGTGTAACATCGGGAAATGTCGGTGCCTTCGTGAACATTTGTATACTTATCCGTAAACATATATTTTTTTATCTTCCATATTCACATCAATATATTAACATTATTTTGCCTTTCACAGCAAACATGACTGATATAATTTATACGCAAAGGTACAAATTGAAATTAAAAAAACACACTTTCATAGGGAAATTGAATGTTGCAAATGATAAAGGGATTATAAATTTATTATTCAGGTCAGTCACTTGTTTACATAATGTTCAGTGTGTACATAAACATTGCAGTATCTCTTATTAATGTCTTATTTAAATATATATTATGTGTACTTGTATGTACGACTGTGAATCAGGTATTGGTTTTCCATGCCCTTTTCTCCAATTGAAATGTTTAAAACAATAAAAATACACTGTTATGATACTGCAATGTTTGTATACAAGTGACAGACCTGATTAAACGGACTATAGATTGCTACCAGACGCTAAATAATAATATAGTAGGTGATTTTAGTATGAAATGCTCATGGAAATCCAACTGTAACTAGCAATAATGAACTTTGTACTTGAGCTTGTTATAACAGACTTAAGTTTTTACTTTAGATGTTTATAACGTTTTTAAAAGCACTATATTCTGTTAAATTCGGACTTATTATGTATTGCTCTATTAAATTGGCATCTTACTGTGATGAAACAATAATACAAGTATACATGAAAGTCATCAAGTTAACCAACAAAATATGCTTTTAAAATAGCAGACTCAGCTGAGCAATAACTTAAGTTTTTTCGTGGCATTGGGCCCAGGACACGTTGTAGCTATTACAGTTGCGCAATTTGCCTGTTTATTATATATTCATGTATTGGACGTCTATAGTATAGTGTAAACCACTTAATTTTGCGGATTCTGACAAAATGCAATTTTGAGTAATTGTAAATGTGTTACAACAACCGTATTTGGGGAAACCCTCCCACCTGCTCCGTATTTGGGCGGCTGACTGTTTTGGGGGATTCGATTTCATGGTCGAGTTCAACCACGAAATCAATGAAAATATACCACAGGAATACAAGCACAGTATGTTGAAATTAACGTCCATTTATGGCTCGTTGGTTTATAAATAGTGGCTAAAAGTTTCTTATTCTACCAACTTCTAAACTGTTGCCAGGGAAACGGACATCTGATGCAAGTCTAGCCTACAAGTAATCTAATCAATTTGGTCAGATTGTTTTCGGTATATATATTGATAGCGTACAAACATTGGGCGCAATCACTAACATTGGAGGTTTTGGAGAATAAATGTAGAGTTCTAGACATGTTGATAGGACGATTACGCAACATTGTTGACAAGTTTCTATCGTTGATATAGAGGGAACAATCGACAACCTATCCGAGTAGAGAATATATACACCGTTATATTGATTTATTTCTATAAGCAACACAATTGAGATATAAGATGAATATTGCGCAACCTTTGAAAAGCAACCACTCTTTCGAAGATACAGATATAATGGGCGTTGTTAAGAGGGTGTTGTTGTGTATTTTTTTCTTCAGTGCGACAATCTCATTAGAAATAAATTGTCCAGAGCATTAACCTTTCCAGAGCGAGCATGTCCATAACACAAAAGTATCATTAGTAAAAACTTGTCAAGAGCGACCATCTCTTTACAAACAATATAAACAGAACATCAACCTCTTCAGAGCGACCATCTCTTTACAAACAATAGTCTCCTTAGCATCAACATCTCTAGGACGACTGTCACAATAACACAATATTCTTCAGAACATCGACCTCACTATGGCGACCATCATTCTCCTGAGAATCAACCCCTCCTGAGCGACCATCATTCTCCTTAGCATCAACCCCTCCTGAGCGACCATCATTCTCCTGAGCATCAACCCCTCCAGAGCGACCAACATTCTCCTGAGCATCAATCCCTCCAGAGCGACCATCTCATTAACACAAAAGTCTCTTGAACATCGACCTCACCAGTGCGACCATCATTTCCTGAGCGTGAAACTCTCCAGAGCGACTATCTCATTAACCCAGATTTCTCCTGAGTATTAATCTCTCCAGAGCGACCATCTCAATAACCCAGGTTTCTCCTGAGAATTAACCTCTCCAGAGCGACCATCTCAATAACCCAGATTTCTCCCGAGTATTAATCTCTCCAGAGCGACCATCTCAATAACCCAGATTTCTCCCGAGTATTAACCTCTCCAGAGCGACTATCTCAATAACCCAGATTTCTCCCGAGTATTAACCTCTCAAGAGCGACTATCTCAATAACCTAGATTTCTCCCGAGAATTAACCTCTCTAGAGCGACCATCTCTCAATAACCCAAATTTCTCCCAAGTATTAACCTCTCCAGAGCGACCACCTCCTTAACACAAAAGCCTCCAGAGCATAAATAACTCCAGAGCAACCATTTCATGAAAATCAAAAAAAACTCTACTGTAGGTCCACCTCATTAGCAACAAATCACTACGACATGACTATCAATTTGCAATGTGCATGTACAAGAATTTTCCTTCCCATTTAACCTCAGTAACCCAACAATCTCTAACAAAAGACTTAAGTTGAATCAACCACACGGTTTCTCTTGAGAGGTAACCTTTCATTACAACACTTTTGATGGAAATGAAGATCATTCATCGAATGACCTTGAAGCTAAGATTGTACTTGAAGCTGTACGACCTTAGTCAAAGGGAGACTACTCATTGCTCACCGTGCTATACGGATTGTCTTTCTTTGTTATTCAGTTATTTCCGTTTGTCTCCGGTAAATATGTAAAAAATTTGCAATGCATAAAGGCATATGGTGGACAAGTGGTCACTGGCTGCTGATCTGAAGGTTGTGGGTTCGATCCCTACACCAGCCGGATCCAATAACAGAAATGCTTTTCAGTGTTTCCCACCTAACATAGCTAAAATTACAAGACGTTAAGCGAGGTCCCGTGTATATTAAATGCTTTACATCGGCACGTAAAAGAACCAGGAATGCTTCTGGAACTGGGGCATCTTCTGTATCATACAATATCCCCCCAAAAAAACTAAAGTGACTAACCTCTTCTTGGGCCTCGCCCATATGGATTTCCGGTGGCGAGGATAAATAAAACATATATTCCATAAAGGCCAAGATGACCAGAATACGAGGAAGATGTGAACCATGAAGTGATAAACAGTACTTAGGTCTATACAATGCAACCTCTCCAGAGTCACACCGTACAACCCGCTGTAAATGTGAACGATGAAGTGATAAACAGTACTTAGGCCTATACAGTGCAACCTCTCCAGAGTCACAACGTACAACCCGCTGTAAATGTGGATGAAGTGATAAACAGTACTTAGGTCTATACAGTGCAACCTCTCCAGAGTCACAACGTACAACCCGCTGTAAATGTGAACGATGAAGTGATAAACAGTACTTAGGCCTATACAGTGCAACCTCTCCAGAGTGGCACTCCCTTGACCAACAAACTATATTTAGCAATTCAGTAAAAACCATTAAAATTTTAATTTAATTTCAATTTTACCTTTCCACTACAATCATTTAGTTTGTTTATTTTAAAATGTGTTGATGTAGAGAGATTGAACTGTACATCAAAGTTGATACCAATCAAACATTCTAAACTCTCCAAATATAATCTGCACTTTGGACAACTGTGGTGGTCTTCACAAAGCATCTTAAGGGAACGCTTATAATTTTCTTAAAATCTTAAAATTTACTGAAGTTTATCAGCAAAACGGGATAATCAAGATTAGCAATGTTTTACATAGGGTAAAAGCATTATGTAAAGGCTAACGTTACAATAATCACAAATAAAATATGGATTTTCTTAGTTCCCTGTGAAATATGTACAACTCATTTTTTTAACTTAAGTCAAAATATTTAAGTTTTCCCTTAAGATGCTTTGTGAATACCAGCCCTGGACATTACAATAACAGTCATTTCTTGATTTGGTGATTTCATTTATTGAACAACTTTTTTGTATAATTACAAATTACTAGTACATGTAATGTAAATGGTCATTTACACCATTCTTTTTTAAGTTTAGTTTAAAACGATAAAAGAATGTTGTAAATGGTATTCTTTTAAACGTTTTTCAATAAATAAAATTCCATGTTGACATTTAACTTTTATTACAATGTAGCGTTTTTAAAGTCCTCCAGTGTATGTGTTCTTCTTTCGTTTCGAGGTCTGGGCTGGTAATCACCAAGCATCGGAAGTGAAAACTTAGAAATTTCTTAAATCTTAAAATTCTAAAGTGTATCAGTTAAGCAAGAAAAACAAGACGCTTAATACTTTACATACTTTTGAAGCATAATGTAAACAGCTTCTACATTGTATTATCACTAAGAAAACAAATATTTAACTTAAGTCAAACTATTTAAGTTTTCACTTAAGAGGCTTTGTGAATACGAGACCAGGGCTGGTATTCACAAAGCATCTTAAGTGAAAACTTAAGTATTTTGACTTAAGTCAATAATTTGTGCAGCTCATATGTCCCACAATTCGAAAAATAATCCATGTTTTCTTTGTGATTATTGTAGCTGTTTACATAGTGCTTCAAAACTTTGTAAAATATTAAGCATGTTGATTTTCTTGCCTAGCTGATACACTTTAGAAAAAAATAAGATTCTAAAAAAGTTCTAAGTTTTCTGCTAAGATGCTTTGTGTATACCAGACCAGGGCTTTCTCGGAGGCATCGATGTGCTGGATAATCCTTATAACGTTGACAGTATAATAACGATGCTGACAGTTTGTTTGTAACTGTTAATGAAAGCTCAGTAGAACATAGACTGGTACCATCATTTTCCGACACGGTCTACAATATTTTGATACTATGATCGTGGTACCAGTCTAGTAGAACATCAGAGTTCAGGAGGTAGTTGGAAACCAAAGCGCTGTATTGAGTGTAGTTGATTGCGTTAGTTGCTCAGTGTAGGGTTGCTGTAGAAGTGTTGTACTATTCAATACAGAGTTAGTGCAATTCAGAACCCATATTCCGAGTATATATGGCCCGCTATGGGCGTATTAATAAATGTGCGTGAAGTTGGCTGGCTAGCAGCCCAGCAGCACAGCGGCCTAGCAGCCTAGCAGCGTAAAGTTTGCAGGCTAGCGGCCCAGCAACCTAGCGGCCCAGCAGCCTAGAGGTGTGAAGTTGGCAGGCTAGCGGCCCAGCAGCCTAGAGGTGTGAAGTTGGCAGGCTAGCGGTCCAGTATTCTAGCAGCGTGAAGTTGGCAGGCTAGCGGTCCAGTATTCTAGCAGCGTGAAGTTGCGACAGTCTCACTTAGAGCTTCATACTCATGCATAGAGAACAAAATGTTGAATTCCTTTATGATTGTGAATGTTAGGACAGTATAGATCCTGATCAAACTTGAGGAAAGTATAACACGTGTTGCACTCGAAATTCCATCAAATTTGATAAAAATCTAGAACGTGTCCAAGTACGTCTGAGAATTAGAAGGTATGAAAGAAGTATATAAACAAGAAGGCATTGTTAATTTAATGCATTTATTTTTTCTAACAGAAGACCAACAACAACAACAAACACGTGATCATTTGGCAAATTATAAATACGAGTATGTACAACATGTTAGGTACAAAAAATCAAATATCTATAATTATAATGTTTCATTTACAATCGGTGCATAAATACTATACATATGTACATAATTACAAAGACAGTACATACTGAACAAAAATCAGCATGTCTCTCTTCGTTGGGTTAAAGTTCAGAATTCCGTCCATTTAGCATTCCTTAAACTAGTCCCTATCACTGAGGCATATTGTGTGGCCTTCACTGATAAGTAATTTGTCAACTTTGTAGACACAGTGCTGCTTCCGTTAGTAGAAAATCATAGAAATCGGATACAACGGATTTCGGATACAGCGATAAGAATCTTAAGGTATTCGAAATTAATAACAGAAATGTATCAACAGAACGAATGTTTGTCAGATATAGAGAAGAAGAAGAACGTGTTTAAAATTGATAATAAATAGAAAGAAACAAAGAATTGATATGACAATATGGCTTCAGTGACAGGTTCAAATGATGCGAGCGTTCCAGTGACCGTTTAGCGTTTAGCGTTTTCCGTATTCGGCCTGTCCGATGTTGATCTGCTCAACAATGAATCCATCAAACAACTTCTGCCAGAGACGGTTAGTCTTCTCACTGTAGTTGGATACTCTTTCCTTCATCAAGGCTCTCATGGCTTCACTCAGGTACTGTAATGGTTTGATAAAACAAGTAGAAATTGTACGAGTATGTAATGGCGTGTCAGGACTGGATGAACTAGTCACATGATCAACCACATGCGAAACTTAAAAACACTAAATGACTCATTATTTTAAAATTAAACTTTTTAAAGTATTACATTCACTGTATATCATATATCAGCAGTGACCCTTCTACGTGTAACGAACAGGTACAGATATACGTAAAAAGATCATACCACGTCGGACAGGGAAGGCAGCATCAAACAGAAACACACAAAAAATAAACAAAATCACAGACAACAAGCACAAGCCAGTCGATGAAGACATTCGATGTCCTACAACAACAAGACTGTGTTTCAGGCTGACATAATGTCTGTACGCATCTGAACAAATAGTTATTTTACTATTTGTATACGGCAGATATGTATGAAATTATAAATGCGTTTCTGTAGTGTAACGTGTTGATAAAATAGCAAAATAACTTACTGGGAAATATTTAACTGGTACATTGTATCCGTTGGAACCGTGACGTCCTCCGAGTTGCTTCAACATTGGTACAACCTCTTCCAAATTGTCGAGGTTTTCTACGACCTACAAGTAAGTTATAGTGACGTTAATACAATGCTTGATAGCTAAATCATACCCACAAATTACAGATACTATTCTCGGTAATTTCATTTTGTTTGCTTAGGGGTTTACGCTGTTAAACAAACTGTCTTCAGTCATATATGGTGACCAGCTGACCTAACACGGTTTGCTGGAATGAATTATTGATCAGTACTAACTTGCTCACCCACAAGCAACCGACCACTTCTCCACATGTGGAGGACGTGACCGAAGCCAATGTCACGGAATAACACAGCCTGCCGAACCAGCCACCCGGTTGCACGTTTTGTATCAATCACTCAGACGTTATATTATTCATGTTTATCAATATATGTATGTTTTGCGACTCAACTTATAAAATGGTAATACATACTTAGCGCGACAAGGCTGGTGCCGGTAAATATTCAGCATAATAGCAATCTAGATTGACATTAAAGCAAATGGATACAATATGTTTTAAGTACGTGTATTACCAAATACAGCCAGAGTTTGTATTAAAATTAGATCATGTGTTAGAATGATGCATTTTGTATTACCTACACTTTTGTACATATAGAAAGAGAACCGGACATGAAATGTGTTTCGGAATTCGGCAGATATTCAGATATTAACATATGTTACTATAAATAGTAACAAAATCGGGAACAAATTTATTTCGGATGTTATCAAGTATTCGGATAGACGTTTGTCCAGTTAATGGGGTGAAATGTAATCAATAAACTATTCAAAGAAATGAAATTTTGTTAAAGATATAAATTGCTGTGTTACTAATGTATTATAAAAGCGTTACCTTGTTGATATATTTGACAACTCTGGTCACGTGGAAGATGAGACGGGAGCTGTTTTGCATTTGAGCGGTTGAGCTTCCTTGAGCAAATGTGAAGATGGATTTGGTTTCAGCATGATCACTGAACATCCTGAAATGTTGAATGTAAGTGTAGTTATTTTGCACAATCATATAAGGACAAGTTCGAAGCTTTATATCACCAGATAATACATATGTCTTAACATGTACATGTCTTATTGTGTGAAGTATTGGGTATACACATACAGTCTAAGCAAACGAAAATGTGTTGGTATACTAGTGTTTAGACTTTGTATTTATATTTAAGTTTTACTATAAACATTATTATTATATTTGTACAGCAAGGGCATATAACAATTGAAGGTACTAGCATATGTCTAAATATGGAACATTTATGTTTAAATCCATGCACTGAAATTACTGTGCTTTACAGAACCTATATATAAATTACGTAATTATGCAAGTGGCTGTTTACTTTGTGAACATATCGAATCCAGTCTTGCACGCATCTCCTGCCATGAAGTTATTCCAGCACAACCTCAGTACGATCTTCTCGGAGCTGGTAAAGCAAGGTAAATGTCCGTTGTTCTTGCAACGAACCAGCTCGAACAGCCTGGAATACAGAAATTATTGTTTGCAAATAGAAACATAAGCAACTGGTGGTATTTTGCCTTAGAAAATCGCCTCGTAGCGATTTAAAAAATTGAGATAGCCTTTAATCGGTCGTCGGGATTAAGTGAATGATTTTCCGCAATCAAGTCGTGTTGGTATATAGTACAACTCGTGCTAATTCATGTATTCAGAAAGCGGAAGTCAAATATAGACAAGTAGAAAGCTGTTTATAGAATCGGGTAAATATCACTGAACAAGGTTTTTTTTATAATTGTTTCCCCATATTTTTACTTGATGATCAGACGGCGGCGTCTCTAAAATCAGTATCAACATGTTTAAATCATGTTTTCAAAATATATGTTTTTATTTTAAACTGATTACGATTCAACCGAGAGAATTTTCCTTAAAAATACATTATGTAGTAATTTATTTTTATAGTGCCAATTTCGTGCCGCTATAAGATGTTTTACAGCCATGTTTTTCTTTTGCTGTCTACATGAATAGTTACTGTCTGGATACCATCTACGAACATGTGCCATTAAATTAAATAATCTTGAATAGAACAGGACTTACTGGATCAACATGCTCTCGGCAATATCATCGAATTGGTTTCTGGACTGAAAATAAAAATATAAATTGCTTAAAGTGATATCATTTCCGTTTTTTAGTCAGTTATAAAACTCCCCAGTTCATCTGAGAATTAGAAATATTCTTGAGGGATGAATTTTCGCTATATTCGCGAATTCGATTAGTTCGTGAAAATGTATGCCCTTGACTATACAACGGTAGTAAAACACAGATAGGAAGTGTTTTTAAACTTAAACCCTCGCAAACTTCTACAGTATAACAATCGCGAACTTTTCACGTCGCGAAAAATAAGACTTTACAGTATCTGATATACAAGAAATATAACGAAAACTGTTTCCATCAGCAACATTTTTATTGATATCAAATGTGTAAGGCAATTTTCTTTAACATCGCAGACTAATATTTCAACCATTTATTCATCAAGACAGAGAGAGAAAAACTATTAAATGTTATCTACGCTATGATAGTCATTACTCAATGTTGAGCGCTAATAATTTGCGATATTGACCTATTTTTAACTATTCAATTACAATTGTAGTACCAGTATTTCTACATCGCGTACACTCTGATGTGACCGGTATTGACAACAACTTTACGGCTCAAAATTAGCGTTTGTAAGAAGTATTAAATTATTGTTAAAATTGACTCACAAAAGAGTAAGAGAAAAACTGAGAAAACCTGACCATCATAAGAAAATTAAGTGTATTTAGATAGTTAATCAATTTGTGCTGAAAAGTATGTCTGGCCAAATTTTAAGTATTCATTCACTTACTAATTACAATAAGACGAGCTATTAGTAAAGTCCGAACAAATTAACATTGTCTTCTACCTTTAAGCATGAATATATTGCAAGCTTCTTGTGCGAAATTAAATTATATCCGGCAATTTCCGCGTGAAAGTCGTACCTGGTCCGAGATTTAGATTTGTGTTTATAGTACAAATGCAGAGATTTAATTTAGACAAGAAATCAACTGTTAAAATATGTTTACTGAAGGTTTGAGGTACCATGTTAATTTGTTTGCACTATAAGACGAATCGCCAGCAAAACCTAATATTTTTGCAGAAAGTTGCTTACAGTAAATGAGATTAATGAAACGTTCGCTAAGTTAAAATCGGAAAGCTTGTGGAAACTACAAATCTTAAGGAACAAAAATGTTTATGTTATTTTAATAATTGATAAGTATATGTTGGAACTAGTGATCAGCAAATTTCTATTCCAATGAGGTAATCCCGATAAACGACATGGTTTCAAAATGATAGCAGATAAATCAGAAATTGAGAGAAATTATAGTTAAAAGAGCATTATTTTATAGTTTCTTAACAAAATAAAAATAGTAAAAAATAAAATCTACTTACAGCCATTTTGAAAGTTCTGCGTTCGCACCTGTTGGACAAACACGCTATGAAAACTGTGTGGTGAAGATGACAGGATTGGGACGGCTTTTATACCCTACCAAATTACTCAAGCGTCCGAACAAGTTTCGTACCCCGCTGTATGGGGGTGTATGACTATTGTGTCAAAAAGTAGCCGAACGGGAATCTTCGACATCATAAACTGCTAACGTGTTCATAATAACTGATTGTTGATTTTCAGGGTTAACGATTCAAGATAAACGAGTATTATACAAACAGTTAACGTTCAATGTGAACTCAACGCAGTTCACTCAAAGTTTGACCCATTGCTAGTTCTTCTACCGTCAGTGACTTTTATATTGGGCATATGATTAACGTTCAATATGGTATTAGAATATTCTCGTAAACAGCGACATTTTATAGAGTTTTATTTTTCTTAAATAAAAATAGATATATACAATTCATTACTAGAGTCTATACTGTAGTAGTTTTCAATATCACCAAAAATGTATATGAGTGAACATAACATTATCAAACCAATATGAACATTTAACTTATAATTACAATTACAATACCGATTTTGCAGATGTATTTTCTGGACAAAAATATTTTGAATTTATTTCACCCCTTAATGTGGTTACATTGACTACAATATTTCATTAAGTATCACTATAATTGATAAATACAATTAAATTAATTATATGTTCTTGTTAAATTATTAAAAAAAACATTTAACGAGTGAAAGACTGCTTCCGTCAAAAAACGACATTTTGTACAACACTAATACATGTATCATTTTTCTAAAAATACGCATAGTAATTATAATTTTATGTATTGTGTTTTTTGTTTGATAAGGCATATCTATTAATGCCGTACGCCTATTTGATACCCCATTGGTAGAACGTCCACTACCTCGAGTGTGGGAGGACCCGGGTTCGATCCTAGGCCACGTCATATCAACGACGAACTAGAAATGGTACCAGTCTACCTTGCTAGAAGCTCAGCATAAAAATGGAAGCTCTCTTTCTTACTCTCTTGGCGATGGATGTCAGAAATGAAATGTCGAGATGAGAGTGAATAATATAAGTTGGAAAAATCTGGTTCACAATCGACTTAAATGAAATAATATCAGCTACACCAAATAGGCCTATGCAATGTAGATCTACAAGGTACAGTCACAATGTTACCAGACTGCTTATGTTATGCCGGCATATTTTGTAGCAGAACACTTTCATGAAGTACAGTGATAGGGAAAACATTTATCTAAACAGTTGTATATAAGTTTGTATGTGTTAATATCGTTGTGACTGATATGTCACCTCAATGATACACTCCTTATAACATAAGGAGCATTTTGACGTTAAACTACATCACAAGAATTTTCTCGGACGCAATATGGTCGGAACTGCATAATATTTTAACCGGATATAGTATCTTTTGGAATAAAACATACTTTAAGTAAGACATGCACAAATCTCAGATTTCTAAGGAAAGTTCTTAAGAAGTAATCTCCCATTTTATTATTTAGCGATAAATATACCAGTTTCTATTTTCGCCTGCTAAGACGGCATATACCATTTATGTCAAGACAAATCGCTGACTTAGAATAAGAAGGTCGTAAGTACAAAATCAATATTTTTAGAAAACAAGAAAAAACTGTCTGAAAACTTCTCACTCCTTATGGAAAAACAAGCTTTTTAAACAGTTTGGGCAACATGACCTGTTCAGATTTTCATGAAAATAGGCTCATAAGAAGCGCCTTGAGCTGCAGATTTCAAATATGTATGAGTCCAGCAAGTGTCTTCTATATATCGTGTTTTCAGGATTTGGATGATTTAGGTCACCTGTTTAAATCTTGTAATGTCCTTTTTTTTAAATAATGTTTAATAATTTTATAAGTGTGTGCATAGATGGCCTTTACACGAAGCATGAAATGTTCTAACACAACCAGCTACCGGTATATACACACAGAGGACATCACGGTGTGCACGAGTTGCCAATAAAACACACCTACGGCTAAATAACTGCAAATAAGCCTAGGAAGAAAATAGTGCAGCGGAGAATGTATTGATACGTTGTCAAGTCAAATGCGGAACATAGACTACATGTATATTAGAATCGAAATAATGAACAATTATGTACCTGTGTTTGATCTTTATTATAGCACAGTCACTTGTTCGGATGCGTACATTAAATCACTTGTGCTACACACTTGTGATTTAATTACTACCCATCCGAACTTGTGACTGTGTATTCTACGATAAAACATAGGTACATATTCATTATTTTTTAACTAGAAGAGAACATAAGGCACAGTGTGGTCAAGTTGTAAATATTTTAAGAAATTATCCTGCAGTACTGAGCAGGCACCTCCCTGGAGAATTGTCCCTCAAGAAAAGTATGGTTAAATTAAGTGCGGCGGATTTGGACAAATCAGGTGCTCTGGCAGAGTGTTGCACATTCCTTTTGCTGAGGGGAAGAATGAATGTCGTAGGTAGTCAGTACTACAATAGGGCACGATGAAACGGTTTGTGTAGCAGTAGCAGTAGCAGTAGCAGTAACAGTAGCAGTAGCAGTAGCAGTAGCAGAAGCAGTAGCAGTAGCAGTAGCAGTAGCAGTAGCAGTAGCAGTAGCAGTAGCAGTAGCAGTAGCAGTAGCAGTAGCAGTAGCAGTAGCAGTAGCAGAAGCAGTAGCAGTAGCAGTAGCAGTAGCAGTAGCAGTAGCAGTAGCAGTAGCAGTAGCAGTAGCAGTAGCAGTAGCAGTAGCAGCAGCAGCAGCAGCAGCAGCAGCAGCAGCAGCAGTAGCAGCAGTTGCAGTTGCAGTTGCAGTTGTAGAGCGTAGCTGATTTCTCGGATCGATGTCGAATATGGCTGTTGACAATTCGGTACATCATTGTGACTTTTGCCTGCTTAAACCTGTCTTCTAAAGTCCCCCGTCCCAGATCCTTGATCATTTGAGAGGTGCTGAGGTGCTGCTCGTGGTATGGTAGTCGCCTTTTACAAAGCGAGCGACCTTGCTCTGAACGGATTGAGTGATGTCCTTATACCAATACTTGTTGATTGCGGTCTGAAAGGAAGTTGCTGATCCAACCAAGAACAGAACCAGTAACGCCGTAGTGCTTCAAATTGATGAAGAGCATTTCATGTGGGACGCTGTCAAAGGCTTTAGAAAAGTCCAGCAGTACCGCGTCCATCTTTTCGTCAGCATTTAAGGAGGATGTTAGGTCCTGAAGTGTTAGAATAAGTTGTGACTTACAACTCCGCTTCTTGTGGAGACCATGTTGTTGATCTGCTAGTATCTGATGTACAGGGTGTTCAAAAAGCTTGTTCTCAAAATTTAGATTCATACTTAATTTTATCTGAGCCATGTACACAGTGTACAATTTCAATTTCTTACACAAATAGCTTCATTTAATGCTCAAAAAATTAAAGCAATGGTAGAACGCTGCGGAATTTAACGGCCTTAAAATTGTATATTCTTCCGACATCAGGAAAATAAACTATTAGAACTTAAACTTTGAGAACGAACTTTCAAACACCCTGTACATCCTAGTGCACCATAACTTAGTTGTGAATGGCATGTTCTAATGTCTTACTGCACACTGAGGTTAGCGAGATTGGCCAGTAGTTTGACGGAACACTGCGATCTCCCTTCTTGAAAATTGGTGCGATGTTTGATGTGCGCTGACTTACAGGTATTGGGTATACGATTGTCGCTTGCAGCAATAGTGTTGTAGTGCAGGAGCGATTTCAGGAGCAACGTCCCTCAATAATATTGTGGGGATGTCATCTGGGTCAGTGGCTTTGTTTAGGTTCCCTTGTAGGAGCTTCTTCTCTCCTTGCACACCAACTGAGAATGTGTGCATACTGGGTAATGTTTCGCCTTTCATGGTTGGGAGGTTTGTTTGGTCCTCTGTAGTAAAATTGCTGCAGAACGGCGTGTCGTCGAGTGTTTCTTGATGTATTGATCAACCCCGTCGCTCTTGTTATTACTACTGTTGATGATGATGATGAATGTTTATGATGTTGTTATTACTGTTTATGGTTCATTCATTCATTTATTCAATTCATTGCTATTGATAATGTTGCTGTTACTACTATTGCTGGTGTTGTTATTACTGTTGATGGTGCTGTTACTACTGTTGATGTAATGTTACTACTACTGAGGATGTTGTTACTACTGATGATGATGTTGTTACAACTGTTGATGGTGTTGTTATTGCTGTTGATGATGTTGTTACTACTGTTGATGATGTTGTTACTACTATTGATGATGTTGTTACTACAGATGATGATGTTGTTATTACTGTTGATGATGTTGTCATTACGACTGATGATGTTGTTACTACTGTTGATGATGATGTCATTAATGTTGATGATGTTGGTACTACCGTTCATGATGTTGTTACTACTGTTGATGATGTTGTTACTACTATTGATGATGATGTCACTTATGTTGATGATGTTGGTACTACCGTTCATGATGTTGTTACTAATGTTGATGAGGTTGTTATTACTGTTGATGATGTTGTTACTACTGTTGATGATTGTTGTCATTGCTGGTGATGATTTTGATGTTACTACTATTGATGGTGTTGTTATTACTGTTAATGGTGTTGTTACTACTGTTGATGATGTTGTTACTACTCTTGATGATGTTGTTACTACTATTGATGATGTTGTTATTACGGTTGATGATGTTGTTATTACGGTTGATGATGTTGTTACTACTGGTGATGATGATGTCACTAATGCTGATGATGTTGGTACTACCGTTCATGATGTTGTTACTACTATTGATGATGTTGTTATTACGGTTGATGATGTTGTTATTACGGTTGATGATGTTGTTACTACTGGTGATGATGATGTCACTTATGTTGATGATGTTGGTACTACCGTTCATGATGTTGTTACTACTGTTGATGATGTTGTTACTACTCTTGATGATGTTGTTACTACTATTGATGATGTTGTTATTACGGTTGATGATGTTGTTATTACGGTTGATGATGTTGTTACTACTGGTGATGATGATGTCACTAATGCTGATGATGTTGGTACTACCGTTCATGATGTTGTTACTACTGTTGATGATGATGTCATTAATGTTGATGATGTTGCGGTTACTACTGTTGAGGGTGTTGTTACTACTGTTGATGATGTTGTTATTACGGTTGATGATGTTGTTACTACTGTTGAAGATGATGTCACTAATATTGATGATGTTGGCACTACCGTTCATGATGTTGTTACTACTGTTGATGATGTTGTTACTACTATTGATGATGTTGTTATTACTGTTGATGATATTGTTACTACTATTGATGATGTTGTTACTACTGTTGATGATGTTGTTACTACTATTGATGATGTTGTTACTGCTGTTGATCATGTTGTTATTACTGTTGATGGTGTTGCTGTTACTACTGCTGATGGTGTTGTTATTACTGTTGATGATGTTGCTATTACTACTATTGATGGTTTTGTTATTACTGTTGATGATGTTGTTACTACAGTTGATGATGTTGTTATTGCTGTTGATGATGTTGTTACTACTGTTAATGATGCTGTTACTACTGTTGATGATATTGTTGCTACTGTTGATGATGTTGCTGTTACTACTGCTGATGGTGTTGTTATTACTGTTGATGATGTTGTTATTGCTGTTGATGATGTTGTTACTACTATTAATGATGTTGTTATTACTGTTGAGGATGTTGTTACTACTATTGATGATGTTGTTATTGCTGTTGATGTTGTTGTTACCACAGTTGATGATGTTGTTATTGCTGTTGATGATGTTGTTACTACTGTTAATGATGCTGTTACTACTGTTGATGATATTGTTGCTACTGTTGATGATGTTGCTGTTACTACTGCTGATGGTGTTGTTATTACTGTTGATGATGTTGATATTGCTGTTGATGATGTTGTTACTACTATTGATGATGTTGTTATTACTGTTGATGATGTTGTTACTACTATTGATGATGTTGTTATTGCTGTTGATGTTGTTGTTACTTCTGTTGATGATGTTGTTATTACTGTTGATGGTATTGTTGCTACTGTTGATGATGTTGTTACTTTATAAACTATTCGTGCTTCTCAATGACTATGCGTTACTTGTTTTTGTTATGTGATACTATATTTACGAGTAATCGTAATCATTATATTATATAATACATTTGTATGAGTAATGTAATGTATTTTCCATACAAATACATGTATACAATTATACCATACATGTGTTGTACGACAAATACAGTGTATACAATTACACCATACATGTGTTGTACGACAAATACAGTGTATACAATTACACCATACATGTGTTGTACGACAAATACAGTGTATACAATTATACCATACATGTGTTGTACGACAAATACAGTGTATACAATTATACCATACATGTGTTGTACGACAAATACAGTGTATACAATTATACCATACATGTGTTGTACGACAAATACAGTGTATACAATTACACCATACATGTGTTGTACGACAAATACAGTGTATACAATTATACCATACATGTGTTGTACGACAAATACAGTGTATACAATTATACCATACATGTGTTGTACGACAAATACAGTGTATACAATTATACCATACATGTGTTGTACGACAAATACAGTGTATACAATTACACCATACATGTGTTGTACGACAAATACAGTGTATACAATTACACCATACATGTGTTGTACGACAACGTACCTTGGTTCCTTAATTAAATATGATGTTGCACAATTATGATGTCCATATTACATGTATACAACAAGGTACTGTTACGGAAATAGCAAACTTACGATCAAATTTAAATTCCTTAAAATATGTTTACGATACTAATAATGAATCAGTTAATGAACTCCCCTTATCATATTCGTCACCAATTTTCAGTTGTTAAAGAATTATAAGGAATTTAAATTTGAGCGTAACTTTAAGATTATATCGTAAGTGATTTGATAAAACAATACCCAATTGCTTTAAATGTAATATGTAAGTACTGATATACTAGACTGAGAGTTTATAATCAATTCACAAACGAGGATTTGCTGAACAAATCAATGATATCAAAAACCACGGCTATACTGCAACTTAATTTATAGTTCTCAACGTTTCGGCAATTAATATCCTTTACTCTATGTTTCAGTCAGAATATATCAATGCATATACATGTATGCCTATAATTTTGTATCACGGCGATTTTTTTCTCAAGAAACGGGTTCATGTAGATTTTGTATCTAGTAAACAGAATATGCACTTTTGATAAACTTCTAAACTTGTAATCACGTATGTACTTTAGAAGGACATGAAGGTCATTGGTTAGATAAATAGATTCGATAGTAAAAACGCTGAGTTAGCAAGATTTCTTTCAATAACTAGAGTATACGACTAAAACTGTTTATTGTCATCAATAGCAAAACATGTAATCAAGTATTTCTGGTTTTTATGTACAACGGTACGGTCTGACTAAACTCGGAGTTGCTCAACGAGTTTCGTTATGTGCGTCATGTTAACTCGGGGGAAGAGTATAAAACCCGGGCTTGCCGAGCATCGTTACCAACTTGTGTTTTAGCGTTTTCCGTGATAACTTGTGTCCCAGACAAACAGAAAATATGGTAAGTTTTTAGTTTATTTAGTTTATATTTATTTAGTTTAAAACAAACTCCCCTTTCGTGCTCTGCTATTATTTTTTGTTGACTGCTGCCTTCCCTGTCCAATTCATTATAACCTTTGTTCTGATAAAAATAACATAATTAAATTATTTCAGTTTTCAACATTTAGTGTGTTTTTTTCGATGTTCTTGTCTCTGTATTAAAACAAACATTTTTTCTATCAAACAAATGTTAGTTTTCAAACAATATGTATTTACTAATGCTCTGAATTACCCGTTATAAATAGGTTGTAAATATGTAGTCCGTCCTGGGCTGGTATTCATAAAGCACCTTAAGGGACAACTTAACTATTTTGATTTAAGTTAAAACATTGATGTGCACATATTTCCCCAAAACGATGAATAACCCAAGTTCTCCTTGTGATTATTGTAGCTCTTTACACAATGCTTCTAAGCTATGTAAATAATTGATAATCTAGATTTCCCTGTTTAGCTGATACACTTACGAAAATTTTAAGATTTTAAGAAAATTCTAAGTCTTTTATAGCAACCCAGTACTAAATTGGTTTTGCTTCATATTGTAGATCAAATAGTGCCCTATGTATAATATGAAAATCTTGTATTTTTGAAGATAGACATACAGGGAAAGTTTGCCGATTTTATTTTAGCAAAATAAAGAATTATTATTTTATGAAACTTGATATAGGAACACATAAGTAAGTATAAATAACTTTAGAAGCGTTCAAATGTCATTTTCAAACAGATTAATCAAGTTTCATTATTTGCTTTTCAGCCTCTCTACCAATGTAGCCCAGCCACCTATGCTGGTAAGTACACTTATATATGTACAGGGTGTTAAAAGTTTGTTCTAAAATAATATCTAATTAATAATTTTTCTGAGCTATGTACACAGTGTAAAATTTCAATTTCTTACTCTGATAGCTTCATTTCATGCCAGGAAGATTAGAACAATGGTAGAACCCTCCGGAATTTAACCTGGACATTTTACATGCTTCTGATTGTCACAAAAATAAACTACTGAAATTTAAACATTGAGAACAAACGTTTTAACACCCTGTATTTCTGACGTTGTGTTGCTATGTTACAATAGGCAACCCATGGCCTCCACGTAGTATGAGAAGTTACATTACTTGTGATGGTAGAACATGTGGTCCTCCACGTAGTATGAGAAGTTACATTACTTGTGATGGTAGAACATGTGGTCCTCCACGTAGTATGAGAAGTTACATTACTTGTGATGGTAGAACATGTGGTCCTCCACGTAGTATGAGAAGTTACATTACTTGTGATGGTAGAACATGTGGTCCTCCACGTAGTATGAGAAGTTACATTACTTGTGATGGTAGAACATGTGGTCCTCCACGTAGTATAAGAAGTTACATTACTTGTGATGGTAGAACATGTGGTCCTCCACGTAGTATGAGAAGTTACATTGCTTGTGATGGTAGAACATGTGGTCCTCCACGTAGTATGAGAAGTTACATTACTTGTGATGGTAGAACATGTGGTCCTCCACGTAGTATGAGAAGTTACATTACTTGTGATGGTAGAACATGTGGTCCTCCACGTAGTATGAGAAGTTACATTGCTTGTGATGGTAGAACATGTGGTCCTTCACGTAGTATGAGAAGTTACATTGCTTGTGATGTGAATGAAGTCCAATAACACTGTTTGTGTAGACTGGTTGCAAGTACATGTCTAAAATGTTGAGAGAGAAAACGTTTAAAAGATGGTCTCCTTTTGACAACTTCATGGATTTCTTCAATAGTAATATATCATTTAAGTTGTTAGTTTAAATAATGACTATCTCTGTTAATAGATGATTACATGTGACCGTGAACTTAAAAATTACACTAAAAACATAAATTTGTTCTTTTAATGTTTAAAATTCGCCAAAGCGAAATTATTACCTCGCGAACTCCTTTAGATTAACAAATTCGCCTCGCGAAAATTAGTGATTTTACAGTCGTTTGTGTTAATTACACAATGAGATGTTTTGTTTTCCTCTTATATAGGCTTTCTCAGTTACTTCAACAATAACTCTGTCAGTGGATCGATGGGGCGCAATGAAGTCAGATCCGCTCTTAACCGCGCTGGTTGCAGCCCAACAAACGGGGAAGTCCAGCAAATCATTGACCTTATCAGTGTAGATCGTAAGTAGAAATTTTACCATTATATTCAGGTTAGTCTGTCTCGATAGCGTCATGGGTAGAGTGTCCCTCTCGAGTGCTAGATGTCTAAAGTTTCGAGTTCGATCCCAGACAGCGACATACCAACTTCCGGTTAAAAATGATATAGTACTGGCATATAAACCATTGCTTGGATCTCAGTATAGTCCAAGTTTCGGAAAATGTTCTGTAACACAAGGGCAGTGATTTCAAACATAAACTCAGGGAGATAACTGCAGTAAAAATATCAATGTTTCATGGAGTTGCCTCCCTCTTCCAACAAATTATAACAAGACGACAATCGTTTGATGTCAATCTCATTTAAAATATACATTTGTAATTTATATTCTGTTCTTTCATGTAGAAATTGTTGTGCGAAATCATTGATGTTTTATTAAGATTTCATGTCGCCTTTTTTATAACGGATTCCATTTCATGCTAAAATATGCATCAAAACATGATTGATAAAACTCTACCGGTAATAATTTATGTATTACATGCATTTAAATTGGTAATTTAATGGGGTTTTTGAACTTCAAATATTTACATATGATGTTTAATATTCGACGTCTATACCGGTATGTTATTCATTGTAATTCAAAATGTTTTGTCAAAAGATCTAAATAGGTATTTGGTTTTGTGAATACAAATTTTAAATTTAATTTATTTCTTGCGATAAAAAACGGAAATAAAACACTGTAAATGACAAAGTATGGTGTACAAGACATGAAATAAAGGCATCATGTCAAAACACCGAATGAATATAAATGTGATAATTTTATATAATTGCCACTTGATAGGAGCGTTCACGTTTTATTACTTTCACACATGATACTACTGTAGAGGATAAATTTATTTAAATTAAAAACTGGCACTATTTCTCACTAAATGGAACTTTCAACGATTAGCTTTACTGTAAAATTGCTAATATTCGCGGCGGATTAATTTTCGTTAATTTCGCGGGTGAACTAGATTGCGAAATTAACCCCCCTCGAATAATTGACCTCAACAATACGTAACAAGAGATTTTTTTTCAATATTTCAAATCCATGAATTAAGGAAACCACCAAATTACCATTTAACCAAATTTCTCGAAATTTAATATCCGTGAAAATAATTTATTTTACAGGATCACATTTCATGGGTTTGATCTTGTTCAGGCGTATTGTATATTTTTTTTTAGATTTAATTAAATATTTAGAACGATTTTGGTATAGTAGGTTGTATATTTTGTTGACTGAGATTCAATGAAGGGCTTTACGTCAGTCAACAGTTAATACGTCTATACCAAATATAAATTGCGATAGTTTTGCACCAAATCCGACATTCACAACAATCAGGACAGAAAAAGCTGGTTTAGATTATTCTATACATTATCTATAAACAGTATTGGAAAATGTGTAGCCGCTTGTTTCATTTTCTATGTCATGTTTTGCTTATACTCCCGAAATAAGGTGTTTGTATAGTTATTGTTTTACAGTTTGGGCAGTCGGTATGATGATACTCATACTTATTGCTCAAATTGAAACAAAACTCGACACGACAACCTTTGCCTCAATTTCAATGTTCAATTATATTTATTGTATAAGTCACTGGCTTATAATTAAAAGGTCGTAATGACTACTTACGACCTTTTAAGACCCATGCATATTTGAAATCTGCATCTCAAGGCGCTTCTTATGAGCCTATTTTCATGAAAAACGGAAGTGGTTATGTTGAACAAACTGAAGTTTAAAAAGCTTGTCTTCCATAAGTAAAGATAAATTTCCAGACAGTTTTTTTCTTGTTTTGTCAAAATATTGATTTTGTACTTACGACCTTCCAATTCTAAGCCAGCGAAATCGCCAACGGCCCATAAACAAAGATACAATTCAATGCAATCGACCACCTTCTCATTTAACATAAATCGTCCAAATATCTAATCTTCCGTCCGAATGTTGTGTTTTACAGCTCACGGTATCTCCTGGCAGTGTTTCATTGACTACGTCTCCAGCTACACAAAGTTCCGTGACCAAGAGGCGGAATATGCCGAAGCTTTCCGAATGTACGATGTTTCCGGAAGTGGAGTACTCGGACGTCAAGACATCAAATACGTTATGCAGAAGATTGGTTTGAAGGTTGACATCGAAAAATTGATGGATGAAGTTGACACCAACAGGGATGGGACCATTGATTACGACGGTAAGTTCTTTGATGACTTTGTCCAGTGACTGAAAAGCATTTACAAATGTAAGGAACTGCGCATGCGCAACTTGCTTATCACAAAATCCGCAAGACCACTTTACATATTCTGGGGTGGTATTCAATATGATCTTACTTGACTTAAAGCTAAGGACAACCAATCAGATCAACCATTTTAAACCTTTGGTCAGTAACAGACGATATGATTGGCTATACTTATTCTCCAATTAAATAAGATCATTATTGAATACCACTCCTACTATATTTCTCTATGTATTATATATGTACAGTGTGATTGTAGCGACATTCTAGGCTTTTGGCGCCTTTTAATTCTAGTACTATAAGACCGTGTGGCTGTTTATGGCTTAAAATTCGCGTGTCAAGTTGAGTATTTTATATAAAACATATACTGCAGTTTAATCCGGGCTAGAACATTATTGTAACTTCTCCAAACAACATAACATGAATACTACCAGCCAACGTGACAGGCAATGATTTACATGTAAAATACTGTAAGTTTCTAATGACATATCATTCAAACAATACGTAGCTAAATAGTTAGAATTATGTATGAATAACAACCTTATGAAATTTTGTCAAAAAGATAATATTAAGTCAGACAGGGAGTGCAGCACTCAACTGTTTACGAGTAAGTTTCCTCGTAATATAGAGTCATAACATTTGTTATGATTATTATTATTATGAATATTATTTATAATTCTTATCATTATTTATTTCAGAATTCTGTCTCATGATGCAGAAATGTGTATTGTAAGAAGGACCACCACGCTACTTGACTCCTGACCCCTGCTTGACCCTGGCCTACACACAATGAACTCTGACCTTCAACCTTAACACGTGATCTTGTTTATAATTCGGTGCTAATGCTGTACATATTGTATATACATAGCGTAGTAAATAAAACTAATATCAATGGTAAATAAAAAAATATGTTTGTGGTTTTTTTTAGTAAAATGTGTTATTATGCTCCCTTTGACGTTATTCACCAATGCTTTAAGTCCGAAACTTTGGCGTTAATAATAATAATAATAATAAAGACTTTATTTTACGAGGAAACTCATTTGACAATTAAATTAAATGGCAATCTTCCATGAGATCCTCAAAATATTATTCACCAATGCTTTAAGTCCGAAACTTTGGCGTTATTCACCAATGCTTTAAGTCCGAAACTTTGACTCGGAGTTTGATTGCTAACATTCTGTGTCATCGTACATTTTGTTTATTTTCCTTAGCTTATTACGGAACTTTGCATCGATAAAGCAACTGCTGTAATAAGTTGTAAGGCTTCCTTTTGAACACAATGACGTCATAAACCTTCCTATCTATGTAGATTTATAACACCTTCTAATATCAGTGATTAAAGTCTAAGTTATATACTTAGGACGTTGGTGAATGAGGCCCCTTCTTAGATCATGCTTAAAATGTTGTTTGACAAAACACGACCTGGCAAACGTTTGGTTATATTGTCAAAATAATTCATTGTCATATTAGCGTTAATAACCTCAGCTCCAAACGGGGGTTTAGTACGATTGAGTTTAATCAACCTAAATAGGAAGGTTTATGCCAAGCAGACCATATTAAATTAGGACATCAGAACTTGTTTCATGGATTGTCGGTGTAGCACAAAACGTCTTACACTTACAAGAGCTGCTAAAGAAGCAGTTCTCACTCCAAACATATGCTACTTCATCATTCTCGTGAACTTCTGCGTTGCACTACAACCATTAGTCATTCCTGGTTCTATGGTGTAGTAATATATACTGCAAATGTCAAGATCACGTCACTAGGCTATGAAACACTGATACATCGGATATCAGACAGCCGTAACTTCACCTACAGTACTCAAATATTCCCAATACCGAATACACATAAAACATCACAGTACTTTGATTTAAATCATGCAATACTTTCAGTACTTTGATTTACATTTTGCAATACTTTCAGTACTTTGATGTCATTGTGCGATACTGTCAGTACTTTGATTTACATTGTGCAACACGTTCAGTACATGGATTCAACTTTGTAATAAATAACATTACATGTATTTGGAGAAAAAATTACCAAGAGATTTCTGCTTTATAAGTTGTTCGTTTCACGAAACATGTTTAATACAACACAAAGTTACAAACATGCATACTATGTATAAAATTGTTGAAAATAAAATATATACGTATTCATTTAGAAAACAAGAGAAACATGTTGACAGTACAGTAGTCATTCGTGTAATTAAATGACACAGAAACAAAACCACTCTTCAAATAAAGTACTGTCCTGCTAAGGTAATAATTGAGTGACGCAATGGTCGAGTCGCCAATTACGGTGTCATGGAGGTTCATGCAATGCTAAACTACCATACTATATTCACTTCTTATATACCTATTTTACATGTTCAGACAATGGTTGTAAACTTTTGTGTACACATAGAATACAACACCACTTTCACATTATCCTAACTTCATTAGTACATGTACAATTTCTCTATAACAACGCATGTTTGATGTCATTTGTCTAAAAAGTTTTTTAAAAAATCGAGGGCTGTTTTTAGCAGTTAAGTCTTTTAGTAACCCTTTGCCATTTTAGCCTCCCTGGTCATTGGAAACCTGCGTTCGAGTCTCCCTTGGGAGACTATTTCTCTACTGGTGGGTGTGCAGCTAACATCGGTCTGCGGTGGACTATCGAACATGATCAGAAACAGCCCTCACATGTACCAATTCACACCTTGGTCGAGTGGAGCATGTGGATTATTCTTGCTCAGAGAAATTAAACAGTGGCCCTGACGAGGGTTGAACCCGCGACCTCTCGATCCCGAAGCGCGCATCCTACCCCTAGGCCACCTCTCCCTCTATGTTTTAGAGGTGACCTTTAAAGACAGGCTGACAAACCTAGGGTAATTAATGTTATCGTCATAATAAATCGTCAACATTTCACTAAGACGGATAAAATGTACATGAACACATAAATAACAAAACTAATTGAACTACAACGCCTATATTATAACAATATCACTGAATCACGTAAGAAGTGCCGTCATGGGTGGCTGAAATGCTGTCGAGAGAAGGAAGAAACCATTTTGTGGGCCCTACCTGTTATTATTTGAGCAACCTAGGGCCCTTTTGGTCCAATTACTAGTATTATAATTATTTGAGCAACCTATGGCCCTTTTGGTCCAATTACTAGAATTATAATTATTTGAGCAACCTAGGGCCCTTTTGGTCCAATTACTAGAATTATAATTATTTGAGCAACCTAGGGCCCTTTTGGTCCAATTACTAGTATTATAATTATTTGAGCAACCTAGGGCCCTTTTTGGTCCAATTATTATAATTATTTGAGCGACCTAGGGCCCTTTTGGTCCAATTATTATAATTGTTTGAGCGACATCTGGCCCTTTTGGTCCAATTATTATAATTATTTGAGCAACCTAGGGCCCTTTTGGTCCAATTATTATAATTCAATTCGATCTTCAAGGAAGGTAGTTTTTTTTCAAAAAAGCCCGTATGTAAAAATAAAAGCTTTGGTCTTAAGGTGCTTCAAACATTTTATGTATCCATAGGACAACCAGTCTTACCAAAACGAAAATATAAGACTGATATGATAGATACATGATTTGACACTTCGTCGCCTGACTCTAACAGTGATCAAAGTTAAGTGCTAAACTCATGTTTTAGAAGTGACTAACCTCTTCTGGGGGCCTCGCCTATATGGATTTCCGGTGGCGAGGATAAATAAAAGCAAATCATTGAAACAAAAATGAGCATCTTAACAATGTACATTTAAGTTAATCTCGTGACAAAATAAAGGCCGGCAATTGGTCAACTTCATTTTTAGTTGCTTTTAGAGTAACCCATCTCCGTGACATTCAGCAACATGCATGCTACGAAGTGCTTCAAATTCTGGACTATGAGCACAACATTACTGACAGAAAGCACATTGCACTTGAAATTATGACTTAAAATGTTCCCAAGACATTGAGCAATGTCTAATGAGATAGAAGTGCAAAATCTCAATCTTCAAAAAATAAATGGATATTGGGGACTTTCAGAGCCAGCCGTTGACTTCCTTATTGACAATAGCACTACTTTTTCGACAGTGAAGAAAAAAGTTCCACCATAGCTTAATAATCTTGAAAAAAGCCATGGGTTGATTTTCGAGAGGATCGATCTTGACACGGTTGCCTGGTTATTTATCCTATCAAAAACTGTTTGAAAGAAAGAGTCTACTTTAGGCCTAGGAAAATATACATGTACAGTCCCTCAAGTAGTTCCGAATCATTAGCACTAATATTTATGTATCGTCTCTCCAATGACAAAACCTTTTTCGTTCACATATTCCTCCATTGAATGTTTTCTCGAGTCATTGTAGCAATGGACTTCTAAAATATTCGAATATTTACAATTTGTTTTGCGTATTTACGATTTGAATACTGAATATCGAAGAACAACATTATATTACATGTACAGTTTGAACATACCACGTGGCATGTGTCGTAATACTGGCTAACACCGCAAGAAAAATATGTCAACTCAAAGCTATAACATCCGTATTATATACGAGGGGCGAACAACAAGTATGCGGAAAAATGCTCTGAATCTTTGTTACGTGACCAATATTGAAGAAAATCGGTCAGATAATAGATTGTCGTATAACTTATACATAACCGTATAAAAACATTGATTTTAAGGAAATATTTGTTCGAAAAACATGTTGGAAGAACTGGTATAGATATTGTTTTCTAACAACTACACCTATAGCACAAAATACATTTTACTGCTCCCAAACTCCAAAAGCCAAAAACGTCTTTCAGTCTGGATATTATGCACACGAATAAACAAAAACACACCGTTTGCGTGTCAAAGAGACATCAAATCGTTACATAAACATTGCAATTTATCTTATTCATGCCTTATCTTAATAGATATTATGTGTATAAGTACGTGACATAGTGAATCAGGTATTGGTTCTCACTGCTTTTTTCATCAATTAACATGTTAAAAACAATAAAAAATACAATGTTATTATATTGCAATGTTCGTATACCAGTGACAGACCTGAATAAACGATCTATACTTCACTTCCAATCTAGACGACTAGTTATAATACTAGTATTAAACAATGAGGTTTCAGTAATAAACATGGAGGTTTCAGTAATAAACATGGAGGTTTCAGTAATAAACATGGAGGTTTCAGTACTAAATATGGATGTTTCAGTAATAAACATGGATGTTTCAGTAATAAACATGGATGTTTCAGTAATAAACGTGGAGGTTTCAGTAATAAACATGGATGTTTCAGTAATAAACGTGGAGGTTTCAGTAATAAACATGGAGGTTTCAGTAATAAACGTGGAGGTTTCAGTAATAAACATGGAGGTTTCTGTATTTCTATCACCGTTGTTCTCTTGGCACTGTTTTACACTTAAATACTGGCTGGTAAAGTGGGTATTTATTGTTATATTGTCGGCTGTCAGCTGACGGAAGCTCTTCACCTTCTGGAGGTAAGAAAGTGACTCGCTGTAACATGGTAGTGAACAAAATGAACAGTCCGGACATGGCGAAATCTTCCCCTGGACAGCGCCGCCTACCAACAGAAAACGGTATTAATCTGAAAAGAAACAATGGTTACGATGAGTAAAGCTATCGAAGTCTTTAAATATTGGGAGGTTGCGAAACTCAACGTGTACGGTTACATGGCCGTGTAGAGCTTAATTATTTTTCTCGTCTAATATAGCGGCGATAGCTCAGTGGTAACGCACTGTCACACTAGCACAAGTCAATCCGTGGGTTCAATCCCCGGCATGGTAACTAGACTTATCGGAAATATGTATAATATTCCCCGCTGTATCTGACCGTGTGGACTGCAAAGTATAAATGTGACATGAATCTGTTTATCGGTGCTGTACATCGGGCACATTAAAGAACCAGGCTGTCTATTCGAAATAAGAGCTAGGCGCACTTCTACAGCACCGGACACGCCTGTATCTAATGTCTCTCCCTTTAGAGGCTTTCTCAGCAGTCTGTCCCCCTGATCAGACCATGCTGTATCCGCACGGGTTGTGGCTGCACATGCGCCCTTGTGGCTGCAACACTCTATGTGAAGCGACTTTGAACGTGATTTCGCCTCAGAAAGGCGCTATATAAATCCGTTATATTTTATTTTTATATTTATTTACAAAAAAGTAATTTAAATACAAAAAATGTAATCAAATAAGTTTCCACAAAAATAAAGTTTTATTGTAAATTATTAATACCATTATTATAAGAGCCTTGTATAGTATTACATGTGTAGTTTCTCCAAGTCTACGTGTGGCAGACGAAATTAGACGTGTAGAGGTTTGGGTCCTACGTCACACAGGAATGCGTACGCTCGAAAAATTGGACAGAGCGTTCTATCGAATATTGGCGTGTGGTCAGTCATTAGAAAGTGGACCAATGTTATTACGTGGAAAAGTTCATTCTACAAGTCCAAGACATCAACCAAAATATCCCTACACTTACGTTCGTCTAAGTTTATGATCCCTTGGAAGGAGCGTGCCTTCTGTTGTAAGAAAACGGTCTGGTCTAAAACACCACGGATCTCCCCATATGTCGTCATCATGGTGAATACTCCATAAGTTAGGAAATATCTGAAATTGGATATAAACCTGTTTGAGACAAATGTACAAATCAGGTATTGTTTGTATTCATCGAAACCCTATTAACATTCATAAATACATTTTGTTTACTAAAACTCAACATTTAAAAAGTATCTTTTCGTAATAAATCAGAGCTTAACCAGACAGACAAACTTTCCGTCCAACCAGATTATACCTACAACTATTCACATTTGATGGCAAACTAAATCTAATTAAAGTGTAAGATACTATGGAACCCAGTTTTCTCAATACTCCAGACTCTTATCTTCAATCTTAAATTTTCCATCTTTATGCCTTTTCGAATATCAATATATGAGTAAATCTAAACTATGAATGTATACTATATATTTATAATATATAAGGGTTAACCTTAAGGGGCCCGAAAAAAGTATTTTACAAAATAGTTCAATCCAAAATACCTTAACTATGTGGATGTACGCATGGACATGTTTTCCTGGCCAGTGCCATATTGAAACAATAAAAATAGACTGCTAGTCGTATATAGAAGGAGTCTACAAGAACAAACGCTATATGAAAACCTTATATAGCCAAGGTATAAATCAACCATGGGTTAAGTACTCAACAGCCTTTCCAGTCTATGTAACACATAACAGAGCTTGATTTTGGCCAAAGTCACCCTAATATTGAAGATTGTTTTATCATGAAGTCGGAAGCATCTAGATCGAATACTTACGCCTGAATTTTTCTCTATTTCGTAACCATCTAACACGATGTCATTATTACACTTGTGGGGAATTGCTAAAGGTGTTTGACTAACGTAACGTAACATTTCCATAATAACCGCGGCAGTATATGGCATTTTTTCTCTATCTGTGGCATTGACATCACGCCCAGTACCGATGACGTCATCAATTTCTACGTGAACACGTGACTGTGTATCTTGATAATGGCACATAAGAAGAATCAACATTCGGATGCTCTTCATCATTTCTGTCATGCCTAAAATAAAATAAAATAAATTGTTCCATGATCGTCACATTATGTAATTTACAATCAACCGCAGGTTAAACAGGTGTATCATTATTTAACTTTCCGCTACTGTCGTATATTAGCGTAACGTTCTAAACCTTGTAGAACAATAGTTTAAAGACGCAGTTTAGAAGGCTACTGGTTGGAAATAAAGGAAGACTGGTTGTTATCTATGGAACCAAGTTTGGTAACCAAGGACCACTGGTTGGTAACTAAGGAGTATTTTGGTAACCAAAGAAAACTGGTTGATAACTAAGGAACACTGGTTGGAAGCCAAGGGCCACAGGTTGGTAACCAAGGACCACTGGTTGATAACCACTGATCACTAGTTGGTAACCAAAGAACACTGCACTGGTTGCTAACCAATGAACACTAATTGGTAACCAAGGAACACTGTTTGGTAACCAAGGAACACTAATTGGTAACCAAGGAACACTGGTTGCTAACCAATGAACACTAATTGGTAACCAAGGAACACTGGTTGCTAACCAATGAACACTTATTGGTAACCAAAGAACACTGGTTGGTAACCAAAAAATTGGTTGATAACCAAGGATCAATGGTTGGAAGCCAAGGAGCACTGGTTGGTTACCAAGGGTAAATGGTTTTGGGAACCATTTGTAAATATTTGTGACCTACCCTATAAGTACATATAAAACATTATGCCTCTACCATATAGCAAACAAATTACTTCTAGTCTCAGAACCTCTGCCATATAGTATACGGACAAACCTGAAATCGCGGATCATTACATAAACATAAAATATCAGCAAAATCAACCGCATAAATGTTCAAAGATCTACTACACAAGTTCTTTTATTAATCTCCTTTCGTTTGATAATATCTTTACACGCTTGTATTAATGTTTATTTAGCCGATTTCGCACTTAATTAAACAGTAATGTATTTAATGGGCGATAGGTGCTTAAAATGAAAATATTTAAATAATGGATACTTATGGTGGAAAAAAGGCTTGTACAAATAGTTGACCTACAATAAAATGGTGACAACAAATAAATTATACATGGTCAGTTACGTAGTGTCAATGGGACCAAGATGATATTAAACTTAAAACCTCAATAATAAGACCACCCTTCGAACTTTTGACATTGGTCTTTTTTAGAGGTGGTCCTAATATTAAGGATGGGTAAAAAGCAAAACGGAGAGCTGGTAAGGCGGCTGGTAAGGCGGCTGAAAGGCGTGTGCTTCAGTTCCTTGTATGAAAGATAGGGCAAAAAATCCCAATAATAAAATGTTTTCAAACTTTGTACAATAACACTACACGTTTTATGTTAGGGCACATATAAATACAAGCATAACCAAAGGTCAACGAACTTGTTTATAAGTATTCTGCCCTAGACACAGGTGTTTTTCTCCAAATAAGCGTATTCAAGAGGAGATTACCCATAAACAAACATATTGTGGATTTTTCGGTTTCTACTATATATGATACACTGTCCATAAACAAAGTTTGGACATATTCTACTATTGGGAAAACAATTTCCTCATTCTTACAAGAAACTGACAGGAACTTGGATGCGGTCTATTTATAAATATGACATAAACGTGAGGTATAACGGTATAATCAATTAGTCAACATTTTCATTTTTTAATATTACATTTGTATAATCATTTCTATTTTACTTAATGTCGAGATGGATGTGTTTGTCTATTATATACTATAGATAAACCATGTTTTTTGAGCCGTGACTAATTTATGCAGCAAAGTTGGTTCATCCTAAAAGGGTAGGTATATATAAGCAATACCAATATACGTTGAATAAGTAATTCCATTAATTAACACAATACGTGGCCCATTGGATACGGCGATGTCTTATGATACTTACTTTTCTAGGTTCAATCCGGGCTATCGTCACTTTTTATATTTTTTTAAATCGCTTGTTCGAGTAATTTTTCACAAGAAAGTTATGTACTTCCTGGAATGCATTTAATATAGCGATTCATTAGTCTAAATTAGGTGTCGTTAGTCATAGTAACCGCGAGAAATTATAAAATGGCTTCAACTAGTTAAAATACGGGTGACGATGCTCGTATAATAATTATTAATTTTAATGAATATTTAACATGGTTCATATTAAATACCTTATACAGAAAGTGTGTAAGGAGCTCATATAAAATAGTCTTTGCTTATTGAACATTTATATAATTGTATTGACAGTTGAACACAAATAATGGCGTTAGATATTGCAATAAACGGTCTTCAAGCACTCGGTATAAAATATTCAAATGCATCATCCGAAAACTGATAGGTCGTCAACCAACAACGTAGAACGAAAAGTCAAAATAATTATGTAGTAAAAATATAAAATGGCTTTTAAACAATGTCTTCATATTCTTGACGAAAAAGAAACAAAAAAATGTAGTTGCGAAAAATAGTGCAGTTATCAAGACTTGAACCCGCATGTCTTAGCATGATAAACAAGCTCTCTACCGATTGAGCCAGCGATACTGACAACATCAGGTCATACAAAAATACATATCAACGCATTTTAAAGGCATCCCGACCAGGTATATTCACACACCATGACTTAATAGTGTAATATCCCGTCACGGCTCAAAACTTGTGGTCCATCTATATAATAAGTTCTATTGCATGTATGGATGTTTGTTTATATGTATTGATCATTTAATATTTGAGTGTATTCTACATGTATATGTTATTTCAGATAGAAGATCACATTGTAAAAAAGATATAATCATTTTGTACAATTTGTATAATCTTAATGTATCTTCTTTAAATAAAGATATTATTATTATCATTATAATAATAATAATTATTATTATTATTATCACTTACCAGCAGCGATAGTGTCATACATCAGTCCTTTGATATAGTCATCTGTAAGCCAGCTGTCTCCAGCAGCTTGTATCTCATCTCTCTGTTTCTTCAAGCACACGTCAACCAGTCCACGAATTTCTCCTTCCATGTAAGTTTCCTGACAAATCATTCAATAATATGGTTATAGTAAAGTCACGTATTTTCGTGGGTATTAAATTTCGTGGATGTTGGTAAAATGCCATTTCGTGGGGTCATAAATTCGTGGATTACTAAATGTGGAATTGGATAATGAACCATCATAAACACTGCACAAAAAATACCAGTCAAAATGTGGTCTTTATAGCGGGTAGGTATTAAAAGCTAACCATTTGTTTACTTAATACTTAAGTTCTCTAAAATCACTAAATTTACTGTATCAAACTATTTGACCAGGCGCAGTATGTTAACATAATTATGTTAATCGAGAATAATAGAATTGACCAATAAAAGGATTGAACTTAAATACAAAATGTACTGTCTATGTTTGCATTATCATATGGATTCGCTTGATAACCTTCGACATAACCTTCGACATGACCTTCGACAAATAAATGGGCATTGCTTTCACTAACGTCTGTGCCGGTATTCACAAAGCTGGGATGCTTTTTAAAGTCAACGAAATGTAATGATATCAATTAGGTACATTTAAAGTGCAACATGTAACCTAAAAAATCATTATACCTTTTGAGTGTCGAAATATGTCTTAGCAACACGATCCCTGGCACGAATGGCTTCTTGATAAATGCGTCCATATTTAATTGGTAGGAACCTTAAAAATGGGAATGCCTGTAACGGCGCATCTACACTTGGGTCCAATAGCATATACAACACATCTATCAATTCCCATAATGCATTGTGATCTGGGTCGTCTTCAGGTAGCGTTCTTCCTATCAACTGAAATTACAGATAGTTATCATAGGTTATAACATGATATACAAATGTACAATTTGCCTCGGACAATTATGTTGTTTGTCCTCACCAAGCTGTACAATAACCCTTGTAAGAAGACACTTTTGACGAAATACTAGTACAATATCTATTACATATTAGGGAGGTTACGAAACTGAACGTGTACGACTGCGTGAATACTAATTTTTTGAGCATTTCGTCATCATTGTGTGTGTAGTTTTTACAATAAAAGGCGTTTGACAGACGAAAATAATTTGAGTACTATTTCACAAAGGGATGCGTTTGCCTAATTATGGTGTTAAACTTATTATAAACACTTTGTTTTATAGATTCATGAAGAAATCGTGTTTAAACTGTCTCACGATTTTACACGCGCGCGTTTCGTTTCACAAACAAATTTAGATGACAACATATATGGAACATATACCACAAGATACACGTACAGGTTCTCGTACACGATTGATTGGCAGAAATTCACGCTAGAGGAAATGTGGAAATGTCAAAGCCACATTATGCCTTAAACGGATATTTGCAAAAAGCAGTAACTTGGTAACCTTTTTGAAGAGCCATGAATTATGTGCACTTTAGTGGAGTCCCAAAGGTGGAAAACACTATAAGATGTAAGAAAACGTAATACAACTTCCAGTTGGTTTGTTTACAAAATAATTATTTGTAAACAAAAAAATCACAATTCATTATCTAAGGGGAGCCACATTTGCAAAATTAGTATTTCGTCATGCATACATTTTTCTTAATGTGATTTTTGGCATACTATTTCGACAGCCTACATTTAACATTTTTTCGTCAATTATTTGTCATTTGTGAAAAATAGCCCGATTCCATGTAATTAGTCTATTTACTGGATGATCGGAATAAAGGTCTCGTGAGAGATAATCACGGTGGCTTTAATTTGCTAATTTGCGATGTGTACCACTTCGCTAATTTAAGCACTTTTATACTAGAAATCACTTGCAATGGGTTCTAGTGGCCATGTAGATAAGATATGCTAGATTGTCACGGACACCCTACTGCTAAATGGACGCGACTATATTTCCTAGATACATGTGACTAGATTTACTAGATGCTTAAATGGCGAGGATTACTTGATTTCAAGTTTAGGCAAGATTTACTGAACTACATGTACGTGACAAGATTTACTAGATACCTGTGACAAGATTTACATGTACGTGACAAGATTTACTAGATACCTGTGACAAGATTTACTAGATACCTGTGACAAGATTTACTAGATACCTGTGACAATATTTAATAGATACCTGTGACAATATTATATTTACTAGAAATACAGACCCATCCTGAGAACGACCATAGAACAATTTGTCGTGTTTGAAAGACTTACCAGTTTAGTGAATAAATTGGTCAGAAAATGTTTCACCAGTGTATGACTGTCTATATCCCCCTGTGAACACAACATATGATCTATAGAGACGGGGATTTCTTCTTTTATCAACCTATGGCCGTTCTGTATTTGATACTGCAAACATTTGTTGACGATTTTTTTCTGTTTTTCACAGACTTGCGTAAAGTTCGTATTAAATGAAAATCCTTTGTTTTGAAACACGTATTGCTGAAAGAAGGGTGAGAGGCGACCATCGGCACAGTTCTTCAAAGTTAACACAGACTCTATAGTCGAAACTGAATTCAACACTATGAAGTTTTTATTCCAAAATTTGAATTTCGTGACATTGTCATGCCTTTTGCTATATTTATGAAAATGGCAATGTAATTTGCCATTTCTATACGCTTCCAATGGTACCTTTAATACTTCTTGCCGTTGCTGTCCTTCGTGTGGTATGTGTTGGTCGTACGATTTTGTTATAATACCCGTTGTAACGGAATATACACCTTTCCTAGTCCCCGTACTGGAACATAACGGAGATACGGGTTTTAGCAACGTCCGAAAATTATTCACCGATAATTTCATATTCCACTTGGATCCGATTTTTATGACAATTAGATGCAAACTTTTTCTTCTTAAGTAGATATAATACCGATCTATCAATGTCACTTCATTGCGTACTAGTTTATTTTTGCATTAAGAGAACACTAAATACTCGCTTAAGTACTCCTACAAACAAAATTTGAATATTTTTCCGATAATGGTACTGATTAATGTTTTCAAATAATTCGGTTAAAGGTGTAAAAGCTTATTCGGTACTGAAGTAAACTCACTGACGAAATGTCTATGCTTAATTTCACTTAATGTGTCGATATTCACATAAATCTTTTAAATGAAAATGATTTAATGAACCGGAAATTAATCCTATTAAGATGGTAAGAAAGTTTGATAAGATTTAACACTTGGATTTGAGCACCTGTCATACACCCAGAAACTAATCGGGCATAAGTAGATTTAAAACATAAGTTTGTTTGAGTATTTCACCTTTATATATACTAATCACACAGACCATAACGGCCTTCGTGGGTAAATGACGCGAGAAAAGTTATTTTTAAATTATGACATGCTTTATAATATACAGGGTGTTTACAAAGTTTGTTCTCAAAATGTAATTTCATCTACCGTTTTATTTGAGCCATGTACGCAGTAAACAATGTTAATTTCTTACTCCAGTAGCTTAATTTAATGCCAAACGGATAAGAACAATGGTAGAACCCGCTGGATTTCAACCTGAAAATTTAACAGTGTTTTGAGGTCAGAAATATAAAATATTGTATACCTATTATGTAACAAGGATTCTGATTGGCTTAGACGGCCTGCACGAGAGGTCTATAATTTTTAATATACACCTCCCGAAACCGAGGCTGGTGTGGATACTACTTTTTATGGCGTGACGTCATTTCCTGCGGTATAACGTTCCAGACAACGTAACGTTATTTCCCGTAGTATTTGGCCTACAGCTGCTCATACGTCTTAGCCTAACCATTAATGAGAAATGCCGTTAATAAATACACGACTACTCTCTCATACATAATTATACATAGGAAGAGCATTGTTAGCTAGAACATTTGAAGAGTCGTCTATTGTTTCTAAGTTACATACACTTTCCTGAAGAGATACTGAAGTTGTTATAATTCAAAAGAGTCAATAGCTTTTATTTCCTTGACTTATGGCATGGTATACAATATAACAGTTGTCGACTTATGTTTCGATGAATATGATGTTAAGTTGACCTTCAAAAAGTGATATTGACCTCTGACTTCGTCATCGGTCAATATCACTTTTTTTCAGGTCAACAAAACATCATATTCACCTCAACATAAGTCAATAACAGTATAATATCGAAAATCAAAATTTAAGAAGGAACTTTTTTAACACCCTGTATAAAAAATCAAGTGTATTTTGACAACCAGATTGGTAAATAAAACTACCCAATATCGAGTTTAAATAATAATAATTGTCCGCTTTTATTAAAGAAAGGCGCACCTAATTACCATATGATTGTAGTTTGTATGGAGTTTGAAATTACTTTGGATCGGGTGTAATTTTCAGTACAAAGGGGTGCCAAATTGCCAATATAAAGTATACCCACCTACGACTCACTAAAGACTAAAAATCTGATAGAACTTTTGTTGCAAATTCTTCCCCAAATATGGTGACTTTCAAATAGTTCGCGTAATTAGCCTACATTTACATTTTACATACATCACGGTGGCAAGTTTTGCCAAGCGCGTCATCTTTAGATGGAGAATAAATATGCATGTATTCCATAGTGGCTTATCAGGTTGAAATATCAAACTGCTCGTACGTTTTATATGTAACCGTTACTTGGCGCATAAAAGTCGCATAAAAGGTGTCTAAACCTGTTTCAAAATGGGTGATTATATTTAAAAGTTAATTTATTCTCTGATACGTATTCATAATGCATTGCTTTATGGCGTTAATTTTTGTGTTTATAAATGCACATTACCTTTGTGAGTACGCTTGTATATATTAACTTATTTGTATATCTAAACATTTTAACCAGTTTGGACATGTGATATGTCGTACCATTTTTCGTATTTTTTGCATTTTGAAATTAATTCTTCATGAGTCATACGTTCTACTTATAATAAACCTTAGTGAACATGTTGCAATACTCTCATACCACGTGATATTTTAAAGTTGAACGTGTAAGTTAAACAGTTTAAACGTTTTGAGAAACCTATGTAGCAGGTTTGAAAAAGGCGATGACTTTAAATATTAAGCAATTTACACTTTACTAATTTTGCATTGATACATAGTCACAGTCCATGGGATAGGTTAATATAGTAAATTTGCAAAATATGCAATACATGTATACATTTAACATCAAGTGGATGGTAAGTCATGAGATTAGTTAAAACTGTTTCATTGTATCAATACCACGTGACTTTGTGTTACAGGTCCAAGACTAAATTTTCTTCACTTCGAAATAAAAAATAGCCGTATTAATAAAGAAATAAAGTATTTTATTTCTATACCGATTTCTATGAAACATACGCCACGCTAAGGGAAAAATGTTATATTTAAACGAAAATAGGATCCCTATCAGCATCTTGGCCGTTTTGCCTAGCTACCCGTAAAACCATGGGGAGAGACGGCTTGAAACTGTAGTCAGGCACCCCTACGCCAAAGTTTACGTAAGTAGCACTTACGGACCTTCTCGTTTTTAACCAGCGATATAGGAAATAATGAATATATCTTGTAAAATCAGACGAAAGTGAACCGATTGGATGGGGTACATGTAAGTATTCGTCGAAAGAGCTAATCTATTCGCTCGTGTCTCTTATTTGGTTAGCACAGGCTACAGGATTCCATTTTGACGGGGTAAATGCGTTGCGTTCCATCTCATTATAATAAATATATAGAGCGATTTCTTAAAGGGTCGACTGCTATGATATTTTATGGATAGAATTTCAAATTCCGTGCTATGATTATGAATGACAAATTGGGTGACAAGTATAGTACTATAACATGTGACAAATAGTATAGTACTATAACATGTGTTCTTAATTTTGACCCGAAGATCGTGTGAATATGGAGAATAGTATGTACATATTACAATAGATCTTGGACAGGAGATAAAGGGACGACAAATGACTTATATATCGAGCACTCCCGTTATTATAGAACCGAGACGAGATATTTCATTTCAGACATTTCGCTGGCTTAGAATCAATATTTTGAGAAAACAAAAAAAAATGTCTGAAAACTACTTGAAAATAGGCTCATAAGAAGCGCCTTGAGATACATATTTCAAATATGCATGAGTCTTATAAAGTACTTACGATCTTCTAATTCTAAGCCAGCGATTTAGACAGTATTTTGACATTATTTAAACTTTAAAAAAAGAGTACTAGTAATCAAATTACTATTGTTCCCTCGCGACTCATGTTATTTAAACAGACAACAGGTATAATAACAACCATAGCTCTAATTCTGCAGTTAATTCAGCAATATAGTACGGATAATTTGACACGAATTTCGACCTTCTATTAGCATAATTTTACTGCTGATATATTGTTTAAAATTAATAATCCCGGTTGCATGTTTTCGTAAGTGGGAAGTATCACGAAGACGCTTGAGGTGTAATACCAACACAAATCTAAAGGACCGATATCGCAAGATTTGTTCGCGGAATTTATACATTCAACGCAAGAACATTGTAGTATATTCATACTGTAAAGGTCAGGATCATTTCAAACAGACCTTATAAATGAAACAATGTTTGAGTGGAAATGATTATAATGCGGGGGTGTTGGCGTGAGGTGCATAAGTCGTGTAAACAAAAAGCACTGACGTGTATTATGATTTGCAACAACAAGACTGTCAATTTGCAAATAGCCCATGACGACTTAAAGAGAAGAGTGTGTGCCATGACACCGTTTAGCAACGCCTAAAGTTTTTATTGCCATATTTATCCCCCATTATCTTTATATTACTAATGGGAAGCTTGTGTAGGTAATGTTTGATTTACGCCTCCACCTTGTGACAAACCGTTGTCTACGTACAAATGATGTGATACCACGTGACGCGCACTTGACATGTAACCCCACCCATTATTAGACTGGTACCACGTGTCTAGTTTTCCGACTACGTCTACACTATAGTAGAACACGTGGTACTTGTTTACCCATTATACTAACAACCGAAAAGAGTTTGAATACCGGGTCGGGCCATACTACATTATGATCATCTCGGACTTAATGCATTGCAATATGAAAAAAAAACGGAAATGGCCGACGGCTTTCACGATTGGACCAAACTCCTACGCAGTTATCTCCCGTTGCATTTACGGTAGCAACTAGTGAAGTAACCATTGTGAGGACTTCAAACTTGTGATCAGGCAGTTTATGTCGGTTCTCCTGTGGCATTTGTTCCGGGTATGACCCTAACACGTGGTAAAGTTGTCAGGTATCTGATAATGAGTTAGTTAGTACAATATTATCACAATTACGTACATGGCAGCGTAGGACGGGTGATCAAAAAGTCTCCGGAAAGTGCTCCATCGTTCAAACTTCGGTCAATAGTAACGCGATCATTGGTGAATCCATTTGTAATATATATACCAAAATCATCAGACAGTTGTATACACTTACAACGACAAATAAAGAAACACCGGGTAAATGAGAGCCTTATCATCACGGCAGCGTATTTATTCGGATCACTCCCTCGTACATATTAGTCCGGCCCGAAATCCCCGAAATTTGACCGAACCTTGCATTGGAGTATAAAGTTTTTTTCTTTGCTGATTTCAGTAGCCAAGACCTTTCAAATGGAATTTCTGACGGGTGACATTGTGTCACCCTTGAGCATTTTGAGAAAATTGGGGTAAAAGTTCCAAAATATAAACGAAACTGCGAATTTTTGGAATCGGTGAACTACATTATCATTTATAATCATATTTTATAATAAATCACATTTATATGTAGTTATTATATTGCAGTTGAAGACTGCAAAATTTTAGTGCCGTGCATTTATGCAAAAGGAGGTATTTTGGGGTATAACGTTAAAAAGTGCATGGAAAAGTGCGAATTTTTGTAATCGGTGGTCTATAACGTCATTAGCCATTATATTTGGTAAAGAATCGCTGTGAAAGTTATATAGTGACTTGCGATGAAGATATTAAACACCTTAAGCTAGGCGTTGGTACAAAATGTGGCATTTTGGGGGTAAAACGTTAAAAAGTGCATTTAAAAGTGCGATTTTTTGGAATCGATGAACTTTAACGTCACTGGCCATTATATTTTGTAAATAATCGCTGTGGTAATTTTATAGTGTCTTGCCATTAATTAATATCAAACATCTTAAGCTAAGCTATAGTACAAAATGTGGTATTTCTGGGGTAAAACATTAAATAGTACATGTATGGAGGAAAGCTGCAATTTTTTGGAATAGGTAGACCGGATACAATGTCATGTATCTTTTCTCTGTGATTAATCAATATGAATGGTGTTAATAACCTTATAGATTTGATATCAAACGTCTTAAGTTTGGCTATTGTGCAAATGTGATAATTTGGGGTATACATTGTAACTTCAAAATATAAAGAAAAAGGGCGATTTTTTCGAGGTGGTAGACTACACACTCTTTTATCATTTTATTTCATAGTAAATCCATGCAACATGTACTTATTAACATGTAGAGTTTAAAATATCAAACCTGTGTGCAATGTTATTGAGATAAATATGATATATTGGGATAAAATGTTATAACATATAAACGAAAACAGTGCTTTTTGGAATCTGTAGACTTTATTGCCCTTAAATATTTATTTGATATGTATCCCGGGTCATAGAAATTACTATTCTAGCTGTCTGTAAGTTACATCATAGAACTATTACTAGCAATGCCCAACAGAACTAGTATGTGTTATCCCCTATAGACCAGGAGATGATGCTGTGCAAGGCAAATATAGATTTTAATAGAGCCAGTAATGACTTCTCCATAGTGCTGAGTACCCAAAACTAATAAATCAATAGCAGCATCAGGCGCGTAGTTGATATCCTATCCTGTTAGGAATGACTACTGGTATACGAGGCAGTGTTTTGTCACCCTCATAGAACCAGGAATATCTGTTCACAGCAGTGTTAGGTATCATATAGAGCATAGTATGGCTATTCTATGCAGTGTCTAATGCCATATAAAGTCTCGACTGACAGTTTTAGACATCACAAAACAAGGCGAAACTGTGCCAGGTAGAGTCAAACATCCCAAATAGATCAAGTAATGGCTGTTTACAACAGTACCAGGTTACTAATCCATATGATCCACTGGCACTCGACCAGACGAACAACTCTATAAATGGCCTTGGCCTATAATCTATACGTTTTTGGTCAGTGGGTCATACATATCATTGACAGTCAGTTGTATCCTATAAAGTAAATAAAGTGTATGTTATATAATTAGTACCCCACAGAGCAACAAAGAGCAGTTCCAAACTATGTTGGGTACCAATTAAAGAAAGGAATGGCTGTTTCAGGTCATCGTATGTGTCCGAATTAAGCAAGGAATAGCCTAGAGATAGGGCGCACGCTTTGGGATCGAGACGTCTCGGGTTCGATCCCACTCTGCACCATTGCCTAATTTCTCTGAGCAAAAATAACCCACAATGCCCACTTGACGAAGGTGTGAATTGGTACTTGTAATGATGTGCATGTTCGATATTTCTGGACGCCACATCTCGATTTTGGCGCACACATACCAGAGGAGAACTAGTCTCCACAGGGAGACAGAAACGCAAGTATTCTTAGGTAGCCCAATGAATGTCAAAGGGCGGCTGAACTGCTGAATTTCTGAAAGTGGCCCTGCAAAACTCGGTAACGTTTTAACTTTAAATGTCAAATGTACTGTTTGATACCCTATAGATTTACAAATGGCTGCGTCCAGTAATATTGTATATCAAATGAAGTCAAGAATGACTCTGTCAGGCAATATTAAACCAGTGATGGCTTAACAGGTAATGTATAATCCTTATAAATTCAGGAATAATCATTGTCATGCTTCCAACAGTATTAGGTAACCCTTTTAGGTCATAAATTGCTATGCTATCCTTTGGAGCTGGGAAAGGATGTGTTACATACCCCGTAGAGCAATATAATTAATGGCAGACACAAGCAGTGTTGGGTAGCATATAAAGCTATGAATGACTGTGTCTGATAGTATTTGCTATCTAATAGAGCAGTGTTAGGTACCACAGAATGCATGTGCCAAAAGTGTCAGGTGACCCGTGGGCTCAAGGAATAGACGCTATATACAAAAGTACATTATGTTAGGTAGATTGTGAAACAAGTTCTTAATTAATCACGCTCAGTGACTAATTCTTGGTGTTATACATCGCTACGGTGGTATGAGAGAGAAACCATCGTCCCATTTATGCTTTAGTATCTATATATGCAAGGGAATTACCCCATGGTAGCATTTTAAATTGTCTTTGGTATGACCAGGCCTGGGATTGAGCCTGGGACATCCCGCAATCGAAGTGAACGCTCTAGGAGTGACTGTACACAGCAGTATATAGTATCGATAGCGCTAGGGGTGACTGTCATGCAGGGTTACGTACGTATAGATTCAAGAATTGCTGAGCCAGGTACCACAAAGAGTAACAAATTGCTGTGTCAGGAAATTAAAGGTATCCATTACCATAAGATAAGCAGCAGTGACATGTACCCAATTAGATGAGGAATGGCTGGTGGTGGTGAGTACTTTATATGGCTATGTATAGGTTTACATTTTTTTCTGGCATGACTTTATTAAATGGCGGTCAAAGCTCAGTAGGTCTTAGATTGTTTGTACTCATAGGATATTGAATGGTGGACTCACTGTTGGTTTTAATACCCTACTTGGCTTAGCAAGTTTGTACTCAGTGGTGGCGAGTACTCTATATGGCATGACTTGTGACGCATGTATTCGGTTCTAATGGGTACCTCGTATGTTCAATAATGGTGGACTTGGTGTTGATGAGTAATACAAAATAATAATAAGGCCGGAAATGGCTTTATGTAGTAAAATCTGACTTGTCCGTAGATTAAAAATTTTCATATCATTTTAGTGATGTTTTACCCCCAATACATCGCATTTAGCTTAAAGCATAGATAACTTGAACTGCATGATGATATGTACCTCTCACAGTGATTTACTATCAAGTTAAATTAATTATAACAGCATAGTAAACATATTCCCAAAAATCATACTTTTCCTGACAATTGTGTATGTTCTTTCCTAAAATTATATATTTTGCACCATACCATGATTTAAGATGATTGTTATCATTAATAACACATTACTATATCATATTATAGTAATTACAATTGTAATTACCAAATAAAATGAACCATGACATAGAAGTCTATCAGTTCCGAAAATTCGCACTTTCCGTTACATTCTTTAGTGTTTACCCCCAAAAGTCCTTATTTTGTACCAAAGCCTAGCTTTAGGTGTTTAATATCGTCGTCGCAAGTCACTATTAAACTATCACAGCGATTATTTACCAAAAATAATGGTCATTGACGTTAAATTTCACCGATTCCGAAAATTTGCACTTTTAAATGCATTTTTAACGTTTTACCCCCAAAATACCACATTTTGTACCATAGCCTAGCTTAAGGTGTTTAATATCTTCATCGCAAGTCACTATATAACTATCACAGCGATTATTTACCAAATATAATGGCTAATGACGTTAAAGTCCACCGATTCCGAAAATTCGCACTTTTCCATGCACTTTTTAACGTTTTACCCCAAAATACCTCCTTTGGCACAAATGCACGGCACTAAAATTTTGCAGTCTTCAACTGCAACTTAATAACTACATATAAATGTGATGTATTATAAAATATGATTATAAATAACAATGTAGTTCACCGATTCCAAAAATTCGCAGTTTCGTTTATATTTTGGAATTTTTACCCCAATTTTCTCAAAATGCTCAAGGGTGAAACAATGTCACCCGTCAGAAATTCCATTTGAAAGGTCTTGTCTACTGAAATCAGCAAAGAAAAAAACTTTATACTCCAATGCAAGGTATATTGGGTTTGGGGCCGGACTATATCACAGGCCTAAGAAATTATATCACAAAATACAGAGTTTTGAAATTCCCCATCATCCCGTCATTACTACATGTATATACTATATATAGTAATGCCGGGATGAAGGGGAATTTCAAAACTCTGCATTTTGTGATATAATTTCTTAGGTCTGTGTACATCTCGCTGGCTTAGAATTAAAGGTCGTATGTCGCTACTTACGACCTTATATGACTGATGCATATTTGAAATCAGCATCTCAAGGCGCATCGTATGAGCCTATGTTCATGAAAATCGGAAGTGGTCATGTTAACCAAACTGAAGTTGAAAAAGCTTGTTTTTCCATAAGTAAAGAGAAGTTTTCAGACAGTTTTTCTATATTTCCCAAAATATTGATTTTGTCCTAACGACCTCCTAAATCTAAGCCAGTGATATATGTTTACCAGCTAGGTAAACGTTGAATCACGTGAACATGAACAGAACGTGGTAATTACCCGGTAAATATTCCATAACATAATTGCACTACCTTAAATGTCGTACTTACTTCCACAGAGAAGATATCCGTCATCAAATGTTTGATACTTTGTTCCGGATCGAAGTCACGTGATTTAGTGTTCAACATTGACGTCATCATGTTGTTTATGCCTTCATGGAGAACTTTCTCGTTGCGTTCTGTATGGCTCCATTTCCAATACAAGGCGGTACTGCAATACAATTAGGTACAAATAAAGAAATATGTTGTATTTTACGACCCACTGGTCATCAGTTTGTCAGATATATGGCGACCATTCGGTGATATAATCCCTACATCGGGCCAACCAGCAGTTACCTGGAAGTGACTATGCTGAGCGTCAAGCAAGGAGATCTATCAGTGCCATGTTAATTAACGACTTATCGCGGCCTGGGATAGAACTCGAGATAGGTACTGTCACACTAGTATCTGCCATCGTCGTAATGGACACTTTTGTCAGCAGAAACATAATACGTAAAATTATGAAAAGACAAGGTCTTGCGGAGACAGCTTGATGTCAGTGCGCCCGGGAACAGAGGAGCAGATACAATCCCATATGCTGCAAATCTCCCCTCAATCTCGGGAAGCAGGACAGAAAGATTTCCGACAAACAATAGAGAGTGACAAAATGAATGACTGTAGCGTTGTAACAAGCGGGTAACATCAGTGTTCAGCCAGTAAGTGTAGATTTTGGCTAAGGTTAATAATTGTCATGCTTGGGGATAACCTACAAAGGATGCTTGGTTAGATCCAAGCTATTGGACACTCATAAAAATGCAATAAAGATAAAATAGCCATAGTATTTTCCATGTGAATTAGTTGTTCAGCCTAAGTTGGTATTCAATATTGATCTTAACTTCGTGGGTTAAAAATACTGAAAGAAAGATACATTGTATCTTGCTACGTATTTTGAAATCAATTATTCGAGGGGATTTAATTTCGATTGTGTTCCTCCGCGAAATTAACGAAAAATAATCCGCCGCGAATATTGATACTTTTACCGTATACCTTTGGGTTAACTGATGCGAAAGTGTTTATTTTGTTTTGCCGTAAACAATCACAGTGTGTCCATTTGTTCACAAACATGAATTAATTTTATATATAAATAATTGCAGTCTCTGACGTAGATCGCGGGTAAAGCGTAAAAACGTTGGCGGCTTAAAGTTCAGGCGTAGTGAAAACCAGACATAAAATCAGAATAACAAAATTGACATATTTATGGGATAAAACAGAGATCAAAATCGACTATAATTAGATCTATTTTCGATCTTTGTCAAGGGTAACTCAACGTTAGTCGTATTGATTAGATCACGTGTTTAACGCGGCGTTCAACTTAACGGTGCTTTAAGCAACCGAGAGAAGATTACATTTCTGGTACAAATGTATATACGAGTATACGAACGCATAAATTGGTACAAGTCAAATAGTTCCTGCGAGCAAATGATGTACCGACTTCATTTGACAGAGAATTGACAGGATCCTCGACCTTCTATCTGCATAATTCAACAGTTGGTGGCACGGTATAAAATTAAGCATGAAAATCTCAAAATTGTGAGAAAAAAATAAGCGCGATAGCTTTCAAATTGGGAAAACTATATGCACGATAATTTGACATACGAAATTTATCAACAAATTATTAAATAATTGCATGTATAACAAACCAATTGTCAAGACACTTAATTGCATATTATGACTCCCTTGTTCCATACAATATTTATATGCTTATAAATAAAACCTCGTATCAGTTCATTAAAAGGTATTATCATAAGACATGTTTTCAGTGTTCAACAATATCAAAGATCATAAACCAATTCCGATAATTCCATGACAATAGGCAAGAGACATTTAGAATTTTAATCTCTGAATAGGCATAAACACTGAATGGTAATTCTCCTTATTTGACAATGAAGACCAAAAGAAACTATATATGTCGTTAATTTTATCACGCATGTTAATTAAATTTAATTAACATGCGTGATTTTATCAAGGGAAACAACCAGCTGATCCTAAAAAATCCAAAACATAATTTACGGAGCGAAGTGCCGGGTACGAATTGTGTTGAGTACGAAAAACAATATTCAGGACGAACGGTGGGAAGTGGTACGAAAGTGTTGAGTATGAAACGTTAGCGAAGAATTTATCCAACGATAAAACGATCTAAATTCGTGTTTTATACTCTTTTAATCGGATTGCGTGTACATTTTTATCGTAGGGACGGGTTTTGGGGATACTTTTGTAGTTCTTTCTAAGAATTTCGACTTGCCCGGGCCGACATACGTCAGCCATCTTTTTGCGTAAAAAAATTATCGGTTGCGTAAAAAAATGCGTAAAAAATACCGATCAGGTGTTAACACCCGAAATTCCGTAATCCTGACACATTAACCATAGAACTAACCTATTTTCGTTCAAGAACAATGTGTTATCTACGGGATGTACTCCATTGCTCACTATATTATTACCTGCGAGCCTTGAGCGAGCAGATATATTGGATAGCATAAAGTAAAAAGTCCATGGATGGGCACGTGACCTGTTCTCGATGGTTTAAGATTTCAAAAAAAATCCAAAAAAGATGCATTTTGTAAGAATGTCGTGAACCAGACTAATTCCATTATTCCATGCGGATAACATCGGTCTTTGTCGCATTGCAATAGTTTATTTACCGAAGAAATCAGAACTGTCCGAAATTTCAGTGAGCGCTGGGCAATATTGAGACCATGGATCTAAACTAGCTGCAGACACCTGCTGTTTATATACATGGTCTCAATTGCCTAGCGCTCACAGTGAAATCGTTATAGAACAGGTCACGTGCCCCTCCGTGGACTGTTCACTATGAGCATACCAATATACCTGCGGCCTTATGGCGCGCAGGTAATAAGTAAATTTTAGGTTATGCATGTTCTTGTACTGTACAATATGGACTAATCCGATTTGAGGTGTACTATAGTCCGCCCAGGATAATGTGATATTTACAAACAGGAATCGGTTATAATCTCCCCTTTCAGAATCCGTGTTTGGATTACCCAACGTAAAAAAATACCTACACTGAAACATTAAAATAGCATAATTAAACAGTTGATTAATTGTTTATAATTTAATTTCGATAATTTGTTTTCATAAACGTTGAGAGTAACACGAATTTGCACGAGGTGCATTACAATAATATTTATATATATGCACACTTATCTACTGTATACTAGTATCATCGACAGGGCACGACTTTTTCGTGGACATTTATATTCTGACAAGAAGCTGGTATAATTCATGCATAAAAATCTAGAACCAGGCCCCGATCTCCATAAGCATCTCAATCTGAGCAAGATCTCATCTCAAATATTGGCATGTGTCTTTGTGTTAATTTCCATGCGAGGGTGGTCTCAAAATTAGCATCACTAAACAGAAAAGTTATTCTGGGTTTATCACAGTAATATTGCAACAGCTGGCGCTTTAGATTTATCTCTAATTCCGACTCTGATTTTAGCAAAATCTCAATTTGAGTTGAGGTTTCTATTTGGGATGCTTCGGGAGATCGGGGCCTATTCACAATCATCCTGAAGCATCTCAATCTGAGCTTAATCTAATCTAATATATTGTCATGTGTATTAATGTCAATTTCCATGGGAGGCAAAACTCATAAATTGGTTTCATAAAACAGAAACAATATTCTGACTTTATTACATTATAATTTCAAGAGCTCAAACTTCAGACTTATCTCATATTCAGGCTCTGATTTAAGCAAAATCTTCATTTGAGCTGAGATTTCTACTTGAGATGCTTCGGGAGATCGAATCGTTAGTTTGTTCAGACTATACGATAAGGCTCAATTATGTTTCAAACAATACTAATCTTCATGTACGTACTAGAGAGCCATCCTCATACACCAGTGGTTAATCAAGTTCCTAGACTGTGATATCACAGGTGAAGAACGCTCTGGTGAACGAGAATGTAGAGAGCTTGTTCGACATAATTCATTGTCCATTTGAAACGACAACTACGGAATCCTGTTGGTGCCATTTTAAATATCGTGTATCGCCCTCCAAGGGCGAGACACGACGATTGCGCTAGGCAAGAAACGAGACACGAGAATTAGACGCGATATTTAAAACGAGACAAGAGAATTGCGCGAGGCCTGAGACACAATATATATGCTATCGGGCAAATATCGCACAATTCGCGTGTCTCGCCCCGATACACGACAATGGTATCGCGTAATTCTCGTGTCTCACCGCGATACACGACAATGCTATCGCGCAATTCTCGTGTCTCGACGCGATACACGACAATGCTATCGACGTGAGAATTGCTATATCGACGCGATAGTACTGTCGTGTCTCGCGGTGAGACACGATAATTGCGCGATATTTGCCCGATAGCATTCTCGTGCCTCGCGTTCAATTCTCGTATCTCGTTTGAGTTCTCGTGTCTCGTGGACCAAATAGAAACGCGAGGCAAGAGAATTGCGCGATATTTGCACGATAGCATTGTCGTGTCTCGCGTTTGATTCTCGAGCCTCGCGTTGAATTCTCGTGTCTCGTTTTAACTATCGTGTCTCGTCCTTGGAAGTCAAGACACGAGATTAAGACCCGATATTTAAAACGAGGCACGAGAATCAACTGCGAGGCACGATACGATACGCGAGAATTACACGATATTAGATTTTAACTTGCAAAAGTTGTGGGTCTAGAGCGAGATTAAAAACGCGAGAATTCAATTTTTAATTCTCGTGTCAGGCCTCGCGCAATTCTCGTGTCTCGTTTCAAATATCGCGTCTAATTCTCGTGTCCCTTGGAGGGCGATACACGATATTTAAAATGGCACTAACAGGATTCCGTAGATACACGATATTTAAAATGGCACTAACAGGATTCCGTAGACAACAAAGATTCACAAAGCAACTTTGATGGAAAACTTTTTATCCTTAAGTTAAAATACAAGCCGCTCATATTTGCCACAAATTGAAGAACTATCCATGCTTCTTTAAGTGATTATCTATCGAACTATATACCGTGTAGCAATACCACGTGACTTTTGGCTACATGTTCAAGATGAAACATGTCAACATTGGAAAATAAAAATAGTAGTTTTTTTCTTCATCGATTTCTATGAATTATACGCCGCGCTAAGGAGAAAATTATGTGCTTTCTATGAAATAAAAGATATTTTTCAGCAGGTGTGCCATTTTATCCAGCACCCTGTGAAACCGTGGAAAATGTAGGCGTCACAGGATGCTGGAAAAAAAACGGTCAAACTGCTGAAAAGTGGCTATTTATGTTTTCCAATGTTGACACATTTCGTCTTAGACCTGTTGCCAAAAGTCACGTGGTATTGCTACACTGAATATAGAATAATAATCTGAATTCTCTAGTTTAGCTGATACACATAAAGAATTTAAGAATATTTAAGGTATTAGTAAGGTGCTTCGTGAATACCAGCCCAGAATTTCATTTGATTATTTTCTCAAATACAGAAACTTAGGTACTATTGTACAACTGAGGCGAATGCCAAACTTTGGCGTAACCGCGACGTCGGTGTTCCACACCTTGTCAGATTGTGGCTAGCCAATTAGTAGGCTTAATTACCTAATTACCACTCACCCATGGTATGTTTTATTTCAATACATATGTCACTCCGTCAAGGAGAGCCTTATACTAATTTCATTTTAATATTCGAATTGTAATCTATTTTGAATGACAGTTGTTTTCAAAGTAGTTTAACCATGTCCATAGAAGTGAAAATTAAAATAGATTTAGTCGTGTTACATTTGAAAGGAATGTTAACTCATTGAATAAATATAAAAAATAACCAAAATATTCAATCAAATATCAGACTGACATTTAAATCTGACGAAATGTTCAGACTTGTTATAGGCCAGTGAATATACTTCTTATTATATAAGTGGTTAAATTGCTAAAATTGCTATTATTTCATCTCGCGTAATTTTGCTCTACAAATAAATTTCAAAAATCGCTAAAATTCCCCCACGCCAAATGTCTGAAAATAAAAGGTCGCTAACTTTTAGACCCGCGGAAATATTCACTTACTAGTATATAGTATCAATTTACTGACCAATGTAAAAGGCTTGATTCTACATAAATAAATTGATATTATACTTTTTTTCTTTTCGTATGATCCATTATCATTGAAGTTAGAATGTCCGTCTTTGGTACAAATGTGGAATTCGTTTATTATTCTCACTATAAATTGCATCCAAAGACAGCAAGCACAGATTATGTTTGATTAGCTAACTTCATATTACATTTTATCATATTTGTAATTACTATCCTCAACATTCTGATCATGAACCTACATGAACGACGATCTCTCCCCCCCCCCCCCCCTTGGCATATAATCAGGTAGGTTTGTTTTCAGAAGCGTCTAATGGAAATTGGTTATTAGAAACGATACATTATTCGAAATACGAGTTCAGACCACCAGTTTCAAAAACTTGTTAATTAGGTCTCACTGATGTGAAAAATAGCATGGAATAATTATACAAATGTAATGAGATCAATATAGTAAAATAAGAACCGGTTAGAAACCTGATGTCAATGGTTTACTGTCCAAACGCCTTTCTGTAAAGTTCAATGAATATTGAATCAAAATCACCATACAAATGTGTCAGTCATTACTGGAAGCCATTACCACTAGTAACATGTTTAGACATCGGGTCTGACAATCTAGTGTTTGGGAAATCAAATTTTTCTTAATGAATTAAATTACAGTTTCGAAACTACCTGATTTAAATAATGATGAAAGTACTATTAAAATGTCAGCAGTTATTTAAAGTAGAAACGGAATTTGTATACTTCTGCTGTACCTAGTAAATAACGAGGAGTTTTGACCCTAATAGTACGCCATAGTACTGAGTGATGAATATAAGTCACTTTGAAAGTAAATGGGTAAAGTAAAAATAATTGTTGATTTATGAAACCAATTCAGCACTATGATGCATCTACTCTATGAACATATTTACTTCCCAACACATCTATATAGGCTTTACTGCAAGGTACCCGTCACACCACTTTATTTTCATTACGTTTATGCGGTTTTGATTGTTTGTTTGTTTATTTATTCACCTTTGGCGCCGTTTCTAAAAAAACTTGATCCAATTAGATACAGCGACTGATTCACCTAACCAGTTTTTATGCGCTGTATTCCAACGATTACTTACTAACACTTCCACAAGGCACTCACAACTTCTCCACATGTGGATGAAAATCAACATTGAACAGTGATGATTTTTGTTTTTCAGTCATACACGTAAATCAGCTCAGGCAGCCAGCTTTCCTTGTTAATTTATTGTTAACCAATACAAACTTACTCTTCCGCATGCGACTGGTGACATGTGTGAAAACTGGAAATACATTCTGAATTACAAGCATAATCTGCCGCTCTGTCAGAAATCGAACCCGGAAATGACATTACCCGGTCCTTCTCATTCATCATATACAGTCCGTGTACTCAGGTCTGTCACTTGTGTACAAACATTGCAAGATCGTAACATTGTATTCATATTGTTTTAAAAATATTAATCGGGAGAAAAAGGCAGAGAAACCCAATGCGTTATTCACCGTAAGCTCCATACTAATACACATTATATCTATAAAAATAAGAAATTAATAAGAAAAATTGCAATTTTTAAGTACACTATGTAATGTAAACAAGTGAATGACCTGATTATTCGATTTCTACAACTAATGAAACTTCGTAACACGGTCGTTACGTAACGTTGTATGCACATTACACTATCATGAAGGAGAAAGTACCCGTTCGGTGGTGTTAGAATTCACAACAATGATGAAACCATGAATAAAAACGTAAAATTACTCACTGAAATATCTCCCGCAACTCTTGCACATAGTTCTCATAGTTTGCAAAAGCGAATCCTTTGCCATTGAAGATGTAACGCTGAAAAAACGTTTCTTTTCTACCCGTTAGCCTATCATCCTTGAACGCTTGTTCCACAACGCTCGCGGTACGTAATACAACCACTTTCTTTCCTAAAACTTTAAAATGAAACGATCGACCATACCGCTTTCCTATGGCAGTCAGCGTTTTGTGGATTACATTAAAGTTCCCTAATTGAGACAAAATCCCTATGAAAGGGATCCCAACCGGTCCCTTTAAGTTCTTCTTCCGACTTGTAAAAAATAAATAATTTATTAATAATGCCGATATTAAAATAACTACAGCAACTATTAATGTCCCCTGTAAACACAACATGGAAATCATAGTAGCGATGTACCAGTCAGAAATGCAATTCAATGATACAGTGATGGTTAAACTATGGTTTGTCCTAAATGTTGTCACGTTGCGGTTACTTTAAATAACCCAGGTCCAGGATATTTTAACACTGTTAATATCGGATTTATGGGTAGACAACTGAAAGGCCACAGGCTTGTCGCTGTTTATATCGTACGGTATATCCACAAGCTATCGATCCAAGACTGTGCGTCACATTTAATCATTTGATAAACGTTTGAACTACGGGTACAGTCGACCATAACACATTTAAAGTAATTCTGACGTTAGTGCAAATAATACGTAAATGCACGATCTTATTTATAAATCAAATTTTGAGGAAGGGTTCTTATGTTACATAGCTTATTTGCTTATTTACCACAAATACGTTAAGTAGCAATTATATCAAATAGGATAAGGTTTGACTACTGACTTATGTAATAAATTTTCTGAAAACGTTCTATGTAATTTAGTAAGCCGAACTGATGTAACCGGAGATCACTGTTTGTGCATTCGTTTCAATCCTATATTTGAACTTGGGACCTGATACTGGGTGGGTACTAATTAAGCTGATACACAAATGCAGGCAGTGTATATAGTATGTATCAAGTTTCCACCTACATTTGTCAGTCATTAGTTGTTCATTGCAAAACGAGATCGATACTGCATTCTGCATACATAACATGCTGTGCTTTAAAACTCATCACCGCCACTCCCAATAGTCTGACCTAGCTACGTCAGACAATAAGCTTAAGAAAAAGGTAACCAATTTTTGAGGGCTGCTTTCAGCCGTTCAACCACCCTTTGACATTTGAACTTCCCCTGGACATTGGAACCTACCTAAGGAAAGGTAAAGTTTTTGTTTATGAAAGGGCCAGCCGATTTGACTTATGAGACACCTTTAGTTCGTGTGCACAGTACCTCCCGAATCCCTTCTCTTATTGCCGGGCGCCTGGCAGAGATGGGCCTACGGTAACCATTCTTTAAATAGCTGGCGGCTAACCAACCGACCGAATCCTGTTCTAACCCAGCTTCCGTCGGGATTCGAATCTTCAATCTCCCGCTTCCTAGGCGGACGCCCTAACCACTCTGCCACGGTCTTATTAAAATATGTGAGTTTAAAAAGTAAACTTCAATGGCCATCGATATCAAATACATTCAACAATGAATTCATCTACATTCCTCTATTCCACCACCGAATGTCCATATTTATATTCACTGATTTCACTACGTGATATCTTGTACTTTGATATGAATCGGTATTTCAAAACTTTAATAACCATAAATAATTAATCTTTTACAAACATCGTTAAAATCCCTGCATTAGTTACGTAAAGCGTGGTCGGTGATTTCACGTTGTATCTGTACGAAGGCGCAGCATGTGAGCTTTTAGGACTTTAGGACACCTGAAATTAGGATTTTGTGGTTGTTAATTTCAATTTCATTTTCTTGTCCAGATTTGTGTTTGGCATTTTGACATAAGCTTGTGGTCTGTGACTTTTTTCTTTTTTTGTTTGTTCCCGTTTGTACCTCTCGTGCTCAGTTGTTTCTGTTGAGTGCTGCCTTCCCTATCCGTTTTTTCATTATCTTTTTGATGGTTTTGTTCACCTTATTTTAGCACCTTTATTGACCACCTAGGATAACTCGATGTTTACAAATAATGCAATAAATAGTTTGATCGGTTTTGACAGAGTTCCGGTTTTCTCAGTGTCTTTTTTTCTACATATTGCTAACCTACATATGTATACATTTGTTTTGTTTATCCAAATCGTGGGATTGGGTTTAAATGTAATTTTACGAGGTGCTAAATTCGTAGGTTACGAAAATGGTTGAGCCAAATCATGTATGTTGAAGAATGAATTGTGGATCTTTTAATTCGTGATCTGGAAAGTTTGGCCCACAGACACGTCCGTCGAGACAAAGCTGTGGGAAGATGCCCGGTCACCACCTCATCAAAACTGAAGGAAAAAACGGACATGGTCTTGATCAGGAAAACAATAGAAGAAAATTCTAGTAATAGGCATATAGTTCATTTATGATACATATTACTCATCAATAATTGATAAATATACTGTAGTTCATTGTTTCATGTCCGGTCAGATAACTGTCGTCAGGGGGTTGATCTTTTGTTCATGCTCGATCCATCTCAAAGATAATATCCGATATTCATGATGTAAATGGATACATTTGTTGCGTACAATGCATTTATAATTTATATATGTATGCACGACTACATTTATAGGCGAGAACATTCGACCTGTAGTCCTTGAATATCCGTGTTTATCCGTTGTCAAATCAGAGTTGTTATTTTAACTAGTCAAAACAATCTTACGGTACAATAACGAAAACACACGAGGATTAATTAGTGACAGGTCGAATGCTCTCGACTAAACAATGCAGTTAAGTAGCTCGCCGACGAAAATTCTAGCCACATGTTCACCGAGTCCAATCGTTCACTACGGGTAGACGGCTCATAACGCACGATGAGACGGCAATTTACCGGTTAAAACACTGACCAAGGTAAGAAAATCGATTGTCAATTTTTCAATTTAACCCCTACGAAATGAAGATATGGCCGATGATGATCTCCAATAATTCCTTTTTCATATCATTATCTCAGTTTGTATATATTCATCATAGTTTCCGAGAACATTCGCGCCAAATGTAGTGAACGATTGGACTCGGTAATGTTACAGTGTATTCATATTTCATTTGTTACAGTGTATTCCTAGTTTATATGTTACAGCGTATTCCTAGTTTATGTGTTACAGTGTATTCCTAGTTCATGTGTTACAGTGTATTCCTATTTCATGTGTTACAGTATATTCCTATTTCATGTGTTACAGTGTATTCCTAGTTCATGTGTCTCCGTGTATTCCTAGTTCATGTGTTACAGTGTATTCCTAGTTCATGTGTTATAGTGTATTCCCAATTTAGGTGTCTCCGTGTATTCCTAGTTCATGTGTTTCAGTGTATTCCTAGTTCATGTGTTTCAGTGTATTCCAAGTCTATGTGTTACAGTTTATTCCTAGTTTATGTGTTACAGTGTATTCCTAGTTCACATGTTTCACTGATTCCTAGTTCATGTGTTACAGTATATTCCTAGTATATGTGTTACAGTTTATTCCTAGTTTATGTGTTACAGTGTATTCCTAGTTCATGTGTATCAGTGTATTCCTAGTCTATGTGTTACAGTTTATTCCTAGTTTATGTGTTACAGTGTATTCCTAGTTCACATGTTTCACTGATTCCTAGTTCATGTGTTACAGTATATTCCTAGTCTATGTGTTACAGTTTATTCCTAGTTTATGTGTTACAGTGTATTCCTAGTTCATGTGTTTCAGTGTATTCCTAGTTCATGTGTTTCAGTGTATTTCTAGTTCATGTGTTTCAGTGTATTCCTATTTCATGTGTTACAGTATATTCCTATTTCATGTGTTACAGTGTATTCCTAGTTCATGTGTCTCCGTGTATTCCTAGTTCATGTGTTACAGTGTATTCCCAATTTAGGTGTCTCAGTGTATTCCTAGTTCATGTGTTTCAGTGTATTCCTAGTTTATAATGTTACAGTGTATTTCTAGTTTATGTGTTAGTGTATTCCAAGTTCATGTGTTACAGTGTATTCCTAGTTCATGTGTTACAGTGTATTCCTAGTTCATGTGTTACAATATATTCCTAGTTCATGTGTTACAATGTATTCCTAGTTCATGTGTTACAGTGTATTCCTAGTTCATGTGTTACAGTGTATTATTTACTTGCAGTCTGTAGCATTCATTCCTGGTTTGTTTGTTTGTTTATTTGTGTTTAACATTGTTTATCAACAATATTTCAGTTAAATACGACTGCCCATTCACCGATCCCATTTTCCTGGATTGCATTCAAACCAGTAATAACTTACCTTTTCTCTAGAGCAACTTCTTCTGATCACATGTGGAGGAAATTCAACATTGATGTCAAATTATCTTGGAAGGGTATGACTGCTGGGTTGCAATTTGCCAAATCCAGCACACTTTTCACTGAACCATGACCGCAACGTTCAAATAATAACAAAGGCACTAGTTTCATGTTGTTATATTGTTTATCCACATGTGCAGTGTATTATTTACTTGCGGTCTGTAGCATTCATTCCTGGTTTGTTTGTTTATTTGTGTTTAACATTGTTTATCAACAATATTTCAGTTAAATACGACTGCCCATTCACCGATCCCATTTTCCTGGATTGCATTCAAACCAGTATTAACTTACCTTTTCTCTAGAGCAACTTCTTCTGATCACATGTGGAGGAAATTCAACATTGATGTCAAATTATCTTGGAAGGGTATGACTGCTGGGTTGCAATTTGCCAAATCCAGCACACTTTTCACTGAACCATGACCGCAACGTTCAAATAATAACAAAGGCACTAGTTTCATGTTGTTATATTATTTATCCACATGTGCAGTGTATTATTTACTTGCGGTCTGTAGCATTCATTCCTGGTTTGTTTGTTTATTTGTGTTTAACATTGTTTATCAACAATATTTCAGTTAAATACGACTGCCCATTCACCGATCCCATTTTCCTGGATTGCATTCAAACCAGTATTAACTTACCTTTTCTCTAGAGCAACTTCTTCTGATCACATGTGGAGGAAATTCAACATTGATGTCAAATTATCTTGGAAGGGTATGACTGCTGGGTTGCAATTTGCCAAATCCAGCACACTTTTCACTGAACCATGACCGCAACGTTCAAATAATAACAAAGGCACTAGTTTCATGTTGTTATATTATTTATCCACATGTGCACTCATGTGTATCTGATAAATAAATAATGATGAGCTAAACATAATAATGCATACAAAGGCTAAAAAACTGCAAACACAACATATACATGGTAAACTTATTGCATCATAGTTTAAAGCATTAACTGATACATTCAGATAAATAATTGTCAGAACGATTGATTCGACTAAACATAAACTACGATATTTCTATAACTAACACTGCTTTAAATAAGTTCAATTTTGAATAAGTGAATCAAAAAGCTCTAGAAGGGTTTTGAACACAAAAATCAATGTCTTCCACAAAGAACCATAACTCTAGCAAAAAGCACCCAACCTAAAAATCCTGACAATATGGGCAACTTTGCTTGGTACCAAGTATTCATTTGAAGTTTCGTTAAAATACGAGCAACGGAGACATAAATATTAGTGTTTACTGAATATCACTGCAAATTATTGAAAATCACGGAGCTAAAATACCACCAACATAAAAAGAATACTTAGAACGCCAACATGCTAGTACGTTGTATTTGTTTAATATTTAACAATCTTGTGAAAATATTTGATCAGTCAAGTAAAACCAACTATAAAATGTATTTACAAAATTAATGCTTCTTTTATAATCTTCCAAATTCAAACCCTACAAAATAACTATAATGATATTCGCAAAAAAAACATGTTGCAAAAACAAGATAGCGAACCTTAAAACATATTACAGTGATAAAATTTAGTTAAAAAATAATCTCTTAAGTCTCCCAAACACCATTTTTCTTAATCATCCCCAGCAATGAAACCACTATATCATTACTTTAAACAATTTAATAAAAAAACTTAGATAAATTGTCATTTAGATTTAAACTGCCACCATCTCTCAGTACGTGTGTGTACATTGGGTGTCACTGAAAGGTACATTAATCAAATGTTTTCATAAATCTATATCCTAATGCATGTTTAAACAAGATGATACACACACCAACTCTGAGATTTCAACTGATAAATTATAAAATATTACCTTTTATATTTTGTTCTGACACCTACGTAATATGTTGCAAGTAATATCAATCATAATGACATCACTTTATAATAAACCAAAAGATAAATGCACCAGTACCCCATTACGGTAAACTTGTGATGGTAGAGGGGGTTTGACACGGCTTTTTTCCTTCTATAGTAGAGGCGGTTTACACGTGTCTTCCCCTCGGGAAAATTCTTTAAAATCATGCAGTTTTCCCCTAAAATCCAATTTACATCCAGTTTTTTCTTCCCCTTTTGCAAACATTATGAGTTATCCCCAAATTCAAAGAAAAGGCCCCTTCCCCTACTCTTGAAAAAAAAGCCCTGCTTGAGATCACGATAAAACTTTCAAACTTGTTATCAATCAAAACTTTTAATATTGTTTTTATGTCGATCAAAGCGATATTATTTCAAACCAAAAAGATAAAAGCTTATAAACGTGTATAATTATTTTAACTGTTTTGATGGTAGACAGGGCGTGAGATTACGAAAACAACTCCTAAAATTGTTATCAATATAAAACTTGAATATTGGATTTAACCTATACTATTATTAAACTATGTATTAAATGTTTTAAGTCAAGCTTGATGATAAGTTTGAAAATGAGATCAAAATTCAGACTTCAGTCATTTTGTGACTGGGGCCAGTTTCTTCATCATGCAAAGGGAGGTAATTAATTAAGTAAAGGGAGATGATTTTACCTAAATAAACATTATCTATAACCGGTGATATAAAAACATTAATGTCATTTGATTAATATCTTAATGAATGCACATTGTACATGAATAAGAGAATTGGTTATACTTTGTTTTTGTTAATTTTTGTTGACGTTATCAATTCATTATGCATGTAGTATTGGTTTTGAGCGAATCTTGGAATCGTTTATTCACTATATTGAGACAGAAGGTATATTTTCACTGGTAATGATCATCAATAATGTATAGAATGGCAAACAAGATGAATGTGATAAGGGCTGTGAGGGGCTGTTGTGGCCCCAATCAGGGTCTATGGCTAATGATAACAGTGAAATTTTACTAGTTAATATACATAACCAAGGGTCTATAACACAGGGGATGTTACCGGCACACAGGGGCTGTTACTGGCAGCCAGGGGCTGTTACTGGCAGCCAGGGGCCGTTATCAACAACTTGAGACGTACATAACACTTATATCAGGGCTTGGAAACAAAGGTTTACAAAATCAGGGGTCCTACTAAGACATAATACCCAATCCTGAAAATTAGAGGCAAGTCTGTTTCTAGTGCAATTTGCACACATCCCTACATCAAATCACTGTTTCAAACATTGTTCTATTGTTAAATTCAGCTTTAAAAACTTTAAATGACCATAAGTTTGTTAAAACTTTGTGATTTATTTCATCAAATTACTTTTATTTTCTGCAGAAAAGTTCATTCTTCCTAGTGCAGATTTTCGGAATTATTGGACCCCTGATAATAAACCAAATGAATATTAAGTGTCTTAGTTTCTAATCGAGTACATTTTTGTGTATAATTTTACAATATAAGGTAAAAACTCATATTAAGACAAATTACAATATTGTATAAGATAACAGGTATCACAAAGGGACAGGAAGGGACCAGTGTTTATTTAAGGTGGTTTTATTCACAAAGATTTTGTAAGGCTACTAAGCTATGGTGTTATCAGTACAATATTGTCTGAATTGTAGCAAATAGTTAAAATTAGATAAATGAATAACATACAATACAATACGCTAAATCTGTATAATACACAAGCTGTATTAGTTTACTGAAAAACGATAAATTAATACTTTAAAAATCTACTGTATCAGTGGATATTTTCTGTGGGTCAAAAATGAGTGAATTCAGAATTTCAGACATTTGGCATACAGAAATATTAACGATTTTGCAGTTCTTAGGGGTGTCAAATTAAAATTCCTGAAAATCATATGCAGACAATAAGTTTTGCCAAACAAGAGGCCTTCAATCACATTGTTTCAATATTAACTCAGTTTATATTGAATAAAATCCTTAAGAGCAGAATAAACTGACCACAACTTCGCCATTTCTTGAGATATTTTCATCCACTAACTTAAACTTATGTTTTGGTCTAAGCCATAGCTCTTTTAGGATATATAAATCCAGAATTCCAGATGAATCAGGAATATTGACATCCCTGAGTTATATACAACTCAGCAGCATGATATGCTAGATGAAAATTTCAGTAAAATTTGCAAAATTCACAAATATTTGCATGTTGCTAACTTCGCCACTTATACAGTACTTATACTGACCATAATGATATGACATATTGTAAACTGTAACTTTCGTCCTTAAATAATATCGATACACGCATAATTAGTGGTAAGCGTGGTTATAAGAGTATAATAATTGAATATTTATTTTAAGATAGTATGCTTTTTTATGGAACAGGTAAGATACACAGGACCTTATATATGAGTAAGACTTGAAGGGAGGAGTTGGCCAGTATGCCCAGATAGATAGATAGATAGATAGATAGTAAGCATTCCCAATACTAGAACAACACAATGATAGTATTTAAATACCTTAAACATTACGTATTGGTATTTTTTGTGAGAATGAATTACATTCTAGGGGTAGGACATCAGCTTGATGTGATAAAAGGAAATGACAACAAGGTTCCCACTGAAAAAAGGGCCATAACTCTCCTACAAAATTTTATGACCGCAGCTTAAACACTCAGCAGATATTTTGGATCAAGTACTGGTAATGCTGACACCCGCCAAGTACTTGCAAAATTCACTGCATGAAAAACCAAGCCTTAATCTCATGAAATTTGAGTTAAAACTCAGCATTCTGATGAAATTATTTCAATGCACTCAAAATTGGTATCACAAAATGAACATTTGGGGTAGTGTTTTTAACACAAAATTTCCATAACTCACCCTAAAGGTTCATCTCCTATTCAATTTGAACCAATTTAATCTCAATTTTAGTGGAGACTTATACTCGAGTTACTGCGGGAAATCGGGTTATGGCCATTTCCATTAGGAGAACCCAGCCAATAAAACAATACACTAATGATTTTCTTAAAGAATACAAATCCATAGTAAAAACACAAATATTTTAAAAATGTTTTCAACAAATGGAGAACAAATCTTAAGAAAAACAAAATGGTCCAAAAATAAAAATCGAAACTTTCGTATACACTAATGGTCCGCAGTACAGAACAAAACAATTAAGATGAAATTCTACATGAAATGAATCTATATAGGGGAGTTGGACAGCAAAGATCTTATGCCTGAATTATCTGTAAAGTTAAGAGAAGTTAAAAGCAGTTTTCATTCCAACCAATCCAGGGCAAGACAAGACATGTCATGATATATTTTATATAGTCATATGCATTGTTATCCACAACCTCTTATATATAAAGCAAAAACAAAGCCTACTCAATTGTCAGTTTTAAATGCAAAGCATAAATGTTCTGATTGGTTAATAATTTGCATTTAATATATAGATCAACAAATCAGATTCAAGCAGTTTATTATATACCAGCCAATCCAATCCCAGGAAAATATAATTCTGATTGGTTAATAATTTGCTTTGAACATATCAACCAATCAGGTGAAAGCAGTTTAATATACCAGCAAATCCAATCCCAGGAAAATATAATTCTGATTGGTTAATAATTTGCTTTGAACATATCAACCAATCGGGTGATAGCAGTTTATTACATCAGCCAATCAAATCCAAGCACTGAAAATTATCTGGAAGAATTAGCCAATCAGAAATCAAAGCATACAAACAGCCAATAAAATTGTAAATACAGCAAAGACAATGAAAGAATCCTATATATTAACATATTGCACTGTTATGTTTACCTTATTTACATCTATATACATTTAGCAACATGGACAGAAAATAGAGTTTCTAAGAGTGAAAGCTAAAGTAGCCTATGTACATGTATAAATAATGGAAGCAGATAGGCTACCTTTGCACTCACTTGTAGATTATATGTAAATATCAACATTATAAACACACACACAAATACACATTTGTCATCATTTTGAACTCCTAACACCAGATTTTCAAACATTGAAGGATTGTCTATGATTTGTTCTGGAAAATGATCACAACACGTTAGTATATTCATGTTTATACAATATACTAGACAGGAACAAATCACTATAACAACGTAAAAACAGCAAGAGAACAGATTGAATGCCACATAAATGACTAGTCGTCAAGGTCATTATCTGACATTGTAATACATGACAATATATGATTCCTCAATATGATTAATCCATACTAAAAATAGGAAGGGTTTTGGACGTAGGTCTCCCACAAAGAGCCATAACTCCGTCATTAACTGTCTGATCAAGTACCATATTCCCTCGAATAAATGCCCCGGGGGCGAAGCAATTTGAGGGTCCTGTTCTCAAAAAAGTCTTACTATGTACTATAATTTTTGAGAAAACGTCTTGTTATGTACTATAATTTTAAGTGAATCATGTGTGCATACTGATTATCCATAGATTAAACCACAAATCAACACATTTGTTTCATTAAAAATGGTAGGGGGAGGGGCGTTTATTAGGGGGGGGGGGGGTTATTCGAGGTAATACAGTATTCATGTGAAGTTTCATTGAAATCAGACCAGTGGAACAAACGTGGATAAACTTTGTGACATCCATTCAGACTGAGCAGTGGGAGACATAATGCACATTGAAATGGATAAAATCCATTTAAGGACAAGAAATGACTCACAATACCAGTTGTTCAGTCCTATTCTTTTTTGTTTTACTGCCATATATTGCCACACTAAATTTGTTACCCTGTATGAACATTACAGATCACCCAAACCTGAAACTATACTACCTGCACTGATCTAATATGCTTATCAGTTAATTCTATTTTCTAGATTTTACCAGTCAGTTGCTGTACTGGGTCAGTGGTTGTAGAGAAACGTTGATACAGGATAGATGCACAAACTGACTGCAAGGTTGTAGTTATATGCAGGCCTGGTAATTACCAATCATTCTCAAGTCTGAAACACTGACTTTTCATAATAGACAAAGAAGGAAAATTCAGTATTTAAAATCCTGAAATTAGGCACAAGCCTGAATAATACCAGACCTATATATGTTCTCCCTCAAAACAGGAAAGAACACAAATTTTGCGACGTATAAAAATAAAATTATTGTCACTTTTTCGCAAACTACAAATCGGCCATTTTATCACTAAGTTTGAGGTATAGAGACGTTAATACAAGTTCTAAGGCTCAACAAGTTACTAACAAAAAGAATTAAATGCAAATTCAAAGTCCAACAAATGCCATTTGTGACAAAAACAAATACGAGCATGTAAACAGCTAACACCTGTAAAATCACATATTTTCGCGAGGTCAAAATTCTGCGAATTCATAAAAAAATGCTTTGCGATATCGAGTGTTTGCAATTTTTAAACTCCAGAAAAGTCTTCTTGTGCATTATACTGTTGCTGCATAAGGTCACAAACATAAATGTTCACAAAATGAATTACTTCGCAATTAGTGAAAATTAACCGCTCACAAAAATTCTGAGTTTACAGTATGTAAATTACAAATTACACAGGTAAGTTAATATGCCCGAAAAATATTTCAACACACATAGTAACATGAAAATATACAATGAAATATAATTATTTAATATTATCAGGGGGAGCTAACTCTGTACAACATTTTCAAACTGTTCTATATAATGTATATAAGAAATGTATGATATCCATGGAGAGATGGTAGCCAAATTATGATGTTTACATATTTTATTATACATAAGTTACACAAAATTATGCATTCAAGCAACAAGTGGGTGATTTTGGATGAGAAAATCATGTAAGAACAATTTTTATGATCATGGCTGGATGAACGATCGACTGATTAAGTAAAACATGTCCGAGAGATCAATCAGTTTAATGAAGCCGAGAGTAAACGATGTATGATGTAGGTTTCTATGGTATATTTCTTTTTTCCCCATAATCAAATCACAGGTAACTGTACCATTGATAAGAACTTTTTTTTTTAAAAAAACAGCAGAATTCAAATTTCAGCATTTTTAAAAATTCTTTTAATATCACTGATACAGATACCTATGACTCAAATACAGACAAATGCAAATAATATACATATAATGATTTCTATGTACTATTGGAGGTACGAAAATGTATGTTCATACAGCGCAACCTCACCATACAGGGGTTCTTACTGAGGCATAATGCCCAATCCTGAAAATGAGTTGCAAGTCTGTTTCGAGTGTCACTCGCAAACACTTCCACGCCAAGATTTAGCTCAAACATTGTTCTATTGTTAAAATTCTGCTGATCAAATTTAAATGACCATAACTTTGATTTTTTTTTCAGCAAATTACTTTTTATTTTCTGCAGAAAAGTTCATTCTTCCTATTATTCTTCCGGATTATTATTTGTACCTTGTCCTCGTCACAATAATCACATAAATTTGTTCTAACATAATATTAATTTGATAATAAAAAATTCATAAATTTTGTTCTAATCCTAATAAGATGTCATGGATTGCCACTTTAAAACAGTGTTTATGGCAAATGAACACATTTTTCTGTCAAATGAGACATATGATAACGTCTTTATCAAATCAAACTAGCAGCATTTATTTACACAAAAACGTATGTCTCCCACAAGGGGTCATAACTCCAGCAAAATCATCCAAACTAAACTTTCTGACAATATATCTCCCCCACTATATTAATAATGTAGGAGATATAATACTATGATCGCAAGTCAACCTATCAATTATGAGTTTATCTGAACATCACACATGTTGCAGCATTCATACATCAGTAAGGTTCTTCAATGTCATAAAAACATTCACAATAAAAATACAGAAACAAGACTGCGTTCAATAAACGCTTATGCCCCCTGTGGAAGCCTTGTCCATAAATAAGTCTAAGTCCAAAATTAGGTCAAGGTGAAGGTCAAAATGGGGTTAGGTGGTACAGGCGTGTGGAGAGTGTTCATACACAACATCCATGCAAGTTTGGAAGCTTTGTAGCAAGCCATAATGATGCTAGAAGAAACGGTCAATTTGGGTTAACCAGGACGGACGGACGAACGGACGGACGGACGGACAGGTGCATCACTATATGCCTCCCGATCTATCGATACGGGGGCATAAAAAAGACCCATGTCAGCAAAATTGTATACTACTGCAAACCAAGAAACTATTTCGCACAATTTAATTTCGTGGAGTTTGCGAGAGGTAGAATTTTGTGAAATTAAGTCGCCGCAAAAGTGCTAAAAACATTTATATGGACATTGCCAGAAACTTAAAAATGCGAAAATTTGCAGTCACGAATATGCGGACGATCAGCAAAATGCGAAAGTTAGTATTTGTGAAAGTAAATTGGTTTACAGTATTATAGAGTAAAACCTGGCAACAAAAATTAATTTCTAGAATTAAGCAGAACATTTAGTTGATGACAGACAGACATCAGTATTTATATGAATAGAAAACAAACAACAAACAAATTGCATACCAGACTATGGCAGTTAGGGAATATAACACAAATATATAATAAAATAATCTCGGTTTTCACATTTCAAGATGGTTAAGTATTTCAAGATCGTAAAGAATAAAAACAAAGTATACAATTTCATTAAAATCAGTCCCTTATTACGCTTCACTACTTTACGCAGATATAGGATCTGACGACACTCCCTATGGGTTCAAGTCACTGTGAACTTTAAGTCAACCAATCAAATCGCTTCTTTCACAAATCTGAAAGTGCAGTGAAACACTGCCGAGGCTACATGACGTCATTGTGCGCCAGAGAGGTTATTTGAACATGACCTCATACAGAGTGTAGTCAGATCTCTAAGAGCGCACAGGAATGGAGCAAATGTTAGGATCTGATTTTAATGAAATTGCAACGTATACAAGTGACAATTATACTACAGTAAAGTCAAATATTTTGCTCAAATCAATGTATAAGCCAATACACCAATAGCACAATAGTTTACTATATCAATTGTTATTTAATGGGTCATAGTTAAATACAATCATAAGAAATCAGTAATAAAAGCATCAGATGATAGATATTGTTCTCTTAAAATCTTTCGACAAAACCGAAAAGTGAAAATTTCAGAGCATTTTACTATGGGAAAACCCTTGAAACTAAAATTCGCAAAATATTGGCTCCCAAAAATACCTGACTTTTCAGAACTTTCAAAATCTCCCTTCCATCTATTAAGATGAACTTTCAAAATCTCCCATCCATCTATTAAGATAGTTAATAACAATTTATAATGCTACACAATAGCAAATAAGGTATGTACTAGAACTAGCATAAAACAAGCAAGACTTGGACATGTGTATGCTGTACAAAAACAATAGCTTCAAAGTGGCGAGTTAGAAATAAAATAATGACATAGCTGCCAAGGTTCTAGACAAGTCATTAACAAACTTGCATACACTATACATCTATATCAACAACCGAAATACTCAAATATTAAAGTTAGAGAAATTTTGTAGCTACAGTAAAATCATTTTTTATTCCTTGGCATCATTTTTTGTGATTTTCCAAAACAATTTGACCAAAAATGCCTAACAAATACTTTTTTTAAATTTTCTTTTCAAATCCTTGAATTTATTGTATTTTAGTACCATAATAAATTTTTCATTTCATAATTTTTTACGAAAAAAATACACAAAATCTGATGCGTACAAATATCACTGATTATTTAGCACAGTGTGTTCTCAAACAAGAAGTTGATTTATATTTATATGTAGCAGTAAGCTGCACAATGCCTGCCCATTAATATATAACATGTTTAACATTAACAATTTGAATAATGGTTTGAATGATTGAGAGAGCACATCCGGCACAATATGAGATGAACAACATTTACCTAGCAGTCATAAATGCAGGGGTGTCAACAGAATCAAATTAAAAATCCTGAAAATCAAATGCGGTCGACAATTGTTGCCAAACAAGAGGCCTTCAACCACATTTTTTCCATATTTAATTCAGTTTACATTGAAGAAAATATTTCAGAGCGGATAAAATTGACCATAACTTTGCCATTTATTGAGATATTTTAATCAAACAACTTTTATTTTTTTCAGAAATCAAAGCTCTTTCAGGATAGATAAATCTGTAAATCCAGATTAATTAGGAATATGGACAGCCCTGCAAATGTAAATAATTGATCTCAAATAACCCTGTCATATTTCTACAATAAATGAAATACAATAACATGAATTGGTACTACCTAATGATGAAAATGTCATGATGAGTCTATCTGAATTATCAATGTGAAAGCACTCTAGATGTATGAGCCAATGTTATGAGTTATATTAACGACTCTATATAGGAGAGGCAGTATGATCTTATTCAAGGGAGGCAATTTATCATTCTTAGTACAGACTCTTGAGATGAATCAATCAAACGGAAGTAATTTAACAAGGGTTTAAACAAGACACTTGGACAAAATTATCAAATGTTCTAAAGAGTCTATAAAAGGGACATAATTTATGAAATGTTTTAATGATTTTATTCAAGGGAGGTAATTTATCAAATGTTTTAATGAGTCTATTCAAGGGAGATAATTATTAAAAGTTTTAATGAGTCTCTTCCAGCGCAGTAAATTCTTCAATATTTTAATGAGTCTGTTCAACGGAGGTAATTTATCAAATGTTCTAATGAGTCTATTCAAGGGAGGTAATTTATCAAATGTTGTTTATCAGTTTGATGAAATTGTACACCGGACACCTATTGCACATAACTACTGTTTATAATGCATGAATCATACAGAACAAGACAGTATAACATTCAAGTATATGTAGTTGTTCCTTCGATAGGCCTGGGATGAGGAATAATTAGTGTTTTTGAACAATACATCTTTTCAGGAAATCATACCATCTAACATCTCCAGAGTGACCTCCCTTGAAACAAGATTATCAATATCATCTTCAAGTAACCACCTCTCAACCGGAGACCTACACATTTCACATACACTACAACAGCAGAAATAAATATAAATACAAACTTGACAGTTTAACCATGAGGTGGGGTTGTGGCGTTCATACAGTCATCACATGTTACACTGACCACTAGTTATACAATGTTTTACAGACACATGCCTGGTGGTTACAAATTTCCATATTCAAATTCAATATACAAGTAAAGTAGAACTTTGATGCCTCAAAATACCCTATAATCATCAAACAGGTTCTTTGGTCACAGCAAAATGATGCTGTACTGGTATACAGTAAAGTCATGCCTTAAACAATTAAATGGAAGAACCCTTTAAAGAGAACGTTTTTAGTGAGTTGGTCTTACTGTTTTTAGGTTGATCAAAGACTAAACCAATGAGACCTGCCTTGAGAGTTATGGTCTGAACTTTGAGATGGTCTTAAATTTTGAGGTGGTCTTATTATTGAGGAGATTTTACTGTAATAATACACTCAAAACAATGACAGGCCTGGTAATTAGCAATCATTTTCAAGCCTGAGAACCACAGTTTCAAAGCTTGAAACTCTTTTTCACTTTAAACAAAGAAGGAACATTCCGAATTCAAAACCCGAAATCAGGCCTGCTATGAACAATAACAAGGGAATAATTGTGGTCATTATAGCAAGTGTTGACAGTATCTTCCAACATCTAAAACACAGGTACAGTCATCCAAACCAGGGTTCTGCTTTATCAAAGCACTTAAGAAAACCTTAAATTTACTTTCAAATTTAATTTCGTTAAAATATTTGAACAACTGCAAATTGTGGTAAAGGGATCTATATTATAAACAATGATTGAGTTAACTAGAGCTGTCGCCATTTGGCAGACTAATATACCCCGCCGGCAAAGGGCCATAGTTCTGACAAAATTCATCGCAGCGCAAATTCCTTTCTTCATGCACATCTATATGTTAAGGTTGTTCATCTGTGAAAGTTTAAGCGAAATCCTGCCAAAGCTGTAGGAGGAGTCGCGTTCACAAGAATGCGTCTACAGACAGACCGACAGACAGACAAGCTGAATCCAGTATACCCCCCTAACAACTCGTTATGCGGGGGTATAATGAACTCCTACAAACCCTATCTGTCCCATATATTAGTAGTTATAAAAGCATTATATGGAATTTAAATTTGAGCGTAAGTTTAGAATTTCGGTAAGTGCTTTGATAAAACAGTGCCCTGTTGTCTACCACATACTATGATAAATTAAATAATGAATTCAGGGTATCATAAATGCTATAACATGAGATTTCAGGATCTAGTTCAATCTAAACTTCACAACATATACGTTACAATTCTAGTACAAACTTCTAACTTAACAAACACTATGATATTGTTATTGCTATATTTAGCAAAGGTTTCCCCGTTACGTCCTCTTCTTTTACACAGTAACTAAGTCACGTACAGGAGTATATCTGTATACAGTATACCGTACGCAGGTCATGTGATGTCATGTGACTCTAGTAGTATCATCATGCAGTAGGTTAATGTTGAACAGAAATCATTCCGGCCAATAAGTGAAGTTACATACACGTAACATTCTTGCCAATAAGTGATCTGTTTTGTAGACAATTATTGCCAGAGTGAAAGCAAGACTAGGCTATCTTTGAGTAAATATAGAAGCAGTTAGCCTTGTTTTGCATGCACACAGCAATACTGAGAGTTGTGAGTATAAAATATAGGCATGTCAGATACACATATTTGTCAGATACATGTGTTTGTACACTATTACTGTACTATGGAAGAACGGGGGATATTGCATTAAGATTATCACATCTCGAAACTTAATTGTCATGTTTGCATCAAGGCCCCACACATCATGTCACACCGACACGTCACACCAACACGTCACAAGTTCACGCCAAGAACCGACCTCCAGGTTTTGTATGAATATCACACATTGTGTCCGAGCCAACTGTAATGTATGTAGATACTGTACTCTGGATCGGACCAGGTTAGTACACTGTACTCCACTATCAACAACAAGTTTATCTGTACACTAGATCTCTTCTTCATGTTATTGTATGCAGCTGTTGATTTTGTTCAACCATTCTTGAGCAACCTTGTGATCTGGGGCAAGAAAGTGATAGATTCTCCGCGTTGTTTTCATCTGTAATATACAAACGGTAACATATTTGTTGAAGCTATATCATAGATCAACTAAGAGTAACTTGACCGAGATATTATGCCCATAAACATTGTCACAAAATTTAAAGACAATCTGATAAAAAACGTTTAGAGTCAATTTTTTGGTATAGATGAAATAAAAAGACCGTAATTTTGTGCAAAAACATCCAACTGGAACACCACAGGGATATGCACATCTCCTTATGGTAATAAAGCTTCTTGAAAAGATTCTTAAAGCCACGTTGGGCCTTAAACAATTTATAATCTAAGGGAAGCAACTCTTGCAAAATTAGTATTTTGTCATCCATACATTTTACTAAAATGGGATTTTTGTCATACTATTTCGACAGATACATATAACATTCTGTCGTCAATTATTGGTCATTTGTGAAAAATATCCTAATTCTTTGTAACTAGTCTATTTACTGGATGATGGAAAAAAAAGGTCTTGAGAGAGATAATGTGGCTTAAATATTCTTTGCAATGGTTGCTGAGAGCTTGTGCAGACATGAAAAAGCTACAGACTGACTGTATACAGTCTCCAATATACTAGTCTAATTTAATTTGTGGAGGTGTAATACTTTGTAACAAGCAAAACAGCGAAAGCCTAGGTCCCACTGAGCAATTTTTGCCTTGGCTATATACTACCAATTGCAATTAATGTGCTATCAGGACATCAGAAACAGATCCCTCTTGGCCTAGGGGAAGCTTCAGGGAAGTCATGAGATAATGTGTGATATAGGAAGGAATTGTAATGGATCGGATGGTATTGGAAGAAATCGGGAGAACATCGCCAATGTCTTATTCCTCAATGGGACCTAGGCTTAAACCATGTCATATAAGGCAGTTTTACTCACCTCGAAGAAACCATTCTCATCCGCTTTTTTAGGAGCACCTTGAACATGTCGTCCACCAACTGCTTTAACAAACTCTACTTCAGACAGATCTATAAATCCCTTAGATGTACAGTCTTCCACCGAATCATACCAACGTAACTGAAACAGTAAATACACATTATATGCAATACCTACATTCAATCAAGCTATTGGAACCCTGCAAGTCCCTGGGTATATTCATACAACAAGTAGGTGGGCCCACACAAACAGTGAAACCATACAGGCCATGTGATACCTAGGTCAACTACTGGTATCCTGCAAGTCCCTGGGTATTCATACAACAAGTAGGTGGGCCCACACAAACAGGGTAACTATACAGGCCATGTGATACCTAGGTCTGAGTGCTAAGATTAGATATATGATGTAAATGCTTAGAGTAGTTCTGATTTATATGCTAGGGCCCCGAAATTACAAGAAATACTTACACTCAGCACTCAAATGTTGAAATTCATTCTTTTGAGGTTCTTAGCAACATTCTTTTAGAACAAGAAGTCATGATAATGTAATATAGGTACTAAATATTATTTTTGACTTATTTCATAGTGTAATTCTGTGTATTTGTAAGCTATAAATGTAATTTATCAGTCTGAGTGCTGAGTGTGGCACTCAGATTCAATAATTACATTTATACCTCATGAATAGCACACAATGGAAAAGAATATGTATAAAATGCTTTTTTCAACACTCGCATAATATTTTGACACATTTTTCTAATCTAGACTTTCAATCGAGGACAAATAATACCTTATTATATTTGATTTTCAATATTTGAGTGTTGAGTGTAAGTATTGGTAGTAATTTTGAGCCCAGAACTCACATAAAATGAACTTACCTGATGTTTCATAGAGTCTAGAACAAACCATCTTTGTTTCCAACCTTTTAATAAGGCCCCTTTCTTGTAGAGGTACCCCTCATGAGTTCTATGTTCTCCAGAGCTCGGAGAATAAGGGTCATACATTGAAGTCGATGGTGGATGAACTGCTAAAATGAACAGTGTTAATGACTTACAGCAGGTAAATGTAGGAGCAATCTATGGAGTATTCAAAGGGTACAATATATTTGCAACTTTAAACCAAGGAAAGACAACTGTGTCTAAATATGGTGTGAAGTATAAAGTCGACTCTTCTTATGTCGAAACTTCTTGTGTCGTGACCGGGTATAATTCGAAATACTCCCTTTGTTATCCCGTCACTGTATCGTTGTGTATGTTTTAAACTTGTAATGAACTAAACTAATTAACCTTATACAAAAACAAAACATCATCCAAGTTATGAGGCTGTCTGAGTTTAACATCATCCAAGTTATGAGGCTGTCAGAGTTTTCGTTTTCAAATTAATCTCCTTTGTTTTCCCATAGTCATATTTTTTTCTAAGTGTCGAGTTTTTGTCAACTCAGACGTGTCTTCACTTTTGGAGTTATTTAGTTACTCTTTACTTGAAAAATGCGACATGTCAATGCCTTGGTCGTAGAAGTTGATTCTGTAATTTTTTTTCCGTTGTTATTTCTTACACAGTCGGTCATTTTTTTACCCTACTCTCAATTTTCGATTGACGTTTACGTCACGTCAAGTTCGATGAAATCGATACCACGTACTAGCAAATTCATAGCTGTGCTCCAATTATATGAGTACCCGTCCTTTAGCCATCAATAACTTTAAGTATAACGTAATGTTTAATGAATGACTAAAATGCCTAAACCTGGCTTTGTTTCATTTTTGCAGTTATTTCTGTTTGTCAACTCATATTTAAAATTACAGTCGACATAACGTTAATAACGTAAGCTTACTTCCGCATTCTATATATCCATGGCAATGGCGTCCACCAGAATGAAACCAAGCAAAAATAATTCACAGTTCCTAAATTTAGCACTGTACCTTCATTCCAATTTTCATAAAATTTTGCTTGGTAAAAATGAAAATACGCCATACTTTCTGACCGGAACAAACATTCTTTAAACCCTTTATATCATGACCATAACAGCCTTGCAGACATTTCTTTGAATTTTAAATAACGCAATTTTTTTTCTAAAAGTTGGAGATATTGTGATTGAACTATACTCACCAATTCTATCTCCTGCTGCATGTAGAGAACTAGCCTCGGATCCGCTAGGTTTAGATGTACTAGAACTACTTGTACTTGCGTCACTTACAGCCTTCAACTTTGTACAATTCTTGGGTACATTGGACATACACTTCTCATGACAATTGTAGCCACAATCTGTACAGTGCATTCCTGTCAGAAAAAATATTCATTATAGTCGAAAATAAAATATAGTTTATTTCCCATTCCCAACCCTGGCCAAATAGGGTTGGGTAGGTAGGCAGGTCAGTTTTTTTTTTCTAAACAATATTTTTTTATTGTCCAATTTTTTTTGTACTTTTGTACTGGACTTTTTTTTATAAAATAAACAAGACTGCGTTCAATAAACGCTTATGCCCCCTGTGGAAGCCTTGTCCATAAATAAGTCTAAGTCCAAAATTAGGTCAAGGTGAAGGTCAAAATGGGGTCAGGTGATACAGGTGTGTGGAGAGTGTTCATATACAACATCCATGCAAGTTTGGAAGCTTTGTAGCAAGCCATATTAATGCTAGAAGAAACGGTCAATTTGGGTTAACCTGGACGGACGGACGGACGGACGAACGGACGGAGAGGTGAATCACTATATGCCTCCCCATCTATCGATAGGGGGGCATAAAAAAAATTCAGAGGGTCAACATATATTTTTGGTAGGGGACTTTTTGCTCATGTAGGTAGGGAAGGGGAAACAATCAATATTTTATTTTTGGCCTAAGTCAATTTTGGTTGCTTAGAGTAGGCCCTGGTTTCACAAAAGATAACTGATCGGGATCAAATTTGATCCTGAAAATAATTTCTGAGAACATTTGGAAATACGTATCATAGTCATGCACAGAATACATACATCACTTCTAGTTAACATGTTCAAAATATTCAGAACACCATTTCTTTGTTGAAAAAGTGAATTATAGTACTTGAGATTGAGCGTGAAACTGATCCTGAAAAACCAGGATGATTTTTTTAAACCAGGATTAAATCAAATAATCTTAACATCTTTATAACTTATAAACTTTTATAATGTCTTCAAAATTAATGGATATATCATTATCTATCCATCTGAGTGTATAAAAATATCAAGTTTAACATGAACATATTTCCTGAATTTTAAAGGACATCTATTTTAGCTTGATCCTGATCCGGAAAAACTAATCTTTTGTAAACACAGGGCCAGAGATCATGACTAAGAGAATCATATTCCCATCAGTCAGGAATCTGTCTTTATTAATGAGTATCCCAGCCTCTAAATCAGACTGCAAAATATCCATTTTATCTAAATTGAATAACAAAAGTTTTACCTGTTTTAACCAATCCCCAAAGTAAGTTAGAGCACAAATCACAATTTACAGCTATGGTAAAATCAGACTGCAAAATACAGGGTACCCACAAACTTTCCAAGACAAAATTCCCTGACTTTTCCCTGACCACAAAGCAGTTTTCCCTGACTTTTTAGAGCAATCGGGCGACACTGCATCTTTTTGTTCAAGCAATATGGCCATAAAATAGAGACAAGAGGGCCCAAAGGGCCCTAGGTCGCTCACCTTTTGAATTTAACCTAGATTTTGTTAAGATGATCATTGTGACCAAGTTTTATACAGATTAGGCAAATATTGTGACCTCTAGTGACTACAAAAGGTTTTTATATGATTTGACCTAATGACCTAGTTTTTGACCCCAGATAAACCAATATCGGACTTGACCTAGATTTTGTTGAGATGATCATTGTGACCAAGTTTCGTAAAGATCAGGCCAAAACTGTGACCTCTAGTGACTACACAAGGTTTTTCTATTATTTGACCTTGTGACCTAGTTTTTGACCCCAGATGACCCAATATCGAACTTGATCTAGATTTTTTTGAGATGATCATTGTGACCGAGTTTCATAAAGATTAGACAAAAATTGTGACCTCTAGTGACTACGCAAGGTATTTCTATGATTTGACCTTGTGACCTAGATTTTGACCCCAGATGACCCATTATCGAACTCGACCTCGATTTTGTTGTTATGATCATTGTGACTAAGTTTCGTAAAGATCAGGCCAAAACTGGGACCTCTAGTGACTACACAAGGTTTTTCTATGATTTGATCTTGTGACCTAGTTTTTGACCCCGGATGACCCAATATCAAACTTGACCTAGATTTGGTTGTGTAGATCATTGTGACCAAGTTTCGTAAAGATTATGCTAAAACTGTGACCTCTAGTGACTACACAAGGTTTTTCTATTATTTGACCTTGTGACCTAGTTTTTGACCCCAGATGACCCATTATCGAACTTGACCTAGATTTTATTGCGATGATCATTGTGACCAAGTCTCATAAAGATTAGACCAAATTGTGACCTCTAGTGACTACACAAGGTTTATCTATGATTTGACCTTGTGACCTAGTTTTTGACCCCAGATGACCCAATATCGAACTTGACCTAGATTTTGTTGAGATGATCATTGTGACCAAGTTTCATAAAGACTAGGTCAAAATTGTGACCTCTAGTGACTACACAAGGTTTTTCTATGATTTGACCTTGTGACCTAGTTTTTGACCCCTGATGACCCAATATCGAACTTGACCTAGATTCTGTTGAGATGATCATTGTGACCATGTTTCATAAATATTAGACCAAAATTGTGACCTCTAGTGACTACACAAGGTTTATCTATGATTTGACCTTGTGACCTAGTTTATGACCCCGGATGACCCAATATCGAACTTGACCTAGATTTTATAGAGATGATCATTGTGATCAAGTTTCATAAAGAATAAGTCAAAATTGTGACCTCTAATGTGTTCACAAGGTTTTTCTATGATTTGACCTAGTGACCTAGTTTTTGACCCCAGATGACCCAATATCGAACTTGACCTAGATTTTATAGAGATGATCATTGTGATCAAGTTTCATAAAGATTAAGTCAAAATTGTGACCTCTAATGTGTTCACATGGTTTTTCTATGATTTGACCTAGTGACCTAGTTTTTGACCCCAGATGACCCAATATCGAACTTGGCCTAGATTTTGTTGAGATGATCATTGTGACCAAGTTTCATAAAGATTAGGCTAAATTTGTGACCTCTAGTGTGTTCACAAGCAATTGTGGACGGACGGACGGACGACGGACGAAGAGCGATCACAAAAGCTCACCTTGTCACTTTGTGACAGGTGAGCTAAAAAGGAGGATATATTTGCTTTATATGGAACAAAAAAGTTTAAGGTAGCAGATTTTAGGGCTGTTGATTGACATAAAGTTATTATAATGTGCGAGCATAGCGAGCGAGGATTTTTTTCAGTCTTAGGTATTACTTCATAGGAAATGACACTTATCGACAGCTTCAATGAAAAATTCCCTGACTTTTCCCTGACTTTTGGTAAATTTCTGGATTTCCCTGACTAATTCCAAAATTCCCTGACTTTTCCCTGACCTTGAAAAAATTATGTTTTTCCCTGACTTTTCCCTGACCGTGGGAACCCTGAAATATTCATTTTATCAAATGACAACAAAAGTTTTACCTGTTTTAACCAATCCCCAGAGTAAGTTCGAGCACAAATCACAATACACAGCTGTGGTATAAGTCCATTCCTCAAATCTGTGCGGCTGTCCGAAAGATCGCGTGGCTTCCCCTAACATTTTCCCTTTCACAAGAATTTCTAACGTTGAACGTTTATGTATAGAACGACCATGTGATCGAGCAAGTTGCATATTAAAGGAGACTTCCCTTGGCAACGAAGAGGAATCACTATGCGGTCCCTGTAGCTTGTCCCAGAATGAACGCCATTTCCTGGGCAAGTGCCCGAGATCATTTTCTAGTTTATGAATTTCCTGTGAAGAAAAGTAATTCATTTTAGTTTTAGTTTATACTAATTTATTTAAGGTAGATTGTGAAACAAGTTTTTCCAACTTATATTAATCACTCTCGACACCTCATTCCTGATGTTATCCATCCACGAGGGTATGAGAGAAGAGAAGCCAGTTTCCCTTTTATGCTGAGCGTCTAGCAAGGGAATTACTGGTACCATTTAATTTCGTCTTTGGTATGACGCGGCCTGGGATCGAACCCGCAACCTCCCGCACATAAAGCAGACCCTCTAATACTAGGTTATCAAGGAGGCCGTATAATTCATTTTACATGTCAGTTAAACATGGTAGTTATAATAATCTACAAGTAGAAAAAATATATTTCTACCACAACAAATACAAGACAAAAAGAACAATTAACAATATATCATTACTACACTAAGGACTACTACACTACAGGACTACTACACTGAAGGACTAGTACACTACAGGACTACTACACTGAAGGACTACTACACTACAGGACTACTACACTGAAGGACTACTACACTGAAGGACTACTATACTTGAGGACTACTACACTTGAGGACTACTACACTTGAGGACTACTACACTCAGGGACTACCACACTCAAGGACTACTACACTCGAGGACTACTACTCTCAAGGACTACTATACTCAAGGACTACTACACTCGAGGACTACAGTACTACTATTGAGGACTACTACACTTGAGGACTACTACACTCAGGGACTTCTCTACTACACTCGAGGACTACAGTACTACTATTGAGGACTACTACACTTGAGGATTACTACACTCAGGGACTTCTCTACTACACTCGAGGACTACAGTACTACTATTGAGGACTACTACACTTGAGGACTACTACACTCAGGGACTTCTACACTCGAGGACTACTACACTCGAGGACTACTACACTCGAGGACTACTACACTCAAGGACTACTACACTCAAGGACTACTACAATTGAGGACTACTACAATTGAGGACTACTACACTTGAGGACTACTACACTTGAGGACAACTTCACTCAGGGATTCTACACTCAAGGACTACTACACTCGAGGACTCAACACTTGAGGACTACTACACTCGAGGACTACTACACTCAAGGACTACTACACTTGAGGACTACTACACTTGAGGACTACTACACTCAGGGACTTCTACACTCAAGGACTACTACACTCAAGGACTATTACAATTGAGGACTACTACACTCGAGGACTACTACACTCAAGGACTACTACACTTGAGGACTACTACACTTGAGGACTATTACACTCGAGGACTACAATCAAAGACTACTACACTTTAGGACTACTACACTTGAGGACTACTACACTTGAGGACTACTACACTCAAGGACTACTACACTCAAGGACTATTACACTCGAGGACTACACTCAAAGACTACTACACTTTAGGACTACTACACTTGAGGACTACACTCAAGAACTACTACACTTGAGGACTACTTACGTTCAAATGTACATTCTTAGTATCTCTTGAAAAGCTACAAATTATGATAGAAAGGATGTTCAATATTAACTATTATTCAGAGGTTGAACCCCTACAAACAATACTTGTCTCAAATATGTAAGTTTTAAAGAATGATTAAGAATTTAAATTTGAACGTAAGTTTATGGTTTCCGTAAGTGCTTTGATAAAACAGTACCCTGGAATCCAAAATTGTAGGACTGCTGTGGGAAATCAATGTATGATGGTCTCACCTGAAACTGCCATTGGAAGTAATCCGGTTGTTGAAGCATTACGTTGTCATAACAACTGTTAACAATTTTCCGTTGTTGTTGTCCTAGCAACTCGACCGATTCCTGATCCTCATTCTGTCGGATTTCTTTTTGTACGACCTCGACATCGTATGACGGTCCATGAGCTAGATCTTCTGTCGTGAAATAATCCCAGATCTTCAAGTTGGATAAATTAGAATATGGACGTAACACCTGGAACAAAATATATAAATAAAATTCTGTATGTTGGGTAAAAAGTTTAAATCTCTGTAAATAGATGTCATCCGGAATTCGCAATATTTTGGTTTTCACTCTTAATTTCCATGCGGTACAAATAATATTTACCGTAATGCATTGCTAAAACTATAGTGAATAAATTTAGCATCTCCCCGTTTTAATTGTCCATATATTATGTACATTTATAGTGCAACAGTGTGGGTATCAGTAAAACTTGTTTGTACCAAATGACTACTGTGGAAAAAACAGAATACATCGGATTTTGGAGTATATCTATATGAAACATGGCAATTCCATGAAAAAGATGTTTAAAATTTAACAGCATGTAGACTTTAACTGCAGGGCTTTTTTTCAAGTGGATTATAAAAGAATTGAATGAGGTTTACATAGAAAAGTATATATCCCGCACAAATTCAACATATCTCCCCAGAATATTTGGGATAAGAATAATAATTATGTTAATGGTATACTGCAAAATCATTATTTTCGAGTGAGTAGTATTTTCGTTGATTTTGTTGTTGAACTAGACCACAAAATCTAATCCCCACGATTAATTGACGCTCCCAAATACAGAACATGTGTTTAGTTTTCCATGTTTTGTAATAAACAAATGTACGACCCCATGAAAATACAATTTTATCAAAATCCACGAAATTCCATTCCGACAAAAATATGTGATTTTAGTCATTTTACAGTATCCAACTTTTTGACTTACAGCTTCGTGATCACTAGGGCTGTATTGAAAGTTATTAAACAATGGAGACTTTCTATGATGTTTGTCAATATAGTCCCATATAGCCATTCCTATATTACTCTGCTGCAAATGTTTTGCTGAGAATCCTAAGCCCTCTTCGAACTCATCCAGTCGGTGAGTTTTCTTGTCTTCCAGTAGCCAACCTGCTTCCATTCGATCAAATTCTGAATCCAACATAAATGTTCTGAATCTATTTGACACATAATGATAGCCTAGAAACTTCAGCAGATATTGGTTATACTCGAACGACATCGGAAACTGTTTGTGAATCTGAAACAAGATGTATATAATGGTAAGTCTAGTCCTAGAATATCATTCCTGCACACTCCACCACCCCCTATTTCTCATGTATATAATGGTTAGTCTAGCCCTAGAACATCATTCCTGCACACTCCAACACCCCTTATTTCTCATGTTTATAATGGTTAGTCTAGCCCTAGAACATCATTCCTGCACACTCCACCACCCCTTATTTCTCATGCTTATAATGGTTAGTCTAGCCCTAGAACATCATTCCTGCACACTCCACCACCCCTTATTTCTCATGTTTATAATGGTTAGTCTAGCCCTAGAACATCATTCCTGCACACTCCACCACCCCCCTATTTCTCATGTTTATAATGGTTAGTCTAGCCCTAGAACATCATTCCTGCACACTCCCCCACCCCATATTTCTCATGTTTATAATGGTTAGTCTAGCCCTAGAACATCATTCCTGCACACTCCACCACCCCTTATTTCTCATGTTTATAATGGTTAGTCTAGCCCTAGAACATCATTCCTGCACACTCCACCACCCCCCTATTTCTCATGTTTATAATGGTTAGTCTAGCCCTAGAACATCATTCCTGCACACTCCCCAACCCCATATTTCTCATGTTTATAATGGTTAGTCTAGCCCTAGAACATCATTCCTGCACACTCCCCCACCCCATATTTCTCATGTTTATAATGGTTAGTCTAGCCCTAGAACATCATTCCTGCACACTCCACCACCCCTTATTTCTCATGTTTATAATGGTTAGTCTAGCCCTAGAACATCATTCCTGCACACTCCACCACCCCCCTATTTCTCATGTTTATAATGGTTAGTCTAGCCCTAGAACATCATTCCTGCACACTCCCCCACCCCATATTTCTCATGTTTATAATGGTTAGTCTAGCCCTAGAACATCATTCCTGCACACTCCCCCACCCCATATTTCTCATGTTTATAATGGTTAGTCTAGCCCTAGAACATCATTCCTGCACACTCCACCACCCCTTATTTCTCATGTTTATAATGGTTAGTCTAGCCCTAGAACATCATTCCTGCACACTCCACCACCCCCCTATTTCTCTTCTTGGTCTAATTCTCTGTTATTTTGAACTACCTAGGTGTCTCATACAACTTAAACATCAGCAGTGAAAGAAAAATGCAGCCACTAGTTCTTTCTGAATATATTAAATATTTAAACTTGTGAACTACTTTAACTTAAGGTTAACAAATTCGCAACATTTTGACCTAGCCATACTTTATGATTTTACAAAAATCACTACAAACCTGGTGTACAACATCCAAGAATTGCAGAAATACTGGAGCAAACCCACTAGCCTGGTTAGCCTGCGTCTGATTACTTCTGTGAGTAAACCTGTGACCAAATCCTAGCCACTCCTTCTCAATAAGGGCCCTGAACCCTTCAATTGTTCTGTAATAGGGGTCTAACAGGATCTGAGCTACTGATACCACCTGTGTAGTGACATCCCAGCCATCTTCTAAACATATCATCACTGACGAGCCTTGTACGTCTAACAAATCTACGGTCGCTCCTGCTAACTGTAGTATATTCTGTATCTGTAATTAAACATGTGAAAAATTTGGTTACCAGAGACGTCCATATTTAGATGAACGACCACTTTATGTGATGAACGACCATTGTCACCATGACCGCTGCACCTTCGGACTTTTATAAATCTATTCTTTTTTAAAATTTCCCATATGGTCGATACATACATGCCATGTTTTGCTGACCCCTTAGTGTGAGATTGGTGATTGAAATGCAGGAGATTTCATTAAAATGAGGGAGATTTTTCTTGCTCAAACTTTAAACCTAAATGGTTCCAGTGTGTACATGATTGTGTGAGATTTGATCAATTTGCCTCCGATCATGCATGAATAGTAGATCTGCCCTGCGTTCAAGGAGAAGTTGTGTGAAATACGTTTGGTACATGTTACGTACCAGGTAGGAAACGTTTCACACCTGGTATGAAACAGGTACGAAACAGGTATGAAATGTACGTCACATGATTTTTCCTTGAACGCAGTGCTGGCATGTATGTAGATAGAATGTATATAAGATTATGTTACCTGTGGCAACCAACCAGAATCTTCAATAGCTTTATGGAAGGACATATCAGGACCTTGTGGTGAGCTTGGTACACATGCTCGCATCAACTTCTTAAAACTTGTCTTCACATGACGAACTTCGAAAAAGTCAACTGGTATGAAGTCACATTTGGGAAACGATTCCAACTTAACACCCTGCAAAAATTAAAAGCACACCACAATTGGTAAAAATCAAAAACGAATGATGCAATGAATCAATGAACAAACGGCCGAATGAAGGAACATGCAAACAAAATTTTTAATGAACAATTTTTAATGACGATGTGTAGGAAATCCACATTCAATAGTATGACCATGAGAGAAGAGAAGTCAGTTTCCTTCTTTGCTGAACATCTAGCAGCTGAGCGTCAAGCAAGGGAACTACTGCTACCATTTTTATTTCTTCTTTGGTATGACGCGACCTGGGATCGAACGCGAGGCTACCAATACTAACGCCAACTTATAATAAGACCAGTTTTCATGGATGGATTTTGTTACTGAGGCATAATACCCAATCCTGGAAATAAGCAGGTGCCATAAGCACACATAATCCCAACACCAACACACTGTTTCAAACATTGTTCTTACGTTTAATTCAACTTATAAGATTTCAAATGATCGTATCTTCGTCAATACTTTGAATTTTTTCATCAAATAACTTTTATTTTCTTTCTATAAAGTGCAGCAAATCCTGATTTCTGCTGTTATCATGAATGTTTAACAGTATTACATTTATACCTTCATTTGTGTTTTCTCCCCTAGTACATACAGGGACACCTTCTTCAAGCCTTGTACAGAGCTGTTTATGAGGTCCCCTGTTCGCTCTATGTCTCCATTGGATTGTGCAAATCTAGACGATTCGTAGGAACTCGGACGATGTTTGTCTTTAACACTTCCTATCCGCGTCAATGCTGTAATGAAAAGTGAATTTTTTTATACATTTTCAAAGAAACAGCTTAGTACCAACTACTGACTAAAGAAAAATATATACTGGTACGGTACTAATACATGAAGATGAAATATCAATAGATTCAAAGAAAATTAAAGAGAAGTTACATTAAAGTCTTATATAAAGTGAACAATAGATTAAACATGTCAAGGAAATGATGTAAAAAAATACATATTTTATTCAAAAGTTTAACCACATGACCAAATCTAAACACCATCCCAAACATCATATCAACATATCAGCAAGCTCCACCTACTGCCTCATCTACCAATCACACAAATATTCTCAAGCTCCGCCCACAATCCGTAAGAACAGTAGGCCTGTTTTCCATAATGTTTTTTAAATGACAATAGCATGCCTGCAATGTTTAGTTTGTACCGCTCTTAACAGTTATCATTATATATTTGTCAGAGTGCAAACAAATTAACTTGGTCCTCAACCTTCATGCAGAGAGTTGTACCATGTCGAGGATTAAGGTAAGTTTTATAGTACGTAGTAATATATTACTTTCCTCATATGAAAACAAAGGACGAAAGGAAATTATAGACAAGAAATTCATTGTAAAGTTATGCTAATAGAAGGTACAAGAACCAGTTAAGTTATGCTAATAGAAGGTACGAGGACCAGTTAAGTTATGCTAACAGAAGGTACAAGGACCAGGTTTATTTGTTTGCACTACATGACATAATTGAACGATGATGCTCCAATTCATTATTCTTCAAATCATTTCTTCATATAAACTTAAACAGCAGCACACTAAAGATAACAAAACGTACTTAAACAATAATCCATATGTGTGTGTGTGAAAACTTAAATTCTTCACAAAATAGCTTGCAAGTAGCACATTTTAATCTGTGTGTATGAAAACTTAAATTCTTCACAAAATAGCTTGCAAGTACCAACCTTTTTAATCTGTGTGTATGAAAACTTAAATTCTTCACAAAACAGCTTGCAAGTAACAACCTTTTTAATCTGTGTGTATGAAAACTTAAATTCTTCACTTGCAAGTAGCACATTTTCAATCTGTGTGTATGAAAACTTAAATTCTTCACAATACACAAGTAGCAGCACCTTGTTATAAGACGCAAGCGTTGGTATCAGTAGAATGGTGTTAGTTATGATAATAGAGATCCACATTGGACACATGCTCTAATATTGTGATCAGTACCATATCAAACTAAAGGGGGGTAGTTGGGCATTAACAGAAAGTAAAGCAGATAGCTTTTAGGCCATGTGAAATTAAAATCTAAGGTAATGTGACTAATGAGGGATAAACAACAATTACATTTGTATATAATAACTATATGTATTATTATTATGTAGTTCGCATAATCTTTAAGCTCATTTTTGCACCTAAATGATGTCTTTACAAAATTTAATGAACACTTGACGCAAGAATCCTAAAAATCTGCTTCTGTAAATCAATCCAACTTAATGCAAATGACTGCTAATCAAAGCCCTATATTAGTGAAACAACAATTTATTGAGGTAGAAAAATTCAAAAAAGTCATATTACATACTGGTTAATTTTCACATTAAAAATTTAAATAGTGAGAAATAAAAAGTTAAACTGCACAGTGAGAAACAATTCAGGTTAAAAATTCCTATCAGAATCACATGATCCTAATATATTGTCACATGTTCCTATCACATGATCAAATGTTCCTATCACATGACCACATGTTCCAATCACATGACCACATGTTCAAATCAAATGACCACATGTTCAAATCACATGACCACATGTTCCAATCACATGACCACATGTTCCTATCACATGATCAAAGGTTCCTATCACATGACCACATGTTCCAATCACATGACCACATGTTCCAATCACATGACCACATGTTCAAATCACATGACATCTACATGGAGTTTCTAGACATGCCTGGTGTCGATAATGCTCCTATTTGATACAAGAAGTAAACATAAGAGGAATGCAGTATGCAGTAATTAAAGACTGTGATTTAAGTAGCGGATGAGATAGATATTGTTGTATGCATCATCACAGAAAATGATGACGCCACCCATATTCTACAAGTAACATATTCACACAAACATGCTAGACTAGACGGGACTCAGAAACAAAAGAGGCAACACGTTAATTGATTGCGACATTCCCGAGCATGTAGTAAGGTACTAGAATACAGAATATAGAATATACTTGAGAAGTATCCTTGACGTCGTGGTCGCCGGGGTAAAGTTAAAACTGAAACAGGTAAAAGCATTCTACATGGTAAATTACAGAAATAACCGTAAAGATCATGACATGGTAAATTACAGAAATAACCGTAAAGATCGTGACATGGCAAATTACAGAAATAACTGTAAAGATCGTGAAAATAAAGACAAGAATAACTCCGAATTAGACAATTCTCAGTATGATACTGCTGGAATATTAGCAATTACAATGAATCTGTAAACATAGTACACATTTAAACCATGACATAACATAAAAAAAACATGACATAACATCAACATAATAAAGTCATATTATAAGAAAGAGATGTTGGTTTAGACGCTGACGACTTCACTAGCATTGTTTAGTGTTTTTTTGACTGAGACAATCATAGTGTGTGGCCATTCCCTCCAGCTTCGAGGGATGCCTTGCTTACAAATAACAATTTCCAATGTTTATATGTGCGTAACTGCCTTAAAAACATAATTATGAGCATTTTCACAGTTTCACACTACACAAATGAAATAAGTGGCAACTGGACGGTGATGTGTTTACATGATCAATCTGTGTTCATATACAAGGCTAAAGGTGTCGTCAGCTAGCTATACATCAGGGTACTGTTTTACTATTATTGCGTAAATGTCGCGTAAGTTTACGCATATATTTGTCACGTACGCAAATGCTTAAGTGTGTTTTATTAATCGATCGCAAGTTGTTGCATACATTTACATAAAAATATTGAATATTGAACGTAGACCGGGCCACAATATTACCCGAATATAACGGGAACCAGAGTGAATAAATATACATAAAAGTTTTGATGATTAAACAGGTTTATATTAATAATCACGGTCTATAACAACAAGTGACGGTCGAAAATCAACAGTGCGAGGCAAAAACTCCTCACTACGTTCATATTTGCTATTTACGCTTACTCCGACCTTGCGTAGAATTACGCCAATACTTACGACAAAACATGAGAAAAAATATCTTAGTAAAACGCATTTGCGCCAATATTATCGACGTACGCAATATTTACGGAAAACTTAGAGTTACGCTAGCGTAAATGCTTTGATAAAACAGTACCCAGGGGTGGTATTCAATATTGATCTTATTTAATTGGAGAATAAGGATAGCCTATCATATTGCCTGTTACTGACAAAGAGTTTAATACGGTGTAATCTAATTGGTTGTCTTTATCCTTATGTCAAGTAAGATCAATACTGAATACCACCCCTGGGGTATATACCCCACTGGCAGGAAACAATGTCACTACCACCTTGACCTTTGTCACTATGACCTTGACTGTCAAAATGTGACCTTGACCTGAAAGCCATTATGGTATATCTGAAGGTCATCACAAACATTCCTACCATGTTTGAAGACTATAGCTTCAATATACTACCCCAGTTTGATCGACTGACAGGCATGTGCAACACAAAATTATTAATTTCATGGATTCAGGACACAATATTAATTAAATAAAATATTTAAGTGGAGAATGGTTATCAACGTTACATTTGAACATGAGCAATGATTTTATATAAAAGTTACATTTTAACATGAGCGATGATCTTATATAAAAGTTACATTTAACATGAGCGATGATCTTATATAAAAGTTACATTTTAACATGAGCGATGATCTTATATAAAAGTTACATTTTAACATGAACGATGATCTTATATAAAAGTTACATTTTAACATGAACGATGATCTTATATAAAAGTTACATTTTAACATGAACGATGATCTTGTAAGTGATACAATAGTGTGTGAAATAACTGTTTAGAAACTGTGCTTTTGTCTCTTTGAAAAGAAAAGCACGTGGAATGATAAATGTAGTTTCCAACAGCCAAACAAAACTAACAGATATATATGAGAGACAATAACCCAATTGAGCATGAAACAATTCAGACCAGATTTGATATTACTGCTGTGCATAAATAGATGCTTTAAATATAGGTCATCTTTACCATTGTAATAGAAAATTTGTTGAAAAGGATAAGACACGAGCATCAAACACACAAATATACCCAACCTATGACAGTGCTCAATATTTTGGCTGGCAAAGAATCGTAACTCAATATGACTGGTAGCCATGCCCAGATCAGCCCCTGACAGCCCACATACCACTGGTTGACCCCTGACAGCCCACCTACCACTGGTTGACCCCTGACAGCCCACCTACCACTGGTTGACCCCTGACAGCCCACATACCACTGGTTGACCCCTGACAGCCCACCTACCACTGGTTGACCCCTGACAGCCCACCTACCACTGGTTGACCCCTGACAGCCCACATACCACTGGTTGACCCCTGACAGCCCACCTACCACTGGTTGACCCCTGACAGCCCACATACCACTGGTTGACCCCTGACAGCCCACATACCACTGGTTGACCCCTGACAGCCCACATACCACTGGTTGACCCCTGACAGCCCACCTACCACTGCTCAACCCATAATTCATCCCCATACAAGAAATGAAAGCAATATTGTAAATTTAAGATTTATGGAATTGTAAACATACCTAAAATGTGCCAAAATGTAAAACATAAGCCTGTATTGATATACTGTCTATATAATACAACAACTAAAAGGGTTTTTGACATAAAAATGTACGTCTCCCACAAGGGACCATAAGTCTGGTTAAAAACAATCTGACCTAAAATTCCTAACAATATGCACAACTAGGCCATGTACAAAGTATTCATGTTGCCATAGCAACAACAATTTTTGTCAGAATCAAAATATTTTTAGATGTGCATAATCCCCTAATCCCCCCCCCATCCTCATACCAAGTTTCATAAACCTAGCTTGGAAACTGTTTCAGTTATGTCAGGATCCAGATTTTTTGACGGACTGACAGACAGATGGACAGACGGACGGAGGGCAAACCTATAGTCCCCTCCGGTCAAAAACTGGTAGGGGACTAACAAGACTAAAAATTCCGTATGTGTGGGAGACATACCTATTAGCTGTATGATAATATGGTGATAAATAAACCCAAGAAGAAAAGAAACTGAACCATATATAGTCAATATCATTCTGCTATAACCTAGTATCAGAGTAAAGCATAAAGAGAATGATTGGCACAGCAAATACATCAAACATAATCATAGCAATATGCAGCATACCTATTTTTATTTGACTGATAGATGGACAAGGGTTGTACAATTAGTAATCAGACTTATGGAAAGCTGCAAGAAAAAATTGATCAGACAATTGGTCGGACATGCTTTAAAATCTGTCGGTCCTAAAAACAAACTGTTGAACACCGTAAGGGCAATCTACATACTTAACATGCTATAATATACCACTAGTTATATGAAGAAATATCAATCAAGTTGAAATCAGGTTTAAATGAACATCAATACTTTGTTTCAATCAAGATCGAAGTCGAACGTTTTACGATCAATTTCACGCTGAAATTATTTGTTGTAGATTTCACTTTAATTATTTATGTCACACGCGCGTTGATTAATGAATTGTAATAATGGACCCATGAAAACGCTTGCTCTAAATTAATTGCGCATAGTAAAATTATGTAAAGCATGTAACTTGTACACAATGACGGGATATGCTTGAGATAAGTGCGAATGGCCGGACCGAAGTTTCGAAACATTGTGTCAGACTGAAATTTGTCGCTCAGAGCCGTCACTCCGACAGTTTTCCAGAACTCTGCAGTAATTGTAACCCGGATTTCTTACATCAGTAAACGAAATTAAACAAAATGTGGATTAAATAACGGATTTTTCAGAAAATTATTGCATCACTATTTTTTGTAATACTATATTATATATATATGATATGAACCAACAAATGATAACATGTATGAATATACTAAGATTGTTATTACAACATGACATTGAGGGGGTGTAATTATATAGCCAATGTAAATGCCTTAAAGAAAAGTACTGGTATCAAAAGTACCGTAAACATTCTAAAGAACGACTTAAGCATAGAAATCAAATAAACAGCAGTTTATGGTTATAGCAGTCAAAGTAACCCATGAACACAAAAAAAGAACAAACAAGAAATATCACTGAATGTGATGAATACACCCAGCTACTGCTTGACACAGTCAGATATGCACAACTAGATTTGGTACTGATCAGTCATGCAAAGTTTGTTGAAATCCGACCATTGGTTACAGAGAAATGGCATGGACTATATTTATAAGTGTAAAAAAACGGAGGGCCATAACAACCTTAAAATTGATCTGACCAAGGTGTGCCGATGATATGCACAACAAGACTTGGTACTGATCATTCATACAAAGTTTCGTTAAAATCAAACCAATGGTTACAGAGAAATAGCGCAGACAAATTTTGCAAGGACCAACTGACCAAAAGACCAACCAACCTCAAGCATGACTCAAATATAGCCCCCATATACTATGTACCAGGGGGTATAATGAAACCATTTAGTGCACATAACTTTATACACATCAATTATAGTGGTTGTCATTTAGCGTTAGAATACACCAGTGCAAAGAATGAAAATACATGTCATGTCATTTTGCATGAAGAAAATGTAATTGTAGAAAAGAGTTTAGTCACAGGAAAATGTCGCAATCTAACAGATCCGCAAAATAGTAAGATAACCTCCCCTTACAAACAAGATTAGCTCCCTTTAATAGCAAAAATTTGCTCGTCGTAATAAAAACATCAGCTTCCCATAATAACAAGATAAGCCTCCTCTTACATTAAGATTAGTTCCCCTGAATAGAACTTCCCTTAATAACAAGATTAGCTCCCCTTAATGGCTAGAATAGTAAGATAAGCTCATTTTAATAAAAATATTACTTCCCCTTAAAAGTGAGATTACCTCCCCTTAATAGCATATAAACTAATTTCTTAATCTACAACAATTGTTTTCTTCATGCATCAGACATCAATAAGCCTTGCTGTGAATATTACAGTACCCTCTAAACTGGCTGCAAGCCGCCATTTTCCCACTGTAAAAATGATATACATATAGTGTGTTATGTTTTGTACAAAGCTTTTCTTGTCATAATTATTAATTAATGACTTTTATATCTACAATGTATAAGCATCTATATCATTTCATATACATTTGCCTTACTGTAAGCTAACTATTTCAGTATATACAGAGGTCCTACTGAGGCTTTAAGTGCCCAATCCTGAAAATAATATACAGATCCGTTTCGGGTGCCATTAGCACACATCTCTACACCAAAACTTGGTTTCAAACTTTTTTCTACTGTTAAAATTCAGCATAATATAAACTTCCATATACCAAAACTTGATCAATAATTGGCATTTTTTCTTCAAATAACTTTTATATACTGCAGCAAAGCGCATTATTGCAAAATCATAGGACCCCTGTATAATACATGGCACACACTACACAGCATTTATCACCAACCCTATCTTTCACACACATACTTCACAAACAAAATCTGCAAAATTTTATCATACATTAAAGCGCAAAGCAAGTTTATCACATCAGCTCAAAGCAGCATCATTCATTCATCACATTCTACATGTAAGGTAGAAGAGAACCAAAGATCATGAACAATCTTAAGAGTAAGTACGGTCATGACAAGCTCCATTCATTTTAAAGCTATCACTAAATGATATTAATACCCAACAAAGTCATTTACCAGATTCTTTGTGTAGGATATAATAATATATCAAACAGATAATTGAAGAAACAAGGGGTTCCATTGGACCATTGAAATTTCCAAAAAGCCACATTTTGACCCTCAAGATTTTGGTTCAAGGGTCATTGTTTCTTTACATCATGGGTCTTTTCAACATATTTTACCTCTAAAATGGTAAAACTCCGTCAAAAATATCAAAATGACCCTTGAAAATTAGAAGCTAGTTGAATCCTTGAGAAGAAACAATTGGTTTTAAGAGTAAATACTGTTCTGACAGACAGAGCTATCACTAAAATTGTGTGCATCTGTTACAGTGAGTCTCTTGCTTCAGTCCCCTTGGTTACGGTAGATATAGACAGACAGATGGGTAGACAGACTCATAGACTTGGGAAGAACCGCATAACATACATCAAACCAAATACTGGTAGCAATGAAATGGACAAAACAGTATCAAGCCAGGGCCCGATCTCCTGAAACATCTCAATCTGAGCTCAATCTCAACTCAAATTTTGTCACCTATCGTTTGATATAGTTTCCATTTGAATTTGTACTGTAAATTTGTATAACAAAACAGAAACATTATTCTGAGTTTATTATAGTACAATTTCGATAGCTCAACCTTCATATTTATCTCAAATACAGACTCTGATTTGAGCAAAATCTCAATTTGAGTTGAGATTTCTACTTGAGATGCTTCGGGACACCGGGGCCAGACATACATACAGATACACACAAACAACCTTATTTACCTAATTGCATTAAATGAATGATATTAATTACACATAAATTTATCTAATGAAAACCATGGTAAATAACACATTGTCTTGTACTATTATTATTCTAAAATTACCAAATGATTAAAAAACATCATTTAGAATATAACCTACATTATAAGCCAATCAAAACGCCGAAGTTTGGCGGTTAAATGAAAATTTAATCATTAAAATTTTCTCTTTACAGACTTGACATCATGCGTTGGCGCTAATTTCTATCCGCCAGTATAACGTAAGCTCATTAATGTTATAACAACTCTCCAACTTCCGTACATGAAGTCAATGTTAGAGCAAGTATGTACCATGTCTGCTTAATTTTTTAAGATAATGGTGTTTTGTGTGCACTTTGCGAATTGCGCACTTTACTGCACTAAAGAGCATGCTGTGTTGCAAAATATTCACAAATATTCACTTATAACTCTTCCAATGTTGCATACAACTATCATAATATTGTTATGTCCATTTAAAACATTACTCAACGGTAAGGAATTGAGAATTAGTGCATTTTGTGTAAGAAATTGAGAATTAGTGTATTTTGAGTCAGAAATTGAGAATTAGTGTATTTTGTGTAAGAAATTGATAATTAGTGTATTTTGTAAAAATAATTGAAAATTAGTGTATTTTGTGTTAGAAATTAAAATTAGTGCATCTTGTATAAGGAAATAAAATTAGTGTATTTTGCGTAAGAAATTGATAATTAGTGTATTTTGTGTAAAAAAATGAAAATTAGTGTATTTTGAGAAATAAATTGATATAAGTGTATTTTGTGTAAAAAATTGAAAATTAGTGCCTTTTGTAGAAGGAATTAAAAATTAGTGTATCTTGCGTAAGAAATTGATAGTGTATTTTGCGCCAGAAATTGATAATTAGTGTATTTTGCACCAGAAATTGAAAATAAGTGAATTTTGTGTAAAAAAATTGTTGAAAGAAGTCTGCAGACAGTAGGGTGTAAGCACTATACAATGTTTGTATCAATATCAGCGTACATAAAGCAAGGTTCAATCATTCAGTTCCACATCGAACATTCTAGTCTAGGAGTAAGAGAGAATATCAGCTGTGTATATATATATACTCAGCGTCAATGAAAATTTACCACCCTATTGACTCTTATATTTTAAAATTCACGTGACACTGTGTTAAAAACGGAACACGTCTATGTTTTGACCTTACCGTGTAGTCAAAGCTTTCCTACTTAACAATATTCTAATGCATACACTTTAAAACTTTTGTACCAATAGGTCATATTGTATACAAAATACAGAGGTATATATAAGTGGTATTTTTTCAGTGACACTCAGTATATATACCAGCAGATAGACTGTACATTCTATGTCTCTGTCATTCCTTAACAAAGACATTCCAATGACTTCAGTACACCAGGAACAAGCTGAATGTCATTGAAATGTCTCATGTTCAGTTTGCCAAACAATTTTACATACAAATAAGCATGGATAATACTAATCAAAGACTATAAAATGTTGTTTTACATCTGCCAAAATTTATCGTGCCGTGTCATATGATTTGTATTTTACTGCAAGACATCCTTGAGAGACTCGTGCAGCCATCCAGACAGAAATAAAATAATCTATCCTAATTGCTCCTAGATGTTATAAAGAACCTCATTTAATAATCAAGGCCATAGTTTCTATAAATTCAAAATTGTAATTTCATCCATCAAGGCCATAGTTCTATAAATTCAAAATAGTAATTTTATCCATTAAGGCCATACTTTCTACAAAATCGAAATTGTAATTTTATCAGGGTTTTCATAACTAACTGACGGCCGATTGAAAACATTTTTTAAAATTGTGTTTGGATTTTTGGTTACAATTACTATAAAAGGATCCTGACCACATAATTTTTTTTCCTGCAAATCCGTTAGTGATAATAATAATGAAAACCTTGTTGAACTTCATAAATACTGCCTATAGGGCGTTCTCTAAATTGAAGCAGATGGAAAACGACATTTTAACGAGTCTTTGTTGTATGCGTATACAGATGAGTTATAAGCATAGTAAATCATACAGTTGCTGCCTTTGCCACCGCTAGTACGTAGCGTATTCACTGCACGTGTAAACATACTCCTTCGATGAATATTCGGAGTAGCGTCCCCTGGTAGGTTATAGGTATCATCAGCTGTGATGGCCGCACAAAAATATACATGAAGTTACATCAAACGCCCAAACATATATGTACTTGCTATACTGTAAAATCACATGTTTTCGTGGTTATTAAATTTCGTTGATTTTTAAAAAAAATCCTCATTCATGGAATCGTTAATTTGTGGATATCAAAACATGGAAGGGTGAACTTTTGTTTTGTATTTGGGAGTTCGATAAATTGTGGGCATTAAATTTCGTGGTCAAGCTTAACAACAAAATCAATGAAAATTCAACTCCCTCGAAAAATAATGATTTTACCATATTATAATGTAACAGGCAAGAATGAAATACATGTACATACAAAATTTCAAGTAAGGCAAAAAGAGGTTATGTTGGTTTCTAGCAAAGGAATTTGAAATTCTATCACAGGAATACAGAGTATGTACACTCAAAGTTTTTGTCTGCACACAATATCAGAAAAACAACAGGAAAGAAACACTTGTAAGATTCTATGCGGACTCAAAATGTTTCTGTTTCCGCTATTTAGTGACGGTAGCAGCCATAAATGCCATACACACTGTTACAGTTACACTAGATGAAGGTAACAGAAGCATTGACAGAGATCCTTCTGAGGAATAATGCCCAATCCTGAAAATGAGTCGCAAGTCTCTTTCGGGTGACGTTCGCACACATCCCTACAGCTAAACTCTGTTTCAAACAAGGTTAAAATTCAGCTTATGAAACTTTAAATGACAGTAACTTGGTCATATTTTCTAATTTTTCATGAAATAACTTTTATTTTCTGCAAAAAGTTCATTCTTTCTAGTGCAGCAAATTCGGACTTCTGATTATTCGGGAATTGTAGGACCCCTGAAGCTTGGAATTACTAGTAAATATCCGACAATAAAAGGATGTGGTATGTATTAATTACTAGTAAATATCCGACAATAAAAGGGTGTGGTTTGTATTATTTACTAGTAAATATCTGACAATAAAAGGGTGTGGTATGTATTAATTACTAGTAAATATCTGACAATAAAAGGGTGTGGTTTGTATTATTTACTAGTAAATATCCGACAATAAAAGGGTGTGGTTTGTATTATTTACTAGTAAATATCTGACAATAAAAGGGTGTGGTATGTATTAATTACTAGTAAATATCCAACAATAAAAGGGTGTGGTATGTATTATTTACAAGTAAATATCCGACAATAAAAGGGTGTGGTATGTATTATTTACTAGTAAATATCCGACAATAAATGGGTGTGGTATGTATTATTTACTAGTAAATATCCGACAATAAAAGGGTGTGGTATGTATTATTTACTAGTAAATATCCGACAATAAAAGGGTGTGGTATGTATTATTTACTAGTAAATATCTGACAAATAACAGGGCCTGGCTTGGATTTACTAGTAAATGTCCGATACATAACACAGCGTGGCATGGATTTACTAGTAAATATCCGACAAATAAAAGGGCGTTGCTATATCTGCATTGGTGTAAAGGCAATTGTCCAACATTATTATGGCTGAGTCAGTAAACTTTTACTTTTGATAAGAAAGACAAAATTGTGAAAACTAAGCAATTACCTTCAAAGTTATGTTACACTTAATGTTATACACGTACTACCACAGACAATATATGTCAGGATTTTGACATTTTAAAATGATTAATGAACTTGTTTTTACAATGGTCCAGTTTGACCAATTGCTAGACAGGCAAATGTGTTTTAATTTGAAAAGAATTTAATGCATAAGTGGTGAAGTTCTAAACATAAAGATGTTTGTGAATTTTGAAAATTCAAGAAATTCAGAATGTTCAATGAAGAACTTGTAACATAACTGATTCTGTTGAAATGTTGAATACATGGCTTTGATAATGTAATGTGTTTATGATGGTAAACAAGTATGCCAAGTTTGAAAGCAATGCCTTGACAGTCTTCAAAAATATTTGAGTTTCAACAACTTGAAAGTTTTGGTTAACATTTTTGGGTGAACGAATAGAGGGACAGGACAATAACCATATGCCTTCGCATCAGTAGATGCCTGGCTTAAAAACAGACTGTTTGGGGCGCCTGAAATTCTGGAAGAATCCTGAAAACTTTTACCCATGTAGCCATGAGTCCAGAAAGTTTTAACTAGCAAGATGGCCACTTATACATTAAGTGCAAGTAGTGGTACTACAATATGCCAACATCTGAGGGACAACCCCTTTTTTCTGGTATCACAAGTGTGTGTAATATACTGACTGTATCATACAAGGGTTAGCCTAGGTCCCACTGAGGAATATCACATTGGCGATGTTCTCCCGATTTCTTCCAATACCACCTGATTCATCAAAATTCCTTCCGATATCATACACTGTCTCATGACTTCTCCGAAGCCTCCCCTAGACCACAAGGAACCTGTTCCGGAAAGCTCATTAATTGAAATCGGGAGTACATCGCTGAGGCAATAAATGCTCAGTGGGACCTAGGCTGTAGGGAACTTAAATATAGAGACATATATACTTACATTGTCCCTTCATCTTCAAGCTGCTCCGCGTTTTAGTTCCCCTGAAAATATTCATCAGTTATTGCTTTATAAAAATACTGGTAGATACAACTTTTTTTTTTATATATATTGCTTTAAAGCCACATTATCTCTCCCAAGACCTTTTTTATGACCATCCAGTAAATAGACTAATTACAAAGAATTGTTCTTTTTTTCACAAATGACCAATAATTAACGAAAGAATGTAAAATGTATCTGACGAAAAAGTATGCCAAAAATCACATTTAAGTAAAATGTATTGATGACAAAATACTAATTTAGCAAGAATTGCTTCCCTTAAATAATGAATTGTGCATTTTTTGTTTACAAATCATTATTTGTACACAAACCGACTGGAGGTTGTATTTCGTTTTCTTCCATCTTATGGTGTTTTCCACCTTTGGGACACAACTAAAGTATACAAAATTCATGTCTTTTCAAATAGGTTGCCAAGTTACAGAATTTTGAAAATAGCCTAATGCAGTTTTAAGCCCCATTGGTCAATATTAATCTTAACATGGGCAAATCCATATACCCCCCCATTACTGTGGTGGGGGGGGGCATAAGAAATATTATCATTTTCATAAGTATCATTTTAAATTTAACTGAATGCATTTAAGCATAGACTGGGTAAGAAAGAACATATGGGTGCATAATGAATAAGTCATCACTAGAAAGGTTTTTGACACAAAAAATGAATGCCTCCCACAAAGGGTCGAAATTCAAACAAAAATTATCTGACCTAAAATTTTTGAGGATACCCGCAACTAGGTTTGGTTCTAAGTATAAGTGTTAAGTTTCATTGAAATCGGACCAAAGGTTGAGGTGACCAAGTGCATCCAGATGCCCAGCACAAAACCAACACGTCCCCCCTTCCCACTATATATGGGAGACATAATAATTAAACGTACCTGATTTGGCGTCTCCGTAACGGGTCCGGTGTCTCTGGTATAGCAAGAGACTCTCCGGTGGCACCTGACATCATTAAACTATCTAAACTATCTAATGAATCACTAAACGATGTCTTATATGAACCATTCCTGGTACTGTTGGGAGTAGCCGCCACCAACACAGAGAAATATTCCTGTTCTAGACTAGACACACTTTCCCCGCTCGTTGTACCTAGTGTCAATATATAATCATACAAATAAATTCCATTAAAGCAACATTATCTTTCCCCCTCTGGTCAAAAACCGGTAGGGGACTAATAAAAATAAATTCCATTAAAACAATCCACAGTTTTACAATTTATAGTATTCTTCAGATTATTAGCCACACCCATGGTCAAGTGTTAGTGCGCTTGGTTTGCAAGACAGCAAACAGGTTTGATTGCTGGTTGTGGTATGTCATACCCTTCCATGAAAACTTGACAGAAATATCAATTATTATAATGAAATATCCTCCACATGTGAAGTAGCCAGTTCCTCGTGGAAAGGTAAGTTAGTACTGGTTAGGATACAGTCCATGAAAACAGGTGAGGTAAATCAGCCACCATATGTAACTGAGAAGTTGTTGAGAAAAGGCGTTAAACACGAACAGGTGTCAATAAACCCAAACATGTGTCAATAAACCCAAACAGGTGTCAATAAACCCAAAAGGATGTCAATAAACCCAAACAGATGTCAATAAACCCAAACAGATGTCAATAAACCCAAACGGATGTCAATAAACCCAAACAGGTGTCAATAAACCCAAACGGATGTCAATAAACCCAAACAGATGTCAATAAACCCAAACAGGTGTCAATAAACCCAAACAGATGTCAATAAACCCAAACAGGTGTCAATAAAGCCAAACAGGTGTCAATAAACCCAAACAGATGTCAATAAACCCAAACAGATGTCAATAAACCCAAACAGGTGTCAATAAACCCAAACGGATGTCAATAAACCCAAACAGGTGTCAATAAAGCCAAACAGGTGTCAATAAAGCCAAACAGGTGTCAATAAACCCAAACAGATGTCAATAAACCCAAACAGGTGTCAATAAACCCAAACGGATGTCAATAAACCCAAACAGGTGTCAATAAAGCCAAACAGGTGTCAATAAAGCCAAACAGGTGTCAATAAACCCAAACAGGTGTCAATAATCCCAAACAGATGTCAATAATCCCAAATAGATGTCAATAAACCCAAACAGGTGTCAATCACTAATTTTTCAATAACAGATATGGAGATTGTGTAAATACTGTATGTACTTTAAATAAATTATGTATATTAGGGGCACAGTGACTATGGAATGAAGGGTCAAACAACCAGTTACGGGTACATACTTGTTGACGTATTATGTTTCAACATTCCCATCAGGCCACGACTATGGAAACTACTGGCACGTAACAGCAAAGCTTTTGATCTGCTATGTCTCCATGTGATAACAGGAAATCTGAAATAGAAAATGGGAAAAATGTTATATTGAACAAATTGCACTTTACAGGGTTTCTACAGAGGCTTAATGCCCAATCCTGAAAACAAATCGAAAATCTGTTTCGGATGCTATTAGCACACACACCCTACACCAAATCACGTTCAAACATTGTTCTCCTGCTAAAATTCTGCTTATGAAACTTCAAATGACAATAACTTTGTCAATACTTGTTTTACCAAATAACTTTTATTTTCTGCATAAAAATGTGCTCTTTCTCATGCAGCCAATCAGGATTTCAGGATTTTTCCGGAACAGTAGGACCCCTGTATTTACAGACGTATAGCCCAGTTAGGATATTGAGAGAGTGACATTGTCGTTTATGTGTACACAAAGTATTACAACCACTATCTGAACAGGTAGAGCGAATATAGTATGTTAGTTTAGCATTGACAATATAGCTGTCTGTATAAGCCTTAATGATTGGTTTTACACCGTAAAAGTGGACCCGACCACTGCGCCTGGACTATATCTGTCACTCTATTCTTACCATGCCTGGACTATATCTGTCACTCTATTCTTACCATGCCTGGACTATATCTGTCACTCTTATTCTTACCATGCCTGGACTATATCTGTCACTCTATTCTTACCATGCCTGGACTATATCTGTCACTCTATTCTTACCATGCCTGGACTATATCTGTCACTCTATTCTTACCATACCTGGACTATATCTGTCACTCTATTCTTACCATGCCTGGACTATATCTGTCACTCTATTCTTACCATGCCTGGACTATATCTGTCACTCTATTCTTACCATGCCTGGACTATATCTGTCACTCTATTCTTACCATGCCTGGACTATATCTGTCACTCTATTCTTACCATGCCTGGACTATATCTGTCACTCTATTCTTACCATGCCTGGACTATATCTGTCACTCTATTCTTACCATGCCTGGACAATATCTCGAGTTTGTAATATGAACATTTTATAGATAAGCCAAGACTAGGTTGAGGTTATCACACACCGAATATATTTAAAACTTTCTGACCATCCCTCGAACATAAACAAAGATAGGAATATTATAATCATCCCTTGAACCAAAACAAAGATAGGAATATTATAATCATCCCTTGAACCAAAACAAAGATAGGAATATTATAATCATCCATTGAACATAAACAAAGATAGGAATATTATAATCATCCCTTGAACATAAACAAAGATAGGAATATTATAATCATCCCTTGAACATAAACAAAGATAGGAATATTAGAATCATCCCTTGAACATAAACAAAGATAGGAATATTAGAATCATCCCTTGAACATAAACAAAGATAGGAATATTATAATCATCCCTTGAACCAAAACAAAGATAGGAATATTATAATCATCCCTTGAACCAAAACAAAGATAGGAATATTATAATCATCCATTGAACAAAACAAAGATAGGAATATTATAATCATCCCTTGAACATAAACAAAGATAGGAATATTAGAATCATCCCTTGAACATAAACAAAGATAGGAATATTATAATCATCCCTTGAACATAAACAAAGATAGGAATATTATAATCATCCCTTGAACCAAAACAAAGATAGGAATATTATAATCATCCATTGAACAAAACAAAGATAGGAATATTATAATCATCCCTTGAACATAAACAAAGATAGGAATATTATAATCATCCCTTGAACATAAACAAAGATAGGAATATTAGAATCATCCCTTGAACATAAACAAAGATAGGAATATTAGAATCATCCCTTGAACATAAACAAAGATAGGAATATTATAATCATCCCTTGAACAAAACAAAGATAGGAATAATATAATCATCCCTTGAACATAAACAAAGATAGAAATTATAATGTTGCAATTTCCAAAACTAATAAAAGAGAATAAGAGTCTAAATTTTTCTATATCCATAAACACATGCATTCCAAGTAGACCCAGTAAACACAAGCAATACAGAAGTCCCCACCAGTTTTAAGTAGGGCTGAGTATCGATCAAAATTATCGATACAATATTTGTAGAGTGTGAACTATCTACAAGCAAAACATGTTGTTTTTTTAAATTTTGTTTTGATTGATATTTTTTTGATACATGAACTTTCGATACGGTATCCACCGAACCCTAAATACCGGTCTTGGATTCGATGCCATGGCCATTATAGATAATTTTCAATGTTTCTGTTACCATGGCAACCACAACTTTTGTCAGAATAAAAAAATATCTAGACGTGCATCATTCCCTAATTGCTCCCTATCCACATACTAAATTTCATAAACCTAGCTTGGAAACTGTTTGAGTTATGTCAGGATCCAGATTTTTGATTGACAGACTGACAGACAAAATGCTTACCTGCATTGTCGATGTGTTCGTGCAAATCGTTTGATGTTCTCATCAGATACACATTGAGGTACAACAAATAATGGGGGATAACTGAAACACACAATGTACAAATATTCATATAACTTATGTATAATAACTCAACACATTGCAATCAATTCAGGTAATACAGTAAAACATCACCTAAAGACCACCTCAATAATGGACCAAATCAAAATTAGGACCACAACTTGTGGGTCCATTTCCATCTGTTTGCTCATTATTAAACCTCAATATTAAGACAAACTCAATAAAGAGACCAGTTTTAAGGGTTCCAGGGGAGGTCTGATTATTGAGGTTTTACTGTACACTATTTTGTTACAGACTGGAGAGTCTGCAATTTATTAATTATTTTTAATGTTATGTTTATCTTATGAGTTTATTTTAAGATTGAATATTTTGTTAAAATTCAGCATATGAAATTTCAAATTACCATAACTCAGTCAATAATTGATATATTTTTGTCAAATAACTTTTATTTTCCTCAGAAATGTTCCTTCTTTTTAGTGAAGCAATTCTGGATAATCCGATTATTTCGGAATATTAGGACCCCTGATCTAGACATCAAGTACAATATCAATATGACTCTCCCAAACATATAGTGGGAGATATAATCATATACAGTTAAAACTATCTGGTACTATTTCAATAAATGTTCAAGTCTCACCTTCGACACACAGAAAAGTTCGCATTAACTTGCGATATTCTGAACGGTTCTGATGGAGTTCTTTCCCTTGAAAGAGAGGACAAACTTCCCAAACCTTGACGTACGTAATCCTGGTAACCTGGACGTTCCAGTAACTTTTCTATATTCTTTGGATCAGCCGTAAGACTTGATTCATAATCATTCTCATCTACAACTGTAAAAGGATTATATACAATATAAAGCTAATATATACTGGGCGTCACTGAAAAGTTACCACTTATATATACCTTTGTATTTTGTATACAATATGACCTATCGATACAAAGGTTTTATAGTGTGTGTATTTGAATATTGTTAAGTAGGATAGCTGTGACTACACAGTAAGGTCAAAACAGAGTTGTGTTCTGCTTTATGCAGCTAAAGAAAATTGCTGTTCACATTTGGACTGGAGATTTACATGAAGAAATTGTCAGTTGCTTGTGGTAAATTGGTTTAGTACGGAGTCCAATGTCAATCAGTTCCATTATCGTCACTTGTTGCCTTGGTAGTTCAGTGGTTAAAGCGTTTGTCGTCTTATCTGGCTACCGTGTTCAAATACTGGTGGAGGCACTCATACGCCTGGCATATTTCAGTAGAAAGCTGACTAGCATATAAAGGCAATGCTCGGCATCGACATATTTCCATGTGAGTGTGGGCTACAAATTTTTGTCATAAAACTAGAGCTGTCACCATACGGCAAACTAATATACATCCCCTCACCCACCCCCACTGCCAGATACATCCCCTCACCCACCCCCACTGCCAGATACAACCCCTCGCCCACCCCCACTGCCAGATACAACCCCTCGCCCACCCCCACTGTCAGATACAACCCCTCACCCACCCCCACTGCCAGACACAACCCCTCGCCCACCCCCACTGCCAGATACAACCCCTCACCCACCCCCACTGCCAGATACAACCCCTCACCCACCCCCACTGTCAGATACAACCCCTCACCCACCCCCACTGTCAGATACATCCCCTCACCCACCCCCACTGCCAGATACAACCCCTCACCCACCCCCACTGTCAGATACAACCCCTCACCCACCCCCACTGTCAGATACAACCCCTCACCCATCCCCACTGTCAGATACATCCCCTCACCCACCCCCACTGCCAGATACAACCCCTCACCCACCCCCACTGTCAGATACAACCCCTCACCCTCCCCCACTGCCAGATACATCCCCTCCCCCACCCCCACTGCCAGATACAACCCCTCGCCCACCCCCACTGTCAGATACAACCCCTCGCCCATCCCCACTGCCAGATACAACCCCTCACCCACCCCCACTGCCAGATACAACCCCTCACCCACCCCCACTGCCAGATACAACCCCTCGCCCACCCCCACTGCCAGATAAAAACCCTCGCCCACCCCCACTGCCAGATACAACCCCTCACCCACCCCCACTGCCAGATACAACCCCTCACCCACCCCCACTGCCAGATACATCCCCTCACCCAACCCCACTGCCTGATACAACCCCTCACCCACCCCCACTGCCAGATACATCCCCTCACCCACCCCCACTGCCAGATACAACCCCTCACCCACACCCACTGCCAGATACAACCCCTCACCCACCCCCACCACCAGATACATCCCCTCACCCACCCCCACTGCCAGATACATCCCCTCACCCACCCCCACTGCCAGATACAACCCCTCACCCTACCCCACTGCCAGATACAACCCCTCACCCACCCCCACTGCCAGATACAACCCCTCACCCACCCCCACTGCCAGATACAACCCCTCACCCACCCCCACTGCCAGATACATCCCCTCACCCACCCCCACTGCCAGATACATCCCTTCGCCCACCCCCACTGCCAGATACCACCCCTCACCCACCCCCACTGCCAGATACATCCCCTCCCCCACCCCCACTGCCAGATACATCCCTTCACCCACCCCACTGCCAGATACATCCCCTCACCCACCCCCACTGCCAGATACATCCCCTCACCAACCCCCACTGCCAGATACATCCCCTCACCCACCCCCACTGCCAGATACATCCCTTCACCCACCCCACTGCCAGATATATTCCCTCACCCACCCCCACTGCCAGATACATCCCCTCACCCACCCCCACTGCCAGATACATCCCCTCACCCAACCCCACTGCCAGATACATCCCCTCACCCATCCCCACTGCCAGATACATCCCCTCACCCACCCCCACTGCCAGATACATCCCCTCACCCCCCCCCACTGCCAGATACATCCCCTCCCCCACCCCCACTGCCAGATACAACCCCTCGCCACCCCCACTGCCAGATACAACCCCTCACCCACCCCCACTGCCAGATACAACCCCTCACCCACCCTCACTGCCAGATACCACCCCTCACCCACCCCCACTGCCAGATACAACCCCTCACCCATCCCCACTGCCAGATACAACCCCTCACCCACCCCCACTGCAAGATACAACCCCTCACCCATCCCCACTGCCAGATACAACCCCTCGCCCACCCCCACTGCCAGATACAACCCCTCACCCACCCCCACCGCCAGATACATCCCTTCACCCACTCCCACCGCCAGACATAAACCATATGGAATATCCTTTATACAAATCTACATGTCAAGCTTTAAAGATTAAATTACTTCCGAAACTGAAGGATAGGAGTTACGTCCACAAGTATGTATCTACGGATGCCCCCACGATTACTACTTAGGTGGTTTTTCCATTGTTTAAGATCAGAGGAATGACCACTAAAAGAACAAAAGAAAGAAGAGGTGACTAACTCCAGCATATATACCCTTACAACTAATGTAATTTTTCTGCAACATACTATAATACTATATAATGAGACCAGGTAGCAACTTTCAGAATCAACAGTCGTCTTAAAGAGCTCTTTGAATGTATTTGTATGTCTTACTTGATAAATCGTCGAAGATTTCGCTCCCAGGTCGACCACTTTCCGATTCACTATCTGAAGATCTTGGCGTCAAACTTCTCCGGTTCATGGGCGTGGATGGTAGAACATACTTGGTTTTCTGGCGTGTACTCTGCTTCGTCTTTATTCCAGCTTTCTTGGCAGTTTTCATCAGTGTTTTCTTGGCAAAATTCCTACAAATATTGAATAATTAACATAAGTAATGAAATATATAATTATAGATATTGTACTTAGTCTTGTTTTTTGTCAAAAGTGTCTTCTTACAAGGGTAATTGTACAGTTTGTATTTGATATGAGGATTTAACAATAAGAGGATACAGGGGGTCCTACTGATTAACTGAATCATAATGCCCAATCCTGAATGTAAGATGCAAGTCAGTTTGGCCACAAATTTGGTGCCATAACCACGCATCTCTACACCACTTTATTTGGTGCAGAAAGGTTCATTCTTTCTATTGCAGCAAAGCCGGATTTCCGTATTGTTCCAGAACTGCAGGACCCCTATGAATGTAAGAAACAAATCAGTTCAGCCACAGCTTTGGTGCCATAACCACACGTCTCTACACCAAAACTCAGTTACAATATTGTTCTATTGTTAAAATTTAGCTTCTTAAACTTCAAATGACTGTAACGAAGTCAATACTTGGAATTTTTTATCAAATAAATTTCATTGTTTGCAGTATGTTCTTTCTATTGCAGCAAATATGGATTTCTGGATGATTTCAGATATGTAGGACCCTGTAACTTAATTGCACACTAGAGATGTTTGTAAAACATGTATGCCCTCCATGGCAGCCAAATAGTCAGAAATGGTAAAGGTCACAGTGACCTTGACCATTGACCTACTGACCTCAAAATCTACAGGGGCGCTCTTGAGTTATTGTACAGAACCAATTGATCTACTGACAGATAGACCGTCTTACATATGCAAAGCAATATACCCCCTCATCAAAGATGGGGGGGGCATAATAAGACTATGATTTGGTAACTTACTTGAGTGTTTTATTCTTCTCTTTCTGCTTATGTAGGGTAGCTGGTTGAGCTATAGCATATCCCGAAAATGCAAAGGTATGCTGAACAGTGGGTGGATTGCGACATTTATTGACTAGCTTACGAAACGTTTCTACATTATCACCTATCACTTCTTCATCAAATGCTATCTTCAACAACTGGAAAACATCACATAAAACATAAAACAAGTTGTACTGTAGATAGTTTCATGCGTTAAAAGTGATTTGGGGTCAATACCCTAGCTCTTTCAGAATAGACTCCTTGTTTCTTTAACATGCCCAGTGAAGAGCACCAATACACAGGAGACTACTTCTGGGTTTCTCCCCTTGTTGTGTGGGAAAAGCAATTTAGAAATGACCAAGTGCCCAAGCCGAGAATCGATTCATAGTAAAGAGTGTTATCCACTTGAATACCAATCCACCCTTAAAATGGTCATGTAATGTCCACTTAAATACTAGTAATAGAAAGCAAAAGTATAAACTTCGTAAAAAAGAATTCTATATAGGTTCCAGATTTTTTTAAGGCACTGGGGCAATGCTGGAATCTGTGGTAAAGGAGATTAACAAGAATGGATGAAATGTTTAAGAAGAGAAAACTGCATGGTATTCCATAATTTAAAGGCTGGTTTGAGCACTTTTTACAGGCCATAATCCCTCCAATAACACAATACTGACCCAAAATATTAGCACCCATAGTGATTTAAAGACATATTCCAGGATTAAAGGTGCTGGGGTAAAGCCAAATCTGGATTTAAGGCACTGGGGTACCACAGCGCCTTTGCCCCTGTGGAAGGGCCTGCTTTATAAGTAAGAATAAGATAGATTACCTGAAAGATATTTGAACGTAACTGAAGACCCTCCTGTAGCCATTGGTTAAGATGGGGTAAATATTGCACATTTAGTTTCTTCTCCTTCGTTAATGTCGAGATAGGGAAAGCACGCATAATCATTTGTTCACACGCTGAAATATAAGATACAAGAGATGTATGCTCCATGGCCTCCATGGCAGCCAAATTGGCATTAATATTAAAACAGTGACTGAGGCCATGATTCTTTGACCTACTGACCTCTAAACCATTAGGGGGTCATCTATCGATGATGACCAACCACCCTATTAAGTTTGAATGAAGATCCTGGCACAACCTTTCTTGAGTTATTGCTTGGAAACCATTTGATAAAATAATTCATGTTGTCACAGCAACCTTAACCTTTGACCTAATGACCTCAAAATCAATAGGGGGTCATCTACTGTTGCTGACCAACCTCCATGTAAAGTTTGAGGATTCCATGACCAAATAGTGTAGAGCTATTGAACAGAAACTGTTTGATCTACAGACAGACAAACAAACAGAACAACAGCAGGCGTGTCAACGGAGCCAAATTAAAAATCCTGAAAATCATAAGCGGGCGGGCGACCAATTATGCTAAGGAAGAGGCATTCAACCACATTATTTCCATATTAAACTCGGTTTGATTAAAATCCTTCAGAGCAGATTAAATTGACCATAACTTTGCCATTTTGTGAGTTATTTTATTTTGGTCAGAAATTAAAGCTCTTTCAGGATTGATAAATCCGGAATTCCGGGTAATCATAAATCAGGAATATTGACACCCCTGCAACAGTATTATGCAAACCAATACACACGCTCATCACAGACAGGGACCATAAATATTCTCTTTCTACTTTCATCCTAGTAAATGTACAAATAAAAGACAACATACCTAAAGGATCACATGGTATTCCTTTAAATATGATTCTGTACGTAGTGAGGAATACAGCCCCTTCAGCAGGCAGTAAACAGGGGCCACCAGTACTAACCCCTGTCCCCTCATCCCTACCATCTGGCAGTAGATAAACCCGTAAACCTTCCATCACAATCTCTTCACCAGGTAACAACGCAGGCGTCAATATCTTCGGCTGGAAATATAGTAAGGTAACTAGTTAATGTCTCAATTATTAATACTGTATGTTGGGCATACCTGCCAAGTTTCTAACATTTATATTTACGTAAATCTGCAAAAATATGTTACCAAAATTCGAGCAATAGACATCACAGGAATACAAGGTTTTTTACAGTAATATAAAGTTATAATACATGAGGATCATTAAAACTGAATATTTCTGTACAAGTTCTGATCACATTTAAAAAGCACTCGGAGGCCTGGAGTTACAACCAATACTTACACTCAGCACTCAAATATTGAAAATGTAATAAAATGGGCTATTATTTATCCTAGATTATAAAATCTACGTATGAAAATGTTATATAAGTGTTAAAAATAACATTTTGTTAATCTATTTTGCATTTGTGTACTATTAATAAGGAATAGATGGAAGTATTGAATCTGAGTGCCACATGCAGCACTCAGACTGATAAACTTACATTTATAGCTTACAAATACACTAAATGTTACTAGGAAGTAAGCCAAATAGAACATTAGGTACCAATTCAAAATTATTACAACTACTCGCTCTCAAAAAATGTCAATCTAAACCTTTGAAAGAATAAATTTCTATATTTGAGTGCTGAGTGTAAGTATTGGTCGTAATTCCGGACCCTGACCTTTCCCCATGGCAGAAGGTGCTGTAGTACCTGAGCCCCTAAAACCTAGAATCAGCTCCCAGCGCCTTAGATCCTAGCGTGGTGCCTTTAAATTACTATGATCATATTTTTGGTCTGTATTATGTTATTTGAAGAATGATGACTTGACATATATTGTAAAACTAAGTGCTTAAATCAGTATCATTATATAAATTATATTATGGACAGCCATGTAGTTTTATCTTCTAAAACTGGACCTCTGTTTAAAGGCACTAACTTCTGCAATGATGACTGTAGGAAGCATGACTTGCTGTAAATCTGGTCCCGATCTCCCAAAGCATCTCAATCTGAGCTAAATCTCATCTCAAATATTGCCATGTGTCATTTTGATAATTTCCATGAGAGGCTAGACTCAAAATTAGCATCACAAAACAGAAAACACTATTCTTAGTTTATTACAATAAAATTTAAAGAGCTCACACTTCATCTCAAATTCTGACTTTAATTTGAGCAAAGTCTCAATTTGTGATGAGATTCTACTTGAGATGCTTCGGGAGATCGTGGCCAGAATGCTGATTGAGATTTTGAACTTTGTCTATCACATAATTATAACATGCTTACTTTCTGTATAGGTGGCAATCTCTTGGCTTCCCTATGTACAGCTTCTAATGTTTCTATATGCATAGCAACAACACCTGTAAACAGAAATATATACAATAAAGTATTCATTATTTACTTAACATTGATCATATTTCAACTCACTACGGGACCTGATGGCAAGTCAACAACAGCCATGAAAAGGAGCAAGCTAAACAACGGGGAGTGCCAATGAAAACACAGATGGAATAGAGGTAACTTTTAATGAAGAACGTCTTTCATTTGACAGTACAGTTAAATAAAGATGTAACAACACAAAAAGACTTGCTGTCAACACTTTTATTATTATTTATTTGCCCGTAGTGAGATATTTATTCAACATTGATCATGTATTCATTTATACTAGTTTATTTTTGATTAATATAAGTTTTTTTAACTTATAAATTAATCCTTCTTGACACCTCATTCCTGATGTTAAACATTGACACAAGTATCAAACCTTAGTTACGACTCTCCCCTTAATTCTAGGACGCCAGTGAATTGAACAGAATATATACCAACAGATGTGTCAACAGAGCCAAATTAAAAATCCTGAAAATCATCATTCATCCGAACATGTTTGCAAAACTAGAGGCCTTCATCCACATTGTTTCTATATTTAACTCAGTTTGTACTGAATGAAATCTTTCAGAGCAGATTCAATTGACAATAACTTTGCCATTTCTTGAGATATCTTCATCATATAACTTTTATATAGGTAAAAAATCATAGCTCTTTCAGAATAGATAAATACGGAATTTCAAATTAATCAGGAATATTTACACTCCTGTGTACAGTTTTATCAAAGAACTTAATCTAAAACTTACACTCAGATTTAAATTCTTTATAACTCCTTAATAGATACAAATTGTTTGCAGAGACGTTAAGTATTAATGTCAACGAGCCCCTACAAACAATATTTGTCCCCAATGTGTAGGTTTTAAAGAATAATTAAGTATTTAAATTTGAACGTAAATTTATGATTTCCGTAAGTGCTTTGATAAAACAGTACCCTGATACAAAGTAAATGACTTACCAGGAATCATCTGATGTAGAGATTTAACATGATCGTCAGTGACCCCAGACTCCTGGCATACTTTATCAACAAAACGTGTAACAAAACGTATTACATCCCCGGCAACATTTCCCCCTTCTTCAGTTTCATCGAAACCACTCTCGGCATCCACACTGTCACTCTCAGCCAAACTACAAGTACATGCATAGCTTATGTTTATTTTGTTGTACCCACATTTCCAACAATAAATGAATTCTGAACACGTAATAAATATTGTCACCTCAATTCCAGAATGTTCTAACTCATTTTTTTGGTATCGTTGGAAAGTGCTTTTCAAGATCTATATATTGAAGACTTGGAACATTGTGACATTAAAGATAAACAATACATTTACTGTGCAATTTTGTTCTATCTCTAGTTACTGAGATTGAGAGGTCAAATTTTTTAAAGTAATTTTTTTTCAAAATGAACTTTTGTAGACTTGGAACATTCTGGAATTGATGTATTTCAATCTAATCTAAGTACAGTCAAACCTCAATAATCAGACAAGATTCAGGCCTACCAAGGTGGTTTTAACATTGAGGTACTGTCTCATGCACTAAACAGTGTTCACCTCAACCAACTAACCTGACACGCAGGAATAGTGAATTTGAATAAATTAGTCACTAAGAATTGCAAGCAATACAGAAGTCCCCTACCAGTTTGACCCTTAAAATTCTCAATGTTTCTGTAGCCATGGCAACCATAATTTTCGTCAGAATAAAAAAAATATTTAAAAATATGTATTATCACCTTATTGGCCCCTACCCACATACCTAGCTTTGGAAACTGTTCAAGTTATGTCAGGATTCAGATTTTTTGACGAACGGACGGACTGACTGAGGGACAGGGGGCAAACCTATAATCCCCTCCATTCAAAACCGGTAGGGGACTAATAAGGGCTAGTAGACGTAAACACATTTAAATAGCTGGACTAAAAAATGTACCGTTATCATACATGTAATATTTTTGTACATAGGAATTCGGACTAGATCTTTAAACCATATTTCTGAGACTGCTAAAATAAAGTGTGAGATTTGTCTTAAAAAAAGTGAGGTTTATTAATTTATGATCTCCCTTGATTAAATAATCTGGCAGGGAGAAAAAGCTGAATGACCATGCACTAACCACGGTTTCTGTAAAAACACAAACAGATCAAACAAAATAATTTGAGATAGTGCATTAAAGGAAATGTTACAAAGGTTCTACTGAGGCATAATGCCCAATCCTGAAAATGAGATGCAAACAATTTTTGGGTGCCACGATGAAACATCTCTGCGCTAAAACTCTGTTTCAAATACAGTTCAATTGTTAAAATTAAGCATATGAAATTTCAAACGGCCATAACTCAGTCAGTACTTGGTATTTTTTCATCAAATAACTTTCAATTTCTGCATAAAAGTTCATTCTTTCCATTAGAGCAAATCTGGATTTCCGGATTATTCCGGAAACGTAGGACCCTGATGTTACCTAGCTGTAATGTTATTTGGGAAATGTTGTATAGAATATGTTACCTTGGTATGTTACAGTAAAGTTCCACCTAACGACCGGTCCGATAATGCGACCGTCCCGCTATTACGACCGATTTTTAAAAGAACCAAATAATTTTGTTCTATATTCAATTAAATTAAGGTCCTATAATGCAACCGGTCCGCTATTCCGTATTACGACCAATTTAACCAGTCCCATTGTGTCAATTCCCACTGTGTTTGGTCTCGCTAATACGACCAATTATGTGTCATGTATAATTTTGTGTAAACAACTTTATTCACACATACTGCTTGTATGGCTACTTTGGGGGTCTGGCCCCTCTTTCAACCCCGCGATAGGGGCCTAGTGACGGCATGGCGAACTTTTTAACCATCGTGAATTACAGTATTTTTGCGTCTACTATCGATAGGCGGTTTATACAATTACTATATATATTTTTATTGCTGTATATGGCAGCGATCTCAGCAGGGCGCTGATTTTGTGATAAGATAACCATAAGATATGTACTATAAAGATCGATATGAATATACAGTAAAGTTCCACCTAACGACCGGTCCGATAATGCGACCGTCCCGCTATTACGACCGATTTTTAAAAGAACCAAATAATTTTGTTCTATATTCAATTAAATTAAGGTCCTATAATGCGACCGGTCCGCTATTCCGTATTACGACCAATTTAACCAGTCCCATTGTGTCAATTCCCACTGTGTTTGGTCTCGCTAATACGACCAATTATGTGTCATGTATAATTTTGTGTAAACAACTTTATTCACACCTACGCGTATCTCTGGGGCGCTTGAAAATCATCTTGCACCTTGATCAAGGTCGCGGGGCGCTTGAGATCGAAGACGCCGTATTGAAACTTGTGTGTTCATTTATGACAGCCAATTAAATGTCAATTAGATTATACATGTATAAACCATCGATAATTGCCTGGGGCAGCATGCATGACTGGCAACAAGCAGATTAACCAATTTAAGACACTGATTAGCATCAATTAAATGTCACTAAAGTTGTGAAAAACTTGTTGAATTTGCCGATGATAAAAATAAATTGTCTTCCATTACGGTACGGTTTAAAGTCAGGTACGATACGGCGTCACGGAATTTTGTTACCAACGTAGATCGTTCAGAACTTTGTTAATAACAAAGAGCGTTAATGTAGTTAATATTAATCAATAAATCTTCCTTAAATATATTTTGGGTCAAATCATAACAAAGAAGTCACCATTTTATTCTCAAGAATTCTCAAGAACGATTCAAATCACGGTCTGTTATTGTAACTTGCATAGTATTCGGACAACTTCAAAATTCGGATAAATTGTGCTTCAGAGAATATAAGCATTATTGCTGCCTAATTATGCAGTTTTAATTAATATATATATATATGTAAATATGTTGTCCTCATGGGTCTACAACCTTCTGGATTTGGAAATAAACTATACTATATTATATTGTATTAATTAAATGTGTATGCTGTACATTGTTTTTGTTTTTATTATATTTATATATGTATATTAGCTTCAAAGACAATGTTCACCAGTATATAACAACCAGTACTAGCTTCTTCAAGATACATACACACAGACTCGCTATTAAGACCGACTCGCTATTAAGACCACTTTTTGTCAGAACGGACGGTGGTCTTAATAGCGGAACTTTACTGTATATAGAAAATGTTACCTTGCTATAATGTTATATAGAAAATGTTACCTTGCTATAATGTTATATTGCTATAATGTTATATAGATCATGTTACCTTGCTGTAATGTTACTATTACTCTTGTTCTCATCATCAAAGCCGGTGTTTCTCAACGATTTACTACAATCCAGAGGTACTCTCATGTACACGATTCTGTTAGCATAATGAATGGCTTGACTGTATACGGTAGATTCTTCATTGTTAATCATCTCCTGCTGTTGACCCTCGGATAATGTGTTCCAGATACGTAACTACACAGATAATAAGGTAAAAATGTTTGTAAAACATGTACTGTGCATGTGGTTTCGTTATTGATGCAAAATTCCCTCAAAGGCGGAGGTTATTGGCTAATTAGGCAGGGAAAAAAACGAATGACCACACATTTATGATTGTCTCAGTTGTTCGCAAACAAACAAACATTGATGTGGAAGTATAGACTAAAGTTTGTAAATTTGCATCATTTGCTTAATATTCCCCTTATGGCCTACAAAGAAAATAAAGCAAAAGCTGCCCCCCCCCCAAACAGCTTGCTCCACTGTTCTCAGTGCTAAGCTTGGATAACATAATCAAGGCAATATTTATTCATAACAAAATGCTGCAGCACAATAGACGGGAACAAGAAAATGATGTTTTGTAAAACACAGGGGTCCAACTGAGGCATAATGCCCGATCCTGAAAATGAGTTGCAAGTCTGTTTTGATACCATTTGCACACACCCATACAGCAAAACTCTGTTTCAAACATAGTTCTATTGTTAGATATCAGCTTATGAAACTTCAAATGACCATAACTTTGTTAATTCTTTGAATATTTTCATCAAATAACTTTTATCATCTGCAGATAAGTTCATTCTTTCTAGTGCACCAAATTCGGACTTTCAAATTATTCTGAAACAATAGGACCCCTAAAAGCATCAAATCAATAATAATTGCACAAAATGTTCTTACTTGTTCAGCTGCAATCTCCAATGCTCCAATCTCTTTCTGTTTAAGTGGTGATACTGATCGCCTCTTTAATTCCGGAGTCAGTTTAGCTTGGCTAGCATTCAGTTCCATACTCTGTGATGAAATCAGAAATGTTAAAAATACATTAGGAAAAAAAAAAATGAATGAATATACTGTAAAATCATTATGTTTTGAGGGTGTTGAATTGTTGTTGATTTCGTTGTTTAACTTGACCACGAAATCTGATACCCACGATTAATGAACCTCTCCTATACAGAACATTGGTTGACTCTTCCATGTTTTGTAATCCACAAATTTTGGACCCTACAAAAATGTTTTTTTATCAAAATCCACAAAATTTAATACCCACGAAAATGTGTGATTTTACAGTACTTTAAATGTAATTCATGTTTGTTGGGTTTATTCATATTTAATATTTATAAGCATGGAAATACCACAAATATTAAGTTTTCAAACAAAAGGCCACAACTTTGTTGAAACTTGCTTCCAATAAACAGGCCGTGGATCGTTTCCAGAGCAAAAAGGCTGAAATATTCAACCCCCTCCACCCAATCCACATTGTAAAAACATCATCATTGAGTAGGTCAGGCTGAATCTGGAACCTTTTGTTTAACCGATTTTAAGACAAAAAGGAAGAAATCAGCCTATAGGAAGACAATTGCTGAGAAGCATTTCTGCAAAGTTTTATGACCATAGCCTCAGCACCAGAATTGTCCTACATGGTAACGTCATAGAAGCCAACATTTTGTGTCAGGTTAAAACGCTATATCTCAACAGTTTTGAAGTTATATATGTTGGCTGATTCACCTAACGAGTCCTCCTGGGTACAGTTTTATCAAAGCACATACGGAAATCGTAAAGTTACGTTAAAATTTAAATTCTTTTTAATGCTTTAACAACTGTATAAACTGGACAGATAAAGTCTGTAGGAGTTGATTAATTGGATCATTATTAGTATCGCAACTCCATTTACCCCATTTTGTAGCTGTAATTTTTTTAAAAAGAATTTAGATTTGAACGTAACTTTAAGATTTCCATACTTTTAGTGCTTTGATAAAACAGTACCCTGGACTGCATCCACTGGCTCAAACGTTTTATGACCTTTTTACAGGTGCTGGTAACAAAGTACCAGTAGAACTCTCACACAGTGAGTCCAACATGCCAGTTTAAAACATTCCCATGGACCTTAAAAACAATTTAGGAGCTGACTTACATGTGTAAACATTCTGTCCAGAGAGTTTCTGGGTATATTTGTATAAAAGGATGTTTGAAGTGAAGGTGGGCAGATGAAATCATGTCAGTTACCATGGAAACCAAGATGGCTGCCAGTATTACCAGCATATCATGAGCACATGCTAAGTTTTGAACTAAAGATTTTTACTACCATATGTATATGCCAAGTTCTCAGTCTCTAAAGCCTAGGTCCCACGGAGCATTTTGTGCTTCTCGGATGTACTCCCGATTTAAATTAATAAGCTATCAGGACATCTGAAACAGGTTCCTCTTAGTCTAGGGGAAGCTTCGGGGAAGTCATGAGACAGTTTGTGATGTCAGAAGGACTTGTGATGACTCGCCGATGTGGAATTCTTCAGTGGGACCTAGGCTTAAAGCGTAATCACATGCCTATTGTTGTATCACAGTTCTAGTCAAGCAAGATACAGTGGCACTAGGGAGTGTATGTTTGCTGCCACAAAATGTTAAAATTACAATACCAATTTTCATCAGCTTAAGATAGTTTTATTATAAACATAAAATGACTTCACATGGGGTCCTACTTCAGGAAATGAGATGCAAGTCCGTTTAGTTTTGGATGTCATTGGCTCATGTGCCTACACTAAAACTTCAAACATTGCTCTATTGTTGAAATTCAGCATATAAAATTTCAAATGCCAATAACTTGGTTAATACTTAGTATTTTTTCATCAAAAAAATTGTTGTTTAAGGGGGTAGAATCTAATCTATAGTGAGATAGTGTACTTCTCTTTCAAAGGCATTTTTTGTCGTCAAATTTAAGTTGTTAGATAAAATAAGCATTTAATAATGATGCACTACATTTACTCATGAGGTTAGACAAAAATAAATATCAAAAAAGCAAATTTATCGAAGCATGACAGCAATTTCATTGCAAATCTTGCTCATTCACAAACAAAGTCAACATGACATTAGGAGTCAAAGTTGATTGCCGATGCATAGTCAATAGTATAAGGAACAAACTCTTACACAGAAATAATTATGAAACATATTTAAGAACTTGTATCATGCGAAAAATTCAATGACCTTGCAATCCAAAGTAGAAAAATGGCAAATTGAATGTTTCTTGAATATCTTTTAACGCATTCATTTTCAGTCTTAAATTAAGTAAGAGTTTGTTCCCTGGATGTATATTGTAAGAATGATACATATTTTAGCAAGTACCATTTGAAAGTTTGTGTTTGTGAAGAACAAGATTAGCAATGGAAGTGTTGTCATGCTTCAATAATTCACTTTATTAATATTTATTTTTTGTTTAACTTCAAATAAAGTTGTTTAACTTCAAGGGTAAATGTAGTAAATCATAATACTATGCTTACTGTATCCAACAAAGTTCAATTTGAAGAATAAAATGGTTTTGAAAAACCATGCACAATCGCACTATAGATAATACTCTGTGTCAATAAGTTGTACATGAATCCCACTGTAACTGACACCAAAAATTGCCTTCGTACCAAAATCAACAACATTTAGGCCAATGAAAACGCAGATGAATGTAAAGGTGTACCGTATGTAGAACAAGATATTAAACTAGATTGATATTTTACACAAAAACCTACGCCCCCAAAAAAGGCTTAACTCCGGCAAAAATCACCTGACTCAAAATTCCAGACAATATGCACAACTAGGCTTGGTACCTTCGTGTAAAGTTTCTTTGAAACCAGACCAGTGGTTAAGGAGACGAGGCACGGACAAACTTTGTGACATACATACATATATCAAGCACAATATCAATATGATAATAACCAGTATGCAATCTTTCATACAATAAACATATAGTTTATGCAGGGGTGTCAACAGAAACAAATTAAAAATCCTGAAAATCATATGCGGCCGACCATTTTTGCCAAACAAGAGGCCTTCAACCACTTTATTTCCATATTTAACTCAGTTTTTATCGAATACGATTCTTCAGAGCACATTAAATTGACCATAACTTTGCCATTTGTTGAGTTATTTTCATCAAATAACTTTTATTTTGGTCAGAAATCATATCTTTTTCAGGATAGACAAATCCGGAATTCCGGATTTATCAGGAATATTGACACCCCTGTTTATGATACAGATAGCATTCTCTATAAGCATTTTACTAAGCAGGGGTCCTACTGAGGCATTATGCCCAATACAGAAACAAGAAAGTCGGTTCCGGATGCACACATCCTTACACCTAAACTATGTTTCAAACATTGTTCGATTGTTAAAATTCAACATGTGGAACCTCAATAGACTGTAACTAGGTTAATACTTAGAATATTTTCACCAATTAACTTTTATATTCAGCACAAAAGCTCATTCTTTTA